>CM022298.1:605082950-607482950 GCA_011799875.1 Thinopyrum elongatum
CGGTATTGTTGGATGAAGCGGCCCCGGACCGACATACATGACCGCGTTCATGAGAATGGTTCTACCGACGTGCTTCGCACACAGGTGGCTAGTGGGTGTCAGTTTCTCCAACTTTAGTTGAATCGAGTGTGACTACGCCCGGTCCTTGTTGAAGGTTAAAACAGCACACTTGACGAAAAATCATTGTGGTTTTGATGCGTAGGTAAGAACGGTTCTTGTCAGCCCGTAGCAGCCACGTAAAACTTGCAACAACAAAGTGAGGAGGTCTAACTTGTTTTTGCAGGGCATGCTGTGATATGATATGGTCAGACATGATGCTATATTTTATTGTATGAGATGATCATGTTTTGTAACAGAGTTATCGGCAACTGGCAGGAGCCATATGGTTGTCGCTTTATTGTATGCAATGCAATCGCCATGTAATTGTTTTTACTTTATCACTAAGCGTAGCGTAGCGTATAGTCGTAGAAGCAATAGTTGGCGAGACGACAACAATGCTACGATGGAGATCATGCTGGAGCGCCGGTGATGATGGAGATCATGCTGGGGGGCCGGTGACAATGGAGATCATGACGGTGCTTCGATGATGGAGATCAAGAGCACAAGATGATGATGGCCATATCATGTCACATATTGAATTGATGTGATGTTAATCCTTTTTATGCATCTTATTTTGCTTAGTACGCGGGGTAGCGGTAGCATTATAAGATGATCTCTCACTAAATTTCAAGGATAAGTGTTCTCCCTGATTATGCACTGTTGCGAAAGTTCTTCGTGCTGAGACACCACATGATGATCGGGTGTGATAGGCTTACGTTCAAATACAATGGGTGCAAGCCAGTTTTGCACAGAGAATACTCGGGTTAAACTTGCGAGCCTAGCATATGCAGATATGGCCTCGGAACACTGAGACCGAAAGGTCGAACGTGAATCATATAGTAGATATGATCAACATAGTGATGTTCACCATTGAAAACTACTCCATCTCACGTGATGATCGGACATGGTTTAGTTGATTTGGATCACGTGATCACTTAGATGATTAGAGGGATGTCTATCTAAGTGGGAGTTCTTAAGTAATATGATTAATTGAACTTTAATTATCATGAACTTAGTCCTGGTAGTATTTGCAAATTATGTTGTAGATCAATAGCTCGCGTATAGCTCCCCTGTTTTATTTTTGATATGTTCCTAGAGAAAACTAGTTGAAAGATGATAGTAGCAATGATGCGGACTGGTTCCGTGATCTGAGGTTTATCCTCATTGCTGCACAGAAGAAATTATGTCTTTGATGCACCGCTAGGTGACAGAACTATTGCAGGAGCAGATGCAGATGTTATGAACGTTTGACAGCTCGGTATGATGACTACTTGATAGTTTAGTGCACCATGCTTTACGGCTTAGAAACCGGGACTTCAAAAACGTTTTGAACGACATGGAGCATATGAGATGTTCCAAGAGCTATGAAATCGGTATTTCAGACTCATGCCCGTGTCGAGTGGTATGAGACCTCTGACAGTACTTCGCCTACAAGATGGAGGAGAATAGCTCAACCAGTGAGCATGTGCTCCGAATATCTGAGTGCTACAGTTGCTTGAATCAAGTGGGAGTTAATCTTCCGGAAGATAGTAATTGACAGAATTCTCTAGTCACTATCACCAAGTTACTGGAACTTCGTGATGAAACTATAATATGCAAGGGATGACAAAAACGATTCCCGAGCTCTTGTGATGCTGAAATCAACGAAGGTAGAAATCAAGGAAGAGCATCAAGTGTTGATGGTTAACCAGACCACTAGTTTCAAGAAAAGAGCAAAGGGAAGAAAGGGAACTTCAAGAAGAATAGCAAGCAAGTTGCTACTCCCGGGAAGAAGCCCAAGTCTGGACATAAGTCTGAAACTGAGTGCTTCTACTGCAAAGGGACTGGTCACTGGAAGCGGAACTGCCCCAAGTATTTGGCGGATAAGAAGGATGGCAAAGTGAACAAAGGTATATTTGATAACATGTTATTGATGTGTATTTTACTAGTGTTCATAGTAGCCCTGGGTATTTGATACTGTTCAGTTGTAACATTAGTAACCGAAACAGGAGTTAGTGTAGTTAGTGTAGTTTAGTTTTGGTAGTGTAGTTTAGTTAGTGTTTTTTAGTTAGTGGTAGTTTGGTTAGTTAGTGTACTATAGTTAGTTAGTGTAGTGTAGTTTAGTTAGTTTAGTATCTTAGTTAATCTAGTTCAATTGTAGTTAGTTAGTGTTATATTTTAGTGTAGTTTAGTTAGTGTTCGAGGGTCGCCGATGGGTGAGGATGCGAGGGTCGGATCGAGGGGGTGAGGGGTCGAGGATTGCCGAGGGGTCGAGGGTCGTCGAGGGGTCGAGGGTCGCCGAGGGGTCGAGGGTCGCCGAGGGGTCAAGGGTGAGGGTCCCGAGTGGTCGAGGGTCGCGAGGGGGAGGTGAGGGTCGAGGGGTCGAGGATCGAGGGTCGAGGGGTCGAGAGGTCGAGGATCGAGGGGTCGGGGTCGAGGGCGAGGGTCGAGGGTTGAGGGGTCGAGGGGTTGATGGTCGAGGATCTATCGAGGGGGCGGGGTCGAGGTCGCCAGGGGGTCGAGGGCGTCGCAGATGGTCGAGGATCGCCGAGGGGTCGAGGGTCGCCGAGGAGTCGAGGATCGCCGAGGGGTCAAGTTCATGTTAGGTATTCAATTTTTTTATGTTGTACTTGATGATGATACACTTGAGTTATATACATATTATTATTCATGTCGGTATTAATTTTTTTTATGTTGTACTAATTTCGTTTACTCTTTGTCATGGCAGGTGTTGAAAGATGGTGGGCGCGGGTAAGGAGCACTCCGAGGCTCCTTCTTCGTCGGCACGTGGTGGGAGTGGTACTTCCATTCCACCCGTACCTCTCCGGAGAGCGTTGTACAAGGGTATGGCTTCACCGGTGGGCGCTTCTTCGTCGGCGTCATTGCCCACAGGAAGAGGAGGTCTGGGAGGGAGGAAGAGAGGAGGTCGGGGATGACGTGGCCGTGGGAGAGGTAGGCAGGCTCCTACGCCTTCCTCGCCGCCACCCCCAGCTGATTCACCCAAGCACAGGACTGCTAGGGTGGACACGTCTGAGGAGGAAGCTACGCGGACTCCGGTCCATGAGCCTCGGGTCGACGGGCCTTCGGCCCACGAGACTCCGGACCAGGGTACGTCCCAGGAGACGCCCGGATGGGGTACCTGGGCGGATCCTCCTGAGGGGCCGAGTGGCCATGCTGCTGGTGGCGGGGATCCGGCTGATAGCGAGGGCGACGTGGTTGAGGGGGCCACCTTCTACCAGCGTGGTTGTACACAGCTCCCGCCCGTGCCGGCGACCCGCGAGCAGAGGTGGTTGATTTTTCCTGATGGGGAGAGGTAAGTGCATTTACTCTTTTTGTACCATTTGCCTTCACGTTTCTTCAAATATCTAATGCATTGGCCTTGTCATACTGCAGGGGTTGGCACCACGCTGATGATGTCCGCAGGCCCAACACCGTCCTTGGTGTGCTTTGCCGGCAAAACTTCCCAGGGTTTGTCACGTTGGCCGGTGAGGGTCAGCTTCCATAGCTAGGATTGAGCTGGGAGCACTACTTGGCTGCCCCGGCCCGGCCGGAGGATATGATCGACGGTGTCTTGTGCCACACGAGGGCAGAGATGGTGATCAGAAAGTTTTGGGTAATTTCTCCTTTACACAATTAAAAATCTTTAAATAGCTAGTTATTGTACTAATCAATGTTGTCTCATTTGATTGCAGACCTTCTATAGGTGTGAGGAGGGATACGAGGAGGCCGCGGCACAGGTTATCGATGCCGAGTGCAGGCGCCTACTACAAAACTTACGGCACGAGGCTCGGGTGCAGGCTGTTCGAGACTACTACGCCTCGCGTGGTATTAAGAAGCCCAAGCCGGCGTGCTGCGAAAAGTTTCTAAAGAAGGAGCAGTACATGACGGTAATTACCTATTATTAAGGTCTTGTACTTAGTTTCCTTGATTTGATTTGTAGGCATAGCGGTCAAGTTTCTCTTTACTAACTTAGGTGCCCCCGAGATGGTGTGCGGATCAGATGGATTGTTGGGAGGTGTTGGTGGATGAGTGGTGCTCAGACCAATGGCTAGCCGTCCACAACAATGCCAAGGACCGGCGTGCCCAAATGGAAGGTGTGCCACACCATCAAGGCAACGCCAACTTATTTCAGTTCGGGCGGAACTGGGTATGTGGTTTGCTTCATGATTCATGCAATTCATTCTTCATGCTAGCTTGAGCCCTTTAATTACTAATTTACTATGTTCCTCTCTTTCAGGCGAAACACAATAAGGCGGAGGTGCCAGAGGTGTACGACCTCTATGCCATGGCCCATACTACCTCGTACAAGAAGGTCAAGGCATTCTCTGGGTCTGACCTCGATTATCCTGAGAACTTCACCAACATCCCCTCCCACAACAAGCTCATGAGGTACAGAGATGAGGGGAAGGCAAGGAAAGGGGAGGACTTTAACCCAAGCCAGCAGTTTGATCCAGAGTTGGTGATGATATCTGGTGGCGGGAGGTCTCATGGCTCGATAGCCATTGGAGATGGACTTATCCGTTGTCCTCGCACTCTCCAGGAGATCAAGGCGTGCCAGTTGAACTCCGCTCCTGAGATGAGGCCTTGTCAACGGCCAGTCGAGCTCGCCTTCGAGGTTAGTTATACGGACTCAGCTATCTTTCCTCCATTACATTGTGTGTGCGGCCATCGATGATTACAATGCTAACGAGGAGTGGTGTTGCAGGCTGCTCTTCAGAGTGAGAGAGATAGAACCCAGGTGCTTCTGGCGGAGAGGGACCGGCAGGCGGAGGAGAAGCAGCGGGACTTGGAGGAGAAGACGACAAAGATGTTGGAGGAGGAGAGGGCACGGAATGACATGCAGAACCGGGCCATGTACGAGCTCCTTGTGGTAAGTTTCTTCTGCATATTAGCCAAATCATTCACGTGATGTTCATTTCATTACTAACTAGTATGACTGACTCGTCAAAACCAAATGTGCAGTCTGTGTGCGAGAAGGCCCGTCAGACCCCTCCGTCGATGCCAGAGATTGCTCCGGGG
Source organism: Thinopyrum elongatum (assembly GCA_011799875.1). NCBI lineage: Eukaryota > Viridiplantae > Streptophyta > Magnoliopsida > Poales > Poaceae > Thinopyrum > Thinopyrum elongatum. The sequence goes on from CM022298.1 coordinate 605,088,048, forward strand.
ACCACGGTGAGTTTAATTTGAATGGTCATTAGTTACTAATCTTAACATTTCAGTGTCATCATGCTAACGAGACATTGCAAATGATCTTTGGTGCAGCGTAACTCCAGACAAGCATCGCACGATCCTTCTCCAGGTGGTACCAGCACGAGCCACCCCGGTGCTTCACCTCCATGATGTCGGTAAGTTTTCTATAGTGTTTTCCTTAACAAATGCATAATGACCTAGACTTAGCTTCATTTCCTCCAATATGCTTACCATAATGACCTAGACTTAGCTTACTTAGCTCCAAAATGATCCATTTTACCTAAGTTAGCTCTAAAATGATCTACACTTAGCTTTGTTTCCTCCAAAATGACCTAAGTTAGCTCTAATATGCTAAGTTAGCTCTAATATGCTTAGTTACCTAGGTTTGCTCAATAATGACATACACTTAGCTTACTTATGTCAAAAATGGCATAATTAGCTTACTTAGGTCAAAAATGGCAAAACAACCTTGGTAACCTCATAAATGTCATATACTTAGCTTATTTTCCTCCAAAATGACATAATAAGCTTAATTAGCTCCAAAATGATCAATTTTACCTAAGTTAGCTGCAAAATGACCTTAGTTAGCTCTAAGTTAGCTCTAAAATGCTAAGTTAGCTCTAATATGCTTAGTTTCCTAGGTTAGCTCAATAAAGACCTATACTTAGCTTACTTATGTAAAAAATGGCATAATATGCTTAGTTAACTCAAAAATGGCATAAATGATCCATTTTACCTAAGTTAGCTCATAAGTGTCTTTTTTTTACCTAAGTTAGCTCATAAATGTCATATACTTCTTATTCTTATCATTCTTCTTCTTCTTCTTCTTCATTTTCTTCTTCATTTTCTTCTTCTTCTTCTAGTCTTCTTCTAACTTTCTTATTTCCCGTTTTGCAGATTTCATTCACTTCACGGAAGCTTGCATTGATGGAGTGCTTGTTTTCCCTTTCTGTTTTCATTTTGGAACAATGTGGAACTTGTAATTGTTGGGGAACGTTGCATGGAAAACAAAAAAAATTCTACGCCCACGCAATGATCTATCCATGGAGATGCATAGCAACGAGGGGGAAGAGTGTGTCTACGTACCCTCATAGACCGTAAGCGGAAGCGTTTCACAACGCGGTTGATGTAGTTGAACTTTCTTCGCGATCCAACCGATCGAGTACCGAACGTACGGCACCTCCTCGTTCAGCACACGTTCAGCTCGGTAACGTCTGCGCCTTCTTGATCCAGCAAGACAACGAGGTAGTGGATGAGTTCCGACAGCACGATGGCGTGGTGACGGTGATGGTCAAGTGATCTCCGCAGGGCTTCACCTAAGCACTACGAAAATATGACCGGGGGTGTAAACGGTGGAGGGGGGCACCGCACACGGCTAGGCAATTGTCTGTTGTGTGCTAGGCGCTTGTCTGTTGTGTGCTAGGCGCCCCCCTCCCACATATATATAGGTGGGAGGGAGGGAGGAGCAGCCAAGGAGGCACCCAAGTAGGAGGAATCCTACTTGGAGTCCCTCCCAAGCCGCGCCCTCCCTTTCCTTATTTGGAGCGCGGGGAAAGGCAGGCGAGGGTGGCGCCCCCTTTCCTTTCTCCCATGAGAGGGAAAGGCAGGAGGGGCTAGCCCTCCCCCTTTTCCTTCCCTAGGGCTGGCCAAACAAGAGAGGAGGCGCACCAGCCCCCTTGTGGGCTGGTCTGTCCCCTCCTTTGGCCCATAAGGACCATAACTTGCCGGGGGGTGCCCGGAACCCCTTCCGGTGACCCGATTCCTTTCCGGTACGTCCCGAAACACTTCCGGTGTCCAAATACCATCGTCCTATATATCAATCTTTACCTCTCGACCATTTAGAGACTCCTCGTCATGTCCGTGATCTCATCAGGGACTCCAAACAACATTCGGTTACAATAACATATAACTCATATAACACTATATCGTCAACGAACGTTAAGCGTGCGGACCCTACGGGTTCGAGAACTATGTAGACATGACCGAGACACCTCTCCGGTCAATAACCAATAGCGGAACCTGGATGCCCATATTGGCTCCTACATATTCTACAAAGATCTTTATCGGTCAAACCGTTATGACAACATACGTAATTCCCTTTGTCCATCGGTATGTTACTTGCCCGAGATTCGATCATCGGTATCTCTATACCTAGTTCAATCTCGTTACCGGCAAGTCTCTTTACTCGTTCCGTAATACATCACCTTGTAACTAACTCCCTAGTCATTTTCTTGCAAGCTTATCTAGTACACATCACCATGTGATTTAACACCCATAGTTCACATCGCCATTTGACCAACACCCAAAGAGTTTACTAGAGTCAATAATCTAGTTCACATCACCATGTGATTAATACCCAAAGAGTACTAAGGAGTGATTATGTTTTGATTGTGAGAGAAGTTTAGTCAGCGGGTCTGCCACATTCAGATCCGTGTGTATATTTGCAAATTTCTATGTCAACAATGCTCTGCATGGAGCTATGATATGTCCATTTTGCATCATGCTTTTATATCAATATTTATTGCATTATGGGCTGTTATTACACATTATGGCACAATACTTATGCCTTTTCTCTCTTATTTTACAAGGTTTACATGAAGAGGGAGAATGCCGGCAGCTGGAATTCGGGGCTGGAAAAGGAGCAAATATTAGAGACTTATTCTGCACAACTCCAAAAGTCCTGAAACTTCGCAGAGAGTCATTTTGGATTTAATAAAAAATATTGGGCAAAGGAAGTACCAGAGGGGGGCCACCTGCCATCCACAAGGGTGGAGGGCGCGCCCTACCCCCCTGGGCGCGCCCCCCGTCCTTGTGGGCCACCTGGCAGGCCCCCGACGCCCATCTTCTGCTATATGGTGTGTTTTGACCTAGAAAAAATAAGAAGGAAGCTTTCGGGACGAAGCGCCACCGTCTCGAGGCGGAACCTGGGCAGAACCAATCTAGGGCTAAGGCGGAGCTGTTCTGCCGGGGAAACATCCCTCCGGGAGGGGGAAATCATCGCCATCGTCATCACCATCGATCCTCTCATCAAGAGGGGGTCAATCTCCATCAACATCTTCACCAGCACCATCTCCTCTCAAACCCTAGTTCATCTCTTGTACCCGATCTTTGTCTTAAAACCTCAGATTGGTACCTGTGGGTTGCTAGTAGTGTTGATTACTCCTTGTAGTTGATGCTAGTTGGTTTATTCGGTGGAAGATCATTTGTTCAGATCCTTAATGATAATTAATACTCCTCTGATTATGAACATGAATATGCTTTGTGAGTAGTTATGTTTGTTCCTGAGGACATGGGAGAAGTCTTGTTATAAGTAATCATGTGAATTTGGTATTCGTTCGATATTTTGATGAGATGTATGTTGTCTCTCCTCTAGTGGTGTTATGTGAACGTCGACTACATGACAGTTCACCATGATTTGGGCCTAGGGGAAGGCATTGGGAAGTAATAAGTAGATGATGGGTTGCTAGAGTGACAGAAGCTTAAACCCTAGTTTATGCGTTGCTTCGTAAGGGGCTGATTTGGATCCATATGTTTCATGCTATGGTTAGATTTATCTTAATTCTTCTTTCGTAGTTGTGGATGCTTGCGAGAGAGGTTAATCATAAGTGGGAGGCTTGTCCAAGGAAGGACAGCACCCAAGCACCGGTCCACCCACATATCAAATTATCAAAGTAACGAACGCGAATCATATGAGCATGATGAAAACTAACTTGACAACAATTCCCATGTGTCCTCGGGAGCGCTTTGCTTTATATAAGAGTTCGTCCAGGCTTGTCCTTTGAAACAAAAAGGATTGGGACACCTTGCTGCAACTTAGTTACTTTTGTTACTTGTTACCCGTTACGAATTATCTTATCACACAACTATCTGTTACCGATAATTTCAGTGCTTGTAGAGAATACCTTGCTGAAAACCGCTTGACATTTCCTTCTGCTCCTCGTTGGGTTCGACACTCTTAGTTATCGAAAGGACTATGATAGATCCCCTATACTTGTGGGTCATCAAGACTCTTTTCTAGCGCCGTTGCCGGGGAGTGAAGCGCCTTTGGTAATTGGAATTTGGTAACGAAACATTTATATAGTGTGCTGAAATTTACTGTCACTTGTTACTATGGAAAATAATCCTTTGAGGGGTTTGTTCGGGGTATCTTCACCCCGACCGGAAGAGCGAAGAGTTGCCCCTCAACCTACTGCACCTACTGAAAATATTTATTATGAAATTCCTTCGGGTATGATAGAGAAACTACTAGCCCATCCTTACACAGGAGATGGAACATTACATCCTGATATGCATCTAATCTATGTGGATGAAGTTTGTGGATTATTTAAGCTTGCAGGTTTGCCCGAGGATGAGGTCAAGAAGAAGGTCTTCCCTTTATCTTTGAAGGCGAAGGCATTGACATGGTATAGGCTATGTGATGATATTGGATCATGGAACTACAACCGATTGAAATTGGAATTTCATCAGAAGTTTTATCCTATGCATCTGGTTCATCGTGATCGGAATTATATATATAATTTTTGGCCTCGTGAAGGAGAAAGCATCGCTCAAGCTTGGGGGAGGCTTAAGTGAATGTTATATTCATGCCCCAATCATGAGCTCCCAAGAGAAATTATTATTCAAAACTTTTATGCTCGACTTTCTCATAATGATCGATCCATGCTCGATACTTCTTGTACTGGTTCTTTTATGAAGAAGACTATTGAATTCAAATGGGATTTATTAGAAAGAATTAAACGCAACTCTGAAGATTGGGAACTCGACAAAGGTAATGAGTCAGGTATAAACCTTAAGTTTGATTGTGTTAAATCTTTTATGGATACCGATGCTTTTCGTGATTTTAGCACTAGATATGGACTTGACTCTGAGATAGTAGCTTCTTTCTGTGATTCTTTTGCTACTCATGTTGATCTTCCTAAGGAGAAGTGGTTTAAATATCATCCTCCCATTGAAGTTAAAGTAGTAGAACCTATTAAAGCTGAAGAAGAAACTATTACTTATAATGTTGATCCTATTGTTCCTACTGCTTATATTGAGAAACCACCTTTTCTTGTTAGAATAAAGGATCATGCTAAAGCTTCAACTGTGGTTCGTAAGAGTTATACTAGAACACCTACACCCCCTGAGCAAATTAAAGTTGAACCTAGTATTGCTATGGTTAAAGATCTCTTGGTTGATAATATTGATGGGCATATTATTTATTTCTGTGATGAAGCTGCTAGAATTGCTAAACCCGATAGTAAAGATAAACACAGACCCGTTGTTGCCATGCCCGTTGTTTCAGTTAAAATAGGAGATCATTGTTATCATGGCTTACGTGATATGGGTGCTAGTGTGAGTGCAATTCTTTTTTCCTTGTATAAAGAAATTATGAATGATATTGCACCTGCTGAGATAGAAGATATTGATGTTACTATTAAGCTTGCCAATAGAGATACTATTTCACCAACTGGGATTGTTAGAGATGTTGAAGTCTTGTGTGGGAAAATAAAATACCCTACTGATTTTCTTGTTCTTGCTTCCCCACAAGATGACTCTTGTCCCATTATATTTGGTAGACCTTTCTTGAATACTGTTAATGCTAAGATAGATTGCGAGAAAGATATTGTTACTATCGGTTTAGGGGTATGTCTCATGATTTTAATTTCTCTAAATTTCGTAGACAACCCCATGATAAAGAATTTCCTAGTAAGGATGAAATTATTGGTCTTGCTTCTATTGCCGTGCCTCCTACTGATCCCTTAGAACAATATTTGCTAGACCATGAGAATGATATGTTTATGAATGAAAGAAGGGAAATAGATGAGATATTCTTTAATCAAGGGCCTATTTTGAAGCACAATTTGCCTGTTGAAATCCTTGGGGATCCTCCTCCACCCAAGGGTGATCCCGTGTTTGGGCTTAAACAATTACCGGATACTTTGAAATATGCTTATCTCGATGAAAAGAAGATATATCCTGTTATTATTAGTGCTAACTTTCCAGAGCATGAAGAAAAGAAATTATTGAAAACACTGAAGAAGCACCGTGCCGCTATTGGATATACTCTTGATGATCTTAAGGGCATTAGTCCCACTCTATGTCAGCACAAAATTAATTTGGAGAATGATGCTAAACCAGTTGTTGATCACCAACGATGGTTAAATCCTAAGATGAAAGAAGTGGTAAGAAATGAAATACTAAAGCTTCTGGAGGCAGGTATAATTTATCCTATTGCTGATAGTAAGTGGGTAAGTCCTGTTCATTGTGTCCCTAAGAAGGGAGGTATTACTGTTGTTCCTAATGATAAGAATGAATTGATCCCACAAAGAATTGTTACAGGTTATAGAATGGTAATTGATTTTTGCAAATTAAATAAAGCTACTAGAAAAGATCATTACCCTCTACCTTTTATTGATCAAATGCTAGAAAGATTATCCAAACATACACATTTTTGCTTTCTAGATGGTTATTCTGGTTTTTCTCAAATACCTATGTTAAAGGATGATCAGGAAAAGACCACTTTTACTTGCCCTTTTGGTACCTTTGCTTATAGACGTATGCCTTTTGGTTTATGCAATGCACCTGCTACCTTTCAAAGATGTATGACTGCTATATTCTCTGATTTTTGTGAAAAGATTGTTGAGGTTTTCATGGATGAATTCTCCGTTTACGGAACTTCTTTTGATGATTGCTTCAGCAATCTTGATCGAGTTTTGCAGAGATGTGAAGAAACTAATCTTGTCTTGAATTGGGAGAAGTGCCACTTTATGGTTAATGAAGGTATTGTTTTGGGGCATAAAATTTCTGAAAGAGGTATTGAAGATGATAAAGCTAAATTAGATGCTATTGAAAAAATGTTGTGTCCTAAAGATATCAAAGGTATAAGAAGTTTCCTTGGTCATGCTGGTTTCTATAGGAGGTTTATTAAAGACTTCTCTAAAATTTCTAGGCCTCTCACTAATCTCTTGCAAAAAGATGTTCCTTTTGTTTTTGATGATGATTGTGTAGAAGCATTTGAAATACTTAAGAAAGCCTTGATTTCTGCACCTATTGTTCAGCCACCTGATTGGAATTTACCCTTTGAAATTATGTGTGATGCTAGTGATTATGATGTTGGTGTTGTTCTAGGGCAAAGAGTTGATAATAAATTAAATGTTATTCATTATGCTAGTAAAACTCTAGACAGTGCCCAGAGGAATTATGCTACTACTGAAAAAGATTTTTTAGCAGTTGTCTTTGCTTGTGATAGGTTCAGATCCTATATTGTTGATTCCAAAGTAACTGTTCACACTGATCATGCTGCTATTAAATATCTTATGGAAAAGAAAGATGCTAAACCTAGACTTATTAGATGGGTTATCTTGCTACAAGAATTTGATTTGCATATTATTGATAGAAAGGGAGCTGAGAACCCCGTTGCAGACAACTTGTCTAGGTTAGAAAATGTTCTTGATGACCCACTGCCTATTGATGATAGCTTTCCTGATGAACAATTAGCTGTCATAAATGCTGCTCGTAATACTCCATGGTATGCTGATTATGCTAATTACATTGTTGCCAAATTTGTACCACCTAGTTTCACATACCAGCAAAAGAAAAAGTTTTTCTATGATTTAATACATTACTTTTGGGATGACCCACACCTTTATAAAGAAGGAGTAGATGGTGTTATTAGACGTTGTGTACCCGAGCATGAACAGGAACAGATCCTACGCGAGTGCCACTCCGAGTCTTACGGAGGACACCACGCTGGAGATAGAACTGCACATAAGGTATTGCAATCTGGTTTTTATTGGCCTACTCTCTTCAAGGATGCTCGTAAGTTTGTCTTGTCTTGTGATGAATGCCAGAGAATTGGTAATATTAGTAGACGTCAGGAAATGCCTATGAACTATTCACTTGTTATTGAACCATTCGATGTTTGGGGCTTTGATTATATGTGACCTTTTCCTTCCTCTAATGAATATGTGTATCACTATGATCGAGATTCAATAAACCATTTACATTTGGTGTATGACCATAGAAGGTTTTATTCATGTAAACAGAACAACAATTATTCTCTGACTTAAATGAATAGCCGTATTGCAAAAAAACATGATCTAATCATATTCATGCTCAACACAAACACCAAATAACATTTATTTAGGTTCAACACTAATCCTCAAGGTAGAGTGAGTGTGCGATGGTGATCGTATCAACCTTGGAATTAATTCCAACACACATCGTCACCTCGCCCTTAACTAGTCTCTGTTTATTCCGCAATTCCGGTTTCGAGTTACTAATCTTAGCAACTGAACCGGTATCAAATACCCAGGGGCTACTACAAACACTAGTAAGGTACACATCAATAACTTGTATATCAAATATACCTGTGTTCACTTTGCCATCCTTCTTATCCGCCAAGCATTTGGGATAGTTACGCTTCCAGTGACCATTTCCTTTGCAGTAGAAGCACTCGGTTTCAGGCTTGGGTCCAGCTTTGGGCTTCTTCTCGGGAGTGGCAACTTGCTTACCATTCTTCTTGAAGTTCCCTTTCTTTCCTTTGCCCTTTTTCTTGAAACTAGTGGTCTAGTTAACCATCAACACTTGATGCTCTTTCTTGATTTCTACCTTCGCCGATTTCAGCATCGCGAAGAGCTAGGGAATCGTTTTCATCATCCTGTACATATGTGAGAAAAATTTCTACGTCGGTGGTGGATGCATGTACTATATTGATGCTACAATATCACATGTTGGTGTTTTTTAGATGGTGATGTTGGGAAACATAATAGAAAATAAGAAAATTACCCTACGATCAACCAGGAACACTATGAAGATGCAATAAACAGTTTGGATCACTACTGGAATCAGAGAATTTGCCATCAGCCAATTCTTTGATGCCTCCTTACAAAAAACAGACGGCAAAGAACTGGCTGATGCCAAAGATTTATTTGCCATCAGCCAGTTCTTTGCCGTCGGCTAGCTAACGGCAAAGATTCTTTGCCGTCAGCTAGCGGACGGCAAAGAGGTGGGGTGGGGTGATACGTCTCCAACGTATCTATAATTTTTTATTGTTCCATGCTATTATATTATCATTCTTGGATGTTTTACAATCATTTTATAGCAACTTTATATCATTTTTTGGGACTAACCTATTGACATAGTGCCCAGTGCCAGTTGCTGTTTTTTGCTTGTTTTTTACTTCATAAGAAATCAATACCAAACGGAGTCCAAACGTAGCGAAACTTTTTGGTGATTTTTTCTGGACCAGAAGACACAAGTTGGGCCAAGAAAGTACCTGAGGGGGGCTCCGAGGGGAGCACAACCCACCAGGGTGCGCCTGGGGGCCCAGGCGCGCCTAGGTGGGTTGTGCCCACCTCGGCCACCTCCCGCACCGCCTCTTTGCTCTATAAATACCCGAATATTCCAGAAACCCTAGAGGAGTCGACAAAAATCAATTCCAGCCGCCGCAAGTTCCAGAAACCATAGATCCAATCTAGACACCATCACGGAGGGGTTCATCATCCTCATTGGCGCCTCTCCGATGATGCGTGAGTAGTTCATTGTAGACCTACGGGTCCGTAGTTAGTAGCTAGATGGCTTCCTCTCTCTCTTTTGATTCTCAATACAATGGTCTCTTGGAGATCTATTTGATGTAACTCTTTTTGCGGTGTGTTTGTTGGGATCCGATGAACTTTGAGTTTATGATCGGATCTATGTTTTTATCCATGAAAGTTATTTGAGTCTTTTGATCTCTTATATGCATGATTACTTATAGCCTCGTATTTCTTCTTTGAATCTTTGGTTTAGTTAGGCCAACTAGATCGATTTTTCTTGCCATGGGAAGAGGTGCTTTGTGATGGGTTCGATCTTACGGTGCTTGATCCCAGTGACAGAAGGGGAACCGACACGTATGTATCGTTGCTATTAAGGATAACAAGATGGGGTCTATTTCTACATAAATAGATCTTGTCTACATCATGTCATCGTTCTTATTGCATTACTCCGTTTCTCCATGAACTTAATACACTAGATGCATGCTGGATAGCGGTCGATGTGTGGAGTAATAGTAGTAGATGCAGGCAGGAGTCGGTCTACTAATCTTGGACGTGATGCCTATATAATGATCATTTCCTGGATATCATCATAATTATTTGAAGTTCTATCAATTGCCCAACAGTAATTTGTTTACCCACCGTATGCAATTTTTCTCGAGAGAAGCCACTAGTGAAATCTACGGCCCCTGGGTCTATTTTCTCATCATATATTTTCAGATCTATTTTGCTATTTGCCTTTTTATTTATTTGCCACTTTTATTTTCAGATCTATATTTCTAAAAACCCAAAAATATTTTGCTTCACGTTATTTTATTCGCGATCTATTTATCCAATCTACTACAATTTATTTCCCGTCCGTTTGCCAATTTCTGGCGCCGTTACCCGAAAGGGATTGACAACCCCTTTAACACGTCAGGTTGCAAGTATTTGTTCTTTGTGTGCAGGTGTTGTTTACGTAGTATTGCTTGGTTCTCCTACTAGTTCGATAACCTTGGTCTCATCACTGAGGGAAATACATACCGTTGCTGTGCTGCATCATCCCTTCCTCTTTGGGGAAATACCGACGTAGTTCAAGCAAACATCAAAAGGAATTTCTGGCGCCGTTGCCGGGGAGGATCAAGTCAAGATAGTCTCCCGGCCACGTGCCAATTTCTGGCGCCGTTGCCGGGGAGACATCATCAACATCTACCAGGTTCATAATCACAAATCTCATCTCCTTGCAATTTACATTATTTGCCATTCGCCTCTTGTTTTCCTCTCCCCCACTTCACAAAAATTTGCCGTTTTATTCGCCCTCTTTCTCGTTCGCCGTTTTCTCGTCAGGTCTGTTTTTGAGTGCAATCTTGTTGCGTAGTCATGATGACTCAAGAGAACACCAAGTTGTGTGATTTCTCCAATACCAACAACAATGATTTTATTAGCACTCCGATTGCTCCTCCCGCCACTAGTGCGGAGTCTTGTGATATTACTGCCGCTTTGTTGAATCTTGTTATGAAATATCAATTTTCCGGTACTCCTAGTGAGGATGTCGCGTCCCATCTTAACACATTCGTGAAATTATGCGATATGCAAAAGAAAAAAGATGTGGACAATGATATTGTGAACTTGAAATTATTCCCGTTTTCTTTGCGAGACCGTGCAAAAATTTGGTTTTCTTCTTTGCCTCGCAATAGTATCAATTCTTGGGATAAGTGCAAAGATGCTTTTATTACTAAGTATTTTCCGCCAGCAAAAATTATTTCCCTTAGGACGCAAATCATGAACTTTAAGCAACTTGAGCGTGAACATGTTGCGCAATCTTGGGAAAGAATGAAATTGATGCTAAGAAATTGTCCTACTCATGGTTTAAATCTTTGGATGATCATACAAAATTTTTATGTGGGATTGAATTTTGTTTCTAGAAATCTTTTAGATTCCGCCGCGGGTGGTACTTTTATGGAAATTACTTTGGGTGAAGCTACTAAATTGCTAGACAATATTATGGCAAATTATTCACAATGGCATACCGAAAGAGCTCCTACTAGTAAAAAGGTTAATTCGATTGAAGAAATTTCTTCTTTGAGTGAAAAAGTTGATGCTCTTATGAAATTGGTTGCTAATAAAAGTGCTCCTATTGATTTTAATGATGTGCCTTTGTCTACTTTGATTGAGCAAAATAGTGATGCCGTAGATGTGAATTTTATCTCTCAAAACAATTTCACTAACATTGCTTCTAGAGGTAATTTTAATCCTAGGCCTTTTCCTAGTAATTCCTCTAATAATTATGGTAATTCCTATGGTAATCCTTCTTATAATAATAATAGGAACACCTCTGATTTTGAGAATAATATTAAAGAATTTATCAATGCTCAAAAGAATTTTAACACTACGATGGAAGAAAAATTGAGTAAGATTGATGATTTGTCTAGAAGCGTTGATAGAATTTCTCATGATATAGAAAATCTCAAGATGAAATTTTTTGTGCCTATGGTTGAAGAATCAATTAAAGCTTTATATGTTTCTATGGATGAAAGTAAGAAAAGAACCGCTATGCTTAGAGCTAGAAGGGAATTTTTAGAAAAAGCGTTTTCCAGTGATTGCTTTCACAAAAATGATGAAGATCTTAAAGTGATTGGTGTTTCTTCTATTGATTCCTTGTTTAGTAAAATTAAAATTGATGAAAAAGGGACTGAAGAAGATTCAACTTTAGCTAGAAGGCGTCCCGATAATTTGGAGGGTGAAAATCTTGTTGAGAAAATTGATAAAAGTGGGTTTAGAGAGATCAAAACTTTAACTAGTGATGTGCCCACTCTTTTGGATTACAAAGACTTTAATTATTATAATTGCTCTTTGATTGATTGTATTTCTTTGTTGCAATCCATGATAAATTCACCCCATGCCTATGAACAAAATAAAGCTTTTACTAAACATATTGTTGATGCTATGATGAAAGCTTCGGAAGAAAAGTTGGAATTAGAGATTTCAATTCCTAGAAAATTACATGATGAATGGGAACCTACTATCAAAGTCAAGATTAAAAATTATGAGTGTTTTGCTTTATGTGATTTGGGTGCTAGTGTTTCTACAATTCTGAAATCTTTATGTGATGTGCTTGGTCTTACCGATATTGAAGAATGTTCTTTAAATTTGCACTTGGCGGATTCTACTATTAAAAAGCCTATGGGAAGAATTAATGATGTTCTTATTCTTGCAAATAGGAATTATGTGCCCATAGATTTTATTGTTTTTGATATTGATTGCAATCCGTCTTGTCCAATTATTCTTGGTAGACCGTTTTTGCGCACTATAGGTGCCGTGATTGATATGAAAGAAGGGAACACCAAATTCCAATTTCCTTTGAGAAAGGGTATGGAACACTTCCCTACAACAAGAATTAAGCCACCATATGAATCAATCATGAGGTCATCTTATGGATCTAGAAATAAAGATGACAACACTTAGATCTTTGCATTATGCCTAGCTAAGGGCGTAAAACGATAGTGCTTGTTGGGAGGCAACCCAATGAATAAAATTATTTTTTGTCTTTTTCTTTCTGTTCTTGGGTGTTTCCACAATTATGCTACTGTTATGATTGTGTTTTTTGTGTTTTAATTAGTGTTTGTGCCAAGTAAAGCCTTTAGGATAGCTTTGGTGATAGTTTATTTGATCTTATTGGAAAACAGAAACTTTTGCGTCTAGTAAAACAATTTTGAAAATTCACAAAAGCGACAAAAAATTCTTAATTTCTTACACAAGATTGATATACAGATTTCCTCTGTTGTCCAATTTTTTTAGAATTTTTGGATTTACATAAGTATGAGAACAATTCGTATCTTTGCAGACTGTTCTGTTTTTGACAGATTCTGTTTTCTTTGCATTGTGTGCTTATTTTGATGAATCTATGGTTTTTATTGGAGGTTATAAGCCATGGTAAAGTTAGAATACAGTAGATATAATGCAAGAAAAAGATTTGAATGGGTTTTCTACAGTACTTAAAGCAAAGATTGGTTTTCTTATACTAACGGATCTCACAAAGGTTTTGTTGAGTTTTGTGTGATTGAAGTTTTCAAGTTTTAGGTGAGATCACGATGGATGAAGGAATAAGGAGTAAGAAGAGCCTAAGCTTGGGGATGCCCCATGGCACCCCAAGACATTATCCAAAGAGAAGCAAGCAACTAAGCTTGGGGATGCCCGAGTGGCATCCCCTCTTTCTTCTAACGACCATCGGTATTTTACTTGGAGCTATATTTTTATTCGTCACGTATCATGAGTTTTGCTTGGAGCGTCTTGTATGATATGAGTCTTTGCTTATTTTGCTTTTTATATTAAGTCATGAATCCTTGCTGGACACACCTATTTGAGGGAGCCAAAATTATGCTATGACTTGTTAGAATTGCTCTCTATGCTTCACTTAAATCTTTATGAGCTATGGAATTGCTCTAGTGCTTCACTTATATCTTTTTGAGCACGGTGTGCTTTAGTATTTTTGAAGAAATGCTCTCATGCTTCACTTAGATTTATTTGAGAGTTAGTAATTTTTTTTTAGAAATTCTCTCTTGCTTCACTTAAATTATTTTGAGAGAAGAAAATTTTATGCTCATGTTCTTCACTTAGATTTGTTTGAGTTATCAAAAGCAACAAATGAAATTAGTCCCAAATTGATAGATATTCAAGAGGGATATAATAAAAACTTTCATGAAGATCATTGGACAAAATAAACTTGATTCCTTGTAATAGTTTTGCGATATGTTGATATAATATGTGAGTCATGTTGATGAGTAATTATGCTTTAGTAAGAATATTGGTGTTAAGGTTTGTGATTCCCTATGCAAGCACGAAAGTCAATAGTTATGCAATGAAATTACATCCTACTTGTGGTGCATTATTCGGTGTTAGTTATGCTTAATGCTTGCTTATGAGATTTTTCGTTTCTTGGTTGGATGCTTCTCAATCTTTTGCTAGCCTTCATTTGCACTAAGTATGATCACTACTTGTGCATCCAAAATCCTTAAACCAGTTTTGCCACATGAGTCCACTATACCTACCTATATGCGGTATTTCCATGCCGTTCTAAGCAAATTTGTATGTGCCATCTCTAATTTTAAAATAAATTTCTCTTTTGTGTGCTCATACCGCTCATGAAACGGTAGGGGGTGGCTGATATATTTCCATGCTAGATGTATTATTCTCAAGATGAGTGTTTATTCACTTGTCATTGCACGAGAGTACGGCAAAGGTATTAAGGATGCCCAGTCCCGAAATGAAAAATGAATTTACTTTATGTTGTCAAATAATAAATTCCTTGGAAACTGTTGGTATGGAGGGCACCCGTGGATACGGCTAGCCATGGAAAGTGAAAGTATGGTGGAAAAAGGAATAAACTGTATTTTCTGTTTGGGAACCGCCTATGATATATCTAGCATGGAAAGTATTGGGAACTACTCGATTGTTTTCGTTGACAGGAAAAGCATGCCACCCAAAATGTTTTATCTCTGCTTTTTTTGCTTTGAGCTCTGGCATCTCTACAAATCCCTACTTCCCTCTTCGAAGGGCCTTTCTTTTACTTTATGCAATTTTTATTTTATTTTGAGTCTCCATCCTCTCTTATAAAGCACCAACTAAGGGGCACTATGATCGTACTTGAGCATTGGGTGTTGCTAATATGCTAGTGTGTTTCATGAATGGATCAATGATTGAGCATAATGGGCTAGGGATAACTTGCTTTAGTGTTGATATTTTGAAAGACATGATTGCTTGTTGATATGCTTGAGTATTGAAATCTTCATGTCAAAACTAGACTATTGCTTTGAATCATATAAAAGTCCAAATGTCCATGCTACAAAGAAAAGAATATGTGATGAACATGTTAGGCAGCATTCAACATCAAAAATTCTGTTTTTATCATTACCTACTCGAGGACGAGTAGAAATTAAGCTTGGGGATGCTGATACGTCTCCAACGTATCTACAATTTTTTATTGTTCCATGCTGTTATATTATCATTCTTGGATGTTTTACAATCATTTTATAGCAACTTTATATCATTTTTTGGGACTAACCTATTGACATAGTGCCCAGTGCCAGTTGCTGTTTTTTGCTTGTTTTTTACTTCGTAGGAAATCAATACCAAACGGAGTCCAAATGCAGCGAAACTTTTTGGTGATTTTTTCTGGACCAGAAGACACAAGTTGGGCCAAAAAAGTACCTGAGGTGGGCTCCGAGGGGAGCACAACCCACCAGGGCACGCCTGGGGGGCCAGGCGCGCCCAGGTGGGTTGTGCCCACCTCGGCCATCTCCTGCACCGCCTCTTTGCTCTATAAATACCCCAATATTCCAGAAATTCTAGAGGAGTCGATGAAAATCAATTCGTGCCGCCGCAAGTTCCAGAAACCACAGATCCAATCTAGACACCATCACGGAGGGGTTCATCATCCTCATTGACGCCTCTCCGATGATGCGTGAGTAGTTCATTGTAGACCTACGGGTCCGTAGTTAGTAGCTAGATGGCTTCCTCTCTCTCTTTTGATTCTCAATACAATGGTCTCTTGGAGATCTATTTGATGTAACTCTTTTTGCGGTGTGTTTGTTGGGATCCGATGAAACATTGAGTTTATGATCAGATCTATGTTTTTATCCTTGAAAGT
Source organism: Thinopyrum elongatum (assembly GCA_011799875.1). Classification (NCBI taxonomy): domain Eukaryota; kingdom Viridiplantae; phylum Streptophyta; class Magnoliopsida; order Poales; family Poaceae; genus Thinopyrum; species Thinopyrum elongatum. The sequence goes on from CM022298.1 coordinate 605,104,212, forward strand.
TATTTGAGTCTTTTGATCTCTTATATGCATGATTACTTATAGCCTCGTATTTCTTCTTCGAATCTTTGGTTTAGTTAGGCCAACTAGATCGATTTTTCTTGCCATGGGAAGAGGTGCTTTATGATGGGTTCTATCTTACGGTGCTTGATCCCAATGACAGAAGGGGAACCGACACGTATGTATCGTTGCTATTAAGGATAACAAGATGGGGTCTATTTCTACATAAATAATTCTTGTCTACATCATGTTATCGTTCTTATTGCATTACTCCGTTTCTCCATGAACTTAATACACTAGATGCATGCTGGATAGCGGTCGATGTGTGGAGTAATAGTAGTAGATGCAGGCAGGAGTCGGTCTACTAATCTTGGACGTGATGCCTATATAATGATCATTGCCTGGATATCGTCATAATTATTTGAAGTTCTATCAATTACCCAATAGTAATTTGTTTACCCACCGTATGCAATTTTTCTCGAGAGAAGCCACTAGTGAAATCTACGGCCCCTGGGTCTATTTTCTCATCATATATTTTCAGATCTATTTTGCTATTTGCCTTTTTATTTATTTGCCACTTTTATTTTCAGATCTATATTTCTAAAAACCCAAAAATATTTTGCTTCACTTTATTTTATTCGCGATCTATTTATCCAATCTACTACAATTTATTTCCCGTCCGTTTGCCAATTTCTGGCGCCGTTACCCGACAGGGATTGACAAATCCTTTAACACGTCGGGTTGCAAGTATTTGTTCTTTGTGTGCAGGTGTTGTTTACGTAGTGTTGCTTGGTTCTCCTACTGGTTTGATAACCTTGGTCTCATCACTGAGGGAAATACCTACCATTGCTGTGCTGCATCATTCCTTCCTCTTTGGGGAAATATCGACGTAGTTCAAGCAAACATCATGGGGTCCAGTGGAGGCTGGCGCGTGGGGCCTGGCCCATCCCCCTCTTTGCCGTCGGCTAGCTGACGGCAAAGTTTCTTTGTCGTCCGCTAGCAGACGGCAAAGTAGCCACTACCTAACGGGCCGTTACCCACCCGGCCCCTTCCTCTCTCTCTCTTCTCTCTCTCTCCCTCTCCCCGACCGCACCCCGCCACCCCGGCCCGCCGCTCCGACCCCACGCCGCCGCCGCCCCCCGACTGCACCCCGCCGCCACCCCCCCTACCCTGCCCACACCCCCGCCCTGACCCCACGCCGCCGCCGCCCCCGACCGCACCCAGCCACCGCCCCGGACCGCACACCGCCGCCGCCCCCGACGCCTCGCCGCTCCGGCACGCCGCCCGCCCACCCCCGTCCATGCCCCGCTGCCCCGGCCCACCGGCGTCGGCCTCCTCCACCTCCACCAACGCCGGCCTCCACCTCCCCCACTCCGGTGAGCCCCCTCCCCTCTCTTTTTTTCAATTTTTTTTCTCTTAATTGTGTAGTTAGTTTACTTAGTGTAGTTAGAGTAGTTTAGTTAGTGTAGTTTAGTTAGTGTAGTGTAGTGTAGTTTAGTTAGTGTAGTTTGGTTAGTTAGTGTACTGTAGTTTAGTTAGTGTAGTGTAGTTTAGTTAGTTTAGTATAGTTTAGTTAATCTAGTTTAGTTGTAGTTAGTTAGTGTTATATTTTAGTGTAGTTTAGTTAGTGTTCGAGGGTCGCCAAGGGGTCGAGGATCACCGAGGGGTCGAGGGTCGCCGATGGGTCAAGGGTCGCCGAGGGGTTGAGGATCGCCGAGGGGTCGAGGATCGTCGAGGGTCGAGGATTGCCGAGGGGTCGAGGGTCGCCGAGGGGTCGAGGGTCGTCGAGGGGTCAAGGGTCGAGGGTCGACGAGGGGTCGAGGGTCCCCGAGTGGTCGAGGGTCGCCAAGGGGTCGAGGGTCGTCGAGGGGTCGAGGATCGAGGGTCACCGAGGGGTCAAGGTTCGACGGTCGAGGGGTCGAGGGTCGAGGGTTGAGGGGTCGAGGCGTCGAGGATCGAGGGGTCGAGGGTCGAGGGATCGATGGTCGAGGATCTCCGAGGGGTCGAGGGTCAAGGGTCGAGGGTCGCCGAGGGGTCGAGTTCATGTTAGGTATTCAATTTTTTTTATGTTGTACTTGATGATGATACACTTAAGTTATATACATATTATTATTCATGTCGGTATTAATTTTTTTTTATGTTGTACTAATTTCGTTTACTCTTTGTCATGGTAGGTGTTGAAAGATGGTGGGCGCGGGTAAGGAGCGCTCCGAGGCTCCTCCTTCGTCGGCGCGTGGTGGGAGTGGTACTTCCATTCCACCCGTACCTCTCCGGAGAGCATTATACAAGGGTATGGCTTCACCGGTGGGCGCTTCTTCGTCGGCGTCATTGCCCACCGAGAGAGGAGGTCGGGGAGGGAGGGAGAGAGGAGGTCGGGGAGGACGTGGCCGTGGGAGAGGTAGGCAGGCTCCTACGCCTTCCTCGCCGCCACCCCAGCTGATTCACCTGAGCATAGGACTGCTAGGGTGGACACGTTTGAGGAGGAGGCTACGCGGACTCCGGTCCATGAGCCTTGGGTCGACGGGCCTTTGGCCCATGAGACTTCGGCCCACGAGACTCTGGACCAGGGTACGTCCCAGGAGACGTCCGGATGGGGTACCTGGGCGGATCCGCCTGAGGTGCCGAGTGGCCATGCTGCTGGTGGCGGGGATCCGGCTGATAGCGAGGGCGAGGTTGTTGAGGGGGCGACCGTCTACCAGCGTGGTTGTACACGGCTCCCGCCCGTGCCGGCAACCCGCAAGCAGAGGTGGTTGATTTTCCCTGATGGGCTGTAAGTGCATTTACTCTTTTTGTACCATTTGCCTTCACGTTTCTTCAAATATCTAATGCGTTGGCCTTGTCATACTGCAGGGGTTGGCACCACGCTGATGATGTCCGCAGGCCCAACACCGTCCTTGGTGTGCTTTGCCGGCAAAACTTCCCGGGTTTGTCAAGTTGCCCGGTGAGGGTCAGCTTCCACAGCTAGGATTGAGCTGGGAGCACTACTTGGCTGCCCCGGCCCAGCCGGAGAAGATGATCGACGGTGTCTTGTGCCACACGAGGGCAGAGATGGTGATCAGAAAGTTTTGGGTAATTTCTCCTTTACACAATTAAAAATCTTCAAATAGCTAGTTATTGTACTAATCAATGTTGTCTCGTTTGATTGCAGACCTTCTACAGGTGTGAGGAGGGATACGAGGAGGCCGCGGCACAGGTTATAGATGCCGAGTGCAGGCGCCTACTACAAAACTTACGGCACGAGGCTCGGATGCAGGCTGTTCGAGACTACTACGCCTCGCGTGGTATTAAGAAGCCCAAGCCGGCGTGCCGCGAAAAGTTTCTGAAGAAGGAGCTGTACATGACGGTAATTACCTATTCTTAAGGCCTTATACTTAGTTTCCCTGATTTGATTCGTAGGCGTAGCGCTCAAGTTTCTCTTTACTAACTTAGGTGCCCCCGAGATGGTGTGCGGATCAAATGGATTGTTGGGAGGTGTTGGTGGATGAGTGGTGCTCAGACCAATGGCTAGCCGTCCACAACAATGCCAAGGACCGGCGTGCCCAAATGGAAGGTGTGCCACACCATCAAGGCAGTGCCAACTTATTTTAGTTCGGGCGGAACTGGGTATGTGGTTTGCTTCATGATTCATGCAATTCATTCTTCATGCTAGCTTGAGCCCTTTAATTACTAAATTACTCTGTTCCTCTCTTTCAGGCGAAACACAATAAGGCAGAGGTGCCAGAGGTGTACGACCTCTATGCCATGGCCCATACTGCCTCATATAAGAAGGCCAAGGCATTCTCTGTGTCTGACCTCGATCATCCAGAGAACTTCACCAACATCTTCTCCCACAACAAGCTTGTGAGGTACAGAGATGAGGGGAAGGCGAGGAAAGGGGAGGACTTTAACCCGAGCCAGCAGTTTGATCCAGAGTTGGTGTTGATATCTGGTGGCGGGAGGTCCCATGGCTCGATAGCCATTGGAGATGGACTTATCCGTTGTCCTCGCACTCTCCCGGAGATCAAGGCGCGCCAGTCAAGCTCCGCTCCTGAGATGAGGCCTCGTCAACGGCCAGTCGAGCTCGCCTTCGAGGTTAGTTATACGGACTCAGCTATCTTTCCTCCATTACATTGTGTGTGCGGCCATCGAAGATTACAATGCTAACGAGGAGTGGTGTTGCAGGCTGCTCTTCAGAGTGAGAGAGATAGAACCCAGGCGCTTCTGGCGAAGAGGGACCGGCAGGCGGAGGAGAAGCAGCGGGAGTTGGAGGAGAAGATGACAAAGATGTTGGAGGAGGAGAGGGCACGGAATGACATGCAGAACCGGGCAATGTACGAGCTCCACGTGGTAAGTTTCTTCTGCATATTAGCCAAATCATTCACGTAATGTTCGTTTCATTACTAACTAGTATGACTGACTCGTCAAAACCAAATGTGCAGTCTGTGTGCGAGAAGGCCCGTCAGACCCCTCCGTCGATGCCAGAGATTGTTCCGGGGACCATGATGAGTTTAATTTGAATGGTCATTAGTTACTAGTCTTAACATTTCAGTGTCATCATGCTAATGAGACATTGCAAATGATCTTTGGTGCAGCGTAACTCCAGACAAGCATCGCACGATCCTTCTCTAGGTGGTACCGGCACAAGCCACCCCAGTGCTTCACCTCCGTGATGACGGTAAGTTTTCTATAGTGTTTTCCTTAACAAATGCATAATGACCTAGACTTAGCTTTATTTCCTCCAATATGCTTACCATAATGACCTAGACTTAGCTTACTTAGCTCCAAAATGATTCATTTTACCTAAGTTAGCTCTAAAATGATCTACACTTAGCTTTGTTTCCTCCAAAATGACCTAAGTTAGCTCTAATATGCTTAGTTACCTAGGTTTCCTCAATAATGACATACACTTAGCTTACTTATGTCAAAAATGACATAATTAGCTTACTTAGGTCAAAAATGGCACAACAACCTTGGTAACCTCATAAATGTCATATACTTAGCTTATTTTCCTCCAAAATGACATAATAAGCTTAATTAGCACCAAAATAATCAATTTTACCTAAGTTAGCTGCAAAATGACCTCAGTTAGCTCTAAGTTAGCTCTAAAATGCTAAGTTAGCTCTAATATGATTAGTTACCTAGGTTAGCTCAATAAAGACCTATACTTAGCTTACTTGTGTCAAAAATGGCATAATATGCTTAGTTAACTCAAAAATGGCATAATTAGCTAGGTTATTTCCAAAATGATCCATTTTACCTAGGTTAGCTCCAAAATGATCCATTTTACCTAGGTTAGCTCCAAAATGATCCGTTTTACCTAGGTCAGCTCCAAAATGATCCATTTTACCTAGGTTAGTTCAAAAATGGTCCATTTTAGCTAAGTTAGGTCCAAAATGATCCATTTTAGCTAAGTTAGCTCATAAATCATCCATTTAACCTAAGTTAGCTCATAAATGATCCATTTTACCTAGATTAGCTCATAAATGTCATTTTTTTCCTAAGTTAGCTCCAAAATGATCCATTTTAGCTAAGTTAGGTCCAAAATGATCTATTTTAGCTAAGTTAGCTCATAAATGATCCATTTTACCTAAGTTAGCTCATAAATGATCAATTTTACCTAAGTTAGCTCATAAATGTCATTTTACCTAAGTTAGCTCCAAAATGATCCATTTTAGCTAAGTTATCTCCAAAATGATCCATTTTAGCTAAGTTAGCTCATAAATGATCCATTTATCTAGGTTAGCTCATAAATGTCATTTTTACCTAAGTTAGCTCCAAAATGATCCATTTTAGCTAAGTTAGCTCCAAAATGATCCATTTTAGCTAAGTTAGCTCATAAATGATCCATTTTACCTAAGTTAGCTCATACATAAATGTCTTTTTTTACCTAAGTTAGCTCATAAATGTCATATACTTCTTATTCTTATCGTTCTTCTTCTTCTTCTTCATTTTATTCTTCTTCTACTGCTAGTCTTCTTCTAACTCTCTTATTTCCCATTTTGCAGATTTCATTCACTTCACGAAAGCTTGCATTGATGGAGTGCTTGTTTTCCCTTTCCGTTTTCATATTGGAACAATGTGGAACTTGTAATTGTTGGGGAACGTTGCATGGAAAACAAAAAAAAATTCTACGCACACGCAATGATCTATCCATGGAGATGCACAGCAACGAGAGGGAAGAGTGTGTCTACGTACCCTCGTAGACCGTAACCGGACGTTTCACAACGCGGTTGATGTAGTTGAACTTTCTCCGCGATCCAACCGATCGAGTACCGAAAGTACGACACCTCCGCGTTCAGCACATGTTCAGCTCGGTGACGTCCGCGCCTTCTTGATCCAGCAAGACGATGAGGTAGTGGATGAGTTTCGACAGCACGACGGCGTGGTGACGAACATGGTGAAGTGATCTCCGCAGGGCTTCGTTTAAGCACTACGAAAATATGACCGGGGGTGTAAACAATGAAGGATGCGCCGCACACGGCTAGGCAATTGTCTGTTGTATGCTAGCCCTCCCCCTTTTCCTTCCCTAGGGCTGGCCAAACAAGAGAGGAGGCGCACCAGCCCCCTTGTGGGCTGGTCTGTCCCCTCCTTTGGCCCATAAGGACCATAACTTGCCGGGGGGTGCCCGGAACCCCTTCCGGTGACCCGATTCCTTTCCGGTACGTCCCGAAACACTTCCGGTGTCCAAATACCATCGTCCTATATATCAATCTTTACCTCTCGACCATTTAGAGACTCCTCGTCATGTCCGTGATCTCATCAGGGACTCCAAACAACATTCGGTTACAATAACATATAACTCATATAACACTTTATCGTCAACGAACGTTAAGCGTGCGGACCCTACGGGTTCGAGAACTATGTAGACATGACCGAGACACCTCTCCGGTCAATAACCAATAGCGGAACCTGAATGCCCATATTGGCTCCTACATATTCTACAAAGATCTTTATCGGTCAAACCGTTATGACAACATACGTAATTCCCTTTGTCCATCGGTATGTTACTTGCCCGAGATTCGATCATCGGTATCTCTATACCTAGTTCAATCTCGTTACCGGCAAGTCTCTTTACTCGTTCCGTAATACATCACCTTGTAACTAACTCCTTAGTCATTTGCTTGCAAGCTTATGTTGTGTATTACCGAGAGGGCCCAGAGATACCTCTCCGATACTCGGAGTGACAAATCCTAATCTTGATCTATGCCAACTCAACAAACACCTTCGGAGATAACTGTAGAGCATCTTTATGATCACCCAGTTACGTTGTGACGTTTGATGGCACACAAGGTATTCCTCCGGCATCCGGGAGTTGCATAATCTCATAGTCGAAGGAATAAGTATTTGACATGAAGAAAGCAATAGCAATAAAGTGAACGATCATTGGACGCGTAGTATGTGATCCTGAGCTCTAGTGATCCTGGATGAACAGTAAAATCCGAAAAAATAGTAAACAAATTCAAAAAAATCTGAAATTTTTTGGCAAGAAACTTTGATGTTTTTTCTACATGCGTGCAAAAATTCATGACAAAATGACATTCATGCAGGTCTCGGCAAAAAAAACAAAATCGATACTCCAAAATACTTCCAAAAACAGTTTTTTTGGAGCATGCTTTTTTTTTGCCGAGACCTCCAAAAATGTCATTTCATCACGAAAATTGGCACGCATGTAGAAAAAACATCAAAGTTTCTTGACAAAAAAATTCAGATTTTTTTATTTTTTTTACTATTTTTTGGATTTTACTGTTCATCCAGGATCACTGGAGCTCGGGATCACATGAGAGTTTTCGACGATCATTATGCTAAGCTAAATGATGGGTCTTGTACATCACATCATTCTCCTAATGATGTGATCCCATTATCAAATGACAACACATGTCTATGGTTAGGAAACCTTAACCATCTTTGATCAACGAGCTAGTCTAGTAGAGGCTTACTAGGGACACGGTATTTGTTTATGTATTCACATATGTATTTAAGTTTCCGATCAATACAATTCTAGCATGAATAATAAACCTTTATCATGAATAAGGAAATATAAAATAACAACTTTATTATTGCCTCTAGGGCATATTTCCTTCGTAAATGTAGGGATGAACTATGATGTGAAACTTGCTATGTATTGGATATTCATATGTATGTGGAATTGCTATGTATGTGTTGGATATTCATATATTTGCTGTGAATTGCCCTATGAAATATATAATATATATATATATATATAATATATATATATATATTAATATATTATATATATATATTATATATATAAAAGAAAAAACAGAAAAAAAAAGAGGCAGTGCAGGCTCTTTGCCGTCTGCCACCGACGACAAAGGGCTCTTTGCCGTCTGCCGCAGACGGCAAAGAGGCCACGTGGCAGCAACCTGTGCAACCTAGGAGCTGACCCATTTGGTCACTTTGCCGTCTGCGGCAGACGGCAAAGGCTTGGGCAGTTTGCCGTCCGTGGCAGACGGCAAAGAGCGGGAGGGCATGACGCGTCTGCTGACGTCACAAGGCAGACGGCAAAGACTCCCGTTAGCCACCTAACGTGGCTAACGCCTGTTCTTTGCCATCCACGTTCTTTGCGGTCGGCCAGCTGACGGCAAAGGGTCTATGCCGTCCGCTTTGAGAAAGCAGACGTCAAAGAAGCTGTTTACCGTAGCTTACTTTGCCGGACAGCTTTGCCATCAGCGGCTGATGGCAAAGAGGTTTGTCGTCCGCTTTCCGTTCCTTTGCCGTCTGCCATGGCAGACGGCAAAGAAGCTGATTCCTGTAGTGGATCCGATCGTTGCCTACTCCGAGTTGCAGCAGAAGTAGAGGAGTCAGTGTAGATCATACTTGGAGTCCCTCGAACCGTAGATGAATGATCCCGTGAACCGCCCACGGAAAGTCCCTCGAACAGAAGACCGAAAGCACGGCCACTCCACAGATTGCAAGCGTACGATCTTCACGATCCGGTAGCGCTTCGCCGTCAAGAGCTAATCGTCACCAGAGAATTAGAGAGAGGAGTTTAGAACCACATTGGGCTTCTAATTATGAGGATTAGAGGATCTAGGTCTATCTCTAATTAATCAAGTAGGATCGACTAGAAGTGGAACTAGAGAACTAGAGGAGGCTCCAAAACTTGTGTGTTTAAAAGTGCCTAGGACCTCTAGTATATATAGATTTGAGGGAGAGGGAGGGGCGCCACAAGGGGGAAGGATTCCCCTCCCCTTGCATCGGCCAAGGGAGAGGAGGAATCCTCCCCCACTCTAATTCAGCCTCCCTAAAGGGAAAGGGGCCTCCTCCATTTAGGCCTTGGTGCCCCAATTCTCCTTCCACCTCTTGGCGTTTTAAATTAAAAATATAAAAGCCTCCTAACAATTACTAGAGCATTTTATTATTAATTTAACATCTCCGAAAACATTCTCCACCTATATATTATTTATCGGGAATACCTGGTATTATCCGATAAACTCCGGAACCCTTCCGGTGACCCCGAAACGCTTCCGGTTCGTGTCGGAACTATTCTGAATATTAATGAAACTATTTCATAAATAAATACTCGATACTCCCGTCCTACTAACACTTAACATATCATGATTACATTAAGCTTTTGACCCTGTAGGTTCGGTAAACATTGGCATGAACGAAACCCCTTCGTCCAATGACCGATAGCGGAACGATGGTTATCATGTCATGTTTCCTTTGCTTCGTGATACTTCACAGAACCCGAGATGAGATGAATCGGTATCCTTCTGAGTCATCGCCATGCTCACTATACCGGTCTCCTCGTTATCGATTTTGTTCTTCCTTCTCGTTGTGTTCTGGCATCCCCGTGACATAGTCACCTATGTCTGGCTAGACAATGATGGATGATGTTGATACGTCTTCAACGTATCTATAATTTTTTATTGTTCCATGCTATTATATTATCAATCTTGGATACCTTATATGCATTTTTATACTATTTTATATCATTTTTGGGAACTAACCTATTAACCCAATGCCTAGTACCAGTTGTTGTTTTCTGCTTGTTTTTGGTTTTCCAGAAAATTAGCACCAAATGCTACGAAATTTTTTGACGATTTTTTTCTGGACATAAGAGACCCTAGAAGCTTCGAAAGGAGTCCAGAGGACGAACGAGGAGACGGCAAGGTAACAGGGCGCGCCCTGTTACCTTGTGGGGCCCACGAGGCTCTGTTTGACCTAATTTCACTTCTATAAATTCTCAAATATTGGGAAACCCACCCGAAACACTTTTTTCGCCGCCGCAAGCTTCTGTTCTTCCGTGATCCCATCTGAAGGCCTTTTTCGGTACTATGCCGGAGGGGGAATCGATCACAGAGGCCTTCTACATCATCCTTGCTGCCTTCTGATGATGTGTGAGTAGTTAACCACAGACCTACAGGTCCATAGCTAGTAGCTAGATGGTCAAAATATTAGAATTGCCATGGTCAAAATACTAAAATTGCCATGATGTGTAAACTAAAATTGCCATGATCTATAAACTAAATTTGCCATGATGAATTACTGAAAATTGCCATGATGAATTAAATTTGTCGTGGTTAAGTACTAAAAATTGAAATGGTCAATTAATAAAATTTACCGTGAAAAGTAGTTGAAATACATTGGTAGCTTTAAATCTAGAAGAAGAAAAAAATAAATGAAACATATCATGACAACTCTAGTGTAAACACTATGACAACTTCAATGTAACATCATGGCAACTTTTGGCCCAAAAAAGTCGTTGAAACATATCAATATGAGATCTAATTTTGAAGATCTCTTCGAGACGAATTTAATGACGAAAACAGATTTTTAATCAGAATTTTTATTTAAGAGATAAAATATTTTTTAAATCCGAAAAAGCAAAAAAAAAATCCGCTGATGTTATCTGTTTGATGTGACAAAATGGATGGTAATTGGAGCGTTTGGACCATGTTGCTTCGTGCCACACGTGTGACACTTATCATTTGGGATAACTTATGTAGCAACACAAATATTTGAACACTTTTTAAGGGATTATTGTTGAACCATGAAGAGCGACATTCAACACAACCATGAAGAGCATCATTCAACACGAATAAACAATTTTGCTAATTGGTATGACAAACATCTTCACACCAAGAGAATAAAAATGATGCTATCCCATTTATAGAAGAAACATATTGGATGGCATACTTGAACGTAGATGTAAAGTCACAAAGATAAATCATCAATAGCATATGAACTACCATATCACAATGAAATATTTGTTATCAACCTAGTAAAAATAAAAATAGTCATCACGAAATGCCCACATCAGGACCAGTCGGATTTTGCTATTTTATACCAACATCTGAATGATGAAAAGATGACGCATACCAGATTCTCATGTCAGCCAAAAATATAGTTCTCAAATTGCCATTAAGCCATTGACCTGTCACGAAATAAAGGTGAAACATTGTCCGGCAGGCATACGCATAGCAAAAGCCAATCATTGTCACTTATGTTCCAGTGAAGATCACATAAGTGGCAGAAAACTATATTGTTCGTATTAAACTCTATAGTAGTTTAGTGACTCTTCTTTACATTATGTTCAATTGCCTTCTACTTATCTTTCGTGGGAAATTATTTTCTCAAAGAAATCAAAAGCATTGATCCTCTATCTTAGGCCACCTGATTTTGTTCCAAAACTTCCATAGGAAAGAGCCGACAATTAAGGAACAGGCAGAACATCGGAAATACTGTTCAAGATAGAAAATAGGCTTCTAGTTCTTCCTTGCTGCAAGGACTTTCTTTCGGCATATATTCGTACGTAACACTGAATATAATTATTTCAGTTCTAGGAAAGCATGTGACGAAAAGGATAAAACAGAGGGATATCAAGGTATGATCTTGGAAAAGGATGGCTACAAACTAATTGAAAGCACACTGTACTGAGCCAGCTCCCGCTAGCTTCTCGTGGAGCCAGGAAACGTTCGGCACCCTGATATCTACTGAAGCTCTAGCTGCTGTACCAATGAACTGACAAAAAACGTGAACACATCTGTACATGTTCAGACCAACAATAGCCAAATCAGAGTTGAACAGAAGGGGGAGGGGGTGTGCTCACCTTGATCTTGACGGAGGAGGTGGTCTGGCTGCCGGCGTGGATCTTGCAGGAGGCTCGACGGAGAAGATTTCCGGCTGCTGGCGGCGACCAACAGAGGTAATGGTGGCAGATGCAGGAGATGGCCGCGCGGCGACTTCGGGCGGCAACTGCAAGAGGCGGTGGACGGCGACCCGCGGCGGAATACCGGCGGCGGTGCGGCGGCGCGTCGGCGACCTGACGGCGCAGCTAGGGTTGCTAGAGGGCAGCCGCGGGTTGGTCTGACGGCCGAGCTGGCTCTCAGGCCGGGCTGTAGCGAGAGAAAACGCTTCGTGCGTGGCACTTCGGAAGGGCATTCTGGTGTAATTTCTAGCAACTTTCACTTCTTGTTTTGGTGAAGCTACGATTCTGCTGCCCCAAAAAATTGCACTGCGCAGCTCTCGTTCTCCTGAAGCTGGCTTCTCGGAGATACAGCGTTCGGGGTGGCTTCACTTGGCTCGTTCGGGAAAGCTGGCTCGTGGAGGGCTTCCAAACGAGGCCTGAGTCATGCATATCATGCAATATGAAACAACATTTTTCCAATTGCGGGAAGAACCGTCTTTGATGTTTTGTCGGCTCGATATACATCAAAGTAATGTGAACTAATTCAGCCTTGTCTATATGCATTTTTATTATCCTACAAAAACAAAAGCAAAACTAATTATACCACCATGTGTTTATACTAAATACATGCGAACAATATTAGATTAAAATGCCTATGGAAGCATGAATGAAGTTTGAAATTCCATCCCTAGAATCAGCGTTGGATTGTAGACTTGTCAGCAAACTCAACTTCGTGCAACTTCTTTCAACAAACTTTGTAAGAGTTAAACAAAATAACCTTGTTCTTCAAATATGAGAAAAATTATAGGTTAATTATTATCAAAAGTTTGTTTTCTTGAAAAGTGTACCAAACTTTTTAAGAGAAAGCTACACAATATTAATTACAACGAAAAAGGGTTTCCCCCGCTTTATATTATAAAGCATACCACCAACAGCAACCAACATCCACAAGTTCAAGGTTCACGAGCAACAAGAAAAAATAAAACAAGAGTCTGGCTGGGGGCACAACACAACAAACCCCAAAGATAAATAGCTAGCTAATCAGGCTCCGGAGGCGGAGGGGGGAGCGGCGGCGCGAGAGAGATGGCAGTGGAGCGGAGCCCGGCGATGATGGTGGTGATGTCGTCCCGATGGCGCCGCTTGCTAAGCTGCCGCCAGAGCTGCAAGAAGCCGCACATTTTATAAATGGCGTCAGTAGTCCGAAGCGGAATCACATGCTCGATCACGATTTTATTGCGCACATTCCAAAGCGTCCAAGCTAGCGCACTAATCGCCACCCAGAGGGTGGGACGCGTCCCGCAGGGGGAATCAAGGGTCTCGCGGAAGAGATCCGGAAGATTGTCATGGGCCTAGTTGCCTCCAACCGTCTCGCGGAAACAGCTCCATAGGAAAATGGCAGCCGGGCAGCGAAGGAATATATGGTTAGTGTCCTCAGGGACGTCACAAAAGGGGGCAAGTACCATCCCCAGGGCCATTGCGTTTGCGTACCTCCGTCCCAGAAGGTAGGCGACCCCGAACCCACTGCCAAAGAAAGATACGAATCTTCAGTGGCACCTTAATCTACCAAAGGAGATTTAACTCCTGAGGTCCAGGAGTGGCCACCAGGGCCTGGTATAAGGACCTGGTGGAGAAACGCCCATTGGACTCTAAATGCCAAGACATGGCGTCCGGCTCTAGGGATGGAGCATGCAAGGCAATGCACTCTAGCAGCTCCTCCCATTGGCCCTGCTCATGGGGGCCAAACGTACGCCTGAAGGTCACGTGGGATATGTCGGCCAAGGCAGCCCCAACCGTTAGTTGGGGAGTGGCACAAATCAAGAAAAGCGACTGTAACCGTTCAGCGAAGGGCCTAGTGCCCGACCAACGGTCTAACCAGAAGAGCGTACTCAAGACACAATATTAACTAAACTCAGTGCTTTCCGGCTGTTTCTTAAATCAATGGATATCTCATCATTGATTGAAAAGTTATAGGTTAATGATTATCAAAAGTTTGTTTCTTGAAAAGTGTATCAAACTTTTAAGAGAAGGCTATAAAATAATTAACAGTTTTGCTAACTAAACTCAATGCTTTCCGGCTGTTTCTTAAATCAATGGATATCTCATCATTGATTTAAAAATTATAGGTTAATGATTATCAAAAGTTCGCTTTCTTGAAAAGTGTATCAAACTTTTTAAGAGAAGGCTATAAAATATGGAATCGCCTAGAACTCAGCTGACTAAGACATAGTTTGGTCTCAGTCAGCTCACGTTACCTGACACCGTCCTGATTTAAACTAAGGTTTTGTTTTTTGATCCCTCGTCTGGGTTCTTTTATGGGCTCGGCCAGATGCGTTATTTTATCATGTGGGCTGTGTAGTTGCTTTTTTTGCATGGTGTGTGGTTGCTTTGTTGGGCCTCATTGCTAGCTAGGTTCGTCTTTCTCTCCTTGGCTCACGGTCTGATGCAAAAAAGACAGTGTGTTTTGTCTAAAAAAAGACAGTGTGGTGTTTTCCTTCTAAATTAGCAGGTGTGTTGTTTTTTACGGGAAACACCGGAATTGAATTGTGTGTGTGGAGAGTAGCTAGAGTTTGCATGCCAGTGAATATAATTTCACAAAACGAAACACAAAAAAGGGCCAAAATGAAAATAAAATGTTCTATGTATCCATTGTGAGGGGACAATGGTAGAAAATCCACCTATGTGATGCTAAGATAAAAAAAAATGGACAAGTAACCGAATACCACAAACCGAATAAACCAGGAATATCGGTCAACTTAGTTCAGTTTGGTTCTTCAAATTTCAATGTAAAAGCGCTCACCTCTAATGGTAATAACCCGGCAATAAAAGACTTAACTCACGACCGAGGAACGGCGCAGCAAAGCATGCGTCACCTTCTAGTCACAGTTTGTGAGTCAAGTCTTTTGGAGAGTGGCAAAGTGCGGATGAACTGACTACATGTACACACGTGACATGTCATACCTCTTCCTTCTTTCCTTTTCCTTTCAAATATTTGAGCTTTTATTTCAGTGTCACTGTAAGCACCAGATTTTTCATTTTAAGGTAAGGCACCAGGTTTTTAATCTGACGAGCAAGCAATGTTTGGACTAACTGTACCCAAGCTGCAATGTAATAAAGGCGAGGTAAAAGGCCAAAAGGGATACTTTCACATCAATGATGAAGTATTATCTGCTTAAATGGAACAGTTATAAATGGAATAGTACTACACTACAACATTCAACCCAAGATCCAGATTCAGTGAGTTGAGTACAAGTAAATGGGTTTCAGGCTCCTGAAAGTTTACTACATTCAGTAGAACCCATGGGGTCAATGTACTGTATTACAAAACGAACAAGCTCTATTCGCTGATGATCGAGTAAACACATGATCCGCACGGATGTGGCCTATCTCCAGCGAAAATGTCCTGACTCTGCCTGCCAGCAGCACCACCTGTGAAATACACCAGGTTCCCATCCTCAATATCCATGCCAAAGAAGAAAGAAGACCTCACCGCACCTGAACATCACAATGCCGCTGTCATCGGCATGGCCAGATACTTCGTCAGGGATAAGGTGATCCGGAATTCGCCTCCTCCACCTCACAGTCCAGGCAGCCCCAGTAAGCAAGAAGAACTGGACAAAATACCCATCTAAAATAACCCAGTAAAGCTCTCCTGTGCTGCTGCGAGCAAGAATATTGTTCAGTAGGCTCACCGGCTCCTGAATACCTTCTGTCGGCAGCGCTATAGCATCTGGATCATCATTCATCAACAACATAATACTGGGTTAGGATTGCACAGACCATATTCAAAGTATAGAAAAGACAGAGAAACATATGTGTGATGCTAGCAGATTATCAACTAAGGAGTTTGCTGAATATCAATTACCTGACACATAGCTTTTGATGTCTACCATGAGCACCTTCCTGTTGCCAGGATCAAGGACATAATACTTGCCTGAAGAATATACTGCCACAGTTCTGAGGGTAGGCGTTGGAGACAGAAGGAAGGGGCTGGTGACAGACATTTGTTGCCACTGACCAGTTTCAGAGCTAAAGATCTTGAAACATAGCTGCTGGAGGAGGTTGCTTCTCAGGATGAGATAGATGTTGAAGTGTAGACCCGCCATGGGGATGATCCCTCTGGTGACCAGTTCGTGCCCAGCTGTATGTGGTGCCACTGGGAGGCTGGTAATACTCAGTCTGTGAAATGGCCTCAGGACCAGTACCTGTGTCGCCCTCATATCTCTGATCACAGTGATTATCCCACCCCTGCAGTCTAGTACCTTGACCCATGCATGTGTCTGGAAGGATATGTGGAGGAACCTTTTGATCATTCTTCCTACTGGCTCTAACCATCTTGGCTCGTTAGGCACCACAACACTAAGATAGCCTCGCTTGGATTCCACGAGCGCTGCGACCAGTCGACCTTTTGGTCTAGTGCATAATAAGCAAGGAGAAAGAGCAGACCTGACCATGAAAAATGAGGCATGCATGGCCATGCACAGATTCTGCTGATCCATACGGTCCAGCACCTCCTCAACAAGAGGCTGTGTCAAGTTCCGTATATGAAATGTATTTTCTAAATCCTTCTGCCTTTTCATCCTGCGTGCCTCGTTCTCGGCTGCTAAAGGGGCAGGATTTTCTCCCATCAGATAAAGCAAAAATTGATATTTACAAGAAGAATCTAATAACCCAATCAAGCGTGAAAAGAAAACAATCTTATGCTTTCATAGTTGAATAATTTTCTGGTTCAGCTAATGTTGAAAGCAAGAATTCAGTTTCTTCAGTTTTTACTTTTACCATATAGATTCAGTTTCTTCATTTTTTTACCACACAGATCAATTTGGATATTCCACAGCCAGACACAGCCCAAAAAAAAAAATCTCTAGAATACGCACAAGAATGCGGATCGTATATTCATAGAGAGAAAGGGCGAGACGCCCGTCCACCGATTACATGTGAGGGGACTACTCGCTGCCTACCCGCCTCGTCAAATCCGCTAAGAATGTTACAGCAGCAAATAAGTTCACAAGAAAGTACCAACAGGAATAAGTTTCATAAATCTGTATGAGTAGCCGCAATAAAGCAAACATTGGCATTTGCAAGCAGAATCTAATAACTCAATTTCTAGCAAGAACTCGAAATGATCTTTCAGAGAACTTCTACAGTGCAGAACCACCTGCTGCATGGAAAATTAACCCAACCTCTTCTAATTGTTCAGACAACAGGACAAAACAGAACATCGACACTTCAACTTACACTTACGAAACTAAATCCACATGGCAAATACTGATGAAACTGCATTCTTGATTTCAAGTGGAAAATATACATTAACTGAATCCAAAATTTATCAAATACAGTAGGAAAATACTTCCAGTGCTCTACCATAAAATCAATTAAACTGCAACTACTCCCTAGAGACTACATGAACAATTCACCCTGTTGTCTCGTAATTCTCGTAATTCACATACAGATAGAGCATCAGGAAATGCATCACAACAAGATTGAGGAATTTAAGTGAATCACAGTTAAAGATTCAGGGTCCATACAGCACTACAATGTACCTCTAATAACTGCCGAGGAGGGGACTGACAGAGCAGTGGTAGGCGCCTGGGAAGGGGACGCCGGTGTCGCTATCCTCATGTCTGGGAATGACAAAGAGCTCGCCGGGCCCTGCTGCGGCTGCCACGGCGGCGCCACCTCGCCTCTCCCGTCGACGCCTGCAAGAAACCAAGAACTAAAAATGTCAACACCTGAAGCCGGATAACGAAATCAAGATTCGGATCCAATGAATCAAAGTTCAACATTCAGGACCCATCGAACAGAGATCGGGTTTGTTTCTTGTCATCTACCTGGAGAGGAGGGGATGCCGGGCGCACGGTGAGAAGTGATCTTCGCCTGAGAATGGGACGCGGGTGTCGTCTCACGGTATGACGAACACGGGGTCTTGGTCGGGCCTCCCGGCCGCGATGGCGGCGCCACCTCGCCTCTCCCGTCGACGCCTGCACGAAACCAAAAACTGAAAACATGAAACCTGCAAGAAACAAGAAACTCAGAAGTGAAGATGATGGCGCGTAATTCACCTGACATGGCCGAGGCGTCGCCCGTCTTGGTCGGGCCACCCGGCCGCGACGTAAGGATCCCCTCCCGGAACTCCATCGCGAGATCAGCGCCGACTGCAAGAACCCCAAAACTATTGGTTCAACAGAAAGTAGACAAGATATGACGCCAAGAAGTAATTAACCAAGAGAACCTCCCGGACCTCGAGGTGACACGGAGAATGCGTCGGCCGTGTTGGTCGGGTCTCCAGGCGGCGAGTTCAGGATCTCCGGCCCAACCTGGATCGCCTTACTGCTGTCGGGGGAGAGATCCCTCGGCTGCAAGAACGAAACCAAAGAAAGCATTGGTCCACGGGAAAGAAGCGAAGAAGAAACATCAAGAACAGAAGAAGAAACAGCAAGAAAGCCTCAAGAAGTGAAGAACCCCACGGACCTCGAGGTACAAGCGTGTCGTCGGCGGTGGCCGTGTTGGTCGGGCCTTCAGGCCGCGAGTTCATGATCGCCGCCCCAACCTCGATCGCTTTACTGCTGTTGGGGAGAGATCCCTCGGCTGCAAGAACGAAACCAAAGAAAGCATTGGTCCACGGGAAAGAAGCGAAGAAGAAACATCAAGAAGAGAAGAAGCAACAGCAAGAAAGCCTCAAGAAGTGAAGAACCCCACGGACCTCGAGGTACAAGCGTGTCGTCGGCGGTGGCCGTGTTGGTCGGGCCTTCAGGCCGCGAGTTCATGATCGCCGCCCCAACCTCGATCGCTTTACTGCTGTTGGGGAGAGATCCCTCGGCTGCAAGAACGAAACCAAAGAAAGCATTGGTCCACGGGAAAGAAGCGAAGAAGAAACATCAAGAAGAGAAGAAGCAACAGCAAGAAAGCCTCAAGAAGTGAAGAACCCCACGGACCTGGAGGTAGAAGCGTGCCGTTGCCGGTGGCCGTCGAACGTCCAGGCCCGGAAGTCGACCCAACCGCGTCGCTGCTCTCCCGGAGAGAGCGCCCTGCCGCGACCCGGCCGTCGGATGATGCGGGCAGGGGGCTGTCCTCCTGCACCCCGTCGGCGGTCGCCGCCGGCGACAGGTCAACCTCAGAAGCCATGAGAGAAGGCGGGCGGGGGAGGAATTGGAGGGGCGAGGGGCGCTGCCTCTCGCTGCGGGCAGAAGAAGAAGGCAAGGAGGGAGGGAAGGAACGGGAAGCCCTCCTCTCTATTTGATTCGGCAACGGGAGGCCCAGGCACAGGCCCATCACGGCCTCCGTATGGAAAGTTTTGGGGGCCTAGTGGTACTAGCCTACTACGGCCCTAGCCCTAGGCACGGAGGGGAGGGGAGGGGAGCGGGCTGGGGCTGGCGCGAGGAGGAGTGCGGGGTGGCGGAGGCCCTAGGCACGGAGGGGAGGGGAGCGGGCGGCGCGTGGAGGAGTGCCGGCGCCGGCGGCGGAGGCGGATGCCCTAGATGCGCGGCGGAGGGGCATCCGCCTCCGCCTCCGCCTCCTACCCCGCGTGTGAGGGAAGGAAACCGCCCTTCCTCCTCTTGTGTGGACTCAACGCACCTCAGTTTGGAACTGGCGTCTCTGAACGAGGGGCGGAACAAGCTCGCTGAGGAGTGGGGCCAGGAAGACACGAGGTGAGACCAGGTGGAGAGCAACTTGAAATTCATGCTTCTTCTCCCACGTTTTCTGTAGCCAAATTAATGTGTCTGGCTCTCTGAAACTGCAGGGTTAGCCACGGATGTACAGACAAGTCCCCAGCTAGTGGAAGAAGCAGCGCCAGTGGCACACGCTTGTTTCATCAGTGGAACTGGAAGAGCAGCAGGACCATGTCCAGTCGAGCGGTGTGAGCAGTCCCTGAATGTTGTTGGCCAGGAAGGAAAGCCATTTCCTGGCTGAAACTGCCTCCAGCGAGGGGCCACTGGACGAGGAGATTCATCATTTCGGTCAAGGCACAGAAATCATGCCCCGTCCGTCGACGAGGCCGCTGAGGAAGCCAAGGACCATCAGTCCAATATCCTGGTCCTGTTATATGATCTTAGTCCTGGTAGTGCTTGGCTTAATGGATTTGGGTTGGTCCTGCTCCTGTTGGTCTATATGTCCTCTTTTTAGAGTTTAATCCATACACCTGGACTTGCTATTGGCCATGTGGTGCTGGTTATGTCCCTAAGGGCTTGTGATCATGCCCCAGCATTAATTATTTCCTAATTTGAGTCCTCCCTGCACCCTAGGGTTCATGTACTTGGCTCCTAGGTCATATGCCACTATTATGTTGCCCTCCTACTGCCAGTAGTACCTGTGGTTCTGTTTTGCTCCATCTCCTGACACTTAATTCCCTGGTTACTGTTTCAGGGCGCAGCCAAAACCCAATGAGAACAAGGAACATCTGGTTGTTGATGAGGTGCAGCATAACATGGATGAGTCTGTTGCAGAGGAGGAGAATGAAGTGCCATTCTTTGGTGCTCTGTTTCAGAGTGCAACCAAGTCAAGTGAGAACAAGAAAGATCTGTTGTTGATGAGTCTGTTGCAGAGGAGGAGAATGAAGTGCCATTCTTTGGTGCTCTGTTTCAGAGCGCAACCAAGTCAAGTGAGAGCAAGAAAGATCTGCTTGTTGATGAGTCTGTTGCAGTGGAGGAGAATGAAGTGTCATTCTTCGGTGCTCTGTTTCAGAGCGTAGCCAAGGCCAATGAGAACAAGGAAGATCTGCAAGTTGATGAGGTGCAGCATAACCCAGAAGAGCCTGTTGAAGAGGAGGGAGTGATGGTCACCGACAAGGTTTCACAGAGGATGGACGAGGACATGGTCACCCTCGAGAACCTCTCGCAAGCCACAGTAGCAGATGCAGTCAAGGAGAGGCAGTGGTGGCCGCCGATGATGGAGTGCTTTTACCGGTGACCTCACAGATGTGTCCGTTGAAGAGGGCGAAGTGGTGGCCGCCGAGGTGCCACACAGCTCGGCCATGGTGGATTAGACTGTTGAGGAAGTGGTCCCGTCAAGAACCTGTCGCAGGCCAGTGACAAAAGGCGAAGGGGCTGTCAAGCAGAGTGGTTTCACCGGCGACCTCTCACCAGCCGTCGACGCTGCCAGAGACTGCAGTAATCACATCACTTCTTCGCCGCTGTTTGCAGGCTTGTTTGAGGAACCAATGGTGTTTGAGGAGTGCTGAGTTAAGTCGTCACCGTCAACAACCTGTCGCAAGCCACAGCAACAGATGACTTCGCAGATGTGTCTGTTGAAGAGGAGGAAGTGGTGGCCGCCGCTGACGAGATGCCAAAGAGCCCAGAAACATTGGAAGAGAATGTTCAGGAAGCGGCCACCGTCGACAACAACCTGTCACAAGCCACAGTAACAGATGACGAATGGGCAGTCAAGGAGAATGCTTTCACCTGCTCACCGGTTTTCGACGATGCCGGAGACTGCCGTGGTCAGTGGTCATGTTTTCCAAGCTTGTTTGAGGATGCCACCAAGTCCCTATCCACGGACTCCATCACCGTGGAGGCAACAACGGTTCCTGAAGCTGCTGCTACGAAGAAAGTTACTGAACCTGTGGCAGTGGAGCAAGAGAAGTGAAGCAAGGCAAACCAATCTGAAGCACTGGGTAGCCTGAGCCTATGGAACGGTGCCTGGTACAAGGAAGAAGAAGCCATTGGATACGTTTAGCCTAAGGAGGCTTAGACTGAAGCTCAAGGAGACACTGAATGCCCAGAAGGTAACCACCAAATCGCCTCCATCTATATACTAAATATGTTAAGTGCATGTATGATTTTGTGTACTAATCTTGGCTTTTAAAATGCAGAACAGGGAACCAAATAGGGTGCCCCTCGACAGGCTGGACGAGAATTCAGCGTCTAAATCGCAGAAGAGAGAGCACAATAGGGTGCCCCTTGGCAGGTTGTGAAACCATTTTCGTGAAATCTAAGAGCTCTGCTATACATGTGACGAACCAGGCCCAGAACAGCCGAGGCCACATCTCTCTTTTGGTCAGTGCTGCTGCTACAAGAGTTGCCGCTGCAGCTGTGCATCTCACCGCAAGTTGACTAACTTGCTCCACGTTGCTGCGCTGCACTCAGGCTGCGATGCCGTGGCTGATAAAGCAGACAGTAGGGCTGGACATGTTTGTCAGTTTGACATATCTAGGTGGGTTTGAGCAGGAATTTTCAGGAAAGGATTTCATCTTCAATCACCCCGGTGCACACAGCACTTTATTGCCAGTGTCAGACCAGTGTACACACGAGGTGAGATGAACACACCCAAGCAGCAAACGGCAGCGTGAGCATATAGATGTTTTCTGCTTGTTGAACTGAATGGCAGTTAGTTTGCGGCGATCTGTTTAGTGTCCAACATCAGTGGCATTGACCTTTTCCCCATATCGAGCAGAAGATAAAAGAATGGGAGAAGGAGCCATCTTATCTTTTCCTTATCGAGTGGAAGAGAAGTAAGATTGTGACAACCATTGTTCTTTAAAGCACATATGCGAAGTACGTAATTCCAAAGATTCAAACCTCTTCACATCTGTAAACTTAAGCTCAAGCTTGACCAACTTGCACCGTTGTAGATTTTCAATTATTAGACAAAATACCTTGACACCCTTCTAACTTTACTAATCAGTGCCTTGGAGATTACTATGGGTAATTAATCCACAATCAAATTTTATTTGCTGCTATACAACTGAACAACATTCAGTCTGGACAATTTAGGCCCACTTAATCAGACTATGTTTAGGATTTCGCGCGATTTACATATATTAGGTTGTTAAATGCCCTACACCAAAAGGCTAACGTGTTATAAATGTCTGATCTAGTTGTGGCACTCTTTGTTGTTTTGTTGTGTTTGTTTATGAAATATTATTTTAATCAACTCTGATGTAATAGGACCTATATTCTAGCCAAAGTTTAATATTGAGTAGTATTTAATTGGATTTTGGATGTCTGTTTCTTGTCTTTTCATAACTCATAACAAGTCTATCTATGGTTATAAACAAAGGCTTAGGACCCATGAACGCCCTTTCTACACACGCTTAGCCTGGAAAAATTCTGAAATCTCGAAATAGAATAACCACTCCATCCTTAGTTGAGAAAGAACAAAACATTTTCTTCTTAGAAACAGCTTCAGCAAGCTATTTATTGCCTGAGGATCCAAAAAAAAAAAAATCCATCCAGGGGATTACAGATATCAAATACAGTACTGAAGATAGAATAGACTAGAGCTTGGTTGTTGGGTATAGGTATAGAGGAGCCAAAAGTAGCAGATTACATAACTAAGGCACATCTTCCGATAAATAAGGAAAAACATCTCCCAGCAGTTTCTACCATAAACTCTTAAATTGGCAATACAGTTATTGTGATGAGTTGATGAACCAATGCTTTGTCCAAAGTACGTAGGAGTATATAAGAGCCATAGGATGACATGCTAAGCTGGTTCCTCTATCCAGTAATTTCCTTCTTTTCAGAATGTGTTCTCCATTCGGAACAAATGTCATTTTGCATTGGTGAGTTTGACCCCATCATTTAGCCTTAAATATTCTGGGTAGAATCTAGATGATGAATCAAACATAAAAAGTATGTGTACAAGGCCCTATCTCATGGATCTTTTGAGCTATGGAAATTCATCGGATTGATGAAGAACCTGCAGCAAGTTGTCAATGCTGATCTAGTTCTTCAGCATCAAGGTGCAACGGCAGATCCTTAGAATTAGCTGAAGAAAAACCTGTAACACAGGGCCACAAAACCACGCTGTAGTCATCAAACTGGCAACCATGTTCGGTGGTACCGTGGTAGTGACAGAGGGTTTTCAGTGTACTTGGTTTCTCTTTAAACAACTAGCTAAATATGTGCATGTAACTTGTCACGTTGATAAATACTGCTTCAAACCAGATTGTTGTATGTTTCTGATGTCTGACTGTGACAGGGTGCATTCGGGAAGCTTGTTAGTTGTTAAACGAGTGAACACTGTTTATTGACCAGTATTCTGATATCTTAGTTGTAACCATGACGCAGTCTAATGTTAGGAGAGAAAGATCAAAACGACCTGATCCTCTATGCACCATCTGCAAAGGCACGGGGATAATAGATTGCAATAGCTATTTCGGTAGAGGTGTCTATTTTGCTCCCATGTTATCTTCTCTTGCTAATATGTTCTGTTTGCAGGAATAATAATTCATGTGGACCTTTTCATGTCAGGTGGCAAATATGTGAGGATAGTGGCCTAGATTGATGCCACCGGTTCCAGGGAGCAGGTGAATATCTAAAACACATGGGTTTTCATTTCACGCTCAATTGGAAATGAGCGTCATACAAGTTGAACGACTTTGTTAAAAAAAGTCCACTTGAGGCTATATTATGACGTACATTTGAGGCTAACTGGTGTCTCTGCGGAGCTCTTCTATTGGCAAACTGGTGTTCACTGTGACCCTGCGTTGTTGAACTCGGCAAACACATGAACTCGATAAAGACCGATTTTTCAGTAGTTGATTATGCTTATTTTATCGTGAAAACTTTGATGTTATGCTTATTTTTTAAAACTGTTTTCTCAGGAAAGAAAAACAAGATGTAGATTATGATCAGGGCAAGGACCATCAGTTTAGTCACTAAATCTGTGTGCTAGTTGATAAGTAAGGGCGTCCTACGGTACAGGCTCCTGAGAACGTTAGTGTGTATCTGAAAGCTTGTTAATAGGAAAATGTCGATTTACCACAACTGAACGCACTGCATATATAGCAATACTCCATACTAGCTGCTCATCTGCATTGCGACCAATAGTTCCAAAATTCAACTGTGTAACCGAGTACTTGTAGATTACTACTCCATCCATTCCACGTGCTAGATATATCTGTTTGAGCGACAACTAATATGGATTGGAGGGAGTGTGTTTTAGTGTCTTTTCTTTTTGAATAATTAGGTTTTTGACAGTTTTTTTTTTTTTTTGGCTAGAAGAGGACTTGTCGATTGCTATGCTTGGATAAGGAAACACAAAACAAGTTTTTGAGTAATATATGGTGTTTGGATATTCCAACGTGAGCATTGGTAATGTACAAACAATCGCTCATTTCACACTTGATTTTTTTTTCAGATTGCAGAAAGAAGGGCCATGTTATTGGAAATCTAAAGGGTGATATAAATGGTCTGGAACACAGAATAAATTCAGCTTCGTATTCAATAGACGCTCCAAAAAAGGAGAATTGCTCTCACAGCCTGAGGTAGCTCCGAACCCATGTCTCCTTAACCACCTCCCCCTCTGTTCTGTATCCACACTCCACCCAGCGACATGACTGCTTCCCTTGCATGTAATCCTTGAGAGACATGTAGACATGGCGGACCACATCTTCCTCCATTGTCGTGTAATAGTAGCAGTACTCTGGACCTGGCACGGATGGATGGCAAAATGGCAAGGTACTGTCCGGGCCTATAATGGTCCAATCAAAAGTGCTGGGTGGGAGCATAGGATCACGGCGTAGGGCATGTGTCTGACAGTGCTCGACACAGCGGCTTTGGCAACTCTCGCAGAACAGCCTCCTACAACAACTCCGATAGAAGACTGCAACATCAATACAAGCGCTGCCCTCACACTTGGGCAGCAAGTGTCGTCCTTGCCCTGGCGTTGTGTCCGCGTGCTCAGGATGCTCGCAGCGCCTGCATCCTTCATCACGAACTGGGGGAGCGACGCGGCTGGGAAGTTCATCGTCTTGAATGCGCGCCAGGCTCTCCTGACACAAGACAGGGAAGGCCAAGCTGCTCCGGGGAAGCTTCAGTTTGTCCAACGAGTACAGGCTGTCCAGCTCCCCTGTCCTGGTGTCGTAGTACCCTAAAGCCCGTCCCGTGTTGAGCAGTATCCTTCCATTGTTGCCTTCGTCTATCTCCACCGGCATTACCACCTGACCCTTCGCGGGAGAATAATCAGGATATTGGGCGAGGCATATCTTGTATGCACCAATCCACGAGGACACGTTCTTGGGCATCATCCATATGGCCATCTCTCCCACACTGGCATTAACAGCCACGAGCGAAAGCGTTCCCTTTAGCTCGACAAGAAACGCGGGGCGTCCGTCATTCTTCAAGCTTTGTTCACACGGAAGGATGTTGAACGCACGAGCGGAGATGTCCAAGGCAACAATGGCACGCTCGTGTCCGGGCTCGCTCATCCAGTAGAGTGTCCCATTGACATGCGCTGGTGGCATATCACCCACCATCCTCGGCGGCTTGCCAATGCAACTCCACTGCTTTTTGCTGCTCGTTTTGATCATGCAAGCCAAAGTTCCGCAGATGTAGCCTATCTCGACCACAACATGCTCTCCAGTTGACCAGTCGAAACCCAACCCGACATTTCTACCAATCGAGAATGCATGACGGCGATGATGTCCAACCAGTATAAAGTGTGATTTGCCATCTCTTCCGAGACACTTGATGGCACCGGTGCATGGGTTGCACAAAAAGTCATCTGTGTTGGTGCTTATCAAGTTGAGCCCGCGGCACGGTTTAGAGGAGATGATCTTGTCGTTGACAAGAGTGCCAGCAAGAGTGGGACCTGCATCTTGAAGCCAATTCTCCACCGAGGCAAAGTCAAAGAAAGCACGTCGAGAACAACCATTATTAGCCATAAAAATCCTCATGGGCTTCTGCATTGACATGTGTGATGCAATAAAACTTTCACTCTCGATGAGTGAGCGCCATTGCCTGCATACCAGCATGGACCGCGCGATAGATTTGCCATGCCTTCCCAGACACTTGATGGCACCGGTGCATGGGTTGCACAGAAAGTCATCGGTGTTGGTGCTTATCAAGTTGAGCCCGTGGCATGGTTTGGAGCATATGACCTTATCGTTGACAAGAGTGTCGGCAAGAGCGGGGCTTGCAGCTTGAAGCCAATTTCCCACCAAGGTAAATTCAAAGAAGGCACGCCGTGCACGGCCATTACTGGCCATCAAAATCCTCTTCGGCCTCTTCACTGACATGTGTGATATAATAAAACTCTCACTCTCGATGAGTGAGCGTCACTGTCTGCATACCAACATGGAATGAGCTATAGACTTGACCGGAAGTCGCGCTAGGATCTTGGTAACTGCCGATAATACCTCCTTATCTCGACGATTTGCCCCCTCAACCTGGACTACGTTGTCCTCGTATAGACCAAGCCAAAGCGCGGCAGCTGCCTCCTTTTGGCCGATCCGGATATTAGTCTTTGGAGCAGAGAAGACAAGTTGGATACCCCCCTCCTTTGGATCGTAAGCATGGACCTGGTGTTGTGACGTGGCATCAATATCTTCTTCTTCTCCTGCTCATTGCACGTGCAACTGTCGCCGTCACTAGAGGAGCCGAGCACAGTGATGAACCGGGGGCTATGTACATCTCGTGCAAGAAGAGGTGTGACAGCGATGCGGTAGTCTAGTGACCACTCATTGGCAAGATGATCCCTGAGCATCCATACTTCTAGCCAGCTCCTACCTTGCCCTCGTCGGCGGAGATCATGGACCAGGCACAATGAGCCTTCTAGCTCCGCTAGGTGCATTGGGACTGCTGGCAAGGTCTCGTCCAATTCTTTGTACTCTGCTGCCAAGTGCACGCTTGAAGGTGCGTTGAGCCGTGTGAAGGTTTCCGTATCGACGGAGAAGCAAAGAATGGCATCCTGGCCATCCGGGGTGTCCACGTATGCCGGGTAAGCTAGCCAGTGCAAGCATCCATTTGCAAATACAGGAGGTACCTTTGTCACTGTTAGGATTTAATTAATCCTATTAATCCCTACTTTTCCTAACCGAGGTGGTTGCCTCGCATCCTTCGGGGGCTATATATATATGTGTGTAATCCCATCATCAATAGAGTACTGTTCACTTTACATCTTGGTCTCTTGTCTCTCTCGTTTTACTCTACAACACGTTATCAGCACATAGTCTCTACCGCGAGGAAAAAAGTGTGCGGGATGGCGGTTACGCACAGGCGCCGGAAAGTCAAGAACCAAGATCTGGGCATGGGCGATGGGAGCAATGGATTCGTTTCCGGCGACGAATACTGACGTCTTCGGCCGCAGCGTTGACATGCGCTCCACTGCGAGTGCCCTACTTCACGGCTTGCGGCAGTGATTGCCTGAATCGCTGGAGGCGACGGTTCCATCAGCGTTCGCAGCATTTTTTGAATCAAGGAAGAGAAGGCTTCAATCAAGAACGAATCGTCCATCATGCAAAGGGAAGATGTAAGTACCATGTACCAATTTTCTAATTTCCTTTGGGTTGGAATGAGCGGCCAGTGCCGCTCGCCATCTTGCCATCCCTGCAGTGCAGCCGCATCACGCGGCAGCGGAGACTCCGCACTCAAGTCTGAATAGCGGCGGCGGACGGCTGTTGGCAATGCGGATGCGCGATTGAAGGCCCAGCCATCGAGACGCGACGTCTGGCGCGCCACGTCGCGGCAACGCGGTCGCGTTGACCCGCCCCTCAGGCGGTCGGCGCCTGCGCCCCCATCGGCGTCTGCGGCTCATTCGGCAACAGCCACGGCCTCTCACGGCGCTCGGGGCTTCACAGCCAGCATCGCCCGGCACGCTCGAGCCGCATCAGCGGTGGCGGCCCGCCCCGTCCATGGCGCGCCGCACCGCGCCCGGCCATGCGCCGCGCTCCACCCTCGCTCGCCCGTGGGACACAGCCACCGCGCCGTTGGACGCCACCACCAAGCAGCAGGAAACGGCCACCGCGCCGTTGGATTCGGCCACAGCGTCGGCTTCGCCGAGACGGTACTCGCCGCCTCGGCCCTCTCCTCGCCTTCGCCGTCGCCTCTTAGCCCTAGACGGCCTCCCGTCCCCACAGGTGATAGCCGCTGCAGCGGCGCCGGTGGAGATGGGTGGGGCGGCGCTGCACAGGGAGGGCGGGGAAGCGGTTGCTCCTGAGGGAGAGGAAACCGTCTCCTTCCCTGCCTTATCCATTACAGGTGGTGGAGGGCTGGACCTGTATGGGCATGCCGAACGATTTTTCCGATTAAACCTATATTTTCTTGGTTATTAATTCGGATTTCGTTCTATTAACAGTTGTCTAACTCTGTTTTAGACACTTCTAATTACAGTACTTAAATTTCAGTACTGTAAATATGTTGAGTACTATGTATTCCATATAATATGTTGATGTAATATATCTCCATGTTTTTTACATGTTGAGAATAACTACATCTAATATTTGCAATTGAGATTTTTCTTTTATCTCTTGCAAAGATATATTCAGTACCTCTACAGTACTGATTTGCAATTGAGAATTTTCTTCTCTCGCAAAACAATCTCATTGCGATTGAGATTAATTTTCTCTCGCAAAATATTAATTCACCCTGCTGAATTATATTGCAACTTGATACAAGATCATCTCATTTAATTTGAGGTATATACAATTCAAGTTTTTTTTACTTGAGCATCAAGTTTGCAACATCATTACTATTCATTACAATAGTAGTGTATTTCTGTTGAGTACGATGTATTCCGGAATGTATGTATCTCCATGTTCGTTACATGTCGAGATTAATACGTTTATTTGCAATTGAGATTTTTAATTTCTTGCAAATAAGAAGGCGAGATTCAAAGTGATTTCTTCCAATTGATGTATCGGGATCACATGGTAGTGTGTAGATCTACTGCTTTGCAGATTATCACCACTATTGTTTAAGCCCACATTTTGTCATATTTGACATTATGATTGCTAAACGATGTGGTCTTCAATACATTTTATTTAGTTATGACATAATGTACTAGAAATATGAGTATCTACTGATTTCATCAAATTGTACTACCTAGTGCTGAGAGATGGACCCCAAAATTTATTTTGGGGAGTATCTACAAAGTGTCATTCTTAACAATTTGAGATACGCACTAATGATTTCAAGCCACCTTGAAATCATTACAATATTAACCATGATGGTTTTTGAATTTACCGATGGTAAATTAATTATCTCTGGTTTGGCCCTATAAGTAATCGATGGCTAAGTAATTTGAGGCTCTCGCCCTCAATGGTCACAACTTACTTAAGCGGGTCATGGACATCAAGATCAGTCTTGCATCCCATGGGATAGCGCGTGCAATCCAAGCCACGCCATCGGCACACAAAGGAACTCAAGGGCAAAGGTTTGAAGCTCACTTCAACCTTCAACCCGACACCACCAAAGGTGACGAGACCCTTTGGGCATGGAGAACGTGATGGTTGAATATGTCTCAACCGACATGTTTGGAGACTATGAATTGTCTCTCAATCTCCTCAGTGGTCAATATAATTTATGTCCATTTCTGATGTTCTAATAAGAACATCAGCATTTTTGTCATCATATATTGTATATCACAATATTGTATTAGCAATTTGGTACAAATACATATTTGTATGTATTCTATATATCTGACTTTGATTTTCATTTTGAGAATCTTCAAATCTATATATAGATTTCTACGGGGGTCAATCTGATGAAAGATGATATGTGCCTTGTGGACATATGCACCAAGAACTCTATACTTAGGAAAGTGAAATATTTCCACTCTCGCTAAGAGAAAATGAGATATTTTAACTATCGCTAGACGCGATGATGTAATTGTTGGCTCAACTCGAGTCATATTTACTATCCCTATGGGTACTTGAGTAGAATCAAGGATGCTTTATCGTGTCTGGATCAACTCGTACCATACTAAAATATAGAGATATCCGTCCAAATAGTTTCTATAGCGAAACTTATGATGACAACAAAGAGGAATATCTTCTCTTTCCATATGCAACGGATATGGCAAACACATTCTCTATGCATCATCTGGATTGTACTACACATACTACAAAACCCGTAGCACATGTTGCGTACAAGATAGTTTACCAAAATGTCTTTTGCATGACAAATTTGGCATACTTGCCTTGGTCATCATGACATTGGGTTGAAAGAGAAACTATCAGTAATTCCATTGGTTCATGACTATTATGATGCTAAACACTAACAGTATTTGGATTTGTGTGCACTACATGTGACGCAGGGAAGCTAATTTTAAGGCTCGCGCACCTTAAAAGTCTATACTGAACCACGCAGACTCCTTGAATACATCAAGTCGAGGTAAGTGGCTCTTCCCAACCATTGACTAGACTATTCAGGTATTCATGGTTTTTAAAAGACACATCTACACGATGGTCTCAAGTGTGCTTTATCCACATGAAACCATTGGCTCATTATCCTGAACATCGATTTCAATCAAAATCGAATGGACAATTGCAGAACTCTCCTTGCATGCTTTCACTATGGCCCCAGGATTGAAGTTTAGCACTTTGTCCTATATGTCTGGACTCAAAATGGTTTGGTAGAATCCTTTATCCAAAGAGTTAAGCTCATTGCATTATCTTTACTCCGGAATTGCAACTTACCAACTTTACGTTGGAGTCATGTACTTTTACACGCTCATGACCAAACTGCATAATATTATTCCCCTCTATCTTTGATACGTGGAAATCTACCAAGTATTTCCCATCTGCGGTAATTCGGTTGCATACCGATATCACCACCCAGCATACATCATTGGCCCCTCAACATATAGTTGGGATCTATGTGAGGAATAACTGTATTTCCGTCAATACCTCGAGCCCCTCGCATGGGGAGTTATTCAAGGCCAGTATGCTGATTCAATGAGGAATATTTCCAGGCATTAGGGGGAGATTTCAAGTACCATAAAGAATGCCAGAAAATTAGTGGAATGTTCAACACATTTCTGCCTCAAATCCACGTACTCAAGGATATGAACCATGCATTCAGAAGATTTGCAACACATTGCAAATAACCTGCCAGATTCATTTACTGACTATAAAGGTGCCACACAATCCTACAATCCTGCAAAAGTACGCTTGAAAGAGTGGAGGTACCAACAAAATCCACTCCACTCCCCGTTCAAAGCAACAGGGGGAGATGTATGGCAGAAATACATCAGGATTCAGCTTCTCGCAAGCAAGGATATCAAGGCCTGTGAATCAGTAAATGCAAGTCAATTTCACATTGACAGACACCTAATGGGTACTATACACCCAGTGGACGGGAAACCTCCACCAACCCAGGTCATAGTGCACACAATGACCGGGACATCGGAATACCCGACCCAATCGCATTGGGAAATCGCGAGTAGTCACCATGGGTAACGATATTTCCATCAACTATATATTGATATATAGTTTCTGGAGAATCATATAACCGGAAGTCTACAATTGTCGACATACATTTCTCAACTAGATTGCAAAAACCTTTCAAATGATTCAGATCCAAAGACCATGGCCATGGCAAAGTGTGAACAACACTCGGACTGAACTCAAGCAATGGGTATAATCTAGGTAGAAATGATCTTGCTCGATAATGGAAAGGTATTCATAAGCAATACCTACACCAGTTTTCTTCTGGAAATAGAATTGAGAACAACGAGGTGGTGAAACAAAGAGCAAGTATTGTAGCATAAGGGTTCACGCAGATACCCAACTACTCTCCAGAGGTGGAATCTCTTTCCGATAATTTATATCATTGGCAGTACAAAATCATCTATCTATGCAGTTGATAGATGTAGTGATTACATATTCATGTGGATCATTAGATTCAGATATAGATGATTCCCGTTGGAATCTCACTTCTGAATCGAAATGCAAAATGCAACATACATTGTGTAAAATCAATAAGTCACTATACGGCTTATTGATGTCGGTATATTTTGGTACAACCGACGTAGTGAGTTCCTTATTCACAAGGATTTCTCCTACAATGATGATTATCCATCTTTGTGTGTCTGCAATGATGACACATGTAATCATCTAAATGACGGAGTTTAAAATGAAGGATTTGGGTAAACCAAAACACCGCTCGTTGCTACAACTTGAGCACATTCATTCATACATTATGGTACACCATGTTGTCTATATCCAAAATATATTGGAGAAATTCATTGTGGACAAATCTTATCCATCCATGACTCTCATGGTAGTTCATTCTCTAGACGTAGAGAAAGATCTATTTAGACCAAGAGATGATGGAAATGAGACATTGGGACTCAATGTTCCATAATGCCGTTGGATCCACCAAACACAATTGGTTGGTACTCAAGAATATCTTTCGATATCTCCAAGGCATCAAACATCTTGTCCTGGTTTTTCAGTTTCACAGGAATGTGAACACCGATATCATTGGATACATCGATCAGATCCCCACTATGTCGGATCGTAGACAAGCTTAGTGTTCCTACTAGGTGTGGTAGCCCTCTCATGGAAAGTCTTCGAAACAGACCTCATGGCTATATCCACCAACCATTATCTCAACGATAATGTTTCTTGTGTTGCCCGGATGCAAACAGGTTACATAATAAGCAATATCGCTATATTGCATATCTTGCAAGTCAAACCATATGACTAATTTGTTCACGAAGTCTCTACCAACTTCTACATTCCAGATATATGTTCTTGGAATTGGTGTGTGACGGCTTCGAATTTTGCAAAAATCAGGGGGAGTATCTTCCTGAATTGTTCCTGTTCAATGCATCATATTATACTCTTTTTCCCTTCATGAGTTTACTATACAGGTTCTCATAAAGGTTTTTAATGAGGTAATATCAACATGAGATCATATGTCATACTTTCTGTTTTCCCCGCCGGGGTTTTTAAGAAAGTATATATGGCATATTTATTGTCCTCTAAATTCTATGGGTTTTCTCATATTGAGTTAAAAGAGGCAATAACTGTTATATGTTGCAGCAATTACTCCTTATTTTTCCCACTGGGTTTGCAGGAGTTTTAGCAACATATCAAACACATATATCCTCATTTTTCCCACAAGGTTTTGGAGGAGTTTTCAAGATGATTATACTTACACTAACAAGCATGGATTAGGGGGAGTGTTAGGATTTAATTAATCCTATTAATCCCTGCTTTTCCTAACCGAGGTGGTTGCCTCGCATCCCTTCGGTCATACCCCTTCGGGGGCTATATATATGTGTAATCGCATCATCAATACAGAGTACTGTTCACTTTACATCTTGGTCTCTTGTCTCTCTCGTTTTACTCTACAACAGTCACGGAGTCTTCGGTTCCCAAGACAAATTTTAGTATGTTGATGAAGCCCAAGAGTTGAACGTCCTGGTTGGCCGGCCTCCATTGCTGAGTAGGATTGCAGAGCGCGTAAATCTCGCACCCGAAATGTGTCCTATCCTTGAAGAGATGGACCACCTTGCGCTCTTTGGTCTGATCATCATAGACCAGGCCGGCGCTCGATTGCATCAAGCCCCGGCGCTTCTTTGGCAAGGGGACGCACTCCCCGGTGCTAGGGTTACACACCCAGTAGGTGCCGGAGCGGGTGTCCGAGAAGAGCATGGTGCCATGGCAGGGCTTGCTTGACAAGCACATGAAGTCGACGCGCATGTGGTCGATGGTGAAGAGTGGATCCGCGACGGAGGCGCCTCGAGCGCAGGAGTAGACGGCCGTCGATCCGTTGGGTGACGGTGCGAAGACGACGAACTTGTCCATGCGCCGGGCGCGGGCATGGGCCTTGGCGGCGTAGACGTCCTTGAAGGCCGGGGAGGAGAGCAGGGCGGCCCATGAGCGGCAGACGGCGCAAAACCGGAGGATGGACCTGGACGGAAGCAGCAGCAGAATCTCGGACACGATCTCTTCCGGCAGGCTGGCCCCGGTGGATGGCGCGCGCTTGCTTTTCTTGGACGCCGTCGACGTGTCGGCTGCCATGCCGGCCGGAGGTACGGTGGCTATGCTAGGTAGATCTGATTTGTAGATTGGTAATCACGCTTGCCGCGTGATACTACGCGAAACGACTCCTTGGCGATGGAGCGATCGATTTCGACCGCGCTCGTCGCTCCGCCTATTCCCTTTCCCTTTCTAGCCTTTTTCCTTTTCTGGAAAAGCCCAGCCGTGCGCCTATTCCCTTTTCCTTTTCCTTTTCCATCCCCTCCTTCTCCACTGCAGCTGCCCTGCCGCTTCCCCTCCCCCTCCTCGGCGAGGCGCCTCACGAGCGCCGCGAGGTCAGCGCGGGCGCCGCGCCCGCACGAGCGCCGCGAGGGTGGTGGCCAATACGGCGAGGCGCCGCGCCCGCACGAGCGCCGTGAGGTCAAAGTGCAGCAGCGGCCAATACGGCGAGGCGCAGCGACCGCACGGGCTCCGCGAGGTCCAGGGGCGGAAGCAGCCAATACGGCGAGGCGGTGCCTTTCCGGCGACCGTACGGCCTCCGCCGCGTGCTCGACCTTGCTCTGCGCCTCCTACCCGGGCTGGACCTCCCCCCGTGCGTCGTCCTCACCCGCGTCACCAAGCTTCCCAACGGCGTCCGCGACTCCGCGTCGCCTCCGAGGATGTCCGGGTACTACCCACCTCCCCCTCCCCTCTTCCTTCCGATGAGTCCATGGCTGACAGCGGCCACCGTCTCCGAGCTCACGAACACCCAGATTTGACAGGGAGCAGCACAGGGATGGCGATTTTGGCAGCTCTGCTCTGATGATGCCGTCAGAGCACAGCTTGCTCGTTTTCAGCATGAGGAAGAAGATGATTTAAATGTTTTGGAAGGACTAATCCAGTGAGGATGGTGGACAAGAAAATAGAAGGAATGTATATGTCAAAACTGAAGAAAAGCAGACCACCTTGGTGGCTCTGTTCTCACAAAAGAAGATTGTTTACTGTTTCACACAAAATCGGATTTTTACCAGCAACTCATCCACCTTGGTCTCATCTTTCGTTGACGGTGGAGCATCACGTAGGAGTATCTCTTCGAAAATCCATAGAAGTATCGGAACCGGCTGTGGATATGGGAAAAAGAAAATCCCATATATGGGCCAAGGGGTGTCTACGAGAAGTCTGTTGCGATGTGGAACGAGCCAACAAGTATATATGGGCCAAGGGGTGTAGCCGTGTAGGTGATGTAAGACGTGTTAGCTAGTCCGATCCCGAGTATAACTCTTTCATTTTTCTGCAAACAATTCCGATTACAACTGGGAGGTCTTTTCCGGTAAGGTTGGGCGAATAAAAAACAGTACATTGAGAAAGCTCGAGGAGGCAACGCTCGCACGTCGGTAGATCCCGACGTTCGGTCTGGTCAGGGAGGAGCGATCCGATCAGCTTCTAGCGCGAACATTACTGTCACACTTGACGTCAGATTTGGAGGTTCCCCGAGCGAACGATTTCGTCCGGTCTCGAGCAAACCCAGCGCGACTGTTGCCACCGAGCGAACCTGATCGTTCGCTCCGCGGCGTCTATTTCTCGCATTAAAGGAGAGGAGAGAGTAACTCTCACGTTGAGGTTTTCTGTTCCTGGTCGTTACTGGACCGGCCCAGTTTCTCCTTTCTCCTCGCGACTCTTCTCCTCTTCTCCTGTCGACCGAGCGAGCTCCTCCTCCTCTTCTCCTGGTCCTCGTCTTCTCCTCTCGCAGAGCCGGCGGCTGGTCTCCGAGGTGACGGTGAGGGCGGCCGGGGCAGTTCCTCCT
Organism: Thinopyrum elongatum; assembly: GCA_011799875.1. Lineage (NCBI taxonomy): Eukaryota > Viridiplantae > Streptophyta > Magnoliopsida > Poales > Poaceae > Thinopyrum > Thinopyrum elongatum. The sequence continues at coordinate 605,140,773 of CM022298.1, forward strand.
CTCATGGCCTGGTTTCTTCTTCTCCTTCCCGGGTTTTCTTCTCCAGCTTTCGTGGCGAAGGATTGATCTCGGGGAAAGGTATGGTGCCGATTTGTTCGTTCTCCAGATTTGTGCTTCATTTCTCCTCGATTTAAGCTGTGTAGGCGTGGTCTAGTCTGTTCTTCGTCCAGGGTTTGGGAGTTTGGGAGATCTAGTGTTCTTCGTTTGTGGATCGACTGGCTAGGGTTTCTTCGTTTGTGCAATAGGTATGGTACAAAACGAATCGCATGTGTGTATGTTGTTAGAGCGTCTCCAACAGTCGCGCTAAATAAGCGCCGCGCCACAAATTTGCTCTTTTTAGCGCGCGCGCAATCGGTAGAGGGGCTCCAGCGGACGCGCAATAAGCGCGCGCGTGGCATATAGAGTTGGGCGCGCGGTCCGAATCGCCATCGCGCACTGTGTATTTGGTGCTTCCGCTTCCGCGCGCGACACACTCGAGCGCTCGCGCCGCACTCTCTCCGCCGGGCCACCTTCGCCCTGCACGCGTCGCCGCCGGCGAATTGACCCGATGGACGCCCGCGCCGGCACCCCCCTCACCTCTTCCTACAGCCGCGACCCCTCCACCGCCGCCGCCGCAGCCGCCGTAAACCCTAGCGCGGGGAGCTTTGGCTTCGCCTCCGCCATGTTGTGGGCATGAATTTGAACTTGTGGGCATGAACTTTTAGTCATCAACTTGTTTGTGTGATTTAAATTATGCCATGTCTTTGTTTTGTGATGTTTGAAATTCATTTTGTGTCCAAAATGCAACATATGGCATGCGCCGGCTGCTCGCGCGTGCTGCATTTTTGCGCGCCTGCTGGAGCTACGCGCGCGCGCTGCATTTTACCGCGGCTGCTGGAGCCAGCGCTGCCCGTCGCGCCAAACCAGGCGATGGGCGTGCTGCAAACTGGTTTTTAGCGCGCCGCGCGTTGGGCGGCTGTTGGAGATGCTCTTAGGCGGGTGTGGATCAACATCTAGGGTTTGGTCGTTCGCACCATGTGTAGGGCGTGATTCTTCTTTGTGTGTTTTTGTTGACAGGTTTTGTCTGAGCAAGGGGGAAGTTACAAGGTGTAAACGATAGTTTGTGAAGGTAATAGTCCATTAGAATGATGGCTTTGTGGGTTGTTAGTTTCTGTGTATTGGTTGTGCATGTGAAATAATTTTGTCTGATTGGATTAGTGTACTTTTTTCTTTATTGCAGTTTTACATGTGAGAATGCTTGCTGTATTTATTTGTTGGTAAACATAGTAGAAAACAAAAAATATTTCGTCCTACGAACACCCAATATGAAGATGCATATAGGGTTTGGATCAACGATCGTTACCGGCTCCGGAGTGTAGCGGAAGTAGACGAGTCAGTGTAGATCGTACATGGAATCCCTCGTATCATAGACGAACGGTCCCACGATCACACAAACCGCCCACGAACGATCCCTCGAACAGAAGACCGAAGCACAGTCTCTCTACTTGGTTGCAAGCGTAGATCCGGCAGCGCTTCTCCTTCCAAAGCTAATCATCGCCGGAGAATTAGAGGGAGGAGATTAGAACCACATTAGGCTTCTAATTATGAGGATTAGAGGAATTAGGTCTAGCTCTGATTAGTCAATTAGGACCGACTAGAACTAGATGAACTAGAGGAGGCTTCAAAACTTGTGTGCTCAAAAGGCCCTAATACCTCAAGTATATATATATATATATATATATATATATATATATATATATATATATATATATATATATATATATATATGTGTGTGTGTGTGTGTGTGTGTGTGTGTGTGTGTGTGTGTGTATATATATGTATATATATATATATATAGGTTGAAGGGGGAGAGGATGGCTGCTACCAAGGAGGGAAACACCCTCCTTTGTGCGCCGGCCAGGGGAAGGGGGGCGCCTAGGGCCCTTGTGGCCCAAGTTGCCTTCCACCTCTTGGTCTTTTAAGGTCCATTGATATTTAATTAAATATAAAAGCCTTCTCACAATTACTAGAGCCTTTTATATATAATTTAACATCATCGAAAACATTTTCTACCTATATATTATTTATCGGGAATGCCCGGTATTGCCCGATAAACTCCAAAACCCTTCCGATGACCTCGAAACGCTTCCGGTTCCTCTCGGAACTAATCCAAATATTAATGAAACAATTCCACAAATAAATCCTCGATACTCTCATTCTACTAACACTCATCATATCGTGATTACCTTAAGCTTGTGACCCTGTAGGTTCGGTAAATCATAAACATGAACGAAACCCCTTCGTTCAATGACCGATAGCGGAACCGTGGACGTCCATATCGGTTCCTATGATTACACGAATGACATTCCAGTGAACCTTTGGTTATCATGTGATGTTCCATTTGATTTGCGATACTTTACAAAACCCGAGATGCATCGGTATCCTCTCGAATCATCCACATGCTCGCTATACCATTGCTCTCGTTACCAGTTTTGTTCTTCTTTTTCGTTGAAGTGCCCCTGTAGTCACCTTTGTCTGGCTAGACGATGATGGATGTCGTCACACCGAGAGGGCCCTAAGAATATCTTCCATCGTCGGAGGAGCAAATCCCACTCTCGAGCTATCTAGTCCCTTGTCAAACTTTCTGATGAACCCGTAAGTTGTCGGTATGATCACCGTGTTACTGATGACGTTTGAGCAACCCCTAAGTCTACGTACGGTAGGAAGTGACTACGATACTCTCATGGTCTGAGGAACTAAAAACACATACTAACACTCCATGATCGTTCTTCTAACATCATACTCTCAATGGAGTTTTAGGACTATCGTTACGCTTAACGATATCCTAAGATCCAGAAAATATAATCACTAACAACATTTGAGCCAGTCTCAGAGGCAAGACCGGGAACCTATACTTTACTGTTTATCATTCCACACGTGCATATGAGTTTTCTTCAGAGTCGCATATTTCAGTATCACAACAGTTATAGCATGAAATATAAACTCTTAATTATGAAAATGGAAATATAATAATACAATATTATTGCCTCTAGGGCATATTTCCAACAGTCTTTCACTTGCACTAGAGTCAATAATCTAGTTTACATAGTCTCTCTAATACATTCAAATCCATGTGAACCTTGAGAACCTTCACAGAACCCTTTTCGACATGATGTTAAATAATGTGATATTTGTGCTTATGTGTCTGGCCTTCATGTGGGATCTTGGTTCCTTTTCTTGAGCAACGACACCACTATTATCACATTAGAGCACCATTGGATTCATCGCACTTGGGACCACACCAACTTCTTCAAGAAACTTCTTGATCCAGGCTGCCTCCTTCGAAGCTTCTAAAGCCCCAATATACTCTGCTTCTGTCGTAGAATCCGCAACAGTGTTCTGTTTGAAACTCTTCCAAACCACCGCACCTCCATTAAGGGTGAAAACGTAACCTGATTGAGATTTATAGTCATCTATATTTGTCATGAAACTGGCATCGGTGTAACCATTTACAACGAGCTCTTCATCTCCTCCATAAACAAGGAGCATGTCCCTTTGTTCTTCTGAGGTACTTAAGAATATTTTTAACAACTGCCCAATGAGCCACTCCGGGATCACTTTGGTACCTACTACTAACACTTAGCACATAAGAAATATTTGGTCTAGTACATATCGTAGCATACATGATGGATCCAATTGCAGAGCCATATGGGACTCCATTCATCTACACTCGCTTATCAACTGTCTTGGGACATTGATTCTTGTTAAGTGTTTTTCCATGTGACATTGGGAGAAATCTTTCTTTGCATTCTTCGCTTTAAACCTTTTTAAAATTTTGTCAATGTATGTGCTCTGGCTTAGCGCAACCAGGCGTCTCGATCTATCTCTATAGATCTTTATACCCAAAATATATGCAGCTTCACCTAAATCTTTCATTGAAAATACACTATTTAAATAGTTCTTTATCTTGCTAAGAAGTTTTGTATCATTTCCAATCAAAAATATGTCATCTACATATAAGATCAGAAATGGTACGGAGCTCCCACTAAACTTCTTGTATACACAAGCTTCTTCATCATTTTTAATGAAGCCAAACTCTTTTACCACTTCATCAAAACGTTGATTCCAACTCCTTGATGATTGCTTCAAACCATAGATAGACCTTTGAAGCTTGCATACCTTTCCGACATCCATCAGATTAGCAAAACCTTCTCGTTGTATCATATACACATCCACTTTAAAATAACCATTTAGGAAAGCATTTTTGACATCCATCTGTCATATTTCATAGTCAAAATATGCAGCAATAGCCATCATAATCCGCACACACTTTAGCATAGCTATCGGTGAGAAAGTCTCATCATAATCAACTCCCTCAATCTATGAAAACCCTTTTGCAACCAGCCTTGCTTTATAGATGGTAGAATTACCATCCGCATAGGTCTTTCTTTTGAAGATGCATTTACACGGTATGGGTTTCACACCCTATGGAAGATCGACCAAGTTCCAAACTTGATTCTCGTACATGGACTCCATTTCGGATTGCATGGCTTTGAGCCATTCTTTTGAGCAGGGCACCGCCATCGCTTTTTTGTAGTGCGCAGGTTCATCTTCTTCTAATATGAATACTTCATTATGAAACCATTCACGAGGTTCGATAACTCTTCCTGACCTGCTCGGTTCAGTTATAGTCTTGACAGGAGTTTCTACAACTGGTGCGCTAACTTCTGGTTCAGTTGTGTGGACAACTTCTGGAACAGATTCCGTTTCATTAGTCTTGTTCACTTCTATAGATTCAGTAATCTCGTCAAGTTGTACTGTCCTCCCACTTACTTCTTTAGCGAGAAACTCCTTCTCGAGAAAGTGTTCATTCTTAGCGACAACCACTTTGTCTTCGTACTTTTGGTAGAAGGAATACCCAATCATTTCTTTGGGATAACCTACAAAGTAACATTTGTTTGCTTTGAGATCGAGCTTGTTAGGCTATAAACATTTTACGTAAGTCTCGCAACCCCAAATCTTGAGATGTAACAAATTGGGTTTCTTCTCATTGCATAACTCATATGGTGTCGTCTCAATAGACTTAGACGGTGCTCTGTTCAGTGTAATTATTGTTGTTTCAAGTGTATATCCCCAAATGATAAAGGCAGATCGATAAGTGACATCATTGATGTTGTTTCAAGTGTATATCCACAAATGATAAAGGCAGATCGGTAAGTGATATCATTGGCCTCACCATGTCTAAAAAAGTTCGGTTACGCCTTTCAGACACTCTGTTTCTCTGTGGAGTTCCAGGAGGAGTCAGTTGTGAGACAATTCCACAATGTAGGAGATATGCCCTAGAGGTAGTAATAACAGTTATTTTGTATCTCCGAGTTTGTAATGAATGTTTATGATCCATGCTATAACTGCAATGATTCTCGAGTCTGCAATAACACGAGGCTCGGAGGAAAACTCATATGCACGTGTGGTATAATAAACGGTAAAATGTATTCCTAGTCTTGCCTCTAAGACTGGCTCAAGTATTGCATGATGATCCTGTTTTCCTGATCATGGGCATGACTATGCCGGCAATTTTGAGGGCACAATGTTGGAAGAACATTTGTGTTGAATCGACCCGAATTGATCTTATGCTATGAGATACATTCGTCACAAGTTAATGGTTAATAACACAGAGATAGTTAATGTTTGCATAATTCCTTAGACCATGAGAGTATCGAGTTTCTTCGTACTTGCTTCGTGAACTTTGGGGTTTGTTAAACGTCATCCGTAACTGGGTGGCTATTACGGCGGCTTACGGGTTCACGGAAAAGTATGGCTAGTAACGAGATAGCTCAAGATTGGCATTTGCTCCTCCGACGATTGAGAGATATACTCGGGCCCTCTCGGTGTTACGGTATCCATCATCGTCTGGCCAGACACAGGGTGATTTGATCACAGGGATGCCGGAACACGGAAACGAGAAAAGAGAACAAAACCGGTAATGAGGTAACATGCATAGTGGACAAGTTGTTGATCCATGGGGATGCAGATAAATCTCACCTCAGGTATTTGTAACATATCGCGAAGCAACAGGAATAGCACACGGCGACTGGAGGTTCACTCGAATATTCATTCGTGTGGGTATAGGGGTCAATATGGGTGTCCACGGCTCCGATGTTGATCATTGATCCGAAAGTGTTCCGGGTTATGTCTGTACTTCACCGAACCTATAGGGTCACACACTTAAGGGTCATCTATCTGCTGAATACTAGACAGGGAGTCTGAGAGAAAGTCACCGGAAAAGTTTCGAAGACAACGGAAACGTTCCGGAGAGAACACCCGAATAGTTTCGGTGAAACTGAAAAGTTGTTTCAGGGTATTCCATTAATTCATATTGGTTCCGGCACAAGCCTGGAAATTCTTAGAGGGTGCCAGAATTGTTCTGCTAAATTCTGGAATTTTTCCGGAGAGAAAATCGGAAATGTTCCGGAGCAGTCGGAACCGCAATGGTAGCTTTTCTCTGAAGAAAAACATTGTTCTGGAATTGTTTTGGAATGCGTTCAAAATTGTTTTACTGGGTACTGGAATTGTTCTAGGCACACAGAAATAATTTGGGATTTATCAGACGCAGAAAAATGTCTTTATGAATAGTGAAAGTACTTTTTGGGTTACTTTATGGAAAGCCACCTTTTAGGGTTTTCCCCAAAAGACTTCTAGAAGGACTTGGGGATCAAGGAACCCCCTTTGGGGGGCCCCCATGAAGGTGGGATGTTCAAGGGTGCAGCTCCTCCTTGGAGCTCCACTTGTCATCCCTTTATGCCCTTTATGACCTTTATGTATGACATAAAGTGTGGGCATTTTGGGTTTTTCATGTGCCACCTTACCCCTTGGGTTTTCCTATAAATAGGGGTGGAGAGGCACTCTCCACACTCATCCTTGCTCTCATACATATGCCATGACTTGTCTGGCTTTTCTCTCCCTCCCAGCGAAATAGTTTCGTAGAGCCGAAAGGCTGTCTGGGTTCCGGCAGGAATTAGTTCTGGACGGCGAAGCCCTGCCGGATAGCTGACACCGTATGTGTGCAACCCCGTAGAGAGGTCGTAGTTTTGATCTTTAGCCCAAGGGGCTGTTCGAGTGTCCTCCCGGAGGGCTGTGCGAGTTTTCGTTCGAGTTTCGAGGGTCCTCCCGAAGGGCTGTCCGTGACATCGTCCGGGGGACTGTCCGACCGCCTCTCGAAGGGCTGTGCGACGAGGGAGTACATCCTCGCGGTTGGGAGGTTGTAAATCCTAGCTGCGGGGATCTGCACCAACGATCTCCACCGACTCTTCTTCCGCTGCGCTTTGAGTCGGTACGGATCAGATCAAACCTTGTATGCAGTCTCCATAGTGGTCCTGGACGTGCTCGCTGTACCAAAAATTTTGTTTTCTGTCGCGTTTCCCTACAGTGGCATCATGAGCCGTGCTATGTGTAGATGCAGGTTGCGATCTAGAATACATAGAGATGTATGGGTATTGCATAATATAATTTTGGAGTTGATGAGATCTATTGCTGAAAATTATTTATGCGGGTGGCAGATGAAATCTGTTACCCGATGTTCTTGTTGCTTCTCTAGAATTTGCGTATTTCTGATCTCGAGACAACATGGTGGAATTTGACAAAGTTCTGGTAATCCGTGATCCTGGTTGATCATGGAAGTGTTAACAGTTCTTTGGGTTCTGCCATAGTAAAAAGAAAGATGAAATTCGCAGACGAAAGGGCAATGCAGATATGATCTGCACGGGGGTCATGCGTATGACGAAGTTTAGTATGGGGATCGAGATTTTATTATCTTGTGTTTCATACACCCTGGAAAGTTAAACTAGCGACTTGAATAATCATACTTGATGATAAACGATGGCAGCTGCGGTTTAAGTCAAAACCTTAGAAGCCACGTAAAATAAAATTTTGCATAAACCGATTAGCGGCGTCTAACTTGGTTTTGTAGGATGGCATGTGATGTGGTATAGCAGTGCTCATATTAATTTGATTTGTATGAGATGACTATATGATGTAAATTAACATGACCTGTGTGTCATGATTCGGCATGATGGCTGGAGCCATATGATTGTCACTTTAATGACCTGCGTGTCAACCTTAAGTAATGCACTTATTTTATTAGCTATAGAGATAGCAATATTATCTGGTGCATCGACAAGGTGGTGGCAATCTTCGCAAAGGTGAACACCGACGCAATTGCCGGAGACGAAGAAATGAAAGACTTCTTCGTCAGAAAGGGCTATACCATATCATGCTATTATGAATTGCTTGAGATGTTTATCCCTTATGATGCACCCTTCTTGATTGCACGGTAGTCGCTTTTATTAGGGTGATCTCTCACTTAAAAATATCAAGTAGATAGTGTTCTCCCAAGTGTAGCACCGTCACGGCACCTATCTTTTCGGGGTGCGCCGTGTCACACGGGTACGAACGATTAGAGAAGTGTGAGGCAGGTGAGTTGAGACCTCGCAGCGAGATCACTTGGTTGTCTTGACGTTCAGGCATGACCGTCATGAGCTCGGAACACACGCATCGAAATATGAACAAGAATCACATAGAGATGTGATTGGCAAGTTGGCCTACCGGTTAAGATCTTCATCATCAGTGCTGTTACACCAATGGCAAACAATCAAGACACGGATCTTGAATCACTCATAATCAATTTTGAGATATATTGATTTGAGTGGGAGCACACTTTAGAATAAAATGTTTTATTCACTAGTGCAGTTCCATTATGAACAAAGTCTAAGTGAAACTTGTGTTTTCCGTTGTAGATCATATGGCTCGCAACACCACGTTCTTCTTAGCACCGATGTTAGAGAGAGTGAAGTTACCTGAAACTGGAAACAACTATGCGGACTGGGTCCGTACCCTGAGGATTGTCCTCAGGAGCGCTAAGAAAGACTATGTGCTTGATCAAACTCTAGGTGATCCACCCACGCCAGAAATGGCTCAGGATATCGTCAATGTGTGTTTGACACGCGAAAGGATGATTTCAGTGCTGTTAAAAAACTTATGTTATCTTGCATGGATCCTGTGTTATAGAACCATTTTGAATGACTTAGTTCCTTCGAGATCATCGAGGCACTAGATGTTCTATATCACAAAAGGGATTCGGGTAAAGTTCATGAGATGACTGAGGCCATGAAAGAATGCAATATAAATGAGGAATCTCTAGTTGATGAGCATAGTATCAGACTAGCAAACTGGTACGCTAGTTATGCTGAAATGGGAATTAATTTTCAAAAGACACCTGGTATGGATTTGATCCTTACTTCGCTTTATGAAGCGATACTCAAAACAAATGAGATAGGACTGCAGAATCAGCAAAAGTTGTTGGTGAAGAAGACTGCTAGTTTCAAAAAGAAAGGCAAGTCCAAGAAGCGCAAGGGCGCCGGTAAGACCGGCTCCCAAAGCAAATCTAAGGGCGGAGCCAAACCTGAAACTGTGTGTTTTTACTGCAAAGGCACTGGACACTGGAAAATGAACTGCAAGAAGTATCTGGAAGATAAGAAGGCCGGGAAAACCGGAAAAGGTATAATTGTTATACAAGTTAATGTCATTTACGTTTTGCTTGCTAGCAAAAATTCTAAGTCTTGGGTATTTGATACCGGATCGGTTGCCCACATTTGCAACTCGATACAGGGGCTTCAGAAGGTTCGCAGGCTGGCAAAGAATGAAGTCGTGATGTGTGTCGGGAACGGCGCTGGGATCGCCGCTCAATCCATCGGCATTATGCCTCTACGTCTGTCTTCAAGATTTATTTTGGAACTAAGTAACTGTTATTTTGTTCTGGCATTGTGTAGAAACATTATCTCTGGATCATGTTTAATACACGATGGGTATTCCTACAAGTCTGAGAACAATGGTTGTTCACTTTATTGTAAGGAAATGTTTTATGGATATGCACCCATTGTTGGGGGCCTTTTCATACTGAATCTTGAATGTGGAAATGATGTCTTTAACATAAATGCTAAATGCCTTAAGAAGGCTGATACCACCACCACTTACTTGTGGCACTGTCGGCTTGGCCACATCGGAAAGAAACGCATGCAAAGACTCCAGTCAAATGGAGTTTTACCGTCTTTTGATTTTGAATCATTTGACACATGTGAAGCTTGTCTGATGGGGAAAATGACCAAAACGCCGTTCACGAGTCATCCCGAACGGGCGGGTGAATTATTGGAAATAATACATAGTGATGTATGTGGTCCGATGAACACAGCCGCACGGGGTGGGTATTTCTACTTCGTGACTTTTACAGATGATTTAAGTCGGTATGGCTATATCTACTTAACGAAGCATAAGTCAGAAACCTTTGAAAAGTTCAAAGAATTTCAGAATGAGGTAGAAAATCATCGTAACAAAAGGATTAAGTTTCCGCGGTCTGATCGTGGGGGCGAATACCTTAGTCATGAGTTTGGCCAACATCTGAGTGACCGTGGAATCGTTTCACAGCTTACGCCTCCCGGAACTCCACAGAGAAATGGAGTGTCGGAACGACGTAACCGAACCTTGTTAGACATGGTAAGGTCGATGATGTCTCTTACAGATCTTCCGATATCCTTTTGGGGTCACGCACTAGAAACTGCCGCTCACACACTAAACAAAGCACCGTCTAAGTCTGTTGAGACGACACCACATGAGATGTGGCATGGGAAGAAACCCGACCTGTTGTTTCTCAAAATTTGGGGTTGTGAAGCTTATGTAAAGCGTTTACAGCCAAGCAAACTTGATCCCAGATCAGACAACTGTTACTTTGTAGGTTATCCCAAGGAGACAGTTGGGTATTCTTTCTACCACGCCTCCGAGAACAAAGTGTTTGTTGCAAAACATGGAGTCTTTCTTGAGAAAGAGTTTCTCACTAAAGAAGTGAGTGGGAGGACAGTACAACTTAATGAGATTAGTGAATCTTCGGCAACCGTTGATATGGCTAAGGAACTGGAATTAATTGCGCAAATTATCCCTACAACCGATCCGGAAGTTGTCGCATATGATGCGGAAACTTCAGACAATGTTGTAACTGAACTGCGCAGATCAGGTAGGGCTATCCTGCCACCTGAGTGGTTTCATAACGAAATCTTCATTCTTGAAGACGATGAACCAGCGCACTACAAGGAAGCGATGGCGGGGCCCAGCTCAAGGGAATGGCACAAGGCCATGAAATCCGAGATGGAATTCATGTATGAAAACCAAGTTTGGAACTTGGAAGAACTTCTAGAAGGCGTAAAGCCCATTGGTTGTAAATGGATTTTCAAAAGAAAGACAGACGCGGATGGTAACATTACTATCCACAAAGCTAGACTTGTCGCGAAAGGGTTCACGCAAGTTCCAGGAGTGGACTACGACGAGACTTTCTCGCCCGTAGCTATGCTTAGGTCTGTTCGGATATTACTAGCAATTGCTGCTTATTTCGATTATGAAATATGGCAGATGGACGTCAAAACGGCTTTCCTAAATGGAAACCTCAAAGAGGATGTATACATGATACATCTAGAAGGTTTTGCCATTCATAAGGATGCTGGAAAGGTATGCAAACTTCAGAAAGCCATTTATGGTCTGAAGCAAGCATCAAGGAGCTGGAACATTCGTTTTGATGAAGTGGTCAAAGAGTTTGGCTTCATCAGGAATGATGAAGAATCTTGTGTTTACAAGAAGTTTAGTGGGAGCGCAAAAGCATTTCTAATCTTGTATGTGGATGACATATTGTTGATTGGAAATGACGTGAATTTTCTTAGCAAAATAAAAGACTCATTGAAGAAGAGTTTTTCAATGAAAGACTTAGGCAAAGCGGCATATGTATTGTGCATCAGAATCTATAGAGATAGATCAAAACGCCTGGTAGCACTTAGCCAAAGCACGTACATTGACAGGGTGTTGAAAAGGTTCAACATGGAGAACTCCAAGAAGGGCCTTCTCCCCATGTCACCTGGCACAGTGCTTTGCAAGAATCAGTGTCCTCGGACTCTCGATGAGCGAGTACAAATGAATGATGTTCCATATGCCTCGGCAGTTGGTTCTATTATGTATGCCATGCTATGTACAAGACCGGACGTTTCCTATGCGCTATGTGTTAGCAGCCGGCACCAAAGTGATCCAGGATTGGAACACCGGGCCGCAGTCAAGGGTATTCTTAAGTACCTCAGAAGGACCAAGGATTTACTCCTTGTGTACGGAGGTGATGAAGAGCTCATTGTAAGTGGTTACACTGATGCAGGCTTCATGACTGACCCAGATGACTTCAAATCTCAATCAGGCTATGTTTTCATATTGAACGGTGGCGCAGTAGATTGGAAAAGTTCCAAACAAAAGACTGTGGCGGATTCTACGACGGAGGCGGAATATGTTGCTACTTCAGAAACCTCCAAGGAGGCGGTATGGATCAAGCAATTTCTTGAAGACCTTGGTGTGGTTCCAAGTGCTCTGGACCCGGTGGAGATCTATTGTGATAATAGTGGCGTCGTGGCTCAGGCAAGGGAGCCAAGTTCGCACCATAAGACAAGACATATTGAACGCAAATATAAACTCATTCGACATCATGTCGAAGCGGGTTTAGTCAAAGTACGCAAAGTTCACACGGATCTAAACGTGTCAGACCCGATGAAAAAGCCTCTACATGAGCAAAGCATGAGCAGCAGTGGATAGCCATTGGTGTTAGGGAAGCCATGTAACTAGATTATGACTCTAGTGCAAGTGGGAGTCTGTAGGAGATATTCCCTAGAGGCAGTAATAACCGTTATTTTGTATCTTCGAGTTTGTAATGAATGTTTATGATCCATGCTATAACTGCAATGATTCTCGAGTCTGCAATAACATGAGGCTCGGAGGAAAACTCATATGCACGTGTGGTATAATAAACGGTAAAATGTATTCCTAGTCTTGCCTCTAAGACTGGCTCAAGTATTGCATGATGATCCTGTTTTCCTGATCATGGGCATGACTATGCCGGCAATTTTGAGGGCACAATGTTGGTAGAATACTTGTGTTGAATCGACCCGAATTGATCTTATGCTATGAGATACATTCGTCACAAGTTAATGGTTAATAACACAGAGATAGTTAATTTTTGCATAATTCCTTAGACCATGGGAGTATTGAGTTTCTTCGTACTTGCTTCGTGAACTTTGGGGTTTGTTAAACGTCATCCGTAACTGGGTGGCTATTACGGCGGCTTATGGGTTCATGGAAAAGTATGGCTAGTAACGAGATAGCTCAAGATTGGGATTTGCTCCTCCGACTATGGAGAGATATACTCGGGCCCTCTCAGTGTTACGGTATCCATCATTGTCTGGCCAGACACAGGATAATTTGATCACAGGGATGCCGGAACACGGAAACGAGAAAAGAGAACAAAACCGATAATGAGGTAACTTGCATAGTGGACAAGTTGTTGATCTACGGGGATGCAAATAAATCTCACCTCAGGTATTTGTAACATATCGCGAAGCAACAGGAATAGCACACGGCAACTGGAGGTTCACTCGAATATGCATTCGTGTGGGTATAGGGGTCAATATGGGTGTCCATGGCTCCGATGTTGATCATTGATCTGAAAGTGTTTCGGGTCATGTCTGTACTTCACCGAACCTATAGGGTCACACGCTTAAGGGTCATCTATCTGCTGAATACTAGACAGGGAGTCTGAGAGAAAGTCACCAGAAAAGTTTCGGAGACAACGGAAACGTTCCGGAGAGAACACCGGAATAGTTTTGGTGAAACTAAAAAGTTGTTTCAGGGTATTCCATTAAGTCATATTGGTTCCGGCACAAGCCTGGAAATTCTCAGAGGGTGACAGAATTGTTCTGGTAAATTCTGGAATTTTTCTGAAGAGAAAACCGGAAATGTTCCGGAGCAGCCGGAACCGCAATGGTAGCTTTTCGCTGAAGAAAAACATTGTTCCAGAATTTTTTCGAAATGCGTTCAAAATTGTTTTAGTGGGTACTGGAATTGTTCTAGGCACACAGAAATAATTTGGGATTTATCGGACGCAGAAAAATGTCTTCGTGAATAGTGAATGTGCTTTTTGGGTTACTTTATGGAAAGCCACCTTTTAGGGCTTTCCCCAAAAGGCTTCTAGAAGGACTTGGGGATCAAGGAACCCCCTTTGGGGGGCCCCCATGAAGGTGGGACGTTCAAGGGTGCAGCTCCTCCTTGGAGCTCCACTTGTCATCCCTTTATGCCTTTTATGACCTTTATGTGTGACATAAAGTGTGGGCATTTTGGGTTTTTCATGTGCCCCCTTACCCCTTGGGTTTTCCTATAAATAGGGGTGGAGAGGCACTCTCCACACTCATCCTTGCTCTCATACACATGCCATGACTTGTATGGCTTCTGTCTCCCTCCCAGCGAAATAGTTTCGTAGAGCCGAAAGGCTGTCTGGGTTCCGGCAGGAACTAGTTCTGGACGGCGAAGCCCTGCCGGATAGCTGACACCGTATGTGTGCAACCCCGTAGAGAGGTCGTAGTTTCGATCTTTGGCCCAAGGGGGTGTTCGAGTGTCCTCCCGAAGGGCTGTCCGAGTTTCCGTTCGAGTTTCGAGGGTCCTCCCGAAGGGCTGTCCGTGACATCGTCTGGGGGACTGTCCGACCGCCTCCCGAAGGGCTGTCCGACAAGGGAGTACATCCTCGCGGTTGGGAGGTTGTAAATCCTAGCTGCGGGGATCTGCACCAACGATCTCCACCGACTCTTCTTCCGCTGCGCTTCGAGTCGGTACGGATCAGATCAAACCTTGTATGCAGTCTCCATAGTGGTCCTGGGCGTGCTCAATGTACCGAAATTTTTGTTTTCTGTCGCGTTCTCCTACACACAATCACTTAGATGTTTGCTAAACTCATGATTTAGATATTCTCCTCCATGATCTGATCGCAGGAATTTTATCTTTTTGCCACGATGATTCTCAACTTGATTCTGAAATTCCTTGAACTTTTCAAATGTTCAGACTTATGTTTCATTAAGTAAATATAACCATATCTACTCAAATCATTAGTGAAGGTTACGAAGTATAAGTATCCACCACGCACCAGAATATTCATTGGACCAGATAAATAACTATGTATTATATCCAACAATTGAAGTGCCCGTTCTGAATGATCAGTGAACGTTGCTTTACTAATTTTACCCATCAGACAAGCTTCGCATATATCAAATGATTCAAAATCAAACGATGTTAACACTCCATATTTATGAAGCTTTTGCATACGTTTCTTTCTGATATGACCAAAATGGCAGTGCCACATATAAGTGGTATTATCAGTCTTCTTAAGACGTTTAGCATTAATGTTATAGATAATCGTTTCACATTCAAGATCTAATATGAATAATCCACCAATCATGGGTGCAAATGCATAAAACATATCCTTATAATATATTGAACAACCATTGTTCTCTGATTTATAAGAATAACCGTCATTTATCAAACATGACCCAGAGATATTGTTCTTACATAACTTCAGAACAAACTAACAATTACTTAGTTCTGAAACCAATCCTAAAGGTAAACTCAAAGACATGACACCGACGGCTTGTGCATCGATCCCATCATCATTGCTGACGCGCATCACGACTTCATTTCTTCTCAGCTTGCGAATGTCCCTCATTCCCGACACTCATGACTTGGAATCTTCAGCAAGTAGAATATCAATAACATTAACTTGTATACCTTTACCAGAAAACACATTATTCTTATCCGCCAGATATTTCACGTAATTTCTTTTCCAGTGTCCTTTCTCCTTGCAGTAGAAACATATAGTATCGCAAGATGCTCCACCCTTGTTCCTCTTGGTGTTGTGTTTTCTTTTGAAACTTTCTGTTTCGCTCACCCAAAAGAAACTGTTGGGTACACCTTCTATCACAGATCCGAAGGCAAGATCTTTGTTGCTAAGAAGGGATCCTTTCTAGAGAAGGAGTTTCTCTCGAAAGAAGCGAGTGAGAGGAAAGTAGAACTTGATGAGGTAATTGTACCTTCTCTCGAATTGGAGAATAGCTCATCACAGAAAACAGTTCCCGTGATGCCTACACCAATTAGTGAGGAAGCTAATGATGATGATCATGAAACTTCAGATCAAGTTACTACCGAACCTCGTAGGTCAACCAGAGTACGTTCCGCACCAGAGTGGTACGGTAATCCTGTTCTGGAAGTCATGTTACTAGACCATGACGAACCTACGAACTATGAGGAAGCGATGATGAGCCCAAATTCCGTGAAATGGCTTGAGGCCATGAAATCTGAGATGGTATCCATGTATGAGAACAAAGTGTGGACTTTGGTTGATTTGCCCGATGATCGGCAAGCCATAGAGAATAAATGGAACTTCAAGAAGAAGACTGACGCTGACGGTAATGTTACTGTCTACAAAGCTTGACTTGTTGCAAAAGGTTTTCGACAAGTTCAAGGAGTTGACTACGATGAGACCTTCTCACCCGTAGCGATGCTTAAGTCTGTCTAAATCATGTTAGCAATTGCCGCATTTTATGATTATGAAATCTGGCAAATGGACGTCAAAACTGCATTCCTTAATGGATTTCTTAAAGAAGAGTTGTATATGATGCAACCAGAAGGTTTTGTCGATCCTAAAGGTGCTAACAAAGTGTGCAAGCTCCAGCGATCCATTTATGGACTGGTGCAAGCCTCTCGGAGTTGGAATATACGCTTTGATAGTGTGATCAAAGCATATGGTTTTATACAGACTTTTTGAGAAGCCTGTACTTACAAGAAAGTGAGTGGGAGCTCTGTAGCATTTCTAATATTATATGTTGATGACATATTGTTGATTGGAAATGATATAGAATTTCTGGATAGCATAAAAGGATACTTGAATAAGAATTTTTCAATGAAAGACCTCGGTGAAGCTGCTTATATATTGGGCATCAAGATCTATAGGGATAGATCGAGACGCTTAATAGGACTTTCACAAAGCACATACCTTGATAAAGTTTTAAAGAAGTTCAAAATGGATCAGTCAAAGAAAGGGTTCTTGCCTGTGTTGCAAGGTGTGAAGTTGAGTAAGACTCAATGCCCAACCACTGCAGAAGATAGAGAGAAAATGAAAGTCATTCCCTATGCCTCAGCCATAGGTTCTATCATGTATGCTATGCTGTGTACCAGACCTGATGTGTGCCTTGCCATAAGTTTGGCAGGGAGGTACCAAAGTAATCCAGGAGTGGATCACTGGACAGCGGTCAAGAACATCCTGAAATACCTGAAAAGGACTAAGGATATGTTTCTCGTTTATGGAGGTGACAAAGAGCTCGTCGTAAATGGTTACGTTGATGCTAGCTTTGACACTGATCTGGATGACTCTAAGTCACAAACCAGATACGTATTTATATTGAATGGTGGAGCTGTCAGTTGGTGCAGTTCCAAGCAAAGCATCGTGGCGGGATCTATGTGTGAAGCGGAGTACATAGCTGCATCGGAAGCAACAAATGAAGGAGTCTGGATGAAGGAGTTCATATCCGATCTAGGTGTAATACCTAGTGCATCGGGTCCAATGAAAATCTTTTGTGACAATACTGGAGCAATTGCCTTGGCGAAGGAATCCAGATTTCACAAGAGAACCAAACACATCAAGAGACGCTTCAACTCCATCTGTGATCAAGTCAAGGAGGGAGACATAGAGATTTGCAAAATACATACGGATTTGAATGTAGCAGGCCCGTTGACTAAGCCTCTTCCACGAGCAAAACATGATCAGCACCAAGACTCCATGGGTGTTAGAATCATTACTATGTAATCTAGATTATTGACTCTAGTGCAAGTGGGAGACTGAAGGAAATATGCCCTAGAGGCAATAATAAAGTTGTTATTTATATTTCCTTATATCATGATAAATGTTTATTATTCATGCTAGAATTGTATTAACCGAAAACATGATACATGTGTGGATACATAGACAAAACACAGTGTCCCTAGTAAGCCTCTACTAGACTAGCTCGTTAATCAAAGATGGTTAAGTTTCCTAACCATAGACATGAGTTGTCATTTGATGAACGGGATCACATCATTAGGAGAATGATGTGATGGACAAGACCCATCCGTTAGCTTAGCATTATGATCGTTAAGTTTTATTGCTATTGCTTTCTTCATGACTTATACATATTCCTTTGACTATGAGATTATGCAACTCCCGAATACCGGAGGAACACCTTGTGTGCTATCAAACGTCACAACGTAACTGGGTGATTATAAAGATGCTCTACAGGTGTCTCCGAAGGTGTTTGTTGGGTTGGCATAGATCGAGATTAGGATTTGTCACTCCGAGTATCGGAGAGGTATCTTTGGGCCCTCTCGGTAATGCACATCGTGATAAGCCTTGCAAGCAATGTGACTAATGAGTTAGTTATGGGATGATGCATTACGGAACGAGTAAAGAGACTTTCCGGTAACGAGATTGAACTAGGTATGAAGATACCGACGATCGAATCTCGGGCAAGTAACATACCGATGACAAAGGGAATGACGTATGTTGTCATTGCGGTTTGACCGATAAAGATCTTCGTAGAATATGTAGGAACCAATATGAGCATCCAGGTTCCGCTATTGGTTATTGACCGGAGATGTGTCTCGGTCATGTCTACATAGTTCTCGAACCCGTAGGGTCCGCACGCTTAACGTTCGATGACGACTTGTATTATGAGTTATGTGTTTTGGTGACCGAAGATTATTTGGAGTCCCGGATGAGATCACGGACATGACAAGGAGTCTCTAAATGGTTGAGAGGTAAACATTGATATATTGGATGATAGTATTCGGACACCGGAATGGTTCCGGATCGTTTCGGGTATTTTTCGGAGTACCGGGACGTTACCGGAACCCCCCGGGGAAAGTAATGGGCCAACATGGGCCATAGGGGAGAGAGAGGGCAGCCCACAAGGGGTGGCGCGCCCCCCCCTGGGCAGTCCGAATTGGACTAGGGGAGGGGGCGTGGCCCCCCTTTCCCTCTCCCTCTCCCTCTCCTTCCCTCTTTCCACCTCCATGAGAAGGAAAAAAGGGGGGCCGAATCCTACTAGGTTTGGAGTCCTAGTAGGACTCCCCCCCCATGGCGCGCCTCCCTTGGCCGGCCTCCTCCCTCTCCTCCTTTATATACGGGGGCATGGGGGCACCCCAAAAGCACATCAATTGTTCTCTTAGCCGTGTGCGGTGCCCCCCTCCACAGTTTACTCCTCCGGTCATAGCGTTGTAGTGCTTAGGCGAAGCCCTGCGCGGATCACATCACCATCACCGTCACCACGCCGTCGTGCTGACGAAACTCTCCCTCGACCCTCTGCTGGATCAAGAGTTCGATGGACGTCATCGAGCTGAACGTGTGCTGAACTTGGAGGTGTCGTACGTTCGGTACTTGATCGGTTGGATCGTGAAGACGTTTGACTACATCAACCGCGTTAACCTAACGCTTCCGCTTTCGGTCTACGAGGGTACGTGGACACACTCTCCCCCTCTCGTTGCTATGCATCTCCTAGATAGATCTTGCGTGAGCGTAGGAATTTTTTTGAAATTGCATGCTACATTTCCCAACAGCTTCCTTGTTTAAAATAGAATAGAGCAAACAAGAGCTCATCAGATAATAGTTTCCAGCAATAGGTTGGTTTACTTCAATCTTCCACTCTGAGCGATAATCCCGTACCTGAAAGAAAAAGGGTATCTTGTATACTAAAAGATGTAGTATAACATAATGGTGCACCATAACAACACTTATTTTATGTTGCACCTGCAGTAATCCTCTATAACATTGTTAGATTCTTCCCTCAAAACTAGCACAAGAATCATTAATGCAGTTATTTATGCACTATTTTTTGCGCTCACTGCATTTATTAGAAAGACAATAGACACTTTTGTCTATGGAAAGGGTCAAGTGCTAGTGCTAGTGCATCATACCCTTCTGATGAAATCACGTCCACTGGAATCAGTATAAAATGTTCTGTCTGTTGCCATGCTAGTAATGATTTCAGTTGATAGTTCTTTTCCATTTCCATCGTCTACTGGTATTGGTCCAATCTACGAATAAACAAATTATTAATGAGATGTTAGAATTATGTAATGGCATAAAAGAAACAAGACAAATGGATTATTATGCAAAATGTGAAGGTCTCAAGAAGAAACCAATGCAAGGTGCAATTACTCACTATGAACTTAGCTTCCACATAGTCCTTTTCCTTGTAAACTCTAGTGATCTGTACAAAGATAAGAAAGACTATCAAGTATTTAAGTCAATTAACAAGGAATGAAAAAATAGAAAAGTCCATATTTTTGGTACTATCAAGTATCAACCTCCATTTATTTTACATATGCAATTCACCAAAAGGCATACACATGAGTATTTGCCTGATCCAATCAAAAGATGTTGAATGGACAATAGTAAGTCTAATGAGTCTAAGGTGTACGCTAATTCAAAATGAATAGCATTACAATAAAAAAATTCAAATGAATTGTGGTACTGTGCTGTAGCGACAGAGATGTGTGCTAGAAATTCGTTGCGAACCTTAAGATCTGGCAAAAAAGGAAGCATGTAAATCCTCATGAGAAGTGGTTCAAACAAACAGTATTCATATTATTAACCTGGTATATCCATGAATTAATCTGCTAATGCACTTCATCCAATATTGGCCCACGCAGAATCGT
Organism: Thinopyrum elongatum; assembly: GCA_011799875.1. Classification (NCBI taxonomy): domain Eukaryota; kingdom Viridiplantae; phylum Streptophyta; class Magnoliopsida; order Poales; family Poaceae; genus Thinopyrum; species Thinopyrum elongatum. Next base: position 605,161,386 of record CM022298.1, read on the forward strand.
GGGAGGAACCTTGAAGTGGGAAACATAATTTCACATCAGACCGATAATGAATCTTTTTTTAAAGATCTCCTGTGATCCATTCACTATTTTATAGATATTTGGGTCCCTTCTTCATACCTGACCATCAGTTTTGATAGGAACGGAACCGTTGGGGAGAAATATGTATGCTTCTAAAGCCTACGGTCCAGGAAAAAGCAAATAGATGCCAATATAAGTAATTGCTACTTTTGAGGTAAAATATATTATTTGTAGAATCCCTAGTACACCTGAGGATCATCTCCGTCTCCATCTTGTCCTATGTAATACTTGTACTTCTGATTGAAATTTTCTTCAAACTTGAAATGTGTTAATGGTTCTTGAGTACAAGTGATTCTAGATAACAAGCAAAACAAAAAAGTAAAATTTGATATCCAATACCACAGTGAACATATGAGCTGCCTGGGAAAATAACCCTGGGTAATCTTAGTGTACAACTTTTCTACTGAAGATGAAAGCAAGGCAAGAGGTAAAACCATTTCAGATTGAAAATAATGCTGGAAAATTGGCAAAATACCTGATTCTTGCTATCGGAGTACCGGGATAATGCTCCAGCCGCATCATATTGAAGTTTCAAATGCCCTTGCCCAACCTGCAGATTCCTAGTTTTACTTCCTTGAGAGTATAGAGTGGATATCGAAGAGATAGATGCTGAAATGTATATTCAACAGAATAATTGTCAAACTTTCGAGTGATCCCTATTTTGCTGCAAATCAAGATGAAAGATATGAATTCACCTGATCTCTTTCCGCTCGAGACAAAATAAGTGTTAAAACCAAGTGGTGGTACCGAAGCAGAAAAAGCAACCCAAAACAGTTGTGATGTTTACACGGATTATAAGAGTTTGAAGTATATCTTCACACAGAAGGAGTTGAACCTCAGACAAAGGAGGTGGCTAGAATTGATCAAGGACTACGACATGAGATTGCACTACCACCCAGAGAAAGCAAATGTTGTAGCAGATGCCTTGAGCCGTAATAGCTATGTGAACACCCTCATAGCGGGAGGATTACCGCAGGAGTTATGTGATGATCTCAGAGATCTCTGGTTGGAGATAGTTCCGAGAGGATTTGTCGCCACCCTGGATATTCAGTCCACTATGACCGAAAGAATCTGAGAAGCCCAGAAGTCGGACAAGGAAATTGCAGAGATAAAGGAAAGGATGAGTAAAGGAAAAGCTAAAGGTTTTTGTGAGGATGAAAATGAAACTATATGGTTTGAGGATCGTATCTATGTGCCCAATGATACAAAGGTCAGGATGTTAATTCTGCAAGAGGCCCATGATTTACCGTACTCAATACACCCAGGCAACACCAAGATGTATCTGGACTTGAAGGAAAGTTTCTGGTGGACAGGTATGAAGAACGATATTGCCGAGTATGTAGCAGCATGCGATGTTTGTCAGCGAGTAAAGGCAGAACATCAGAAGTCAGCAGGGTTACTTCAAACTTTGCCGATACCCGAGTGGAAATGGGAAAAACTTGGGATGGATTTTATCACAGGATTACCCAGGACACGTTCAGGTTATGATTCAATCTGGGTAGTGGTCGATCGCTTGACCAAGGTAGCTCACTTCATTCCCGTGAAGACCACATGTACCAGTGCTAAGTTAGCCAAGATATACATGACCAGGATCTTATGTCTGCGTGGAGTTCTGAGGAGTATCGTGTCAGATAGAGGAACACAATTTACCTCAAAGTTTTGGAACCAGTTGCACGAAACTTTGGGTACGAGGCTGGAGTTCAGTACAGCTTTTCATTCGTAGACAGATGGACAGACTGAGAGAGTTAATCAGATTCTGAAAGACATATTGAGAGCTTGTGCGCTAGACTATGCAGCTAGCTGGGATGATAATTTACCCTACGCAGAGTTCTCATACAACAACAGCTATCAGACCAGTTTGAAGATGGCCCCTTTTGAAGCTCTCTACGGAAGGAGGTGCGGAGCACCATTGTTGTGGGATGGTGTTGGAGACCGAAAACTTTTTGGTCCCGATCTGATCAAGGATTCCAAAAAAAAGGTCAAGTTGATTCGTGACCGACTCAAGATAGCTCAGTCAAGACAGAAGAGTTATACCAACAGTAAACGCAATGAGGTAACGTATGAAGTGGGAGACCGAGCATATCTCTGTGTGTCTCCACTTCGAGGAATCAAGAGGTTCGATGTTAAAGGAAAGTTAGCACCCTGATTCATAGGCCCATACAAAATTCTTGAACGCAGAGGAGAAGTTGCATATAAGCTAGAATTGCCAGAAGGATTGTCAGGAGTTCACAATGTCTTTCACGTTTCCCAGCTGAAGAAATGCCATGTTGAGATGGCAGATATTTCGTTAAGAGACACAGTGCCCCTAGAGGCCATACAACTTGACAGTGATCTGACTTATGAAAAGAAACCCGTCAGGATTCTCGAGACTGCGAACAGAATTACCTGCAGCAAGATCATCAAGTTTTGCAAGGTTCTGTGGAGCCACCACTCCGAGGAGGAAGCCACCTGGGAGCGAGAAGAAGACCTCCGTCGAGACCACCCGCACCTATTTCCTAGCCAACCCGAATCTCGAGGGCGAGATTCATCTTAAGGTGGGTAGGTTTGTAACATCCCAAATTTTCTATTTGGAATGTTTTACAATTATAGCTAAGCATCTATTGCATTTTGTTTGAATTGGGGTGGAATTTGAAAATTTCAAAGGCATTTGAATTTTCTGTTTGAATTTGAATTCACTTCAAGCTGGCATTTGAATTTCATTTCAAAAATCTCTGACAAATACTTTAATCAAAAAGTATGAGAGGAGGTAACATGACACCTCAAAAGCCAGAAGAAAATAATGCCAGAAGTATTTGAGTTCAAATTTGGCTTTATTTGGAATTTTCAAAAAAAATGATTTTTATAAAGTTTGTATTTTGCCCCTGAAAAATAGTTCATCATTTAGGATTTATTTTTCTGATCCTTTTGATATATATATATTTATTTATTTATTTATTTCTATATATATATATTGTCTATATAAAATTATTTTCTTTTTCTTTATTTCTCTGTTTTCTTTTCTGTCAAAAAAACCTTAGCCAGCGCCAGGCCGACGCTAGCCAGCCGGCCCACCAGTCAAAGCCCACAACTGGCCGCAGCCGCCAGCCACCAGCCGGCCTGCCCCGCGCCCGAGTCTTCTACGAGTCGGTCACCCGACCGCCCGCCCGCTCCCCGCGCCCACTGATAGTGGGGCCCGCACCCGTCTTCAACCCCGCAACCACCGCGCCCGTATCTCACTCGACCCCGACGCCGGCCGCGTCCGCGCCCCTCTCTAAAACCCTAGCCCGAGTGTGACGCCCCTGACTCAATCGTGCACTAATCATACACGCAAACATGAACGATCAAGCACAGGGACTCACGGGAAAATATCACAACACAACTCTAACACAAATTAACGGAGATCCACAATATTACAGACCAGGGATCCGAAGATCCGAATACATAAGTCAGTCATACAAATATTATCTGAGTACAGACATAGTTAGACAAGTTTTGCCTTAAGAAGACTAGCACAAACAACGACTCTAGATCGAAAGGCGTAGGCCTCCTGCCTGGGAGCCTCCGAACCTACTCCTGGTCGGCTGGCTCGATCCAGTAGTACGTGTCGTCTGGACCGTCCTGGTAGTAAGCTCCTGAGGTGGCATCTGGCTCTGGGGCTCCATCGTCTGATGTATCATCAAGGTGGGGAATATAGGGAAAAAGAAGTAACAAAGCAACCATGAGTACTCATCCGAAGTACTCAGCAAGCAAGGATCTATACTACATATGCAACATTATCAAAGAGGAAAGGCTGTATATGTGGACTGGGCTGCAGAAATGCCAGAATACAGAGAAGGCCTAGTCCTATCAAAGACTAGCATCTTCACGAAGCCATCATCTTGCAGCAATAGAAGAGAGTAGAATAGCATTTTATTAAGCAAACATGTTGAAGCAAGCCTAGAGATCCTTCCTCGACTCCCAAGCGAGAAAGCGATCCCGAAGCTTCAATTAAGTAACAAGTATCCAGTTCAAGTAGTAGATCGGGATACACAAACTGAGCGTCCTTTACCGTAGGACCGGCTATCGATAGATATTTCTTCCCTGCAGGGGTGCACTACTGTTACCCAACACGCTCGATCACCTCTGGCCGGACACACTTGCTGGGTAATGCCCGGCCTCGGGAGATCAACACGAAGCAGCGCCCTACCTAGGCTCAGCAGAGAGGTCAGCACGCCGGACTAACCTATGCACCCAGAGGTCTTGGGCCATCGCCCTGGGCACCCTGCGCATTGCGTGGCTGGCCGGGGTGCAGGCGCGACACTGAACTCGTCAGTGAAGTATCCAGCCCAATCCCGGCGATCAGCCCGCACGGTGAATCGTGACGTCTGATGTGCTTTCGGGAGAAACGTACATCGCAGAGGGCCCCATAAACCATTATCTCGTGTGGTGGTAGTGCGTATAGGGAACATCGACCCACTCAGATCACAAACCCAAATCCAATAGGATCATTTAGTATCACGCGGAGACAATCAGAGTTTCTGAAGCTCCGCCACAGTATCACACTCGAGTGCCCTTCCGGCACACCCGACATCATAGATTCCCAGCGGGTACCCACCAGGGTCGACCCGCCTGTAACAAAGGTCAAAGTAATCGTGTGGTCATAACATCAAGGGGGAAAACCCCGAGGAATCACCCTCGGTGGATTCCACTCGACGAAATCATCAGGGTGAACGTATGAGGCATCACCCTCGAGGTTCACACTGAAGGGTTGCACGACAGAGTCGTATCGGAAGTGGAGAAGGAGGAATCACCCTCGATGACCACGACCGAACAGCTACACTGCAGAGTATTCATCAGGAGTGCGTTACGAGGTATCACCCTCGGCACTCGAGAGTAACTATGCAGAGTCGTATAACTAAGGGGGTGAAGTGATGTGTTGGTCTCTGGTCGACGATCACACTGATCGAGTCATCGATGATCAAGCAGGGGCAACAAGGGTAAGGTGGTGGGGGTCACTGATGGTTCACTACCAACCTATACTAAATAGTTTATCATAGGCAGGTAAGGTAACAATGAACATGTTACGAAAGCAGGCTATGCATCAGAATAGGAGCAAACATTATCAGTAGCAAAATCTAATGCAAGCAGGAGGAATGGAATGGGCGATATCTGGATGCTCAAGGGGGGGCTTGCCTGGTTGCTCTGGCAAGAGAGAGGGGTCGTCAACGGGCTGCTCGTCTGTAGCGTAGTCATACCCGGCTGCAACGACGTCGATCTCAGCGTCTATCGAGAGAGAAGGAGGGGGAGAGAAACAATAAATTCACGGCAAAAATGCAAACAATATGTATGACATGCCTAAATGCTATGTAGAGGTGTTCTACTGCCTAACTAAATGATTTAGTTAAATTAGGAATTTATTCGGATTTATTTAATTAAAGTTGGGCACTATTCATTTATCGAAATTTGTCTAAAAGTTCAACGTTTATCTAGCTACGGGCATCTGACTGGAATACGAAGGGCGTATTCGGGTTCGTATCAAAATTCCGAGCAACTTTCATATATAATTTATTTTCATCGGAGTTACGGTTTAATTTATATGATTTTCTAAAGTTTTAATCATTTTCTAAATTTAATTATTAATTTAAATTCAAATTATCCAGAATAGTGAATGATGACATTAGCATGACATCACCATGACATCAGCAGGTCAAACCCAGCTGACCAGGGTCAAACCAGACAGGTGGGTCCAGTGGGACCCACATGTCAGTGACAGAGTTAACTAAACAGGGTTAATTTAATTTAACTAAACTAATTAGCAGGTGGGGCCCACCAGTCAGTGGCTAATTAGTGATTTAATTAACTAATTATCTAATTATTGTTTTTATTTTAATTTGTTTACTGGGCGGGACCCACATGTCATAGACAGGGGCCAGCCCAGTCAGCGTTGACCCGAGTCAACGGGGCCCAGTGGGGCCCGTGGTCAGCTGCAGGAAGGCGGGGCCCGCGGTGCCAAGTGGCAGCCACGTCGGCACCGGCCACCGGAGCGCGCCGGCGAGCCCGAACGGTGGTGGAACTCCGGCGAGCTCGGGATTCGGCTGTGGTGCACGTTTTGGCACGCGGTTTGGTGATTTGGAACGGCAACTCCACGTCGCGTCGAGGGGTGGTGGAGGCGCGGCCGGAGACGGCGTGTAGCGACGGCGGCGAGCAGCAAGGCGGACGCCGGAGTTCGGCCGTCGACGGGAACGGGGCTGTGGTGCGAATGCGAGCAAGTGGAGCAGCTAAGCGAGGCCTACGCGATGCGGCAAATGCAACGGAGGCTCGCACGGGACCAAATGGTCGCCGTGGCCACGCCGGCGAGCAAACGAGGCGGCGGTGGGTTCGGGCCTCGTCGGAGCAGTGGCTACGGTATGCTAGCGAGCCAGAGAAGGCCAGGGGAGGGAGGAGAGGCTCACAGCGAAGTGTAGCCGAGCAAAGCGTACGTGAGGACGGCTTGACGGCGACGAAATCGGTGACGACATGCGGCGGCGATCCGAGGAAGAAGACGGCGGCGTGGGGCGATGCAGGGCTCCCGGGGCTCGATCTGGCAGCGTAGACGAAGCGGAGGAGCGAGGCGGAGCTGTTGGACTTGTCGGGGCGGTGAACGGGCGACGGTGGGCGCGAGCTTCACGGCGGCGCAGCCATGGCGGCATCGGGCGAGGTGGGGGACGAGGGAGAGGGGCGAATGGGGCGGCTAGGGTTCGTCCGCGGGGTCGAGGGGGGTCCTTGTAGTCGTCCGCGGCGGCAGCAGCGCGCGTTGTCGAGCAAAGGCGAGGGGGGGTCCGGGTGCGCGCGCGTGCGCGTTCGACAGCGAGGGCGCGGGTGAGCAGTGAGGTAGGGGACGAGCGGGGGTGGGCTGGGCCGGCGCTGTAGCAGTAGGCCTAAGTGCACAGTAAAGCTTTAGGCCTTTTTCTGTTTTCTTTCCTTTTCTGTTTTGTAAATTGTTTCGGCACTAAATGGTTTTGTAAAATATGAGACCTAGCCCATAATTCACAGTGTAATATACCCTAACACCAAAAACTAGTTTGGGCAAAACATAATTTCATATTTGATTTAGATTAAATAAGCTATTAAATATTGTTTATCAGCCACTGTCAGAGGATGTTTGAGTTACCTAATTTGTTTATTAAATGTTGGTTACAATTTTAGAATAGTCTCTGGAATATTTGTTATTTATTGAACATTTTAGTTTCTGTGTTTGAACAACTTTTATCTTCCACTTTAATTTAATTTTGAATTTGAGTTAGGGGTTGAAATGCAATATGATGCAAATGATGATTTGGCACTGTTAATCATGCTGACTTGTCATTATCAAAAGTGATTACTGTGGCTAAATGACATGGGGTGTTACACCGAGGCAAACCCATTCCCCAAGACTTGCCCTATAAATACCCACGACACCCCTCGTTTGATCATTTCACAATTTTTCGACCGAGACCCACCGTAGCTCACGCATACACCAAACCGATCTCGCCGTCCGCCGCTCTGTCGCCATCGTTCATCGTTGTCTGCCGTCGCCGATGAGCACCCCGTCGGCCTCTTCTTCTATCAATGTATTTCCCTTGGCCTTGCGCACCCTTCTGACAACCTTTGGATGCCCAGTTTTCACCGGAGCTGCCGCCTCGATCATCGCCGTTCGCCACCGGAGCAGCAGAGCGCCGGGCTCTACAAGTTGACACCCCGCCCATTCTCGTCATCTCCTACCGCCACCGCCACCACCCCCGACCTCACCTCGCTCCACCACATCCAGCCGAAACAACCGCCGTCACCCCCGACCACCGAAATCACGCCGGAGACCGCGCCCAAGCCGCCCGAGCCGTCGAGCACCTCGCGGTAAGCCGCCACCGCTCTCCACCGTCCGATCACATATGTACGCCGTAGATTAGATCGCACCGAAGGGGTAGGGTTTATTTGCATGAATTTTGTTCAAATCACTAGATTAGCTATAACTTGAGCTAGGAATATTATTTTTAGTGATTCTTTTTGCTACTGGTTCTTTGTGGCATTGTTTATCAATAGGAATTAATTGGTAAATTTTCATATTATATAAAAATAGGTTTTAACGAAAACAGTATTGTTTTAGTGCTTTATAGGTTTTGTGCTATTTCTTTTAATTTTAATTGTTTTAATTTGTTTTCTTTTGTTTATTTTGTCAAGGTCTATTTAGTTTCTGTTAACTTAGCAGTAGCAATTTTATTTGTTTTAAAAAATATTTTTAGTATTTTATTTCTTTTATCTTATTAGAAAACTTATTTTGAGCATAATAGGAGTTTTATAAATGGTTTTAATGTGATTCTTTTTGCATAAAATTTTCTATGTTATTTTCTTTCTATCATTTACTAAAAACCTTATTTTTGCTTCTGTTAAAATTTATTAGTGGTAGAAAAACTATTTTGTAACTTGTTTTACTTGTAGAAAGACTTTGCATGGAGTTTTGGTGAATTCTTTGGTTTTGTTTTTGGTTTTCTTTGTGTGTTATATTGATTGTTTATTTATTAGTTTTACTTGCTGTTATGTTATTATTTTTTGTGTGATGGTATGCTTATATCTATCTCTTTATTGTTTCGATAGAGCACCCGGAGTGTGAGGCTTGTTACTATGAGTCTTTAGAGTTTGAAGATCGTCACCAAGGCAAGTCATTTGATCATATATTTTTATTAACTATGCTTTTATTGCATTAGTTGATATCCTCCCTACCATGCATGCAAGTAGGTGAATTTGAGTTATGTTCTTGAGTAGTATCATGTGGTAGGTTGAACCCAAATCCCCATGTTGCCAATGCCCATGAACGTTGTAGTTATTTTGCTATGCTTCGTAGACGGGGTTGGTTGAGTGAATTACATGGGAGATGTGAGAGTTAAGTTGATGATTGCAACCCCATGACTTCAAGATCTCAAGACGGACTTCAATTCACTACTGGGTGGAGGACGGATGGAAGGGCACCCTGGAGTACCTAGTGGTTGACCCGGGGATGCATGGAGAAGCGCCATGACAAATTGTGGAAAGCTTCACCCAGCCATGAAGAGATGGATGGATATACCTTAACCGGAAGCTTACCTGTGCAGCCGCAAGTCACTATGGGCTCTGGCTTGGTCGACCCTAGGCGTGACTCTGGACGGACGGTGCCAGCAGATGTAGAAGAACGGTAGGAAATGGATGGGCAGGCAGTGGCCCAGAGGAGCTCTATGGAAGACCATGTTTCGTTCGTCCTATCTTCAAACACCATTCAGAAGGATGGAACGATTCTTGCGGGTAAAGTGCACAAGACTCTGCAAAGTGAAAATCCAATCGATTAGCCGTGTCCCCGGTTACGGACATCTGAGCCTCTGGAATTAGATTTATTCGGAACTCTCAACACCAATCATAATTAATTAATTGTTGGGTTAATAATGATTTCGGGTATGAGACATTGGTTTGTGGAACCATCTTAATAACAACAAATATTTTGTAGTAATTGCAAGCAAGTCCTTTTGTTGTAGGGAAAAATTTGTTTTTCACAAAAACTTAACTTAGAGCGCCAGAGCCAAGATTGCATATAGTGATAGCACTTTATTATTATTTGTCTCTCTGTGACTTGCCGGCATATTCAAAATGCTGACCTACATGGCTGCAATGTCTCATGTTGCAGAGGATTATTTCGGCCAGGAGTGAGGCTACGATCTACGCTCGATGATTTCCCTTTGGAGTCGGATGGACTCACTTTTCGTCTATGCTTCCGCAGTAGTTATTCTCATGAGTTGGCCTACGGCCGAATTTATTCTGATGTAATAAAGACTCGATATGAGATTCGATATAATAAATCAGGTGTGATTGAACTTTGATATTTTCATCAATGTACTTTGTGTGCCAGCATGATCTTGGGATGGTACAGATATACAGAGACTTGACCATTCTCGGGCCGGGTCGCTACAGGCTGTGTCCTTACTCTGCAACTACTGAGATTTATTAAGGTAAATACCCGACCATGGCCATAACTTCCCCTAGGGCCCCTATTCACCCCTCATGTCATAATTTGTAACTTAGTGAACGGTCATTTCTGTCATTCCAGCCTCCCATCCTAAACTTATTATAACACAATGCTCTCCTATAGGCCCATAAAGGTTAAGTCTTATGCAGTCGATTTTTGCATAACACCACTAGAGAATTGCAATACAACATTATTATTATCACTATCAAACAACAATCTTTATTGCACATGTGTATGACACTTAATTGACAAAGATTTCTCCCATATTCTCAAGAACACAACGGAACTACTCACAATGCATCATGGTGAGCATTTCAGTATGATAATGATAATAATGACAATCTAAAAGTGTGGATCGTTCACCAATAATACACAAGGCGTCAACTACTAACACAAGAATCAACACCAATAAATGATAATGTAATCAATTCACACATGGTTGTACAAAGATAGATAAGATGAGATTGGGGTGATGGTGTTGTTGATGGAGATGGCAAAAATGGCATGGACGAAGATGTTCCCCTTGATGCCCTGGAATCGTTCTTGAGGATTGCTTCGAATTCCTCCAACCGATAGGGGGTGATCTGGCATCAAACAGCCCTCCGAGAGAAGAACTAGGTTTCTGCCTCACGGCAGTGGTGGAAAAATTCAAAGAAAATTGGATATGGAAAATACACCTTGGGGAGACCTTATAGGCTTTCAGGGGTCACCAGGGCAGGCGCCTAGGGACCATATGTATCTCCTGGTTGCCCCCTTTTGTCTCGTGGCCTCCTCTGGTGCAAAACTTCGCACATTATTTTATTTTATTTTTTGGGGTTCCTGGCAGGGTACTTTCTTCACAAAGGTCCAAATTCCACCTCTGACAGCATCTCCAAAGATTATATCATGAATCCTATGCATTATAGGATAAACCAAAATTAAATCAATGCAAAGGCAATTGAAATAGCATAAAAGGAAAGCATTTATCCTCTGAAATTGTGATGCAAAATGCACATATTGGCTCCTCCAAGCTTTGACCTTACTTGTGCACAAGCAAAACTTGAACTTGGCAAACATGGCCACATATTTTAAAAGTGAAAGGTCAATAATAACCGAATACGGACATGTAGCAACCACAATTTGCAAAAGTATTTTAGACATCTTAACACAAAAACACTCAATATAGGAGTACCTAACGTAAAGACCATGAAAATTGCCAAGTGTTGGATTCTAAACCTGGATCTTATGCAAGAGGCTTAACCATACTCTAGATCATGTAATCATTTCTGTTATCTCAGTTCTCCAAGAAAGTTCTATGACAGAGTTTTTAATTAGCAAGTGACATGTGCTCAATTATATTTTTGGTCTTATTTCAATAAAAATTGTCACTCAAATGAGCAAACGTTCAGAACACAAAATTATAGCTAGGCATAAGAAGACCAAAGTTTGTAGAAAATTGCTTTTCTTTGGCTTTTCACATGAACCTTATTGTGTAAACTTGATAAATATACTATATACATGATCTTAGTAACCATTAGGCACAGGTCTTACTCGAGCAAGCAAATTTTACACTATCAGTATGGGTTTCGAGAAGGGAGTGACACAACATAAAAGTAAAAGAATGGTTCTTCGTAGAGGGAAGTAGGGATTGTGTGCACTTTTGAGTTGAAAATTAAAGAATTTAGTCAGTTGAAGCGATAATTTCACATTTCCCTTTGTGATGGTGCCAGATTTTTTTGTTTTTTTTTCGGTCCCCCATCACAAGTTCATGGAAAATTCTCATCCCCACACAATACAAACTCAAACATAGAAATTAAGTTGGCAATTTGTTTTCCGCGACAATGATAATTTACTTCGAATGACCTTACTCAGTCAAATAGGTAAGTATCATGGACAATTATGGAATTGACTTGGCTCCAGCTATGGAAGCGCAAGAACTCATGCTTAGTCTAAATAGTTTTTGTCTAGAAAGGTTTAAAGTAAACAGTGGCTACCGGAGGGCCCATGAGTAATAATTTTTGACATATGATCACATCTACATGTTTACCAAGTTTTCTTCCATGCCCAACCATAAAAGGTGGTTCAGGATTTGAAACTTGCAAATTGAAGATTAGTTATTGATCCAATGATTTTGGAGATAATATACTTGCATAAGCACATCGTTTGTTTTTTTACTAAGCTTCATGATTTCATTATAAGACAAGGCACAGTTTTACTCATCAAGATAGCATCCTAATTTAAATTCTTAGTGTTAGCAAAGTCATGTCCTCTCACATCCTATAATTTATAGGGTGTGTAGTACTGTTAGAACATGTCATATCAACAAGAAAAGGAGAACTTGAGCCCTCTCTTTATTATATATATGACCTCACATCACTAGATACATCGATAAGAATCACTCTAAATGAGCGCTAGCACACTTTGCAACCTAAAATCAAAAAGATCAAAATTCCACTAAAATGATAAACCTAATGCAAAAAACGTAAGATAAATGAGAGGTGAGATACCCGGCAAATTCCCCCAGGCTTTGATAGATGCAAGGAGGGAGAGGTTCCTATTACCACTTTTATTTAGTTCTTTAGCAATGAGAGATTGGTGTCTTTGATGATCTTGCATAGCAAATGGATTTCTTCTTCCCGATAAGCAATCCTCTCCTTGAGGCCTCTCATGTATAGACATACCTTGTTCATGGCTTCAGACTAGATTTGTTGAACTGGACATATCTGTCTCCAGGCAGTGGTAGTCCACTCTTGTTACTCTTCCTGACCACAAGTTTTTCCTCTGATGGCTCCCTTAGAATCGTTGTGATCTCATCATTAGTGGTCCGACCCTCAGAGTCATCGAGGTTCTCCCTTCTGACTTCATGGTTGTCCCCCTAATCAAGTTTCTCCCTTTTGACTTCATGGTCATCCTCCTCATCGAAGAATTTTTCCTTGGAGATGGAAAATGAAGCACAAACGGTTGTCGCTCGCGAGATCCACCAAGGGCCCTTCTGTTTTCTGCCCACACAGCTAGATCCACCTCACATTACCATAGTGAGATGAGATCCCTAATTGGATTGATCAAGAATTTTTGGCGTTTTAGTTCTGCAAAAAATGCTTCAGACGCTTGCACTTATTTGGTGTTGGTAGTAGAGAAGCGGCACCTAGGAGAGGAGGACTGGCCAATTTGCAATCGTGAAAAAAATCAGCTGTTATGCATTCCTGTAGCCAGTTAGACATAGTATTGACTGTTGAGTGGTCTCTGGTCGCGTCGGCACACGTACATGGCAAAGTGGCCTGCATAACGGGGGTAAGCTGCCGATTGGAATGCCAAGTGCCAAACTGAACTATTGAAGGTGATACTCACATTTTGTCTCTTTTTCCCTGTCATTTCATGATATAAACTTCTAGTGAAATTGTTCACCATGATTGTTTCATGATGTATAACCAGGAGGCATCAAAATCATGTAATTGAACATGTCATTCATGCTCTAACGGAGGGCGTCAGGCGCAGGAACATATTGGGCACCCTACAACTATCCCCACACAAAATAAATAAAAAATGTTAACTGTAACTAAACTTTGCTTAACTGTGGAACTGGACAACTGTGGGACTTTGCCGTGTCTTTCTTTCCATGCATATGCTCAACTGGAGTGGACGGTCGTATATGTATTGAAAGAACTTTGTCTATCTAACTCTAATTTTCAACATGTATCCAATGTAATGGTACTGCTAGTTGGATAAACATGACTTTTGTGTGCGTTCTTCAACCAAGAAACATTGGCAGAAAATATCAGAATCCAACTTCTTTCTTCTTTTTGTTAAAACATATCCAACCTACCCATTACATACTTTCGGTTCTTAAACAATAAAGCTTATTAGCCTACATTTTCTTACACTACAATAATGGTTCGTTAGATTCCCAAGGATACAGCCAAGGTCAGAATGCAGGCACTATATATCATTCATGATCCATCAGATTTCCCAAGTACACATCCAAGGTCAGAATGCAGTCACTACATATCATTCACTTGCTCATATCATCATGCTTCCGCTAGACCAAATTTTGCATCATACATCTGCAGGTTTAGTTCTCTCCCAACTAAACACAAAACAACAAACATATCAACTTAATTTCACAACTATACATCTCTCCCAAGTCCCAACTGAACACAACAGAACCAATGTATCAACTGAACTTCACAACTATAAATCTCTCCAAGTTGAACGCACAAGAACCAACGTATCAACTAAATTTCACAACTATACATCAGGAAAGACATTATGTCGGCTGATCCTCACCATATCTTTGTACAGGCAAGATCAACCATAGTCATGACTACTCCAATGATCAGGGTATCACACATCTACATTTCTACATTCCTATAGATCAAACGATACTACAATGACCAGATCCATAGGAATTCCCATCATTAGCTTTTTTCCTTTGCATTTCCTCCAAATCAAATAAGGCATTGATGATGTGTTTTCCTATTCCTACATTTTTTTAATTCATGATTTTGATTCAAAGCCATGTTCTGCTTTTGTGCATCAGCTTACTTGATTCGAATCTTTACTACCCACACCAAGTGGGGAACTACACACTTAAAAAGACCACATTGTCACGTAAGGCTTTTTATTAACATGAAACTTTGGTACAAGTTCCTCACATGATTCATGGTGACTATCCTATCTCTAGTATGGCATTTTTCCTCTTGGTTGTTTTTTACGTGTGAGGGCAGAGCCATGGATGATTACAAGGCCATTGTATTATTGGCATGCGACATAATAAACTCCTACAATACTCTGGAACTATATATTAAAGTATCAATGTTTTAACATCTTTTGACTCTAGAGTCCTCTAAAATATCTTTACTATCCTTTACCTTTTTCTATATGACCTTATTTCATCAAAAAAATCTCATAATATCTTCAACGTTATTCTAGTATGTTCTTTTTAATGTCTCAACTTTAGTAGAATCTTCTAGGTATGCCTTGCTAATTTTTAGTCAGATCCTTCGATATAGACCATGCATGTTCTCATGGATCATGTCTAGGTGTTTATTTATTAGTATGAGCCATGCATTTGCGTGACAAGATTTTTAATCTCTAACTGTGTTTTCGGATATTTGTTGTGTTTGATTTCATATATTGGTAGTCCAATCTTTAAACTTACTGACATTTTGTTTCTAGCCAGTTATTATCACAGACACACTGTTTTTAATATGTTGTATCATTAACATTGAAATCGTTTAACATGTAGAAAAATGGTAGCAACCATACATAGATCTTGGGAAAACAAACTGAGCTTTGATTGAAAACTTTTCGTTCACCCTATTAGAATGTTGGTAAAGTTCATGGTATATTACAACAACCACATTATGGTTCATTTCTGGTCATGCATAACTATAAGGTTTTATATTGTTTCTGTATTGTTTTTTTCCATTAGGTATCATCCAATTATCTGTAATCTTTGCACCAACATTATATCTAGGGAGTGACTTGATGGTGCTCTTGTACTTTTTTATCGTATGGAGCACCTTCTGTTCGCTAGACTATTTGTATGCCACACACTTTCAAAATGAAAAAGATCTGATAGTCCCTCTAGACGGGTGCACAGTGCGTGTGTGTGTGTTCCTAGATTTTCAATTTAATTAAGAAAACATATGTTATATATCACTTAAATTATATGTATAAAAACTTTACTCGAATATGAATCTAATGATATGTTTAATTGCACATAACATATGTTTCACTGGTCAAACTAAGGACCTAAAACCACACGGACCATACAAATCTGACCGAAGGGAGTACTATTTCCCATCCCATCCATGCCCCCTCTCACCCTCGATAGAAAGTGGTGGGCAATGTGTCTCATAAGCCAACAGATGATTGATAGCTTTGTTGCGCATGCTACATACTGGTTACTTTCCTGGTGCATCTTTTGGCATGTAAAAAGATCATGTGACATGCAAGTTTAACCTCCACAACAACACACATGAGATCCAGATCCTAGTACAAATAGTTAGAAAGGAAAATCCCTTATACCAAACATATAAACTAATAATAGTTTAAATTCTTTTTGCCAATGTCATGAATTTCCCAAAACCGGACCCTAGTTGTATACTATGTTTTTTAAAAGCAACTTATACATGCTCCCTTATTCCATCTTCCTAACTTTAATTAGAATTTTGAGATTGAATGTGATGCTAGCGGAATTATGTTGGGAAGTGTGTTATTACAACATGGCAAACAAGTTGCATGTTTTCTAAAAAATTGAGTGAGGCTAGACTAAACTATTCTACTTACGACAAATAATTATTTGATCTATTCAGACTTTGGAGACTTGGCAACTATGCTTCCGACCCAAATAATTTGTTATACATTTTGATCATGAATCTTTTAAACATATTCAAAGTCAAGCTAAGCTGAATCATAGACATGCTAAGTGGGTTGAATTCACTGAGTATTTCCCTTGTGTCAAAAAAAATGAAGTCGGTTTGTGAAAACATGGTAGACAAAGCATCAGTAGTGACATTTTCGTCACATCTTGTATTTAATGAGGTGTGTTGTAAAAATTTAAAAGGAGAACATGCAACAAGTTCATCGTTAATGATGGATTTGTGTTTCGTGCTAACAAGCTATGTATCCTAAATAGCTATGTTCATCATTTGTTCTTATAGGAGGCATAAAGAGGAGGTTCAATAGGTTACTTTCGCATGAGAAGATTATGGGCATGCTCGTTGAACACTTCTTTTGTTCAAGGATGAAACATGACGTTGAGAAGTTCGTTGCTTACTACACTACACGTCAAAAGCTAAGTCATGACTCAATCATCATAGTTTATACATCCATCTACATATTCCTAGTGTACCTTGGGAAGATATATCCATGTACTTTCTAATATGGCACACTTCATATACTTTGTTAAAAGAGGGTTCATGCTACACATATTACTGGTTTCTTCTTCCATGAAATTATTTGTTTGCATGGTGTCAAATTGTTGGGAAACGTAGTAGAAAACAAAATAATCCATCCTATGAATGAAATACCAGGAACAATATGAACATTTCTAATTTTTCTTATTGATTTTATACGAGATGTACAAATAAAGGTTACAATGCAGGTCTCGGCGAGTTGGTAAGCAACTTGTCGAATTATATAAGGCCGATTTCGATGATATGTCTTGGATCAATTTGGCCATGGTATCTAGATCCCACCTTCGGTAGATCTTTTGGTCGTTCCTATTGGCGATAAGTGCCCTTATACATAGGGTCTAGGTCGGTTGACTTGAACCTCTACTTGGTAGTTCAACAATCTAGAATCCTTTGAGTTTCGCAAGTCTATGTATCCCCTTCAAGAAACTGGGAGTGACACATTTGTGGAAATTGGTCGCTCAAGTGTGGGCCCATTAGCCTACGCACATATCAGCATATACAATGCAAAATACGATACCCATGCCAAAGGAATACAGAGGTATGAATTTTCCTTGAGAAAAGTGGAACAAAAAAGTGATCATTGGAAGGAAAAAAATCATAATTAGCAATGGCTTTTAAAACAAGGAACAAAAAAATTGACCATGAAAAATTCACCATTACAGGTGGAACATAAATAAAGGAATCATGGGATATATCACAATTAAAAGGGGAACGAACACAAAGTAATTATGGAACAATATTATTAATAAATCCATGAGTTAAAATAAGTGTTACAAAAATAGTTACATAGAACAATATATGTGTGGCACAAACTAATGTTACAATGAGACACCAAATTACTATAACTGAGCAAAACATCCAAGTGGAACAAAAGTCAATAATCCGGAAATAATTCATGATTGCTAGTGGAATAAAAGGAAGTCATTGTGAATCAATTAATGACTGTCACTCTAACAGAAAATAAAAGAGGATCGAACAAATCAAGTTTATCGATGGAACAAAATATCTACATAAAGAGAATATAACAATATATCAATCAACAATTCACAATATCCTTGAAGAAATTTCACAAGTAGAACAAAGTAACAATTAGAAATTTCATGACTAGAAGTGGAAGAAAAGCGTGTGAGCCTAACAATCGAAAGGTGCTAATAGAACAATCACATGCATAAAAAAAGAATAAAAGTATTATTTTTTGTGTTATACCCTTAGGGCAACTCCTTATCCGTTGAAAATGTTTATAGATAAAAAATAGAGAAGAACATATAAGAATTGTGATAAGAAAGTTTTAGAAGAGATGGAAAAAATGTTGTAGAAAAGAGAAGATCAAGGATGTCCATGCAAATGAAGAACTAAAGTAATAAGGAAAAACCACGAAGGGAAAATGAAAAAGGACAAATTAAAATTTAGTGTGACCCAAATGATGACTAAAAAATTGTGAAATATGGTTGCGTGCATGTAAAAATATTCAGCGGTCCAATGCATGAGCACAAAAATAGAAATCATGATAACCAATCTACAAGTCCTTGTGGAAAACATTTCATGACCTTTGGACTGGTCTGTCCATTTAAGCAATTCCACATTGTGAATCGCTCGGGCGGTATCAAACAAATTCATAGATGGGGGCATCAAGACCTAGGACCATTGCCATTGTGGGTCTTTTGGTTGGTTCGGATAAGTAACCGGTCATGGAGAGTCAAGTACATTTGGATTTCCATAAAAGACAACCATGTTAATTTTTAGGTCATGTACAATACATTGTTCCTTGTTTGGACAATTACCAACTTTTTGGTACGCCAATGCTCATTTTTTAACTCTTTTATTTTCCTAGCTAATGTGGGTTGACTCATGGGCAAATAAAACTTCAACCAAACTTTTGGCGAGCCAAATTGTAAGATCGAAGAATGCGACTAGCAGGAGAGGGGGTGAATAGACGATTCTAAAAAAATTCTATTGAAAATCAGAGTCTTCAGCTGAAATGAAGAAACTAGAACAAAGTTATTAAATTATTAAGAAATACATCAATGCTCGAAGATAATCATGATGGGAAAGATTAGAATAACTTGACAGTGAAGAACTAGAGCATGCAAACTTAGTACTGCTCTAAAACAAAGCAGAAATATGACTAAGTATAAGAGGATAAAACCATAGAAAAAAATCTTTACAATGATAAATATGTAGAATAGCAAAAGACTAAATCCAAAAGCAGAGC
Organism: Thinopyrum elongatum; assembly: GCA_011799875.1. Classification (NCBI taxonomy): domain Eukaryota; kingdom Viridiplantae; phylum Streptophyta; class Magnoliopsida; order Poales; family Poaceae; genus Thinopyrum; species Thinopyrum elongatum. The sequence continues at coordinate 605,180,536 of CM022298.1, forward strand.
AAGTTTCCTCGGAACAGTGTATATACACAAAAAGTAAAGTGCAACAAAACAGAACCATTAGAGTGGGTGAAGACATGAGCTTTGTTTACCTAAGCTCAAGTTGTTGGCAACAAATCTATGTCTTGGTTGGAGAGGCTAGGCACAATTCTCTGAGGATGCACTAGTGCTTGCCTTGTTCTCCTTGAGCTAAGTTCCTTGGAACTCGCCCAACACTCGGGGGTAGATCTTGCGGTGATATTCGGATATGTGCAAACTTGTTCTTTGATGAATCCACACACTGGATGCTCATAGAACAACGCCTTACCATCTATATGATGCCAAATCCTCAAGAAGAACAAGTCAAAGAGCTAGGCACAATTGTATCTTTGGTGATGCTCAATCACAACTCACTTTAGGCTTAGGTGGTTTTCCTTGCTTAGGATTTTTTTTCTCGAAATCAGAGGAATGCGACTGAGCAGAAAAGCATCTGGCCAACCACCCTCTACTGGTGAGGGTAGGGGATATTTATAGCCTTGCATCGCGAAGTGACCGGACACGCCCACCAACTTGCTGCTCACGAAAGAAGCAACGGTAACATTTCGAACAATTGTACGCGCTTCTATGAAGAACCTAGGGTAACTCCAAATACTAAGTTCCCTAATTTCTAAGTGAAGAAACTAACTCAAGTGACAATAAAGAACAACGATGACTTAGCCACATTCAACTTAATGCATGAAGCTAGTAAGATCATTTGGAAGGAGATATCCAATGCCTTCACCCTATGTATAAAATGAGTGATGGTCGAACACACAGAAGACTTACAATTTTGCTTCCCAAATCAGCCCCTCTAAATAGCACGAATGAAGAAATAGAGAAATTTAAAAATTAAATTTCTACTTAATAGCTTTGTTACTTCACCGAGCATACTGAAGACTGCAATGTTCTCACAACTATTTTTTGGGGTTGAAATCCTCCGGTTAAACCAAATCTCCAGGGACTAAACATGTGTACACTTAGTAAACATGTTAGTCCTTTAAATCATTTTGTCATTAATCGTCAAACCATATTAGGGGCACTATATGCATTTACACAAATTTCTGTGAGGGAAAATTTATACACAAATCAAGCACAGCCTAACAGTTTGCCAAAAAAGAAAATGCCTCAAGCCTGGCACTTTGAAGTTGTGGAGGATGGGTCAGGAGACTTCGCAACTTTGAATGTTTTTTATCTACCGTACAGTTTGATATCATATTTTTATGAAGGTATGTTTTCTTTGGCAGTTCATTTTCAAAGCCAAACTTGCATTTTATTAGTAGGTTATTCATCACAATAATAAATAAGAAAAATATACAATTAATTAAAGTACAAAAGAAATATATACAAAGGAGTTTAGTGGTGCAACCCGTCAGCGATTAGGGGTTCCGTAGCGGCGAGAAAAGACCTAGGCAATGGTGGCGAACGGTGCACTTTGGAGTAGCTGAGGAGGCCAACAAACTTTGCAGAATATCATGGGAATTGAAAAGCCATATGAAGTGAGATGGCATTTGATTCATAGGATATGAACTTTTCAATTGGATCGGCTAATATTTTTCTCTTTTAAATTGTGAAGGATTGGTTCCTATCCTACATAGGAATAAGAATCCATTCCTACAAACCAAAAGGCTCCAAAGATATTTTTTTTCCTACAAATTTCCTATCCTTTAAAATTCCTATGAAATTGTTGTAAACCAAAGGAGGCCTGAATATTTTTTTCCAACTCTATAGTTGGGTATTTTTTTCTTACAAATTAATGTTTTTTGGCGAGTAGGACATTTTGGATACCGAGCTCCATGGAGGCCTTAATTTTGAAAAAATTAAAATTCAAACTTTCAATTTAAAAATTCTAAAAAAAAATACACTAGTATACAAGGATGTAATGTGTATGTGTGTAAAATTTCAGGATGAAATACCTTGAATTGCGAGCTGCAAAAAAATCATAGGCTTTGAGGATGAACACTACATATGCTAAACAACCATATATTTGTTTTCTTGTGTAGCTCTCATTTTAATGTATTTTGACCTGAAAATTTACACACATATACATTATGTCTCTAGATATATGTTTATTTTTTCAGATTTTTTTAAACTAAAAGGTTTGAAGTTTTCAAATTGGGCTTGCATGGAGCTTGGCCTTCATTTGGCATTTTCGTTTTTTGGCACTTCAACTTACTAATAAGAATTTTGAATGGAGTATTAAACAAGCGAGTTGTGGCATAAAACATTGAATATCAGCCCTTCGTTATACTACCTCCGTCCTGGTTTGTTGGTCCCTATTATATTTTGTTCCAAATTTTGATCAAAGATTTAACTAATAAAATATTGGTGCATGTCAACAAAAATTATATCATTGGATTCATATTTGAACCTACTTTTCGATGATATAATTTTTTATGAGATGCATGAACATTTTCTTAGCTAAATTTGTGATCAAAATTTGGGATAAAATATAACGGGGACCAATAAACCAGGACGGAGGTAGTAGTAGATCTGGTGGCCTACATTGCCCCAATAAGGTTGTAACAATTAAAGCACAATAATTAGCAATCAAAGTACCGCAATTAGCAATCCAAAAAAAGTATCTTCATCTTTCTTCAGTACTATTAAACAAGCGAGTTGTGGCAGAAACATTGAATATCAGCCCTTTGTTATCGTAGATCCGATGGCCTACATTGCTCCAATAACGTTGTACCAATTAAAGCAATGTAATTAGCATTTCAAAAAATGTATCAATCAATCAAATCTCTGTGATTAACATTCCAAAATAAACATTGTGTCAATCAATCAAAGCATCATAATTAGCAATCTAACAAAGAAACATCATAATTTGGAATATTTCCAAACCAATCAACCTGATCCCTAGACCACGACCCCGTAAGACGCGAACCGTGCCACCGCCGACATCTCGCGGCCCCGCCAGAGATATTGATATTCACCGCTTGCAAGGCTGAATAAGTAAATCCGAAGATGCAAACATAGATTAATTTAAAAAATCAGAATTTTTTTTTAAAAAATGGATCGTGCGTTGCACTTACATAACTACTACTCCCTCTGTAAATAAATATAAGAGCATTTAGTGGTCTAAACGTTCTTACATTTCTTTACGGAGGGAGTACTAGTTCTCAAAAACAAAAATTGTTAAACCAACCCAAATCGGTGGGCCCTAAAGTTCAATCTGAAGAACATGTAAAGCCCAACGATCTGACGTGCAACCTAACCAGTGAGAGCTCAAAGTGGCCGAATTGTCAGTTGGATAACGCAACCCTGAAAACGTTTGAGAGGCTTCTGGAGTCCGTCGTGTTCCGGCGACTAGGCGGTAGCCACCGATGCCTGCGACGCCGGCGGCCAGCCCCGGTTGCGCTGGGTTGCCGGCGCAGGCTCCGACGAGCTCACTCCCCGGATTTGAAGGGCCCCCTAGGCGACTGGCCGTTCGGAGGCCGGCATGGGTCGTCCGCACCGAGGTGAGCTGAACTTCTCCCCTTTGTCCCATTCCTTCTGCTCTGTTCCCGTGTCAGCAATTCGTCGAACAATTGATAGGCTGGAAGGACATAGTTAAACCTTTAGTAACAGTAGCTCCTATTCTCTTCACGGGACAGCTTTGGCCGCAAGGCCTCTGTGAATTGTTCATCTATGTAGTGTGGTCTGGCAGCGTCCCGTTGAAGAGCGGTGCAGAGCAGCAGAAGAAACAAGAAAGGGTGAAAAAAATAGCAGGAATCCAAAATGAAAGGTGAAATAGCAGAAAATTAGGCAGAGCTTGTATTTTTGTTCTCGCGGCCTTTTAGAACAGTGAGGTGGAACTGCTTGTGCTTCCAAGTAGTTTTGGGATATTAAAGTAATGGTAAGGCTGAGAAGCATGGAGAATGGATGTTGCACATGTTGCCCGAGTGGCTGAGTGGATGTGGGTAAGCAGTATTGCAGAATGATTAATTCATGCCATCCAGTGGCCAGTTCATGCGCAAATGTTGCGGTGTACAACTTCATTTATGCATCAAATGCTTGTTTACTGACAGAATAACAAGAGTCACATGTAAACCTTGGATTGTTTTTTTAGAAGAAAACGGCCATTTCATTGAGATGAAACCAAACAGTTTTACATGAATGCACTCGGAGTAGGCTGACATGCTTCACTCCAGCAGAACCTGAGTACTAGAAATTACAGCAAGAAAAACAAGCACTGCCCAAAGTTCAGGGAAGGGAACAGGCTTCATTCTTTATGGGTTCGGAAAATATGACCATTGCACGATTACACACAGCACAGGAACCAAATCAGAACACAAGCCCAGTGCCTTCAAGCTCCCGGCGCAATTCTTGAGCCAGATGCTGTCTTCGAGCAGCCTGCGGGGGATTCCCATGCACACTTCGCTAACCCGGCAATTGTAGCTTCCCAAACAGCACCATCCTCAGAGGCCGGCAGGCCAGATAGCGACGACAGCTTCAACCACTCCCAGTTAGCCTGGATCCGGCCACATCAGTGGAGGTGAGCTCCTGGCCAGCACCCATAAAGAACTTGTGATCTCCAGAACGCGCTCTTTTGCAGGATCGGAGCATAGAGTCACCCACTGAGAGCATGCTACAGCTACGCCCCTCAGAACTATCTGCACACCAAGCCATGAGCATCTGTTAAAGCAGAGTTCATTTCTATGTTTCCTGAGAGCCCATAAGGTTGCAGCATGAACAAGGTCGATTGCCTGATGTTCTTGTTACTAACCCACCACTTAGCAACATACTCAAAGTCCACAGAACAGTTAGTCCCAAAGAGGGTGTTGATACCTTGGATTGTTGGCACGGTGATTCTTGTGACAGAACCACAGAACACAAACCATACTCATGGTCGAGTTTACACTGGATAAATAAATTAAACAAAGTATCAATACGACAATGTATTATCTTGCCGCTTCCCTTGTGATCCTCCACCAAGTTCAGGGTGTAGGAGGTTTTCACCTTGCAGGAGAAATGAGAAATAGCCAGATAGGACACCATGTCAGGCCAGATATGCATTAGATGATACAAATAATTGAACATTGTGTGTCATTCTTTCACTTGTTAATTGGTCAGTCCTCTGTTTTCTTAGTTGTAACCATGATGCAGTCTAATGTTAGGAGAGAAAGACCAAAACGACCTGATCCTCCATGCACCATCTGCAAAGGCACTGGGACAATAAATTGCCGCAATTGTTCCGGTAGAGGTGTCTATTTTACTCCCAAGCTATTTTCTCTTGCTAGTATGTTGATCCGTACTATCAGTTCTCATGAAAATCAGGCCTGAAATTTGCAGGAAGAATAAATCATGTCGATTTCGCCGTGCTCCCCAAGGGAGAATGGCCGCAATGGTGAGGACACCCCTACTCATATACGTCTAGCATACTGAGGTACTGAACACCGGCACATCCCTCTAACATAACTTTCATTTGTCAGGTGCCAAATATGCGGGGGTAGCGGCCTGGATTACTGCCACCGGTGCCATGGAACAGGTGAATATCGAGAACCCATGGGCTTTCACTTCACAGTCAATAGGAAATGAGCGTCGCACACGCAGTGCTGGAAGACCGGTCAAATCAAATGGTCGTAAAAGAAGTCCCATTTGAGGCCATAGGATCAACATTTGAATGAGCTGTGTGAAGTTACTGTGAAAACTTTGATCTTATGCTAATGCTGCAGAATTTTATTGCCAGCAAAGAAACATTAGTTGTAGATTATGATCAGAGATTCAGAGGGCAAGGGTCTTCAGTTTTACAACCGGCTAAATTTGTGTATGCAACTATATAAAATAAGGGCTTCCTACCATATCGGTGTCCGTTTCTGAACTTGTGAGGATGACAGTGTGCATCTGAATGCTTTGTTCGAAAGAAGATGTCGATTTACCGCATCTGAGCGCGTTACATAGGAATGCTGCAATTGTGTTGTGTTGTAACCCATCGTTCCAAAGTTCAGCTGTCTACGGCTAAAACCCATAGTTGTTAAAATACAGCTAGAGTGCTGCGTACCAGGTTTTCTGTCCCATATTTACACTTTACACTAGTATAAACAGTGGATTTTCCCGGCATGCATCAAACCAGAGAGCGTACCATCTTCCCTTGTTTTTGAACTTGTTTCGCTTCTGAAGTTGATGCAAAATGCTTTTCGTTTTCCAATGTATCTGAAACCAGTTAGGGCTCCACTCTTCTATCAAAATCAAAATTCAGACTTGGCCGATCAGGCACACTGAAGCAATGCAAGGCTTCCTTGCTGCGTCAGTTTGTACCAACATTCATAGCTGAGTGTTCTAAAAAAAAAAAAACATTCATAGCTGAGCTGCTCTTGAAAAGTCAAAGAAGGGCCCGACACTCCTAGTATGAGTGCATTAGCTTACCTATTTATATTCAAAGTTAAAGTAAGGCAATGGTGATATCTCATACTATGAGTGCATTAGCTTACCTATTTATATTCAAAGTTAAAGTAAGTCGGCCATTCCCATTTGGAAAGGACAAACTCTCTCATAAAATGGCTCAGGGAAACAAGTCACAATAGACATAGCACATAAAAGTTCAGTGAGGAAACGGTAACTCGAAGCAAAGCTGATACATTTGGAACCACATAGCAAGCATCAAGGACAATCTAAATCAATATTACAAGACACCGAAAGCTTTTGATAGTTTCTTGGCAAAAGAGAAAAACATGTTCCGTTGGTTCAGTGAGGAAACGGTAACTTGAAGCAAAGCTGATAAATTTGGAACCACATAGCAAGCATCAAGGACAATCTAAATCAACATTACAAGACACCGAAAGCTTTTGATAGTTTCTTGGAAAGAGAGAAAAACATGTTCCGTTGTTTACACACCTACTCGGTACCTTGACTTTCTCCCATCTTATACAATGTGTTATGCAAATCTTGGAAATGTTACTAGGCTTACACATTGTCCCTTCAGCTGAAACAAAACAGATGGCTAGTTGTACATATTGATCCCTCCATGGGAAATGAAATGAGAATGATCAGGGAAGTCTGTACGCAAAACAACCCCGTTCTTCCTGTGGCTACTGAAAACCTGAAAATCTCATGTGTTAACCATACAAAAAGGCATAGAGAAGATAAACATACTGCAAACATGGCTTCTGACTTCAAGTCTTGAAGCAAGCCCAATAAGATGGTCTGATTGCAGGACACCATACAACTTTAAGCAATACATCCCCCCTCCCAGCAAATATTCCCTCTCTTGGACAAGATCACAAGAAAAATGCATGGCGATGACATTAATGATGGAAAATCAACACTTGCAATTACAGAACTGCGTAGAAATGGAAACCGCCCCTGACCCGAGGGCAGGCTTGAGTTTTATAAACACGAATAACATTATAACATATCTAGCAGGACATTATAACCCATGCAGTACTTGTTGCATACAAAATTAGCATGATGAGTTGCCTCATTGTTAGCCTACTGCATCAATATCATATGCTAATCCTTAATATGTCAAGGCAGTCAAAAGGCAGGCCTGGTGCTACAATATAACAAGCTATAGGGCCATAATTGCACTTGTGACTGGCAACTAAACTTCGGCAAAGACATCTGAATGAAATGGCTGGGTTGCAGCATCGTCCAACTTGCTGAGAATTATTTTTCCATTTGCCACAGCTTCGCCAACAAACAAGAGATCTTCCTTCTGAATACCAGTCACATCCAATGGAACCAAACTGGGAGTAACCAGTACCAATTTATGGAGAGAGCTAGCCTTCCTCAACAAAAAAGACACAAGCTGCAGCTCAATGCGGTTCCAGTTAAAGTTCGTAATCTTTACCACCTTAAGATTTTCCAAAACATCCTCGGGCGGCTCTACCCGCACATGGTCAGATGCATCCGCCAAGGGCCCACTGGGGATGCTAGGGAGCTGCAAGCACAAATGGCAGCCATTGAGAGGCATTACAATGAAATGAAAACACAACAAAGATGCCAATGTGATAAGATGACAGAATGACTACTGAGCAAATCAACTTAAGTTTGAGTTAAAGGTGTAAATGGTGTAAGACCTGCACGAAAAGCCTCTCCAGATTACAACAATGGCTGTTCTTGAGGAACACATAGATGTTTGCAAGCTCAGGGGCCTTCATATCTAACATAAGCAGTTGTAGTTCTGTCAAGCTCCGAAAGAAGTCACCGCCCATCTTGGCCGATTCGGCATGCGAGATTCCATTAGGCAAGGAAGACACAACCTAAGATGTCATTCAAGGTTAACAAAACAGTCCATGATTTCAGACATTGTAAACAAAACCAAAGTCCAGCAAAGAAGTGCGTACAAAGAGGACATTGCTGCAGATGGTGAGGGCAGTGAGTTTCGAGCATACACGGCTTTCGAACCAGTCACTGAACACCTGATAAAGTGCAAAGGTTAACAGGGTTCAGTGATATGAGTAAGATAATCATCATGGTAACTTCTGAACTCTGAAGAAAAATCGACAAGAATCCTTCCAATAGTCAGTGGACCTTTTGGCAGATGCGGACATTGCAGCTTCTCTGAGCGTCGAAACAGATGTAGAGGTCGACAAATGAGGCGTTGTCGGGGAGATAGAACGACGAGAGGAAACCGCCACTGTAGCGAAATGACCGGAGGCTAGAAACCGCCGCCACATCCACCTCAATGAGCCAGCTGCACCCTGCGATGGTGACACTCCTGAGTTTGCGCCCCATCGCCGCCGTCACGGCGATTCGACGGAGGGCCGAGCAGGAGTACAGGCCGAGGACGCGGAGACGAGGGCACAGGGCGAGCATCCTCGCCAAGCCCCTGTCGTCGACGGGGACGGAGTGGAGGCGGACGACCTCGAGGGCGGAGCACGGGCGCGCGGCCCTGCTGTGGAGGCCAGAGACCCCAATGCCGCGGAGCGATAGGCGCGCGAGGTCCGGGCCAGCCGCCGCCGGGAAGGGGAAGCGGAGGGTGGCGGCCTTTGTTGGGGTGGCCGGGGAGGGCGGCTTCTCCGGCAGCTCGACGCGGAGGTCCTCGACGCCGCAGCGGGCGGCGGCGTCCAGGTAGCGGCCGAACTGGCGGGCGCCCATGGCGGGGTTGTCGGCGACGAGCGAGTAGCGGTCGAGGCGCCCGCGCCGCCCCTGAGATTGGCGCAGCTCGAGGCACTCGAGCAGTTTCTTGGACGACGGGGATGAGCAGGGGCGGATGTGGTGGTGGAGGAAGGCGGCGGCGTTCCCGTCGTCCTGCCAGCGGCGCTTCCAGAGGTCGCGCCAGGCACGGGAGAGCGCCCCCGTGCGGATTGCCGACGGCAGCGGGAGCAAGGACAGGATGTGCAGCTGCATCGCCTCCGGCAGCGCCGAGATGCGGTCGGCTGCCTCCGCCGCCTCGCAATGGCTGGATGGGTCTTCTGCCGGAAGCCGCGGCCTCTTCGCGGTGGCGGCGCCGTCGGATTCCAGCGACATTGTCCTCCCCACTGCACTCACTCACTCACTCTGCTGCCGACTGTGCAATTGCCTAGTGAGATGTTGAAATGGCCGGAGCAGGAGCCAGTGCCTGGAAGAGCAGAGGCGCGGCGGGGCGCGGCGCGGGCGAGAGCAGATGGCAGCGGCGCTGGCTCAGGCGGGGCAGCCGAGCGGCGGCGGCGGCGCGTGGCTGGCTGGCTTGTCCGGTCGGGAACTCGGAATGGACTGGACTGGACTGGAAAAGGGGCTGGATTTAGTAGTGCGTTCGTGCGTGGGCTGCCGCTGGACTGGGCCTTGATGGGCACTGGATGGCTGCAGAATAAAAGAATCTCTTTCTCTAAAAACAAAAGAATAAAAGAATCTCTATACTTTTAGAACAGTAGTCAGGCAGAACCTCATCTCTGTAATCCCGATCATTTCAACTCGGTAATTCCAAAGTGAAGTGATTGCATTACAGAAACTTGGTCATGCCATCTCGGTGGGACCGAGATCCATATCGGTAGAACCGAAATGTTAGGGTTTGGCTTATGGCTCTGTATAGAATCAACTCGGTGGGTCCGGAATAGATGTTTCGGTGGGACCGAGATGAAATTTTAGGGTTTGGACAGATAGGATTTAGAGAACGTGTTTGAGGATTTTTGGAGCAGTATCACTAAGCACTTGAGCAACAAACTCATCATCAAAACCTCATCCTCTTTTAAAGTATTGACTTTCCTATAGGACTCAATGTGATCTTGGATCACTTAACAAAAAATTTAGAGTCTTGAAGCTTCGCCAATTTATGTCCTTAGCAGTTTGAGGGGTCCACATTCTCATGTCCTTGCCATGCCAATCATTGATCTTCTCTGAAATCTATTATCAATGAGCGTTAGAACAATGACTTATATGTTGTTATTAATTATCAAAATCACCTGGGGATTAGTTGACCTGTCAGCAACAAATAAATCTCAAGAGACTCAAATAATTTCAATGGATAATCTGGTCATAAACCAACAATTCATCGGATCCCTACAAACACACAACAAAAGATTAGATCGGATTGATCTTAGAGAAGATCATTGTATTGAAGATGAAGAGAGAGAGAGAGAGAGAGAGAGAGAGATCTAGCTACTACTGTGGACTCATAGGTCCTGAAGAAACTACTCAAACATCATCATGGAGGCAACAAGGTTGATGAAGATAGTATCCCCAATGATTCCCCCCTCCGGCAGAGTACCGGAATAAGGCTCTAGATGGGATCGCGGAAAAACAGAGGCTCGCGGCTGCGGAATTGTTTCGGGTCTCGCTTCAAGGGTTTCAGAATATATGTGAATTTATAGGCCAGAGATTAGGGCAAACAAAGCAACGACGTGCCCACAAGTAAGGGGGCGCGCCTACCCCCCCTGGGTGCACCGGCCTGGTCTGTGGGCCCCTCGTGGGTCTTCTCGTCCTCCCTCGGAGCTTCTAGGGTCTCTTATATTCTACAAAAAAAATCATTGTATAGTTTCATCGTGTTTGGAGTTTGGTAGGTATTGTTTTTCTGCGAAACAAACAACATGCAAAAAATAGGAACTGACACTGGGCACTGAATTAAAGGTTAGTCCAGAAAAATCATATAAAATGACATATAAATCATACAAAAGTGGTGACATAATAGCATGAAACAATAAAAAATTATAGATACGTTGGAATAGCCCTAATTTTTTCACGGCCTTGTACAACCAATTCAAGGCACCACTGAGAGCACATTTTTTGGATATCCGTGAAATAGTTCTAATTTTTTTCATGGCCTTGTACAACCAATTCAAGGCACCATGCCAAGTTGTTTTTAGCTTTCGATAAATTTTGCATTTTTTGGAGTTTCTCGGCAAAAAAGGACGATAAATGGTTGGACGTGTCACAACTTGCATAACCTGACATGGATGCCTACCAAGGGCAATCCCACTTGCTCGCAAAAGTTGGGTCATCTGAAGGATGTTCAAACATAGACCACGCTCAAAGGAGGGTGTTCGGGTAGGCCAGAAGGCTTCGTCTGAGAGCATGTTGTTTCTTGATTTCCTTGAAATGGCCCTAATTTTCAATGCACCATGCCAAGTTATTTTAGTTATCGACAAAATTTCCATTTTCCAGAGTTTTCTCGGTCAAAACAGACCGATGAATGGCCAGGCGTGTTGCAACTTTGCATATGGAGTCGGAAATCATTCAAACCTAGCATGTATGACTACCATGCCATCCACACCTGCTTGAAAAATTTGGGGTCATTTTAAGAATGTCCAAAACTAGACCATGTTCAATGGATGGTGTTTGGGTTGGCCAGAAGGCTCCGTCTGAGAGCATGTTTTTTCTCGACATCCTTCAAATGGCCTCAAACTTTTCCCACTAGTTTCTATGACCAATTCAAGTCACCATGCCAAGTTGATTTAGTTTTTGTCAATTCTTACATTTTCTGAAGTTTTCTTAGTGAAAATGGCTGATAAATGACCGGACTTGACGCAACTTGCATACGGCGTCGGAATTCATTCAAACTTGGCATGGATGCCTCATATGTCTGTGCCAAGCTACTGCAAGAAGTTGAGGTCATTTATCCATAGTCCAAAAAACACCAGTTCAGAGGAGTGCGCTAGACAAGGCCAAACGGGTGCATCCGTGAGAATATTGCTTTTCCTAATTTGAATGCTTCTGTTATTTGCAATTTTGGTCAGTATGAATCAACACGAACATTTTCTCAACAATTTTGTAATTCCAATTGTGTATGAAAATTTCACAAACTTGAACACTTCTTCCAAAATTGTTGACAAATTCCCAATAATTGATGTTGATAACCAATTGCAAACCACATACATTTTGAAAATTTATCTATTTTTTTGAAATGCAAATATTTCTGAAATTTACGAACAAAAAATAAAAAATGTGACACATCTTTTTAAAATTCTAGAACATTTTTTAAAATTATAAACAATATTTGAAAACCAGAACATTTTTTGGTATTACAAATAATATTTCAAAATTTTGAAAAGATTTTAAAAATTATAATAAAGTTCAAAATGAGAAAAATGAATTGATGACAAAAGAAAAGTAAACATTAAAAAATAAGCAAAAAGTTCTTAGGCCTTGTCCCAACTAAGCGGCCACATCGTTCTCGTCGGTCGCCTATTGGGCCGGCCCGAGTGTTCGTGGAACGAAGTTTATCAATTGTGAAAAAAATACTCACGAATTTGAAATATAATCGCAGGCTTTAAATGAAAGTGCGGCGAAGTTGAAAAGAGTTCGTGGATTTGAAAAAAAGGTTCACGGATTTGAAAACAAAGTTCAAGATTTTAAGAAAATGTTCACGAATTTGAAAAGTTCACAGATTTAATAAAAAGACTTATAATTTAGAAATATTTCACAAATTTTAAAAAAGAAAAGAAAATGAAAAAAAAAGAAAGTGAAAAAAACAGAAGAAAAAAGCGGACAAACAACCCCCCGCCCTCTCAAAAAAAGAAAACCAAATAAAATTGAATAAAAACGTTCATGTATTTGAAAATAATTCATCGAACCAGGAAGAATATAAAAAAAGGGAAAAACGAGAAAGCAAAATGAAAAATGAAAAAAGAAGGAAAAAAAGAAAAAGGAAATGGAAAGAATAAAAGAACGAAACAGTTATAAGTTACCAAATCTCGCTGGGTGGCGGGGTGGTTACACCAGCATACCTCAACGAGTCCCCTAAAAAAAAGCATACCTCGACGAGGGAGGCCCCTTCTTTGATTCACCACCATCGTGCATTTTTGTGTTTTAAAAACCCAGATAATGGAAGGGGAGTTGGGCCTGCCAAACGCGGAGGGCTGTGTGCGCGTGTTTGCAAAATGCTACAAACGACGCCCGAAGCACCAAATAGGAATCACCCTCATTTTTTGAAGCTTTACCAAAAGAGAAAAAAAAGTGTAAAATGGGCAAACACAGGGTGGTATGTATTTACCAGAAGAGAAAAAAGTGTAAAATGGGCCAACACAGGGTGGTACGTACACAGACCGTGTTCGTGCTCGTTGGGCACTCATTCGAAAGTTTTACATAAGAGAAAAAAGTGTAAAATGCCAGCAAAGGGTGGTACATACACAGGCCATGTTCGCGATCAGCGTGGGCAACGTACTTTAAAAAAAGACCAATTTCTCAAAAAATAAACTTTTAAAAAGACCAACCTAGCCTTTATTATGAAGGGTATGAAGATATCTTCTCTGTTAATGTGTTTAGGGAGTGTACCGAAGTAGATGGGACTAAAATCTATATCTATATCTATATACCTACAAATAAAGCAAGATGACATTCTTGGTTTCGTCACGTTTAAGTGATTTCATATTTATAAGATAAGATATACGCGAGGTGGTACTAATAAACCTTGACATTTATTAGAATCTACCTGCAATATTTTTTTAAGGACCGCTGAAAAGCGCATCGGCCCACGCTCCTCTACGATCATTGATGGGCCTGCGGAAAATTGCATGCACCTCAAAAATCTCATGCACCTTGCTTTTACTACTAATAGTCCCATCTTGCATATTTGAAAAGTATCCACTAATTTATATATGTCAAGAAGTAGACAATCAACAAGCCTATTTGGGATACATATGATTGGGTGAGAGGGACCAAGTCAATCAAGATAAAAGAGAAATCAGATAGAACGATGCCAAAACAAATCGAGCTCCTCAGGAGGGAGGTTCAAGAGAGGGACACTGGCTAGCAGTGGTTGGGCGTGCGGGATCGAGCTCAAAGAGAGGGACCGTGGCGCAACCACGGGAGGACGACGTGGAGAGGTCGTGCCATGGAGCTCGACAGGAGCTACGGTGTAGGAGATGGCCAGCTAACGAGCTTGGCCGGCGGCCAGAGTAGGCGTAGGGGACGGCGGGTAGCGGTGCTGGCCAGCAAGAGCGGTCGGTTTCGACAACCAACACGGCGACGTGACATCGCAGACAGGGCTCGGGCGCGTACGATGGAGAGGCATGGGGCGAGGCACGCGTGGGGGACGAGCAGAGGCGGCCTTCGCTGGCCGAAGCGGCAGGAGGGGCGGCGATGGGGATTGGGTGCTTGCCCCTGTGGGTGTGGGTGCTAGGGACGAGCTGGGCCTTGGGCTGGCTGGTTGCTGCAGCGCTGGGAAGCTGGGCCTCCTATTTTCTTTTCCTTTTTTTCTCTGCCTTTTCGCAATTACAGAAATTGAGAACAACAAAGGCAAGGAAAGAAATGGCTAGGACTTCTGGAAAAAGGTGAAACTTGTTGAGAGGGTTATCTGGAATATTTCGAAACCCATGGAGGTGTTTCCAGCAATTTTGGATGAAGTTGAATTTAAATTCATTTGAATTCAAATCAATGGATTTCAAATAGAGGTATAGTTTAGAAGTTTCCAAAAATCATGAGATTTTGGTGGATCTTGGGAAAAAGATGTAAGAATTTTGGGCAAGGTTTGGGGGCCAAGCTTGTAGAAAGGCATGTGAATTTGGAAAGCTTTTAAAGGGAAAGGAAAAGCACTACAATAACAGTTAAGGAAAGAATCCAGAGAAATTGGTCTTGGGCTATTATAATACTCCCCCACTCACAAGAGATCTCGTCCCAATATCTGGAAGAGAAACAGGAAGAGGTTTAGGTATCACTAGTAGAAAACAGGGCTTTGGTTGAGGCCTGGGTAAGGGCATTAATCCCGGTTCACTCACGAACCGGGACCAAAGGGTGCATCAGTCCCGGTTCGTGAGGCCAGGGCACCGGCTGGGCCTCGGGGGCCATTGGTCCTGGTTCGTCTGACCCCTTTGGTCCCGATTTCAGACATGAACCGGGACCAATGGGCCTCGCTCCTGGCCCAACACCTTTAGTCCCGGTTGGTGGCTGGAACCGGGACCAAATGTTGTCCTTTAGTCCCGGTTTTAGCCACGAACCGGGACTAAAGATATCCCTATATATACCCCTGCCACTGCCCGCGAACAGAGCCACTGCTCTGTTTTTTTTGGCCGGCCGTGGGAGAGGTGTGTGTTGCTCTAGCTCACCTCCTATGCACATGAGGTGTTCGATGAAATGCCCGAGCCACACTTAAGCTTTCTCCTCTCGAAGCTCCTTGTCCAAGCTCCATTTTCCTCAAGATTTGTCTAGGTTTGCCGGTCCGTCCTGTCCCGTCCCCGTCCTCACCGCCGTCGATCGCCCGCGCCGATCTCGTCGCCGGCACCACCGTGGTGAGCCTCTTCTTCTTATCTTCTTTCTAAAAGAAAAAAATTCTTACTTGTATGATCTAGATAGATACTTGTATAATTTTCTTAATTTTATTATTGTATGTTATTATATAGTGCGATGGTTTTGGTATCCGCCCCCGTCGGCCCTCGTCCTGTCTATGATTCGGATGTGGTATATTATCTTTTACAACTATTTGTTTCATTTAGTGTTTATGACAATTATGCTGACCAACGTGACATAGATGTTTTTATCTAGGAGGTATGTGAACCGGAAATTCCAACCGACCCTCTTGTCGAGAGGTTAAATTTAGTTGAAAAAGAAAACGATTACTTGAAGAAAAATTGAGGAGGAGAATATGGAATTGGAGTTGCATGTTGCGGATGTCATCGATGATCACAAGATCAAGATGGATAAAATGCGCTAGAAGATTAGAAAGATTAAAAAATATGCCATTCATACTGAGGCTTGGTATCATTATGCCGTTGGATCAATTGTTACCTTAGTTGCGATTATGATCGCATTTGTTGTTGCATTGAAATGGTTTACATAGTTTCAATGTATGTTTTAATTAGATGCTCTAGAGAGCTATATGTTGTTCAATGAGAACTATGTATGAACTTTATGTATTTATTTTTTCAGTAATAACATTTGATCACTACTGTACTTTGGTTTTAATGTGATGATGAACTTCTATTAATTTGGTCACTTCTCTATTCATGATGTTCTGTAATGGTTTTTGACACACTTAATTCTATATAATGCACGCAGATGAACCAGCAATGGATGTACGGTGACAGACGCACCTCCGAGTACATTAAGGGCGTGCATAATTTTCTCGAAGTGGCTGAGGCAAACAAGCAGAATGATTTTATGTGTTGTCCATGCCATAGATGTGAGAATACGAAGTCTTACTCTGACTCGAACACCCTTTCACATCCACTTGCTTGAGAAGGGTTTCATGCCACACTATAATGTTTGGACCAAGCACGGAGAAAGAGGGGTTATGATGAAAGACAATGAAGAAGAAGAGGATGATGACAACTATCTGCCCCCTGAATACGGTGATGCTGCAACGGGGGAAGCTGAAGATCAAGAGGAACCAGACGATGTGCCCAATGATGATCTTCGTCGGGTCATTGTTGATGCAAAGAGACAATGTCAAAGTGAAAGGGAGAAGTTGAAGTTCGATATCATGTTAGAGGATCACAAAAAAGGGTTGTACCCAAATTGCGAAGATGGCAACACAAAGCTCGGTACCACACTGGAATTGCTGCAATGGAAGGCAGATAATGGTGTATCTGACAACGGATTTGAGAAGCTACTGAAAATATTGAAGAAGAAGCTTCCAAAGGATAACGAATTGCCCGACAGTACGTACGGAGCAAAGAAGGTTCTATGCCCTCTAGGATTGGAGGTGCAGAAGATACATGCATGCCCTAACGACTGCATCCTCTACCGCGGTGCGTACGAGGATTTGAACGCATGCCCGGTATGCGGTGCATTGTGGTATAAGATCAGACGAGATGACCCTGGTGATGTTGACGGCGAGCGCCCCAGGAAGAGGGTTCCTGCCAAGGTGATGTGGTATGCTCCTATAATACCACGGTTGAAACATCTGTTCAAAAACAAAGAGCATGCCAAGTTGATGCGATGGCACAAAGAGGACCGTAAGAAAGACGGGAAGTTGAGAGCACCCGCTGATAGGTCGCAGTGGAGAAAAATCGAGAGAACGTGGGGGGACTTTGCAGGTGACGCAAAGAACGTATGGTTTGGTTTAAGCACGGATGGCATTAATCCTTTTGGGGAGCAGAGCAGCAATCATAGCACCTGGCCCGTGACTCTATGTATCTATAACCTTCCTCCTTGGTTGTGCATGAAGCGAAAGTTCATTATGATGCCAGTGCTCATCCAAGGCCCTAAGCAACCCGGCAACGACATTGATGTGTACCTAAGGCCATTAGTTGAAGAACTTTTACAGCTGTGGAATGGAAAAGGTGTACGTGTGTGGGACGAGCACGACCAGCAGGAATTTGACCTACATGCGTTGCTGTTTGTAACCATCAATGATTGGCCTGCTCACAGTAACCTTTCAGGACAGACAAACAAGGGATACCACGCATGCACGCACTGTTTAGATGACACTGAAAGTATATATTTGGACAAATGCAGGAAGAATGTGTACCTGGGACATCGTCGATTTCTTTCGACCAACCATCAATGTGGAAAGAAAGGCAAGCATTTCAAAGGCGAGGCAGATCACCGGAAGAAGCCCGCCGTCCGTACTGGTGATCACATACTTGATATTGTCAATGATTTACAAGTAATCTTTGGAAAGGGTCCCGGCGGACTATCTGTTCCGAATGATGCTGAGGGACGAGCACCCATATGGAAGAAGATATCTATAGTTTGGGACCTACCCTATTGGAAAGACCTAGAGGTCCGCTCTGCAATCGACGTGATGCACGTGACGAAGAATCTTTGCGTGAACCTGCTAGGCTTCTTGGGCATGTATGGGATGACAAAAGACACACCGGAGGCATGGGAGGACCAGCAACGTGTGCACGAAAAAGATGGCATGCATCCAAAGCAGTATGAAGGGCCTGCCAGCTATGCTCTTACCAAAAAAGAGAAGGAAATCTTCTTTGAATGCCTGCTCAGTATGAAGGTCCCGTCTGGCTTCTCATCGAATATAAAGGGAATAATAAATATGGCAAAGAAAAAGTTCCAGAACCTAAAGTCTCATGACTGCCACGTGATTATGACGCAACTGCTTCCGGTTGCATTGAGGGGGCTTCTGCCGGAAAACGTTCGATTAGCCATTGTGAAGCTATGTGCATTCCTCAATGCAATCTCTCAGAAGGTAATCGATCCAGAAAACCTACCAAGGTTAAGGAGTGATTTGGCGCAATATCTTGTCAGTTTCGAGCTGGTGTTCCCACCATCCTTCTTCAATATCATGATGCACGTCCTAGTTCATCTAGTCGACGAGATTGCCATTCTGGGCCCTGTATTTCTACACAATATGTTCCCCTTTGAGAGGTTCATGGGAGTCTTAAAGAAATATGTTCGTAACCGTGCTAGGCCAGAAGGAAGCATCTCCACGGGCCATCAAACAGAGGAGGTCATTGGGTTTTGTGTTGACTTCATTCCTGACCTTAAGAAGATTGGTCTCCCTCAATCGCGGTATGAGAGGAGACTGACTGGAAAACGCACGCTAGGAGCGGACTCAATAATATGTAGGGACGAGAATTCTTGGTCTCAAGCACACTACACAGTTCTACAAAATTCTACCTTGGTGACCCCGTATGTCAATGTACACAAGAATATTCTGCGCTCCAAACACCCGGAGCAGTGTGACGACTGGATTACATGTGAACACATCAGGTGTTTTGGCAGTTGGTTGCAAACACATTTCATGGGTGACAACACTGTTTCTGATGAGCTGTACTCGTTAGCCAGGGGACCATCTTCGACTATATTGACTTACAAAGGGTACGAGATAAATGGGAATACATTTTACATGATCGCCCAAGATCAAAAGAGCACCAACCAAAACAGTGGTGTCCGCTTTGATGCAGCAACCAAGAGGGGAAATGACACATATTATGGTTACATAGTGGACATATGGGAACTTGACTATGGACATGATTTTAAGGTCCCTTTGTTTCAGTGCAAATGGGTCAATCTGTCAGGAGGCGGGGTACAGGTAGACCCACGGTACGGAATGACAACAGAGGATCTGAACAATCTTGGATACACAGATGAACCATTCATCCTAGCCAATGCTGTGGCGCAGGTTTTCTATGTGAAGGACATGTCTACCAAACCAAGCAAAAGAAAAGATAAGGAAGCAAATACATCATACGATGAGCCAAAGCGCCACATAGTTCTTTCAGGGAAAAGAGACATCGTGGGAGTGGAGGGCAAGACATACATGTCTGAAGATTATGAAAAGTTTCATGAATTCCTCCCTTCAAAGTCAAGGCTGACCCAAGCACCCAGTTAAACGATGAAGATTATCCATGGTTACGGCGCAATAAGCAAAGGACACAAGCGAAGAAAAAGTGAAGACTTTCTCTCCACAACTATTCTGATGATGCCTTTGATCTAGAATATCACTGTAGTTACATGTAAAGAAATGAAATGCCTTTTGTAACAGATGAGTTTTCGTCCGAAACCCTGATACTTCGAAAGAGATTGTCCATTTTGTACACGAAGTGCATCCAGTTTTTGCCGTGACCCTCTCAACTTTTTAGAACATGCTATGTGGGTGAAATGATGATACCATGCCAACTTTCAACCTTTTCAGACTTCATTTGTAGTGCTTTTCAATTTCAGGGTCATTTAGCTCAAAAAATCAATAAATGCATGAAAAATACCAAATGAAGTAAGAAAGGGTTGAAAATTTATAATGTGGCTTTGAATGGTGCATTTTGAACACACAAAAAGTCTGGAGTTCAAATAAGTTCAAAAAAATGAAATGCCTTTTGTAACAGATGAGTTTTCGTCCGAAACCCTGATACTTCGAAAGAGATTGTCCATTTTGTACATGAAGTGCATCCAGTTTTTTCCGTAACCCTCTCAACTTTTTAGCACATGCTATGTGGGTGAAATTATGATACCATACCAACTTTCAACCTTTTCAGAGTTCATTTATAGTGCTTTTCAATTTCAAGGTCATTTAGCTCAAAAAAGTCAGTAAATGCATGAAAAATACCAAATGAGGTCAGAAAGGGTTGAAAATTGATGATGTTGCTTTGAATGGTGCATTTTGAACACACAAAAAGTCTGGAGTTCAAATAAGTTCAAAAAAATGAAATCCCTTTGTAATAGATGAGTTTTCGTTCGAAACCCTGATACTTCGAAAGAGATTGTCCATTTTGTACATGAAGTGCATCCAGTTTTTGCCGTAACCCTCTCAACTTTTTAGCACATGCTATGTGGATGAAATGATGATACCATGTCAACTTTCAACATTTTCAGAGTTCATTTGTAGTGCTTTTCAATTTCAGGGTCATTTAGCTCAAAGAATGAACTAGAAAACTTTTATAAAACTCTAATAGCAAAAAAGAATGAACTAAAAAGAATCAAATAAAATATTCTGTTATGATTAACTAAAACAAAACTATAATATTCTTCGACGGCAAAAAGAATCAACTAAAAAGCTTTTATAAACCTCTAGTATTTTTGAAACTAAAATTATATAAAATTTATGAACTAAAATTATCAAAGTATTTTTTTCAAAACATTAATAGCAAAAAGAATTTTCATAAGTATTTTTTTTAGAAACTTTAATAGCAAACTAAATAACAAAATCTGTTTTTGATTAAAACACCCATTTAAAATAACCTAAAAATTACCAAATTAAATATAATGATAAAACACACTAATATTAAATAGCAGGAAAAAGAATCACTCAAAATCTATTTTTAAAGTAAAGTTATTCACAAACTAGTGATTCACACAAATTTCAAAGAATTCAAATTTAAACTATTCAAATTTGAAAACTAATGGTACTAACAGAAAGTTTATAATTTTTGTGACCTAAAGCAAAAAGAACTACTCAAAAACTCTAAGTATTTAGCTGTAAGTAGAAACAAAAGAAAATAAATAAAGCAAAAAACAAAAATACTGGAAAAAATTTAAAAAATGCCGCCTACTGGGCCACCACGGCCTGCATACGACTAGAAACCCAACACGCTAGTTGGGCCAGGATGCAGGCCCGCAGAAGGCCTAGTAGGCCCATAGGCAGAGAGAGTGTGTATAGGCCCGTAGGCCTGCATTAGAGAGGAGCTCGAAGCGGTAGGCGCAGCCGCGCTTATAAACCAGTGTCGAAGCCTCTCAGCTAGCGAGGTGGGACTAAAAATCCAACCGCACCGCGGCTGTGCCAGGCACAGGCCTTTGGTCCCGGTTGGTGGCTCGAACCGGGACCAATGCCACCCTTTCGTCCCAGTTGGTGGCACCAACCGGGACCAATTCCCCCATTTAGTCCCTGTTTGTGCCACTAACCGGGACCAAAGGTCTCTGCTTCCCGCCCTTTGGGCTGACGAAAACTGACCTTTGGTCCCGGTTGGTGGCACGAACCGGGACTAAAGGGGGGCATTGGTCCCGGTTGGTGCCACCAACCGGGACTAAAGGCTTTGCTATATAAGCCAACACTTAGCGTTTTTCAGATTTCATCTCTGCAGTTGCCCCCGACGACACCGCCAGGCTGCCCGAGCTAGCCGTCGACGCCGTCGCCGCCCTCTGCCCCGTCGACACCGTCAGGCTGCTCCACCTCGTCGTCGACGCCCTCGACGCGCTCTGCCCCGACGCTCTCCCTGCCCCGACGCCGGCGCCGCTCCCCGCGCCCCTGCCCGGCCCCGACGCCGCCCCCAGTGAGCCCCTCCTTCCCCCGTGCCGCCGCCCCTGCTCTGCTTGCCGCGCCGTGCCCCTGCTATGCTTGCCGCGCGCCGCCGCCGCCGCCCCGGCCTGCTCTCTGCCTTTTTTTTGTTCATACATTTTTTTGTCCATTGATGTATGTATGGATGATGTATGTATATGTATATGCAGATGTATGTATGATCCATGGATATGTATGCATTGATGTATGATTTTTTTGTTCATAGAAAGTTTTTATATATGATCCATGGATATATGAGCAATGATGATCCATGGATGTATGCATTGATATATGAGCAATGATGTTAATAGAAAGTCTTTTGTTCATAGAACTTTTTTTTGTTCATAGAAAGTTTTTTGTTCATAGAAAGTTTTTATATATGACGATGGATATATGAGCAATGATGATCCATGGATGTATGCCGCGACGCCAAGCCCCCTCCCCGATAACTTCCCCGACAACTTACCAAGTTACTAAGTTACTAAGTTAAAATGTTCATATATTCAAAATGAGTTAATTAAAAGACTCACTAAGTTAAAATTTACCCCCTCCCCGATAACTTCGACATGAGGGGGGGACGTCGGACATGCATGCATGAGAGAGAGGCGGTCCGCTCGCCCGACCAACTATCGAGGCCACCCAAACCCTAGAAGAAAGAGCGTCATTGTCGATCTATCCCCTCCCCGATAACTTTGACATGAGGGGGGGACGTCGGACATGCATGAGAGAGAGGCGGTCCGCTCGCCCGACCAACTATCGAGGCCACCCAAACCCTAGAAGAAAGAGCATCGTTGTCGATCTACCCCCTCCCCGATAACTTCGACATGAGGGGGGACGTCGGACATGCATGAGAGAGGTGGTCCGCAACTAATCCATTGCTCATATATGCATATGATTCCTGTTGTGATTAGCTATAGGTCTATGTTTGCCACTAATCCATCTCTCATGTTTGTATATTGCCATGTTGTAATATTTGCAGAAACTATGGAAAGAGACTTAGAACAAGAACAGTCGTTGGGGGATATAATCCTCGCCGGAGGTGATCCCTTGTCGTTTCTCAACGACACTGATGGTCAGGAAGGAGAGGATGACGGCTCCGGTGATCCAACAATGGAGGAGGAAGGAGATCATGATGGCTTCGGTGACCGAATGGCGGAGGAAGGAGATCATGATGACGGCTCCGGTGACCGAACGGAGGAGGGAGCTGTTGCAAAGTCCGGCAAGGTATATATATATATATATATATATATATATATATATATATATATATATATATATATATATATATATTAAGCCTGTGCTGACTTGATGCATTAATTGTTTTGGTATGTACATATATTAACACTTCTTTCTTCTTTTAGCCCTCCGGATCGAGCCAAACTTCCGTAAGGAGACGAGGCCCGAAGAAAAGGTTGCGCCAGGAAGAAAGGTTCATGATCACAGAAGTCGCGAACGATGGCCAACTGATTGCTCCCAAGCGGACCAAGGATGCATTTGTACATCAGTGCGGAGTTGTTGTTAGGGACAGCGTCCCGATCAGCGTCCAGCAATGGAATAAGAATAAGGACCCTGAAGTTTCTTATGTCCAGGATAGACAAAAAGACGATCTTTGGACCTTGCTGATGACAAATTTCAGCCTACCGCTAGAGGATCCGAATAACCCAGTTATAGAGCAAAAGGTCAAGGCGTTTGCTCTTAAGAAGATGGCACATCTATTCAGGAACAGGAAGAAAGAGTTGAACCTAAAGTTTATCGAGAAAAATGAGACTCCATAATTCACCGGTCGATATGAGAAGATAAGAGATCACTGGCCCGCATTTGTGGCCTACAATAAATCAGAGAAGGGTATGAAAAGGTCACTGACAAACAAGAAAAATGCTGCAAAGAAGAAGTATCACCATAACACGGGGTCAGGTGGCTACTACAAAGCCCAGTCGTTGTGGGACAAAGCTGAGCAAGACCTGCTTGCTAAAGGGGTCCAACCAGCGACATTACACTGGCCAGATCGTTCAAGGACTTGGTTCTTCGTGGTTGGGGGAACTTTGGACCCAGAAACAGGGGAGTGTGTTTGGACGGACGAGCAACTTGCAATACCCATCAAGAAGCTTCAGAAATATATCAAGGCAGCTCAAGAAGGGATGTTCATTCCCGACAGAGAGAAGGACGAGCTGACAGAGGCCCTCGGGAATCCTGAGCACCCTGGACGAACACGAGGCACACCAGGCTCCGTTCCGTGGGTGCATGGGTTTTCCGACAGCGGTGGTTACAGAAGCCGAGAGAGAAAGAGGAAAGCGGAAGCGAGCGAAATGCAGAAGCTCAATGCAAGAATAGCAAAGCTAGAGGAACTTGAGAGCCAGCGAGTTACCGGCCAACCATCTCAGCGGCATGAAGATCCTTGCTTCGACGCTGCCCCAGAAGCTACCCCACCATCTCAGCGAAGAAGCAGCGTGGCTTCCACGGAGCTCGTTCAGCCTGATTTCACGGCTCCTCGCTACCCCGTGGATAGTATCACGGAGGCTGAACATTGCGAGCTAATGACGAAATGGCAGAACCTGACTTTGAAGGCGGCTGTCGGCTCTGTTGTACCTCCTCAAGCTGAGGGAACTTTTCATTGCCGTCCGATTCCACATGGCTATGCTGTTGTGACGGTGGATGAAATAATGGAGGGATTTGAGGAGCTGGAGCTTGACTACTCTACAGGTGAAGGGGAGAATCATCTGGTTTATGCTTTAAGGAGTACCTGTCTATGGAGGACGGAGTACATCAAGCTTCCAAACTGGACGCCTCCTCCTCTTCCTCCTCCGGCGAGTCAGGGCACTCCGCCTCCTCCTCCGCCTCCTTCTCCGACGAGTGATCAGGGCACTCCGCCTCCTCCGGCGCGTGAGGGCACTCCGCCTCCTCCTCCGCCTCCTACGGCGCGTCGGAGCACTCCGCCTCCTCTGGCGTGTCAGCGGACTCCACCGCGTCAGCAACGGCGGAAGAGAGACGCCGCCGCTCCGGCGGCTAGCAGTACAAGAGGCGGGAAGAAATTCAAAGCTGGTCCAAGGCTGAAGCCTCTTCCAAAGTTACCATATGAGAGGACTGACGAGGAAACCGATGAAATCATGGCAGTCAAAGTGCAGGCCCATTTTGAACGGAAACCTCCACCTCCGAAGGAAACGGTAGATCCGGTGAAAGTGAAGTGCACTCTGGATGCCCTGAAGCGACCACCACCACCTCCGCCGGATTCCAACTATGTCCGCTGTATTAAAAATACATATGAAGATGTGCGGCAGTCGGGAAGTACTTCCAGTGATGCAAGATTAGCACAACGAAGAAGTGGGAAAACAATTCCCCAGCTCGGCGAACAGGCGAAGCAATCATGCCCCCCGCTCAAGGTGTCTAGCGATATCATCGCTAATCATCCGGGGCTAGTGCCCGGTACCAATCCTGCTGATTACCTGGGCGATGATGTATAGTTTGAAATGTTAGAGGTAGTAGATATCTTCAGATACGAGTACAGGAAGCCTCTTGTCAAACCTGATCCTCCTCCTCTAACAACGATGATGGGAAGATTGCATGAATGGTACATGAATACCTGCAGTAAGTCTGGGAAGGATAGTTTGATGCTGGGAATTAAAGAGGAGCGCGACCTCGTTGGAACTGAGGTGCTGCCTGTTGAATTTGTGGAGTTATTCCAGTTATTCAATCAAGACGCCCTCGATAAACAACTCATGACTTGCTACTGTTTGTAAGTATTACTTATGTAATTAAGTCTATATAGCTCAGCTCTTTCATTGCATGTATATATAATTATCCTCACTATATTATGCAGACTGAAGATCGTTGAATGCAAAAAAACATAAATCTATGACATTGGGTTCATTAACCCAAATACCATAAATGAATGGTCGGTTCAAAACAGAGTCAAAGATACTGAGGACAACTTGCTACAATCGTTACTTCGAAATCAAAACAAAGGGAAAATACTCTTTCCTTACAACTTCAAGTGCGTGTTACTATCTTGTACATATTCAGTTTCGCTTACTCGAGATTATAGTAATGTAATTGATGAGTTATGCATGCGTGCGCAGCTTCTACTTTTTTCTGCTAGAGATTAAGCTTGACCGGGGAGTAGTAACTGTCTTAGACTCGAGACGAAAAGATCCCCAGGACTATGCGGACATGACTGCAATGCTCCAGAAGTAAGTTTAATCGATCATTATCGCAGCATATCGGCAACTTTGTTCATTTCCTGATATCAAGTAATTATTTTCTTTGTCTGGCAGGGTTTGGAAAGAGTTCACCGGAATGGTTCCGGGACTGCCGAGGGAGCTGCGATTTACACACCCGAAAGTAAGTAGTACTAGCTAGTTCTGCGCATCTCCCATTGATTCTAGTTTCATCAATACCATTTATCATGCTTGATTATCAGTTTGATTGAACTCTATTCTCGTAAAGTGCTTGTGGCAAGAAGGCGGGAATAATTTATGTGGATACTACGTTTGCGAGTTCATCCGCCACTCGACCTCTGAGCGGGGCTACTCTGACAAACAATATGAAGTATGTAAACAATAATATTCACAATTTTATTTTATTACCATCAATTGTGTTGAGTTTCATTCATATATATATATAGACCCCCTTTTTTAAATTAGATGTGGCAGATGCGGGATGAACTCCTACCACATGATCGCATACGAGCAATTCAAGAGGAATTGGCGGGATTCTTTCTTGACCACGTCATAAATGAGAAGGGAGAATACCATATGGAAATTGAAATGGATTTTAGATGTTAGGGTTTGTAAGAGATGTTATATTGTATATATGTAGTAGCGTCGGATAGATATAAGAAAACTTGTTGTTCGACCAATCTCTCGGAGAAAGAGAGGTCACTTCTCTCTGTATATGTTCATGACGATCTTGTGTAATTAATGGTTCCTTCATTTGCTTACTAGCTAGCGTGTCGAGTTCTCTCTATATGTATAGTAGCTAGCGTCGACCAAGCATGGAGAAAGAGAGGTCACTTCTCTCTATTAGCTAGCTAACACAATATAAAACCCCTAAATTAACCCTCCAAAACCCCCCCCCCCCCCCCCCCCCCCCCCCTTCAAAAAAAAAAAACAAAAACCCCAGCGCCTGCGAGCTGCTGACGCGTGGCTTCCTTTTGGTCCCGGTTGGTGTTACCAACCGGGACTAAAGGTCCTCCTACCTGGGCGCCCCGCAGCGGCCACGTGGAGCCCCTTCTGTCCCGATTCGTAAGCGAACCGGGACTAACAGTTTTGGGCTTTAGTCCCGACCATTTTGTCCCGGTTCCAGAACCGGGACTAAAGGCCCTCTGGAACCGGGACTAGTTCCCTGTTTTCCACTAGTGTATATAGTTGCTTCTTTGAGAAAGTAGAGATACC
This sequence comes from Thinopyrum elongatum, assembly GCA_011799875.1. Lineage (NCBI taxonomy): Eukaryota > Viridiplantae > Streptophyta > Magnoliopsida > Poales > Poaceae > Thinopyrum > Thinopyrum elongatum. The sequence goes on from CM022298.1 coordinate 605,207,881, forward strand.
AAAGAACCTTGGAGGTTAAAAGACATGAAAAATGCCAAGGAACAAGAGAGAACTTGGACAACGCTCCAGTTGAAAAGAGAAACAGGGGATCCAACATGAAGTTGACAAGATTGAAAGAACTTCTAAAGAAAAGAAGAACACGATGCTCCCAAAATAATTGAATGAAAGGTAGATACTTGGAACAAAAAACGGAGAAGAAAACAACATCTCCTACCACAAGGAACTTGAAAGAGCATCCTAACAAGGAAGGTTTGGACGTAGTTGTTGACAACTCAACAACCAAAAGATATGCTTCTCATGGGCTTTTGGAAAACATCCTAAAACTATGAGGTGAAAACCTGCCACAAACAGAAATATGATACTTGAGAGCAAAAAAGAGAGAAAAAACTTCTTTCACCGAGAGGATAAAGAGAAGCTTGGATTATCTTGAGATGTTTGATGTTTGTTTGTCGGAAAAAATCACGTCCACGAAAGATATGGCCATCAAGCGCACTGACGGCGGTGGGTAGGTATTTTTTTTTTTTGCGGGGTAAAGGGAGATTTCTATTAACTCAAGGTGGCAAGTCAGCCACTACCAGTTTTACAATGTCGCTCATACCCGAGCCCAACCAAACAGCAGTACGAGGCGTACTTCTACCATAGCAGCAAGAGCATGGCTCACTTTATTCTGCGAGCGTCTAATAGCAGTAATCAAAATCTCCCTAGGGTCATCCGCAATCATACTCTGGATGTCTGTGACGAGTGCACGCGATCCTGAGCGGTCCACAGACCGAGCGTTTAGCATCATGACCGCTTCAGTGCTGTCCATCTCAACCACAATGGGGCGGTCTGTGCGGTGTAGGGCAATCCTGAGTCCTTCCCTACACGCCGCAAGTTCAGCATCTAGGCTGTTATCACATGTGCGGATCTCTCTACATGCGGTAAATATGATTTCGCCCGCTTCCGAGCGCAGCACCATGCCGCCCCCGGCTTCACCTGTAGCCGGCACATAGCTACCATCAACATTCAGCTTGGTCCATCCAGCACGTGGTGCCTCCCAACGCAGCTCTTCCTTCTGCTTCACTGTGCGAGAGCTAGCAGCAACTCCCACCTGGACGACCATCTTACCCTTCGCCATATCTCCTTGAGGCCACAGATGGATACATAAGAGAGAGTTGATATACCCATGGAGGAATCTGCGGGACGCTTCGGTCGGTGGAGGAATCTTCCCGTGGGTTATTTCATTTCGCACGTGCCACACACGCCACATGGTCATAAGCACAACCATGCGTGTGGTATCCGAAAGTGGCTCCAGCAGCGAGAACAACCATTCCGAACCTGTATTGATGATGCTCTCCACTGCTGGAATGGGCCAGTCCAGCGCAATAGCCCTCCACAACTCCACTGCTAGGGGGCATCTGCACATTGCGTGGAATCCATCCTCCCGTTCCATTCCACAAAGAGGACATGCATTAGTAAGCTCAAGGTGTCGAGAGAATTTATTTACCCAAGTAGCAACCGAGTTGGACACCAGTCTCCATGCAAGGACGTGTACCTTTGGGGGACGCGTACCTTTGGGGGAGCAGGGCACCCCCCATATGGTCTTCCAGATGGCGCGACAACCATCCGGTGCCCTGCTCGAAGCCGTTGCCCTTGGACGCTCGCGCTCATCCATGGCTAGGCGGTAGGCGGAGCGTACTGTGAAGATACCGTTCTTCTCCGGGGCCCATGCAATAACGTCATCAGGGATGCGAGGCGACGTACGAATGTTGGTGATGGTCGCGACGTCCGCCGGGAGGAAGTACTGCCGCAATATCTCCGTGCGCCATGCGCCGGAGCCATCCAGGAGCTCAGAGACCCGCCGCAGTCGGCAGGTTCCCTGTTGTGTGATCGGCTTGCCTGTCGGGGCTGTAGGGAGCCACCGGTCGCGCCAAATCCGTATGTTGCTGCCGTCGCCGACTCGCCACACAAGCCCCTTTTTGAGGAGCTCCAAGCCATACTGAATGGCCTGCCATGTAGGGGACGCATTCCCCGTGAAGACTGTATCCTCAAGCCGACCCTCCGGATAATATCGAGCTTTGAGAACCTGCGCACATAAACTGTGAGGATTAATCATTAGCCTCCACGCCTGCCTCGCCAGAAGGGCTTGGTTAAAAAGACGGAAGTCTTTGAACCCCAAGCCGCCCTTCATTTTATGAGCCAGAATACTCGGCCACGCCGTCCAATGTGTTTTCCTTTTGCCTTCAGAAGAACCCCACCAAAAATTACGCACCATCCTATTGAGGTCGTCGCACACTGACATCGGAAGTTTGAAGACCCCCATGATATATGTTGGGATCGCCTGTGCAACAGCCTTGATCATCGTTTCCTTTCCCGCACTCGACAGCGTGTCACCCCATGCAATAATCCGCTTCAAAAGCCTTGACCGTAAATTCTGAAATTTTCCCCTCGACATACGGCCGTCAGGTGTAGGCAGGCCAAGATATTTCTCCTCAAAAGTGACAAGATTGACGTGCAGCACCGAGCGGACCTTCTCCTGATTGTGTTCTGTGCATGACCTCCCAAACAATACGCTACACTTGGATGGATTAATGCATTGGCCCGTTGCCTTCTCATATGTATTGAGTACCTCGTAAATCTTTGTAGCTTGTGCCTCTTCTGCTTTGAAAAATAAGAGAGTGTCATCCACGAACAGCAGATGGGAGACCCCCGGTGCACGCCGACATACTTTGAGGGGAGTGAAATCGCCCCTATCTTCACCTTCCTTCAACAGAGCCGAGAGCCCGTCAGCCACAAAAAGAAACAAAAACGGGGATAGAGGATCACCTTGCCGAAGCCCACGCGTCGGTGCAAACGAATCCAAGAGGGTCCCATTAAATTTCACTGTGTATCTCACCGAGGTGACGCAAGTCATAATCCAGTCCACCCACCGGCGAGCAAAACCCAACTTTTGCATCGTTCGCTTCAAGAAGGTCCACTCTACCCTGTCATAAGCTTTGGACAAGTCCAACTTGTAGGCACAGAAACTCTTCTCCGAGTCTCTTTCGTGCTGAATGTAATGTATGCACTCAAAGGCAACTAACGCATTATCCGTAATCATCCGTCCCGGGACAAAAGCACTTTGAGCAGGTGAAATAATATCATCCAATAAAGGCCTCAAGCGATTAACCAAACATTTAGCAACTACCTTGTAGATGACGTTGCACAAACTGATAGGTCTGAACTCAGTGAGCTTCTCTGGGTTGTCCACCTTGGGAATGAGAACGATGGTTGTGTCATTCACCCCATCCGGCATTACTCCTGTGTGAAAAATTCTTTCACGCCGCGGATGGCTTGCTCTTTCATGACTGACCAATTCCTCTGGAAAAAACGAGCTGGAAAACCATCTGGCCCGGGCGCTTTAAGGGGCCCAATCTGAAACAGTGCGTCGGCGATTTCCTTGTCCGTGTATTCTGCACACAGCTGGACATTCATATCATTAGTAACACGTGAGTTAATCAGATCAATGATCGGATCAGCACATAACAAGGTGTCCGCGGTAAACAGAGAAGTGAAATAAGAGGTCGCCATCGCTGCCATGGAGTCATGATCCTTGTGAGCCATGCCATCATCATCCATCAGAACCTTAATACGATTTTTTCTGGCCCTCCAGACCGCCTTCCGCTGGAAAAACTTCGTGTTACGGTCACCTTCTCGCAGCCAGTCAATGCGGGACCTCTGCATCCACAACATTTCCTCACGATACAGGAGCTCATTGAGCCGATCATTTGCCTCCCTTATCTCTTTACGGTCTGCATTCATAGACATGAGCTCCTCAAGGCAAGAACGAGATTTATTTATTTCTTTGATCACGTTACCGAATTTTTTGCGGCTCCAATCCTGAAGCCTCTTCATCATGCTCTTGAGGCCGTCCGCAACCTCACCCAAATGAAGTAGAGAGCCCAGCTCCGTCCAGGTGTCCATGATGACCTCCGGAAGAGCTGGATCCCTCTCCCACATCACTTCGTACTGGCGACAGCGCCTGCCCATCGCTGGTGGGGGTTCTTCCTGGACACACTTGAGGAGAATAGCAAGGTGGTCCGAGCTTGGAGCCACTAGGTGCTCCACCTTGGCCTCCGAGAATGCGTCACGCCACGCATTGTTGGCCACTGCTCGGTCCAGCCGGACCTTGACATTGGCCCTCCCGCTACGCCGATTATCGTATGTGTATGGGAGTCCTGCAAAACCAAGATCACCGAGACCACACACTTCCAAAACATCACGAAAATCAATCATCTGACCTGCCGAACAAGCTGTTTTAGAGAAGTGTTCAAAACTCCACATAGCCTCGTTGAGGAGACCGATCACCATCCATGTCATGTCAGCCTGCTGGTGAAGATCACGGAGGAGGGACCACATAAGATGACGGTCCTCCGTCCGAGGCTCGCCGTAGACGCAGGTAAGCCTCCAAGGTGGCTCACCCTCCGCAGCAGTCACATACGCATCAATATAACGACTATTCATAGCTTTTACATCCAGACTCAAAGACTCATGCCAATACAAAGCAAGACCACCACATAGACCAACACTATCTATGGCATCAAAACCATTTAAACCTAACCGAGCACGATATCTTTTCATTTTATTTCTAGACTGTCTAGTCTCACAAAGAAAAACGATACTAGGGGAATGAGTCTGAACCAGACTCACAAGATCTCGAACTGTCCAAGGGTTCCCCCCACCTCGGCAGTTCCAGCTTAGTATATTCATTGCTCCTGACGGGGCTCCGCTGGCCCCGTCAGGTCGACGGCGGCCCCATGGCCGGCTGCCTCGGTAATGTTGTTCCTCTCCTCTATCTCCTGGTCCTGGATCATGCCCTCCATCCCAGCGTGCTGTATCTCCTGGTTTCCCTCCGTTCTGCCATCCATCCCGGCCTGCAACCACGGGTTCATTGCGGTAGGGGCCTCGGTTCTCCCATCAGAAGGCTTCGGATGAGCGGCTACCACAGAGGGCGCCCCGTATGCACCCCCACCGACCTCTGGGGTCCCCTCGGTCTCCGGCAGAGTCGTGCCCGCAGGGGTCGAAGCCAACTACATCACAGAAGGAGCGAACTTTCTCGGCGGCGCCGTTGCTAGAGAAGAGCGATCTGGCGGTTTGCTAGGTTTCCAGACGACCCCTGTTTCGGCTTCAGGGCGTTTAATATAGGCAGGATCCTCCGATTTCTTGCAGGAGATGTCAAGGAGTCCTAGGTCTCCCTGGTTGCGTGGACTAGCCGGACTCCTCTCGAATCCAGGCCGCAGGTAGAGCACAGCGGGATCAGCACGGCCAAGGGTGCCATGCGATCTGGTGGCGGACGGGGCCGCCGCAGTTCCGTCGTCCTGCCTAGGCAGGGACACGAAGAGCAGGCCACCCGCAGCCGGCGCGGCGTCCGGCGGCGGTGGCGGCGTGGCTATCGCCTGGCGATCGCCAGGAACAGGGAGCCCTAAGGACATCGCCAGGAAGAGATGGCCCAATCGAGAATCGCTTGCTCCAAGCGACGTAGTGCGTGGGCGCCGGCACACACGCAACTGTCGCCGGCACGCAAGCACGCACCACTGCCGCACGCACTGCTCTATCCCGCGGTACAAGGTCCGGCTGCGCGACCCTGCTGGGAACGTCAGGTTGTCCCTCCCGGTCTGGCGGTGGGTAGGTATATTACGAGTTCGAGGTGACAGGAGTTGTCACACGCGCAATCTCATCTACGCAACGTGTTTATGAAGCTATCTATTTTGTTTTCTCCCGTTCCAACGCACGAACATGTTTCTAGTAACTAAAATTTGAAGTCGAGCGCCATATTGGTGACCTACAAACATAGAGAAGTAAACATCGTCGGTCGCTGCTGATTCTTCCCTTGTTCGGCTAGGCGTAGGTGCGCCTTTCCCTTGGTTATGGTACACGTACGCACAGGCGGCACGAATCCGAGTCGGCGACCAACCTCCTAGGTCGGTCGGCTAACCCCGTGTGGGCTCCCATCGTCTCCGCTCGTATATACCGGTACTCAGCACAGGTCGATATGAACCGTGGTCTCCGAGAGTCCGAGTCTATGTGAAGCCCCATCGTCTCCGCCGCCTTTCACCTCCACCTCTACCTCAACGTTTCATCTTCGATCGATTTGAGATCAGACCCGTATGTCGAGCAGGTGGCGTGAGCACACGATGAAGATTTGGAAGGGAAAAAGCAAAGAGGAAGCACTACTGGAATTTTTCTCTTTGCCGAGTGTTAGGCTCTTTGCCGAGTGCATTATATCGGACACTCGGCAATAGTATCTTTGCCGAATACCTAACTCGGCAAAAACGTGAGACACGGCAAACAGGCACTTTGCCGAGTGTTGTGGATAAAACACTCGGTAAATTAACAAAACACGGCAAATAGGGCTTTACCGAGTCTCACCCTCGGCAAAAGGGGGTCTTTACCGAGTGTCACACTCGGCAAAAGGGGGTTTTTGCTAAACTGCATGGTTTTGGCTGTACAGGTTGCATACGACCTTGGATGAAGATGGTTCAAAAATCAAATTTGTTCATTTTGACGAGACGGATAATTTTCATGTTGAAAACTTTTTCATTTAAGCCATATTAATTACACTTTTTGGCATGCTAAATATGAATATGGTCTCAAATGACCAAGGTGATGTCCATATTCATTGCATAGTTTATTATAATGTTCCCAAATTAGACACAAAGGTGCATCTTAACATTACAAACAATGTTGCTAAATAGAGTTTTCTATTTTTTTGTATAAAAAATCAATTTTCATTTTCTAAGTGTCAAAACTGGGTGTTTTTTTTTGAAGCAACTACAAAAATGAGGGTGCAAAATGGCACCACCATAACTATCACAGTAAGTAGACCATATTTTATGCACAATTCTCAAGTTTCATGGATTTTCTAGTTTTCTAGCTACTTTCGCACATTTAAATGACTTTATGTCAATTTTCCAAAAGTAATTCAAAATTGAACTGCAAGTGTGTGATAGCTCAGTCATAAAAATTAGCAAAAAATATTTCTAGATACACAAGTAGTCATTATATGGGAGAACCACTTAGAGTTTTGTGAGATTCAACCCCTTGTGATGAATAGCCATGTTGACCATTTTGACCCCGTGTTGGAAAAAATAAAATAAAAAGAATACAAGTTTAAAAAATGCAATCCTTTCGCATGGAGTCCTTTTATGTGTACTAGTTGCGAGAAAAAATACCAAACTTTCAATATAATAAATTTGAAAAAAAATCCTTCACAAAACGGGCTATAGTGTATGAACATTCATGGCTTTTAAGTCAAAGGACCAAGGTGATGGTCATATTCATTGCATAGTTTATTATAATGTCCCCAAATTGGATAGATAGGTGCATCTTGACATTAGAAACAATGTTGCCAATTAGAGTTTCCTACTTTTTTGTACAAAGAAATCAATTTTCAGTTTCTAAGTGTCAAAAATGGGTTTTTTTGTGAAGCAAGTACAAAAATCAGGGTGCAAAATGGCACCACTCCAATTATCGCAGTAAGTAGACCATATTTTATGCATAATTCCCAAGTTTCATGGATTTTCTAGTTTTCTAGCTACTTTCGCACATTTAAATGACTTTATGTCAATATGCCGAAGGTAATTCAAAATTGAACTGCAAGTGTGTGATAGCTCAGTCATAAAAATTAGCAAAAAATATTTTTAGATACAGAAGTAGTCATTATATGGGAGAACCACTTAGAGTTTTGTGAGATTCAACCCCTTGTGATGAATAGCCATGTCGACCATTTTGACCTCGTTTTAGAAAAAATAAAAGAAAAGGAATACAAGTTTAAAAAATGCAATCCTTTCGCATGGAGTCCTTTTATGTGTACTAGTTGTGAGGAAAAATACCCAACTTTCAATATGACTAATTTGAAAAAAATTCCTTCACAAAACAGGCTATCGTGTATGAACTTTAATGACTTTCAAGTTAAATGACCAAGGTGATGGCCATATCCACTGCATAATTTTTTATAATATGACCAAATTTAACATACAGGTGCATATTGCCATTACAAACAATGTTGTCAAATAGAGTTTCCAACTTCAGGTCTTTTCCGAGAGCAACACTCGGTAAAGTGTGCCTGTCTCTGATTGGTTGAAAGTCAGCGCCACGGATCAATGACATGGCAAGCAGACAGCCACACATCTCGTATCTCCTGCTCTCTCTCCATGCATCAGAACCACACACGTCTCTATCACAAACAAACACACACACACATGCATGCCACGCACAGCCACACACACACACACACCCCTTATCTTCTATCCCTCTCATCTCTCTCACCGTCTCACACATCCACACACCCATACACAGGCACACAGCCATGGAGAACTCGAAGCACACATGGCGGAGGACTCGAGCAGCTGCAGCAGCCTGCCAGCGTAGTGCTTGAGCACCTCCAGCTTCAGGTGCGCACCGTTCGTTCTCCGGCTCGCCCGCATGCCATCTCTCAAGCAGCAAAGTAGCAGCAGCTAGCAGCACGTACGCCAGCGGCCGGCCACCAAGCTCCCTCATGCATGTAGCAGCGAAGCAGCAGATGCGAGGCAGCTGCAAGCGGCAGCACATGCACACGGCGGGAAGGCAGCAGCTCACCAACCACACGCCGGCGAGCGGCGGCGCCAACAACCACGGAGGCCACGAGCCACATGCATCGTCGACGGCGCCACCAAGAGCGGCGGCCAGACTCATCTCGCAAAGACGCGTCTTCTTGCTGAGCAGCAGCACCCGCACTCTCCAGCAAGCCAACAACGGACCGGCCAAGCTAGCACACAAGCAGCGGACCGGCTAGCTTGGCAGAGGAGAGGGCATTGCTCAGACGAGTGGTGACTCGCGAGCTGGGGGCCACTGTAACTCGCGGGCATGAATCGCCGTCGCCGTTGACGGCAGCGTTTTTTTTTTTTTTTTTTTTGCTGAACATCTTTACCGAGTGTACAACTCGGGAAAGCCATCACCTTTGCCAAGTGCAACCGTACCAATTTTTGTCGTTTCCATCGTCCGTTAGTTATGTTTCACCGAGTCCCAATATTTGCCGAGTATCACAAAAAACACTCGGCAAAGGCGTTGCCGAGTGCGTGATGGTTGGTTCTCGGCGAAATTCTATTTGCCGGAAGGCTGTACGCCGGGTGTGCTTTGCCGAGTGCAACACTCGGCAAAGACACTGCCGAGTTTTTTTGGGCCTTCGCCGAGTGTTTACGGCACTCGGCAAAGCGGTCGATTCCAGTAGTGAAGGAACCAAGATGTCAAAGCCGAGGAAAGACGATCGTGGCCACGGCACCAAGGAAAAGCCGTCGCGCCTCTATCTTGTCCTCGATGACTGGTCATGGGGATACAGCATCCGCAAGATAGATTTGTCAGCCGGCGACCCGATCGATTCGTCAGCCGGCGGCCCTGGCCAGCAGCCGGCGATCGTACGCCACGGCGTGCCAAGACAGCTGCCATCAGCCTCGTTCGAGTTCGAGGCACCGCGCGGCTATCCCAAGTACATTGCCGGTGCCTTCGACTCCAAGATCTTGGCCATGCATCCCATGGAGTTGGACCCCCAAGTTCAAGCAGAATAACATGGACGGCATCCTTGTCTATGACGTCCGCACGCCGAGCTTCGTGGTCGGCCCTCCGCAAAGCGGGGATCCAGATCCATATCCGGTCGACCCCGTCTATATCCCTGTTGGTGGCAGGCTCTTTGCTCTCGCCGCCGGCTCGTTCCAGCTGCTCTACCCGCCGCCGTATTACGAGTCTGACTGGGAGGAGTTTGTGTGGGCGTGGCAGACCCTGCCGGAGCCGCCGTTTTCGCACCACCTCGTCACCTGCTACGCCGTGCACAGCGATCGGCGGACCATCTTTGTCAGCGTCGGAGGGGAAGCCCCCGCCACCTACAGCTTTGACACGTCGGAGGCACTGATGGACGACGGCGACTGCCGGTGGAAGCATCACGGCGAGTGGACAATGCCGTTCGACGGCCGTGCTTACTTCGTCCCTGAGCTGAGCGTCTGGGTTGGGCTATCCGGGTGCAGACGCGAATCCGAGCTCGTCCTTCAGATCGCGGCCATTGATGAGGTGTCTGAAAATTTTGATGGCGGCCAGCAAGGCCTGGGCCTGAAGCTGTGCAAGGAGGAATTGAGCTCCCTTCACCCAGGCGAGGAGCCCGTCGGCTCCACCCTTGTTGCCATGGGTGGTGGAAGCAAATTCTGTCTCCTGGAGTACATCTACTACGAGAGTGAAAGTGATGGTGAGCTGACGGGTTCTTCCACCAGCAAGGAGAACGAGGAGCAGCAGGATCGCAGGTGTCTTATGCGATTGACGACATTTTCTCTGAAATATGACAAGAATGGTGGCCTGGCGATTGGCAAAGGCCGCCAGATTCTGCAGTACAGCGTGCCACCGGAAGTTACTTTGTCGATGATCAAGACTCCCGTGGCATTCTGGATGTGAAAACCGTGATAATGTTTGACTGATGTAAACCCAGCTTGCCTGAGTTCGCTATACTATACAGTACTCCCTCTAAAGAAATATGTAGTGGAGAGTTTTTGAGATTGAGACAATTATACGGTTTTTTTTTAAAGAGGTAAATATGACTAATCCATCATCTACATAGGGCCAGTTTTTTTTGGCTTTTTTCAGCTTCTTGTCAAATTAAGCCAAAAGCTCAAAAGAACTCGTTTTTGGGCACAGAGCTTAACTTATTTCCACAGCCCCGTTCTTCACAATGAAAAAAAGCTGCGGTTGGGCAGCTTCTCGCGAGCTGTCACTTAAAAATGAACCGGTATATTCCCTTGCCCTCACACTTGCACGCAATTACGAAGGAAATGCCACTGCCTTCATCCCCCACGTATCAACCCGAATGACCCAGAGAGCTGCGCCCGCATCCTCTCGGACAGAGATCAGGTGACTTGCCCATGGCAAGTCACGCTGTAACGGGCGGCTATGCATCAGCCACTCAAATGCCATCCAAGGGACCGCAGCCATCCAAAGCAGGGTTACCCCACACTTGACGCTTGGTCCATCCAGCGCAGCACAAGCCAGGGCAAACATCTAGTATTTTTTAGCTCGTTTTCAGTTATTAGGAAATATACAAATACTAACATTTTTTCAGTCAATCAACAGTACGAACAATCAGTTAAGAATTAAAAAAAACACATTTTTAGCCTGTTTGCGTTATACAAATGGCATTGTATACTGAATGCAAGTGATCATCATTTATTAGTCACTTAGGGCATCTCCAAGGCGGACCTGCAAACCTCTCGCAACCATCCGAACCGCGTTGTCCGGACCGACGGCGGACGCGACCGCTCACTGCCTCCGCCACTGAAGCGGCGCGCCGGCTGAGGGCGCCGCCCGCGATGCGTCTTCGATGTCCGCGCCTGTTCAATGCCGGAGATGCTTGACTGGACGGGACAGGACGGATATCTACCGCGCCAGTTCAATGCCGCTGTCCGTCCGTCTGCCGCCATTAAGCAGGCTCGCCTGCCGAGAAACTCACTCCGGCGCCGCGCATTGACGCACCCGAATGCCTCACCTCATCGGAATACGCTATATAAAGGCGGACACACCTGGCTAACTCCACACCCGCGGCTCCTACGCGCCGCCAACGAACCATCAGTCGGCCCGGTGGGATGACGACAGCCAAGGCACCATCATTTTCCTCATCGACCTCACGTCCACCGGCGACGAACAAGGCATGGACTCCTCCGAGGATGAGTAGGCCATGGGGGGTGGCGGGGCCTGGAGTCCCATGTGGTCAGGTTCGTCTCCCATGTTCTACTCTTCCACGCTGGAGACCGCACCTTCACTTAATCGGCCTTATCGCCGGTGCTCACAGAGACGGCGGAAGGAGAAAAACACGGGCTTGGAAGCCGGGCGCCGCCGCCGTATTGTTGAAAAATAGTTTGAAATGTATACAGCTAGCGTTGGATGTCGACCTCCCGTATCCATGTCCGCGGTTGCCGAAGAAGCTTTCCCACAGGGCTTTGGCGCTCGAGGACATTTCAGGAGTGGTGCACAAAGGAGGAGATAGGGAGTGCAACGATGCGGTTGTTGTTGGACGTCGCCCATGTTTAAATAGTGGGCGGATGCCAGGCGCCAAGCGTCATGTTGTTTAATGGCGGCTGGCGGACGAATGAGCGTCGTTTGAATGCAGAGAGAATACGCGTGCACCAGGAAGCGGCGCATGCGGCGCTCTTGGCCGGCACACCGCTTCAATGCCAGCTCTAGTGGGAGGTGACATCTGCTCTGGGCCGATATGAATGCGACGCCGACAATTTGGAGCGGCGCTGACCACTTCGGGCGGGAAAGCACGCGGGTGTGGGAGAGGGTTTTGGGCTGGCCAGGTTTATTGGACGTGTGTGTGGTAGCGGTCCGAACGCCCGCAAAGTCCCCCTCTCCCTCTCGTTTGCTTCAAGTTTGCGGTAAAAAGGACATCCGGCATAGTCGACAGACGGATGTGGGACTGTATTGGATGGCAAAACATGTTTGAATAGTGCTATGCGGACGTATACGTGTGATTTAAAGGTCCGCGTCGAAGATATCCTAACTGACTGAGAAAATTACAATCAAGTATACAATGCCATTTGTATAACGCAAACAGGTTCGTATTGTTAACTGACGGAACTAATGATTGAAAACGAGCTGAAAAACTGATGTTTGTTTCGGCTGTGCTGCGCTGGATGGACCGAGCGTGTAAGTGTGAGGTGTTTTTGTTTTGGATGGCTGCTGTCCGTTGGATGGTGTTTGAATGGCCGATGCATAGCCGCAAGTTGCAGCGTGACTTGCTATGGGCAAGTCACCTGATCTCTGTCCCTCCCGACGCCGCCCTACTCCGGCGACGACGACATGGATCCCGTTGGTGCTGGGTAGCCGCGTTCCTCCCTCGTCTCGCTCTGCCCCACCCCGCCACTTCTCTGTTCAGCCGTCTGCCGTCGCTCGTCCTCTCGTCAGGGGACGCCGAGCAAGATTCCCGGCACCGGCAGTACCACTGCGCACACCCACGCGCCTGGATCCATGGATCCCGCCGTCCAGATCACAAGAGTAACAACCCCCAATGCCGCTCAGCACCTCGCATCAACCAGCAGGCTTGCCACGCACAAGCCAGCAGATCTGGGCTAATGCACCTAGGTGCAAACACCCAGTAGATCGAGTGTGTTTAGGATCTGGGAGTGTGTGTTATCCCTGTTGCATCTTATCCATAGTTTTAAATAGCCGGCTCTATAACTGCGCTATAGCTGTTTGAGCATGTTGCCGCTATTTAATTTCATGTACAATTTGTCGCTATAGCCCCACTATAGCTGTTTTTAAGGGCTGCCGCTATATATCGTAGCCCGCTATTTAAAACATTGATCTTATCCCTGTTGAACTAGTGTTTTGTTCAGTTTCGTCAGCTGTAATAACCACTCCCCAATGGAGCTAATTACGAGTATATATGACTGGTATAGTTTCGTGCCGATGAGCTTCCCCAGGAGCACAATATTAGAACAAATTACAGTCCAGGGGTATTACAGACTTTTCACTTGGTATATCAAAATTAAGCTGGAGGGACAGGAACTAAAAGAACTCGCTGACTTATTCTCATGGGCTTATTTCCACATGAGCTTATTTGAGGCTTATTTTCACATAAGCTTATGCATAAGCTGCGGCTCAAAAGAACTGGCCCTAAGTCTATGTGCGTATATGTGAGCATCTTCCTTGTAGTGTGTTAAAAAACAGTATCTAACACACACAAAAAAATCCTAATGAACACGTGTCAGGTAGGGAAGCACTCAAGGCAAAGTACTTCAAATGCATGATGACAATGGAGCTAGCTTAGCAACTTTAATTCTTTTATATTATATATACAAAAACCCTAGCCGCCGCCAGTTGGCTCGGCCTCTCTCGCATCCCTTTCTGTGTTCCTCCCTATTTCTCTAAATTTTCTCATCTAAGCTTCAGTTTATTGATCGATTGGAGAATTTTCTAGTATAAGTTCTGACAACTGTGGACCGAACAAGAAAATAGGTCGTACCGTCACTGCCAAATGCCATAACGACAGCGTCACACAGCCACTGCTCGAAATCCCAGCAAGGTAGTGAGTGACAGTCGTTGCGAGTGGCAAGTGTGGCACCCCGGCTCAGAGTAAACCGGAACGCCCCGTATTCCAGCCCAGGGACAAGTCCTCTGGAATACGGCACTGTTGGCATAGAACAAATCAGCTCTTTATTACAATGGATATGGTTACAAAGGGTATAAGGATTACATCGGCACGGCGATACTACGCCTGCCCGGGGTAGCTCTATGTTAACAGCGGAGTAACTCTCTCGGCAGTGGAACAGCGACGGCGGTGATGGACTCCACTCCGCAGGGACTCTGGCTAGAACGCGTATCCTACGTCGTAAACTCGGGATCCTCGACAAGCAAGCAATCATGGCATGACCTGCAAACTGACATGACACGCCAGGTGAGTACTTTGAATGTACTCGCAAGCTCACAGCAAACATCAGCATTAAGGCAAGACAACATCATAGCAGAGTAGATGCAGTAAGGTAAAACATATTTAATTTGTACTCCGAATAATATCAGGATCCAATCCAAACCTGTGCCAAATCCCAATTCCCAAACATGTGGTCATCCGACCACTCATCTCATTGCCATCCCATGGCTGACATATCATATACCTGATACCGTCTGCACCACAAGTCTGACAAACTTACTCTCTTCCGGGTTGTCTCACAACCCTCAGAATACTCACGATCCACCGAGTACTTCTGATCATACGACGAGTTCTTCCATCACTATCACTACTATGGTTGACCATCTACTGAGGTTTGGACGGACTGTCCAATACCGTGGACACGGCTATTCGAATAGATTTTACACTCTGCAGAGGTTGCGCACTTTACCCACACCATGGAGCACTGACCTCGTGATCCCATTCGGGTGGACCAGCATTGCTCCAACGAAACCTGCCTGGCCCGTGACTCTTCCATCGTACCACCGGCAATCACACTCCCCCGGAGTCCTGCCCTGGGTGGCTTCTGTGTCACCGTGTGACACCTGCCACCGTCGTGGCCAAACTAAACTGTCCCAAACGGGGACCTGGATCCAAATAACTCAATTGGGCTCACAAGGTTATCGCCGCCTACCGGGCCAGGGTAGCGCGCATGCATAACCTTCCCTGTCGGGCGGTACCGGTGAAAGAGCACGCGATCAGACCAAGTCAAGGCCGTCCCATACCGACAAATGTGGTTGCACGGACAAGTCCGCACAGGTGACTCAAGGTCAATCATGAAATATCTAATCCCCGAATAATATTTCGGTCATGGCTGACACTCCGATAACCAGTATGCTTAACCCACTGCTACTAATTCATCTCTACGAATTGCCGGATGAACCCAAAATAATCATAGACAATGATCTCAGCATCGTAGTATCAACAAGTGGGTAAACTACTAGTCATCAATAGTCCGGTATTCAACACGGTAGTCACCTGTCCAAGAAATAACTCCAACATTGCATAATCCAATTCGTTTCACAGATACTTCATACTTGCTATTAAAATAAATAGTTAAACTATGATATTGCAATGCGATGATGCAGATGAGAGTTGTGGCTTGCCTGGGGATGAAGGAATCATCGGGAAGAAGTGCGAAAAGTCCGCAGAAACGATTGCCGAAAACAGTTTTCGCTCGGAGGGGGCTGTTTACGGCAAGGGCAAAATGGTCATTTCCACAGTGTGTAAACATTATGAAAATGACTCCATCGGAATGGCTCGACGAGACGAAGACGTGGGCTTTGGAATCACCTTCATCGGAGTTGTGAGCAAAAAGCTATGAGTGTTTGACTGCCAGGGACCTATCTATAAAAATTAATCCACAAATAAGCCCTTGACTAGAGAAATAGAAGACGTATTTGGTCAAATACGCTTTCCAGAATAGGAAAGCGCATTCCTGGCTTAAGCCGCACCAAAATACGCCTTCAGTACGGGAAAACGTACTAGCGCGAATGCGCTTCCACTTACTCCACGCTGGGAGGCGCGGGGCCGGGCCTTGTGCCACTGACGGGTGGGGCCGCGGGGTCCACGCGCTGGTCAACTCTCTCCTCCCGCCTCCTTCTTCTTCTCCCCATCGCTCGCACGCAGAACAGAAGGAGGCCGCCGACGCGGGTGCTCGTCCGGCCAGCTCTGGCTGTCCCCCGCCTCGCTTGACCTATGGACGAGCTCAGCAGGAGAAGCCGCACCCGACGGTGGAGGTCACGGGCCCTGGGGTGGACCGAGGCGAGCGGGAGCGGGGCCATGGCGGACGGCGGCGACGGGCGACGTCGGACTCGCGTCCAGGGGTCGCCGGAGAGGAGAAAAGAGTGTGCCAAAGATTTGGTTGGTACTGGAGGTCTCTCTGGTGGAGGAAAGAAGAGGAGAGGAGCGCGGGCCTGCCCGAATTTAGGCGGCGACCGAGGCGGCAATGGCGGGCAGGAAGGGCCCCTGGAGCTCAGGCGAGTGGCTAGGGAGGGGTAGAGGAGCGAGGGGGAGCTGTTGGGGGTAGTGTGGTGCTCGGAGAGGCTCCGGCCTTGGCTATTTATAGCCGGGACGGGTGAGGTGATGAGGACGGCCACCGTGGCGAGCTCATCCTCGCATTGGTGCTCCGGCGACACGCGGCAGGAGGGGGAGATGTCGGCAAGGGCTCTGGGACAGTGGAGGAGCTCGTAGGAGCTTCGCGAAGATCTCGAAGTGGATGAGAACGGAGGAAAACGACGACGGCGTCACGGGCAGAACAGCGACGGCGATCGCCGTGGCGTGAGGAGGAAGAATCCGGAGGGGGAGAGGGTTCCAGAGCGAAGAAGAGGCCGAGGGGAAACTGCTGGACATGGTTAGGTGGCGAGGGAGAGGAGGAACGCGACGAGGCCGAAGGGATTAATCACCAGAGCGCGCTAGCTGGCATGCCAAACGCGTGGTCACCGCGTGCACTGGCGCACGCTCTGCATCTTGACCAGCCAAATCATGTCCAGTGTGTAGTCCCTCCAAGGCACAGTCTCAGGGATGTGATGGCTCGATGAAACTCACTGTGGTTGGATGGAAATGATCCTCTGAAGTTTACTGCAGCAAACTTGTCCGCACATCTGTGCTCAACAGGAAGATGATAAGAACCAAAGATGATGTCTGGGAGGTTTAGGATAGGAAGTACTACAATCTTGTGAAATTTGAAAAGAAATGGACCAAGATTTGATATAGTTGCTTTGCAACTGACCAATCTGGTCCAGAGGCTTGATCTTGATGTGCCACTCAGATGGAGTAACCAATTGGGCTAAAATTTGGTAGAACATGATTATTTGGTCATATGAGAGTGCCATAAAAATTTCATGCCATTTGGACAAGCCAAAATGGTATTTCCTTCACAGCTATCCTCTCTGACCAGAATCTTAGAATAATTCTTGGGAATTATTGGGAAGATGAAATGAGCCCAAATTTTGTGAAGATTGGTTATATGGGTATTAGAATGCTATGGTAAATTTTCAGCAATTATGGAGCAATATAAAATATAGTTGCTTCACAATGTGAAAATATGACCAGAAACAAAGATTTAATGCTGTGGTCACATAGATGATTGGATAGGGTTGAAACTTGGTGGGGAGTCATTATTTGAACATATGAAGCTTGCAAAATTTCAACTTATTTGGATACTCCTAGCTAGCACTTGCTTCACAAAGATTCCAGTTGCCCAGAAACTTTGGAAATTAGCCAAGAGAGATTTAATATCCAAATAAAGTTTAATTTTGGCATGCGGCAATGATATGGATAGAAAAGAGTGCACAAAAAGTTTGAGAGCAAGTAAGCAAATATAAATGGTACTTGTTTCACAAACTGCCAGCTGGGACAGAATCAGAAAAGGAATATTTGAAAAATATTTTTGAACATGTCAAGGAAGGGTTTGACATATTTATGGAAAATATGACCTAAACAATTTATGAGAATTATTTGAGAATTTTGGGAATGATGAAAATATGGGTTACTTCACAACCCAGAGCAAACAGGGTTATTCCTTTAATAGAAAAAGGAATATTCCTACGGAAAAAGAATATTGGAATTGGTCCAAGATGGAAATGACATGGTCTTGGGATGGTTTTGAGGTTGGCAAGCCACTTGGGAAGAGGAATGAAGAGTGATCCCTCCAGGTTGCAATACCACTAAGCCACAGAAAAGAAAATCCAGACCAAAATCAAAAGAAAAAGAAATGGGCAAAATCCAGGGTGTTACAGCAAGGTCAAGGAAGTACTACAAAGCGCCAAGAACGGCACGCCGCCTTAATTTTTACAAGGTGTACTACAATGTCACAACGAGCATCCTGAACGTCTGCAATGCCTTTCTCAAGTACTACCGCGGCGATAACGTCAGTGACAACGACGAGCCACCGTCATTTGAGTTGCCCGGATGTGTGAAGAAGGCATCAGACCTTGGTTTTAGGCAGTAAAATAATTTCCACAAAGTTTAAATGTTCGATGACAAGGTTTTCTATGTCCAACTCGTTAAACAACTGTACCAGGTTGTGCTTGTTCCCTTCAGTCAAAAGTAATTTTACTATTGACAAGTACTTAATAGATGATATCCCGCGGGTTTCAGAGGCGGAAAATGAGTTTTAACAGCTCCTTCTCCGAAATTCGGGATGCGGTTTTGAGACGGAACATAACAAGGCTCTTGGGCTAGATGGCTTCCCAACCAAATTTTACCAATCTTTCTGGGATATGATTAAAGGGGAGATTGGAGGTCCAAAAAGATCTGTGTAATAATTAGTGATGTAGTGTTTGAGATGTCGATCTCCTGTAATTCGCCCCTCATCTTGGTTCGGCGTGAAAAATCATTTCTTCCTATGTCAGCCATTGGATAGCATGTGAAAGTATTTTAAATTATTAATAGAAGTTAGACATATTAATAGGAGGATATCCAGAATAGGCACTAGCGTATCTGTGAGTAAAGTTCACATTAAATAATTTGGGTATCCATCATCAATATGTGTTGCTTTAATGAATATCTGAACAGCGAGGTGGAGAATTTATGCAAGTTAGGACCGATTAATAACACAATATCCAAAATGAGCACAACACATACATATATGTGCATAGAGTGGACAGTAATGATTGCAAATCCGTGGCCAAACTTTGATGATATGTGCCAAAAAGATCTTTGTAATATTAGCGATGTAGTTTTTGAGAAGTCGATCTCCCGCAATTCATCCCTCGTATTGGTTCGGCGTGAAAATTCATTTCTTCCTATGTCTGCCATTGGACAGCATATGAAAGTATTTCATATTATTATTAGAAGTTAGACATATTGATAGGAGGATATCCAAAATCTGCGTATATGTGAGTAAAGTGAAAACAAAATAATTTGGCTATCTATCAACACTATGTGTTGCATTAATGAATATCTGAACAGCAAGGTGGCGAACTTATGCAAGTTAGGACCAATTAATAACATGAGATCCAAAATGATCATCAACACATACATATATGTGCATAGAGTGGACAGTAATGATTGCATATCCGTGGCCAAGCTTTGATGATGCGTGCCAAAAAGATCTTTGTAATAATTAGGGATGTAGTGTTTGAGATGTGGATCTCCCGCAATTTGTTCCTCAGCATGGTTCGCCGTGAAAATTCATTTCTTCCTATGTCTGGCATTGGCCAGCATATGAAAGTATTTAGTATTATTATTAAAAGTTAGACATATTAATAGGAGGATATCCAAAATCGGCACTAATGTATTTGTGAGTAAAGCGCACACTAAATAATTTGGGTATCCATCATCAATATGTGTTGCATTAATGAATATTTGAACATCCAGGTGACTTATGCAAGTTAGGACCGATTAATAATATGAGATCCAAAAAAAAAACATGAGATCCAAAATGAGCATCAACACATACATATATGTGCATAGAGTGGTCAATAATAATTTCATATCCGTGGCCAAGTTGTATATATTGCATTTATGAAAACCCACTTTATCCAGTATATATAAACTCTCAACAAACGTACATTGCCTTCATCCATCTCTGTCTAGTACAACCTTCTACATCATTTATCTTCGTCTCTCTCATCTTCCATACAACTTTGGCTTTCTAGATAGCCTGGTAGTTATGGCAACTACATCTATGATATCCGTGGTCGTCTCCGCCATTGTTGCCATGCTCCTTTCCATGGCTATCGCTGCTCAAACTAGCAATGTCAGTGCTGGAAAGCCTGCAACCAATTTATTGGTGGAAGCATGCAAGAATGCCTCGATCAACTCAGAAAAAGTCCAGGAAATCACAGAGGAATTCTGCATCTCAACACTACGGTCAAACAACCGGACCGTTGAGGCTAAGGACCTTCGTGACCTGGCGCTCATCAGTGTCGACGTCCTCAGGGGTCGCTTAGTCACTGCGAGTGGCAAGATCAAGGAAATGCTGCGAAGCGCCAATAACGGCACATCAACAGCGCGCCGCCCCAATTTTTGTGAGGTGGACTGCAACGTCACGGTGAGCGTCCTGGACGTCTGCACCGCCTTGCTCAGGGACTACCGCGGCGACAACAACAGCGACAATGATGGGCCACCGCCATTTGCGTTGCCTGACTGTGTGGAGAAGGCGCAGGGCCTTGTCGCCTACTGCGGGGATCAGCTTAGTGGTATTCCGCCGGGGCGGGATGCTGATGCGCGGCTCAACGAATTCACTGAGCTGAGCAGGCTGGCCGCCCTCAACGCTGCCTTGCTAGCACCATACAAAGGCGTTATTTAATTTGAGGCAGAAATGATACAGTATTACTAGTTTTTATTTGGAATAATATTAATAAATAAAGTGATGCTGTTGTGACATCAGTTTTACTTTGTGTTTTCCTTATTCTGAGTACTACTATATACATCCATTTAAGGGACAAATTTTTTCGGACGGAGGGAGTACGTATTTTATGGGAGGAAAACTATGGGTGCCATATTTTTGGCTTTCTACTAGGGGAGGAAAACCTTGAGCTGGACATGCTGTCTGGCTAGTCGTCGGCTTCCTCAATCCTCACACCGCCACCGCTGAAAATTCCAGGAAGGTAGCGAGTGCCTAGCTAAATCGGCAGGCGTCGCCGCTGCTCTACCTATGGCTTCGGTGCGATGCTTGCGCTCAGATCAGAGATGTATGCTCTCGCGGAACATGCCCAGCTCCCTGTTGCAGGGCTCCGCGCGCCACCTGCTCGACGGAATGCCTGGCTCGACACGCCGCAGGTAAGCACCCCGGGGTGCGAACCCCATTCGGGAACTTCTTGAACTGAAAAGCGATTGCGCACGGACAACGCACACGGAGTAGCTACGTACACTCGATCTTTCTCACATCAGAGAGCATCTTACATAGTGCTACTGTGCTATTACATTACATGGCTTTGATATATTTTTTCCAAATCGCCTGAATAATCTAGCTAGTCCCGTCCATTGTACATCCTATATCGTCTTTGTCTGGGTGGGTTTCGTGAGTGCTTGTCGTCTGGAGAAAGGCCGTGTGGTGTGTGTGAGCGGTCTTTCTGCCGGGCTCTGCTGTGCGCCTAGTTGGCTTTGTGTCGGCTTTCGCCGCCGTTCAATTGTTTGTGGTGCTGTTAGAACCCCTTGGATCTTCGCGAGTACTCCTTGATGAGCCTGGAGAATTCAGAGTTTTCGTCCTCCAGTAATCTCGACGGCGTGTCGTATTCTATAATTCTTCCTGCTCAGCACAAACAAGTACAGATTTTAGCGCTGCAGCAGCTAGGTCCGAAAATGTAGATACTATTTTGGGTTCTTCGATGACGTGGCTTACCTTCGCTGAAGACGAGAATAAGATCACTGTCGATAACTGTGTGAATTCTATGTGCTACTGTCAGCACCGTGCAGTCCCCAAACTCCTCACGGAGTGTTTGCTGGATAATTGCATCTGTAGATGAGTCAACTGAAGCAGTTGCCTCGTCGAGGACAAGGACATTGCTTCGCTTCAGTAGAACCCTTCCCAGGCAAAACAACTGCCTCTGTCCGACACTCCAGTTTTCCCCATTTTCAACAACTGCAGGAGAAATCTCATTTGATCATCTCAATGGAAATATACATACTCTCTTAGCCAATCTAGCATCTGTGTGCTATTGTACACAAAAACAAACCTGTTGAGTCCAGCTTCTTTGGGCTTTGACGAACTATGTCACCAAGCTGGCATTTGTCCAATGTCTGGCCAAAAGAAATGTATATTTCTAGTCAGTAGAGGAATTACAGCAGTTACATTCTTTTAATCATTTTTTGGCAATTCCTCATTTTCTTTTTATTCATTATATAGATATGTTTGAAGAATGGATTTGATCAACTTGCAATCTGTATGAAACGTTACATCAGCTTCGGCAATTGCGATTGTTAAAGAGATCAGACACATATGTTTCTTGGGGTACTCTGTCAGCAATTTTGACCTTTCATAGATTGCTATAATCACGAGATCACAGTTTATCAACATAAGCTGTTATGCATATTTATGTTGAGAAAGATACCATTATCCAGAACTATTGGTTTTGCAACATGGACTATTGGCAATAATGAGCAACAATACGAGATGTTAGGCTCTCTTATGCACATGTTATATAATTTACTCTCATCATTAGGACATGTATGATTTGACTTATTTACCTCCCATATATGTTGATCAGAATATTCATTCAATGGATCAAGATTTCCTCTCACTGTGCCCTCAAACATGGTTGGATCTTGTGGGATGATGCTAAGTCTGCCACGTAAATCATGCAACCCGATTTTGCTGAGGTCAACATCATCAATTTCAATTGTCCCTTGTCTTGGTTCAACAATCCGGAAAAGCGCTTGAATCAAAGTTGACTTTCCACTGCCAGTACGTCCAACAATCCCCACCTTCTTCCGTCCTGGAATTGTACATGATATGTTTCTTAAAACAGATGGGAGATGCTCTGCATATCGAACCTGTAAATGCAAATAGTCACATTAGATGGCTCATTTGAGCATACACATATTTTATGAGAAAATAGAAAAAAAAAGAGATTACATTTCATTATTCAAAAGTACCAGCTTTCCTTTTGTGTTACTTATATGTCAGGAACTTAGTATACATTCTTTTGTGAAACAAATCTGCTACGTTTGTTGTTTCTGTTTTCTTCCATGTTGGAGGATATGTGCTTTATTTTCTCTCTTATGTAAAACATGTACCATGCAATTTAGTCTATTTCCTTTCCTTAATTATCTTGACAGTGCAAGGCAAGCACTCTGCTGATTTCATTGAGATAGAAAAAAGAATACAGAATGACCCGGTTCATGAGGGACACTAGGCCGAAAACCACAATGCCCGCAAAAAAGCCCGAACAAAAAAAAACAGAAAACCCCAAATACAGAAAAAAGACACTAGCTGGGGATAGGGACTAGAAGAACAACTAGAAAATATCTCTATATTTATGTAGAGTGACTCCAAATTCCTTAATTATCTTCATATTCTCTTTTCTGATAGAAAATATTATGGGGTCAAAACTATATGAACTATGTGCTTTTATGATATGAATTTTGCCCTGGAATTTATGTTTGCAAGCTGGTTTAACCTGCTTTAGACCATATGTTTATCCAAACTTAGTAAGTTATGTTTTTAGACTAACAGATCACGGTGATATAATCTGTCTTATGGTGTACAAATGTTCATGTGCATACTTGTGCTTATGTAGGGTGGTTAGCAGTAACATCATGCATACCTCCAAGTTTCTTATATTTATAGTGCCATCCTTTGGCCAGCTGTTTGGGGGGCGGTGATCATCAACTATTAGAGGAGCCTCACTAGGGATCCTTGAGTACTGCATTATTCTTTCAACTGAAATCATTTTATTCTCTGTGTTGCAAATGTTCCAGGTTATAGATGACAACTGCCCATTGAGGTTCAGTGCATAAGTCACTGCAAGTCCAGCGATGCCTGTACATACAATTATGTCAGTTTTGCAGTCACCAAAAATTAGTGATCAGAGTATGGACTGCAAAAATGAATCAACTATAACTTTTCTGCATGAAAAACTTACTTGGATTTATAAAACCTTCGGGAAGACTCACCAACAGAGTCAAAGAAAAGGCAAAGACAAAGTTAGATAGCATGTTTAGCCTGAAGCAAAGCCACTCTACAGCTGAGATGTTATGGAACCATGGTCGTGAGTGGTTGTTAACAAGACTGATGTTTGCTTTTCTGAAACGGTCTTTCTGTCCATATGCTCTAATACTTGCCGCTCCTGTAAGTGATTCCGCGAAATGGTGGAGGATTGGAGCCCTTTGAATTTGTGACAGACGAGCCAGCTCTCTCGCTGTTGGTATGTAGTACCTCTGCATGTCACAGGAAAAATATTGGATTCAGTGCTTTGTTAAAAGAATCTATCAAGGAGGAAATTTGCACTTATGGCTTCCTGGAATTCATCGTGCACAGAAGTAAATTAGTGCATACAATGTACTAGGACAAGTTAAATCTAGTGCAAGAATATCATAGTGGGGAGCTCTTACTTGAAACACATAACAGATTGCTGTCACTGGAATAAAGATGGCAAAAACTGGCCACGCAACCTGTGACATAACTCCAATGGTCCCCAGAATTTGTATAACTGAAAATGCGCACCAGCCAAGCTTGCTTGCTATTTCCAGATCTAAAACACTTTGGTCACTGGAGACCTGTTACAGTACACAGTTATTAATTTTAAGGTGTGTGGGAACAGGGCAGTACAAAATGATGCGAGGAGTAACTGAACACCAACCCTGTTTAGGATCCTGCCAGTGGGTGTGGAATCAAAGAAGGACATGGGAGCTCGGAGAATGCAATGGAGCATATTCTTGAAGAACTTCTCTGCTGTTAACAGGCCAACAAGTGACACAAGCATAGACCGACCAAAAACACATAGTGCACTTCCTATAGATAGCACTAAGTATACAGACAAAAGAAGGCCTAATCCAACTCTTGGAGTGGTTGCAGATGTTGGAGGACACGCCCATGCCATCCAATAGTTGCTTGCTACTTGGAATATTTGGAAGAATGACTGTGCCGCCACTATTACTGGTGCTAATGCTCCACCATGAATAGCCGTCAGGTATGCCCAGTAGACCGTCTTGCCAATTCCTCCCTTTTCTCGTTCTTCTTCTTGTGTCAGCCTTCCTTTTTCATTGAGACCTTGCGAGACATCGTGTTCAGACTCTTGCTTAATTATGCCCTGAACTTGATCATCAGTGTCGTTTTCTCTCTCAAACTCATCATCACTATCTGCTAACTTTTGGCTCTCTGTTGACAAAATTCTGCTGGAACTCTCGGCATTTATAACAGAGTCAATTGCCTGACTATGCGCTCCGACTATGGCTTCAAATCCTATGTTCTGTTTAAGAAGATCATCAAATCTTCCTTTCTGCACAATCTTTCCATCCTGCATCACCTATTATTTTGTACCCCCCCTTGGTTATTTTACATATTCTTAGCAACACGGACATACATGTATTATTTACGAACAAAAGCATTTTTTTTATATACTTACTAGTATAAGGTCTGCAGCTGGAAGAAATTCAACTTGATGGGTCACATACAATATTGTTTTGTCTTTAAGCATCCCCATCAGGCAATCCTGTAGAATAATATAGTAGTTAATTCTGTTAGCATTTATGCAGACTGATGTCTCTAAACCGTTGAATAATAAGGAAAAGTAGTGATATTTATCGTGTTCGAATCATATGCGACTAAATTATGGACACATCTATGGGTTTATGGACACTAAATAAACAAACCTTGAAAAGTTGGGCTCCAGTGTGAGCATCTACTGCGCTGAAAGGATCATCGAAGAGGTATATATCTGCATCCTCGTACACTGACCTTGCAATCTGAATCCGCTGCTTCTGTCCACCACTCATGTTAATTCCTCTTTCTCCAATCTCTGTCAAATCACCATTTGCAAATAGCTCAAGATCTTTAGTCAACGCACAAGCTTGTATTATCTTTTCGTACTTTTCCTTGTCATATGGGTTTCCAAACAGAATGTTGTCTCTGATGTTCCCAGACAGGATCCAGGCAGTCTGAGGAACATATGCTCTGCTCCCACTGACCCTCACAGCCCCGGCTAACTTAGGCATCTCCCCAAGTATGCATGACAATAGACTGGATTTCCCAGAGCCGACCATTCCACAGATTGCTACTTTCATCCCTCTCTTTACTTTTAAATTTACATCTGTTATAGTTGGAGATGTGGTTTCAAGTTCCCAGCTGAATGCTCCATGATCAATCTTCACATCATAGTCTGTGACACTCCTTGGTATTTCTGTAATTGCATCGTCTTTCAATTCTTCTTCCTGGAGGTATTGTGCTACTCGATCAGCTGAAACTTTTCCCTGAGCAAACACCGAAAGTAAATCGGGAAGTGTGAAGATTGGATCTTGTAGCATCCGGAACGTTGCAAGAGCAGACAAAACAGTACCGGCTGTTAGAGGAATCCCCATCAATATGCATGTACCGAATGTTATGGAGGATATGAATGCAGGGGACCCCCAAAATATGAACGTTGTGAAAGCTGTCAACCTCACAGATTTCCACAACCAATTGTGCTCCTCCCTTCGCAAAGCTTCTAGCTTTTGAAGGTACTCTGTATCCCATGCTTGAAGTTTCAGTATTTTCATGCTTCTAAGTACTTCCGTTGTTGCCTTCATTCTGTTGTCTTTAGCAGCCATGATCTCTGATTGCAACCTTTTCTGCAGTCTGGTCAGAGGAATATTGCAAGCCATTATTACCAGTGTTGCTGCTAAACCAGCCCATGCTCCAGCCCCTAGGTTTAGATAGAGAACATAGACTGCTAGAGAAAGCTGTATGGGTAACATCCAAATGTAGTTTGTGTACCATATAACATCGGTTATCCTTTGTATATCTACACTCATGTAGTTTATGATCTCTCCGCTGGTATGCTTCTGCCTTGCACTGCAGGATAACCGGAGCCCCTTTTGATAGATGTGGGATATCAAAGCAGCTCGTAGCCGCATCCCAAGCCGTCGAGCCCCAAAAATCCACTGCCTCTGAGCTACTGTCTCCACAACTTTGGCACTTAAAAATGCAGCAGCAAGAAGATAACCTTTCTTCAGTCCATACTTCCTCTCTCCCCCGAGGAATCTCACCAAGTCATTAATCAGTGATGGTCCAACATAGGACGCACATGCACACAGAATTGCAAATACTGCATTGATTATTGCTTTTCTTCTAATAAATAGGAACATTGCTCTATAGATTGATAAAGTACTCAAACCATGCCTGCGTTCAACATCTGCTAGGATCCTCTTAAATGAATCAGAGAGTAAATCGGCATAGTCCCTTTCATCAATATCTGGCACATCATTCTTATCTAGAGGTTTCTTATATCCAGTAGCAAATAGAGGACCCATCCAGGAGAACGTGACGAGGTCCAGAACGCTTGCCCTGCCATACAGACATGTCCTTTTAGTTTCTGCCTGCTGCCCTGCAGATGGACTCAACAGTGCCTCTGTTATGCCGCTGTTTATTGAGGTGATTCCTGTTTTTCCTCTGGCAGAAATTGCAAACAGATAAGTGCAAATAATAAGTGTGAACAGGTCCATCAATTCCGCAAACCCCACATGTCCATGATCTGATAAGCTGAACCTGAGATCAAATATCACACTGATTATTGATTGCAGAAAGCTAAGTATCAACCATGCCCGAATAATGAGCGGATGCTTTGCAGATTTTGTCTTCTGTAGACTGAATACCGCTAGTGACAATATTATCCAGGAGAGCACCTGTATACCTTCACCCAGAACAAAAGGTGGGTACTTGCAACCACTTGCTCTTCCTTGTAACTGCAAAAAGAATATCCTCAGGACATGAGTGGCTAATATAAGCAGGCAGCAGACTTTGCTTGCTTGATATGAGACACCCATCTTTATGTCTGCATTCTGTTGTTCCTGATTAAAATGCTTATTGCTTTCAGGAGTTGCGGTCTTCAATCTCTGCCTGCACCCTCTGATTCTCTTGAACAGATACTGAGCCGCGATACTCGTGATAAATACCAGTTGTATCAATACAAAAGTGCTCGTCCAGAAACAAGGTGAATATACTTCTGGCCATTCTCGCAGGTACTGCGATCTAATGGAATCTGCAGTGTTGCATAGCAAATTTTTGTGTCAAGAATCAACAGCAGAATAAGTTATCCAACTTTCGTTATGAATATAACATAGTAGCTACAGTTATGTCATGAATGTTCAAGAAAACAACAAACAACATGCTTTTTTACGAAAACTGGAATCCCAGGCTTTTTAGGAAAACTGGAATCCCCTGAATAAGACACTGGTCGACTTTCACAAAGACTGGATTTGTTGATATATTGCCTCCAAGAGCAACAGTGGAACCCCACAAGATTAAAAAACGTAGTATATTCTTCTATTATTCCACTTACTTATTGACATGAATATTCCTTATTCCTTAATGTCAGTATAAATGCCATGTTAAAAGAGACTGATACTGGCAGGGGCAAAAGGTCTAGAAAAGATATATCATCCTTGGTTTCTTTTAGAAAGCTGCATAGGGGTGTTTGTTAGTCAGAGTGATATCATCTTTTTGCAGAAAGGATGTTAGGAATAAAACTGAAAGCTGATCATTGCCCTTGACCTCACTGTTATCGCTCCAGTTTGCAAAATTTCTTTTCAGGAGCATGTTTTGAACCTACAAGTTGATTGGCCCAGCCAAACATTTCTGCAGGTAAATTAATTAATGCAGCGATTTTTTTCGGGGAAGTAATATTGAGCCTCACTTAGTTATATAAATGAACACATTCCACAAAACCACCGAGTGCTAACTAAATTACGGGCTACAGATGCTGCCATGTTTGTATGCACATTCTTCTGCAGTTATACCCTCGTTGGAACACAAAAAACCAAACAAACCCTTACTAATAAGACTCGAAATTTCTTGCAGAATCCATTCGTTTGCAGGCCCAGAAAAGCAATACCAAAGGAGAGGGGGCTGAGGAAAGTCATGCAGTGCAATCGACTCGTGGGGCATGATCCCTCCCTGGAGGAGAAGAGAGGAGAGGAGAGGAGAAGAATCGGACGCATGGATGGATGAACCTGCCGTGTGCATGCAGGCGGGATGGGAATGGGATGAATCAAGACTTACTTGGCGAATCGCCGAGCAAAGCCGCAGCGCGGAGGAGGAACATCTCCTGCACCCTCGCGAGAAGAGGCGAGTGCAGGCGGCTCCCTCCTCCTTCGTCCATGGCGCAGTGATGGTCTGAGGCAAATGCGAGTGAGAGAGAGAGAGAGAGGGAGGGAGAGAAGGGAACGAGGGAGGGAGAGGTGGCGACGGTGATATATGGGAGGAGGCGGAGAGACCCTTTGGCCCTGATGGGCGCAGCTTTGGCGTGTAATGCAGAGCACGCCGTGACAGAGGACCCAGAAAAGAAATGCGGTGCGGTTTTCACCCGGCTACTCTGGTCTGGTGCACCATGCATAGTGGATCTGTACGCATGTCCATGTCCTATCGATTTGGTGCTTGCTCGGTAAGGAGAATCGTCAATTTGGTATGGCAAACTGTTTAGGGTGCGCTGACTATTCAACCGAATTGTGCAGATTTTAGTGTATTTGGTACACTCTCCATCCCATAACGTAAGACGTTTTTTGACACTTCACTAGTGTCACTATATATTCCTACCAAACAGAGTTCCTTGTAATAGATGATTGAATCAGTGTTTGGTAAAGCGAATATTATGCCTGATATAGGTACCCTTTCCACAACTCACACGAGTTATATTATCAGTAATTCCATCCCATCTCTTGTGATCCAAGTGAAGGCACACATCATCACTAGCTTTCAGTCCAATGTGCAGCGGCGCACTGGACGGCTAGGCAAGGTTAACACAATCAAACGGCAGCCGTAGCCATCGCAACAGGTACGTGCAGAACAGCTTTAACCACACAAGACAAGAGAGCAATGACAAACAAATCTCCCCTATATATTCCCCATCGCTGCTGCTCTCCTGATTCTGATCTGGCAGCACCATCGCATATGCTAATGCATCGACGCACAAAACGGCAACGGCGGCAGAAAATCTGGGCACGGAAGTATACGAAATTTAATAGTATATGGTGTTCACGGGAGAAGGACCTCACGTGGTGCCGTGCCGTGCAGCCGCGGCGAAAAGCTATGCCGATTCTGTTAACTCGCCTGCATGGCCACCGTGCAGAGCTAGCTAGAGGCCAGAGAGTGCAACAAAACTTGAGCAGAAAGGGTAAGCTTCAAAATTAATTAATCAATCGGATAGAAAAAGTTGCATATCAAATACTTAATCCAAGCACATGCTGTTCAACGTCGTCACCTAACGCAAACGTATGGCGCGCCAAGCTGCTGCAAGTGGTAAATGAGGTGGTCTTGGTCGTGACCAGTCGACTCAAGATTCTTAAAACCAAGCGAGGGAGGGCTTTTACTGCCGGTTGCGCGTGCCAGACAAGCAGATAGAAACCAACGTGAATAGCTCGGCCAAGCTTTACGCCGTCGTCGTCGCTTTTTTATTCCGCGTGACCGATGGACCGGCCGGCCATCCGACGTGCTGGTGCTGGTGCTGGTGCTGGATGGATGGTCTCGTCTGCTCCTCTATGCAAAAGGAAGCCACGGCGAAAAGGCACACACGCGAGGCGAGAGAGACACGGCCGAGTGGTAGGGTAGGGTGGGAAGCGGCGGGCCACTTGATCGTCGCTCGGCGTAGGAACCGAGGCCCCAACGCAACGGCCGCGCGCGCGGAGGGAAGGTGACGGACGGTCGATGCCATGCCGCGCCGCTGATGCGAGAGAGAGAGAGAGAGAGCATACCAAGTGCACGTCCGGCTGGTGATGCTGTCACTGCTCGGCTCTTGTTTCATTCATGTCGTGCGCACGCACCGCCGGGCGCTAGCTCCTGTCCAGTCACGGCTCACGAGCCGGGATCGGTATCCGGGATCGATCGTTCACAGCCTCGTGACATCGCTGACGCCGATCGAACCAGGTCCGTCGTCGCGGCGCGTACTATGTAACCCGCGTTTCATTGGTTAATGATGACAAGCGCGGGCTCCATCGGCTCCATAATGTTAAATAAAACGAGAATAAAGCGAGACACGAGAGCACACGGATTTTTACGTGAAAACCCTTACGGGAGAAAACCACGGACGCACGAAGACGCAATCACTATGAGGAGGAGTATTACAAGCACGAGACGACAGACCGTCTTAGGTGCAACTACATGGGGTATATATGAGGGCAATACATGAGAGTCCTTGGAGGACAAGTAAACGAGATGTACTCATACGCGTCGGTACCAACGCAAAGGCCCACACCGTATGTATTAACAATCTCCACCTTGAGCCAAATTCCCTCCAGTAGTCGAAGAAAATAAATAACTCCATCCAAATCAGTATAAACACCTTATGCGTCAAAGTCCATAGGACTAGTGAGAAATACCAACTAAGCCTGAGCAAAACTCAAACTTATTGGTAGGAACTGGCTTTGTCATCATATCAGCAGGATTATCATGAGTGCTTATCTTGCATACCTTCAAATCACCTTCAGCAACAACATCTCGAATATAGTGATATCTGACATCAATATGCTTTGTTCTCTCATGATACATTGGATTCTTTGTAAGATATATAGCACTTTGATTGTCACTAAATACGATAGGGCAAGATGAATCTTCACAAAGCTCAGAATACAAACCTCTCAACCAGATAGCTTCTTTGCATGCCTCAGAAATAGCCATATATTCGGCATCAGTAGTGGAACAAGACACAATAGACTGCAAAGTTGCTCTCCAACTCACAACACAACCATCAATGGTGAAAACATAACCTGTGAGCGATCTTCTCTTATCCAAATCACCAGCAAAATCAGAATCAACAAAACCAACAAGTCCATCTCCAGTTTTTCCAAACTGTAAATAAGCATTAGAAGTACCTCGCAGGTATCTGAAAATCCACTGAACTGCTTTCCAATGCTCTTTTCCAGGATTAGCCATGTATCTACTGACAACACTCAATGCATAAGATAAATCCGGACGGAAACAAACCATGGCATACATAAGTGAACCAACTGCACTCGAATAGGAAACTCTAGACATGTACTCAATATCTGCATCTGACTTAGAACATAAGGCTGATGATAATTTGAAGTGTGCAGCTAACGGAGTACTCACCGGCTTGGCATTATGCATATTAAAACGACGAAGAACTTTATCAATATATCCCTTCTGACTTAGATATACTTTTCCAGACGGTCTATCTCTAGATATTTTCATGCCAAGTATTTTCTTTGCTGCACCCAAATCCTTCATCTCAAATTCATTACTCAATTGCTTCTTTAGTTCATCAATATCTGACATACCCTTTGCATCAATTAGCATATCATCAACATAAAGGAGCAAATAAATAGTTGAACCATTGACAGTTTTCAAATAAACACAACTATCATAATTAGACCTATTGAAATCTTGAGAGAGCATAAAAGTGTCAAATCTCTTGTACCACTGTCTAGGGGATTGCTTCAATCCATAAAGAGATTTCTTTAACTTACAGACAAGCTTTTCTTTTCTGGGAATAACAAAACCTTCCGGTTGTTCCATGTAAATATCCTCTTCTAATTCTCCATGTAAAAATGCAGTTTTAACATCCAATTGCTCAAGCTCAAAATCATTCATGGCAACAATACTAAGTAAAGTGTGAATAGAGCTATGCTTCACAACAGGAGAAAAGACTTCGTTATAGTCAATACCTGGAATCTGGCTATAACCTTTAGCAACTAACCTTGCTTTATATCTTGTCTCATCATTAGGAGAAACACCTTCTTTCCTTTTGAAAACCCACTTGCAACGAATATGTTTCTTCTCTCTAGGTAATTTTACTAAATCCCAAGTGCCATTCTTTTCAAGTGATTCCATCTCATCATGCATAGCGGTTATCCACTTATTACTATCACCAGAAATAATAGCCTCGGAATATGAAGAAGGCTCAGCATTACCTTCAATTTCCTCTGCAACAGATAAAGCAAAAGAAACAATATTGCACTCTTCAATTAACCTGTCAGGTTTATTAATACCCCGCCTAACTCTGTCACGTGCGAGATTCCAACTAGGTGGAACAATAGGCTGATTTGGAGAAGAAGTGACATGTTCATCATCAACGACGGGTTCATCATGTGCATCAACATTTTCATTACCAGATGTATCACCTGAATTAATAACATGCTCCACCTGAACAGTAGGCTCCTGAACAATAGGCTGTTGTTCACTCTCAACGGGAACATTAGTAGATGAAACATCATGTAACATAGCAGATTCATTAAAGATAACATTTCTGCTAATAACCACCTTCTGGGTTTCAGGATTCCACAATTTAAAACCTTTAACACCAGACTTATAACCAAGAAAGATGCACTTAACAGCTCTAGGCTCCAACTTTCCATTATCAACATGAGCATAAGCAGTGCAACCAAAAACACTCAACTGTGAATAATCAGTAGGTGAACCAGACCATGCCTCAATTGGAGTTTTCTTATTAAGAGTAATAGATGGTGAACGGTTAATGAGATAACAATCAGTGGAAGCGACCTCAGCCCAAAAACGCCTATGCAAACCTGCATTGGACAACATGCAACGGGCTATAGAAATAATGGTCCTGTTCATACGCTCAGCAACACCGTTTTGTTGAGGAGTATAAGGAACGGTGTAATGTCTGACAATGCATTCAGACTTGCAATAATTCCTAAATTGCTTAGAACAGAATTCCATATCATTATCAGTG
Organism: Thinopyrum elongatum; assembly: GCA_011799875.1. Lineage (NCBI taxonomy): Eukaryota > Viridiplantae > Streptophyta > Magnoliopsida > Poales > Poaceae > Thinopyrum > Thinopyrum elongatum. The sequence goes on from CM022298.1 coordinate 605,241,646, forward strand.
CGAAGTATCTTTACCTTCTTTTCAGTTTGTCTTTCAATTATAATCTTCCACTCCTTAAATGCTGAGAATGCTTCATATTTATGCTTCAAGAAATAAGGCCAAACTTTTCTCGAATAATCATCAATAATAGTCAGCATGTAACTTGCACCACCTAGTGACTTTCTGCGAGATGGTCCCCATAAATCAGAATGAACATAATCAAGAATACCTTCGGTTGTATGAGTCGAAGTGTTAAACTTCACCCTCTTGTGCTTGCCGAAGATACAATGCTCACAAAATTTTAATTTACCAGGTTCATATCCATCAAGAAGACCTCTCTTATTTAACTCTGCTAAACCAAGTTCACTCATATGTCCAAGACGCATATGCCAAAGGTTAGCAGCATCACAATCAGAATTCTTTGAAATTACTGGAGTAGCATTACCTGAAACGGTAGAACCTCGAAGGTAATAAAGACCATTGGTCGAACTTAAGTCACCTTTCATCACAATAAGGGAACCTTTGGTGACTTTCAAAACGCTATCTCCACCTGAATACTTGTACTCCTTCGCATCAAGGGCACTCATAGAAAAAAGATTTCTCTTCATCTTCGGAATATACCGAACATCTGTCAAAGTTCTGATTGTGCCATCAAACATCTTAATTCGAATAGAACCTATGCCTTCAATCTTGCATGGTGAATTATCAAAACCCAAAACGGAACCAACAGTAGTAGTAGAATCAAAAGTAGTAAACCAATCTCTATGCGGGCACATATGAAAAGTGCATGCAGTGTCAAGTACCCACTCATCATCGGTCTCAGCACATCCAACAATAACAACAAGAGCATCATCGAAACTATCATCACGAGCAATGTTAGCAGAATTTTCACCTTGTTTGTTACCTTTCCTCTTTTCTTTATTCTGCAACTTGAAACACTCTGAGATGTCATGCCCGTCTCTCTTGCAATATCTGCAATATTTCTTGTCTCTGGATTGCGACCGGCCCCTGTAGCTGTTTTTACTTTTGCTTCTATTTCCATTATTGGAGTTCTTCTCCTTTGTCCTGCCACGAACAAATAATCCCTCGGCTTGGGACGAACTCGAACCATCATGAGGCACCATTAATTTCATCTTCTCCTTAGAGTTCAAAACTTCATAAACTTCATTAAGTGTGAGAGTATCACGACTGTATAATATGGTGTCTCTAAAATTGGTATAAGAACTTGGCAGTGAACAAAGTAACATTAAAGCAGTATCTTCCTCTTCATACTTAACATCCATTGCAGCTAGATCGGATATGATCTCTTTAAATTCTGAAATATGATTCAAAACATTACCTCCCTCGGGTAACCTGTGCAAGAATAATTTTTGCTTCAGATGCATCTTGCTTGTAAGATCTTTAGTCATGCAAATGCCTTTCAGCTTTATCCATAGAGCGGCGGCAGTTTTCTCGCTCAAAACTTCCTGCAAAATATTATTATGCAAATGGAGTTGAATTTGTGACAAAGCCTTACGATCTATTCTTTTCTCCTCATCGGTCCAGTCCTGAATTCTATTCTTCCCAAAACTATCCAGTGCTTCATCGTAGTCGGACTGCCAATAACGCCCGCATCTTGACTTGCCATAGAGTAAACCTTGTGTCACGGTCCAGCAGCGGAAGATCGTACTTCATGGATGCCATGAGTAGATAAATCTGTGTACACAAAGTAGTACAAGCCGAACGAAAATTCTTGACAGAATTAATTAATGCGGATCAAACGAAACAGATAAGATAGCACCTGGTAATTGTATCGTAGTGGACGTAGTAGCAACCGAAGACAGAAAATCTGATCTGTCAATTAGTACTAGCTTGGTCACGTACTAGTGCAATACTAGTCTTCACGTCAGGCAAAAAAGTAGCAGCAGCGATGTGGTTGATTCCCTCGGGACTTGAAGCCTTCTGATTTGACGTAGAGCAGTAGCAGCCCACGAGCAGGGCAGCGCGGACAGCGCCCCTAGGTGCAACAGCAGCGGCAACAACTCGGCGGAACTCTCGACGACTTGGTCAACAACGGCTGCAGCGGAAAAGCTCGGTCTGGCGACTTGGCGATTTGACTGGCAGCGGGGCAGCGGAAGTATGTGTCCGTCTCGATGGACTGCTCGGGAAGGAAACGGATCAGCGGCAGAAAACCTGTCCGTCTCGGCGATCTGCGGCGGCGGCGAACACGCCGCAATCCTAGTTATCGTCTCAAATCTCGTATCTACGAACTTGGCTCTGTATACCATTTGCTAGATAAAACAAGAATAAAGCGAGACACGAGAGCACACGGATTTTTACGTGAAAACCCTTACGGGAGAAAACCACGGACGCACGAAGACGCAATCACTATGAGGAGGAGTATTACAAGCACGAGACGACAGACCGTCTTAGGTGCAACTACATGGGGTATATATGAGGGCAATACATGAGAGTCCTTGGAGGACAAGTAAACGAGATGTACTCATACGCGTCGGTACCAACGCAAAGGCCCACACCGTATGTACTACGTCTAGTCCAATACGGTAGAATTTGGATCACAATTTAACACATAATATACCTGCCACCACTTCCATGACTGCTCCTACGTCGCATCTTAGAGCATCTACATACAGACATAGCAAATATGATCCCTTAAACGCCTGCGGACGTGTCCGATCAGTGACCGGGCGTGTTCGTTTTGAGTCTCTATTTATTGGTCCGCGCAATCATATTTTTTATTTTTCTTCTCATATGTCCGATCACTTGCACGTGATTGATGAAGATGAAGAGAGAAATAAAAGAATGAATAAAGAAAGAGAAAAATGGTCTGGGTGAAGTCGTGTCCTACATGGCGGAATGCCCGGGCGTGTCCGTGACCCTCATATTCTCCCCATATTTAAGATAGATACGAGGGTTCGCGGACAGCCCCGGCGTATAGAGATTATATGAGGGGTTTAGTTGGATCACGTTTTTCCTTCTCTCTTCTATCCGGTCATTGACCGAGCGCGTCCGTGGATGTATGAGGGATGGTTTCAGACGTGCGTCTGTAAATGCTCTTAATTAGGTCGTTTTGGCTTCGATTTAAATGAACTTCTGCTTTCTTTCGGCAAACTATGATATGAGATGAGATGATCTCGCAGCGTAGTACTACAGTACCTGACAGCGACCTGGCCAAGCGAAGCGACGGCCCATATGCGTGCATCCATCACCGCCCAAACTTTATACAGCTAGCCAGCTAGGCATGGGCCAGCTAGCATGCGACAACATAAAACTGCACTGCAGATCACACCGTACGTACGTACGTACACGTGCGCCTCTCTGCGTGTACGAGTATGCTTCACGTCATGACAAAACGAGCGTCCTTTGTGCACCTAAGTACGTACACGTGCTAGAAAGACCACACGTGGTAGTACCACTGTACAACTGTAGAGCCTGGTTACATCAGGCGAGCTGTACGTGTGTGGGTTCATGTGACGTTCCATCGGTATGAATACAGTACAAACTTTGTACAGGGAGGAATACTCGAGCTTTGTCAGACAGCTATCGCACTTGGAATATTCCAATGAACCGGCCAAATCAGTTTACCCTACGTACGTAGCTCCTCGAGTTTCTCTCAATGCCAAGTTAATTAGTGCTCGGTGACAAGAAAGAAAGAAAGATCAGATCTATTATAAAGATTCATCCAAAAAAATACAAAACATTTTAAACATAATAAAAATACATCGAGGTTCATAGACCATCGAACGACAATTGTCGCCATCATAACGAGCCGCCGACGCGCCGGTCTGACCTTGTCGATGACAGCCGGAAAGTCTTCGTGCACGTGCCCCTAAGGACCAGCGTCCCTGAGCCGCAGTCGTCGCCGTTGAATCCTTAAATCAATCTGAAGAACTTGACACCAAATATCGCCGTTACGTACACACAGCGAGAAACCTAACCTCGCCGCCCCGATGAGTTAGCAGGAATCTATGTTGGAGCTTCGTCTAATCCAAACCAGCGAACGAACTTGAGGAGGATCGGAACCCGAAAGACTGGCTCAAAAAAGAAGCGTCACCTTCCATCCAAACGGCACCCTTGCAACTTGCAAGAACTAAAACCTACCTACTACTAGCCGAAGACAAGGCACCAGAAATTTCCTCTCCGCCACCAGCCGCCGGAGCGGCGGTGGAGGCGAGGCGAATCCACAGGCTCGCTGATGGAGATTGAGGTGAGGAAAGAAAAGCAATCTTGGTCTCTCAGTGCCAAGTTAATTAGTGCTCGGTGACAAGTTTGAAGCGCCAAGATTAACAAAGGTGAGATGCAACACGATAGATTAGACTAATTGCGCTGCCGCTCATAGCATAGGACGACACGACAAGAGTTAAACAACTACTACTGGTGCATATATGACTGAGAGCATATGCGATGGATCGGACATCGGAAAGCGCACATTGATTCCTGCTTGCTTTTGCTGCGCGTGGTGGTCGATCGATGGATGCAGCCACGATATGCAGCGGTTAGGTGGCCGAGATCCACAAGTTGTACCGTTAAGACAGTGACCGCATCATTCCTTTGCCTGACCGGCGCCGTGTACAATTATTGAAGCCCCGTCATCATAGGTTGAGAAGTCTGTACTGGCCACTAAGGAGAATGCACCACCACAACCAAATAACACAGTGTCTTGTACACGTCGTCGCACTTCAGCTCCTCCCCTTGATGATCGCACTTTCCACTCTTGTCACTTTCGAATCTCGATCACGTACGTACTTGCCGCCGATAACAACAAACAAGGAATCATCCGAGAAACTTCGTAAGATTGCATGTTTATATCAACTTGGGTGCAAAGCTGGACGTAATGCCGGCCACGTAATCAGCTCGATCGGGCCGGAAAATCTAGGTCAGTCGGTGGCCGAGGAAGATTAGACTAGTCACAGTGGGAGTAACTTGAGCAGTAACATCGAGTCCAACTCAGCAAATTTGCTTATGTGGCAATGAGTTAATGAGGAGAGAGATAGTTTGAGTAACTTAGCTAGTTACTGTAACATCACATGTCCCAATGTAATATGAGTTTATAACCTAATAAATGAAACCTTGCATGACACCACACTTATGTTACTAGTAACATAGTCTAGGGATATGTGTATGTTATTAGTGTATGTTACTCTCCGTTATGGCTATTAGTGTATGTTACTCTTCATTGTGGCTAGTCTTAGAGATCCGTGCGGCGCAAGTCGATCCAGCTCGACCCGATTCAAGTCTAGTCTCTTCAATGATTCTACAATAATGCTTGGTCGTTTTCGTGTGAGGTGTTGTGGGAGATCGACGTTTTCTTACTAGTAACAAATTCGGTTTTAGTGTATTTTTCTTAGGCACATATTTTTTTGACAAACTTTTTCTTAGGCACATTTGTTGGCAAGCGTTTCTTTTTTCTTTATACAAGATTAAAGATTTGTTAGCCAGATGGGAATGGACACCGAGTCGGTGAGATTATAGCGCTGGGCGTACCCTGCAATCCATTAACGGGTCGACGTAAGACTGTAGCTCCCTGCAGTGCTTTTGGCAAGGTTCTATGGACCGGTTTGAACCACTTTAAAAAAATTCCATGAGATATTATTTCCTTTCTTTCTATGTGTTTTATTATCGGGTTTCATCAATATTCATTGGTTATATTTTTTCTTCTCAAATACATGTCGACTTTTTTTAATGCACATTATACATTTTTTGTATACATGTTTTTTTTATACACATTGAACATTTTTTCAAATACACATTTCAATTTTTTAATAAAGTTAAACACTTTTTAAAACATGTTGAACATTTTTTGAATGGTACGAAGCATATTTAATAAATTACCTCAATTTTTTTTAAATGTCACGAACATATTTTTGAAATGTGTGATTTTTTTTAAAATTCCATGAAATTAATAAAATTGGAGAGAATATCTTTTACATGCGTGCTGAACTTTTTAAAAAATTCAGTAAAATATTGCACATTTTCAGCAATATAAGTACAAGTAATCAAAAAGGAAAAGAAAAACGGCAGAACAGGATGTGCGCTAATGAGCCAGCCCTCCTGCCGTGCTGAGCTGGCCCATTTAGGAAGTGCCTTAGGGCATGTACATTAGATTAGACGGCAGATGTCTATAATATGTATCCACGTCATATACCGCTCAAAAAAAAATTTGTATCCACGTCATATAGAGAGAGCCCTATAGGCACGCCCTACTACAACGGGGTGTCTTTTTGGCTGTCTGGTAGCAAAGTCGCCGTTGCATGGAATACTAAAAAACTACATTGATTAACACTAATTTTACATCTAATCCCTGATCAGGTTTCCTGCTTGTTCGGTGCAGTATAGTAAATCTTATTCTTCTTTCCCCTGTACTATACTTTTACTTATTCTTACTCCCTCTGTCCCGGTGTATAAGTCATCTTACGTTGTGCACCTTACGTTGTGCACCGTGACCAAGGTGGAGGGAAAAACGAGAGAACTTAATGATTATTTGCTCGTTAATACCATTGCATGCAATGAACTGACCACTGCATGTCGTGCTAGGTAGTCTCAAGTCATTAAAAACATACACGTCCCATGTCTATTATTGGTTGATTCCTTTATTCATGTCAAGAAACAAGAAACGAGGTGGGAGTTAATGCATCGCGCCTAAGTCTTTTGGGATTATTTGGTTTTCGTAAGATGACTTATACACCTGACGGAGGGAGTACCATTTTTCTTTGCCAATGCTTAGCATCACGCGACAAGAAATCTTGTAGTATATTTATTCTCTCTCGTACAACTAAAACTCATCGTTCATCAACTAAACTGCGGGGCAATAAAAGTCAGAAATCAGTGCATGTTGCTGCCATCGATGGAAGCAAGGATAGACGTTCGGTGATGGATTTCAAACGGTAGACGTGTAGAAGAGCGGCAATGGCAGCGTCATCTGTCCGGGAAATCAGAGGCGGTGGCGGCATTTGACGGGAATAACAGAGAACATCGTTGTGGATCCACGAGGACAAGGCCATTTACGGCGCTCATCCATACAATGGCAAAAGAGGCCTCGATAGCCCGCGAGTTCACGCGAATCGCCCGTATACAGTTTACCGACGGCCTTCCCTTTTATCTTGTTCTCTCTCCTCCACCTCATCTAAAATCCTAACTGTCACATCATTGTACATGTCCTTAGGAGAGCAGTTCTTTTGTCTCGCTGCAGGCAAGAAAAAGAGGCAGCGGCTTTTTTTTTTCTGAGCGAAAAGAGGCAGCGGCAGCGGCTATATGCGCCTTATTGCGACGCAACGACTATTTATCGCATTAAGGAACCCACAAGGATCTCTCGCGTTGATGTGAACAGTGTTGGACCGGCCCATTTAGCGCGCGTTGATTCAAAAAATCAAGAATAAATGCAGCGTCCCCTGGAATCAAACCCTGGTCTCCTGGGTTCTCACTAGGCAGCTAACCACTCCGCCAATCTCATGTTACTGGTTAGATGTAGGATCAAGATCTACTTGAGGCCGCCGAGCCGGTCTTCTCCATTTTTTCTATTACTTTTTTTTTCATTTCTTTTTTTCTTCTCCGTTTTTTCATTCTTTTTCCTTTCTTCTCAGATTTGTTTCATTCTTTTTTGTTTTATTTTTTTCTTCATTTTTTTGTTTGGATTTCTTTTTTCTTCTCCATTTTTTGTTTTTCTTTTGTGTTTCCTTTTTCACTCTACATTTTCGTACATGTCAAAAACATTTTTTGCAACAAGAGATCAATATTTTTTGTATACACGTTCAACATTGTCCCAACGCTATTTCAATATTTTTCAAATACTTTTTCAACATTTTAATAGTTATTCAATATTTTTTCAAATACTTGTCCAACAGTTTTAATACATATTCAACATTTTCAAATACTTGTTCAAATTTTTTTATATACTCATTGAACATTTTTTAATACCTATTTCAATATTTTTGAAATACTTGTTTAACATTTTTAATACTTATTCAACATTTTCAAATACTTGTTCAATATTTTTCAAATTCTTGTTCAATTTTTTAAAATATTTGTTCAACATTTTTCATATACTCGTTCAACATATTTTAATACCTATTCAACACTTTTTAAATACTTGTTCATCATTTTAAATACTTATTCAACATTTTCTTGTTCAATATTTTTCAAATTCTTGCTCAATATTTTTTAATACTTATTCAACATCTTTTCAAATGTGTTTTGAAGAGTGTTTTTTGTAATATATACATATGTATATGAAGAATATTTTAAAGTATAAAGAAAAGTACAAAAATAACAAAAAATGAGAACAGAAAACAGAAGGAAAAGCAGGCTGTGGTTTCCGCGCGGCTGGGCCAGCCCATCTGGGCCTCGCCCCGACGCAAGCGCATTCCCCTCCTCTCGCGTAACGCAAGAAATAGGGGCGAGACCTCCTCGTCAGCGCTCTCGGCGCCCGATCGTGTTGCAGGCGCCTACACGCACGAACAGTTGGGCCGGCCCATTAAAAAGACACAACATCGATCGCTTCGATTCTCGAAAAGAAAAAAATCGCTGTCGATCACGCACAGGTACGTTCGCTGTCGATCGAACTCCCTCAATTTTTTTTTTGCGAAACTCCCTGAAAAAATATATCAAATTTGAAGAAAAATCACAAATATATTAAAAAAGTTCATTGATTTTGAAAGAAAAAGATCATCGATTTGAAAAAAAGTTCATCGATTTTGAAAAGAAACTTGTCGATTTTGAAAAAAGTTCATCGGTTTCAGAAAAAGTTCATTGGTTTTCAAAAAGTTCATTGAATTTGAAAAAAAGTTCATCGAATTTGACAAAAAGTTCATCGAGTTTGAAAAAAAGTTCATCGAGTTTGCAAAAAGTTCATCGATTTGAAAAAAAGTTCATCGAATTTGGAAAAGTTCATCTAATTTGAAAAAAAGTTCACTGATTTTGCAAAAATTTCGTCGCCTTCGAAAAAGTTCACGCATTTAACGAAAAATAAAAAAACAAGATAGAAAAATGGAAAGGAAAAATGGAAAGGAAACAGGGAAAACGGCTGCCATTGTTGCATTTATATAAAGAACATAAAAAAAGGATTGAAGCACATGCGGTCATCTGATCCAACTGGTCTGTGCGATCGCTACTTGAATTAAAGTGCGGGGTTCGAGTCACGGCTTATGCACCTTTTTTTTTCTTTAACTAGGACATATGCCCGTACGTTGCAACGGAAGTAATAATTGACCTGCTCATCAAAACGTCCATCATGTGGAGGCACACGCCTCCATGAATTAAGAACCATACTACAGATACAATACTTTTGGTACGATTTCTATATGACACTTTCGATAGCACAATACATGAATGAATTAACAGAAATGATAAGTATCTGACGTCAGGTACGAGCACATGACAAATCAAACGTTTTCGATAGCAATTCTTGACACAAGGATGGCAAGTTAGTTGACACACATGGCAATTCTCTGTCAAAAAATAAACTGAAACACGAAGTTAGCATGCTTGCTAACTAAAGTTATCATCCTCGCGTCAGTAAACTTGACGTAAAAACCGTCCGATTTGTCATGTGTTCGTACCCGACGTTCGGACATTATCAGATTTCCAATTAAAGTGCGACAGAATAATTAATTAACAAAGTTAACTAAAAAAGTATGCACACAAAGTTAACTAAAAAGGTATGCCAGCACAAAAATCTATTTAATTAGAGGCAACCAGCACACTATTCCGTTTAATTATATCCAATCCATGGGGTAAATAGGGCGTGCATGTCCTCTTTTATGCATGCGTGGCGCCCCCCGTCCCCCTCTCTTCTCTGTATGGGTCCCGCGACCAACACGTGTTCTGATCGGCCCCCACCACTGAAACAGTTTCAGTGCTATTTTGTTTTTATTTTTCCCCTTAACTTATCTCCTGAATCTTCTAGCTGCCTCCGTTCCAGCTCCATGAGGCGTTTCCCACAAGGCTCCGGGTCCCTCGCCGACGCCGGCGGCAAGTAGGGACGTGTTGCGGTAGCAGGGCCCGCGTCCGGCACGTCCAAACCCGGGCCTAAACTGTGGCAGCTGCTCCCTTGCCTATGTTCTCCTCAGTTCGAGCTCAGAGACAATTCACACAAGGTGAGATGCGGTCTGCCGTCCGAGGCCGTCGCCGTCGCCGGCGGCAAGGCGAGAGCTATGGTGTGTAACACCGCTTGCGTCCGGCGTGCGCCCGAGCCTAAGCTGTGGCAGCTGCTCCATGTCGTTGTTCCCCGCCGAACAACATCGCTTACGGGAGCGGTCAGCGGGTACCTCGAGATACAGCAGGAGCTCATGTAGGCTCACTTCAAGTTTGGAGCTCAATGCAAGCTCACAGGCAGAGGTGAGTGCTACCCCCATATGCTATTTCATCTGCCATTAATTTCCCTTTCCTGTAGCTCAAAGTGATAGGAACAGAGGAGGGGCAGAGTGTATGCACATATACATGTACTGTATTTTCATATGCAGCTTCACCTTCCATTCTTACTTTTCAATCACATGAGCGCAAGACTACATTTAACTGGAAAACTAAATTATGGAGGAATAACCAGCAACTGGAAAACTTGCTTGATTAACGACAAACTGTTCTGGTATGAATAATAACATATCAGATTAAACTATTTTCTTTAGCTTATAAATACCTTATAAAACTAAAATTGCTAACCTACCTTACTTTGCTGTTATGGAAAGAAACTTGATCTGTTTTTATGGGAACAAAACTTGATCCATTTGAAGTCTATGGCCATGAAGGTTAACCGGCATTGTCAAAAACTAACCCATTTTTAAATCATCCATTAAATTGACCTGCTTACCCACTAACTACAATTACATGGATAATTTTTAGTATTCAGTTTAGATTAACTTAGTTCAAAAGGATTGATATTATGTATACTTCCTATATATATATATATATAAGAAGCTACATCAGTTTGTGATGAGCATCATACCTGTGCTCCGCAAGAATTTTCAGTGTGTACAAACCTTAACAAATGATGTCCAGTTCGACTTTGTTTGGATGCATCTGAGGCGAGTTGTGGGCTATCTGGCTAGGCACTCCTCCACTCTTCTTCCATGCACTCTCCTTCCACTCTGTCCTTGACACACAAAGGGGTCGAGGGACATACAATCAACTCTTCTTTCATTGTTGGAGTGGCATTACTTTTATGGGCTAACTCCTCTTTCATAGAGTAACTGATCCGTTCAGTATGGCTGACTTGAGGTCGCAAATCAGTGCTCTCCATAGAAACTGCATTTAGTTCACCAACTGTACTTGCTAGCTGCTCCTCTAGCCCCAAAATCTTTCCATTACTCTTCATGATTTGATGGTGTTCAAGATTAATAAACTAACACTCACAGTGGATTGTGTTAGAGTAGTCATTATCGTATACGACTCCTAGTCCAAGTCAGTTTTGTAACCTTACCCCAAGTCGGTTTGTACCCTCTTATATACTCTTGTATGCCGCACCAAATCAATCAATAAGCATCAGTTTTATTCATCCTTCATGGTATCAGCTACCGGTCCTAGGATTTAGGGTATGGCTCCGCCGAGGCCGCCGCCGCCGCCGCCCGGCTACTTCGAGCGCCGGGCCGCGCTCATCGCCAAGGCTGCCAACGCCGCGGCCGCCTCTCTCTCGGCCCTCTCCATAGCTCCACAAAACTCCCCTACACCCATCCTCGCCGCACCAATGTCTCTTGCTGACACAATCTCCGACGTCAGCCCCTACATCCCCATAGTTCTTGATCTCGCAGCCCACAACTACTACCATTGGAGACATCTCTTCGATCTCCACCTCGGCCGCTGCAACCTGCGCTCGCATGTCGCCGCCAACTGTCTTCCCCGCCCCGACGATCCGCAATGGTTGAAAGACGATCTCGCAATCGTCCAGTGGTTCTACACCCGCATCACCACCGAGATCTTCAACATGCTCGATCACGACGGCGCCACCGCTGCCAACATCTGGCACTCCCTCCGTCAGCTCTTCCAAAGCAACATCGACGCTCGGAACAACGCTCTCCACACCGAGCTTCGCAATATGGTGCAAGGAGACGCCCCGGTGAACCTGTTCTGCCAGCGTGTCAAGACCATTGGTGATGAGCTCCGCGAACTCGGCGATACCGTCAGCGACTCACAGCTCATCAACATCGTCGTCGTCGGCCTCAGTGAGGACTTTGACAAGCAAGCCTCGTTCATACCGATGATACGGCCTCCTCCTACCTTCGCTGAAGTTCGTTCTCTGCTCCAACTCGCGGCGGAAACACAAGCTCGCAAGGACTCTCGCCCCAAGGTCTTTCATGCTGCAGCTCGCCCTCCTCCGCCGTCTACACCAGCACCGCCTCCCATGCCGGCTCCTGCCGCCGGGCCGTCCGCGTCGTCATCCGCTCAACCGCCCCCAGGCTGGCGCCCTAGTCCGAACTACCGCGGCAAAAATCCTATCTACAGGCCGCCGTCGACTCGTTCGGTTCCGCCTACGACATCACCAGCACCAAGTCCTGCACCACCCACCAGTGCTCCATCGGCGGCTGCATGGCGGCCTCCTCATGATCCTTGGACGGGGCTCGTTCAGGCGTGGCCCATGCCCTGGCCCGCTCCGTCCCCACTCGGTGCTCCGCCGGCATACTCAGGTGCCTGGCAACCCGGCCTTCGGCCGCCTACTGGTGCTCCCGGGGTTCTCAACCCGCGACAGCCGGCCAATGCCTATCACGCCGCCCCGACGTATGCTCCTTATGGTCATTACTCCACCGACAGCGGCGCCTACTACCCACCTCAGCCGGCACTGCTCCCGACGCCATAGCCGGCCAAGGCCTCTCACGCCGCCCCGGCGTATGCTCCTTATGGTCACTACTCCACCGACGGCGGCGCCTACTACACACCCCAGCCGGCCCTACTGCCTTCACCATCATATCCGCCGGCACTGCTCCCGACGCCACCCTCACCTGCGACGCCGAGCTGGGATCAAGCTGCTTTTCTCCAGGCCATGAATAACTTTGCTGCGCAAGGAAACTCAGGTACGGATTGGATCTTTGATTCAGGGGCCTCTAGTCATATGTCTGCATCTAGTAATTGGTTATCATCTTGCACTAAATCTCCTTTCCCTTCCATTACCCTCGGAGATGGATCATGTATTCCTATATATTGTGTTGGTCAGGCTCAACTTCCCTCTTCCACTAAACCTCTTCTACTTCGCGATGTTCTAGTTGCACCCGCCCTCATTAAAAATCTTATTTCTGTTCGCCAATTTACTTGCGACAATCTAGTTTCGGCTGAATTTGACCCTTTTGGTTTATCTGTGAAGGATTACCTGACCAAGGCCGAGATCGTTCGCTTCAATAGCTCCGGTGATCTTTACTCTCTTAATGGAGTTCCTGCCGCTGCCCCTCCAACATCCATGCTGGCCTTCGTCGATCTCTGGCATCGTCGCTTGGGCCATCCCAACCCTGCTGTCTTAGCTTCTATGCTTAGTGAATTTACCATACCATGTAATAGGGATTCTCATAATTCTGTGTTTTGCGAGTCATGTCAATTAGGCAAACATGTGCGTCTTCCCTTTAGTTCCTCTAGCTCTTGTAGCACTTATCCCTTTGAATTAATACATTGTGATTTATGGACCTCTCCCATTGCAAGTGTTTCGGGTTTCAAATACTACCTTGTTATACTAGATGATTTCACCCACTTTGTCTGGACTTTTCCTCTACGCAACAAATCCGAGGTCCATTCTCTCTTTCTCAATTTTCAACGCTATGTGTCTGTCCACTTCTTCCTCCCAATTCGCTTTATCCAATGTGACAATGGTCGCGAGTTTGATAACATTAAAAATCGTACTTTCTTCTTACAACATGGCATCCTGCTTAGATTCTCATGTCCCTACACCTCCCCTCAAAATGGTAAAGCCGAACGTTCTCTTCGCACCCTCAATGATATAGTTCGCACTCTTCTCATTCAATCATCTATGCCTCCCAAGTTTTGGGCTGAAGCCCTACACATGGCCACCTTCCTTCTAAATATTCGACCTTCTAAAACTAAACCCACCACTACTCCCTATTATTCCCTCTTTCTTTCCCACCCCGACTACTCCGCGGTTCGTGTTTTCGGCTGTCTCTGTTTTCCAAATGCCTATGCCACTTCTGCAAATAAATTGTCACCACGATCTATCCCCTGTGCTTTTCTCGGCTTCTCTAAAGAGCACAAAGGCTATCGCTGTCTCGACCTTCACACAGGACACGTTCATGTCTCTCGTCATGTCACGTTTGCTGAGCACATTTTTCCTTTCTCACAATGCATTACTACACCATCCAACACCCCTAGCTCGGCAAACACCCCCTCTCCCCGTCCTTTCCAACTATATACTCCCCTTCCTGCACCCCCTCATAATGAACACAACATACCACCAACAACATTAACACCAGCCACAGCCGATACCAACCCTCCCCTCACCCCACCCGAGACGTCCCCAACACCCCCGACCCCTGCTCCCTCCCCATCACCCTCAACCCCTGCTCCCTCCCCAACACCCCCGGCCCCTACTCCCGCTCCACCACCCAACCATGCTCCTTCGTCCGACTCTTCCGCTGCGCCGGACTCACCCGTACCCACGTTACCCCCTCGTGCTATTCCTACAGCAGTCCCGATTAATGATCATCGCATGCGTACTAGGGCCAAATCAGGATTTCATCAACCCCAAGACCGCCTAAACCTTCATACCACCGTATCTCTCACTTCCCTACCAAAGAATTACAAAACTGCTCTACTTGATCCCAATTGGGCCGCTGCCATGCAAGAAGAATATAATGCTTTAATTCAAAACAACACATGGCAACTTGTTCCTCGTCCTCCCAACACAAATATTGTTTCTGGCAAATGGGTTTTTCGCCAAAAGTTTCACTCCGATGGGAGCCTCTCACGATATAAAGCCAGGTGGGTTTGTCGTGGCTTTTCTCAACAACAAGGAATTGATTACGATGAAACCTTTTCTCCTGTTGTTAAACCTAGCACCATTCGTACCGTTCTTAGTGTTGCTGTCTCCTCTTCCTGGCCTATTCACCAACTTGATGTTAAAAATGCTTTCCTCCATGGTTCCCTTCAAGAAACTGTCTACTGTCAGCAGCCTCTAGGTTTTGAAAATCCATCCTTTCCAACTCATGTCTGTCTTCTTCAGAAATCTCTCTACGGTCTTAAACAGGCCCCAAGAGCTTGGTTTCAACGCTTCTCCTCCTTCATCCAAACAATAGGCTTCACTCCATCTCTCTCCGACACCTCTCTTTTTGTGTATCATCAAAATTCTGACACTGCCTATTTACTTCTCTATGTAGATGATATCATTCTCACCGCATCCTCTCAAAAGTTCTTAGATCATATTGTCTCTCTTCTTAGATCTGAATTTTCTATGACCGACCTAGGACTACTTCATCATTTCTTAGGCATTACTGTTGTTCGAGATTCCTCCAGCCTTTTTCTTTCCCAACGCCAGCATATTCTTGATCTCCTTAATCGTGCTGGTATGCTTGACTGTCAATCATCTCGCACTCCTGTCGATACTAGTTTTAAACTTTCGGCTGCCGGTGAACCCTTTTCAGATCCTACTCTCTATCGTAGCCTAACAGGTGCTCTTCAATATCTCACCATTACTCGTCCTGAAATCTCTTTTGCTGTTCAACAAGCATGTCTCTATATGCATGATCCACGGGTTCCTCACTATAATCATGTTAAACGCATTCTTCGGTATTTAAAAGGAACTCTCAATCATGGTCTCCACCTAAATAATTCTTCTCCAAACTCTCTTACCGCATACTCTGATGCAGACTGGGCTGGTTGTCCTGACACTCGAAGGTCCACTTCCGGTTTTTGTGTTTTTCTTGGTAACAATTTAATTTCTTGGTCCTCGAAAAGACAGGTTACGGTCTCACGTTCGTCGGCCGAGGCTGAGTATCGCGCCGTGGCACATGCCGTTGCAGATACAATCTGGATTCGGCAGTTACTCTCTGAGCTACACAGGCCTATTGAGCAGGCCACTATTGTCTACTGTGACAACATATAAGCAGTCTACATGACCGGCAATCCAGTTCAACACCGACGCACAAAGCATATTGAGATTGATATTCATTTTGTTCGTGAAAAGGTCGCTCTTGGTCAGGTTCGGGTGCTTCATGTTCCCTCTACGGCTCAGTTTGCTGACATTTTCACCAAGGCACTGCCTACTAAGCCGTTTCAAGATATCTGTTTCAGTCTCAACGTCGTCGAGCCTGCCGTTGATACTGCGGGGGGATGTTAGAGTAGTCATTATCGTATACGACTCCTAGTCCAAGTCAGTTTTGTAACCTTACCCCAAGTCGGTTTGTACCCTCTTATATACTCTTGTATGCCGCACCAAATCAATCAATAAGCATCAGTTTTATTCATCCTTCAGATTGAATGGATGGAGTATGTAGCTAAACAATTGATCCTTTGATGATTGATTAATTGGTGAATTGACATTTTTCTGAACCTTTGCTTGAATGGATGTGCAGGATGAGCGTCGCGTCTTCCTTATTGCTGTCGCGGGATGTGCAGGATGAACCATAGAATGGACGTGTGGCTGGGCAAGCAGTGCTCCCCCGCCGGCGCGGAGAGGTGATTGCTGTCGCGGGATGGAGCAGCAGGTGAGCGTGTCAAAGTGAACGGCGTCGTAGGTAGGAGGTAATGAATCAGTTAATAGGATCCACAATAATTTGGGGGTATGAGTAGTTATGGCCTGAAGATGCAGAAGCAAAATTGGTGGTACTTGGTCAGATAATGTGGGCAGTTTGAGGGACCGTCTCAAATAGTGTTATACACACGTTGTTTAGTCCTGCTGATCTTTCCTACGTGGGACACAGAAGGCAAATAAATTCTATTACCAAATGTAGTAGAAAGTCGACACATTTGCACAAATATTGTATCATGAGCTGAAACCTGAATAAACCGAGTTAGGGGAACAATCCTACTATTTCATCATATACACACATAAACCGAGTAGATCAGAGATACTTTTTGGAAGTAATTTGCAGTATCCATAAGATGCAGTGTCCAAAAATAATGCTACCTTAACCCTGCAGTTTATGTTTAGCATTCTATCTTAAAATGCTTACTTTCGGTGCAATAGCTTCTTTGTATTTTTATATTGAACATTGGACCATTTTTACTCAACCTTTGGATAATTCGTTGCTGTTTATGTTGTAGAACAACATGGTGTAACACTATGGTTCCACCAACTTGTTCTTCCTGCTTCCATCTACCTTGCTGCCCCATCTCCCCTCTACCAAATCCGAGCCTCATGGTGGATTCATCTACAGGTAGTTAATCTCCTAGCGCCAAACCACTGCACAGCTGCACATGAATTGTTATGGAGTATGGACCATTTGTTTTTCTTCAGGAATCCACACCTACGGCAGTTCTCCGGGAGACCATCCACCCGAAGTTCATCTCCCTACCACTCTGTTCAGTACTTCTCTCCCCCATACGCCCTTGGCAGATCCACCTGTCTCTCTCATCTTACAACTGATTCAAATCAAACACGGGAGCAGGATATCCGTCAGAGATTCAGAAGCCTACTACGGTGCAGGCCGGAGACGACTGGCAGTGGCGGACAGCTCACGATGGCGCGTGCTCGCGGCCGGCGCTGGTGCACAGCGTACTCACCCTGCCTCCTCGGGGCATGCTCTCCCTCCACCAGAAGGCAGAAGCGCGACTGCTGAAGCCCAGGCCACTCCGTCGTCGCCTCTGCTCCTACCTGATGCAAACACCTCCGCATCCATGGTCGACTGTCTCCCGTCGTCCTCTCCTCCGGCCTCCCCTTGAATATCCGACGCCCGTGCCTCCTTGCCTTCCCGTCGTCCTCTGCTTCGGCCGCCACTTCGCTAGCCGACGCCGGTGCCTCATTACCTTGGCCGCCTCTGCCTCCTCATGTTGGCCGACAACCAACGCCACTGCTCCACCTCGACGCGCGGCAGAAGCCGTCTCCGCCGCACACGCCCCGGCGAGTGTCGTCCATCCTTCCGCGCGAGGCACGACGGCCGGACAACCACCGCCACTGCCCAGCCTCGCCGCGCCGTCTCCGCCGCACACGCCCCGGCGAACGTCCTCCATCCTCCCGGCGAGCGCCCTCCATCCTCCCGCGCGAGGCACGGCGGCCGCCGGCGCACGACGGAATGGGCGAAGCCGCCGGCTCAGGACAGAATGGATAAGACGAAGGGGAGGATAGCGGACTGAATTCAAATGATTATAGGGTTCTTTTTGTAAAAGTGAAACATTTTCCAGAGTGCCACTAAAACAGGGACTGCGGGTTGATTTCATGTAAACTGAGGGGCTTATTTGAAAAACTGTCACGATGACGGACGACCAGAAGCAATCGCTGGTTTATTATTAGGAAAAAGAAGAAACAGGAAAAGCAGAACTGTAGAAGAAAGTGGGCCGGCCCGCTATAAAACCGAGCGTACAGGGGGGTGTGCGCCCTGTACCAAATGACCCCCTTATTGCGAGGCATGTCTGCCTCACCTTCAGGGCGCCGTGGTGGCCGCCTGGCCGGGCCCAGCAGGACATGGCTAGTCATGCCGACATCAATATTTTTTTTATTCAAACGCATATAGTTCGAAATTTTAAATTTACTTAAGAAAAATTAGAAACCACAAATCTGGAAAGTGTTTCAATAGTATAAAATTATTTTTAGTGAAGTTTAAGAAACTGTTTGTGCCAATGAAAAATGTCCGCACGTTCCAAAATACGAATGTGATTGCTTTTAAAAATGTGTATACATTGTAAAAATAATGTTTGCATAATGCAAAAAAAGTTTCATAACATTAAAAAATGTACATGACAATTCATTGAAATATTCCTGCGTTTCAATAAATATGTTCCTGACATTGTTAAAAACGTTATATAAAAAAATCTAAAAAACATCATGTAGGTTAAAAAATAGTTTAATTTCATTAAAAATGTACGTGGAATTTTAAAGGAATAAGCTCGTATTTCCAAAAAATGTTTAGAAAATGCAAAAACAATGTCGGCAGTTAAATAAATACTGCCATTCAAAAAAAAATATAAAACATGTATTTGGAAAATGTTACCGTGTATTCAAAAAAGTGTTGAAAATATTTATTTTCTAAAATGTACATCATGTATTTGAAAAATGTACAATGTGTATCAAAAAACTGTTTCACATTTGCACTAAAAATGTATTTTGTACTGAAAAAATAGACATGTGTTAAAAAAAAACCGATATAAACCGACACAGACACAAAATGAGAACCAAAGAAAACCAGAAAAGAAAGTAAACCAAATATAGCTAAGAAAAAAAAATCCACGAGTAAACAAACAAAACAAAGTAAAAAAAGTCAAAGAAAACCGGTGAAAAAACAAAGAAAAAGCAAAAAGAAAGGAAATAAAAAGTCGAGCGAACCTACTGCGCCTGCTATGAGCGGTAGCGGACAACCACACAAAATCGTGCCTCTCGGAAATGAAAAAAAAAGAGTTTTCTTCTTTTTTTTTCTTTCGTGAAAGGCACGGTTTTGCATCCGCGAGAGGCACGGTTTTGCTTCCGCGAGAGGCATGACCATGCCTCTCGAAAATGGGGAAAAATGCATTTTTTTTCCTTCCGTGAGAGCCACGGCCGTGCATGTCGGAAACAAAAAAAAAATATGTTTTCTCTTTTTTTTTTACCTTCCGTGAGAGGCATGGTTTTGCTTCCGCGAGAGGCACGGTCGTGCCTCTTGGAAACGGAAAAAAATACGTTTTCTTTTTTTTTTCCCTTTTGTGAGAGGCACGATTTTGCATCCGCGAGAGGCACGGTTTTCCTTCCACGAGGGGCACGAAACGGAAAATAAAAAACATGTTTTCTCTTTTTTTCTTCCATGAGAGGCACGATTTTGCATCCGTGAGAGACACGGTTTTGCTTCAGCAAGAGGCACGACCGTGCCTCTCGGAAACGAAAAAAACGCTTTTTTTTCCTTCTACGAGAGGCACAGTTTTACTTTCATGAGAGGCACAGATTTGCTTCCGCGAGAGGCACGGCCTTGCCCCTCGGAAATGGCTTTCGGAAAGGGAAAAAAAATGCTCCCAGTTCGGTTTTTTCGTTCGATTTTTTTCGTGAAACAAAAAAGTTCGTCGAAAACTATCAACATGGG
Source organism: Thinopyrum elongatum (assembly GCA_011799875.1). Taxonomy (NCBI): domain Eukaryota; kingdom Viridiplantae; phylum Streptophyta; class Magnoliopsida; order Poales; family Poaceae; genus Thinopyrum; species Thinopyrum elongatum. Next base: position 605,261,745 of record CM022298.1, read on the forward strand.
ATCTAGTTTTGAAGATCTCGATGCGAGAAATCCAATGATGAAAACGGTTCTAGCTTTGGACGCACGGTTTAAGAGATAAAACGTTTTGAATAAATGGATGTACGGAAAAAGGAAAAACTCTTGGGTTGCGACAAGTGACGCACACGCAGCATGCTACTTGTCACAATCTGAAAAGATGAGAGTGATATTTTGTAAAGAGTACTCGTACTTCTTAATTAATGATTTTGCATTATTTCGTTGTGGGTGCCATGTCTCGTTATTGCGAGACGTACCTCCATCTCGCCTATGGTGCGAGTTGCTGTGTCGACTGAGTGGACCTGCCCAATTAAGCGGCACACAGGAAGATTGTGAACACTTGGTTGAAACCGAAATCACTAATAAAGGAGTATTTCTTTCAATGATCACTCCCATTCCCTATGTGTGCCACAACATGTGAGTTTTTTTCATAGATTCGTTTATTCAAATTATTTTATCTCTTAAACCGTACGTCCAAGTTTTGAACCATTTTCACCGTTGAATTCCTTGTGTCGAGATCTTCAAAATTAGATCCCATGTTGATAGGTTTTGACAAATCTTTAAAAAAAAAACCGGACAAAAAAACAAATGAAAAAACCGAACCGGGAGCACGTTATTTTTTTCTCTTTCCGAAAGCCATTTCTGAGAGGCACGGCCGTGCCTCTCGCGAAAGAAAAACCGTGGCTCTCGCGGAAGGAAAATAAAAAGAAAACGCGTTTTCTTTTTCCATTTCCGAGAGGCACGACCATGCCTCTCGCGGAAGCAAAACCGTGCCTCTCATGAAAGGGAAAAAAGATATAGAACATATTCTTTTTCTGTTTCTGAGAGGCACAACCGTGCCTCTGGCAGAAGCAAAACAGTGCCTTTCCCGCAAGCAAAACCGTGCCTTTCACCGAAAAAAAAAGAGAAAACACTTTTTTTCGTTTTCGAGAGGCACGCCTATGGAAGCAAAATAATGCCTCTCGCGGAAGAAAAAAAACGCGTTTTTCGCGCAAATCTTTTTTACCTTTTTTTGTCGATAAGTTAAGAAAGACCGGCGGAAAACCGAAAAGCCAATAAACCCCGGAAAAAACCCATCAAAAAGCTGAAAACACGTGCGGAAAAATAAAAAAGAAAACAAATTCCGGAGGGAAGTCCTAAAGCGCGACACGTGGCGACGGCGGAGAGCATGCCAGGTGGCGTGCTCTCAGCCCACCCCAAATGTTGGGAGGCTCCCGAAGGAGCGCTCCTCAATTAGTTGCTCTCGGTTGAAACCTTCCACCATTTCGGCCTCCTTTTGGATGGTTCCACGAGTTTTCTCTTTTTTGTGTTTGTGTTTTTCTTTACCTATTTTATTTTTTATTTATTCTTTAATTTTTTAAATGAATATCTACTTTTGAAATACACCTTGTATATTTTTCATATATATATACATGTAAAAAAATTAATTAAACATTATAAATTTTTAAATACACGCTAAACATTTTTTCAATACATGTGAAACATTTTTAGATACACATTGAACATCTTTTCAAAATATATGATGATCATTTTTTAAAATACACGTCGATCATTCTTCGTATACTCGTGGAATCATTTTTTGATACACGTTGAATATTTTCCAAATACACGATAACCAGTTTTTTAAAACACATGTTTGAACTTTTTTTTTGAATACATGATACATGTTGAATAGACGTTAAACATCGTACCTGTACGAAACATTTTTTAGAGTACGCGATTTTTTTACATTGTAAAATATTTTCTTTAATACTCATGAACATATTTTTTAAGATGCATGAATTTTTTAAAAATTATGAAAACATTTTTTTACATTGCATAACATTTTTTCCTTACATGTCATGTAGATTTTTATGAAACGTGTGAACATTTTTTGAATATCACCAACATTGTTTTTATGGTACACGCAGTTTCTAAAAATTGCGCAAATAAGAATTTTAGATTGCGTTATCATTTTTCAAGTGCTTGATGAAAGTTTTTAGAAAATTAAGTAAATTAATTTTTGTAATATGTGTATTTCAAATATTTGAAAATATAAATATAAATAAAATAAAGAAAAAATATATAAGAGCAAACAAACAAAGAGGTGAAGAAGAAAGAAATCTAATGAGCACCCCTGAGGCCTTGATAAAAGAGAGTCAATTGGGGTCGATGTCCATCCCACTTCTGCCATTGATCCACCGATCATGCCCGTTCTTAGCTGATCAACATGATCCACCGATCTCCGCCACGCAGCCAGAACGTTCAGGCCGGACGACGGGACAAATGAGTAGGCGCAGCTGTCCACGCTGCGTCGGCAGCTGGGCAACGACCAACGAGTGGTGCCTGGTCGTTTTGAAGGAGGAGGAGCCCTCCTTCATAGTGTCCTCCCAGACCCCCTCCTCCCTGCGCCTCCACTACTACCTAAGTGGCGGCCGTGTGTCCTTCTCGGTGGACAACAAATATCTCGCGAAGTGCCGAAGTCGGACGTCGTGCCGGCCAGGTCCTCGCCGAGACCTGCGCCCTGGATTGTTCCAGGACCACGGACAGACCTTCGCTCATTGCCAGCATCGGACTGGCTCCTCCAAGTGGGGTTGGCCGAGTCCAAGCCCTTCTCCCGGCTCCAAGGCAAGGGTAGGCGATGCAAGGCAGAGTCCACGACCAACCATGCGGCGGCCCCACTGGGTTGCCGGGACGCCTGATGGGCCTTCCGCCACTGGAAACACGACAACAATGACGACTCCAAGGAAAGAGGCTCAGGGGACTTCACGGACGACAACGGAGGTCCCTGTGGCCAAGGCGGCCATGCCTAAGAGCATGGTTAATAATACAGCCAACGGTCGGTTATAAGGAGTTGTCATGTCATCTAGAGCCAAGCTCATAGCCGCATGTACAATAGTAAGTTTTAAATGTGTACTACTTTATTAATAGTTGGCTCACTTTACATCCTCACAAAGTGTATTGGGTCTCAATGTTGCAGCTGGCTACTAAACAAGAGCCCGCTTCTCTTCTCTCTCCTCTTATCTCTCCTCCAACTAAGTAAAGATATAATATTCTATTTCTTATAGCCTGCTTATGTCACCTTATTGTACTTGCTGTCACTGGTACCTCGTTTAGTTTAATTTGGGTTTAAATTAGTTTGAACTTGTTAATTTTTGTCCATTTGGTGGTAAATATATTAAAATATAACAATTATCATTTGTTTAGCTTGAATTTTTTCTATGGTTGTGTTTGAAACGAGCAAAGATATAATATTCTATTCCTTATAGCCTGCTTATGTCACCTTATTGTACTTGCTGTCACCTGTACCTCGTTTAGTTTAATTTGGGTTTAAATTAGTTTGAACTTGTTAATTTTTGTCCATTTGGTGGTAAATATATTAAAATATAACAATTATCATTTGTTTAGCTTGAATTTTTTCTATGGTTGTGTTTGCAACGTTTGAACTGAGCCGAACATTTGATGCCTACAGTTGGATGGGCCATGCCAGGGTCGTTGTCTGTGGACTTTGCTGCCGTCGTTTGGTGACTAGCGTTGGAGTTGCCCTAAAGGCACATGCAAACGGACAAGAACTCAACACCAGCTTTTCAAGAGTACATGTTTCTTTATGAGAGAAACTTTTGATCTATTTATAATCAATCATGGCAATTTAAAAAACAAAATAGGTAACAAAAATTATATCTGGGTCCATGGATCACCAAGTGACGACTACAAGCACCGGTACAAGTCAAAGGCGCGTCACAAAAATCCCCCCCCCCCCCCCCCCCCCCCCCCTCACTAGAGGCGAATAAACCTTATTGTAACAGATAGTCGAGAAGTTGTCATGCTGAGACCCCACGGGACCAGCGCACCAAAGCAACAACCATCGTTGATGAAAAGCATTGTAGATCGAAAGGATCAAACCTTTAAGCACTGAAACAAAAACGAACAAAGGCTGGATCCAAAAAGATCCACCAAAGACCAGCATCGACCAACTTCCATGAGATACGATGGAGACACACCTCCACACGTCCTTTGACGACGCTAGACGCGCCATCGGAATGGGGATTGAGCGTGCGATACATTATTCCTAATGATGGACATCACCACCGCCCCATAGCCCCAACGAAGAGGCTGAACTAACAAGAATGAGAACGAAAAGGCTATCGGAGATGGAGCGGACTGATGGCAGCGCCGATGGGAGGAAGACATGGGAGAGCCAACAATATACTGTTTGAGACATCAGACATGGGGAGAGCCAACACTGGAAATGGATTTGATCAGTTGAGCTCAATTATGCACAGGATTAATTAGTTGAAATGGCGCTTTCAGCTGCTAGAAAAGGAGTAAACAACGTTATCTCCACTTATAATAATCTGTAAGGATATATGTCAACTAGATAGCCGTTGACATTCTCCTACCTCGCTCTCCCTAGCTCGCAGTACAGAGTAGTACGTACTTCCTCCATTCCACAATGTAGTGCCTGTAGATTTTTCTGAAAGTCAAATTTTGCCAACTTTGATCAAGTTTATAAAGAAAACTGTATACATCTAGAATACCAAACATGTACATTCCGAAAATATAAGTCATGATGTATCCAGTGATGTGCATTTGGTATTCTAATTGTACTTATTTTTCTTTACAAATATGATCAAACTTTGTAATGTTGGACTTTTGAAAAAATCTATAGGAACTACATTATGGAACGGAGGGAGTAGTACGCAGTACACACTACGTGCAAGTACACAAGCGCAAGCAGTACTTGAAATTGAAATGGATCGAGACGTATGGAGGTTATTTCAGAAGCCTATTTATACATACAGGTACGCGTGTGTGGTGTACTGCATACTCAAGCTAACGATCATAAGCTCGACATGGCGCCGAGGTCAGCAGCTCTAGCGGTCGTCGCTGTGGCGGCGACGCTCCTTGCTCTGTGTGGCTCGACGGAGGCCCACACGCAGCTCGGGGCGTACAACAAGACGTGTCCGCAGGCGGAGGACATCGTGTTCAAGGAGATGACCGCCGTCCTCGCCAAGTCGCCCGGCCTCGCCGGCTCCCTGCTCAGGCTCTTCTCCGTCGACTGCTTGCTCGGAGTAAGTAAAGCTCACACTATAAAAGGCAAGTCAAGTTCACAATGGTGAACGAATTCACTTCGCGCAGGGCTGCGAGGGGGCGATTCTTCTTGACTCGACGGCCGACAGCACGGCGGAGAAGGACTCGCCGCTCAACAAGGGCCTCCGCGGCTACGACGTCGTCGACTCCATCAAGGCAAAGCTCGAGGCGGCCTGCCCCGGCGTCGTCTCCTGCGCCGACGTCCTCGCCCTCGCCGCGCGCGACTCCGTGCGGATCGTACGTCGTCTCACCCACCCACTTCCTTTGCATCATCGACCTTGCATTGCATTGATCTTCTCTGTACCTGCTAGACCAAGGGGCCGTACATCCCGATGCCGACGGGGCGGCAGGACGGGAACAGGTCGTCTGCCGCCGACGTCGCCCCCAACACTCCCAAGCCGGGCGCCAACGTCACCGACCTCATCGCCCTCTTCGCCAGGTTCAACCTCACCGCCAAGGACCTCGCCGTGCTCTCCGGCGCGCACACCATCGGCAAGGCTCACTGCTCCGCCTTCTCCCCTCGCCTCTACAACTTCACCACCAACAGCAACGCCTCCGACCCTACGCTTGACGCCAACTACACGGCGACGCTCCGCGGGCAGTGCAAGGGCGGCGACCTCGCTACCCTTGTCGACCTCGACCCTGGCAGCGACACCACGTTCGACCTCGGGTACTTCAGGGACGTCGGTGCGAGCAGGGGCCTCCTCTCCACCGACGCCGCGCTGCTGCTCGACGCAGACACCAGGGCCTACGTGATGCGCCAGGCCAACGCCACCGCGCCCGACGAGTTCTTCGCCGATTTCGCCGCGTCCTTCGTCAACATGAACAAGATCGGCGTGCTCACGCACCACAAGGGCGAGATAAGGAGACAGTGCTCCGCCGTCAACCCGCTGTCGGCCTCCTCCTTGGCGCCTGTCACCATGAGTGCGCAAGCCGTGCTACTCGCGAGCTGTTTCGTCTCCATCGTTACCATGGCGCTTGTGCTCTAGCTAGCAACTTGTGTAATTGATTGATTTGGGTTTTTTGTTTTTGTTTTTTATAAGGGGTTATTTGTGTTTGTTTTTTGTCTACATTATTCGCGGTGGTAAGTATATGTCACCAATTACCTGAGGGATGCATCGTGTCAAGCTTGACATTCCCTGATTTCTCATTGTAAGCACATATATTACTCTCTGATGATGACCATCGCTGCATACTATGGCGCTTGTGCTTAGTATATATTCTCTCCGGTCCTTTTTACTCCGTGTATAAGATTTGTGTCAAGTCAAACTTTGCAAGGTTTAACAAAATTTATATTAGAAAAATATCAACATCTATAGTATCAAATATAAGTAATATGAAACTACATTCCGTAATGAAGCTAATGATATTGATTTGGTACTATGAATGTTGATAATTTTTCTGTAAGTTTGATCAAATTAAAGATAATTTCCCTGCAAAAAAAAATAGAGATAATTTGACTTCAGATAAAACTTATATGCATAGGAAAAAATAACGGAGGTAGCACGTCTACAACTGCATGTGGATTATCCCCTGCAAAAAAAAATGGCTTGTGGATTGTGATTGTCATCCAAGCCTTTCCTGGAATAAATGAGCCATCAGTGGTTCTGGTTGCGCAAAGAACTTTCACATTATTTGTGCATCGGCCAAAGCAATTAGGCCAAAGAGTTGGAACCTAAGTTCAAAATTAAATGAAATTTAACCAGTTTTCCATCAATTTTAGACAAAGAAGTTTGTAAATTCTGATTGAGTGGGGCTAGAACTAGAAGCATCAAAGCCACAGAAGACATCCCTCTTCATTCCAAAACTAACTCCTAATGCAGCATTTTAAAAGAACAAGATTATATCTAGAATCAATCAAGTCAAATAAATCTTGTTAGTTGGACTATTATGTCCTTTGGTGAAGAAGACATCTCTAGTTGCAAAAAGGCGTCTCTTCATGGAGAGACACGTCTCTTGATGAAAAGACTTATCTCCAAGACGTGTCTCTTTGTGAAAAAAATGTCTTTTCTTGAATGGACATGTTAAAAAAATCGAAAAAGTATAATAATTGTTAGATTACCTTGTTACACAAAATTTATTAACTTCTCAAAAGATGTCATCATTGAGATTGCATTAACTGTGCTAGAAAACTAACACGCCAAAATTTAACATTGAATTTGTTTATGCATTTTAACAACATTTAAAATTTGCAACTCTATACTTAAAAATAAAAATGAAAATAATTGAAGACTCACTAAAAACATATAACATTACTCGCGGCAAAGCATGGACTTTACACTAGGTTTATGCAATAAATCTGGGGGGGGGGGGGGTCCTTTGTGACCCCTCATGTGTGTTTAAAAAAATAATCATAGGGGTGGACTTCTCTTAATAAAGAACTCGTGGAAGCCAATTAATTTGTCAAAATCTTTGATAAACTTCAGTAATAATGTCTCTTACTGATTTGGAAGAGATTAAGGTGTATTTTGCACATCCAGAGACACCTTGCCTTGGTTCCCATGAACATGCATAACACACAATAAAAAAATGCTTCCCTCAAAAGAGGAAAAAAAATGCAGAAGAAGAAAGGAAAGAGGCAGTGAAGTTTAAGTCATTGAAAATGAAATGTTTGTCATCTAAGTTACAAACCATGGTTGGGAATTTTTTTATAGACATGATGACCATTTATGATAATTTATTTTCTCCTGATTTTGTAAGTGATGTCTTGTTTTTTCTGAAAAGAAGGTCGAAACGTCCTGCCTCTACATCATTGTGATGCACACATTCATTTTTATTAAATAAAAGTTGATGCGAGGCAATGAGGCCAAAATCAACAAGAGGAGTACAAAACATAGATAACTACAAAAACCTTCACAAGATATGAATGCAATACCTATGATCAAGTCAACTTATTCTACAAGGACCCCTTCCAAAAAGAATAAACGCGCCCACACCATCGACACCCCGTCTGGTCGAAAATGGTCAACACAGGGATTTTCATCATGGCCGAGACCAATCACCGAAGGCCAGCAATCAACCAATAGACGACGCCTTGGGAAGATAACAAACCAATGAAGTCTAGAACAAGAGTTTTCACACCATATATGAAGTAGTGTTTTAGTCACAATCTTGATGTTGTATCTTTGCAAAGTTACACAGCCAATAGTCCATGACATGATTAAGTGGTCCTAGCGAACGGGTGGAGTGTAATGCTACCTTAGACCCTGTTCGGATCCTCTCCGCTCCTCAAGTGCGCTCCTGGAGCGGCGCTGAACTGCACGGGCTCCACAGAGTCAAAAGAGCGGATCAGAACAACATGCATTTCATTTTTCACGAAGTGGCTAAAACCGAACTCCACGGGCTCTACAGAGTCAGAAATGCTGGAGCGAATTAGGTGGAGTGGAGAGATTTCGAACGGGCTCTTAGACTTTCACTACGACCACCGGTAGGTCGTTCATATCACGACGAGGATCTGGCCACTACCATTCCACACCCGCATGAATGGACTAGCAACATCCCGCACTCCCCTTGGGTAGTTACATCGTCCTTCGTGTGAACAAAAGTACATGTCCCACTGCTTGATGCCAATGGGAAACCGCCAGCGGATCTCAGACCCATAAACATCATCTTGCTCCAAGAGTCCGATGCTCGCCGACGCCCATCAGAGGCGGACACACTACCCTCGGACGCCAAATGTGTCGCTTGGAGGGCCATCATTGCATCTGATACGTCTTCAACGTATCTATAATTTATGAAGTATTCATGCCATGTTTACAATAATTTTATATGGTTTTGGTATGACTTTAGTGGAATTAACCCGGACTGATGATGTTTTCAGCAGAACTACCGTGGTGTAGTTTTTTGTGCAGAAATAAAAGTTCTCGGAATGGGCTGAAAATTTACGCTGATTTTTTGTGGACCAAAGGAGACCCCCGAAGCTTCGAGGAAGGACCAGAAGCCTCACGAGGAAGCCACAAGCCTGCTAGGCGCGCCTAGTGAGCTTGTCGCTCCCTCGTGGGCCCCCTTGACGTGAGACCGATGCCAAAAATTTCTATAAATACCCAATCCCCCAGAAAGAACCCTAGATGAGAAGTTCCGCCGCAACAAGCCTCTGTATCCATGAAAACTCAACCGGGACCCTGTTTTGGCAGCCCGTCGGAGGGGAAATCATCACTGGAGGCCATCTTCATCATCCCGGCGGCCACCATGATGAGGAGGGAGTAGTTCACCCTCGGGGCTGAGGGTATATACTAGTAGCTATGTGTTTGATCTCTCTCTCCCTCGTGTTCTTGATTTGGCACGATCTTGATGTACCGCGAGCTTTGTTAATATAGTTGGATCATATGGTGTTTCTCCCTCTCTATCTTGTTGTGATGAATTGAGTTTTTACCTTTAAGGTTTCACTATTATCAGATTGAATACTTTTTGGATTTGAGAACACTTGATGTATGTCTTGCATATGAATACACGTGTTGACAATGGAGTATTATATTGATTCACTTGATGTATGTTTTGGCACTCAACTCGCGGATTCCCGAGGTGACATTGGGGTAATCTATGCATAGGGGTTGATGCACGTTTTCGTCCTACCTTCTTCGGTAGAAACCTTGGGGCACTCTTTGAAGTTCTTTGTGTTGGATTGAATATTATGAATCTGAAGTTGTTTGATGCATATCGTATAATCAACTCACGGATACTTGTGGTGACGTTGGAGTATCTAGGTGACATTAGAGTTGGTTGATGTGTATCATATGGTGTTATTTTAGTACGAACTCTAGGGTTGTTTGTGACACCTATAGGAATAACTCAATAGATTGATCTGAAAGGATAACTTTGAGGTGGTTTCGTACCCTACAAACAATTTCTTCTTATGTTCTCCACTAGATAAGAACTTTGGAGTGACTCTTTGTCGCACGTTGAAGGATTGTTATATGATTCAACTATGTTAGCACTGTTGAGAGATTGCACTAGTGAAAGTATGAACCCTAGGCCTTTTTTCTAAGCATTGCAATACCATTTGTGCTCCGTTTTATCACTTGCTACCTTGCTGTTTTTATATTTCAGATTACAAAAACCTATATCTACTATCCATACTACACTTGTATCACCATCTCTTCGCCGAACTAGTGCACCTATACAATTTTCCATGGTATTGGGTGTGTTGGGGACACAAGAGATTTCTTGTATTTGATTGCAGGGTTGTTTGAGAGAGACCATCTTCATCCTACGCCTCCCACGGATTGATAAACCTTAGGTCATCCACTTGAGGGAAAATTGCTACTGTCCTACAAAACTCTGCGCTTGGAGGCCCAACACGAGTCTACAAGAATAAGTTGTGTCGTAGACATCAAGCTCTTTTCTGGCGCCGTTGCCGGGGAGGTTAGTGCTTGAAGGTATATCTTTAGATCTTGCAATTGAATATTTTAGTTTCTTGTTTTATCACTAGTTTGGTTTATAAAAGAAAACTACAACAAAAAAAAGGAAGTGAGGTTGCCTCATATTCTTCGTCTTTATCATGTCTTTCTTGAAAATGATGGATCGGAAAATTATGCTCAATTGATAGAAGAAGAATTCAATAAAATGTTTGCATAAAATCTTTGAATGATAAGCATGATTGCAATGTTACTAGTATGAATTCTTTGAATATCCATGATGCTAATGATATGAAAAGCCATAAGCTTGGGGACGCTATGTTCAATGAAGATGATTTTTTTAGTCCCCCAAGTTTTTATGAGAATATTTATTATGATGATTGCATGCCTCCTATTTATGATGATTACATTGATGAAAGTGGGTTTGGAAGAGTGTCAACTCTAGGTAATAATGATCCCACTATTTTGGAGGGTGTTGAATCTTATTGTAATAATTATGAAAGTGGATTTGGAGAGGTCATAACTTTATTTAGTGACGATTCCACTATTTTGGAAGAGGTTTCAATTGATTATGACAACAAAGTTGCTATCTATGATGATTATGGTGATGACATGTATGCTATAAAGAGTAATGATAACCATGAAACTTTTCATCATGATTTTAATGTTCAATTTGATTATGTCAATCAAGTATCACATGATAGTTATTTTGTTGAGTTTGCTCCCACTACTAGTGATGAGAAGAAATTTGCTTATGTGGAGAGTAATAAAAATTCTATGCTTGGGAATCATGAAAAGAATACTTTATGTGATAGTTATATTGTTGAATTCATGCATGATGCTACTGAAAATTATTTTGAGAGAGGAACATATGCTTTTACATATCTCAATAATATCAAGTTTCCTCTCTATGTGTTGAAAATCTTGAAGTTTTGCTTGTTTTGCCTTCCTATGCTAGTTGATTCTTGCTCCCACAAATTGTTTGCTCACAAAATCCCTATGCATAGGAAGCGGGTTAGGCTTAAATGTGCTTGTCATGTGATTGATGACACTCCTGTTATGTTTCAATTTTTTATTTTTATGTGAGCATCATTGAAATCATCATGCCTAGCTAAAAAGGCATTAAAGAAAATTGCTTATTGGGAGACAACCCAATATCTTTACCTAATGTTTTTGTGTGTTCACATGATTAGGTTACTATAGTAATCATGTTTTATAGCTTTTGTTTTAGTAAAGGTGTCAAGTACAGCCTTTACCATGCTTATTTTGCAAGTTTATATGTTGCTGTTTGAAAACAGAAAGTTTTCTATTATTGTTTGAATTCTTCTGGAAAGTCAAAACATGATAAAATTTTAATTTTTTACATAGTAAGCTATGATAAATTTTCTACAGAGTGGTAATTATTCAGAATTTTTGGAGTTAAAGAAGTATGAATCCTCTTGCATCCTTTACAGACTGTCCTATTTTGATAGATTGTTGTTATGTTTGCATATGTTTGCTTGTTTAATGATTCTATTTGAGGATAGGAGTATTAAATATGCAGAGGCATTAGTATGCAATGTTAAATATTAATTTTAGTTATTTGTTACAGTAGAGAATGATAAGGTTTTTGCATTGATTTATGCTACCTTATCTCATGAGTTCTTGTTGAGTTTTCTGTGGATGAAGTTTTTGAGATTTAGGTGATACGTCCATTTTGCATCATGTTTTCCTATTGTTATTTATAGTGTTTTTAATCAATATGACACTTTGTTGAGCAATTCTAATGCCTTTCCTCTCTTAATATGCAAGATTTACATGAAGGGGGTGATTACCGGTAGCTGGAATTCTTGACCTGGAAAAGCTATGTCAGAGATAACTATTCTGCACATCTCCAAATGAGCTGAAATATGACGGAGATTTATTTTGGAATAAATAAAAAATATTGGAGAAAAGAAGTATCACAGGGGGCCACCCAGGTGCCCATGAGGCACCAGGGCGTGCTCTGGTGGCTTGTGGGGCCCCTAGCCAGCCTCCAGTGCCCATCTTCTGGTATATAAGCCCATTTTCCCTAGAAAAAAATAAGGAGAGAACTTTTGGGACGGAGCGCCGCCATCTCGAGGCGGAACTTGGGCAGGAGCATGTTTATTCTCCAGCGGAGCGATTCTGCCAGGGATACTTCCCTCCGGGAGGGTGAAATCAAAGCCATCGTCATCACCAACAACCCTCTCATCATGGGAGGATCAATATTCATAAACATCTTCATCAACACCATCTCATCTCAAACCCTAGTTCATCTCTTGTATCCAATCTTTGTATCAAAACCTCAAACTGGTACCTATGGGTTACTAGTTGTGTTGATTACATCTTGTAGTTGATGCTAGTAGGTTTATTTGGTGGAAGATTATATGTTCATATCCATTATGCTATTCAATACCCCTCTGATCTTGAACATGAATATGATTTGTGAGTAGTTGCTTTTGTTCTTGAGGACATGGGAGAAGTCTTATCATAAGTAATCATTTGAATTTGGTATTCGTTCGATATTTTGATGATATGTATGTTGTTGATTCCCTTAGTGGTGTTATGTGAACGTCGACTACATGACACTTCACCATCTTTGGGCCTAAGGGAATGCATTGTGGAGCAGTAATTAGATGATGGGTTGCTAGAGTGACAGAAGCTTAAACCCTAGTTTATGCTCTATCCCGTAAGGGGCTGATTTGGATCCATATGTTTAAGGCTATGGTTGGATTTATCTTAATTTTTCTTTCGTAGTTGCGGATGTTTGCGAGAGGGGTTAATCATAAGTGGGAGGCTTGTTCAAGTAAGAACAACACCCAAGCACCGGTCCACCCACATATCAAATTATCAAAGTAGTGAACACGAATCAAACAAACATGATGAAAGTGACTAGATGAAATTCCCGTGTGTCCTCAAGAACACTTTACCTATTATAAGAGACTGTTCCGGCCTGTCCTTTGCAACTAAAAGGATTGGGCTATCTTTCTGGACTTTAGTTACTATTGCTACTTGTCACTTGTTACAAATTATCTTGTTATCAAACTACCTGTTACCGATAATTTCAGTGCTCACAAAAAATACCTTGCTGAAAACCGCTTGTTATTTCCATCTTCTCCTCGTTGGGTTCGACACTCTTACTTATCGAAAGGACTACGATTGATCCCCTATACTTGTGGGTCATCAAGGCTATTTTCTGGCACCGTTGCCGGGGAGTGAAGTGCTTTTGGTGAGTGAAATTTGGTAAGGAAACATTTATATTACATGCCAAAATTTACTGTTACTTGTTACTATGGAAAACAATCCTTTAAGGGGGTTGTTCGGGGTATCTTCATCTTGACTGGAAGCACAAAGATTTGCCCCTTAACTTACTGCACCTACTGAAAATATTTATTATGAGATTCCTTCAGGTATGATAGAGAAACTGCTAGCTAATCTTTATGTAGGAGATGGAACACTACATCCTGATATGCACTTAATCTATGTGGGTGAAGTTTGTAGTTATTTAAGCTTGCAGGTTTACCCGGAGAGGAAGTTAAGAAGAATGTTTTTCCTTTATATTTGAATGGAAATGCATTGCCATGGTATAGGCTATGTGGTGATATTGGAGCTTGGGATTGGAATCGATTGAAATTGGAATTTCATCAAAAGTTTCATCCTATGCATCTAGTTCATCGTGATCAGAATTATATATATATAACTTTTGGCCTCATGAAGGAGAAAGCATCGCTCAAGTTTGGGGGAGGCTTAGATACATGATGTATACATGTCCCAACCATGAGCTCTCAAAAGAAATTATCTTACAAAAAAATTATGCTCGGCTTTCTCATGATGATCAAACCATGCTCGATTCTTCTTCACTGGCTCCTTTATGAAGAAAACTATTGAATTCAGTTGGGATCTTTTGGAAAGGACTAAACGCAACTCTGAAGATTGGGAAATCGACAAAGGTAATGAGTCAGGTATAATACTTGAGTTTGATTGTGTTAAATCGTTTATGGATACCGAAGCTTTTCGTAATTTTAGCACTAAATATGGACTTGACTCTGAGATAATAGCCTCTTTTTGTGAATCATTTTCTACTCATGTTGATCTTCCTAAGGAGAAATGGTTTAAATATCATCCCCTTGTTAAAGAAAATATTGAGGAGCCCGTTATAGTTAAAGATGAAACTATCATTTACAATGTTGATCCAGTTGTGCCTACTGCTTATATTGAGAAACCACCTTTCCGTGTTAGGATAAAGGAGCATGCGAAGGTTCAACCATGGTTAACAAAAGTAATATTAGAGCACCTAGACCCTCTGAACAAATTAAAGTTGAACCTAATGTTGCTATGGTTAAAGATCTCTTGGTTGATAATATAGATGGGCATGTTATTTACTTTTGTGTTGAAGCTACTAGAATTGCCAAACCCGATACTAAAGATAAGAATAAGCCCGTTGTTGGCATGCCTGTTGTCTCTGTTAAAATAGGAGATCATTGTTATCATGGCTTATGTGATTTGGGTGCTAGTGTGAGTGCTATCCCGTTTACCCTATATCAAGAAATTATGAATGATATTGCACCTGTTGAAATGGAAGATATTGATGTTACTATTAAGCTTGCGAATAGAGATACTATTTCACCACTTGGGATTGTTAGAGATGTTGAAGTCGTGTGTGGAAAAATAAAATACCTTATTGATTTCTTAGTTCTTGGTTCTCCACAAGATGATTTTTGTCCCATTATATTTGGTAGACCCTTCTTGAACACTGTTAATGCTAAGATAGACTACAATAGAGAAACTGTCAGTGTTAACTTTGGTGATGTGTCTCATGAGTTGAATTTCCCTAAGTTTCATAGACAACCCCATGATAAAGAATTGTCTAGTAAAGACGAAATTATTGGTCTTGCTTCTATTGCCGTACCTCCTATTGACCTGTTAGAACAATATTTGCTAGACCATGAAAATGATATGCACATGAGCGAAAGAAATGAAATAGATAAGATGTTCTTCGAACAACAACCTATCCTGAAACACAATTTGCCTGTTGAAACTCTTGAAGGTCCTCCTCCACCTAAGGGTGATCCTGTTTTTGAATTAAAACAATTGCCTGATACACTGAAATATGCTTATCTTAATGAAAAGAAGATATATCCTGTTATTATTAGTGCTAACCTTTCAGAGCATGAAGAAAAGAGATTATTAAAAACTCTGAGGAAGCATCGTGCTTCTATTGGATATACTCTTGATAATCTTAAGGGCATTAGCCCCACTCTATGTCAAAATAAGATTAATATGGAACCTGATGCTAAACCAGTTGTCGATCATCAATGACGATTAAATCCTAAGATGAAGGAGGTGGTAAGAACTAAAATATTAAAGCTTCTGGAAGCATGTATATTTTATCCCATAGCTGATAGTAGATGGGTAAGTCCTATTCATTGTGTCCCTAAGAAAGGAGGCATTACTGTTGTCCCTAATGATAAGAATGAACTCATTCCACAAAGAATTGTAATTGGTTATAGGATGGTAATTGATTTTAGAAAATTAAACAAAGCTACTAGAAAAGATCATTACCCCTTGCCTTTTATTGATCAAATGTTAGAAAGATTGTCTAAGCATACACATTTTTGTTTTCTTGATGGATATTCTGGTTTTTCTCTCAAATACCTGTATCACAATCCGACCAAGAGAAAACCACTTTTACCTATCATTTTGGAACTTATGCTTATAGACGTATGCCTTTTGGTTTATGGAATGCACCTGCTACTTTTCAAAGATGTATGACCGCTATATTCTCTAACTTTTGTGAAAAGATTGTTGAGGTTTTCATGGATGATTTTTTTGTTTACGGAACTTCTTTTGATGATTGCTTAAGCAACCTTGATCGAGTTTTTGCAGAGATGTGAACAAACTAATCTTGTCTTGAATTGGGAGAAGTGCCACTTTATGGTGAATTAAGGTATTGTCTTAGGGCATAAAATTTCTGAACAAGGGATTGAAGTAGACAAAGCCAAAGTTGATGCAATTGAGAAAATGCCATGTCCTAAAGATATTAAAGGCCTAAGAAGTTTCCTTGGTCATGTTGGTTTCTATAGGAGGTTTATTAAAGACTTCTCTAAATTTTCTAGGCCTCTTACTAATCTCTTGCAAAAAGATGTCCCATTTGTTTTTGATGGTGATTGTGTAGAAACCTTTGAAACACTTAAGAAAGCCTTAACCTCTGCACCTATTGTTCGAATAGCTGATTGGAATCTGCCTTTTGAAATTATGTGTGATGCTAGTGATTATGATGTTGGTGCTGTTCTAGGACAAAGAGTTGATAAGAAATTAAATGTTATCCATTATGATAGTAAAACTCTAGAAAGTGCTCAAAGAAATTATGCTACTACCGAGAAATAATTTCTAGTAGTTGTGTTTGCATGTGATAAATTCAGATCTTACATAGTTAATTCTAAAGTAATTGTTCACAACGATCATGCTGCTATTAAATACCTTATGGAAAAGAAAGATGCCAAACCTAGACTCATTAGGTGGGTATTATTGCTACAAGAGTTTGATTTGCATATTACCGATAGGAAGGGAGCTGAGAATCCTGTAGCTGATAACTTGTCTAGGTTGGAAAATATTCTTGATGGCCCACTACCTATTGATGATAGTTTTCCTGATGAGCAACTAGCTGTCATAAATGCTTCTCGCAATACTCCTTGGTATGCAAATTATGCTAATTACGTTGTTGCTAAATTTATACCACCTAGTTTCACATACCAACAAAAGAAAAAGTTTTTCTTTGATTTAAGACATTACTTCTGGGATGATCCACATCTTTATAAAGAAGGGGTAGATAGTATTATTAGACGTTGTATACCTGAGCATGAAGAGGAACAAATCCTACGAAAGTGTCACTCCGAGGCTTACGGAGGACACCATGCGGGAAACAGAACTGCACACAAGGTATTACAATCTGGTTTTTATTGGCCTACTCTTTTTTAGGATGCTCGTAAGTTTGTCTTATCTTGTGATGAATGTCAAAGAATTGGTAATATTGGTAGACGTCAGGAAATGCCTATGAATTATTCACTTGTTATTGAACTATTTGATGTTTGGGAATTTGATTATATGGGACCTTTTCCTTCCTCTAATGTGTATACACATATCTTAGTTGCTGTTGATTACATTACTAAGTGGGTAGAAGCTATTCCTACTAGTAGTGCTGATCACAACACCTCTATTAAAATGCTTAAAGAAGTTATTTTCCCAAGGTTTGGAGTCCCTAGATATTTAATGGCTAATGGTGGTTCACACTTTATTCATGGTGCATTACGTAAACTGCTTGCTAAATATGATGTCAACCATAGAATTGTATCTCCCTATCACCCTCAATCTAGTGGTCAAGTTGAATTGAGCAATAGATAAATAAAATTGGTTTTGCAAAAGACCGTCAATAGATCTAGAAAGAATTGGTCTAAGAAACTTGACGATGCATTATGGGCCTATAGAACTGCTTATTAAAGTCCTATGGGTATGTCTCCGTATAAAATGGTTGATGGAAAATCATGTCATTTACCTCTAGAGTTAGAGCACAAAGCATATTGGGCAATCAAGGAACTCAATTATGATTTCAAGCTTGCTAGTGAAAAGAGGTTATTTGATATTAGCTCGTTAGATGACTGGAGAACCCAAGCTTATGAAAATGCCAAATTGTTTAAAAAAAAGTTAAAAGATGGCATGACAAAAGAATCCAGAAGCGGGAATTCAATGTGGGTGAGTATGTTCTATTGTACAATTCTTGCTTTAGATTTTTGGAGGAAAACTTCTCTCTAAATGGGAAGGACCATATATCATCGAGGAAGTTCATCATTCTGGAGCCATCAAGATAAATAACGCCGAAGGCACTAATCCGAAGGTGGTCAATGGGCAAAGAATTAAGCATTATATCTTAGGTACACCTATTAATGTTGAAACTAACATTATTCAAACTATGACACCGAAGGAATACATAAGAGAGACCTTCCAGAACACTCCAGAACCCTGAAAAGGAAGAGCTACATGATACGATAAGTAAACCGACTCCAAAAATTCCATAAAAGTATTTTCTATCAGTTTTGGAATATTAGAAAAAATAGAAAAATAAGAAACACCGGAGGGGGCCACCCAGGTGCCCATGAGGCACCAGGGCGCGCCCACCCCCCTGGGCGTGCCCTGGTTACTTGTGGGCCCCTCGTGAGCCTTCCCGACTCCGGTTTCTTCTGGAATACTTGTTTCGCAAGATAAAAATTCTTTATATATACTCCCGGATGTTTTGACCGCCGTATCGCTGAAATATCCTCTGTTCTTGTTTCATGCTATTTTTCTGACAGATTTGAAAGTATGTCGTCGCAAGACTCGGATGGAGAGAGCTTCGTATCACGGGGATATAGGGGATCTAGATCCTTATGGATGGTCCACGGAGGAGGAGCAAGATGTCAACTTGAAGGGAACGGAAGACGCGAGCTCGGATGAAGACGATGCCCCTCTACCTCAACCGGGGGATATGCATGTGGAGTTCAACAAGTCAAGCCTCATAAACACAATAAACAAATCTAAGATCCAATTTATCCCTTTCTGTCTTCTACAGGAAAACAAGAATGTATTATGTGAGAATATAGTGGAGCTCGAGCAAGAAATTAGAAAGTTGAAGGAGGAAAACTGTGTTCTCAAGCGGAAGCTGAAGGACAAGCCCACTACTTCATCACCATCATCATCGAAGAAAAAACTTGAGTACACGGGTATGGGAACTCCCCTTGGCTTTTGCCAAGCTAGGGGGAGGTGCCCCGGTATCGTATCACCATCATTTTTATTATCTTTACCTATTTTTAGTTTGATCCTTAGCTATTTCGTGATTTAGTTGAATAAAAGTTTAGTATGATCTATCTTCATGTGCTAGTTTCATGATCTATCTATCTATGTAATCAAGTTGAGAGTTATATAAGAAAGAGTAGTTTGAGTTTTTGCTTCTTTACTTTTATGTTTCAATCCTAGCAATGAAAATAATGAAAAAGATCATATGCTAATCTTATGGAAAGTAATGACATTACATAAGGAGAAGTGTAAGTGGTAAAATTTATTGAAAGTTGATGAACATAGCATTGGTCAATGATGCAATTCATGAAAAATTAATAAGGCAAGAGAAGATTCACATGCAAATACACTATCTTGGACATCTTTTATGATTGTGAACCCCCATTAAGTATTTTATGCCAAATTGTTGACGTTGGACAAGGAAGACAATGTAATGACTTATGTTTGTTTATATTCACATAGAACTTATATTGTCATAGATCCTCTAACATGTGGTGCTTGCTCAATACCTATGCTAGCCAAAAATTTGCACCAAGTAGAGATACTACTTGTGCATCCAAAAACTCTTCAACCCAGTTTCATGTCACAAGAGTCCACCATACCTAACTATGGATTGAATAAGATCCTTCAAGTAAGTTGTCATCGGTGCATAAGGTAATAAAAATTGCTTCTAAATATGTATGATCTTTTATTGTAAGGGAAAATCAGTGTTGTACGAACTTGTGATGGTAAAGAAATAAAAGTGACGGAATGCATAATAAAGGTTGCTATCACAAGGGGAAATATAATGTGAGGTTCCTTTGCATTAAGAGCTTGTGCATCCAAAAATAAAAAGCGCATGACAACCTCTGCTTCCCTCTGCGAAGGGCCTATCTTTTACTTTTATGTATTTACTTTTTATGCAAGAGTCAATAGTGTTCTCCTCTATTCCTTTTTATTTTTCTCTTTTGCAAGCATCATGTGGTGGGGAAAGATCTAAGCATATATATCCAGTTGGATATGAGTGATCATGAGTTATTATTGTTGACATCACCCTTGAGATGAATAAGTTCGAAGGCGAAATCATAAGCCCCTATCTTTCTATGTGTCTGGCTGAAACTTTTTGCTCCATATATATATGTTGTGAGTGCGAGCAATCATATAAGACTAAATACTGGTTGAGTATGTGGACTTGCTAAACAAAAGCTCCGACATGAGACCCTTCCTGAAAATATGATGAATTGCAATTGCATTGTTGACTGAGAACATACTTTGTTAGTTTTCAAGAAAGTTTATGCCTTATACTTTGATGTTGTGATGAATTGTTACTTGCTCATGAGAAGTTTTATGATGATGTTTATTGCTGCTATAATAATGATCATGATGCTACTATGTCCGTATTTTGTTTTTATCGACACCTCTCTCTCTCTAAACATGTGGACATGATTATCAATATCGGCTTTCGCTTGAGGCCAAGCGAGGTCTAAGCTTGGGGGAGTTGATACGTCCATTTTGCATCATGTTTTCCTACTGTTATTTATAGTGTTTTTAATCAATATGACACTTTGTGGAGCAATTTTAATGCCTTTTCTCTCTTAATATGCAAGATTTGCATGAAGGGGGAGATTGCCGGCAGCTGGAATTCTGGACCTGGAAAAGCTATGTCAGAGATACCTATTCTGCACATCTCCAAATGAGCTAAAATTTCACGGAGATTTATTTTGGAATAAATAAAAAAAATTAGAGAAAAAAGTACCGGAGGGGGCCACCCAGGTGCCCATGAGGCACGAGGGCACGCCCACCCCCCAGAGCACGCCCTGGTGGCTTGTGGGGCCCCTGGCCAGCCTCCGGTGCCCATCTTATGGTATATAAGCCCATTTGCCCAAGAAAAAAATAATAAGGAGAGGACTTTCGGGACGGAACGCTGCCGTCTCGAGGCGGAACTTGGGTAAGAGCACTTCTGCTCTCTGGTGGAGCGATTCCGCCGAGGATACTTCCCTCCGGGAGGGGGAAATTGAAGCCATCGTCATCACCAACAACCCTATCATCATGAGAGGATCAATCTTCATCAACATCTTCACTAGCACCATCTCATCTCAAACCCTAGTTCATCTCTTGTATCCAATCTTTGTATGAAAACCTCAGATTGGTACCTGTGGGTTACTAGTAGTGTTGATTACATCTTGTAGTTGATGCTAGTTGGTTTATTTGGTGGAAGGTTATATGTTCAGATCCATTATGCTATTCAATACCCCTCTGATCTTGAACATGAATATGATTTGTGACTAGTTGCTTTTGTTCTTGAGGATATGGGAGAAGTCTTATCATAAGTAATCATGTGAATTTGGTATTCGTTCGATATTTTGATGATATGTATGTTGTTGATTCCCTTAGTGGTGTTATGTGAACGTCGACTACATGACATTTCACCATATTTGGGCCTAAGGGAATGCATTGTGGAGTAGTAATTAGATGATGGGTTGCTAGAGTGACAGAAGCTTAAACCCTAGTTTATGTGCTATTCCGTAAGAGGCTTATTTGGATCCATATGTTTAAGGCTTTGGTTATATTTATCTTAATTCTTCTTTCGTAGTTGCGGATGCTTGCAAGAGGGGTTAATCATAAGTGGGAGTCTTGTTTAAGTAAGAACAACACCTGTTGGGGATATTACTACTGGGTATAAACCGGCCAGGAGAGGCCGGGTTATTCCCATAATGAGTTATTATACTTGAAGCCCACGAAGACAAAGATGGAGGCGCTTCATGAAGGCCCAGGGCCCAACGGCGGATTAAGGCCTGTAGACATAAACCGACATTGATATGTAAACTTGTGCTATAAGATAGAAAGAGTAGAGACCGAGCCGAACATGTTCATGAGCCGGCCTCGGGATCCTGTAAACCGACGGGCGTCAACCCATGTATATAAGGGGACGACCCGGCGGCGGTTTGGGGACAACAACTTGAGAGCCAGGCATAGCGGATTCGCTCCCTGGTCATCGAAACCCTAGCAATTCCACAACAACTGGATTAGGCCTTTACCTTCACCGCAAGGGGCCGAACCAGTATAAACTCTCTGCGTCCCTTGTCCGCTTTAACCCCTTTAAGCTAACCCGTTGCGATGGCTCCGCGACTAAGTCCTTTCTCTAGGACATCTGCTGTGACAAGACCACGACAGTTGGCGCCCACCGTGGGGCTATCGCACGATGGTTTCGAGTTCTTAGAGGGCAGCTTCGAAGGACTCAAGGGATACGCTGTGGGCCGGATGACTAAAAGTCATCGCGGCAAGCTCTACATCGACGACGCAGGCTGGGGCCCCGAGGCCGGTTCAATTGAGTACGGGTACCGGGTCCCCTTCGGCGGCATTCACGTGTTCATTGGCAAGATTGGCGAACCGGGCCCTGAGCCGGACATCTGCACCGACATCGTCGAAATGGCTCAGCGTGCGAGATCTGCCCGGATTAAGCCTGTCACGAAGCGTGCCTTCGTGGGAGTCATCGACGGAGTGGAATCTGAAGATAGATCGGAATATGATGGCGAAACCGTTGTTTATTCCAGTGACGAGTCATCTACTAGAGAGACCGAGTCATTGTACCAGCTGCAGGATGGCCGGTTTGGTGGTTGTTCTGATGGCGACAGTATTCCGGACTCTCTTGACCCGCCAAGCCGGGTTGCGATCTTCATGGCTGGTACGCGGTCAACACCACAATCTTCGACCGCTGCGGCGATGATCTCCGGTTCAGCAGCGGCGACGGCAGCTGGGGCAGGAGGCCCTGCACCACCACTGGCTCAGGCTCTGTCCGATTTATTCGACACCTTGGCAGCACTGTTAGCGGCCGAAGTCAGCCCAGCGGATCAGGAGCGGCACAACGCAGAAGTGGCGAAGGTGAAGGATCAGATAGCCCAAGCCAAGGTGGATTTGGCAGCTGAAAACACCAGGATGGCGGCAGAGCGGGCCGAGTTAGATGCACAGGCCTATCGGCTTACGTTGGATCAGAACGCGTCAAATGATGTAATTAGGAGAAGGTACCGATCTCACCTGCCTCCGGTTTATGAAGCCAGGAATCTCTTCAATACGCCAGGGGCCGGAACCAGCAACCAGCCAGTGGTAAACCGGGTAGAAGTGCCTGGGACGGGGACGCCGGTTCAGCCATGCGCAATGGATCCGCCTCTTCAGAATATCCCATCCCAGCATGTGCCCACGCCTCCGGGTCATTATTCCATCCCCTTGGATAACATAGTCGCGGCCGCTTCACGATTGGCAGCCCTTCCAGTCGATGGTGAGTCCCTTGTAGCGGTGGAGACGCGACGGGCTAGGGAGCTCCTTCAGACAGCTTTGACTCAGCAACAGGCTTATTCGTACAGTCGCGAGAGGATTCATTCCACCCCCCGCCCAAGCCGGAGTTACAGCAGGCATGTTGATGAATCGGCTGTGTCTAGCAGTGCCCGCAATCGTAATCTGCTACGAGGCCATAACCCGGCGGGTGGAGGTGTTGATGCTCAGGATGTGGTGGACCGTGCTAGGGCACGTCGAGAGGCTGAGTTAGCAGCACAGAACGCGGCCCGTCAGCTTACTCCGGTTCGTCCAACAACTTTGGTGGAACCAGGGGTTACCTCCAGTTCTTTGGGGGTGCCGTGTCTCGTCCCAGCATTACGCAATGTACGGCTGCCCAAGGACTTCAAGGGCCCACGTAAAGTGCCGAATTACACTGCCGATTTATCCCCCGAGTCATGGGTGGAGAGTTATGAGATGGCGATGGAGATGCTGGACGTAGATGATGCGGCATGTGCTAAGTACTTCACCATGATGTTGGAAGGGACAACTCGCACTTGGTTGAAAAACCTACCAGCTAACTCCATTGGGTCATGGGCCGAGCTAAGAGCCCGGTTTATTCAGAATTTCAAAGACATGTGCAAACAGCCCATGTCAATTGTGGATTTAGCTGCCTGTGTCCAGGAGGAAGGAGAATCAACAACCCATTGGGTGCGCCGGGTTTCAGAGATTTTGCATTCATCGGACCACATCAACGCTGATACGGCCGTTTTGACGTTGGAAGGCAATTGCCGGTTTACGCCTCTTAAGTTGAAGCTGGGACGGCTCAAACGCCATTGCAATGACATAGGGACCCTTATGGCAGCTCTGGTGAAATATGCCGACTCTGATAGTACCAAGGACCCTGAATCTGATGATGACAAGACAGGAAAGGGAAAGAAGGGTGGCAGCACCAAAGGGCAGCAGCATAACTCGGCGGGGCATGGAAACAGCGGTAAGCGTAAAGCGGATAACAGTTCAGATTTATTGCTAATACCAACGCGCAGGGTAATGGTCAGCGTCGGAAGGGTAAACCACCCCCGCGTGGAAGAGAACCAAGTCCCAATCCGGAGCGCCTGAATTACCTGTTGAACCAGCCCTGCCCAAAGCACGGATCACGGGACAAGCCGGCCACGCACCTCTGGAAGGATTGCTATATTATGCGAGAGTTCAAAGATTCAGATTTTTTCCGGAATGATAATGGACCGGCTGGCGGTTCAGGCCCCGGGTCTCATGGGCAGGGTTATGGTGGAGGCAGTTCCGGTTCAGGATTCCATGGTAATCAAAGCGGACATGGCAATCAAGGCAATCAAGGCAACCAAGGTGGTTATAATCATCAGGGGAACCAACAGCAGCAGCAGCAGTCGGGTTACCAGAGCAACCTGAAGCAGTTAAACAGTGGACATTACCATGTCTTCACCACCAGCCTGTGCAAGCGTGATCAGAAGCTTCATAAAAGGGCAGTGAACTTCGTTGAACCGGCGGTGCCCCGTTACTTACGCTGGTCTGAACAGCCCATTGTGTGGAGTCGAGAGGATCATCCACCTCGGGTTGATAATCCGGGTCATCTGGCGTTGGTGGTGGCACCTCAGGTGGGAGGTTACAAGTTCACTAAAGTACTCATGGATGGGGGGAGTAGTATCAATATCCTTTATTATGAAACCTTCCGTTGCACGGGGTTAACAGATAAAAATCTTAAACCGTCTAGCACGGTCTTCCATGGTGTGGTGCCTGGTAAATCGGTGTATCCGGTCGGTAAGATAGCTCTGGAGGTTGCTTTTGGTGATGAGCATGATTCAAGATCAGAAACATTGACCTTTGAAGTGGTGAAAATCAAGAGCCCGTATCATGCCCTGTTTGGGCGGCCGGCTTATGCTAAATTCATGGCAAGGCCCTGTTATATCTATCTGCAGCTCAAGATGCCGGGTCATAAGGGGACCATCATGGTACATGGGAGCCGTAAGATCGCTTTGGAATGTGAAGAAGGTGATGCGGCTTATGCTGAGTCGGTTTGTGCAACAGAGGAGTTGAAGTTTTACAAAGACAATGTTGATCCGGCAGATATGACTTCCTTGAAGAAGCCAACTACAGAGCATGATCCGGCCTTGAAGTTTAAGTCGGCTGATGAGACTAAGCTGGTTGATTTCGTTCCTGGCGATTCATCCCAGCAGTTCAGCATCAGCGCTACCTTGGATCCGAAATAGGAAAGCGCGCTCATCGAGTTCATCCGTGAGAACCGGGACATCTTTGCGTGGAAGCCTTCTGACATGCCAGGTGTACCGAGGGAACTCGCTGAGCACACTCTTAACGTTGATCCCAAGTTTAAACCGGTCAAGCAGTTTCTCCGCCGGTTCAATGAAGAAAGACGCAAGGCTATTGGTGAGGAAGTAGCCAGGCTCTTGGCAGCTGGCTTTATTGTTGTGGTATTTCATCCTGAGTGGTTGGCTAACCCGGTGCTAGTACTTAAGAAGAACGGCACTTGGCGTATGTGTGTGGACTACACAGATTTGAACAAGGCTTGTCCAGCGGATCCTTTTGCCCTCCCTCGTATTGGTCAAATCATTGATGCTACGGCGGGTTGCGAGCGTTTGAGTTTTCTGGATGCTTATTCTGGCTACCATCAGATCAAAATGGCAGTTAAGGACCAGGAGAAGACAGCTTTCATAACTCCCTTTGGAGCCTTCTGCTATGTGTCTATGCCCTTTGGGCTAAAGAGTGCCCAGGCGACTTATCAGCGCTGTGTGCAGAACTGTCTTCATGATCAGATCGGCCGCAATGTTCATGCTTATGTGGATGATATTGTGGTGAAATCCAGAGAGAAGGAGACATTGATAGATGACTTGAAGGAGACCTTTGATAACCTCCGGGTTTATAAGATGATGCTTAATCCGGCCAAATGTGTCTTTGGTGTACCAGCAGGCAAGGTCTTGGGCTTTCTGGTGTCTAACAGGGGCATTGAAGCTAATC
Organism: Thinopyrum elongatum; assembly: GCA_011799875.1. Lineage (NCBI taxonomy): Eukaryota > Viridiplantae > Streptophyta > Magnoliopsida > Poales > Poaceae > Thinopyrum > Thinopyrum elongatum. The sequence goes on from CM022298.1 coordinate 605,288,264, forward strand.
CAGAGAAAATCAAGGCCATAAGTTCTTTGGCTAAACCGAAGTGCATCAATGATGTTCAACGCTTGGCAGGCCGGATTGCAGCCTTGAGCCGGTTTATCAGTCGCCTCGGGGAGAAGGCTATCCCTTTATATCAGATGCTGAAGAAGACGGACAATTTCGTCTGGAGCGACGCCGCCAATGAAGCGTTTGAGGATTTAAAGCGGCAGCTAGCCGAGCCGCCTGTTCTTGCTGCTCCTGTTGATAAAGAGCCTTTGCTATTATATGTGGCTGCCAATGCCCGGGCAGTTAGCGTGGCTATTGTGGTGGAGCGCAAGGAGACCGGAAAGGAGTATCCGGTTCAACGGCCTGTTTATTACATCAGTGAGGTACTTATTGAGTCTAAGCAAAGGTAGCCACATTGGCAGAAGCTGGTGTATGGAGTTTTTATGGCAAGCCGGAAGCTTAAGCAATATTTCCAGGGTCATCACATCACTGTGGTCAGCTCTGCTCCTTTGGGGGAAATAATCCAGAACAGGGAAGCGACTTGCCGGATTGCCAAGTGGGCCATTGAGCTTGGACCTCACGGGTTAAATTATGTGCCTCGGACGGCAATCAAATCACAAGCATTGGTGGATTTCATCAATGATTGGACAGAGTTACAGGCGCCAGAAGAGAAGCCGGATCATACTTATTGGACTATTTATTTTGATGGGTCCAGGCAATTGGAGGGCTCGGGGGCTGGAGTCGTATTAACTTCCCCACGAGGTGATAAGTTTTGTTATGTTCTCCGTTTAATGTTCCCTTGCACTAACAATGCAGCTGAATATGAGGCCTTACTCCACGGTCTTCGGATGGCTAAGGAGATGAATTTGAGCCGGGTTAAGTACTTCGGTGACTCGGACCTGGTGGCTCAACAAGTGTCTGGTACTTGGGATTCTAAGGATCCGCTCATGGCTACATATCGTCGAGAGGTGGGTATTGTTGCAGGTCACTTCAAAGGCTATCAGGTTGATCATGTGGACCGGCGGAAGAATGAAGCGGCGGACGCTTTAAGCCGTTTGGGTTCCCAGCGTAAGCCGGTTCCACCCAACGTCTTTTTGGATGTGCTGCATAATCCTTCGGTTAAACTTCCCACAGAGGAGGATCTGGCTGTTCCTGATCCGGAAGCTCAATTGGTGGCAGCACTTCATGTTATTCCGGATTGGACCGTCCCATATCTGGCGTACATGAACCGGGGCGAGTTACCAGAGGATGAGACTTTGGCCAGACAGATAATCCGGCGATCCAAGTCAATGACTATTGTCAATGGCGAATTACATCACTGCAGTGTAATAGGGGCGTTTCAACGTTGTGTATCTCCTGAAGAGGGCCGTGAGATCCTGTGTGAGATCCACGAAGGGGATTGTGGTCACCATGGCGGTTCAAAGCCCCTGGTAGCTAAAGCTTTTCGTCACGGTTTTTATTGGCTGACGGCTCATGCTGATGCGGAAGACTTGGTGAAAAAGTGCGATGGTTGTCAGAAGTTTTCACGCCGAGCTCATGTTCTAGCCCAGGAATTGAGGATGATTCCAATCACTTGGCCGTTTGCAACTTGGGGGTTGGATATGGTTGGGCCCTTTAAGAGATCCAAGGACAAGAAGACCCACCTTTTGGTGGCGGTTGATAAGTTTACTAAGTGGGTGGAGGCAGAGCCAGTCAGTAAGTGTGATGCAGCTACGGCGGTTCAATTCATCAAGAAGGTGATTTTCCGGTTTGGCTTTCCGCACAGCATTATAACTGATAATGGTACTAATCTGTCCAAAGGTGCTATGAAAGAGTTCTATCAGCGTGAGCACATCCGACTTGACGTATCTTCAGTGGCTCACCCCCAATCTAATGGTCAAGCGGAGAGAGCCAATCAGGAGATCTTGAGAGGCATCAAGCCCCGGCTTATGGTTCCTTTGCAATGGACGCCGGGTTGTTGGGTGGAGGAGTTACCTTCTGTGTTATGGAGCATCAATACCACACCCAACAGGTCTACGTGTTTTACACCTTTCTTCATGGTCTACGGAGCAGAGGCGGTTCTCCCGAGTGACATCCGTCATGACTCGCCTCGTGTGGCGGCTTATGTTGAAGCTGATAATGAGAAGGCACGACAGGAAGCACTTGACCTGTTAGATGAGGAGCGTGACATTGCAGCAGCCCGTTCGGCGATTTATTAGCAAGATCTGCGTCGTTATCACAGCCGCCGGGTTAGAACCAGAACTTTTCAAGAAGGCGATCTGGTGCTCCGACTCATCCAGGATCAGACTGATATGCACAAGTTATCCCCGCCTTGGGAAGGACCCTTCGTGGTCAGCAAGAACCTGCACAACGGGTCATACTACCTAATCGATGTTCGAGAGCACAAAGACTCACGTAAATCGGAGGAGGAGACCCACCGGCCGTGGAATATCGCTCATCTACGGCCTTACTATACCTGAGCCCTAGGCTCTGCTTATGTACATAGTTATGACAATGTATATATTATGATCAATATAATAAACCGGAGCCTCAGCTAAAGCAGGGTATCTGTTGTTTTTTCTTACATCATGTGTGGTTACATGGAGGTTTCTGTTTATAAAGTGCCGTCCGGTTTACCCCTTGATTCGGCTTATCAAGCCATATATATAAATCACTTGGGGGCTTGGTCGTATTCGAACCTTAGCTACACCTCTTGATAGGCGCAAGGCCACCAGAAAAATCACTTGGGGGCTTGGTCATATTCGAACCATAGCTACACCTCTTGATTGGCTCAGAGCCAGAAAGAAAAATTACTTAGGGGCCAAAGAGAGTGTTCCAAAAGAACAGCTCAAACATAGGCACCCACTGAGCATAGCTCAAAATATTGCTTGGGGATTCTTTGCTATCGCAATGAACAAAGAATCTACACTTGTAATAGGCTATCAAGCCACGGCTTGGAAGCCTGGTGTATACACCTAAAACCACGGGTTAGCCTGCCTTTTTTAAGTAAGTCACTCCATCCAGGTAAACCTGGTATGACCCGTCGAACTTCGACAAGTCAATCTCATAAGACCCTGAACTTGTCAAAGTTAAAACGACGATTGGTTAAAGATTGAGGTCCATCTTAAAAGGCTTTGTAAAATGGTTTAACTCAGCGGCCTGGCAGCCCATGAAAAGCCTCGAATTTGGGGCCTGGCAGCTCGTGAAAAGCCTCGACTACAAGTTTTCATATGCTTTTATTTGCCAAGTTTTTTCTCCTTTGATGAGATTTATGATGATTTTGGTAAACCGGCATTAATCAACCCGGCTCGGCTTTCAACTACAAGTTGTCAGTACATGATTAGTCATAATTCGGTGCTTATTAACCTGGTCTGGTTTTGACTATAAGTCGCCAGCATTATATATGAGTAATCCGGTGTTTTTTCACAACCCGGCACGGGTTTATCATAAACCGGCACAATATGGAAGGAGTTATCAATACTCATGATTAGGGGTATCGCCCTTACTACAAAGTTGGTCAACCTACGATGTGATTCAATGTCACAGGTATCATTTATTTTCATATTTGATTATTTTTAACAACCTTGTTTATAAACCCAGGCTATATGTTTGGGCATCATGACCCGTCCGGTGGTAAACCGCCAGGACAAGTTCAACTTTTTGTATGCAGGAACAGCCTGAATAAATCGCTCTGGATTATGAACATCATATATCTTAAGCATGGTGAATTAACGGTATCAAGCAAAGTAAATATGCACGATGGCATAGCAGACCAAGTGTTTAAACTAGCCTATTACAAGGCGTTTCAGTGCCCAAAAGAGTAATTGTTTTTGGCAAGTATTGCAGCACGCGGAAGGTTAAATCGGCCTCCGAATCATGACTCGTCACCGGGCTGCCCTGACGGTTGTGGATCGCCTTGCGCCGGTTCATCCTCTTCTTCTCTACCCAGCGGCTGGAAGTCAATGGTGGCCCAATCGATCCCAGTTAAGGCTTGGAACACAGCTTCATCGCTTATAAGTGTGGACGGTTCAACGTCAGGGGCATAGGTGTGCTTACGGATTGGCGGGATAAGATTTTGAGCCTCAAGGGTTGGTGCAGCAACCCGTTTGTTGTTGACATCATAACTCGCCTGGTAATATGAAAGATCAGTTTCTTCAACCAGTTGGCAAGCCAGTGGACGTACTTCCCGGTTTATTGCTCGGAGGTCCTCATTGCCAAATTCTGATCCGTCTTCTTTTAAGCTTGGATAGCCTTTAGCCATATCCACCGGATCAAGATCAGGCACCCATGCTTTTGCCCGGGTTAGTGCGGTCAGAGCACCAGCCCTGGCAGCAGATCTCTTTAGCTCTTCTACCCGGACATGCAGCATTGACAACCTTTCTAAGGTCTCGTTGATTAAAGTTGGGGGCGGCTTGTTGTGAGAAGCAGTGCAGATGATACGTTGCGCGCCGGTATATAACTGCTCTATAAGAGTATAGGCAGCCTTCAGCTTCTTCTGTACGTCAGAGCCCAGATGACTAATGCGAGTTCCTGCGCCATTACAAACATCAGTAAACCGGCAATGTATGGGATGATATGTTGAAAATTTAAAGCCAGGATATTTACCAAACACAGCAGCAGTCATGGCATGTATTTGCCGCTTTACACCAGTTAGCTCGTCTACCACCGGTTTAAGAGCTGCTTCTGCGTCCTCGGCTCTTTTTTGCAATGCGGATTTTTCTGTGTCCTAATCCGTCCGCTCCTTGTTGAAACTCTCCTTCAGCTTTTCCATAGCGGCTAAGGCACTGGTCAGCTCATCTTTGGTTTTGGAGGTTTCTGCCTGCTGGGACTTGATGTTTTCTTGCAGATCAGCGGTTTGAGTTTCCTTTTTGCTCAGCTCAGCCTATAAGAGACAAACATATCATGAGTTGGCAGTGCATATTTGAAGTACCAAGCACATAACAAGTTATGCACCTGATACTTGGGGGCTAATGCATATTTTCTCGTAATCAGAAATTTCTACAAGTCCCAAGTGCAATACAAGTATTACTCTTGGCACTTGGGGGCTAATGTATGCTTGCTCAAAGTGACATTATGAGTATTCTTATAAAAGTCCCGGTGCATCTTCATCAGTTAAACCGGCCCTTGGGGACTACTGGAGTTAATATTTGGAATTGAACACAAGAGAGAAGCAGTTATGCAGTTACCTCATATCGCTCCTTCATTAGATTCACTAAACCGGCTTCAAAGTCGCGGCTTGTGTACAGGCGGTTTAAAAAACCAGAATGGATGTCTTGGGCGTTGAGGTGAGCATAGGTTGACAAATCTGTGTTCCATTTGCCTTTGCCCATAGCAGAAACCTCGTCCTTGGCACTATGCTTCGATAAAGCAACAGGATTGCCAGGAGCAGTGTGGCCGACGCCAGTAATCATAATATCATCTTCTTAATCATCAGCAGCCTTCACGGGAGTTGACGGTTTATCAGCAGCCTTAGCTGGGCTGGCCGACTTATCATCCGCGCGAGCCGAGCTAGTCGGTTTATCAGTGTGGCCTGTGGTGTCAATTTCTGTTTGTTCAACTATGAAGTTATAATCTTGAGGCGGTGGATCATCATGTGTAACATCAGTATTTGTTCTTTCCAGATCTGGAGTCTTCTCCGGTTCAATATCCACACTGTCATCAGACGGATTATTTAACCGGGCCTTCTTACTGGGTCTAGGCTTGGCACTGAGAAGAACAAACATAAAGATCAGTACAGTATGCAAACATAACACATTAAGGATAAGATTAAAGCATAACCTACCCAGGGACCATCTTGAGGGTTGGAAGTTGTGTGGCCGTTGACTCGCCAGAGGACGAATTAGGTGTTCCCTGATAATTTGAATCAGACGGATTAAGAGGCTGTCGAAAACAACCCGCCTTGGGGCAAGAAGTAGCAGGAGTATATGAGACCTCTGATCGACATTTCCGGACCGGAGTGTTCGGTAAACTGGCAGAGGTAACTACCTGGCCACTGTGCCGGGTTGTGCGGCGGGCTTCGTGTTGCTGCGTCTTCAAAAGAAAGTTTGGGTCCAAGTGAGCTAAGGGGTGAGAAAATTTTATTTTCCGGTTTGCTTGACGGATTTTCTGTGTTGGCAGAGGGTCTGAACCGGAAGAAAGGATAATTACCTCTGCATCATCAGCCTGGCTGCCTTCAGTGTCGTCCTGATAACAGTCGTTGTCAATAAGGTGTATGAAAAAAGAACCAAGAGAGTCAAGTTCTACCTCTGAGTCTGGATTAGCCAGATCCGCATCAGCATTTGGTTCAGAAGATTCAGTGGTCCTCTTCTTGGCAGGTTTCTTGGTGACCTTGGTCTTTGGGCGAAGTGGTTTTGCCGGTTTATCCTGTGGTTTGGCCGGTTTATCCTGTGGTTTTTTCTTCCAGAATGGGTCATCGCCCTGTGAAAGATAGACAAAATGTTGAGACTATCTGAAAAGGGGTAAACTAAAACAAGAAAGTTGTGATTCTTACAGTTGGCGGTTTATTGGAGACGCAGAAAGGGCTTAACCCGGTCTGGCTACAGACAGCTTCCGGTTCATTCAGTATTTTCTTGACAGCCTCCGTAACGTCGGCTTCTGTTAGCTGAATGTCGATGTGTCGTTGAGGGTCTTTCAAATCCCCTGTGTACTCACACATTAAACCGGGGCGCCGGCTTAAGGGCAGAACGCTCCAAGATATCCAACAACGAACAAAATCGACACCTGTCAAACCGTTTGCCATAAAGGCTCTGAGCTTTGACAGTTGTGGTGCATAGTTGGACCGTTCCTTGGCAGTCAACCTTTGAGGGAAGGGATGAGTGTTGCTAAGCCGGTGGGGACGGTAACCCAGCAGAGGATTTTCATCAGTTGGAGATGTGTCTTTCCAGTAAAACCAAGTCTGATTCCAGTCCTTGGGGTGACTATGAAGCTTGGCATGAGGGAAGCTGACATCCTTCCTCTTTTGAATTGCCATTCCACCAAGCTCAGTGTTGGGTCCGTCTGTGAACTCTGTGCAACGGTTTAAATAAAATAAATCCCTGAACAGTTCAACTGTGGGCTCCTCTTGAAGATAGGCCTCACAAAATACTTGGAAATTGCAAATATTAGTCACAGAGTTTGGTCCAATATCTTGAGGGTGGAGTTGGAAGCTGGCCAGCACATCCCGGAAATTTTTTGAACCGGGAGGGCTAAAGCCTCGACCCAGATGGTCAGTAAATACAACTACTTCTCCGTCCTTGGGTTCAGGAGGATTTTCCAGACCAGGGGCCCTCCAGTGGATGACTTCTTTCTTGGCTAAAGCTCCAGTTGTGACACATCTGTTTAATTGCTCTTCAGTAACCCGGGAAGGAACCCAGTTGCACTCGTAAACTTGTTTGGCCATTTCAATGGGAAGCTGAAACATATTTATTGCCGGTTTAAGATTTATGACGGGCGAGCATAAAGCAATGCAAGATAAGCAGAAGCAGAGGTATATGCATATTGTTAAACCGGAGTTTGATATTACTAAACCGGAGTCTGACAATGGAGAAGGTGCAAAGATCAATGGATCGGCGGTTTAAGAGGGGACTAATGATGCCTACCGGATTATTGTTCTTTGACAAAGCTAAACCGCCTATATTGGTATGAAAGATACAGATCTAAAATACCTAAGTGAGGGAAAAACAAGTTTCACAAAGTGATATGGTAATTTCAGATCTGCAGTGCGACAGAAAACTAGAATATACTCAGACCTAAACTTCAGGTACTTAAACAGTTCATCAGGTTCAGATGAGTTTTTCTGTATGAAAGGGATGCTCTAGTGGGGAAAAAAGGGAGCTTTAACTACAAAGGCACCAAAAAATATCAGATCTAACTTGCCATTTGCGCTACTGAGAAGAACAGGGAAGAACAGTTCTAGAACTTCGAAGAACTCCGATGAGTACAAACCCTAATGATAAGATCTAGGGTGGAAGGAGAGAAGGCTTACCAGTATCAAAGGAACAGCGGAGAGGTGTCGCGGCTTTCTGGTACGATCAGGGTGATGCAGCGGCCTTTGTTGGGGCAGATGCGAAGGTCGACGGCGGCGGCGGAGCTCCAACATTTGGGGGACGCGAGGAAGAGGACGATGTGAAGGGGCACGAAGGGGGAAAATGAAAAGGACCCTTCGGCTTTATTTATAAGGTGAATGGATAAGTGATAGGCGCGAGAATCGAGGAACCAAAAGCTGGATATGTGGCAAAGCTGTCGCCTCGATTATCGGAGGCTCATTAATGAAGGTGAGAGATATACCATTTTTAATAACAGGTGACGTCATGGTGGTTTATCAAGATGCTGGAAGATGACGTCGTGGCGGTTTACAAGATTTATGCGAAGATGCTGAAAGAAGAATTTTTCTCATGTTGAAGATTGACACGAACCAGTTCAAATCAATCTGGGGCCTAATGTTGGGGATATTACTACTGGGTATAAACCGGCCAGGAGAGGCCGGGTTATTCCCATAATGAGTTATTATACTTGAAGCCCACGAAGACAAAGATGGAGGCGCTTCATGAAGGCCCAGGGCCCAACGGCGGATTAAGGCCTGTAGACATAAACCGACATTGATATGTAAACTTGTGCTATAAGATAGAAAGAGTAGAGACCGAGCCGGACATGTTCATGAGCCGGCCTTGGGATCCTGTAAACCGACGGGCGTCAACCCATGTATATAAGGGGACGACCCGGCGGCGGTTTGGGGACAACAACTCGAGAGCCAGGCATAGCGGATTCGCTCCCTGGTCATCGAAACCCTAGCAATTCGACAACAACTGGATTAGGCCTTACCTTCACCGCAAGGGGCCGAACCAGTATAAACTCTCTGCGTCCCTTGTCCGCTTTAACCCCTTTAAGCTAACCCGTCGCGATGGCTCCGCGACTAAGTCCTTTCTCTAGGACATCTGCCATGACAAGACCACGACAGCACCCAAGCACCGATCCACCCACATATCAAATTATCAAAGTAGCAAACATGAATCAAACAAACATGATGAAAGTGACTAGATGAAATTCCCGTGTGTCCTCAAGAATGCTTTACCCATTATAAGAGACTGTTCCAGCCTGTCCTTTGCAACTAAAAGGATTGAGCTCTCTTGCTGCACTTTAGTTACAATTGCTACTTGTCACTTCTTACAAATTATCTTGCTATCAAACTACCTGTTACCGACAATTTCAGTGCTTGCAGAAAATACCTTGATGAAAACCGCTTGTCATTTCCATCTTCTCCTCGTTGGTTTCGACACTCTTACTTATCGAAAGGACTACGATTGATCCCCTATACTAGTGGGCCATCATTAGGGAAACCGTGATACGAGAGGAATTAAGGAGACACAAAAGCTCAAGCTTGGGGATGCCCAAGGCATCCCAAGTTCATATTCCAAGAAGTCTCAAGCATCTAAACTTGGGATGCTCCGGTAGGCATCCCACCTTTCTTCATGAACAATTATCGGTTAGTCTCGGTTGAGCCTAAGTTTTTGCTTCTTCACACGATGTGTGCTATCCTTGGTGTGTCCTTTTATTTTCATTTTGCTTGCTGTTTTAATAAAATACTTAGATCTGAAATTTTTAAATGAGAGAGAGTCCTCACATAGCTACATAATTGTTTGACTACTCATTGATCTTCACTTATATCTTTTTGGAGTAGTTTGTCATTTACTCTTGCGCTTCACTTATATCCTATGAGTAAATTGTTGAATGAATTGAATATCATAAATCTGAAATTATATATGTTTCATATGGTTGTATCATGCTTAGTAGTAGTATCACATTGGGTTTAGAAAGCAAAATCTATTAAAGTTTGACAATCACAGTATTAGTCATACAAGCAATTCATGAATGATTGGAATAACGAAGAGAACTTTCACATATAATTATATTATCTTGAACATCTTTTGTGATTGTGAATACCCATTAATTATTTTCAAAGTTGAGCAAATTAGTTGAAGTTGGACAAGGAAGACAACGTAATGAGTTATGTTTGGGTATTTTTGTATAGAAGTTATATTGTTATGGATCCTCTATCATGTGGTGCTTGCTTAGGATCTTTTGCTAGCCAAAAATTCGTACTAAGTAGAGATACTACTTGTGTATCCAAAAACCCTTAAACCCAGTTTCTTGCCATGAGTGTCCACCATATCTACATATGGATTGAAAAAGATCCTTTAAGTAAGTTGTCATCGGTGTAAAAAGCAATAAAAAATTCTCCTAAAATATGTATGATCTTTTATTGCAAGGGAAAATAAGCGTTGTACGAACTTGTGATGGTAAAGAAATAAAAGCGACAGACTGCATAATAAAGGTTGCTATCACAAGGGGCAATATGACGTGACGTTCCTTTGCATTAAGGGCTTGCACATCCAAAAATAAAAAGCGCATGACAACCTCTGCTTCCCTCTGCGAAGGGCCTACCTTTTACTTTATGTATTTACTTTTATGCAAGAGTCAATAATGTTCCTTCTCATTTCAACCTCAATTATTCTCTAGTTGGCAAGTATCATGTGGGAGGGAAAGATCCAGGCACATATGGCCATTCGAATATATTAGATCATGAATTATTATTGTTGACAATTATCTCTATGATAAATAAGTTGGGAGGTGAAACATTAAGCCCCAATCTTTCTCTGTGTTCGATGAATGTTATTTGTTCTAAAAATATGCTTTGAGTACTAGCAATCATTTAAGACTATATGATAATTGAGTATGTGGAGCTCTTACTTAGACTTTGTTGAAAATAAGTTGAATTGTAATTGTTTGGTGACTAAGAATATAGGTTGTTAAGTTTCAAGAGAATGCCTTGTTTGAACCATAACATGTGAATTGATGGCTACTTTATCATGATGAGTTTTATGAGAAAGAGTTGCAATTATGATGCTAGGAAGGGTGATTGAAATTATCATTGATCAAACTTATGCACTATGCTAGCATTCACACTTCATAAATTATTTATTTTATCATTTACCTACTCGAGGACGAGCAAGATATAAGCTTGGGGATGCTGATACGTCTTCAATGTATCTATAATTTATGAAGTATTCATGCCATGTTTACAAAACAATTATATGGTTATGGTATGATTTTAGTGGAACTAACCCGGACTGACGTTGTTTTCAGCAGAACTACCGTGGTGTCATTTTTTGTGCAGAAATAAAAGTTCTCGAAATGGGCTAAAAATTTATAGTGATTTTTTGTGGACCAAAAGAGACCCCCGAAGCTTCGAGGAAGGACCAAAACCCTCACGAGGAAGCCATAAGCCTGCTAGGTGAAACGTCTCCAACGTATCTATAATTTATGAAGTATTCATGCCATGTTTACAACAATTTTATATGGTTTTGGTATGATTTGGATGGAACTAACCCGGACTGACACTATTTTCAGAAGAACTACCATGGTGTTGTTTTTTGTGCAGAAATAAAAGTTCTCCAAATGCAACGAAAATTTTTGACAATTTTTTTGGAACAAAAGAGGCACTAGAAGCTTCGTGGGAGGACCAGAAGGTGAAGGAGGTGGGCACAAGACACATGGGCGCGCCAGGAGGCCCAAGCGCGCCCAGGTGGGTTGTGCTCACCTCGAGGCCCATCTTCGCGTGATTCCAACGCAAAAAAATCCTATATATACAGAAACCTCCAGAAATACCCCTAGATCATAAGTTCCGCCGCCGCAAGCCTCTATAGCCATGAAAAACCAATCTAGACCCAGTTCCGGCACCCTGTCGGAGGGGGAAATCATCACCGGTGGCCATCTTCATCATCCCGGTGGCCACCATGATGAGGAGGGAGTAGTCCACCCTCGGGGCTGAGGGTTTGTACAAGTAGCTATGTGTTTAATCTCTCTCTCTCTCTCTCTCTCTCTCTCTCTCTCGCTCTCTCTCAAGTTCTTGATTTGGCACGATCTTGATGTATCGCATGCTTTGTTAATATAGTTGGATCATATGGTGTTTCTCCCTCTCTATCTTGTTGTGATGAATTGATTTTTCCCTTTGAGATTTTGTTTTATCAGATTGAATATTTTAATGGATTTGAGAGCACTTGATATATGTCTTGCATATGAATACTCGTGGTGACAATGGGGCATTATATTGATTCACTTGATATATGTTTTGGCACTCAACTCACGGATTCCCGAGGTGACATTGGGGTAATCTATGCATAGGGTTTGATGCACGTTTTCGTCCTACTTTCTCCGGTAAGAATCTTGGGGCACTCTTTGAGGTTCTTTGTGTTGGATCAAGTATTATGAATCTGAAATTGTTTGATGCGTATCGAATAATTAACTCATGGATACTTGTGGTGACATTGGAGTATCTAGGTGACATTAGAGTTGGTTGATGCGTATCATATGGTGTTATTTTAGTACGAACTCTTGGATAGATCGAACGGAAAGAATAACTTTGTGTTATTTTAGTATGAACTCTTGAATAGACCGAATGGAAAGAATAACTTTAAGGTGGTTTTGTACCCTACAAACAATTTCTTCTTATGTTCTCCGCTAGATAAGAACTTTGGAGTGATTCTTCATCGCACGTTGAGGGATGGTTATATGATCTAATTTTATTAGCATTGTTGAGAGATTGCACTAGTGAAAGTACGGACCCTAGGCCTCATTTTCAAGCATTGCAATACCGTTTGTGCTCACTTTTGTTACTTGCTACCTTGCTGTTTTTTTATTGTTCCTATTACAAAAATCAACATCTACTATTGTTACTACACTTTTATCACCATCCCTTCGCCGAACTAGTGCACCTATATAATTTACCATTGTATTTGGTGTGTTGGGGACACAAGAGAATTTTTATTATTTGGTTGCAGGGTTGTTTGAGAGAGACCATCTTCATCCTACACCTCCCACGGATTGATAAACCTTAGGTCATCCACTTGAGGGAAATTTGCTACTGTCCTACAAAACTCTGCGCTTGCAGGACCAACACGAGTCTACAAGAACAAGTTGTGTAGTAGACATCAAGCTCTTTTCTGGCGTCGTTGCCGGGGAGGTGAGTGCTTGAAGGTATATCTTTAGATCTTGCAATTGAATCTTTTAGTTTCTTGTTTTATCACTAGTTTGGTTTATAAAAAGAAAACTACAAAAAAATTGGAATTCAGGTGGTCTCATATTGTTCATCTTTATAATGTCTTTCTTGAAAATGATGGAAAGGAAAATTTTGCTCATTTGATAGAAGAAGTATTCAATAAAATGTTTTGCATAAATGATGAGCATGATTGCAATGTTGCTAGTATGAATTCTTTGAATATCCATGATGCTAATGATATGAAAAGCCATAAGCTTGGGGACGCTATGTTTAATGAAGATGATTTTTTAGTCCCCCAAGTTTTTATGAGAATATTTATTATGATGATTGCATGCCTCCTATTTATGATGATTATATTGATGAAAGTGGATTAGGAGAGGCCATGACTTTATTTAGTGATGAATCGACTATTTTGGAAGAGGTTGCAATTGATTATGACAACAAAGTTCCTATATATGATGATTATGGTGATGACATGTATGCTATAAAGAATAATGATAACCAGAAAACTTGTCATCATGATTTTAATTTTCAATCACATGATAGTTATTTTGTTGAATTTGCTCCCACTACTATTCATGAGAATAAATTTGCTTATGTGGAGAGTAATAAAAATACTATGCTTGTGGATCATGAAAGGAATGCTTTGTGTGATAGTTATATTGATGAATCCATTCATGATGCTACTGAAAATTATTATGAGAGAGGAACTTTTGATTCATGATGCTCTCTTTATGTTTCAATTCTTATCTTTTATGTGAGCATCATTGAAATCATCATGCCTAGCTAAAAAGGCATTAAAGAAAAGCGCTTGTTTGGAGACAACCCAACATTTACCCCTACTGTTTTTGTGTGTTCACATGATTAGTATACTGTAGTAATCATGTTTTATAGGTTTTGTTTCAATAAAGTGCCAAGTAAAGCCTTTGGGATAGTGTGGATGATAGTTGACTTGATTCTGTGCAAAAACAGAAACTTTTGTGTCCAGTACAGAAATTCCTATATTTTATTGGAACGTGGAAAACATCTGAATTTTTTACAGTTGATGGGTATATACAACTTGTCTAAGTTTTCCTAATTTTTCAGAATTTTTGTAGTTACAGAAGTATGACCTTAATTCAGATCTTTACATACTGTTCTGTTTTTGACAGATTCTGTTTGCAATGCATAGTTTGCTTGTTTTATGGTTTCTATGGCTTATATTGCTTAATATAAATTGTGGAAATTGTAGAGTACAGTAGGAATTGTGTGAGAACAATTATGAATCTTATCTTGACAGTACAAAAGTGAATGATTTCTCTTTATCATACTAACTCATCTCACGAAGTTCTGTTAAGTTTTTTGTGATTGAAGTTTTCAAGTTTTGGGTGAGATATCGACATGAGGAGAATAAGGAGTGACAAGACCCTAAGCTTGGGGATGCCCAAGGCACCCCAAAGTAATATTCATGAAATATCCAAACAACTAAGCTTGGGGATGCCCCGGAAGGCATCCCCTCTTTCGTCTTCAACATTATCGGTAACCTCACTTGGGACCATATTTTTATTCATCACACGATATGTGTTTTGCTTGGAGAGTCATTTTATTTTAGTTGGATTTGCTTGCTGTTATTTAGATAATGTCTTGCATCTTTTATTTCAATAAAAGTGGCAAGGATAGCCTTCACCATGCTTATTTTGCAAGCATATGAGTTGCTGTTTCAAAACAGAAAGTTTGTCGCCGTTGCAAAAATTCCCGAGAAAAGTAAGAATGTGATAAAATGTTGAAATTTTTTGCACAATAAGATATGATAAATTTTCTACAGTGTGTTAAATTTTCAGAATTTTTGGAGTTAGAGAAGTATGAATCTTCTTGCATTCTTTACAGACTTTCCTGTTTAGACAGATTGCTGTTATGTTTGCATATGTTTGCTTGTTTAATTATTCTATTTGAGGATAGGAGTATTAAATATGCAGAGGCATTTAGTATGCAATGTTAAATTATAATTTTAGTGATTTTATACAGTAGAGAATGATAAGGTTATGCATTGATTTATACTAACTTATCTCACGAGTTCTTGTTGAGTTTTGTGTGGATGAAGTTTTTAAGATTTAGGGAAACCGTGGTATAAAAGGAATTAAGGAGAAACAAAAGGTCAAGCTTGGGGATGCCCAAGGCATCCCAAGTCAATATTTCAATAAGTCTTAAGTATCTAAGCTTGGGGATACCCTGGTAGGCATCCCACCTTTCTTCATCAACAACTATCGGTTAGTATCGGTTGAACCTAAGTTTTTGCTTCTTCTCATGAGTTGTGCTATTCTTGGAATGTCATTTAGATTTTGTTTTGCTTGATGTTTTAATAAAATACTTATATCTGAAAGTTTTTAAATAAGAAAGAGTCCTCACATAACTACCTATTTACTTAACTACTCGCTTGATCTTCACTTATATCTTTTTGGAGTAGCTTGTCATTTACTCTTGTGCTTCACTTATATCCTATGAGTAATTGTTGAATGAATTGAATATCATGAAGTTGAAATTATATGTTCATATCATGCCTAGTGGTAGCTTCACATTGGGTTTAGAAAGTGAAATCTTTTGAAGCTTGACAATCACAATATTGGTCATACAAGCAATTCATGAATGATTAGTATAAGGAAGAGAACTTTCACATACAAATATATTATCTTGGACATCTTCTATGATTGTGAATACCCATTAATTATTTTCAAACTTGAGCAAATTAGTTGAAGTTAGACAAGGAAGACAACGTAATGAGTTATGGTTGTGTATATTTGCATAGAAGTTCTATTGTTATGGATCCTCCAACATGTGGTGTTTGCCTAGGATCTTTTGCTAGCCAAAAATTCGTACTAAGTAGAGATACTACTTGTGCATCCAAAAACCCTTAAACCCAGTTTCTTGCCATGAGTGTCCACCATACCTACCTATGGATTGAATAAGATCCTTCAAGTAAGTTGTCATCGGTGCATAAAGCAATAAAAATTGCTCCTAAATATGTTTGATCTTTTATTGTAAGGGAAAATTGAGCGTTGTACGAACTTGTGATGGCAAAGTAATAAAAGCGACGGACTGCATAATAAAGGTTGCTATCATAAGGAGCAATATAACATGATGTTCCTATGCATTAAGAGCTTGGGCATCCAAAAATAAAAAGCGCATGACAACCTCTGCTTCCCTCTGCGAAGGGCCTATCTTTTACTTTATGTATTTACTTTTATGCAAGAGTCAATAGTATGCAATCTCATTTCAAACCTCAATTATCCTCTAGTTGGCAAGCATCATGTGGTGGGGAAAGATCTAGGCACATATGGCCAGTCAAATATATTTGATCATGATTTATTATTGTTGACAATTATCTCTATGATAAATGAGTTGGGAGGCGAAACATTAAGCCCCTATCTTTCTCTGTGTTCGATGGATGCCATTTGTTCTAAAAATATGCTTTGAGTACTAGCAATCATAGTATACTATATGATGATTGAGTATGTGGAGCTCTTACTTAGAGTTTGTTGAATAAGTTGAATTGCAATTGTTTGGTGACTAAGAATATAGGTTGATGAGTTTCAAGAGAATTCATTGTTTGAACCTTAACATGTGAATTGGTTGCTACTTTAACATGAGAAGTTTTATGAGAAAGAATTGTTGTTATGATGCTAGGAAAAGTGATTGAAATTATCATTGATCAAACTTATGCACTTTGCTAGCATTCACACTTCATAAATTATTTCTTTTATCATTTACCTACTCGAGGACGAGTAGGAATTAAGCTTGGGGATGCTGATACGTCTCCAACGTATCTATAATTTATGAAGTATTCATGCCATGTTTACAACAATTTTATATGGTTTTGGTATGATTTGGATGGAACTAACCCGGACTGACGTTGTTTTCAGCAGAACTACCGTGGTGTTGTTTTTTGTGTAGAAATAAAAGTTCTCCAAATGCAATGAAACTTTTTGACGATTTTTTTGGAACAAAAGAGGCACTAGAAGCTTCGTGGGAGGACCAGAAGATGAAGGAGGTGGGAACAAGACACCTGGGCACACCAGGAGGCCCAGGCACGCCCAGGTGGGTTGTGCTCACCTCAAGGACCATCTTCGCGTGATTCCAACGCTGAAAAATCTTATATATACAGAAACCTCCAGAAATAACCCTAGATCAGAAGTTCCATCGCCGCAAGCCTCTGTAGCCATGAAAATCCAATCGAGACCCCATTCCAGCACCCTGCCAGAGGGGGAAATCATCACCGGTGGCCATCTTCATCATCCCGGCGGCCACCATGATGAGGAGGGAGTAGTCCACCCTCGGGGCTGAGGGTTTGTACCAGTAGCTATGTGTTTAATCTCTCTCTCTCTCTCTCATGTTCTCGATTTGGCACGATCTTGATGTATCGCGGGCTTTGTTAATATAGTTGGATCATATGGTGTTTCTCCCTCCCTATCTTGTTGTGATGAATTGAGTTTTCCCTTTGAGATTTCGTTTTATCAGATTGAATATTTTTATGGATTTGAGAGCACTTGATATATGTCTTGCATATGAATACCCGTGGTGAAAATGGGGTATTATATTGGTTCACTTGATATATGTTTTGGCACTCAACTCGCGGATTCCCGAGGTGACATTGGAGTAATCTATGCATAGGGGTTGATGCACATTTTCGTCCTACTTTCTCCGGTAAGAATCTTGGGGCACTCTTTGAGGTTCTTCGTGTTGGATTGAGTATTATGAATCTGAAATTGTTTGATGCGTATCGTATAATTAACTCATGGATACTTGTGGTGACATTGGAGTATCTAGGTGACATTTGAGTTGGTTGATGCGTATCATATGGTGTTATTTTATTACGAACTCTTGGATCGATCATATGGAAAGAATAACTTTGTGTTATTTTAGTACGAACTCTTGAATAGATCGAACAGAAGGAATAACTTTAAGGTGGTTTCATACCCTACAAACAATTTCTTCTTATGATCTCCACTAGATAAGAACTCTGGAGTGATTCTTCATCGCACGTTGAGGGATGGTTATATGATCCAATTATATTAGCATTGTTGAGAGATTGCACTAGTGAAAGTATGAACCCTAGGCCTTATTTTCAAGCATTGCAATAACATTTGTGCTCACTTTTGTTACTTGCTACCTTGCTGTTTTTTATTGTTCCTATTACAAAAATCAACATCTACTATTGTTACTACACTTTTATCACCATCTCTTCGCCGAACTAGTGCACCTATACAATTTACCATTGTATTTGGTGTGTTGGACCCAAGAGACTTTTTATTATTTGGTTACAGGGTTGTTTGAGAGAGACCATCTTCATCCTACACCTCCCACCAATTGATAAACCTTAGGTCATCCACTTGAGGGAATTTGCTATTGTCCTACAAAACTATGTGCTTGGAGGCCCAACATGAGTCTACAAGAACAAGTTGTGTAGTACACATCACTAGGCGCCCCCTAGGGCGTGCCTAGCATGCTTGTCGCTCCCTCATGGGACCCGTTGACATGAAACCGACGCCAAAAATTCCTATAAATACCCAAACACCCAGAAAGAACCCTAGATGAGAAGTTCCATCGCCGCAAGCCTCTGTATCCATGAAAAATCAATCAGGATCCTGTTCCGGCACCCTGCCGGAGGGGGAAATCATCACCAGAGGCCATCTTCATCATCCCGGCGGCCACCAAGATGAGGAAGGAGTAGTTCACCCTCGGGGCTGAGGGTATGTACTAATAGCTATGTGTTTGATCTCTCTCTCCCCCGTGTTCTTGATTTGGCATGATCTTGATGTACTGTGAGCTTTGTTAATATAGTTGGATCATATGGTGTTTCTCCCTCTCTATCTTGTTGTGATGAATTGAGTTTTTACCTTTAAGGTTTCACTATTATCGGATTGAATACTTTTTGGATTTGAGAACACTTGATGTATGTCTTGCATATGAATACCCATGTTGATAATGGGGTATTATATTGATTCACTTGATGTATGTTTTGGCACTCAACTCGCAGATTCCCAAGGTGACATTGGTGTTATCTATGCATAGGGGTTGATGCATGTTTTCGTCCTACTTTCTCCGGTAGAAACCTTGGGGTGCTCTTTGATGTTCTTTGCGTTGGATTGAATATTATGAATCTGAAGTTATTTGATGCATATCATATAATCAACTAACGGATACTTGTGGTGACATTGGAGTATTGATGACCCACAAGTATAGGGGATCAATCATAGTCCTTTCGATAAGTAAGAGTGTCAAACCCAACGAGGAGCAAAAGGAAATGACAAGCGGCTTTCAGCAAGGTAATTTCTGCAAGCACTGAAATTGTCGGTAATAGATAGTTTGATAGCAAGATATTTTGTAACAAGCAAATAACGGTAATGGTAAATAAAGTGCAGCAAGGTAGCCCAATTCTTTTGTGGCAAAGGATAGGCCAAAACGGTCTCTTATAATAAGCAAAGCGTTCTTGAGGGCACACGAGAATTTCATCTAGTCACTTTCATCATGTTGGTTTGATTCGCGTTCGCTACTTTGATAATTTGATATGTGGGTGGACTGGTGCTTGGGTGTTGTTCTTACTTGAACAAATCTCCCACTTATGATTAACCCCCTCGCAAGCATCCGCAACTACGAGAAAAGTATTAAGATAAAATATAACCATAGCATTGAACATATGGATCCAAATCTGTCCCTTACGGAATAGCGCATAAACTAGGGTTTAAGCTTCTATCACTCTAGCAACCCATCATCTAATAACTACTCCACAATGCATTCCCTTAGGCCCAAAGATGGTGAAGTGTCATGTAGTCGACGTTCACATGACACCACTAAGGGAATCACAACATACATATCATCAAAATATCGAACACATATCAAATTCACATGATTACTTGCGACATGACTTCTCCCGTGACCTCAAGGTCAAAGGTAACTACTCACAAATGATATTCATGCTCATGATCAGAGGAGTATTAAATAGCCTAATGGATCTGAACATATGGTCTTCAACCAAATAAACCATATAGTAATCAACTACAAGATGTAATCAACACTACTAGTCACCCACAGGTACCAATCTGAGGTTCCGGTACAAAGATTGAACACAAGAGATGAACTAGGGTTTGAGATGAGATGGTGCTGTTGAAGATGTTGATGGAGATTGTCCTCCCAAAGATGAGAGGGTTGTTGGTGAAGACGATGGCTTCGATTTCCCCCTCTGGGAGGGAAGTTCCCCTGGCGGAATCGCTCCGCCAGAGGGCAAAAGTGCTCCTGCCCAAATTCCGCCTCGAGACGGTGGCGCTCCGTCTCGAAAGTCCTGTCCTTATTTTTTCTAGGTCAAAATACCTTTTATACCGGAAGATGGGCACCGGAGGTGGGCTGGGCTGCCGACCACCCACCAGGGCGCGCCTGGGGCCCTGTTGCGCCCTGGTGTCTCGTGGGCACCAGGCAGCCCCCCTCTATTAGTTATTTGCTCCAATATTCATTATATATTCTAAAATAATTCTCCATAAATTTTCAGCTCATTTGGAGATGTGCAGAATAGGTATCTCTGACATAGCTTTTTCAGGTCCAGAATTCCAGCTGCTGGCATTCTCCCTGTTTGTGTAAACCTTGCATATTATGAGAGAAAAGGCATTAGAATCACTCCATAAAGTGTTATTATGCATAAAAACATTATAAATAACAGTAGGAAAACATGATACAAAATGGACGTATCACCTCCCCCAAGCTTAGGCATCGCTTGTCCTCAAGCGAAAGCTGATATCGAAAATCATGTCCACATGTTTAGAGAGAGAGGTGTCGATAAAAACAAAATACGGACATAGTAGTATCATGCTTATTATTATAATAGCAACAAACTTTATCATATAATTTCTCATGAACAAGTAACAATTCATCACAGCATTGAAGTAAAAAGCATAAACTTTATTGAAAACTGTGACGCCCCCGGCTTAATCGTGCACTAATCATACACGCAAATGCACACGATCAAGCCTAAGGACTCACGGGAAGATATCACAACACAACTCTAAAACTTAAATAAATTCATTCAAGCTTTATATTACAAGCCAGGGGCCTCGAGGGCTCGAATACATAAGCTCGCATACAAGCGTTAGCGGAAGCATCAGATATCTGAGTACAGATATAAAAGAAAACATAGATAGGCCCTTAAAAGGCGGGGCAAAAGAAAACACTACGATCGAAAGGCGCAGGCCTCCTGCCTGGGACCCTCCGATCCTACTCCTGGTCGTCAGCCAACTCGTAGTAGTATCCACCCTCGGGGTAGATGTAGCGATCGTCGGCGGGGGCAGCTGTATCCGGGGCTCCGTCATCTGGTTGCATCAAAAGGGTATGGGGAGAAAAAGAAAGCAAAGCAACCGTGAGTACTCATCCGAAGTACTCAGCAAGCAAGGATCTACACTACATATGCAACATTATCAAAAAGAGGCTGTATATGTGGACTGGGCTGCAGAAATGCCAGAATAGAGAGAAGGCCTAGTCCTATCAAAGACTAGCATCTTCAGCGGTCTTGCAGCATTAGAAGAGTGTAGATTAGTACCGTATATAGTAGTAGTATCATTAAGTCTCAACCTCACCCAGAGATTCTTTCTCGACTCCCAGCAAGAAAGCAATCCCAGAGCCATACAGTCATCAACCTCGTCCAGAGATCCCTTCTCGACTCCCTGCGAGAAGCAATCCCAGAGCCATAGTATCCAATTCTAGCTGTATTGATCGGGATACAACTCCGAGTGTCCGTTACCGAGGACCCGACTATGCATAGATTAGTTCTTCCCTGCAGGGGTGCACCAACTTACCCACCACGCTCGCTTAACTCCGCCGGACACACTTTTCCGGGTCATGCCCGCCCTCGGCCAAACGACACACCGCAACCCTACCTAGAGCTCAGCAGAGAGGTCCCCGTCGGTCTACATCCTAAGCGCTCGGGGGTCTTGGGCCATCGCCCCTCGCCCTCCGGGTAGTTGCGCACATGGCTCAGATCCAAGCACCACCTCTGTCATGAATGGCGCCAATCACTCCATGCTGCACTGCTGAACTGGACGTCTGACAGAGCTTTCGGCTGATGCTACGATGCAGAGTGCCCATAACTTTTCTCGCGTGATGGTTAGTGCTATCGGGCCAGAGGCCCACTCAGATCAAATATCCAAATCGAAGTGTGTTGGTAGTGCGGTAACGAGCAGAGACTCACGATCGATGTGACCCCATCGCCCCGTCTCGAGGACTTGCTGCAAGGGCCAAGAATGCCCGGCCACGCGTCGTATTCTCACTCGGGCACCATCCAGGTCAACCCGTCTCCATATCACTTGCGGGTACCCCTTAGGGTCGACCCGCCTTCCAAGTAACAGTGTAAAGTCCAATTATCCTTGTGTCCATAACATCAAGGGAAATCCGAGGTATCACCCTCGTTGGATTCCTACTCGATGTATCCGTCAAGGTGAACTCGGAGGAATCACCCTCGATGGGTTCACACTTGAGGTGTTGTACGATGGCGTCGTTATCGGAAGGGGTGAAGGAGGAATCACCCTCGATGACCACGACCAAATAGCTACTCTACAGAGTTAACATCGGGAGTGCTATACGAGGTATCACCCTCGACACTCGATGGTAACGATGCAGTGTCGTACAACCAAGGGGGTGATGTGCGGTGCCGGGGCCTGTCTTCGATCCCGTTGATCGGGTCTTCTGATAATCCAGCGGGGCAACCGGGACAAGTGGGGCCACTGATAGGTCTCTACCCAGCCTATACTAGACAGTTTAGGATAAGCAGGTAAGGTTTCAATAGCAGGTTACAATAAACAGGCTATGCATCAGAATAGGTAAACCAGTAGTAGCCGCAATTCTAATGCAAGCATGGGAGAGAAAGAATAGGCGATATCGGTGTGCTCAAGGGGGGTGCTTGCCTGGTTGCTCGGCGGCAAAGACAAGGTCGTCAACGGTGTCGTCGGGCTCCTGAGCTGCGCCGGTCTCGGGAACTGCGTCTGTAGCGGGGTCTACCGAGAGAGAAGAGGGGGAAGAAACAGTAAATACTAAGAAAAACAAGTGCTACACAATGTATAACATGACAATATGCAGTGCCGGGTGTGTCCTAACGTATGGTTGCACGTTACCGAGGAAGGGGGAATCCATTCGGGAATGTTTTCCCGGTTCCGGACATTTGTTAGACAGACGACCGGAGGGGGACGGTTCCATGTTCGAATAGTTAGGGATGTGTGGCGGACGAACGGACTGCGTATTCAGATTCGTCTCGTCATTCTGAGCAACTTTCATGTAGAAAGTATTTCCATCTGAGCAACGGTTTAATTTATATTAAATTCTGAACTTTTATTAATCATTTTGAATTATTTAATTCAAAAATTCATTTACTGCATCAGCAATGATGTCATGCTGACATCAGCAGTCAACATGACTGTTGACTGGTCAATTTGACCAGTGGGTCCCACATGTCATTGTCTGTTTAGTTAATTAACAGTTTAATTAGGTTAATTAGTCATTAGGCTAATTACGCTTAATTAG
Organism: Thinopyrum elongatum; assembly: GCA_011799875.1. Lineage (NCBI taxonomy): Eukaryota > Viridiplantae > Streptophyta > Magnoliopsida > Poales > Poaceae > Thinopyrum > Thinopyrum elongatum. Next base: position 605,311,788 of record CM022298.1, read on the forward strand.
TTAATTTAAACAGAATTAATTAAGCTAATTAATTATTTATTTAATTATGTTTATTTATTATTTATTTAATTATTTTTATTATATTTTCTTTTTTTTTCTCTTTTTCTTTTTTTTAAACGTCCTGTGGGGTGGGGCCCCTCTGTCGTAGGGCCAGGGGGCACTGGCCCAGTGTCTAGTGGCACATGGCCATGGCTGGGCGTGCTCGCGCACATGCATGCAGGCACGGTCGAGCCATGACCACGGCGCGGCCGACTGGCAGTGGCGAGCGGCGTTGGCGGAGCGGAGCAGCGGGAGGCCGGCGAGCGGTGGGAGGCGGGTGCGCGGGTAGCGCAAGCAGTGGGAGGCGGCGGGCGGCGCCGATGAGCGCGGTAGTAGGCGCGCAAGCGGCAAGCACAGCAGCAGGCGATGAGGGCGGCTGTGGCAAGGCGCGGGCAGGCGCACGCATGGGGTGTGGCCAAGGCGCGTCGAGGCGCGGACGTGCGCATCCGGGCGCGGCTACGGGCGCGGTGAGAGGGGCGAGTGGACGCGACGACCGCGACCACGGACAGGGGGTCAGAGGGGGCGAGGCCGGGCCTCACCGGCTTTGACGAGGAGTGGGGCGGCGAGGCTTGAGGGAGCATGTCGGGGGAGAGGCGGGGAGGTAAAGGAGAGAGCTAAGAAGGAGCAGAGTTGGGGATCGGGGCCACGGAGGGGCGAGCACCTGCGATTCAGTTAGGGTGGGGGGGGGGGGGGGGCAGGCGCCGTGCGGGAGGAGATGGAGAGGCGGGCGCCGGGGAGGTGGCGGCCAAGTATTCTAAATGCGAATTCTGGTTGTCTGAAGTGACATATCTCGGCCACGTGATCTCCAAAGATGGCATTGCTGTTAACCCGGAATGAGTTCAGGCTATTCTTGACTGGACTCCTCCGAAGAACGTCAAGCAAGTGAGAAGTTTTCTCGGCCTTGCAAGCTATTGCCGTCGATTTGTCGAGAACTTTTCTAAGATTGCTAAACCTTTGACTGATCTGCTTCACAAGGGCGCTAAGTTTGAGTGGACAAACAAATGTCAAGAAAGTTTTTGAACACTCAAAGACAAGCTAACATCTGCCCCAGTACTGGCTCCTCCAGATTCTCGCAAAGACTTCGTGATTTATTGTGACACATCCCATGAAGGATTAGGCTGTTTCCTAATGCAAGAGCATAAAGTGATTGCTTATGGCTCTCGACAGTTGCGCCCGCATGAAGAGAACTATCCAGTGCATGATCTAGAACTAGCTGCTGTCATATATGCATTGAAGTTATGGCGACATTACCTCCTCGGTAATCGTTGCGAGATCTACACCGATCATAAAAGTCTGAAGTACTTGTTCACTCAGCCATCTCTGAACCTCCGTCAGCAAAGATGGATGGAGACCATTACGGACTATGATTTGGGTATTTCTTATACCCCTGGCAAGGCTAACGTGATGGCTGATGCCTTAAGCCGCAAGTCCTATTGCGACAACCTCATGGTTAAGCGAGCTCAACCTCGTCTTTTTGAAGAACTGTGCAAGCTGAATCTGTGTATTGTTCCACAGGGTTCTCTTAATAATCTTGTGATACAACCAGATCTTGAGAAAGCTGTTAAGAATGCGCAAGCTAAAGATGCTGAAGTTGATCTGATGAAGAAAGACCTTCACCTAGAAAAGTACAGGGATTTCTCGCTGTCTGAAGATGGAACCTTGTATTTCAGAAACTGCATTGTCGTACCTCGCTTCGAACTCATGACTGACAAGGTCATGAAGGAGGCACGTGATACACCGCTGTCTATTCATTCGGGTAGCACCAAGATGTATCGTGATCTCCGTCAAAGGTACTGGTGGTCTAAAATGAAGCAGGATATTGCTCGATATGTTGCTGAATGTGATGTGTGTCGTCACGTTAAAGCAGAACATCAGAAGCCTCCTGGAATTCTGCAACCACTTCCTATTCCTCTATGGAAATGGGATAAGGTTCAGATGGATTTCATTGCTGGCCTTCCCAGGTCACAGAAGGGTCACGATGCAATTCTTGTCGTCGTCGACCAACTCTCTAAAGTTGCACACTTTCTGCCCGTCAAGGAAACTGTCACTGCTAGTCAGTTAGCAGAGTTGTATATCTCCAGAATTGTTTCACTCCACGGTATTCTGAAGGAGATCAGTTCGGACCGTGGCGTTCTTTTCACCTCCAAGTTCTGGGAAAGTTTCCAAGAAGCTATGGGAACTCATATTACCTGGAGTTCAGCTTATCACCCCCAGTCCCAAGGCCAAGTTGAGCGAGTCAATCAAGTGCTTGAAGACATGCTTCGGGCTTGTGTTATATCGTTCGGTAAGAAGTGGGAAGAATCTCTCCCGTATGCCGAGTTCTCTTATAACAACAACTATCAAGCCAGCTTGAAAATGGCCCCCTTCGAAGTACTATATGGACGCAAGTGTCGAACCCCTCTGAATTGGTTAGAAACTGGGGAACGACCGCTCGTGGGTCCGGATATTATTCAACACGCTGAAGAACAAGTCTGTATTGTCCGAGAAAATCTCAAGGCGGCTCAGGACCGCCAGAAGAGCAACTATGATCGCAAACGATGGGGTTTGACTTATCAACCGGGTGATCAAGCTTATTTGCGAGTCACTCCTATGAAGGGCACTCACCATTTTGGAATCAAGGGCAAGTTAGCTCCACGCTACATTGGTCCTTTCCGCATTGTTGCAAGACATGGTCAGGTGGTGTATAAATTGGAGTTGCCGCCGCAATTCTCTCATATCCACGACGTCTTCCATGTGTCGCAACTTCACCGTTGCTTCAAGGAATCACCGCACCGAGCAGTAGATCATGAAATGCTCGAATTGCAAGATGATCTTTATTATAAGGAGCATCCGATCCGCATCCTCGATGAAGCTGAACGTCGAACCCATCAGAAGACAACCAAGTTCCTGAAAGTGCAGTGGTCAAATCATACTGAAGATGAAGCCACTTGGGAACGCGAGGATAGCCTCCGTGCTGAATACCCCGAACTTTTCCCTTCTACCTCTTAATTCTCGGGACGAGAATTCTTGTTAGTGGAGGAGACTTGTAACACCCCCAGTGGTTGACTACAGTAATCCCCTTTTGATAATGCATGTCATCATGATCAATAGTGCTTAATCATCATTAGTAACATATCTCATTTCAAATTCAAATTCAATTGGAAATTCAAACTAAAAGTGAAAATAAAAGTTGTTCGAATTTGAAAAAACTAAATGTTCATAATATTGTAAATAATCCAGAGACAATTCTAAAATTATAACCAACATTACATAAATTATTTAAATGACTCTATCAACCAAAAACAGCACCCAACAACACTATTTAATACTTTTGCAATTAATTAAAAATACAAATCAAATCCAATTGCCTCCAAACCTATCTCTGGCAGTGGTAGAAATTGCATAGTATTTAATTTGACAAGTCTCACATTTTTGTAAAAGTGTTTTGTAAAAAAGGGAAAAGGCAAAACAGAAAAAAAAACAAAAAAACCCGCCCCGGCCCAACTGGGCCTCAGCCCAGCCGGCTGCCCACTAGGCTGGCCCACCCCACTCCCCCTGGACCCCGAAACCCTAGCCCTATCCCCTCGACCTCCCACTTGCCCCCCAATCTGGATCGGGTCGTTTCCCCCGCTGCGCCCCCGACGCCAATCGTCAGCGCCGCCCCATCGCCACCTCCCCGGCGCCCGCCTCTCCATCTCCTCCCGCACGGTGCCTGGCCCCCCCACTCGAACCGAACTGAATCGGGGGCTCGACCCCGCGGCGCCCCGAGCCCCGACGCCGCGCCGTCGTAGCTCGCCGTCACCTCGTCGGCGTCGCCTCCTCGCCTCTCCCCCGACACGCTCCCTCAAGCCTCGCCGCCCCACTCCCCGTCAACGCCGGTGAGGCCCGGCCTCGCCCCCTCTGACCCCCTGTTCGTGGTCGCGGTCGCCGCGTCCACTCGCCCCGCTCACCGCGCCCGTAGCCGTGCCCGGACGCGCACGCCCACGCCTCGACGCGCCCCGTGCGTGCGCTCGCCCGCGCCTTGCCACAGCCGCGCTCACCGCCTACTGCTGCGCTCGCCGGCGCCGCCCGCCGCCTCCCACTTCTTGCGCTGCCCGCGCACCCGCCTCCCGCCGCTCGCCGGCCTCCCGCTGCTCCGCTCCGCCAACGCCGCTCGCCACTGCCGGCCGACCGCGCCGTGGCCATGGCTCGGCCGTGGCTGCGTGCATGTGCGCGAGCATGCCCAGCCATGGCCATGTGCCACTGGCCACTGGGCCAGTGCCCCCTGGCCCTATGACAGAGGGGCCCCACCCCACAAGACGTTTATAAAAAAGAAAAAGAGAAAAAAAAGAAAATATAAAAAAAATTTAAAAAATAATAAATAAATATAATTAAATAATTAAATAAATAGCTTAATTAATTCTGTTTAAATTAACTAATTAAGTGTAATTAGCCTAATGACTAATTAACCTAATTAAACTGTTAATTAACTAAACAGACAATGACATGTGGGACCCATTGGTCAAATTGACCAGTCAACAGTCATGTTGACTGCTGATGTCAGCATGACATCATTGCTGATGCAGTAAATGAATTTCTGAATTAAATAATTCAAAATGATTAATAAAACTTCAGAATTTAATATAAATTAAATCGTTGCTCAAATGGAAATACTTTCTACATGAAAGTTGCTCAGAACGACGAGACGAATCCGAATACGCAGTCCGTTCGTCCGCCACACGTCCCTAACTATCCGAACATGGAACCGTCCCCCTCCGGTCATCTGTCTGACAAATGTCCGGAACCGGGAAAACATTCCCGGATGGATTCCCCCTTCCTCGGTAACGTGCAACCATACGTTAGGACACACCCGACACTGCATATTGTCATGTTATACATTGTGTAGCACTTGTTTGCTTAGTATTTACTATTTCTTCCCCCTCTTCTCTCTCGGTAGACCCCGCTACAGACGCAGTTCCCGAGATCGGCACAGCTCAGGAGCCCGACGACACCGTTGATGACCTTGTCTTTGCCGCCGAGCAACCAGGCAAGCACCCCCCTTGAGCATACCGATATCGCCTAGTCTTTCTCTCCCATGCTTGCATTAGAATTGCTGCTACTACTGCTTTACCTATTCTGATGCATAGCCTGTTTATTGTAACCTGCTATTGAAACCTTACCTGCTTATCCTAAACTGTCTAGTATAGGCTGGGTAGAGACCTATCAGTGACCCCACTTGTCCCGGTTGCCCCGCTGGATTATCAGAAGACCCGATCAACGGGATCGAAGACAGGCCCCGGCACCGCACATCACCCCCTTGGTTGTATGACACTGCATCGTTACCATTGAGTGTCGAGGGTGATACCTCGTATAGCACTCCCGATGTTAACTCTGTAGAGTAGCTATTTGGTCGTGGTCATCGAGGGTGATTCCTCCTTCACCACTTTTGATAACGACGCCGTCGTACAACACCTCAAGTGTGAACCCATCGAGGTTGATTCCTCCGAGTTCACCTTGACGGATACATCGAGTAGGAATCCAACGAGGGTGATACCTCGGATTTCCCTTGATGTTATGGGCACAAGGATAATTGGACTTTACACTATTACTTGGAAGGCGGGTCGACCCTGAGGGGTACCCGCGAGTGATATGGAGACGGGTTGACCTGGATGGTTCCCGAGTGAGAATACGAGGCATGGCCGGGCATTCTTGGCCCTTGCCGCAAGTCCTCGAGACGGGGCGACGGGGTCACATCGATCGTGAGTCTCTGCTCGTTACCGTACTACCAACACACTTCGATTTGGATATTTGATCTGAGTGGGCCTCTGGCCCGATAGCACTAACCATCACGCGGGAAAAGTTATGGGCACTCTGCATCGTAGCATCTGCCGAAAGCTCTGTCAGACGTCCAATTCAGCAGTGCGGCATGGAGTGATTGGCGCCATTCACGAAAGAGGTGGTGCTTGGATCTGAGCCATGTGCGCAACGACCTGGAGGGCGAGGGGCGATGGCCCAAGACCCCCGAGCACTTAGGATGTAGACCGGCGGGGACCTCTTTGCTGAGCTCTAGGTAGGGTTGCGGTGTGTCGTTTGGCCGAGGCCGGGCATGACCCGGAAAAGTGTGTCCGGCCAGAGTTAAGCGAGCGTGGTGGGCAAGTTGGTGCACCCCTGCAGGGAAGAACTAATCTATGCATAGCCGGATCCTCGGTAACGGACACTCGGAGTTGTATCCCGATCGATACAGCTAGAATTGGATACTATGGCTCTGGGATTGCTTCTCGCAGGGAGTCGAGAAGGGATCTCTGGACGAGGTTGATGACTGTATGACTCTGGGATTGCTTTCTCGCAGGGAGTCGAGAAAGGATCTCTGGGTGAGGTGGAGACTTAATGATACTACTACTATATACGGTACTAATCTACACTCTTGTAATACTGCAAGACCGTTGAAGATGCTAGTCTTCGATAGGACTAGGCCTTCTTTCTATTCTAGCATTTCTGCAGCCCAGTCCACATATACAGCCTCTCTTTGATAATGTTGCATATGTAGTGTAGATCCTTGCTTGCTGAGTACTTCGGATGAGTACTCATGGTTGCTTTGCTTTCTTTTTCTCCCCATACCCTTTTGATGCAACCAGATGACGGAGCCCCGGATACAACTGCCCCCGCCGACGATCGCTACATCTACCCCGAGGGTGGATACTACTACGAGTTGGCTGACGACTAGGAGTAGGATCGGAGGGTCCCAGGCAGGAGGCCTGCGCCTTTCGATCGTAGTGTTTCCTTTTGCCCCGCCTTTTATGGGCCTATCTGTGTTTTCTTTTATATCTGTACTCAGATATCTGATGCTTCCGCTGACGCTTGTATGCGAGCTTATGTATTCGAGCCCTCGAGGCCCCTGGCTTGTAATATAAAGCTTGAATGACTTTATTTAAGTTTTAGAGTTGTGTTGTGATATCTTCCCGTGAGTCCTTAGGCTTGATCGTGTGCATTTGCATGCATGATTAGTGCACGATTGAGCCGGGGGTGTCACAAAAACCAACAAACTATGTTCTCAGTCAACTTTGCAACTACAATTCATCATATTTTCAGGAAGGGTCTCATATCGGAGCCTTTTGGCAAGTACACGTACTCAACCATCATTTAATCTTCTATGATTGCTAACACTCACAGCATACATATGAGCAAAAAGTTTCAACTGGACACACAGAAAGATAGGGGCTTATAGTTTCGCCTCCCAACTTATTCACCTCAAGGGTGATGTCAACAATAATAACTCATGATCATTCACATTCAACTGGATATATGTGCCTAGATCTTTCCTCACCACATGGTGCTTGCAAAAAGAGAAAATAAAAAGGAATAGAGAAGAATACTTTGACTCTTGCATAAAAAGTAAATACATAAAAGTAAAAGATAGGCCCTTCGCAGAGGGAAGTAGAGGTTGTCATGCGCTTTTTGGTTTTGTATGCACAATCCCTTAATGCAAAAGAATGTCACGTTATATTGCCCCTTATGATAGTGACCTTGATTATGCGGTCCGTCACTTTTATTACTTTGCTATCACAAGTTCGTACAACGCTCAATTTTCTCTTACACTAAATGATTAAACACATTTAGAAGCAATTTTTATTGCCTTTTTGCACCGATGACAACTTACTTAAAGGATCTTGCTCAATCCAATGGTAGGTATGGTGGACTCTCAAAACATGAGTTTGGGTTTAAGGTTTTTGGATGCACAAGTAGTATCTCTACTTAGTGCGGATTTTTTGGCTAGCAAAGATATTGAGCAAGCACCACATGTTGAAGGATCTATGACAATATAACTTCTATGTGAATATGAACAAACATAAATAATTAGGTTTTCTTCCTTGTCCAACGTCAACAATTTTGACATATAATATTTAATGGGGGATCACAATCACAAAAGATGACCAAGATGGTATATTTGCATGTGAATATTTTCTTCCCTTATTAATTCTTTCATGAATTGCATTATTGACTAATGCTATGTTTGTCAACTTTCAATAAATTTTACCACTTATACTTTTCCTTATGTAGTGTCATTACTTACCATAAGATTAGCATATGATCTTTTTCATTTATTTCCTTTATTTTGATTGCAACAAGAAAGTAAAGAAGCAAAAACTCAAACTAAACTTTATTGTAAAGCTCTCACTCGATTACATAGATAGATAGATCATGAAACTAGCACTCGAAAATAGATCATACTAAACTTTTTATTCAATTAAATCACAAAATAACTAAAGATAAAACTAAGATAGGTAAAGCTAGTAAAAGTGATGGTGATACGATACCGGGGCATCTCCCCGAAGTTTGGCACAAGCCAAGGGGAGTGCCCATACCCATGTACTAAAGTCTCCTTTGGTGGGGAAGATGATGAAGGTGGTGGTGATGTAGCATTCTTCTTTTCCAACTTGCGTCTGAAGCTAAAATTTTCCTCCGTTAGATCATAATTCTCCAGCTCAAGCTTCAATATCCTCTTGCATAATGCTGCCTTGCTCTCCTACAGAAAATGAGACAGGATAAATTGAACCTTAGGTTTGTTTCCTTTGTTAGGAAGGCTTGACTTCTTGAATTCCACATGCATATCTCCAGGCTAAGGTAGTGGATCTTCATTTTCATCCTCATCGGAGCTATCAGCCCTTGCTTCCTTCATGTCAGCTGATAACCCACAAGTATAGGGGCTCGTTTGTAGCCTTTTTCGATAAATAAGAGTGTCGAACCCAACGAGGAGCTAAAGACAGAACAAATATTCCCTCAAGTTCTATCGACCATCGATACAACTCTACGCACACTTGACGTTTGCTATACCTAGAACAAGTATAAAACTAGAAGTACTTTGCAAGAATAAAACTATGAATAAATTGCAAGATTATAAAAGTAGATAGCTTTTGTCAAACAAGAAAGTTATTTGTCCCTAGGTGATCGATAACTAAACCGGTAATCATTGTTGCAATTTTATATGAGGAAGAGGCATGAGCTAACATACTTTCTCTACTTGCATCATGTGACGCCCTCAATTCAATCGTACACTAATCATACATGCAAATGTGTACGATCAAGATCAAGGACTCATGGGAAGATATCACAACACAACTCTAAACACAAATAAAATAATACAAGCTTTATATTACAAGCCAGGGGCCTCGAGGGCTCGAATACATAAGCTCAATCATAAACGAGTCAGCGGAATCAACAATATCTGAGTACAGACATAAGTTAAACAAGATGCCATAAGATGGCTAGCACAAAAGGAATACAGATCGAAGAGGCGCAGGCCTCCTGCCTGGAATCCTCCTAAACTACTCCTGGTCATCGGCGGCCTGCACGTAGTAGTAGGCACCCTCGGTGTAGTAGGAGTCGCCGAAGGTGGCGTCTGGCTCCTGGGCTCCACCATCTGGTTGTGACATCTGAGAAGAATGGAAAAGGAGGAAAAGAGGGAGCAAAGCAACCGTGAGTACTCATCCAAAGTACTCGCAAGCAAGGATCTACACTACATATGCATCGATATCAAAGAAATGGGTAGTATCTGTGGACTGAACTGCAGAATGCCAGAATAAGAGGGGGATAGCTAGTCCTATCGAAGACTACGCTTCTGGCAGCCTCCATCTTGAAGCATGTAGAAGAGAGTAGCTGGTAAGATCACCAAGTAACAACATATATCATAGTCCTACCTGACGATCCTCCCCTCGTCGCCCTGTGGGAAAGCGATCACCGGTTGTATCTGGAACTTGTAAGGGGTGTGTTTTATTGAGTATCTGGTTCTAGTTGTCATAAGGTCGAAGTACAACTCCGGGTCATCCTGTTACCATGGACACTGCTATTCGAATAGATCAATCTTCCCTGCAGGGGTGCACCACATTACCCGACACGCTCGATCCCTCTGGCCGGGCACACTTTCCTGGGTCATGTCTGGCCTCGGGAGATCAACACGTCGCAGCCCTACCTAGGCCCGACAGAGAGGTCAGCACGCCGGTCTAAATCCTAAGCGCGCAGGGGTCTTGGGCCCATCGCCCTTTGCACTCCTGCATGTTGCGAGGGCGGCCAGTGAGCAGACCTGGCAGCCTCCATTACAAAGGAGGGTGCTTTACGCGGTCCAACCCGGCGCGCGCCGCTCAGTCGCTGACGTCTAGAAGGCTTCGGCTGATACTACGACGTCGGTTGCCCATATCTTGTCACACGTGGCGGTTAGTGCGTATAGGTCAATACCAACTCAGATCAAATACCCAATCTCGTTAAGCATGTTATTGAAGTATCCGCGGACACCGATCAGGACCAGGCCCACCTGTCTCCTAGGTGGTCACAACCTGCCCTGTCGCTCCACCACAAAGTAACACTCGGGGGCCGTCAGGAACCCAGGCCCACCACTACCTGGATGGAACCACCTGCCCCTTCAGCCCCCATATCCGAACAGTAACATAACTATTGTAATAGTATATAGTATATACCCGTGACCGCCTCCCGAGTGATCACGGCCCAATAGTATAGCATGCCAGACGGACAAGAGTGTAGGGCTACTGATGACATTCTAGCAACCTATACTAAGCATTTAGGATTGCAGGTAAAGGTATCAACAGTAGTAACAAGGACAGGCTATGCAGCAGTATAGGATCAAACCGATGAAACAGTAACACTACTCTAATGCAAGCAGTAGAGGGAAAGAGTAGGCGATATCGGGATGAACAAGGGGGGTTGGCTTGCATAGAAGCTCGGCAGAGAAGGACGGGTCATCAACACCTTAGTCGATCGGAGCAGCAGTAGTGGCGTCAGTCTCGAAGTCTATCGGAGAGAAGAGGGGGGAAGAAACAATAAATACAATGCAAACAGATGCATGACGATGCATGACATGGCAATAAACAGCGCTAGGTGTGATCTAATGCGGTACTACGCGATACTGGCGAAGGGGGAAAAACATCTGGGAAAGTATTCCCGGTGTTTGGCATTTTCGTACAGATGAAACGAAGGGGGGCGGTTGCATGTTCGCTATGCTAGGGACGTGTGGCAGACGAGCGGACTGCGTATTCAAATTCGTCTCGTCTTTCTGAGCAACTTTCATGTACAAAGTATTTTCATCCGAGTTACGGATTATTTTATATTAATTTTCAAAGTTTTAATTCATTTTCTAAATTATTTTAATTCAAAAATTAAATGTTAAATTGCTAGATGTACCCAGCACACCCAGTTGACCAGTCAACATTTGATTGGTCAACAGGGGGTGGGGCCCGCCTGTCTTACACAGATCTAACTAACTAACTATCAGCTTATTAGTTAATTAGCAGGTTAATTAAAGTTAAATTAATTAAGCGTCTTAATTAAGTTAATTAATTATTTACTTAATTAATTAATTTTTATATTTATAATTTTTTTAAACGTTCTGGGGGCGGCCCCACTAGTCATAGGCCCAGGGGCCAAAGCGGGCTAACGGGCGTGGTCATGCGGGCGCTAGTGGGCATCGGCACCTAGAGCGAACCCGAACGGGTGCTCGGCGCCGGCGGCCATGGCAGGGCGGCTGCAGGGAGCAAGGGGGGCAGGGCGGCGCACCAGCGTGGAGCAATGCGGCGGCGCAGTAGAATGGAGCGGGACGGCGCGGCAGTAGCGGCGCAGGCGGGACGGCGTGGCAGCAGCGGTGGTTCGCGGCGAGCAGGGGTGGCCGGCTGGTGACTGCGGGCGACAGGCGACGCCGGCGCGCGTGCGAGAGGCGCGACCATGGTGAGGCGAGCGCGTGGCTGCGGCTGGAGCGGGCGGACGCGGACAGGAGCGTGAGGCAGCCGTGGGCGCGGGCGAGCGTGCGGGAGCGGACAAGGGGGGGACCAGCAGGGAGGAGGCACGGCCGGAGACGGGGCGAATGGGCCAACGGATGCAGGGGGCTGCAGGGCGCGAGGCGCATGCGGGCGAGGACGGCGCCGTGGCGTGCGACAACGCAGGCAGAGCGCGAGCTCGTCGCGGTGACCGTGGTGGCGGGGACAGGGAGAGAGGAGCGCGGGGTGTTCCTCAGCCCCGAGTAGAGGTATGCCGGCGAGGCTCGGTGAAGGCCTGTGGGGAAGAGGCGATGAGGCGCGGGCGTCGTCGTCGGGGCGGGGATGAGGAGGCAACGGCGACAGCGGTGGACGACGGGGACGGCGAGGTCAAGGCATCGGGCGCGGCTCGATCCAGATCTGGATCGAGGGGGGGAGAAGAGGGGATCGTGGGGGGTAAGTGGGGGTGACCGGTTAGGGTTTCCCCCCGGGCGGGGGATATGGAGGGGGAATTGGGGCGCCGGCTGGGCCGACCTGGCTAGCCTAGTGGCCAGCTGGGCCGAGGCCCAGCGAGGGGAGGGGTCTTTCTTCTTTTCTTTGTTTTGTTTTATTTTTACCTTCTCTTTTCTGTTTTAGTTTTTTATTCTCCTTTTATATTTAGCTCTATAAAAATCACCACTAGTACCTAAAATTGTATTTATAAATATACTACTGTCACAACAATTCTTAAGCCAAAACAAATTAGTTTAATATTTTATAAAAATCCAATAGGCATTTATTCCATTGATTCAACTCTGTTTTAATTATTTCAGAGTCTTTAAACATTATATCAAAGTTTGGTTTCACCACCATAATCACCACCATAATCACCTATGCATTATCTCGCATGACCCGAACATTTTAGTTTCATTGTTTGAAAACTTTTGTTGTTTGCCTTGGTTTTGAAATTGAATTTGAATCGGTTTCGAATCAACATGAGTTCATCAACAGTAATCGAGGTGACGTGGCATCATTAGCAGAGGGTTACTGTAGCTTAATTATCCGGGCATTACAATTCTCCACCACTTCAAGAAATCTCGTCCCGAGATTTAGGAGGGGGGTAAGGGGGAAGAGATTTGGTGTCGAAATTCTAACGGGTCTTCTCGGTCTTGGTTGCTCTTCTCGAAGAGGTCGATCCATTATGTTGATGCCTTCATCCCTCTGCACCAGGTCATCACTATGAAGTCGTCCTCCTTTCTTTGGGATCTTTATCGTACTTACGAAGGACAAGAGGGGGAACTATAAGGACAGATGTTTGCCAGGGCGGATATTCGGCAATTGCATCAGGGCATGAGGCACAAGGTATGTCTCGAGTTGAAACTTAAGAAAAACATCGAGAGCAAAGGAAGAAGTTACATTAAGAAGTTTCAAACGAACAGACAATCATTTGTTGCCTGAAACAGAGTGTGAAAGGGGTTTAGAGCAATCGGCATAAGTATGGTGTCGGATACCAGAATTGGTGATTTCTCGGAAGGTGGCTCGTGAATTACATACAAAGCCACGCGTGAGGAATAACTTTGGAAACAGGGGGGTGTACAGGAGAGTCAGGTTTTGATCCTGTGGACTTGTGGGTTATGGGCCCACCATGTGGGTTAAAAATTAGGAAGGGCGATGTCATCTTGCACGAACATGATAGCAAGGCATGTCGGAGAATAGACTGTTAGTTATGTCGGCAACAACTTCAGTACCAAGGGCGAGGGACGAAGAGAACCATTTTCCTACTGAGGCGGACCAATAGGCAAAGTTCTCGTCCATCAGTGGTTAATGGAATGTCATCAACAATAGTAACAGGGTTTTACTGGCAGAGTTGTACAACCGGGGTGTTACATAAGCAGAGAATTATTACTGCTTAGATTATGTGTAGATCACCAGAAAGGGTAAACAAACCAACGGAAAGGAAAATGTGATTATCAGTTTAAACAAACCAATGGAAAGGAAAATTTGTTGATACACATATTTTAGGGGTATATCCTCCACAAGGACAAGTAGAGCATGATATCCCTGACATGATAGAAAGTAGAAAACCATTTAGGTAAGGGGAGAGGAATTTCATAACATTACCCATACAACGGTGTTTGGATAATTGATAAAGAAATTTTAGCATGGTGCTTTAAATGTTCTTATCAAAGACCGGAGTACCACAGACATGCTTCGAGATAGCACTGACATGGTCTTCAAGCAAAGGTCAGACTTTGGATACACGAAGGATTCATCAGGAACAACTTGTAGAATAAGTCTTACAGTTTCCTCCTGGAAGAATGGATAGCCTTGCTGAAAAGGAAACTATAACAATAGGGGCTCTGGCTAGGTGTGCTAGGCATGACATCACCTTACCGGGTCATATAAAGACCAATGTTATAACTCTTGAAAATATGTTCCAACCATCATATTTGACCGAGATTTAGATCTGATTGGTGTCAGGATACCTCAGACTCAGGATGCTTGAGAAGAAAAAGGTGCAACACAAATTGACGAGATGACATTGTAAGATTATCGGGAAATGAAATATGGAAGCTAGTTCCGAAACAAGAGTTCATCATTAAATCACGAAGAGGATGAGGATGTGGCTGATGGACTCAGCAACAACTCATCGGGATTTCCAAAAAGATGGGATTCCATAATTATGTGAACAAGGAGATAACATTTGTCAGATCAAATTATATAATAATGTATGCTCGAGGAAAACATACACAATTAAACATTGGTTGAAAGGTGCGCCCGAAATATGGGCCAAGTAGCACGATCAATGTTAGAATGGTGATTCAATAACCAAAAGACTTAGAATGAAACTATCGACCATACACTTCAAGCAATAGGGTTGCTAGAAGTTTTGAATTCCCGCATCATAGCTCAATTGTCGGTATTCCGGTTAGAAACAACACGGGTGCCAAGAAATGAACGGAGATGGCGAGAAGTATTACTATATAAGGAATTCTTAAGAGGTGGTGAAATTATCACCACACTCTTGACATAAAAGATGGTAATACTACAAGGTAGAACAGAATATGAGCTAGATAGTAAGGAACTCAAAGTACAACTCAAAACAGGAACAAGTTTGTGTTGGGGGGAAGGCAAGAATGTTGTCGATGATAACACAAATCATCGAGGGGCAAGGATGGTATTTGTCATCATGAATTTGATTGATATCCTGGAAGGAGTAAAAATGTTGATGATGATCATGAATTTTTTTGTCAAGAGGCTCCACGAAGAAGCAATCGAACAGCGACTGCAACACGCATAAGGATTGATGCAGCGGAAGATTATTGGATCCACGGATACGACACCAGCTTAGTGTAACACCGCCATGTAATAGCCACTGTGATCATCTGCTAATAATGCCAAGTCACTTCATTTGTCGTGCCTAGTCATAGTGGTTAATCAAAACAAATCAAATTTCTCTCTGAAAATCATTTCAAATTCAAAGTGCAAAATAAAGTTGTTGAAAAGTTGCTGCAAAAATGTTCATTAAATAACACATAATTCAAAAGCAAATATAAAAATGACATCAACATTTATTGAATTCCAAACCTGGCCCTAGCAATCAAAACAGTACCCAAAACAGCCCTATTAAATCCAATTTCATTTTTTGAAAATACCAAATGGATTCAAAAACTCTCCAAACTTATTGAGGCAGTTCCAGCCATTGCCTAGTAACTGATTTGGCAAGTCACATATTTTACAAAAGTCAAATGGACTTAAAAATAAAATGAAACAAAAAAGAATAAAAGAAAATAGAAGAAAGAAATAAAAGAAAATAAAACGAGGCACTGTGCACTGGGCCTAAGTGCACAGTGCCCCGATTCCGGCCCACCGGCCCAACTTCCCTCTTCTCTCCCTTTGCTTGTCAGCGCCGCCGTGGTCGAGCGCGCGCTCGCCGGTGTGGCGTCGACACCGCGGCAGCCACCGATGCCGCGAGAGGATAAGGACGGCCCGTTCCTCCCCCTGGCATCCTCCTCATCATTCTCCCCCTCTCCCTGCTCGCTCGCCCCTCTCTCCCTCTTCCTCAGATACATCGCTGAACGCCGTCGCCGCCGTGCCTTGCTGCTCGCCGTGGCCATCGGCGCCTACTTACTCCTCCGTGGTGTCCAGGCGGTCCGCCAGCGACCGCCGCGTCGATCGGTGCACTCAGCTGGAGCAGGCAGGCCCTGTAGCTGCCGGACGCCACCGCCCCTTTTCTTCTCCGACTCCGGTGCTCGCCGACGAATTCGGGCTCCTCTTTTGCTACTAATCCGTCGAGGGCCTTCGGCGTGCCGCTCGGTGAGCTCTGTCTCCTATTCCCTCTTCTCCCTTGTCCTGTCGTGCCCATAGCTCGTTGCTTTGCGTATGCCCGAACCCGCGGCCGCTGACGAGCTCGCTGCCATGGCCATCGTTGCCGTCACGCGCGGCGGAACCCCGCATCGAGCTCCTGGAGCTCATGCGAGTCCAACGAGACCTCTACCACCTCTCCTCGTGCCATGTAGCATCGAATCCGACGAGGCCCGAACTCCGACGCCGCTTTAGCTCGTCGCCGGCGCCGTTCCGGTCGATTCCGACGCCTCGCGCTAGCACAGATGGACGCGGCACTCGCTGCTCATTCCAACGTGCCCAAGCACGCGCGAAAAAGACCCCCTGTGGCGCGTTTCCGACGCCGGCTGCGCCCCTCCGCCGTGTCTAGAGGTCGCCGGCGTCGAGCCGCCGGCCGCCGCCATGCTGGCAGGCCTGGGGCCACCCCTAGTGACACTGCCCGTGGGTCCAGGGGCCCCCGTTGACTGGTATGACCAGTCAACGTGCTGACTGGGCGCCCACTGTGCCACTGACACGCGGGCCCCACCGCCCTTTTAATTAACTAAAATGTTTTACAATTAAAAATAAATAAATTAAGTTAATTAGTCTATGACAGGTGGGGTCTAGTAGTTAATTAGATTCAGTTTTGATTAAAATTAAACTCTGTTTTATAACAGAGGCTGACATGTGGGTCCCACAGGTTTGACCTGGTCAGACTACCAGTTGACCTGCTGACGTCACTCCTACGCAATGCTGACGTCATATATCCTTTTCTGTTCATAAAAATAATTCTAGAAAATCATTTAAATCTTTGAAAATTCATAACTTTTAAACCGTAGCTCAGATTGAAAAACTTAAAACATGAAAGTTGATCAGAACGACGAGACGGATCTGATTGTGTCGTCTGTTTCCATGTCGGAACCCCCTACATAGGAGAACCTGTAACTTTTAGCCAGATTCCGGTATATGAATAGTGCATATTCACCGGTTAATAAATCCAACTTAAATCCTAAAGTAACTAAAAATGACTTAGACATACTTTAGGCAAACCCTGCACTGCATCCTAGGCATGGCATGCCCTGTATTGCATTGTTTGCTGTGTATTTATATGTTTCTCCCCCCTCTTCTCTCTCGGTAGACCCCGACGTCGACGTAGCTCCCGAGACCGACGCAGCTCCGGAGGTCGACTACGCCCCTGACGATCAGACCCTTGCCACCGAGCTTCCAGGTAAGCACCCCCCTTTTGAGCATTCCGATATCGCCCACTCTCTTCTCTCTTTTGCTTGCATTAGAAGTTACTGCTGCTGCTGTTATCCTATTTCTGCTGCATAGCCTGTTTATTGTAACCTGCTATTGTTACCTACCTGCTTATCCTAAACTATTTAGTATAGGTTGGGTAGAGACCCAGCAGAGAGCCCACTTAATCCCGACGGCCCCGCTGGATCATCAGAAGACCCGATCAACGGGATCGAAGACCAGGCCCCGGCACCGCACATCACTTTCCCCTTAGTTGCTCGACCCTACTGGGTTACTATCGAGTGCGGAGGGTGATACCTCATCAGCACTTCTGATGATAACCTTGTAGGTTAGTTAATCAGACATGGTCAGCGAGGGTGATTCCTCCTACACCACCCCCGATAACGACATCGTCGAGCAACTGTTCAAGTGTGGACCTCGAGGGTGATTCCTCCTTCGTTCACCTTGATGTTTAAGTCAGGTGGGAGTCCAACGAGGGTGATGCCTCGGATTCCTTCTTGATATGGTAGCCACATGAATGCCTTTACATTATTGTTGACACTGTTTATTCTAGATAAAGACGGGTCGGCCCTGAGGGGTACCCGCACGAGATTATGATAAGAGTGATATGGAGTCGGGTGGACCTGGATGGTGCCCGAGAGCTGAACACGAGGCGTGGCCGGGCATTCTTAGGCCTTGCCACAAGTCCTCGAGACGGGGTGACGGGGTCACATCTTTCATGAGTCTCTACTCGTTACCGCACTACCAACACACTAACGGTTTGGATATTTGATCCGAGGGGCCTCTGGCCTGATAGCACTAACCATCACGTGGGCATAGTATGGGCGTTCTGCGTCGTATACTTCAGCCGGAGCTTAATAGACGTCAGCGACTGAGCGGCGCGCACTGGGTTGGACTGGTAACGCCCTGCGCTTGTATAAGGGCGGCTAGGTTTGCTCTCCGGCCGCGTTCGCAACATGCAGGAGCGTCCGGGGCGATGGACCAAGACCCCTGGATGCCTAGGTTTAGTCTGGCATGCTGACCTCTCTGTTAAGTATTCGGTCGGGTTGCGGCGAATCGTTTGGCCGAGGCCGGGCATGACCCAGAAAAGTGTGTCCGGCCGGAGTTAGTCGAGCGTGGTGGGTAAGTTGGTGCACCCCTGCAGGGAAGAAACAATCTATCGATAGCCTATCCTACGGTAACGGACACTCGGAGTTGTATCCCGATCGGTACAACTAGAACTAGTGACTTGAGATAATACTGGATAGTATGGCTCTGGGATTGCTTTCTCGCAGGGAGTCGAGGAAGGATCTCTGGCGAGGTTGATAACATTACTATACTTTACATTATGTTAATCTGCACTCTTCTAATGTTGCAAGACCAATGAAGATGCTAGTCTTCGATAGGACTAGGCCTTCCTCTCTATTCTGCCATTTCTGCAGCCCAGTCCACATATACAGCCCTCCTTTGAAAATGTTGCATATGTAGTGTAGATCCTTGCTTGCTGAGTACTTCGGATGAGTACTCACGTGTGCTTTGCTTTCTTTTTCTCCCCTTTTCCTTTTGTCGCAACCAGACGACGGATCCCCGGAGCCAGCTGCCCCCACCGACGGATACTACTACTACTACTACCCTCCCGGCGAGTACTACTACGAGGAGCCGACCAATGACCAGGAGTAGGATCGTAGGGTCCTAGGCAGGAGGCCTACGCGTTTTGATCGTAGCATTTTATTTTGCCCCGCCTTTCTAAAGGCCTATATGTAACTCTGTTATATCTGTACCCAGATATCTGATGCTTCCACTGACGCTTGTATGCCATCGAGCTATGTATTTGAGCCCTCGAGGCCCTGGCTTGTAATATAAAGCTTGTATGACTTTATTTATGTTTTAGAGTTGTGTTGTGATATCTTCAAGTGAGTCCTTAGGCTTGATCGTGTGCATTTGCGTGTATGATTAGTGCACAATTAAGCCGGGGTCATCACACTCAGCATCAAGCTTGCTGTTCGAGGTGAACAATAAGACGAGGAAGACCGACGTAAGCTTAGCTCATTGTCGAAAATTGTGCTCCGTGAAGAAGGACCAGGTAGCACAGTTAAAATCAGCACGATAATGATATAGCCAATCAGGCTAGGAATGACGTGATCGGGTACAAACTCATAAGTAAAGAAGATTGCTAAGAGTTGTTTAATCGCTGTGCGGACTCGATTTAGTTAATGGTGTCCTTGAGTGACAAACAACTCGGAACCCAGGGAAAACTGGAATCAATGAGAACTAAAAGTTGATGAAGAACTCATAAGAAGTTATGTAGTTCAGTGATATTCTCGAGATACCAGAGGGTAATACTCGAAAGTAGGACAGAATAAAGGTTGGACAGGTGCATTGATCTATAGAAGGCAAGTTCTTTAACTTGTCCGAGAAAAGGAACCAAATGAGAACATATGGTCGAAACCACGATTGCAAAGGATCAATTCACAGATACCAGAGGATATTATATCAAGGAAATAGTTATTATTACAAGAAGCTTCCATGATAGGATCTACATCGTGTCCATGGGCATGAACACAAAGGTTCAAGGTCGAGTCCCACTTCTTCAATGCATAACCTTCCATTCAATTCATGTGTTTCGAAAATGACATTAGTTATTGAAAGTTTTACCTGGTGCAATGTGACGCCCCCGGCCCGATCGTGCACTAATCATACACGCAAATGCACACGATCAAGCCTAAGGACTCACGGGAAGATATCACAACACAACTCTAAAATATAAATAAAGTCATACAAGCTTTATATTACAAGCCAGGGGCCTCGAGGGCTCGAATACATAAGCTTGCGAACCAGCGTCAGCGGAAGCATCAGATATCTGAGTACAGATATAAAAGAAAGTACAGAAAGGCCTTTAGAAAGGCGGGGCAAAATAAAACACTACGATCGAAAGGCGCAGGCCTCCTGCCTGGGACCCTCTGATCCTACTCCTGGTCGTCAGTCAACTCGTAGTAGTATCCATCCTCTGGGTAGTAGTAGTAACGATCGTCGGGGCATCTGTCTCAGGGGGCTCCGTCCTCTGGTCACGTCAAACTGATATGGGGAGAAAAAGGAAAACAAAGCAACCGTGAGTACTCAGAAGTACTCAGCAAGCAAGGATCTACACTACATATGCAACATTTTCAAAGGGAGGCTGTATATGTGGACTGGGCTGCAGAAATGCCAGAATAGAGAGAAGGCCTAGTCCTATCGAAGACTAGCATCTTCAGCGGTCTTGCAGCAGTAGAAGAGAGTAGAACAATACCATATAATGTAGCAGTAATAATATCAACCTCACCCAGAGATCCTTTCTCGACTCCCTGCGAGAAAGCAATCCCAGAGCCATAAAGTCATCAAACCTCGTCCTGAGATCCCTTCTCGACTCCCTGCGAGAAGCAATCCAGAGTCATAATATACAGGTTTCATCACAGGTATCCAGTTCTAAATTGTATCAATCAGGATAACAACTCCGGTGTCCTTTACCGTAGGACCGGCTATCGATTATAGAAATGTTTCTCCCTGCAGGGCACAAACTTACCCAACACGCTCGATTTAACTCCGGCCGGACACACTTTCTGGTCATGCCCGGCCGTCGGCCAAACGACACATCGCAAACCCACCTGATAGTCAGCAGAGAGGTCCCCGTCGGTCTACATAACCTAAGCGCTCAGAGGTCTTGGGCCATCGCCCTGTGCACTCCGAGTCGTTGCGCGCAGGTGAGAAGCATCTGGCACCAGGAGGGCGCCGGTCGTCCGTGCCGCGCATGCTGAACTGGACGTCTGACAGAGCTTTCGGCTGATGCTACGATGCAGAACGCCCATACTATGCCACGTGATGGTTAGTGCATCAGACCAGAGGCCTGCTCGGATCAAATATCCAAATCGCTGGCTAGGGGCTTGCGATAACGAGCAGAGACTCACGGAAAGATGGACCCCGTCGCCCGTTCTCGAGGACTTGCGGACAAGGGTTAAAGAATGCCCGGCCGCGCCTCGTATTCACCACTCGGGCCACCACACTGGCAACCCGCCTTTCACACACACAGCGGGTACCCCTCAGGGTCGACCCGCTTCCAAGTAAACAATTGTAAGGTCCAAGTATCCGTGTGTCCATACATCAGGGAATACGAGGTATCACCCTCATTGGAATTCCCATCGATTATCCATCAAGGTGAACTAGGAGCGATCACATCTCAACTGGGTCCACACTGAGGTGTTTGTAGGACAGCCGTCGTTCTATCGGAACGGTGAAGGAGGAATATCCACCTCGATGACCACGAGACCGAATAAGTCTCTACAGAGTTAAACATTTCTCTTTTTTTGAACGTGCTACAAGAGGTTTCACCCTCGGCATCGTTAGAACGCTTGCAGTGTCGTTACAACTAAGGGGGGTGATGTGCGGGATGGTCGGTCCTGGCTCTTCAATCACATTGATCGGTTCTTCTGAGATTTCCAGCGCGGCCAGTTGGGAAATAAAGTGGGTCACTGATAGGTCTTACCCCAGACCTAGACTAAAACAGGTTAGGGATATGCAGGTAATTATCAACACGCAGGGTTACATGAACAGGCTATGCATCAGAATAGGTAAAGCAGACCAGAGCACGCAGATTCTAATGCAAAGCATGAGAAATTTCAGGGAATGGCGCGATATCGGTATGCTCAAGGGAGGGGCTTGCCCGGGTGCTCGGCGGCAAGGGCAAGGTCGTTCTATGGTAGTCCTTCGGGCTCCGGGAGCGGTACGTCGGGTCTCGGGGACGACGTCGGGGTCAGGGTCTACCGAGAGAGAAGAGGGGGAGGAAACAGTATAAATATATAGCAAACATGAGCATGACAAATACGATACACGGTGCTAGGGGTAGTCTAACGCAGCATCACACGTAACAGACGGAGCGGGAGAATATCTGACGATATTTCCCGGGTCTTTGCGCAACATATCAACCGAGGCATTATACTAGGGACGGCTTGCCAGTTTCCTTTATAGTTAGGGACGCGTGACGGGCGAACGACCGCGTATTCAGATTCGTCTCGTCGTTCTGGTCACCTTTCATGTACAAATATTTTCATCTGAGCTACGGATTATTTTATATGATTTTCTAAAGTTTTTATTAATTTCTGGAATTTAATTAATTATTTAAATTAACATTATCCGAAACAGTGTCTGCTGACGTCAGCATGACGTCAGGACCAGTGGGTCCCACCTGTCATAGGCTGTTAGGTTAATTAGTGATTAACTAATTAAATTACTGTTTATTAACATACTCTTAATTAATTACCTAATCAGAGATTAATAACTTATTAATTACTAATTATTAATAATTAAATTTTTTTTATTAATTATAATTTTTAATTTTTCAAAAAAAAAAACGTTTACGTCGGGGTGGGGCCCTGGGTCAGTGGCCGGGCGACATGTCCGCCCTCGCGCTGCGTGGGGCCGGACAAGTCCAGCCCGGGCACGGGCGCACGGGCGCTCGGCGCTGGGGGGCGCGCGCGCGGGACAGGCGCGTGGCCGGAGCGGTGAGGCGCGGGAAGGCGCCGCGAACGACGAGCAGCTGCAGCGCGGGTGAGGGGGGGGTGAGGTCGCGGCGGACGAGGGAAGCGCGGCGTGGCGCGGATGTGCGGCAAGGCACATGGGGGATGGACGGGCGCGAGCGCGCGCAGCGAGCAGCAGCAGCACGGGTCGGCGCCGCTGGAGATGTGGCAGAACAGAGCAAGCAAGGCGGCGCCAGACGGGGTTGGCGAGTGGGGTGCAGTCGCTGCGGGGAGCGGGGACGTTCGAGCTGCAGAGGAAGGAGTGAAGGAGAGGGGCTCACGGCCGCGTAGAGGAACGGGGGGGGGGGGCGGCGAGGCTTATGGCGTCCGGTGAGGAGGGAGGCGCCGAGGAACGACGGCGGCGAGGTCCTCGGCGGCGGCCGTGGTGTCGGGTGCGGAGGTGGCGTCGGGGGTGGCTCCGGCGACGCGAGTCGTCCGGGTCACGCGTCGGGGAGGAGACGAGGGCGCGACGGCAGGGCGAGGAGAAGGCGGCGACGGAGCGGCGGCGCGTCCGGCGTCAGGGCCGCCGGCGGCGAGGTCGTCCGGGGCCCTCTGCCCGATCCGATCCAGGGAAAAAGGGATCAGTGGGGGGAGTGGGTGAACGCGATGGCAGATCGCGCGGGGAGGCGGTCGGGACGGCCGGCCGGCGACAGGCACGGGGGTCGATCCCGATCCAGAATTTCTGAATCGGGGGGGGGGGGAAGAGCGAGGGTGTGGGGGTATCGGCTAGGGTTTCGGTTTGTGTGGGTGGTATGGGGGGGGGGTGGGCGCCGGCTGGGCCGCCTGGCTCCCAGTGCCACGCACTGGGCCGAGGCCCCACCGGGGGGGCTTTATTTTCTTTGTTCTTTTTCTGTTTTTCTTTATTCTTTTTCTGTTTTGTCTTTTATTTTTAGTCCAACAAGACTTTTGTAAAATCGATACTCGCTCCATTATTTACAGTGCATTATCTGTCACTGCTAGAAATTGGTTTGGGGTCCATATCTTTTTGTTTGGATTTTATTTAAATTGAAAAAGGATTGAATAGTGCTATGTTGCTGCTGTTTCTAGTTGTTCGAGTCCTTTTACAATTCCAACTAATGTTGCAATCATTTTTATAAATGCTATGGGAATATTTGCAACATGAGGCACATTTTAGTTTTCCAGTTTGAACAACTTTTATTTTCCACTTTCATTTAAATTTGGATTTTGAGTTAGAAGCTGAAATGCATTATGATGCAAATGATGATCAGACACTGTTAATCATGCTGACGTGGCATAATCAAAATGGGATTACTGTAGTTAACCACTGGGGGTGTTACAAATCACCTCTACTAACAAGAATTCTCGTCCCGAGAATTAAGAAGTAGAAGGAAAAAGTTCGGGGTATTCCGCACGAAGATTATCCTCGCGTTCCCAAGTGGCTTCATCTTCAGTATGATTTGACCACTGCACTTTGAGGAACTTGGTAACCTTCTGACGGGTTCGACGTTCAGCTTCATCGAGGATGCGGATCGGATACTCCTTATAAGATAGATCATCATGCAATTCGAGCATCTCGTGATCCACTGCTTGGTGCGGAGATTCCTTGAAGCATTTACGAAGTTGCGACACATGGAAGACGTCGTGGATATGAGAGAATTGCGGCGGCAATTCCAATTTATATGCCACTTGACCACGTCTTGCAACAATGCGGAAAGGACCAATGTAGCGGGGAGCTAACTTGCCCTTGATTCCAAAACGGTGAGTGCCTTTCATAGGAGTGACACGAAGATAAGCTTGATCACTAGGTTGATAAGTCAAACCCCATCGTTTGCGATCATAGTTGCTCTTCTGGCGGTCCTGAGCCGCCTTGAGATTTTCCCGGACAATTCGGACTTGTCCTTCGGCGTGTTGAATAATTTTCGGTCCCACGAGCGGTCGTTCCCCAGTTTCTGACCAATTCAGAGGGGTTCGACACTTACGTCCATAGAGAGCTTCAAAGGGGGCCATTTTCAAGCTGGCTTGATAGCTGTTGTTATAGGAGAACTCGGCATATGGAAGAGATTCTTCCCACTTCTTGCCGAAAGAAACAACACAAGCTCGTAGCATGTCTTCAAGCACTTGGTTGACTCGTTCGACTTGGCCTTGGGATTGAGGATGATAAGCTGAACTCCAGGTAATATGAGTTCCCATAGCCTTTTGGAAACTTTCCCAGAAATGACCAGTGAATATGCTGCCACGGTCTGAACTGATCTCTTTCAGAATACCGTGGAGTGAAACAATTCTGGAGATATATAACTCTGCTAACTGACTAGCAGTGATCGTCTCCTTGACAGGCAGAAAGTGTGCAACTTTGGAGAGTTGGTCGACAACGACAAGAATAGCATCGTGACCCTTCTGTGACCTGGGAAGTCCTGTAATGAAATCCATCTGAACCTTATCCCATTTCCATAAAGGAATAGGAAGTGGTTGCAGAATTCCAGCAGGCTTCTGATGTTCTGCTTTAACGCGTCGACACACATCACATTCAGCAACATATCGAGCAATGTCTTGCTTCATTCTAGACCACCAGTACCTTTGACGGAGATCACGATACATCTTGGTGCTACCCGGATGAATAGACAGCGGGGTATCATGTGCCTCCTTCATGACTTTGTCAGTCATAAGCTCGAAGCGAGGTACGACAATGCGGTCTCTGAAATACAAGGTTCCATCTTCAGACAGCGAGAAATCCCTGTACTTTACAAGGTGAAGGTCTTTCTTCATCAGATCAATTTCAGCATCTTTAGCTTGCGCATTCTTAACAGCTTTCTCAAGGTCTGGTTCAACAACCAAGGTTTTTAAGTATCCTTGGGGAACTATCTCGAGATTTAGCTTTCGAAGCCCTTCATACAGAAGTGGTTGCTGTAGCTGAACCTCAAGTTCGCAGCAATAGGATTTGCGGCTCAACGCATCAGCCATCACATTAGCCTTGCCAGGGGTATAGGATATACCCAAGTCATAGTCCGCAATGGTCTCCATCCATCTTTGCTGACGGCGATTCAGAGATGGCTGAGTGAACAAGTACTTCAAACTTTTATGATCCGTGTAGATCTCGCAACGATTACCGAGGAGATAATGTCGCCACAACTGCAGTGCATAGATGACAGCAGCTAGTTCTAGATCATGTACCGGATAATTCTCTTCATGCGGTCGCAACTGACGAGAGCCATAGGCAATCACTTTACGCTCTTGCATTAGGATACAGCCTAATCCTTCACGGGATGCGTCACAATAGATCACAAAGTCTTTGCGAGAATCTGGAGGAGATAGTACTGGGGTATTGTAACGGATTGACATCTGCCCCAGTGGATAAAGAATGTACTCTGGATGTATCCCTGCTCGAACAGCTGGTAGCTGCGTCGCAGGGTGTGGTGGAAACAAACGATCCATCTGAAACGGAGGAAACTCATGATTGTCGAAATACAAGGAGAAGTATAACCGATCTCGGAGAGAAAAGTTAAACAAAACAATGGAAAGGAAAATGATTATCAGACTAATCAGATCAATGTCAGGGAAATCACACATATATCCAGCTCTCCGGGTGGACGAGAATTACGAGATCCTAAGTGTCGGCGTTAGTAAACTTTTAACCCGAATAGAAGAGAGGTCAGAGTCCCAGAGTAAAGGTCGAGGAGTAAAAGATCCTAATACCACCCAATTGGCGACGTGGGCCCGTAAGCCACACAGCCAAGTTAGTAAAACAGTTTTCGGTTTCTAGACTCAACTTCGGCCAAGGAGTTGGAAAGGGGGTTCCTACAGGCAGTCGGCTCTGATACCAACTTGTGACGCCCCCGGCCCGATCGTGCACTAATCATACACGCAAATGCACACGATCAAGCCTAAGGACTCACGGGAAGATATCACAACACAACTCTAAAATATAAATAAAGTCATACAAGCTTTATATTACAAGCCAGGGGCCTCGAGGGCTCGAATACATAAGCTTGCGAACCAGCGTCAGCGGAAGCATCAGATATCTGAGTACAGATATAAAAGAAAGTACAGAAAGGCCTTTAGAAAGGCGGGGCAAAATAAAACACTACGATCGAAAGGCGCAGGCCTCCTGCCTGGGACCCTCCGATCCTACTCCTGGTCGTCAGTCAACTCGTAGTAGTATCCATCCTCTGGGTGGTAGTAGTAACGATCGTCGGGGCATCTGTCTCAGGGGGCTCCGTCCTCTGGTCACGTCAAACTGATATGGGGAGAAAAAGGAAAACAAAGCAACCGTGAGTACTCAAAAGTACTCAGCAAGCAAGGATCTACACTACATATGCAACATTTTCAAAGGGAGGCTGTATATGTGGACTGGGCTGCAGAAATGCCAGAATAGAGAGAAGGCCTAGTCCTATCGAAGACTAGCATCTTCAGCGGTCTTGCAGCAGTAGAAGAGAGTAGAACAATACCATATAATGTAGCAGTAATAATATCAACCTCACCCAGAGATCCTTTCTCGACTCCCTGCGAGAAAGCAATCCCAGAGCCATAAAGTCATCAAACCTCGTCCTGAGATCCCTTCTCGACTCCCTGCGAGAAGCAATCCCAGAGCCATATATACAGGTCTCATCACAGGTATCCAGTTCTAAATTGTATCAATCAGGATACAACTCCGAGTGTCCTTTACCGTAGGACCGGCTATCGATAGAAATGTTCTTCCCTGCAGGGGTGCACCAACTTACCCAACACGCTCGATTAACTTCGGCCGGACACACTTTCCAGGGTCATGCCCGGCCTCGGCCAAACGACACATCGCAACCCTACCTACAACTCAGCAGAGAGGTCCCCGTCGGTCTACATCCTAAGCGCTCAGAGGTCTTGGGCCATCGCCCTGTGCACTCCGAGTCGTTGCGCGCAGGGAGAAGCCTGGCACCAGGAGGGCGCCGGTCCGTCCGTGCCGCCATGCTGAACTGGACGTCTGACAGAGCTTTCGGCTGATGCTACGATGCAGAACGCCCATACTATGCCCACGTGATGGTTAGTGCTATCAGACCAGAGGCCTGCTCGGATCAAATATCCAAATCGCTAGGACTAGGGGCTTGCGGTAACGAGCAGAGACTCACGAAAGATGTGACCCCGTCGCCCCGTCTCGAGGACTTGCGGCAAGGGTTAAGAATGCCCGGCCGCGCCTCTTATTCACCACTCGGGCACCACACTGGCAACCCGCCTTCACATCACACGCGGGTACCCCTCAGGGTCGACCCGCCTTTCCAAGTAACAATGTAAGGTCCAAGTATCCGTGTGTCCATAACATCAGGGAATCCGAGGTATCACCCTCATTGAATTCCCACTCGATGTATCCATCAAGGAGAACTAGGAGGAATCACCCTCACTGGGTCCACACTTGAGGTGTTGTAGGACAGCGTCGTTATCGGAAGCGGTGAAGGAGGAATCACCCTCGATGACCACGACCGAATAGCTACTCTACAGAGTTAACATCAGAAGTGCTACAAGAGGTTTCACCCTCGGCACTCGATAGTAACGCTGCAGTGTCGTTACAACTAAGGGGGGTGATGTGCGGTGTCGGGTCCTGGTCTTCAATCCCATTGATCGGGTCTTCTGACGATCCAGCGCGGCAGTCGGGATAAGTGGGGTCACTGATAGGTCTCTACCCAGCCTAGACTAAACAGTTTAGGATATGCAGGTAATTATCAACAGCAGGTTACAATGAACAGGCTATGCATCAGAATAGGTAAAGCAGCAGCAGCAGTAATTCTAATGCAAGCATGAGAAATTTAGAATGGGCGATATCGGTATGCTCAAGGGAGGGGCTTGCCTGGTTGCTCGGCGGCAAGGCAAGGTAGCGTCATGGTTGTCTTTCTTGGCTCCGGAGCTGCGTCGTCTCGGGGACGACGTCGGGGTCAGGGTCTACCGAGAGAGAAGAGGGGGGAGGAGGAAAAACAGTAATATATAGCAAACATGAAGCATGACAAATACGATACACGGTGCTAGGGGTGTCTAACGCCTGCACATACACGGAACAGACGGAGCGGAGAATATCTGACGATATTTCCGGGTCTTGGATGATTATTCGGCAGAGGATAAGAGGGGAAACGGTTGCTGCAAGTTCGGATAGTTAGGGACGCGTGATCGGGGCGCGAAGCGGACCGCGATTCAGATCGTCTCGTCGTTTGACAACTTTCATGTACAAAGTATTTTCATCTGAGCTACGGAATTATTTTATATGATTTTCTAAAGTTTTTTAAATTTCGGAATTTAATTATTATTTAAATTAACATTATCCGAAAACAGTGTCTTGCTGACGTCAGCATGACGTCAGGACCAGGGGGTCCCACCTGTCATAGGCCTGTTAGGTTAATTAGTGATTAACTAATTAAATACTGTTTAATAACACTAACTTACTTAATTAAATAACATAATCAGGATTAATAACTTAATAATAACTAATTAATTAACTAATTAATTAATTAATTATTTTATTAATTATAATTTTTAATTTTCAAAAAAAAACGTTTTCGGGGTGGGGCATGGGGTCAGTGGCAAACGGGGGGAAATTGTCGGGACCGCGCGGCTCGTAGGGTAGGACAGGCACGGGGGGGGGAAGAGGGAAAAAAGTGGGAAATATGGGAGAAGACCGTGAGCTAGATAGGGGCGTACGCGGCCGCGGGGGCACAGGGAGCAGAGATAGGTGGCGGAAGCGTCGCGGGTGGAGGAGCGGGAATGGCGAGAAAGACGAAGAAGATAAGAAGATGAGACGCGTGAGGGGGGAGGGGAGGGTGAGTGAGGTCGAGGCGGACGAGGGGGAAAGCGCGGAGTGGCGACGGATGTGCGGCAAGGCCAATGGGGGACATGGCCCACGGGCGGACGGATCGCAGTCCGGAGAGAGAGAGGCAGCAGAGAGTTCGTCGGCAGCGCGGATGGGATGTGGCAGAGGCAGAGGCAAAACAGTTCGGCGCCGCGCACAGGGGGTGGTTCGGGAGTAAGTGGGGTTTTGCAGCGGCGAAGGGGAGCGGGGCACGTTCGAGCTTGCAGAGGAGAGGAGTGAAGAGGAGGGGCTCACGGCCAGCGTTAGAGGAACGGGTGGGGGGGGGGCGGCGAGGCTTGGATGGCGTCCGGATGTGAGGAGGTGAGGCGAGGAAGCGACGGCGGCGAGGTCCTCGGGCGAGCGTTGTCGGTGTCGAGGGACGTCGGGGTGGCTTCCGGGCGACCGCGAGTCGTCCGGGGGTCACGCGTCGGGGAGTGAGCGAGGAGCGCGACGGCGAGAGCGAGGAGAAGGCGGCGACGGAGCGGGGGCGCGCCGGGCGACAGGCCGCGCAGGCGGCGAGGTCGGGTAGCGGGGCGCCTCTGCCCCGGATCCGATCCAGGGGAAAAGGGGATCGAGTGGGGGGGGGGAGGTAGGGATTGGGTGAAGGCTATGGCAGATCGGCGCGGGGAGGCGGTCGGGGACGGCCGGCGGCGACGGGCGACGGGGGGGTCGATCCCAGATCCGAATTTCTGGATGGGGGGGGGGGGGGATGAGCGAGGGGGTGGGGTAGCGGCTAGGTTTCCGGTGGAGGTGGGAGATATGGGGGAGGGGAGTGGGCGCCGGCTGGGCCGGCCTGGCTAGCCCAGTGGCCAGCTGGGCCGAGGCCCAGCGAGGGGGGGGGGCTTTATTTTCTTTTGTTCTTTTTCTGTTTTTCTTTATTCCTTTTTCTGTTTTGTCTTTTATTTTTAGTCCAAAAGACTTTTGTAAAATACGAGACTTGCTCCATTATTTACAGTGCATTATCTGTCACTGCTAGAAATTGGTTTGGGGTCCATATCTTTTTGTTTGGATTTTATTTAAATTGAAAAAGGATTGAATAGTGCTATGTTGCTGCTGTTTCTAGTTGTTCGAGTCCTTTTACAATTCCAACTAATGTTGCAATCATTTTTATAAATGCTATGGGAATATTTGCAACATGAGGCACATTTTAGTTTTCCAGTTTGAACAACTTTTATTTTCCACTTTCATTTAAATTTGGATTTTGAGTTAGAAGCTGAAATGCATTATGATGCAAATGATGATCAGACACTGTTAATCATGCTGACGTGGCATAATCAAAATGGGATTACTGTAGTTAACCACTGGGGGTGTTACATGCAATACCAGATAAGTATGACCCGTGAAATCTTTCAGGTTCACACAGATTAGGGAAGGCATTGGTTCAACCCATCGGGGCATCTTAGGAACATATACCACAAACTTCGGAGTAAATAATACAAGCTCGAAAGTAGAGCATGGTTGACAAAGCAGGGGATACAATTTACCAAAGGCATTATATACCCGTGGAAAGGCTCGCAAGGTTATTGAATATGAAGGACACTGTCGGATAATAATCCAACAAGGGTTCTTGTGGTCTACAACAGAGCTGATGTGAGTATCAGTACTCTATCAGAGGAAGAAGGAATGTAAGGGCATCAGATTATAGAAACAACAGACTAATTCAAAGCTCAAATGCAAAGGAATTATGATTTCCAAATCAAGGGATCAGAAGCAATTGCTCTGATTAAGTATGGATAAGTTGAATAGACTTTAGGTATAATCGATGGCAAATAGATTGGTCGAGAACCAGCTCATGTTCTAAATGACGTCTGAGCCGAAAAGATAATTTAAAAGGATCAACTGATGATTGCGTGCAGTCGCACTCATGTTGAATCAACAGGATCAAAATGATGGTGTCAAAGGAGACTAATGAATATTGCCAGATATATGGGAAGCATCCATAATGCAAGCAGACAAGTATTTGCAGAGCAATAAGCTGCTGAGGATTTTCGGATGATCGAATAGTATTTTGAAGACCTTTGTGAAACACTTGAACAACTGGGGATGAGCAGATACTCGATAAGTGCAAGGAATTATCCGTAGGGGTATTCTTGTGGCAAAGAACTGTAAGGAAGTAGGCACAAAGTGTCCTCGGAACAATAAAGAGAATTTCGGGGTATCTTGAAATAACAAGATCAACGTGGAATGATTGTATGAATGGCAAGTGTACGTGGTTACCCATAGGGGTTTATCGATGGAAGGGAATTGCAAAAGCGATGGCACAAAGTCTCGGGAGAACATCGGAGAGTATCGTCGGAATCTTCTGGCGATTCAAGCTATCGTCGGGAATGAGGGGCTCTCCGAGAGGAAGTATTTACAAAAACCTAAAGTCAGAGTTAGTAAAATCATTTATCCCGAATAGAAGAGAGATCAGAGTCCTAGAGTACAGATGAGGAGTAAAAGATCCTAATACCACCCAATGGCGACGTGGGCCCGTAAGACACACAACCATGTTAGTAAAAGTTTAGCAATGTCTAGACTCGACTTCAGCCAAGGAGTGTGGAAGGGGGATTCCTATAGGCAGTCGGCTCTGATAACAACTCGTGACGCCCTCGATTCAATCGTACACTAATCATATACGCAAATGTGTACGATCAAGATCAAGGACTCACGGGAAGATATCACAACACAACTCTAGACACAAATAAAATAATACAAGCTTTATATTACAAGCCAGGGGCCTCGAGGGCTCGAATACATAAGCTCGATCATAAACGAGTCAGCGGAAGCAACAATATCTGAGTACAGACATAAGTTAAACAAGATGCCATAAGATGGCTAGCACAAAAGGAATACAGATCAAAGAGGCACAGGCCTCCTGCTTGGGATCCTCCTAAACTACTCCTGGTCGTCGGCGGCCTGCACAGAGTAGTAGGCACCCTCGGTGTAGTAGGAGTCATCGAAGGTGGCGTCTGGCTCCTGGGCTCCACCATCTGGTTGCGACATCCGAGAAGAATGGAAAAGGAGGAAAAGAGGGAGTAAAGCAACCATGAGTACTCATCCAAAGTACTCGCAAGAAAGGATCTACCCTACATATGCATCGGTATCAAAGAAATGGGTAGTATCTGTGGACTGAACTGCAGAATGCCAGAATAAGAGGGGGATAGCTAGTCCTATCAAATACTACACTTCTGGCAGCCTCCATCTCGAAGCATGTAGAAGAGAGTAGCTGGTAAGATCACCAAATAACAACGTATATCATAGTCCTACCCGACGATCCTCCCCTCGGCGCCCTGTGGGAAAGCGATCACCGGGTTGTATCTAGAACTTGTAAGGGGTGTGTTTTAATAAGTATCCGGTTCTAGTTGTCATAAGGTCGAAGTACAACTCCGGGTCGTCCTGTTACCGTGGACACAGCTATTCGAATAGATCAATCTTCCCTGCAGGGGTGCACCACATTACCCGACACGCTCGATCCCTCTGGCCGGGCACACTTGCCTGGGTCATTTCCGGCCTTGGAAGATCAACACGTCGCAGCCCTACCTAGGCCCGACAGAGAGGTCAGCACGCCGGTCTAAATCCTAAGTGCGCAGGGGTCTTGGGCCCATCGCCCTTTGCACTCCTGCATGTTGCAAGGGCGGCCGGTGAGCAGACCTGGCAGCCTCCATTACAAAGGAGGGTGCTTTACGTGGTCCAACCCGGCGCGCACCACTCAGTCGCTGACGTCTAGAAGGGTTCGGCTGATACTACGACGTCGGTTGCCCATATCTTGTCCCATGTGGCGGTTAGTGCGTATAGGTCAATACCAACTCAGATCAAATACCCAATCTCGTTAAGCGTGTTTTTGAAGTATCTGCGGACGCCGATCAGGACCAGGCCCACCTGTCTCCTAGGTGGTCACAACCTGCCCTGTCGCTCCACCACAAAGTAACACTCGGGGGCCGTCGGGAACCCAGGCCCACCACTACCTGGATGGAACCACCTGCCCCTTCAGCCCCCATATCCGAACAGTAACATAAGTATTGTAATAGTATTTAGTATATACCCGTGACCACCTCCCGAGTGATCACGGCCCAATAGTATAGCATGGCAGACGAACAAGAGTGTAGGGCCACTGATGACATTCTAGCAACCTATACTAAGCATTTAGGATTGTAGGCAAAGGTGTCAACAGTAGTAACAAGGACAGGCTATGCAGAAGTATAGGATCAAACCGATGAAACAGTAACACTACTCTAATGCAAGCAGTAGAGGGAAAGAGTAGGCAATATCGGGATG
This sequence comes from Thinopyrum elongatum, assembly GCA_011799875.1. Classification (NCBI taxonomy): domain Eukaryota; kingdom Viridiplantae; phylum Streptophyta; class Magnoliopsida; order Poales; family Poaceae; genus Thinopyrum; species Thinopyrum elongatum. The sequence goes on from CM022298.1 coordinate 605,345,642, forward strand.
AACAAGGGGGGTTGGCTTGCCTGGAAGCTCGGCAGAGAAGGACGGGTCATCAACACCGTAGTCGATCGGGGCAGCAGCAGTGGCGTTAGTCTCGAAGTCTAATGGAGAGAAGAGGGGGGAAGAAACAATAAATACAATGCAAATAGATGCATGACGATGCATGACATGGCAATAAACGGCGCTAGGTGTGATCTAATGCGGTACTACGTGATACTGGCGAAGGGGGGAAAACATCCGGGAAAGTATTCCCGCTGTTTGGCATTTTCGGACAGATGAAATGGAGGGGGGCGGTTGCATGTTCGCTATGCTAGGGACGTGTGGCAGACGAGCGGACTGCGTATTCAGATTCGTCTCGTCTTTCTGAGCAACTTTCATGTACAAAGTATTTTCATCCGAGTTACGGATTATTTTATATTAATTTTCAAAGTTTTAATTCATTTTCTAAATTATTTTAATTAAAAAATTAAATGTTAAATTGCTAGATGTACCCAGCATAGTGTACACAAAAATGTACACTGGCTGACATGTGGGACCAGGGGGACCCAGTTGACTAGTCAACGTTTGACTGGTCAACAGGGGGTGGGCCCCCCTGTCATACACAGATCTAACTAACTAACTATCAACTTATTAGTTAATTAGCAGGTTAATTAAAGTTAAGTTAATTAAGTGGCTTTATTAATTTAATTAATTATTTACTTAATTAATTTTTATATTTATATTTTTTAAACGTTTTGGGGGGCGGCCCCACTGGTCATAGGCGCAGGGGCCAAAGCAGGCTAACGGGCGTGGTCATGCGGGTGCTAGCGGGCATCGGCGCCTGGAGCGAACCCGAACGGGCGCTCGGCACCGGCGGCCATGGCAGGGCGGCCGCAGAGAGCAAGGGGGCAGGGCGGCGCGCCAGCGTGGAGCAACGCGGCGGCGCAGCAGAATGGAGCGGGATGGCGCGGCAGTAGCGGCGGAGAAGGGACAACGCGGCAGCAGCGGCGGTTCACGGCAAGCATGGGAGACCGGCCGGTGACTGCGGGCGACAGGCGACGCGGGCGCGCGCGCGAGAGGCGCTACCATGGCGAGGCGAGCGCGTGGCTGCGGCTGGAGCAGGAGGACGCGGACCGGTGCGCGAGGCAGCCGTGGACGCGGGCATGCGTGCGGGAGCGGACGAGGGGGGGACCAGCAGGGAGGAGGCACGGCCGGAGACGGGGTGAACGGGCCAGCGGATGCAGGGGGCTGTAGGGCGCGAGGCGCATGCGGGCGAGGACGGCGCCGTGGTGTGCGGCGACGCAGGCAGAGCGCGAGCTCGTCGCGGTGACCGCGGTGGCGGGGACCGGGAGAGAGGAGCGCGGGGTGTTCCTCACCCCCGAGTAGAGGTACGCAGGCGAGGCTCAGTGAAGGCCGGTGGGGAAGAGGCGATGAGGCGCGGGCGTCGTCGTCAGGGCGGGGATGAGGAGGCAACGGCGACAGCGGTGGACGACATGGACGGCGAGGTCGAGGCGTCGGGCGCGGCCCGATCCAGATCTGGATCGAGGGGGGAGAAGAGGGGATCATGGGGGGGTGTGGGGGTGACCGGTTAGGGTTTCCCTCCGGGCGAGGGATATGGAGGGGGAAGTGGGGCGCCGGCTGGGCCGGCCTGGCTAGCCCAGTGGCCAGCTAGGCCGAGGCCCAGCGAGGGGGGTCTTTCTTCTTTTCTTTGTTTTGTTTTATTTTTACCATTTCTTTTCTGTTTTATTTTTTTATTCTCCTTTTATCTTTAGCTCTATAAAAATCACCACTAGTACCTAAAATTGTATTTATAAATATACTACTGTCACGACAATTCTTAAGCCAAAACAAATTAGTTTAATATTTTATAAAAATCCAATAGGCATTTGTTCCATTGATTCAACTCTGTTTTAATTATTTTAGAGTCTTTAAACATTATATCAAAGTTTGGTTTCACCACCATAATCACCTATGCATTATCTGGCATGACCCGAACATTTTAGTTCCATTTTTGAAAACTTTTGTTGTTTGCCTTGGTTTTGAAATTGAATTTGAATCGGTTTCGAATCAACACGAGTTTATCAATAGTAACCGAGGTGACGTGGCATCATTAGCAGAGGGTTACTGTAGCTTAATCATCCGGGCGTTACATATCATATGCACTTATGATTGGAACTCTAGCAAGCATCTACAACTACTAAAGATCATTAAGGTCGTAAAACCCAACCATAGCATTAAGTATCAAGTCCTCTTTATCCCATACGCAATGACCCCCAAACTCGGGTATGTGCTTCTGTCACTCACGCCACCCACCATAAGTGAACCATGAACGTATTGCAACACCCTACAGCGGGGATCCCTCCATTTGCGTGACACGAAGGGCACCATATAGGACATCACCAAAATAAAATATACAACTCAAACCGATCATGATCATCTATCAACCCATAGGACAAAACGGATCTACTCAAACATCATAGGATAACCACATATCATTGGGAAATAATATTTAGTGTTGAGCACCATGTTTAAGTAGAGATTACAGCGGGGAGAGGAGGTGTCACACCGCTGCATAGAGGGGGAGAAAGATGGTGATGACGGTAGCAAGATTGTTGATGTAGATCGCCGTCACGATCCTAGCCCCGGCGGCGCTTCGGCGCCACCGGGAGAGAGGGAGAGAGAGCCCCCCTCCTCCTTCTTCTTCCTTGGTCTCCCCCCTAGATGGGAGGGGAGTTCCCCCTCTAGTCCATGGCCTCCATGGCGGTGGAGGGGCAGGAGCCCTTCCGAGATTGGATCTCCCTCTCTGTTCTCTTCTGTTTCGCGTTCCCCATCTGGCCAAAAACCGTTTCTTAAATATCTGGAGATCCGTAACTCCGATTGCGTTGAGATTTTAACACGATTTTTTTCCGGATATAAGCTTCCTTGCACCCGAAGTATAGCTCCAACTGACTTATGAGGAGGGCACAACCCACCACCATGCGCCTGGGCTGCCTGGCACGCCCAGGTGTCTTGTGGTGGCTATGGGCCCCCGTTTGCGTTGATTCCACCTCCCAGAAATCACAAATATTCCAAAATAATTCTCCGTAAATTTTTATCGCATTTGGACTTCGTTTGATATGGATATTCTGCGAAACAAAAAACATGCAGAAAACAGGAACTGGGCACTGGATCAATATGTTAGTCCAATAAATCATATAAAATGTTGCCAAAAGTATGTGAAAGTTGTATAATATTGGCATGAAACAATAAAAAATTATAGATATGACGGAGACGTATCAGCATCCCCAAGCTTAATTCATGCTCGTCCTCGAGTAGGTAAATGATAAAAAAGATATTTTTTGATGTGGAATGCTACCTAGCATAAACTTGATCATATATCTAATCATGGCATGAATATTAACACACAAGTGATTCAAAGCAATAGTCTATAATTTGACATAAAGACATCAATACTTAGGCATCCCAACAAACAATCGTGTCTTTCAAAATATCAACACTAAAGAAAGCTATCCCTACAAAATCATATAGTCTTGTCATGCTCTGTCTTCTTGACACAAAGTATATATCATGCACAACCCCGATGACAAGCCGAGCAATTGGTTCATACTTTTTAACGCGCTTCAGCTTTTTCAACCCTCACGCAATACATGAGCGCAAGCCATGGATATAGCACTATGGGTGGAATAGAGTATGAAGATAGGGGTAAATATTGAGAAGACAAAATTAAGAAAGTCTCACATCGACGCGGCTAACCAACGGGCTATGGAGATGCCCATCAATTGATATCAATGTGAGGAGTAGGGATTGCCATGCAACGGATGCACTAAGAGCTATAAGTGTATGAAAGCTCAATATAAAAACTAAGTGGGTCTGCATCTAACTCTATAACGAAAAAAATTCCCACTAGTATATGAAAGTGACAGCATAGGAGACTCTCTATATGAAAAACATGGTGCTACTTTGAAGCATAAGTGTGGAATTAGCATGCCCCTTCTCTCTTTGTCTCTTTTTTTCTTTTTTTTTTATTTTTTTATTTTTTTTCTTCTTCTTTTTTTTTCTCTTTTTGTCCGGAGTCTCATCCCGACTTGTGGGGAAATCATAGTCTCCATCATCCTTTCCTCACTGGAACAATGCTCTAATAATGAATAATGATGATCATCACACTTCTATTTACTTACAACTCAATATTACAACTCGATACCTAGAACAAAGTATGACTCTGTATGAATGCCTCTGGCAGTGTACCAGGATGTGCAATGATCTAGCATAATAACGATATCAAAAAACAGACAAGCCATGGAAATATCATGCTAGCTATCTTACGATCATGCAAAGCAATATGACAATGAATGCTCAAGTCATCAAAACAGAAGCGGTGGAAGTTGCATGGCAATATATCTCGGAATGGCTATGGAAATGCCATAATAAGTAGGTATGGTGGCTGTTTTGAGGAAGATATAATAAGGCTTATGTATGATAGAGCGTATCATATCACGGTGTTTGGATGCACCGGCAAAGTTTGCACCATGTCTCGAGGTGAGAAAGGGCAATGCGCGGTACTGTAGAGGCTAGCAAATTGCGGAAAGGTAAGAGTGTGTATAATCCATGGACTCACATTAGTCATAAAGAACTCATATACTTATTGCAAAAGTTTATTAGCCCTCGAAGCAAAGTACTACTACGGATGCCCCTAGGGGGATAGATTGGTAGGGAAAGACCATCGCTCATCCCCGACTGCCACTCATAAGGAAGACAATCAATAATAAATCATGCTCCAACTTCATAGCATAACGAGAGACTATACATGCATGCTTCGGGAATCACAAACCTTAACACCAATATTCCTACTAAACACAACCGTTTACTAGTACCTCCCACATATTATCATCTCTATATCGCAAAACTATTGCAAGAAATCAAACATATCATATTCAGTGACCCATAAGTTTTATGTAGGATTTTATGACTAACCATGCAAATGACCAATTCCTGTTGACTCTCTAAATAGATATAAGTGAAGCATGAGAGTTTAATTCTTTCTACAAAATACCATGCTCTAATAAAAATAAGTGAAGCAAAAGAACATTCTACAAATAACGGTTTTCCATGTGAAGAGAAACAGGCAATCCAAACTTCAAATGATATAAGTGAAGCACATGAAGCATTCTATAACGCCATACTCAAAAGATATAAGTGAAGTGCAATGAGCATTCTATAAATCAATCATGGACTATCTCATACCAGCATGGTGCATAAAAGAAAAGTGAAAACTAAACACAAAAGTGTTGGGAAACGCTGCATGGAAAACAAAAAAAATTCTACACACACGCAAGATCTATCCATGGAGATGCATAGAAACGAGAGGGGAGAGCATCTTCATACCCTTGAAGATCGCTAAGCAGAAGCGTTTATCAACGCGGTTGATGTAGTCGTACACCTTCACGATCCGTCCCGATCAAGTACCGAACGTACGGCACCTCCGCGTTCAGCACACGTTCAGCTCGATGACGTCCTCGCCTTCTTGATCCAGCAATAGGGGCAAACTAGTAGATGAGTTCCGGCAGCACGACGGCGTGGTGACGGTGGTGGTGAAGAACAATCTCCGCAGGGCTTCGCCAAGCACAACGGAAACTATGAAGGAGGATAAACAAGAGGGACAGGGTTATCGGGACACGGCTTGGTGTATCTTGATGTGTCTTGGGTGCTAGCCCTGCCCCTCTATTTATATGTTGAGCCCTGGGGTCGAAACTTGGAGTAAAAGCCTCCTCAAAGTCAGTTTTGCTCAAAAGGCAAGAGTCCTTCTCGGACTCCAGGGCCAGACGCCAGGGTTCCCGGCGTTTGGGCCCAAACGCCAGGGACCCTAGCGTCTGGCCTCTGGTCTTCACAAAACTTCCTTTTGCACTTTCCAAAAACCTCGTGGGATTTACCCCTTGGCCCAAATAAAGTGTTCTCGCACCAGATCATTTCGGGAAACATCCGAAACCCCTTCCGGTGAATTCCGGAACCCTTCCGGAGACCAAACACTATTATCCCATATATCAATCTTTACCTCCGGACCATTCCGGAGCTCCTCGTCATGTCCGTGATCTCATCCGGGACTCCGAACAACATTCGGTCACCAACATACATAACTCATATAATACTATATCGTCAATGAACATTAAGCGTGCGGACCCTACGGGTTCGAGAACTATGTAGACATGATCGAGACACCTCTCCGGTCAATAACCAATAGCGGAACCTGGATGCCCATATTGGTTCCTACATATTCTACGAAGATCTTTATCGATCGAACCGTTATGACAACATACGTAATTCCCTTTGTGCGTCGGTATGTTACTTGCCCGAGATTCGATCGTCGGTATCTTCATACCTAGTTCAATCTCGTTACCGGCAAGTCTCTTTACTCGTTCCATAATACATCATCTCATAACTAACTCCTTAGTCATTTGCCTGCAAACTTATTATGATGTGTATTACAGAGAGGGCCCAGAGATACCCCTCCGATACACGGAGTGACAAATCCTAATCTCGATCCATGCCAACTCAACAGATACCATCGGAGATACCTGTAGAGCATCTTTATGATCACCCAGTTACGTTGTGACGTTTGATAGCACACAAGGTATTCCTCCGGTATCCGGGAGTTGCATGATCTCATAGTCGAAGGAATATGTATTTGACATTAAGAAAGCAATAGCAATAAACTGAACGATCATATGCTAAACTAATGAATGGGTCTTGTCCATCACATCATTCTCCTAATGATGTGATCCCGTTATCAAATGACAACACATGTCTATGGTTAGGAAACCTTAACCATCTTTGATCAATGAGCTAGTCTAGTAGAGGCTCACTAGGGACACGGTATTGTTTATGTATCCACACATGTATTTAAGTTTCCGGTCAATACAATTCTAGCATGAATAATAAACTTTTATCATGATTAAGAAAATATAATAATAACCATTTTATTATTGCCTCTAGGGCATATTTCCATCAGTCTCCCACTTGCACTAGAGTCAATAATCTAGTTCACATCACCATGTGATTAACACCCATAGTTCACATTGCCATGTGACCAACACCCAAAGAGTTTACTAGAGTCAATAATCTAGTTCACATCGCCATGTGATCAATACCCAAAGAGTACTAAGGTGTGATCATGTTTTGCTTGTAAGAGAGGTTTAGTAAACAGGTCTGCCACATTCAGATCCGTATGTATTTTGCAAATTTCTATGTCTACAATGCTCTGCATGGAGCTACTCTAGCTAATTGCTCCCACTTTCAATATGTATCCAGAATGAGACTAAGAGTCATCTGAATCGGTGTCAAAGCTTGCATCGATGTAACCCTTTACGATGAACTCTTTATCACCTCCATAACCGAGAAACATTTCCTTAGTCTTCTTAGGTTACTAAGGATAATTTTGACCGTTGTCCAGTGATCTACTCCTAGATCACTATTGTACCCCCTTGCCAAACTCATGGCAAGGTACACAACATGTTTGGTACACAGCATAGCATACTTTATAGAACCTATGGCTGAGGCATAGGGAATGACTTTTATTCTCTCTCTATCTTCTGCCGGAGTCGGGTTTTGAGTCTTACTCAACTTCACACCTTGAATACAGGCAAGAACCCTTTCTTTGACTGATTCATTTTGAACTCCTTCAAAATTTTGGCAAGGTATGTGTTTTGTGAAAGTCCTATTAAGCGTCTTGATCTATCTCTATAGATTTTGATGCCCAACATGTAAGTAGCTTCACCGAGGTCTTTTATTGAAAAATTCTTATTCAAGTATCCTTTTATGCTATCCAGAAATTCTATATCATTTCCAATCAGCAATATGTCATCCACATATAATATCAGAAATGCTACAGAGCTCCCACTCACTTTCTTGTAAATACAGGCTTCACCATAAGTCTGTATAAAACCATATGCTTTGATCACCTCATCAAAGCGTATATTCCAACTCCGAGATGCTTGCACCAGTCCTTAGATGGATCGCTGGAGCTTGCACACTTTGTTAGCACCTTTAGGATCAACAAAACCTTCTGGTTGCATCATATACAAATCTTCCTTAAGATATCCATTAAGGAATGCAGTTTTGACATCCATTTGCCAGATTTCATAATTATAAAATGCGGCAAGTGCTAACATGATTCAAACGGACTTAAGCATCGCTACGGGTGAGAAAGTCTCATCGTTGTCAACCCCTTGAACTTGTCGAAAACCTTTTGCGACAAGTCAAGCTTTGTAGACAGTAACATTACCATCAACGTCAGTCTTCTTCTTGAAGATCTATTTATTTTCTATGGCTTGCTGATCATCTTGCAAGTCCACCAAAGTCCACACTTTGTTCTCATACATGGATCCTATCTCAGATTTCATGGCCTCAGGCCATTTATCGGAATCTGGGCTCATCATAGCTTCTTCATAGTTCGTAGGTTTGCCATGGTCTAATAACATGACTTCCAGGACAGGATTACCGTACCACTATGGTGCGGAACTTGCTCTGTTCGACCTACAAGGTCCAGTAGTAACTTGATCCGAAGTTTCATGATCATCATCATTAGCTTCCTATTTAGTTGGTGTAGGCATCACGGGAACGTATTTCTCTGATGTGCTACTCTCCAATTCGAGAGAAGGTACAATTACCTCATCAAGTTCTACTTTCCTCCCACTCACTTCTTTCGAGAGAAACTCCTTCTCTGGAAAGGACCCATTCTTAGCAACAAAGATCTTGCCTTCGGATCTGTGGTAGAAGGTGTACCCAATAGTTTCTTTAGGGTATCCTATGAAGACACACTTCTCCGATTTAGGTTCGAGCTTATCAGGCTGAAGCCTTTTGACATAAGCATCGCATCCCCAAACTTTAAGAAACGACAGCTTAGGTTTCTTGCCAAACCACAGTTCATACGGTGTCGTCTCAACGGATTTAGACGGTGCCCTATTTAACGTGAATGCGGCTGTCTCTAATGCATAACCCCAAAATGATAATGGTAAATCGGTAAGAGACATCATAGAACGCACCATATCTAATGAAGTACGGTTACGACGTTCAGACACACCATTACGCTATGGTGTTCCAGGTGGCGTGAGTTTGTGAAACAATTCCACATTGTTTTAATTGAAGGCCAAACTTGTAACTCAAATATTCGCCTCTGCGATCAGATTATAGAAACTTTATTTTCTTATTATGATGATTCTCCACTTCACTCTGAAATTTTTGAACTTTTCAAATGTTTCAGACTTGTGTTTCATCAAGTAGATATACCCATACCTACTCAAATCATCTGTGAAGGTTAGAAAATAACGATACCCGCTGCGTGCTTCACCACTCATCGGACCGCATACATCGGTATGTATTATTTCCAATAAGTCATTAGCTCGCTCCATTGTTCCGGAGAACGGAGTTTTAGTCATCTTGCCTATGAGGCATGGTTCGCAAGTATCAAATGATTCCAAAAGTCCATCTGCATGGAGTTTCTTCATGCGCTTTACACCAATATGACCTAAATGGCAGTGCCACAAGTATGTTGCACTATCATTATCAACTTTGCATCTTTTGGCATCAATATTATGAATATGTGTATCACTACGATCGAGATTCAATAAACCATTTGCATTGAGTGTATGGCCATAGAAGGTTTTATTCATGTAAACGGAACAATAATTATTCTCTGACTTAAATGAATAACCGTATTGCAATAAACACGATCTAATCTTGTTCATGCTCAACACAAACACCAAATAACATTTATTTAGGCTCAACACTAATCCCGAAGGTAGAGGGAGTGTACGATGGTAATCATATCAACCTTGGAATCACTTCCAACACACATCGTCACCTCGCCCTTAACTAGTCTCTGTTTATTCTGCAACTCCTGTTTCGAGTTACTAATCTTAGCAACTGAACCAGTTTCAAATGCCCAGGGGCTACTATGAATACTAGTAAGGTACACATCAATAACATGTATATCAAATATACCTTTGTTCACTTTGCCATCCTTCTTATCCGCGAAGTATTTGGGGTAGTTCTGCTTCTAGTGACCATTCCCTTTGCATAGAAGCACTCAGTTTCAGGCTTAGGTCCAGCTTTGGGCTTCTTCACGGGAGTGCAACTTGCTTGCCATTCTTCTTGAAGTTCCCTTTCTTTCCCTTTGCCCTTTTTCTTGAAACTAGTGGCCTTGTTAACCATGCTCTTTCTTGATTTCTACCTTCGCCCGAGGGCCCCACCACCCACCAGGGCGCGCTAGGAAAGGCAGGCGCGCCCTGATGTATCGTGGTCACCTTGGTTGCCTTCCCTGTTATTTCTTAATTTCCTATTTCTCTAATATTCCAAAACTGACAGAAAATATTTTTGCTGATTTTTCAGAGTCCGTTTACTTACCGTGTCACGTACCTCCTATTTTTCAGGGTTCTGGAGTGTTCTGGAAGGTATCTTTTATGTGTTCCTCCGGTGTCATGGTTTGAATAATATTGGTTTCAACATTAATGGGCGTACCTGAGATATAGTGCTTAATTCTTTGTCCATTGACCACCTTCGGGTTAGTACCTTCGGTATTATTGATCTTGATAGCTCCAAAGCTATAAACTTCTTCCATAATATATGGTCCTTCCCATTTGGAGAGATTTTTTCCTGCAAAAAATCTAAAACAAGAGTTGTACAATAAAACATGTTCTCCAACTTTGAATTCCCGCTTTTGGATTCTTTTGTCATGCCACCTTTTAACCTTTTCTTTGAATAGTTTGGCATTTTCATAAGCTTGGGTTCTCCATTCATCTAGTGAGCTAATATCAAATAACCTCTTTTCACCGGCAAGTTTGAAGTCATAATTGAGTTCTTTAATTGCCCAATATGCTTTGTGTTCAAACTAAAGAGGCAAATGACAAGCTTTTCCATAAACAACTTTATAAGGAGATGTACCCATAGGATTTTTATAAGCTGTTCTATAAGCCCAAAGTGCATCATCTAGTTTCTTAGACCAATTCTTTCGGGACCTATTGACAGTTTTTTGTAATATTATTTTATATCTCTATTGCTAAGTTCAACTTGACCACTAGATTGAGGATGATAGGGTGATGCAATTCTATGGTTAACATCATATTTAGCAAGCATTTTACGGAAAGCGCCATGAATAGTGTGAACCACCATCAGTCATTAAATATCTAGGGACTCCAAACCTCGGGAAAATGACTTCTTCAAGCTTTTTAATGGAGGTGTTATGATCAGCACTATGATGTCTACTACGCAACTTTATTCTTGTAGACTCGTGTTGGGCGTCCAAGCGCAGAGTTTTGTAGGACAGTAGCAATTTTCCCTCAAGTGGATGACCTAAGATTTATCAATCCGTGGGAGGCGTAGGATGAAGATGGTCTCTCTCAAACAACCCTGCAACCAAATACAAGAAATCTCTTGTGTCCCCAGCACACCCAATACAATGGCAAATTGTATAGGTGCACTAGTTCGGCGAAGAGATGGTGATAAAAGTGTAATATGGATGGTAGAAATGTATTTTTATAATCTGAATAAATAAAAATAGCAAGGTAGCAAGTGACAAAACTGAGCACAAATGGTATTGCAATGCTTGAAAACAAGGCCTAGGGTCCGTACTTTCGCTAGTGCAATCTCCCAACAATGCTAATATAATTGGATCATATAACCATCCCTCAACGTGCGATGAAGAATCACTCCAAAGTTCCTATCTAGCGGAGAACATAAGAAGAAATTGTTTGTAGGGTACGAAACCATCTCAAAGCTATTCTTTCTGATCGATCTATCCAAGAGTTCATACTAAAATAACACCAAAATAAATTCAGATTCGTAATGCTCAATCCAACACAAAGAACCTCAAAGAGTGCCCCAAGATTTCTACCGGAGAAACAAAGACAAGAACGTGCATCAACCCCTATGCATAGATTACCCCAATGTCACCTCGAGAATCCGCGAGTTGAGTGCCAAAACATATATCAAGTGAATCAATATAATACCCCATTGTCACCACGGGTATTCGTATGCAAGACATATATCAAGTGCTATCAAATCCATAAAAGTATTCAATCCGATAAAACAAAATCTCAAAGGGAAAACTCAATTCATCACAACAAGATAGAGAGGGGGAAACACCATATGATCTGACTATATTAACAAAGCCCGCGATACATCAAGATTGTGACATCTCAAGAACACGAGAGAGAGAGATTAAACACATAGCTACTGGTACAAACCCTCAGCCCCGAGGGTGGACTACTCCCTCCTCATCATGGTGGTCGCCGGGATGATGAAGATGGCCATCGGTGATGATCTCCCCCTCCGGCAGGGTGCCGGAACGGGGTTTAGATTGGATCACGTGGATACAGAGGCCTTGCGGCGGCAGAACTTCTGATCTAGGGCTACCCCTGAGGGTTTTGGAATATTTGACAATTTATAGGGCGAAGAGGGGGTATGGGAGGCCACCGAGGTGGGCACAACCCACCGGGGCACGCCTAGGGGCCCAGGCGCACCCTGGTGGGTTGTGCCCCCCTCGGGGCACCCCCTAGGTGCTGCTCTGGCCCATTGGATGTCTTCTGGTCAATAAAAAATCCACAAAAAGTTTCGCGGTATTTGGACTCCGTTTGATATTGATTTCCTGCGATGTAAAAAACAAGCAAAAAATAGCAACTGGCACTGGGCACTGGGTCAATAGATTAGTCCCAAAAAATGATATAAAGTTGCTATAAAATGATTGTAAAACATCCAAGAATGATAATATAACAGCATGAATACTTCATAAATTATAAATACGTTGGAGACGTATCAGCATCCCCAAGCTTAATTCCTACTCATCCTCGAGTAGGTAAATGATAAAAGAAATAATTTATGAAGTGTGAATGCTAGCAAAGTGCACAAGTTTGATCAATGACAATTTCAATCACTTTTCCTAGCATCATAACAGCAATTCTTTCTTATAAAACTTCTCATGTTAAAGTAGCAACCAATTCACATATTAAGGTTCAAACAATGAATTCTCTTGAAACTCAACAACCTATGTTCTCAGTCACCAAGCAATTGCAATTCAACTTATTCAACAGAGTCTAAGTAAGAGCTCCACATACTCAACCATCATATAGTCTTCTAAGATTGCTAACACTCACCGCATACACATGAGCAAAACGTTTCAACCGGACACATAGAAAGATAGGGGCTAATAATTTTGCCTCCCAACGTATTCACCTCAAGGGTGATGTCAACAATAATAACTCATGCTACCCATATCCAACTGGATATATGTGCCTAGATCTTTCCTCACCACATGATGCTTGCCAAAAGAGAAAAATAAAAAGGAATAGAGAGAAAAACTTTGACTCTTGCATGAAAGTAAATACATAAAAGTAAAAGGTAGGCCCTTCGCAGAGGGAAGCAGAGGTTGCCATGCGCTTTTTGTTTATTACCCCTTATGATAGCAACCTTTATTATGCAGTCTGTCGCTTTTATTCTTTGCCATCACAAGTTCGTACAACGCTCAATTTTCTCTTACACTAAATGATCTAACACTTTTAGAAGCAATTTTTATTGCCTTATTGCACCGATGACAACTTACTTGAAGGATCTTGCTCAATCCTTAGGTAGGTATGGTGGACTCTTGAAAATAAGATTTGGGTTTAAGGGTTTTTGGATGCACAAGTAGTATCTCTACTTGGTGCAGAATTTTTGGCTAGCAAGGATGGGGGGCAAGCACCACATGTTGAAGGATCTATGACAATATAACTTCTATGTGAATATGAACAAACATAAATCATTACGTTGTCTTCCTTGTCCAACGTCAACAATTTTGGCATATAATATTTTGATGGGGGCTCACAATCACAAAACATTTCCAAGATAGTGTATTTGCATGTGAAAGTTCTCTTCCTTATAGTAATCATTCATGAATTGCTTGTATGACCAATATTGTGATTGTCAAGCTTCAAAATATTTCACTTTCTAAACCCAATGTGAAGGTACCACTAGGCATGATATGAACATATGAAGCACATATAATTTCAACTTTAGGATATTCAATTCATTCAACAATTTACTCATAGGATATAAGTGAAGCACGAGAGTAAATGACAAACTACTCCAAAAAGATATAAGTGAAGATCAAACGAGTAGACATGAAAATGGGTAGCTATTTGAGAACTCTCTTTTATTTAAAAACTTTCAGATCTAAGTATTTTATTAAAACAGCAATTAAAACAAAATAAAATCACAATCCAAGAATAGCACAACTCAAGTGAAGAAGCAAAAACTTAGGCTCAACCGATACTAACCGATAATTGTTGATGAAGAAAGGTGGGATGCCTACCGGGGCATCCCCAAGCTTAGATGCTTGAGACTTCTTGAAATATTATCTTGGGATGCCTTGGTCATCCCCAAGCTTGAGCTTTTGCATCTCCTTAATTCCTTTTATATCACGGTTTCCCTAAATCTTAAAAACTTCAACCACACAAAACTCAACAAGAACTCGTCAGATAAGTTAGTATAAACCAATGCAAAAACCTTATCATTCTCTACTGTAGCAAATCACAAAAATTATTATTCAACATTGCATACTAAATGCCTCTGCATATTTAATACTCCTATCCTCAAATAGAATCATTAAACAAGCAAACATATGCAAACATAATAGCAATCTGTCAAAACAGTACAGTCTGTAAAGAATGCAAGAGTATCAGTACTTCTTTAACTCCAAAAATTATGAAAATTTACCAAACTGTAGAAAATTTATCAGATCTTATTTTTCAAAAAGTTTCAGCATTTCATCACATTCTGACTTTTCTGGAGAATTATTGCAATAGCGATAAACTTTCTGTTTTGAAACAACAACTCATATACTTGCAAAATAAGCATGGTAAAGGCTATCCTTGACATTTTTATTGAAAAGATGCAAAACATTATTATAAGTAACATCAAACAAATCCTAACAAAATAAAAATGACTCTCCAAGCAAAACTCATATCATGTGACGAATAAAAATATAGCCCCAAGTAAGGTTACCGATAATGTTGGAGACGAAAGAGGGGATGCCTTCCGGGGCATCCCCAAGCTTAGTTTCTTGGATATTCCTTGAATATTACCTTGGGGGTGCCTTGGTCATCCCCAAGCTTAGTGTCTTGTCACTCCTTATTCTCCTTATATCGATATCTCACCCAAAACTTGAAAACTTCAATCACACAGAACTTAACGGAACTTCGTGAGATGGGTTAGTATGATAAAGACAAATCATTCACTTTGGTACTGTCAAAGACAAGATTCATAATTGTTATCACACAATGCCTACTGTAGAACATCATTTCCACAATTTATATTGAGCAATATAAGCCATAGAAACTAGAAAACAAGCAAACTATGCATTGAAAACAGAATCTGTCAAAAACAGAACAGTACGTAAAGATCTGAATTAAGGTCATACTTTTGTAACTCCAGAAATTCTGAAAAATTAGGACGACGTAGAAAATTTGCATACCCATCAACTGTAAAGAATTCAGAAATTTTCCACGTTCCAGTAAAATACAGGAATTTCTGCACTGGATGCAAAAGTTTCTGTTTTTGCACAGAATCAAGTCAACTATCATCCACACTATCCCAAAGGCTTTACTTGGCACTTTATTGAAACAAAAGATAGAAAACAAGATCATTGCAGTAGCCTAACCATGTTAACACACAAAAACAGTAGGTAAAAGTGTTGGGTTGTCTCCCAACAAGTGCTTTTTTTAATGCCTTTTAGCTAGGCATGATGATTTCAATGATGCTCGCATAAAAGATAAGAATTGAAACATAACAAGAGCATCATGAATCACATGACAAACACATTTAAGTCTAACCCACTTCCTATGAATAGGGATTTTGTGAGCAAACAATTTATGGGAGCAAGAATCAACTAGCATAGGAAAGCAAAACAAGCAAAACTTCAAGATTTTCAACATAAAGAGGGGAAACTTGATATTATTGAAATATGTAAAAGCATATGTCCCTCTCTCATAATAATTTTCAGTAGCATCATGAATGAATTCAACAATATAGCTATCACATAAAGCACTCTTTCCATGATGCATAAGCATAGAAATTTTGCTACTCTCCACATAAGAAAATTTATTCTCATGAATAGTGGTGGGAGCAAACTCAACAAAATAACTATCATGAGACACTTGATTGGCATGATCAATTTGAGCATTAAAATCATGATGACAAGTTTCATGGTTATCATTATTCTCTATAGCATACATGTCATCATCATAATCATCAAAAATAGGAGGCATGCTACCATTATAACAAATTTTCACATCAAATCTTGGGGGACTAAAAATATCATCTTCATCAAATATAGCATCCCCAAGCTTATGGCTTTGCATATCATTAGCATCATGGATATTCAAAGAAGTCATACCAAAAATATTGCAATCATGCTCATCATTCAAAGATTTTTTGTCAAACATTTTATAGAATTCTTCCTCTATCAATTGAGCACAATTTTCCCTTCCATCATTGTCACGAAAGACATTATAAAGATGAACAATATGATGCAACCTCAATTCCATTTTTTGTAGTTTCCTTTTTATAAACCAAACTAGTGATAAAACAAGAAACTAAAAGATTCAATTGCAAGATCTAAAGATATACCTTCATGCACTCACCTCCCCGGCAACGGCGCCAGAAAATAGCTTGATGTCTACTACGCAACTTTATTCTTGTAGACTCGTGTTGGGCCTCCAAGCGCAGAGTTTTGTAGGACAGTAGCAATTTTCCCTCAAGTGGATGACCTAAGGTTTATCAATCCGTGGGAGGCATAGGATGAAGATGGTCTCTCTCAAACAACCCTGCAACCAAATACAAGAAATCTCTTGTGTCCCCAACACACCCAATACAATGGCAAATTGTATAGGTGCACTAGTTCGGCGAAGAGATGGTGATAAAAGTGTATTATGGATGGTAGAAATGTATTTTTATAATCTGAATAAATAAAAACAGCAAGGTAGCAAGTGACAAAAGTGAGCACAAACGGTATTACAATGCTTGAAAACAAGGCCTAGGGTTCGTACTTTTGCTAATGCAATCTCCCAACAATGCTAATATAATTGGATCATATAACCATCCCTCAACGTGCGATGAAGAATCACTCCAAAGTTCCTATCTAGCGGAGAACATAAGAATAAATTGTTTGTAGGGTACGAAACCACCTCAAAGCTATTCTTTCCAATCGATCTATCCAAGAGTTCATACTAAAATAGCACCAAAGAAAATTTAGATTCGTAATGCTCAATCCAACACAAAGAACCTCAAAGAGTGCCCCAAGATTACTACCGGAGAAACAAAGACAAGAACGTGCATCAACCCCTATGCATAGATTACCCCAATGACACCTCGGAAATCCGCAAGTTGAGTGCCAAAACATATATCAAGTGAATCAATATAATACCCCATTGTCACCACGGGTACTCGTATGCAAGACATATATCAAGTGCTCTCAAATCCATAAAAGTATTCAATCCGATAAAACGAAATCTCAAAGGGAAAACTCAATTCATCACAACAAGATAGAGAGGGGAAAACACCATATGATCTGACTATATTAACAAAGCCCGTGATACATCAAGATTGTGACATCTCAAGAACACTAGAGAGAGAGATTAAACACATAGCTACTGGTACAAACCCTCAGCCCCGAGGGTGGACTACTCCCTCCTCATCATGGTGGTCGCCGGGATGATGAAGATGGCCACCGGTGATGATCTCCCCCTCCGGCAGGGTGCCGGAACGGGGTCTAGATTGGATCTCGTGGATACATAGGCCTTGCGACGGCAGAACTTCTGATCTAGGGCTACCCCCGAGGGTTTTGGAATATTTGATAATTTATAGGGCGAAGAGGGGGTACGGGAGGCCATCGAGGTGGGCACAACCCACCGGGGTGCGCCTGGTGGCCCAGGCGCGCCCTGGGCTCGGGGCACCCCCCAGGTGTTGCTCTGGCCCATTGGATGTCTTCTGGTCCATAAAAATCCACAAAAAGTTTCGCGGTGTTTGGACTTCGTTTGATAATGATTTCCTGCGATGTAAAAAACAAGCAAAAAATAGCAACTGGCACTAGGCACTGGGTCAATAGGTTAGTCCCAAAAAATGATATAAAGTTGCTATAAAATGATTGTAAAACATCCAAGAATGATAATATAATAGCATGAATACTTCATAAATTACAGATACGTTGGAGACGTATCACACTACTAGTTGGAATAGCTTCTACCCACTTAGTGACATAATCAACAACAACCAAAATATGTGTATACCCATCAGAGGAAGGAAAAGGTCCCATATAATCAAAACCCCAAACATCAAATGGCTCAACAACAAGTGAATAATTCTTAGGCATTTTCTGACGCTTACCGATATTACCAATTCTTTGGCATTCATCACAAGACAAGACAAACTTACGGGCATCCTTGAAAAGAGTAGGCCAATAAAAATCAGATTGCAATACCTTGTGAGCAGTTCTATCTCCCGCATGATGTCCTCCATAGGCTTCAGAGTGACACTTCCGTAGGATTTGTTCCTGTTCATGCTCAGGTACACAATGTCTAATAATAGCATCTACTCCCTCTTTATAAAGCTGTGGGTCATCCCAAAAGTAATGTCTTAAGTCATAGAAGAATTTTTTTTTGTTGATATGTGAAACTAGGTGGTATAAATTTAGCAACAATGTAATTAGCATAGTCAGCATGCCAAGGAGTTTTATGAGAAGCATTTATGACAGCTAGTTGTTCATCAGGGAAGCTATCATTAATAGGTAGTGGGTCATCAAGAATATTTTCTAACCTAGACAAATTATCAGCTACGGGGTTCTCAGCTCCTTTCCTATCAGTAATATGTAAATCAAATTCTTGTAGCAAGAGAACCCACCTAATGAGTCTAGGTTTAGCATCTTTATTTTCCATAAGATATTTTATAGCAGCATGATCGGTGTGAACAATTACTTTGGAATCAATAATGTAAGATCTCAATTTATCACAAGCAAACACAACTGCTAAAAATTCATTTTCAGTAGTAGCATAATATCTTTGGGCACTGTCTAAAGTTTTGCTAGCATAATGGATAACATTTAATTTTTTATCAACTCTTTGTCCTAGAATAGCACCAACAGCATAATCACTAGCATCACACATAATTTCAAAAGGCAAGTTCCAATCAAGTGGTTGAACAATAGGTGCAGAAGTTAAGGCTTTCTTAAGTGTTTCAAAGGCTTCTATGCAATCATTATCAAAAACAAATGGAACATCCTTTTGCAAAAGATTAGTAAGAGGCCTGGAAATTTTAGAGAAGTCTTTAATGAACCTCCTGTAAAAACTAGCACGACCAAGGAAACTACGAATACCTTTAATATCTTTAGGACATGGCATTTTCTCGATTGCATCAACTTTAGCTTTATCCACCTCAATACCTCATTCAGAAATTTTATGCCCCAAGACAATACCTTCATTAACCATAAAGTGGCACTTCTCCCAATTCAAGACAAGATTAGTTTGCTCACATCTCTGCAAAACTCGATCAATGTTGCTTAAGCAATCATCAAAAGAAGTTCCGTAGACGAAAAAATCATCCATGAAAACCTCAACAGTCTTTTCAAAAAAAATCAGAGAATATAGCGGTCATACATCTTTGAAAGGTTGCAGGTGCATTGCATAAACCGAAAGGCATACGTCTATAAGCATAGGTTTCGAAAGGACAAGTAAAAGTGGTTTTCTCTTGATCAGGTTGTGACACAGGTATTTGAGAGAAACCAGAATATCCATCAAGGAAACAAAAGTGTGTGTGCTTAGATAATCTTTCTAACATTTGATCAATGAAAGGCAGAGGGTAATGATCTTCTCTAGTAACTTTATTCAATTTTCTAAAATCAATTACCATTCTATAGCCAGTCACTATTCTTTGTGGGATAAGTTCATTTTTATCAGCAGGAACAACAGTAATACCTCCCTTTTTAGGGACACAATGAAGAGGACTTACCCATCTACTATCAGCTATGGGATAGATTATACCTGCTTCCAGAAGCTTTAGTATTTCAGTTCTTACCACTTCGTTCATCTTAGGATTCAATTGTCGTTGGTGATCAACAACGGGTTTAGCATCAGGTTCCATATTAATCTTGTGCTGACAGAAAGTGGGACTAATGCCCTTAAGATCATCAAGAGTATATCTAATAGCAGCACGGTGCTTCCTTAGAATTTTTAATAATCTTTCTTCTTCATGTTCTGAAAGGTTAGCACTAATAATAACAGGATATACCTTTTTCTCATCAAGATAAGCATGCTTCAGAGTGTCTAGCAATTGCTTTAATTCAAACACAGGATCACCTTTAGATGGAGGAGGACCTCCTAGAGTTTCAATAGGCAAATTGTGTTTAAGAAGAGGTTGTTGTTCAAAGAATATTTTATCTATTTCATTTCTTTCAAGCAAGTGCATATCATTTTCATGGTCTGGCAAATATTGTTCTAATGGATCAGTAGGAGGCATGGCAATAGAAGCAAGACCAATTATTTCATCCTTACTAGGTAATTCTTTATTACGAGGTTATCTACGAAACTTAGAGAAATTAAATTCATGAGACACATCACCAAAACTAACACTGACAGTTTCTTTTTCACAATCTATCTTAGCATTGGCAGTGTTCAAGAAAGGTCTACCAAAAATTATGGGACAAAAGTCATCTTGTGGGGAACCAAGAACTAGAAAATCAGTAGGATATTTTATTTTCCCACACAAGACTTCAACATCTCTGACAATCCCAAGTGGTGTGATGGTATCTCTATTAGCAAGTTTAATAGTAACATCTATGCCTTCTATTTCAGTGGGTGCTATATCATTCATAATTTCTTGGTAAAGAGTAAAAGGAATAGCACTCACACTAGCACCTAAACCACATAAACCATGATAACAATGATCTCCTATTTTAACTGAGACAATAGGCATGCCAACTACAGGTCTATGTTTATCTTTTTCATCAGGTTTGGCCATTCTAGCAGCTTCATCACAGAAGTAAATAACATCCCATCAACATTTTCGACCAAGAGATATTTAACCATTGCAACACTAGGTTATACTTTAATTTGTTCAGAGGGTTTAGGTGCTTTGATATTACTTTTGCGAACCACGGTTGATACCTTAGCATGTTCCTTTATCGTAACAGGTAAAGGTGGTTTTTCAATATAAGCAGTAGGCACAACTGGATCAACATTGTAAATGATAGTTTCATCTTTAGCTATGACCGGTTCTTTAATTTCATCTTTAATAGGGGGATGATATTTAAACCACTTCTCTTTAGGGAGATCAACATGAGTAGCAAATGATTCATAAAAAGAGGCTACTATCTCAGAGTCAAGTACATATTTAGTGCTAAACTTGTGAAAAGCATCGGTATTCATAAAAGATTTAACACAATCAAACTCAAGCTTAATACCTGACTCTTTACCTCCGTCGAGTTCCCAATCGTCAGAGTTGCGTTTAATTCTTTCCAAAAGATCCCACTTGAATTCAATAGTCTTCTTCATAAAAGAACCAGTACAAGAAGTATCGAGCATGGATTGATCATTGATGTCTACTACACAACTTGTTCTTGTAGACTCATGTTGGGCCTCCAAGCACAGAGTTTTGTAGGACAGTAGCAAATTTCCCTCAAGTGGATGACCTAAGGTTTATCAATCCGTGGGAGGCGTAGGATGAAGATGGTATCTCTCAAACAACCCTGCAACCAAATAATAAAAAGTCTCTTGTGTCCCCAACACACCAAATACAATGGTAAATTGTATAGGTGCACTAGTTCAGTGAAGAGATGGTGATACAAGTGTAGTAATGATAGTAGATATTGATTTTTGTAATAGGAACAATAAAAACAGCAAGGTAGCAAGTAACAAAAGTGAGCACAAATGGTATTGCAATGCTTGAAAATGAGGCCTAGGGTCCGTACTGTCGCTAGTGCAATCTCTCAAAAGTGCTAATCTAATTGGATCATATAACCATCCCTCAACGTGCGATGAAGAATCACTCCAAAGTTCTTATCTAGCGGAGAACATAAGAAGAAATTGTTTGTAGGGTACGAAACCACGTTAAAGTTATTCTTTCTGTTCGATCTATTCAAGAGTTCATACTAAAATAACACAAAGTTATTCTTTTTGTTCGATCTATATCCAAGAGTTCATACTAAAATAACACCATATAATACGCATCAACCAACTCTAATGTCACCTAGATACTCCAATGTCACCACAAGTATCCATGAGTTAATTATACGATACACATCAAACAATTTCAGGTTCATAATACTCAATCCAACACAAATAACCTCAAAGAGTGCCCCGAGATTTCTACCGGAGAAACAAGGACGAAAACGTGCATCAACCCCTATGCATAGATTACCCCAATGTCACCTTGGGAATCCACAAGTTGAGTGCCAAAACATATATCAAGTGAATCAATATAATACCCCATTGTCACCATGGGTATTCATATGCAAGACATATATCAAGTGCTCTCAAATCCATAAAAGTATTCAATCCGATAAGAACGAAATCTCAAAGGGAAAACTCAATTCATCACAACAAGATAGAGAGGGAAAAACACTATATGATCTAACTATAATAACAAAGCCCGCGATACATCAAGATCGTGCCAAATCAAGAACACGAAAGGGAGAGAGAGATTAAACACATAGCTACTAATACAAACCCTCAGCCCCGAGGGTGGACTACTCCCTCCTCATCATGGTGGCCATAGGGATGATGAAGATGGCCTCCGGTGATGACTTCCCCCTTCGGTAGGGTGCCGGAACGGGGCCCCCAATTGGTTTTTCGTGGTACAGAGGCTTGCGGTGGCGTAACATCCAATCTTGGGTTATTTCTGGGGGTTTCTATATTTATAGGATTTTTCATCGTCGAAATCACGCGAAGATGGGCCTCGAGGTGAGCACAAACCATCTGGGCGCGCCCTGGTGGGTTGTGCCCACCTCGTGGCTCTTCTGGCCCTCCCACGAAGCTTCTAGTGCCTCTTTTGTTCCAAAAAAATCGTCAAAAAGTTTCATCGCATTTGGAGAACTTTTATTTCTGCACAAAAAACAACACCACGGTAGTTCTGCTGAAAACAGCGTCAGTCCGGGTTAGTTCTATCCAAATCATACCAAAACCATATAAAATTGCTGTAAACATGGCATGAATACTTCATAAATTATAGATATGTTGGAGACGTATCAGCATCCCCAAGCTTAATTCCTACTCGTCCTCGAGTACGTAAATGATAAAAGAAATAATTTATGAAGTGTGAATGCTAGCAAAGTGCATAAGTTTGATCAATGATAATTTCAATCACTTTTCCTAGCATCATAACAGTAATTCTTTCTCATAAAACTTCTCATGTTAAAGTGGCAACCAATTCACATGTTAAGGTTCAAACAATGAATTCTCTTGAAACTCAACAACCTATATTCTTAGTCACCAAACAATTGCAATTCAACTTATTCAACAGAGTCTAAGTAAGAGCTCCACATACTCAATCATCATATAGTCTTCTATGATTGCTAGTACTCAAAGCATATTTTTAGAACAAATGGCATCCATCGAACACAGAGAAAGATAGGGGCTTAATGTTTCACCTCCCAACTCATTTATCATAGAGATAATTGTCAACAATAATAAATCATGATCAAATATATTTTACTGGCCATATGTGCCTAAATCTTTCCCCACCACATGATGCTTGCCAACTAGAGAGTAATTGAGGTTGAAATGAGAATGCATACTATTGACTCTTACATAAAAGTAAATACTGACAAGTAAAAGATAGGCCATTCACAGAGGGAAGCAGAGGTTGTCATGCGCTTTTTATTGTTGGATGCCCAAGCTCTTAATGCAAAGGAACATCATGTTATATTGCCCCTTATGATAGCAACCTTTATTATGTAGTCCGTCGCTTTTATTACTTTGCCATCACAAGTTCGTACAACACTCAATTTTCCCTTACAATAAAAGATCAAACATATTTAGGAGCAATTTTTATTGCTTTATGCACCGATGACAACTTACTTGAAGGATCTTATTCAATCCATAGGTAGGTATGGTGGACACTCATGGCAAGAAACTGGGTTTAAAGGTTTTCGGATGCACAAGTAGTATCTCTACTTAGTACGAATTTTTGGCTAGCAAAAGATCCTAGGCAAACACCACATGTTGGAGGATCCATGACAATATAACTTCTATGCAAATATACACAACCATAACTCATTACGTTGTCTTCCTTGTCCAACTTCAACTAATTTGCTCAAGTTTGAAAATAATAAATGGGTATTCACAATCATAGAAGATGTCCAAGATAATATATTTGTATGTGAAAGTTCTCTTCCTTATACAAATCATTCATGAATTGCTTGTATGACCAATATTGTGATTGTCAAGCTTCAAAAGATTTCACTTTCTAAACCCAATGTGAAGCTACCACTAGGAATGATATTAATATATAATTTCAACTTCATGATATTCAATTCATTCAACAATTTACTCATAGGATATAAGTGAAGCACAAGAGTAAATGACAAGCTACTCCAAAAAGATATAAGTGAAGATCAAGCGAGTAGTTAAGTAAATGGGTAGCTATTTGAGGAATCTCTCTTATTTAGAAACTTACAGATCTAAGTATTTTATTAAAACAGCAAGCAAAACAAAAACTAAATGACACTCCAATAATAGCACAACTCATGTGAAGAAGCAAAAACTTAGGCTCAACCGATACTAACCGATAGTTGTTGATGAAGAAAGGTGGGATGCCTACCGGGGCATCGCCAAGCTTAGATACTTGAGACTTCTTGGAATATTAACTTGGGATGCCTTGGGCATCCCCAAGCTTGAGCTCTTGTGTCTCCTTAATTCCTTTTATATCATGGTTTCCCTAAATCTTAAAAACTTCATCCACACAAAACTCAACAAGAACTCGTGAGATAAGTTAGTAAAAATCAATGCAATAACCTTATCATTATCTACTGTAGCAAACCACTAAAATTATTATTTAACATTGCAAACTAAATGCCTCTGCATATTTAACACTCCTATCCTCAAATAGAATCATTAAACAAGCAAACATATGTAAACAATGCAAACATAACAGCAATCTGTCTAAACAGGACAGTCTGTAAAGAATGCAAGAAGATTCATACTTCGCTAACTCCACAAATTCTGAAAATTTAACACACTGTAGAAAATTCATCATAGATTATTTTTCAAAACATTTCAACATTTTATCACATTCTGACTTTTCTCGGGAATTTTTGTAACAGCGATAAACTTTCTGTTTTGAAACAGCAACATGTAGACTTGCAAAATAAGCATGGTGAAGGCTATCCTTGCCACTTTTATTGAAGTAAGAGATGCAAAACATTATTATAAATAACAGCAAGCAAATACTAATAAAATAAAATTACTCTCCAAGAAAAACTCATATCATGTGATGAATGAAAATATAGCTCCAAATGAGGTTACCGATAATGTTGAAGACGAAAGAGGGGGTGCCTTCCGGGGCATACCCAAGCTTAGTTGCTTGGATCTTCCTTGAATATTACCTTGGGGTGCCTTGGGAATCCCCAAGCTTGAGGTCTTGTCACTCCTTATTCTCCTCATATAGATATCTCACCCAAAACTTGAAAACTACAATCACACATAACTTAACGGAACTTCGTGAGATGGGTTAGTATGATAAAGACAAATCATTCATATTGGTACTTTCAAGATAAGATTAATAGTTGTTATCACACAATTACTACTGTAATCTACAATTTCCACACTTTATATTAAGCAATATAAGCCATAGAAACCATAAAACAAGCAAACTATGCATTGCAAACAGAATCTGTCAAAAACAGAACAGTACATAAAGATATGAATTAAGGTCATACTTATGTAACTCCAAAAATCCTGAACAATTAGAAAAACGTAGAAACTTTTTATACCCATTAACTGTAAAAAATTCAGAATTGTTCCACGTTCCAGTAAAAGATAGGAATTTCTGTACTGGACGCAAAAGTTTCTGTTTTTTCATAAAATCAACTCAACTATCATCCACACTATCCCAAAGGCTTTACTTGGCACTTTATTGAAATAAAAGCTATAAAAATTGATTACTACAGTATCATAATCATGTGAACACACAAAAACAGTAGGGATAAATTTTGGGTTGTCTCCCAACAAGAACTTTCCTTTAATGCCTTTTTAGCTAGGCATGATGATTTCAATGATGCTCACATAAAAGATAAGAATTGAAACACAAAGAGAGCATAATGAAGCATATTACTAGAACATTTAAGTCTAACCCATTTCCTATGCATAGGTATTTTGTGAGCAAACAACTTATGGGAACAAGAATCAACTAGCATAGGAAGGCAAAACAAGAAAAACTTCAAGATTTTCAACACATAGAGAGGAAACTTGACATTATTGCAATATGTAAAAGCATATGTTCCCCTCTAATAATGATTTTCAGTAGCATCATGAATGAATCCAACAATATAACTATCACATAAAGCTTTCCTTTCATGATCTACAAGCATAGAAATTTTATTACTCTCCACATAAGCAAATTTATTCTCATGAATAGTAGTGGGAGCAAACTCAACAAAATAACTATCATGAGATACTTGATTGACATAATCAAATTGAAAATTAAAATCATGATGACAATTTTCATGCTTATCATTATTCTTTATAGCATATATGTCATCACCATAATCATCATAGATAGCAACTTTGTTGTCATAATCAATTGAAACCTCTTCCAAGATAGTGGAATCATCATTAAATAAAGTCATGACCTCTCCAAATCCACTTTTATCAATAGTGTAATAAGATTCAACACCCTCCAAAATAGTGGGATCATTGCTACCTAGAGTTGACAGTCTCTAAACCCACTTTCATCAATATAATCATCATAAATAGGAGGCATGCTATCATCATAATAAATTTGCACATCAAATCTTGGGGGACTAAAAATATCATCTTCATCAAACGTAGCATCCCCAAGCTTATGGGTTTGCATGTCATTAGCATCATGGATATTCAAATAATTCACACTAGCAACATTGCAATCATGCTCATCATTCAAAGATTTTATGTCAAACATTTTATTGAATTCTTCTTCTATCAATTGAGCACAATTTTCCTTTCCATCATTTTCAAGAAAGACATTATAAAGATGAACAATATGAGACCACCTCAATTCCATTTTTTTAGTTTTCTTTTATAAACCAAACTAGTGATAAAACAAGAAACTAAAAGTTTCAATTACAAGATCTAAAGATATACCTTCAAGCACTCAACTCCCCGGCAACGGCGCCAGAAAAGAGCTTGATGTCTACTACACAACTTGTTCTTGTAGACTCGTGTCGGGCCTCCAAGCGCAGAGTTTTGTAGGACAGTAGCAAATTTCCCTCAAGTGGATGACCTAAGGTTTATCAATCCGTGGGAGGCATAGGATGAAGATGGTCTCTCTCAAACAACCCTGCAACCAAATAATAAAAAGTATCTTGTGTCCCCAACAAACCAAATACAATGGTAAATTGTATAGGTGCACTAGTTCGGCGAAGAGATGGTGATACAAGTGTAGTAATGATAGTAGATATTGATTTTTGTAATAGGAACAATAAAAACAGCATGGTAGCAAGTAATAAAAGTGAGCACAAATGGTATTGCAATGCTTGAAAATGAGGCCTAGGGTCTGTACTTTCGCTAGTGCAATCTCTCAACAGTGCTAATCTAATTGGATTATATAACCATCCCTCAACGTGCGATGAAGAATCACTCCAAAGTTCTTATCTAGCGGAGAACATAAGAAGAAATTGTTTGTCGGGTACGAAACCAGCTTAAAATTATTCTTTCTGTTTGTTCTATTCAAGAGTTCGTACTAAAATAACACAAAGTTATTCTTTCCGTTCGATCTATCCACGAGTTAGTACTAAAATAACACCATATGATACGCATCAACCAACTCTAATGTCACCTAGATACTCCAATGTCACCACAAGTGTGACGCCCCCGGCCCGATCATGCACTAATCATACACGCAAATGCACACGATCAAGCCTAAGGACTCACGGGAAGATATCACAACACAACTCTAAAACATAAATAAAGTCATACAAGCTTTATATTACAAGCCAGGGGCCTCGAGGGCTCGAATACATAAGCTTGCGAACAAGCGTCAGCGGAAGCATCAGATATCTGAGTACAGATATTAAAAGAGAAACAGAAAGGCCTTTAGAAAGGCGGGGCAAAATAAAACACTACGATCGAAAGGCGAAGGCCTCCTGCCTGGAACCCTCCGATCCTACTCCTGGTCGACAGTCAACTCGTAGCAGTATCCATCCTCTAGGTAGTAGTAGTAGACGATCGACGGGGCATCTGTCTCAAGGGGCTCCGTCCTCTGGTCACGACAAACTGATATGGGGAGAAAAGGAAAACAAAGCAACCGTGAGTACTCAGAAGTACTCAGCAAGCAAGGATCTACACTACATATGCAACATTTTCAAAGGGAAGGCTGTATATGTGGACTGGGCTGCAGAAATGCCAGAATAGAGAGGAAGGCCTAGTCCTATCGAAGACTAGCATCGTCAGCGGTCTTGCAGCAATAGAAGAGAGTAGAACAGTACAACATAATGTAGCAGTATCGTTAAGTCTCAACCTCACCCAGAGATCCTTTCTCGACTCCCTGCGAGAAAGCAATCCCAGAGCCATACAGTCATCAACCTCGTCCTGAGATCCCTTCTCGACTCCCTGCGAGAAGCAATCCCAGAGCCATAGTATCCAAGTATCCAGTTCTAAAATTGTATCAATCAGGATACAACTCCGAGTGTCCTTTACCGTAGGACCGGCTATCGATAGAAGTATTCTTCCCTGCAGGGGTGCACCAACTTACCCAACACGCTCGATTAACTCCGGCCGGACACACTTTCCTGGGTCATGCCCGGCCTCGGCCAAACGACACATCGCAACCCTACCTACAGCTCAGCAGAGAGGTCCCCGCCGGTCTACATCCTAAGTGCAAGGGGGTCTTGGCCATCGCCCCTCACCCTCCGGGTCGTTGCGCACATGGCTCAGATCCAAGCACCACCGCAATGGCGCCAATCACTCCATGCCGCACTGCTGAACTGGACGTCTGACAGAGCTTTCGGCTGATGCATACGATGCAGAACGCCCATACTATGCCCACGTTATGGTTAGTGCTATCAGAGCAGAGGCCTGCTCGGATCAAATATCCAAATCGTTAGGACTAGGGGCTTGCGGTAACGAGCAGAGACTCACGAAAGATGTGACCCTGTCGCCCCGTCTTGAGGACTTGCTGCAAGGGTTAAGAATGCCCGGCCGCGCCTCGTATTCACCACTCGGGCACCACACTGGCACCCGTCTTCACAACACTCGCCACTTAGGCGCACGCGGGTACCCCTCAGGGTCGACCCGCCTTTCCAAGTAATCAACAGTACAGTCCAAGTATCCGTGTGTCCATAACATCAGGGGAATCTGAGGTATCACCCTCGTTTGATTTCCCACTCGATGTATCCGTCAAGGTGAACTCGGAGGAATCACCCTCGCTGGGTTCACACTTGAGGTGTTGTACGACAGCGTCGTTACCGGAAGTGGTGAAGGAGGAATCACCCTCGATGACCACGACCGAATAGCTACTCTACAGAGTTAACATCAGAAGTGCTACAAGAGGTTTCACCCTTGGCACTCGATAGTAACGCTGCAGTGTCGTTACAACTAAGGGGGGTGATGTGCGGTGTCGGGGCCTGGTCTTCAATCCCGTTGATCGGGTCTTCTGACAATCCAGCGCGGCAGTCGGGATAAGTGGGGTCACTGGTAGGTCTCTACCCAGCCTATACTAAACAGTTTAGGATATGCAGGTAATTATCAACAGCAGGTTACAATAAACAGGCTATGCATCAGAATAGGTAAAGCCGTAGCAGCAGCAATTCTAATGCAAGCATGGGAAATTAGAATGGGCGATATCGGGATGATCAAAGGGGGGGCTTGCCTGGTTGCTCGGCGACAAGGGTAAGGTCGTCAATGGTGTCTTCGGGCTCCGGAGCTGTGTCGGCCTCGGGGACGACGTCGGTGTCGGGGGCTACCGAGAGAGAAGAGGGGGAGGAAACAGTATAAATACACAGCGAACAAGTGCAGCACAAAGCATAACATGGCAATACGCAGTGACGGAGGTGATCTAACGCAGTGCCGGGTGATACTGGCGAAGGTGGGATTCATCCGGGAATGTTTTCCCGTCTCCGGACATTTGTCAGACAGATAACCGGAGGGGAACGGTTCCATGTTCGGATAGTTAGGGACGTGTGCCGGATGAACGGACCGCGTATTCAGATTAGTCTCGTCGTTCTGAGCAATTTTCATGTATAAAGTTTTTCGATCGGAGTTACGGATTAAAAGATATAATTTTCTAAAGTTTTTATTAATTTCTGGAATTTATTTAATTAATTAAATTCAAATTATCCAAAACAGTGCGGGGGTGACGTCATCATGACGCAGTGCTGATGTCAGCAGTCAACAGGGGGTTGACCAAAGTCAAACCTGACAGTGGGGCCCACATGTCAGTGAGACAGAGGCATAATTAGTGTTAACTTAATTAAGTTAGGTTAATTAAGGGGGGTGGGGCCTACTGTCAGTGTCTGTTAACTTAATTAATTAACTAATTAGGTTAATTAGCATCTTAATTAGGGTTTTTATTTATTTTAAAACATTTTAAGGGGGTGGGGCCCGCGTGTCAGTGACACGGGCTGCCCAGTCAGCACCGCTGACTGGTCAAAGGGGAGCCCCGGGCCCACCAGTCAGTGACCCTGGCGGTGGGCCAGACGGGCCACGTCGGCGCCGGCCGCCGGAGACGCGCCGGCGAGCCCCGAGCGCGGTGGTGGAACTCCGGTGAGCTCGGAAATGCACTGCAGGGCACCATTCGACGCGGGGCTGGGCTCTCTGGAACGGGCTCTTCAAGCCGCTTCCGATGGTGGCAGTTACGGCGGCGGGGGTTGCCGGAATCGAGCGCGGCGACGACGGCAAGCGGCGGCGGCTACGGGTGGTGATGGAGACACAGCAGTAGTACGCGCGCGAGCCAACTGACTACGCCGCGAGGCCCTACGCGATGCGGGGAAGCGAGCGAGCATGGCCACAGGACCAATTGGTCATCGACGACACGTCGGCGACGAGCTCCGCGGAGTCCAGCACGGCCATGGGTGGAGCGGCAGCTACGGAGAGGGGAAGAGCGCAGGGGGAGAGGGAGGAGGACGGGGTGCTCACGGTGGTCCTGTAGGCGTGCAAGGGTGGGCTCGGGGTAGCGCAACGACGGCGAATCGTGACGGCGATCACCGGCGCCCGAAGCTTGAAGACGAGCTCGTGCGCGACGAGGCAGGTGATTTCCGCACCGGTTCGATGCAGCAGGTGAAGCAGCAGGGGACGGCGGGGCGATCTGGCACTGCCGCGAGGTGTAGGGGCGACGGTGGCCACGCGTATCAGACGGCCGAGGCCATTGCGGCGCTCGGATGGAGGAGGCAGGGAGGAAGGAGAGGGGGAAAGTGAGCGAGGGAGGGCTCGGAGGTGTCCGCGGGGTGCTCTCTATCCACGGCGAGCGCGCGACGCGCTGTCGAGTGCCGAGGGAGGGGGGCCGGGCTCGGGGGCGCGCGCGCACGCAGGGTGCTTGACAGCGCGCCCGCGGCGTCAGGGGGTAGGGGGAGGGGGCTAGTTGGGCTGGACCAGCTCCTGTGCGGCTGTGGGCTTAAGTGCACATGGGCATTTTTTCATTTCTTCTTTTCTTTTCTATTCTGTTAATTGTTTAGGCCCCACATGGTTTTTGTAAAAAGGGAGACCTAGTCCATAAATACCAGTGCTTTATACCCTAACACCAAAAACTAGTTTGGGCAAAACATCATTTCATATTTGTTTTAAATAAATTAAAAGGTTACTAAATGTTATTTTCAGCCACTGTTTTAAGTTGTTTGAGTCACTTACCCAACTCCAATGATGTTGGTTACAATTTTAGAATTGTCTCTAGAATATTTGCCGTCGATCGTCTACTACTACTACCCAGAGGATGGATACTGCTACGAGTTGACTGTCGACCAGGAGTAGGATCGGAGGGTCCCAGGCAGGAGGCCTTCGCCTTTCGATCGTAGTGTTTTATTTTGCCCCGCCTTTCTAAAGTCCTTTCTGTTTCTCTTTTAATATATGTACTCAGATATCTGATGCTTCCGCTGACGCTTGTTCGCAAGCTTATGTATTCGAGCCCTCGAGGCCCCTGGCTTGTAATATAAAGCTTGTATGACTTTATTTATGTTTTAGAGTTGTGTTGTGATATCTTCCCGTGAGTCCTTAGGCTTGATCGTGTGCATTTGCGTGTATGATTAGTGCACGATCGGGCCGGGGGCGTCACAAGTTGGTATCGGAGCCGACTGACTGTAGGAACCCCCTTTCCAACTCCTTGGCCGAAGTTGAGTCTAGTAACCAAAAACCGTTTTACTAACTTGGCTGTGTGGCTTACGGGCCCACGTCGCCAATTGGGTGGTATTAGTATCTTTTACTCCTCGACCTTTAATCTGGGACTCTGATCTCTCTCCTATTCGGGTTAAAATTTTACTAACTCCAACATTAGGCTCTCGTGATCACATCCACCCGGTGTTCTGAATTATTCCCCCCTTGCTCCAAGATTGTGGGCTAGGTTCTGCTTACAGGATCCTCTTATCGAGGGCACCCTGTGTTGTCACTTGCAGATTCCTCGCTCCAATAGTTTTCTCCGATGTTGATGTAGCCTTTGCTATGTCTCGTTGTGTACTTCCCTACCGCGTGCCTGCGCGCCGCCTAGTTGTCTAGCCCTCCCTTTTCTACTGTCGTAATGCCGGATTGTAACCTAGGCTATGTGTGGATTTGAATGTCTGGTGCGGATATGATGAAGAATCTATTGCACTTCCTTCTGTTGTGCGTGTTGTTTCGCGAATCATTCCATACACATGCAGTTTTACTTGCTAAACTGCCCCTGTTGATTTGGCAGGATGACTGACGATCCTCCACCTCCACCTTATATTGCCGCAATGATGCAGCAATTTGAACTGAACCGTCAGGTTATGACCGGGATATTGGCTCAGTTCCCAAACCAGAATGCTCATCAGCAGCCTACACCAATAACACTGTCAGAATTCATGCGCCTCAATCCGTCCACTTTTCGCAGCTCGACTGATCCAATGGATGCTGACGATTGGCTCCGTGACATTGCCTTCCAGATGAAGTCAGCCAATGTTATCCCTGACAGTTACGTCACCTATGCGACGTATCACCTGAGGGGATCAGCTGCTCAATGGTGGGACAGCCACAAGGCTATGTTGCCTACAGAGACTGTAACCACTTGGCAGGAATTTCAGTCAGCTTTTCATGCACGGTACATTCCTCAAGGTCTGATGGATCAGAAGAAGAAGGAGTTTCGCAAACTCACACAGGGCACAATGACTGTGGATGAATATCAGAGGAAATTCCTTGAATTATCCCGCTATGCTGCGGATGATGTCGACACTGACGCTCGCAAGCAGGAGAAATTCCGTGAAGGACTACGTACTGATATAAAACTTGCACTTGCTGTCCATGGTTTCACAGACTACGCAACGCTTGTCAGCAAATCTTTCCAAATTGAAACAGCTCTGACTGAATGCCAGGAGTCGCTCAAGCGCACTCATGGAGCTGGCTCATCCTCGGGTCAGCCTGTTCAGAAGCGTCGAGTGTGGATCCCGCACAATGTACACCACTGACCTGCTCCAACATCAAGGCCGTCCTATGTTGCACCTCGTTTGCCTTCACCGCCGAGACAGCTATCGGTTCATGCTGGACCGCCTGATGCTATGGCTTTTCGTCAGGATGCACCATGTCCTTCTGCTAGTTGCAGGAAGAGCCATCGAAAACATCCTTCTAGGAACGTTGGAACCAGACTGCCTGCTAGTCAACTTGTTCATGTCAACCAAGTCAACATGGAAGAAGCTCGACAGGACCCCAACATTGTGATGGGCACCCTTCTAGTGAATTCAATCCCAGCTTCAGTCCTCTTTGATTCTGGAGCATCGCACTCCTTCATGTCCGAAAGTTTTGCGCGAAGCCATGATATACTTTTCGAGGAGATGTCCATCCCATTAGTAATCCATTCACCTGGGGCTAATTGGCAAACTACCAGGGTAAGCCACGGTAATCACATTGTGATTGGAGGATTGATGTTCCCCGTTTCTCTCATTGCCCTTAAGACCTCCAACATTGACATTATTCTGGGTATGGACTGGTTGAAGCCTCATAAAGCTTTGATTGACTGTGCCACTGAAATAGTCCGCCTCACACACCCTTCCGGTCAGACTGTCAGATACTCAGCTCGTACAGTGCAGGACACCGAAGCTCAGATATATGTTCTAAATGCATTGAACGCTTCACCTCTTGAAGGCATCGAGAACGTTCCAGTTGTTCGTGATTTCCAAGACGTCTTTCCAGAAGAACTTCCAGGAATACCCCCTGCTAGAGCTGTTGAGTTTGTCATCGACTTGAAACCTGGCACAACTCCTATTGCGAAGTGTCCTTATAAGATGCCTCCGCACCACCTTCTTGAAGTTAAGGAGGAAATCGACACGTCACTTAAGAAAGGTTTCATCCGCCCCAGTTCCTCTGCTTGGGGAGCACCTTCACTCTTCGTTAAGAAGAAGGATGGAACTAACCGATTGGTTCAGGATTATCGGCCCATTAACCAAGCTACAATCCAGAATAAATATCCGCTTCCTCGGATCAATGATTTGTATGATCAACTTGCCGGTTCCTCAGTATTCTCTAAGCTTGATTTGAGATTGGGATACCATCAGATCCGTGTTCGCGAAGAGGATATTCCGAAGACTGCATTTGTTACTCGTTATGGCTCCTACGAGTACACGGTCATGTCCTTCGGCTTAACCAATGCTCCAGCCACATTCTCCCGTCTGATGAATTATATATTCATGGATTACCTCGACAAGTTCGTCGTGGTATATCTAGATGATATTTTGGTTTATTCAAAGAATGAGGAAGAACATGCTGAACACCTCCGTCTTGTACTGGAAAGACTCCGAGAACACCAGCTGTATGCCAAATACTCCAAATGTGAATTCTGGCTTTCTGAAGTAACCTACCTTGGTCATGTGATTTCCAAGGATGGAATTGCTGTTAACCCAGAACGAGTTCAGGCTATTCTGGACTGGACTCCTCCAAAGAACGACAAGCAAGTGAGAAGTTTTCTCGGCCTAGCAAGCTATTGCCGTCGATTTGTCGAGAACTTTTCCAAGATTGCTAAGCCTTTGACTGATCTGCTTCACAAGGGCGTTAAGTTTGAATGGACAGAAAAATGTCAGGAAAGTTTCCAGACACTCAAAGACAAGCTGACATCTGCCCCAGTACTATCTCCTCCAGATACCCGCAAAGACTTTGTGATTTATTGTAACGCATCCCGTGAAGGATTAGGCTGTGTCCTAATGCAAGAGTGCAAAGTGATTGCTTATGGCTCTCGTCAGTTGCGCCCACATGAAGAGAATTATTCGGTACATGATCTAGAACTAGCTGCTGTGATCTATGCATTGCAGTTGTGGCGACATTACCTTCTCGGTAAACGTTGCGAGATCTACACGGATCATAAAAGTCTGAAGTACTTGTTCACTCAGCCATCTCTAAACCTCCGTCAGCAAAGATGGATGGAGGCCATTGCGGACTATGATTTGGGTATATCCTATACCCCTGGCAAGGCTAACGTGATGGCTGATGCCTTAAGCCGCAAGTCCTATTGCGACAACCTTATGGTTAGGCGAGCTCAACCTCGTCTTTTTGAAGAACTGTGCAAGCTGAATCTCCGTATTATCCCACAGGGTTCTCTTAATAACCTTGTGATACAACCAGATCTTGAGAAAGCTGTTAAGAATGCGCAAGCTAAAGATGCTGAAATTGATCTCATGAAGAAAAATCTTCACCTTGTAAAGTACAGGGATTTCTCGCTGTCTGAAGATGGAACCTTGTATTACAGAAACCGCATTGTCGTACCTCGCTTCGAACTCATGACTGACAAAGTCATGAAGGAGGCACATGATACCCCACTGTCTATTCATCCAGGTAGCACCAAGATGTATCGTGATCTCCGTCAAAGGTACTGGTGGTCTAAAATGAAGCAGGACATTGCTCGATATGTTGCTGAATGTGATGTTTGCCGTCGCGTTAAAGCAGAACATCAGAAGCCTGCTGGAATTCTGCAACCACTTCCTATTCCTCTATGGAAATGGGATAAGGTTCAGATGGATTTCGTTACAGGACTTCCCAGGTCACAGAAGGGTCACGATGCTATTCTTGTCGTCGTCGACCAACTCTCTAAAGTTGCACACTTTCTGCCCGTCAAGATAACTATCACTGCTAGTCAGTTAGCAGAGTTGTATATCTCCAGAATTGTATCACTCCACGGTATTCCGAAGGAGATCAGTTCGGACCGTGGCGGCCTTTTCACTTCCAAGTTCTGGGAAAGTTTTCAAACAGCTATGGGAACTCATATTACCTGGAGCTCAGCTTATCACCCCCAGTCCCAAGGCCAAGTTGAACGAGTCAACCAAGTGCTTGAAGACATGCTTCGGGCTTGTGTTATATCGTTCGGTAAGAAGTGGGAAGAATCTCTCCCGTATGCTGAGTTCTCTTATAACAACAGCTATCAAGCCAGCTTGAAAATGGCCCCCTTCGAAGTACTCTATGGACGTAAGTGTCGAACCCCTCTGAATTGGTCAGAAACTGGGGAACGACCGCTCGTGGGTCCGGATATTATTCAACACGCCGAAGAACAAGTTCGTGTTGTCCGGGAAAATCTCAAGGCGGCTCAGGACCGCCAGAAGAGCAACTATGATCGCAAACGATGGGGTTTGACTTATCAACCTGGTGATCAGGCTTATCTGCGAGTCACCCCGATGGAAGGCACTCACCGTTTTGGAATCAAGGGCAAGCTAGCTCCGCGCTACATTGGTCCTTTCCGCATTATTGCTAGGCGTGGACAGGTGGCATATAAATTGGAATTGCCGCCGCAATTCTCTCATATCCACGACGTCTTCCATGTGTCGCAACTTCGTAAATGCTTCAAGGAATCTCCGCACCGAGCAGTGGATCACGAGGTGCTCGAATTGCAAGATGACCTATCTTATAAGAAGCATCCGATCCGCATTCTCGATGAAGCTGAACGTCGAACCCGTCAGAAGGTTACCAAGCTCCTCAAAGTGCAGTGGTCAAATCATACTGAAGATGAAGCCACTTGGGAACGCGAGGATAATCTTCGTGCGGAATACCCCGAACTTTTTCCTTCTACCTCTTAATTCTCGGGACGAGAATTCTTGTTAGTAGAGGAGATTTGTAACACCCCCGGTGGTTAACTACAGTAATCACCCTTTTGATAATGACAAGTCATCATGTTTAACAGTGCATGATCATCATTTGCATCATAATGCATTTCAACTCCTAAGTCAAATTCAAATTTAAATGAAAGTGAAATATAAAAGTTGTCCAACATAAAAACTAAAATGTTCAATAGATAACAAATATTCTAGAGACAATTCTAAAATTGTAACCAACATCATTGGAGTTGGGTAAGTGACTCAAACAACTTAAAACAGTGGCTGAAAATAACATTTAGTAACCTTTTAATTTATTTAAAACAAATATGAAATGATGTTTTGCCCAAACTAGTTTTTGGTGTTAGGGTATAAAGCACTGGTATTTATGGACTAGGTCTCCCTTTTTACAAAAACCATGTGGGGCCTAAACAATTAACAGAATAGAAAAGAAAAGAAGAAATGGAAAAATGCCCCTGTGCACTTAAGCCCACAGCCGCACAGGAGCTGGTCCAGCCCTACTAGCCCCCTCCCCCTACCCCCTGACGCCGCGGGCACGCTGTCGAGCACCCTGCGTGCGCGCGCGCCCCCGAGCCCGGCCCCCCTCCCTCGGCACTCGACAGCGCGTCGCGCGCTCACCGTGGATAGAGAGCACCCCGCGGACACCTCCGAGCCCTCCCTCGCTCACTTTCCCCCTCTCCTTCGTCCCTGCCTCCTCCCTCCGAGCGCCGCAATGGCCTCGGCCGTCTGATACACGCGGCCACCATCGCCCCTACACCTCGCGGCAGTGCCAGATCGCCCCGCCGTCCCCTGCTGCTTCGCCTGCTGCATCGAACCGGTGCGGAAATCACCTACCTCGTCGCGCACGAGCTCGTCTTCAAGCTTCGGGCGCCGGTGATCGCCGTCACGATTCGCCGTCGTTGCGCTACCCCGAGCCCACCCTTGCACGCCTACAGGACCACCGTGAGCACCCCGTCCTCCTCCCTCTCCCCCTGCGCTCTTCCCCTCTCCGTAGCTGCCGCTCCACCCATGGCCGTGCTGGACTCCGCGGAGCTCGTCGCCGACGTGTCGTCGATGACCAATTGGTCCTGTGGCCATGCTCGCTCGCTTCCCCGCATCGCGTAGGGCCTCACGGCGTAGTCAGTTGGCTCGCGCGCGTACTGCTTCTGCGTCTCCATCACCACCCGTAGCCGCCGCCGCTTGCCGCCATCGCCGCGCTCGATTCCGGCTACTCCCGCCGCCGTAACCGCCACCATCGGAAGCGGCTTGAAGAGCCCGTTCCAGAGAGCCCAGCCCCGCGTCGAATGGTGCCCTGTAGTGCATTTCCGAGCTCACCGGAGTTCCACCACCGCGCTCGGGGCTCGCCGGCGCGTCTCCGGTGACCGGCGCCGACGTGGCCCGTCTGGCCCACCGTCAGGGTCACTGACTGGTGGGCCCGGGGCTCCCCTTTGACCAGTCAGCGGTGCTGACTGGGCAGCCCGTGTCGCTGACACGCGGGCCCCACCCCCTTAAAATGTTTTAAAATAAATAAAAACCCTAATTAAGATGCTAATTAACCTAATTAGTTAATTAATTAAGTTAACAGACACTGACAGTAGGCCCCACCCCCCTTAATTAACCTAACTTAATTAAGTTAACACTAATTATGCCTCTGTCTCACTAACATGTGGGCCCCACTGTCAGGTTTGACTTTGGTCAACCCCCTGTTGACTGCTGACGTGAGCACTGCGTCATGATGACGTCACCCCCGCACTGTTTTGGATAATTCGAATTTAATTAATTAAATAAATTCCAGAAATTAATAAAAACTTTAGAAAATTATATCTTTTAATCCGTAACTCCGATCGAAAAACTTTATACATGAAAATTGCTCAGAACGACGAGATGAATCCGAATACGCGGTCCGTTCGTCCGCCACACGTCCCTAACTATCCGAACATGGAACCGTTCCCCTCCGGTCATCTGTCTGACAAATGTCCGGAGAC
The DNA here is from genome assembly GCA_011799875.1 of Thinopyrum elongatum. Taxonomy (NCBI): domain Eukaryota; kingdom Viridiplantae; phylum Streptophyta; class Magnoliopsida; order Poales; family Poaceae; genus Thinopyrum; species Thinopyrum elongatum. The sequence continues at coordinate 605,385,029 of CM022298.1, forward strand.
GGGAAAACATTCCCGGATGAATCCCACCTTCGCCAGTATCACCCGGCACTGCGTTAGATCACCTCCGTCACCGCGTATTGCCATGTTATGCTTTGTGCTACACTTGTTCGCTGTGTATTTATACTGTTTCCTCCCCCTCTTCTCTCTCGGTAGCCCCCGACACCGACGTCGTCCCCGAGGCCGACGCAGCTCCGGAGCCCGAAGACACCATTGACGACCTTACCCTTGTCGCCGAGCAACCAGGCAAGCCCCCCCTTTGATCATCCCGATATCGCCCATTCTAATTTCCCATGCTTGCATTAGAATTGCTGCTGCTACTGCTTTACCTATTCTGATGCATAGCCTGTTTATTGTAACCTGCTGTTGATAATTACCTGCATATCCTAAACTGTTTAGTATAGGCTGGGTAGAGACCTACCAGTGACCCCACTTATCCCGACTGCCGCGCTGGATTGTCAGAAGACCCGATCAACGGGATTGAAGACCAGACCCCGACACCGCACATCACCCCCCTTAGTTGTAACGACACTGCAGCGTTACTATCGAGTGCCGAGGGTGAAACCTCTTGTAGCACTTCTGATGTTAACTCTGTAGAGTAGCTATTCGGTCGTGGTCATCGAGGGTGATTCCTCCTTCACCACTTCCGGTAACGACGCTGTCGTACAACACCTCAAGTGTGAACCCAGCGAGGGTGATTCCTCCGAGTTCACCTTGACGGATACATCGAGTGGGAAATCAAACGAGGGTGATACCTCAGATTCCCCTGATGTTATGGACACACGGATACTTGGACTGTACTATTGATTACTTGGAAAGGCGGGTCGACCCTGAGGGGTACCCGCGTGCGCCTAAGTGGCGAGTGTTGTGAAGACGGGTGCCAGTGTGGTGCCCGAGTGGTGAATACGAGGCGCGGCCGGGCATTCTTAACCCTTGCAGCAAGTCCTCGAGACGGGGCGACGGGGTCACATCTTTCGTGAGTCTCTGCTCGTTACCGCAAGCCCCTAGTCCTAACGATTTGGATATTTGATCCGAGCAGGCCTCTGGTCTGATAGCACTAACCATCACGTGGGCATAGTATGGGCGTTCTGCATCGTATGCATCAGCCAAAAGCTCTGTCAGACGTCCAGTTCAGCAGTGCGGCATGGAGTGATTGGCGCCATTGCGGTGGTGCTTGGATCTGAGCCATGTGCGCAACGACCCAGAGGGTGAGGGGCGATGGCCAAGACCCCCTTGCGCTTAGGATGTAGACCGGCGAGGACCTCTCTGCTGAGCTGTAGGTAGGGTTGCGATGTGTCGTTTGGCCGAGGCCGGGCATGACCCAGGAAAGTGTGTCCGGCCGGAGTTAATCGAGCGTGTTGGGTAAGTTGGTGCACCCCTGCAGGGAAGAATACTTCTATCGATAGCCGGTCCTACGGTAAAGGACACTCGGAGTTGTATCCTGATTGATACAATTTTAGAACTGGATACTTGGATACTATGGCTCTGGGATTGCTTCTCGCAGGGAGTCGAGAAGGGATCTCAGGACGAGGTTGATGACTGTATGGCTCTGGGATTGCTTTCTCGCAGGGAGTCGAGAAAGGATCTCTGGGTGAGGTTGAGACTTAACGATACTGCTACATTATGTTGTACTGTTCTACTCTCTTCTATTGCTGCAAGACCGCTGACGATGCTAGTCTTCGATAGGACTAGGCCTTCCTCTCTATTCTGGCATTTCTGCAGCCCAGTCCACATATACAGCCTTCCCTTTGAAAATGTTGCATATGTAGTGTAGATCCTTGCTTGCTGAGTACTTCTGAGTACTCACGGTTGCTTTGTTTTCCTTTTCTCCCCATATCAGTTTGTCGTGACCAGAGGACGGAGCCCCTTGAGACAGATGCCCCGTCGATCGTCTACTACTACTACCCAGAGGATGGGTACTGCTACGAGTTGACTGTCGACCAGGAGTAGGATCGGAGGGTCCCAGGCAGGAGGCCTTCGCCTTTCGATCGTAGTGTTTTATTTTGCCCCGCCTTTCTAAAGGCCTTTCTGTTTCTCTTTTATTATCTGTACTCAGATATCTGATGCTTTCGCTGATGCTTGTTCGCAAGCTTATGTATTCGAGCCCTCGAGGCCCCTGGCTTGTAATATAAAGCTTGTATGACTTTATTTATGTTTTAGAGTTGTGTTGTGATATCTTCCCGTGAGTCCTTAGGCTTGATCGTGTGCATTTGCGTGTATGATTAGTGCACGATCGGGCCGGGGGCGTCACAAGTTTGGACAACTTTTATATTTCACTTTCATTTAAATTTGAATTTGACATAGGAGTTGAAATGCATTATGATGCAAATGATGATCATGCACTGTTAAACATGATGACTTGTCATTATCAAAAGGGTGATTACCGTAGTTAACCACCGGGGGTGTTACAACAAGTATCCATGAGTTAATTATACGATCCGCATCAAACAATTTCAGATTCATAATACTCAATCCAACACAAAGAACCTCAAAGAGTGCCCCAAGATTTCTACTGGAGAAACAAGGAAGAAAACGTGCATCAACCCCTATGCATAGATTACCCCAATGTCACCTCGGGAATCCACGAGTTGAGTGCCAAAACATATATCAAGTGAATCAATATAATATCCCATTGTCACCATGGGTATTCATATGCAAGACATATATCTAGTGCTCTCAAATCGATAAAAGTATTCAATCCGATAAGAACGAAATCTCAAAGGGAAAACTCAATTCATCACAATAAGATAGAGAGGGGGAAACACAATATGATCCAACTATATTAACAAAGCCCGCGATACATCAAGATCGTGCCAAATCAAGAACACGAGAGAGAGAGATTAAACACATAGCTAGTGGTACAAACCCTCAGCCCCGAGGGTGGACTACTCCCTCCTCATCATGGTGGCTATAGGGATGATGAAGATGGCCTCCGATGATGCTTTCCCCCTCTGACAGGGTGCCGGAATGGGCCCCTGATTGGTTTTTCATGGCTACAGAGGCTTGCGGCGACGGAACTTCCGATCTTGGGTTATTTCTGGGGGTTTCTGTATTTACAGGATTTTTCAGCGTTGGAATCACGCAAAGATGGGCCTCGAGGTGAGCACAACCCATCTGGGCGCGCCAGGCCCCTCTAGCGCGCCCTGGTGGGTTGTGCCCACCTCGTGGCTCTACTAGCTCTCCCACGAAGCTTCTAGTGCCTCTTTGGTTCCAAAAAAATCATCAAAAAGTTTCGTTGCATTTGGAGAACTTTTATTTCTGCACAAAAAACAACACCACGGTAGTTCTGCCGAAAACATCGTCAGTCCGGGTTAGTTCCATCCAAATCATACCAAAACCATATAAAATTGTTGTAAACATGGCATAAATACTTCACAAATTATAGATACATTGGAGACGTATCAATCATCACGAGAAAGACGAGCATAAAAGTTCTGAATAATAATTTCTCTCGAGAGCTCATGATTGGGGCATGAATGTAACATTGACTTAAGCCTCCCCCAAGCTAGAGCGATACTTTCTCCTTCACGAGGCCAAAAATTATATATATAATTCCGATCACGATGAACTAGATGCATAGGATAATTTTTTTTGGTGAAATTCCAATATCAATCGATTCCAGTTCCACGATCCAATATCATCACATAGCCTATACCATGTCAATGCTTTTACCTTCAAAGATAAAGGGAAAACCTTCTTCTTAACTTCATCTCCGGGTAAACCTGCAAGCTTAAATAATCCACAAATTTCATCCACATATATAAGATGCAAGTCAGGATGTTTCGTTCCAACTCCTGCATAAGGATTAGCTAGCAGTTTCTATATCATACCTGAAGGAATTTCATAGCTAATATTTTCAGTAGGTGTAGTAGGTTGAGGGGCAACTCTTTGTGTTTTCGGTCGAGGTGAAGATACCCCGAACAAACCCCTCAAAGGATTGTTTTCCATAGTAACAAGTGACAGTAAATTTCAGCACGTAATATTAATGTTTCCTTACCAAAGGCGCTTCACTCCCCGCCAACGGCGCCAGAAAAGAGTCTTGATGACCCACAAGTATAGGGGATCAATCGTAGTCCTTTTGATAAGTAAGAGTGTCGAACCCAACGAGGAGCAGAAGGAAATCACAAGCGGTTTTCAGCAAGGTAATTTCTGCAAGCACTGAAATTGTCGGTAACAGATAGTTTGATAGCAAGATAATTTTTAACAAGCAAGTAATGGTAAACGGTAAATAAAGTGTAGCAAGGTAGCCCAATCCTTTTGTGGTAAAGGATGCCAAAATGGTCTCTTACAATAAGCAAAGTGTTCTTGAGGCACACGGGAATTTCATCTAGTCACTTTCATCATGTTGGTTTGATTCACGTTTGCTACTTTGATAATTTGATATGTGGGTGGACCGGTGCTTAGGTGCTGTTCTTACTTGAACAAACCTCCCACTTATGATTAACCCCCTCGCAAGCATCCGCAACTACGAGAAAAGTATTAAGATAAAATCTAACCATATCATTAAACATATAGGTCCGAATCGGTCCCTTACGGAATAGCGCATAAACTAAGGTTTAAGCTTCTGTCACTCTAGCAACCCATCATCTAATAACTACTCCACAATGCATTCCCTTAGGCCCAAAGATGGTGAAGTGTCATGTAGTCGACGTTCACATGACACCACTAAAGGAATCACAACATACATATTATCAAAATATCGAACACATATCAAATTCACATGATTACTTGCAACATGACTTCTCTCGTGACCTCAAGAACAAAGGTAACTACTCACAAATGATATTCATGCTCATGATCAAAGGAGTATTAAATAGCATAATGGATCTGAACAAATGATCTTCAACCAAATAAACCATATAGTAATCAACTACAAGATGTAATCAACACTACTAGTCACCCACAGGTACCAATCTGAGGTTCCGGTACAAAGATTGAACACAAGAGATGAACTAGGGTTTGAGATGAGATGGTGCTGTTGAAGATGTTGATGGAGATTGTCCTCCCAAAGATGAGAGGGTTGTTGATGATGACGATGGCTTCGATTTCCCCCTCCGGGAGGGAAATTCCCCCGGCGGAATCGCTCCGCCGGAGGGCAAAAGTGCTCCTGCCCAAGTTCCGCCTCGAGACGGTGGCGCTCCATCCCGAAAGTCCTCTCCTTATTTTTTTTTCTAGGTCAAAAGACCTTTTATACCAGAAGATGGGCACCGGAGATGGGCTGGGCTGCCCACCACCCACCAGGGCGCGCCTGGGGGTCCTGGCGTGCCCTGGTGTCTCGTGGGCACCAGGCAGCCCCCCTCTTGTAGTTATTTGCTCCAATATTCATTATATATTCCTAAATAATTCTCCGTAAATTTTTAGCTCATTTGGAGATGTGCAGAATAGGTATCTCTGACATAGCTTTTTCAGGTCCAGAATTCCAGCTGCCGGCATTCTCCCTGTTTGTGTAAACCTTGCATATTATGAGAGAAAAGGCATTAGAATCACTCCATAAAGTGTTATTATGCATAAAAAACATTATAAATAACAGTAGGATAACTCTTGTTATAAGAGAATTCGGCAAACGGGAGAGATTCTTCCCATTTCTTACCGAATGATATAACACAAGCACGAAGCATATCTTCAAGCACTTGGTTAACTCGCTCGACTTGGCCTTGGGATTGGGGATGATAAGTTGAAATCCATGTAATGTGAGTTCCCATAGCTTCTTGGAAACTTTCCCAGAACTTGGACGTGAAAAGTCCGCCATGGTCCGAACTGATCTCCTTCGAAATGCCGTGGAGTGAAACGATTCTAGAGATATACAGCTCTGCTAGTTGGCTAGCAGTGATAGTCTCCTTGACAGGCAGAAAATGAGCAACCTTGGAGAGTTGGTCGACGACGACAAGAATAGCATCATGACCTTTCTGAGACTTAGGAAGACCAGTAATGAAATCCATCTGCACTTTATCCCACTTCCACAAAGGAATGGGGAGTGGTTGAAGAATTCCAGCAGGCTTCTGATGTTCTGCTTTCACGTGACGACATACGTCACATTCAGCAACATATCGAGCAATGTCCTGCTTCATTTTGGACCACCAGTACCTCTGTCGAAGATCGTGATACATCTTGGTACTACCCGGATGGATAGACAGAGGTGTATCATGAGCCTCCTTCATGACCTTGTCAGTCATAAGCTCGAAGCGAGGTACTACGATGCGGTCTCTGAAATATAATGTTCCATCTTCAGCAACTGAGAAATCCCTGAACTTATCAAGGTGAAGCTCTTTCTTCATCAAGTCAATTTCAGCATCTTTGGCTTGCGCTTCCTTAACAGTCTTTTGAAGGTCTGGTTGTACCACAATGTTATTAAGAGGACCTTGGGGAACAATTCGCAGATTCAGCTGAGTTAGTTCTGCATAAAGACGAGGTTGAGCTCGCCTAACCATGAGGTTGTTGCAATATGACTTGCGGACCAGGGCATCAGCCATCACGTTAGCCTTGCCCGGGGCATATGAAATACCACAGTCATAGTCCGTAATTGTTTCTAACCATCGTTGCTGACGGAGATTAAGATCAGGTTGAGTGAACAAGTATTTCAGACTCTGGTGATCGGTATAAATCTCACACCGATTACCCAAAAGGTAATGCCGCCATAACTTCAATGCATATATCACTGCAGCAAGTTCAAGATCATGCACTGGATAATTTTCTTCATGTGGACGCAATTGATGTGAAGCATACGCAATTACTCTTCGTTCTTGCATTAGTACACAGCCTAATCCCTGACGAGAGGCATCGCAGTATATGACAAAGTCCTTGCGAGAATTAGGAGGAGCAAGCACTGGAGCAGAAGTAAGCTTGTCCTTGAGGGTCTGGAAACTTTCCTGACATTTGTCTGTCCACTCAAACTTAACGCCTTTGCGGAGCAGATTAGTCAGGGGCTTGGTGATCTTGGAGAAGTTCTCGACGAATCGACGGCAATAACTGGCTAGACCGAGGAAGCTTCGGACTTGCTTGGCATTCTTCGGAGGAGTCCAGTCAAGGATAGCCTGAACACGCTCCGGGTTAACAACAATACCGTCCTTGGAAATCACATGTCCAAGGTAGGTCACTTCGGAAAGCCAGAATTCACATTTGGAGTACTTGGCATATAACTCGTGCTCTCGAAGCCTCTCCAAAACAAGGCGAAGATGTTCCGCATGTTCTTCCTTATTCTTCGAATATACTAGGATATCATCCAGATACACCACGACGAATTTGTCGAGGTAATCCATGAATATATAATTCATCAGACGTGAGAATGTAGCTGGAGCATTCATCAGGCCAAATGACATGACAGTGTATTCATAGGAGCCATATCGAGTAACGAATGCAGTCTTTGGAATATCCTCTTCACAGACACGGATCTGGTGATAACCCAACCTCAAGTCGAGTTTAGAGAACACCGAAGATCCAGCAAGTTGATCATATAAGTCATTGATCCGGGGAAGTGGATATTTATTCTGAATGGTTGCCTGGTTGATAGGACGGTAGTCTTGAACTAACCTATTCGTACCATCTTTCTTCTTGACAAAGAGAGACGGTGCTCCCCAGGCAGAGGAGCTGGGACGGATGAAACCCTTCCTAAGAGATTTATCGATTTCTTCCTTAAGCTCAATAAGGTGGTGCGGTGGCATCTTGTAAGGACGCTTCGCAATAGGAGTGGTGCCAGGCTTCAAGTCAATGACGAACTCGACAGCTCTAGCAGGGGGTATTCCTGGAAGTTCTTCTGGAAAAACATCCGGGAAGTCACAGACAACTGGGATGTTCTCGATCCCCTCAAGCGGAGAAGCATTCAACGCGTTCAAGGCATAAATCTGAGCCTCGGTGTTCTGAGTGATATGAGCTCGGTAGTTCACTAGCTCATCTGATGGATGAAGAAGATGTACAACTTTACTGGCACAATTAATTGAGGCATAGTGAGCCTTCAACCAGTCCATTCCCAAGATAAGATCAATCGAGGAGGACTTGAGTATAATGGGAGAAGCGTGGAACTTCAACCCTTCAATATCAATGATGACATCGGGGCTGAACACGAAGGCTCGACACTGGCCCGCGGGAGTGTTCACAGCTAATGAATGGTGTAGCACTTCACTTCTAACGTCATGCATGAGTGCAAAATGTTCTGACATGAATGAATGCGATGCTCCTGAATCAAATAAAACAGTTGCAGGTACTGAATTAACAAGAAGTGTACCCATCACGGTTTTAGGTTGGTCTTGAGCTTCAGCCATATTGACGTGGTAGTTCTGCCCATGACCATAAGAAGGTCTGGCATTGCTGTAGCGAGGCTGAGAATTCCCACGGCCATTACCACGGCCAGCAGAAGGAAGAGCCAACTGATTCTGATTCTGTGAGCAGTCTCTGGCACGGTGACCCGGCTGGCCACACTTGAAGCAGAGTCCATTGTCAGGACGTGGTGCAGGAGCTCGAGGTGCTGGAGCTTGCAGAGGCTGCCTCGGTGGTGGAGGAGGCAGACGAGGTGCGGCATAAGCAGGCCTGTACACTGGAGCTACTGGACGGTACATGCTCTGTGGAATCCATATGCGGCGCTTCTCGAAAGACGAGCCCGAAGATGAGCCCGCTTCACGAGTGCGTCTGGTCACTTCCTTGTGCTTCTTCAGACCAGTCTTGACCATGATAGCCTTATTCACCAAGGTGGCGAAATCAGGGTAGTCTTGAATAAGTAGGGCTAACTGAATGTCATGGTGCAGCCCTTCACGAAACTTCTCCTGCCTTCGATCATCAGTAGGAATGTCTTCTTCAGCATAGCGAGACAAGTCAAGAAACTCGCGCTGATAAACTTCCACAGACTTGTTACCTTGAACGAGACTACGGAACTCGGCTTTCTTCCGGGCTATGACTGCTTGAGGAATATAGCGGGCGCGAAAAGCAATCTTGAATTCTGCCCAAGTGACAACAGTTCCCGGAGGTAGAGTCTGTCTGTGAGTGGCCCACCATTGTGCTACGGGTCCCTTCAGAAAGTATGTCATGAAAGTGACATAGCTGACAGGGGGAACATCAGCTGACTCCATCTCATAAAAGATGTCATGCAGCCAGTCATCGGCATCCAGCGGATTAACAGTGTTGCGGAATATCGATGGGTTGAGTCGGACAAACTCTGGCGGTGTGATTGAAGCTGGCTGATGGTTGGCATTTGGACGGGGGAATTGTTCCATAATCCCCGTCATGAACTGACGGTTGAGTTCAAACTGTTGCATCATAGCAGCCATATAGTCAGGCGGTGGCGGCGGAGGTGGATTGTTATCTGCCATCCTGCTAAATCAACAGGGGTAGTTTAGCAGAAGCCAATGCGAGTGTTTATCGGCATGCATGATGTAACGCAACAGAATTTAAATAGTACAGCAGATGCTTAATAGTAGTCATTAAGTCATACAGATCCATACAGAGTCGGTTACAATCGGGCAGCATAACGGCGCAAATACAAAAGCTAGACATGCTAGGCGGCGCGTAGGCTCGCGGTAAGGAAGTACACAATGAGACATAGCAAAGGCTACATCAACGTCGGAGAAAACCACTGAAACGGGGTAGCTGCAAGTGCGGACGACGGACGTTCGTCGCAGAAGGATCCTGTGCTCCATGTGCACTCTGATGCAGAACCCGGTCTCGAGCTGTAAGAAGATGTCCACGTGCAGGCGTGTGACCTCCCACAGCAGGCCAATCGATCCCTGATGGCATCTCGGTCCTGCTCGGGTAAAGAATGTGCTCCGGATGTATCCCTGCACGAACAGCTGGTAGCAACTGCGTCATAGCCTCGTAGAGTCGTGCTCGAGTGGCGAACAACTCGACAGCAAGAGCGCGAACAGTGCGATCCAGAGCCTGAGTACAGTGAATCAGGACTCGCTGATCGTAGCGACGAGGTTCGTAAGGGGCACAGACAGCTGTGTAGTATCCAGTAGCATCTCCAGCAGGGGCATACGGAATGTACCGATACTCAGAAGCATCCAAGCTGGCGTTGTGCTCTCCTCGGAGACGTGCGACAGCAGAGTAAGCGGCATCATGCACTGCCATCTCAATCGTCACGCCGATACCGTGGAAAAGGTGTAACTCAGTGTCAGAGTCATCCTGCTGGTCGTAGATGCGAACATCAGCATAGTACTGCTCCTGGTTGAACTCACGATAAACCTCGTAGACCATGTACTCGGGGCACTAGTGGTATCCCAGCCTGATCAAGAGGGCGATCAGAACAGCTGGAAACCCAGGGACGTCTCGAGCACAGGTGCGAAGCACAAGCTCCGTCGTAGGGCGAGGTGGAAACAGACAGTCCATCTGAAATAGAGAAGATTCAGGATTGTCATTCGATGACGAGAAATATAAAAGATCTCGAATTGAAAGGTTAAACAAAACAATAGAAAGGAAAATGATTATCAGACTAATCAAATCAAAGACAGGGAAATCGCACTGAATCCAGCTCTCCGGGTGGATAGAATTTACAAGATCCTAAGTGTCGGTGTTAGTAATTTATTAAACCCGAATAGAAGAGAGGTTAGAGTCCCAGAGTAAAGATGAGGAATAAAAGATCCTAATACCACCCAGTTGGCGACGTGGTCCCGTAAGCCACACAGCCAAGTTAGTAAAACAGTTTTTGACGTCTAGACTCAACTTCGGCCAAGGAATTGGATAGGGGGATTCCTAGAGGCAGTCGGCTCTGATACCAACCTGTGACGACCCTGGCTTAATCGTGCACTAACCATACACGCAAATGCACACGATTAAGCCTAAGGACTCACTTGAAGATATCACAACACAACTCGAAAACATAAATAAATTAATACAAGCTTTATATTACAAGCCAGGGCCTCGAGGGCTCGAGTACATAGCTCGATGGCATACAAGTGTCAGCGGAAGCATCAGATATCTGGGTACAGATATATTACAGAAAGAGAGATAAGCCTTCACAGAGGCGGGGCAAAATAAAATACTACGATCGAAAGGCGTGGGCCTCCTGCCCTAGACCCTCCGAATCCTACTCCTGGACGTCAGTCGGCTCCTCGTAGTAGTAGTACTCTCCGGGCTGGTAGTAGTAGTGGTCGTCGACGGGGGCGTATGGCTCAGGGGCTTCGACGTCTGGTGGCATCAAAAGGGATATGGGGAAAAAGAAACTAAAGCAAACGTGAGTACTCATCCGAAGTACTCAGCAAGCAAGGATCTATACTACATATGCAACATTTTCAAAGGAGGGCTGTTTTAGTGGACTGGGCTGCAGAAATGCCGGAATAGAGGGGGAAAGCCTAGTCCTAACGAAGACTAGCATCTTCAGCTTCTTCAACAGTCTTGCAGCATTAGAAGAGAGCAGAATAACATAATGTAAAGTATAGCAGTAATGTCATCAACCTCGGCCAGGCATTCTTCCTCGACTCCCTGCGAGAAAGCAATCCCAGAGCCGTACTATCCAGTTCTCATCTCAAGTTCTAGTTGTACCGATCGGGATACAACTCCGAGTGTCCGTTACCGTAGGACAGGCTATCGATAGAAGTTTCTTCCCTGCAGGGGTGCACCAAGTTACCCACCACGCTCACTTAACTCCGGCCAGACACACTTTTCTGGGTCATGCCCGGCCTCGGCTAAGCAACACACCGCAACCCAACCAAATACTTAACAGAGAGGTCAGCACACCGGACTAAACCTATGCCCCCAGGGGTCTTGGGCCATCGCCCCGGAAACTCCTGCACGTTGCGTCAGGCGGCCGAGAGCAGACCTAGCAACCCCTTAATACAAGCGCAGTTGCGTAACCAGTCCAACTCGGCGCGCGCCGCTCAATCGCTGACGTTCGTTAAGCTCCGGCTGAAGTATACGACGCAGAACGCCCATACTATGCCCATGTGATGGTTAGTGCTATCAGGCCAGAGGCCCCTCGGATCAAATATCCAAACCGTTTAGTGGTTTAGGAGCGCGCGGAAACGAGCAGAGACTCATGATCGATGTGACCCCGTCGTCCCTTCTCGAGGACTTGCGGTAAGGGCTAAGAATGCCCGGCCACGCCTCATAGTTTTCTCGCGGGCACCTCTCAGGTCAACCCGACTCCATATCACTTCGCATTCATGCTCGCGCGGGTACCCCTCAGGGCCGACCCGTCTTTAGTGTCATGTTTCAGTATAAGTCACAGTAACAACAGTAACCGTGTGTCTAACGCCAAGGGAACCCTGAGGAATCACCCTCGATGGAGTCCCACTCGATGATATCATCAAGGTGAACGAAGGAGGAATCACCCTCGAGGTCCACTCTTGAACAGTTGCACGACGGCGTCGGTATCGGGGGTGGTGTAGGAGGAATCACCCTCGCTTACCACGACCGATTAACTACCTACAAGGTTATCATCAGAAGTGCTGACGAGGTATCACCCTCGGCACTCGATAGTAACCCAGTAGTGTCGAGCAAATTAAAGGGGAAGTAACGTGCGGTGCCAGGGTCTGATCTTCGATCCCATTGCTCGGGTCTTCTGAGAGTCCAGCGGGGCAGTCGGGACAAGTGGGTCTCTGATAAGGCTCTACCCATCCTATACTAAACAGTTTAGGAGAACAGGCAGGTATCAAAAGTAGGCTACAATAAAACAGGCTATGCAGCAGATATAGGACAACAGTAGCAGCAGTACTTCTAATGCAAGCATAAGAGAGAAGAGAGTGGGCGATATCGGAATGCTCAAAATGCGGGTGCTTGCCTGTCTGCTCGACGGCAAGGGTCTGATCGTCGGGGACGTAGTCGTACTCCGGAGCAGCGTCTGTCTCAGGAGCTACGGCAACGTCGGGGTCTGCCGAAAGAGAAGAGGGGGAGGAAACAAGTAAATATAATGCAATCAAATGCAACACGGGGCATGCTATGCTATGATGCAGTGCAGGGTTGCCTGACGTATGCCTAAGTCATTTTAGTTATTTTAGGATTAGCGTTGGATTTATTAACCGGTGATTAGGCACTATTCATCTACCGGAATCGGGCTCGGAGTTACGAGTTCTCCTACGTAGGAGGTTCCGACAAGGAAACAGACGGCATGATCAAACTCGTCTCGTCGTTCTGAGCAACTTTCGTGTTTTAATTTTTTCAATCCAAGCTACGGTTTAAAAGTTATTAATTTTTCAAAGATTAATTGATTTTCTGGAAATATTTTTATTAGCAGAAATGATTTATGACATCAGCATGATGCCATGCTGACATCAGCAAGTCAACAGCGGCTGTCCATAGTCAAATCTGACATGTGGGTCCAGTGGGACCCACATGTCATACTCAGAGGCCCATTTAGAGTTCGTTTAAAATAATCAGAGGGTTAATTAGTGGGTGGACCCCATCTGTCAGTGATTGAGCTAATTATCAGATTAAGCAATTAAGTGTGATTAGAGATTAATCCAACTGGGGCCCACATGTCAGCTACAGGGGGGTGAACAGTGCCCGCGTTGACCATAGTCAACGGGGTCAACGGCGGCCAGGGGCCCACTGGCAGCGACCGCGGGCGGGCCCCACGCCTTGCCACGCTGGCGGGGCCGCCGGAATCGCTCCGGAGAGCTCTCCGCGGCGGCGCGCTCGCCGGAGGTCGTCGGGAATCCGCTGTGGTGCGTCGTTTCGCACGTTTTCGGTTGCGTTCGAGCGCAGGGACAGAGCCGCATCCAACTGGGCTGGTGTGGCGACTCGGTGATGGCCGGAGATGCACCGGCGATGAGCCGTGGCGGAGGCCGAACCCCGGCGATCTCGCGTTCGTTCAAACAAGGGCCAAATCACGCGGCGACCTACCCCTACAGCATCTACACGGCGTCGCAAACGCAACGGGCACAAGCCCAAGACCAAATGGTCGTCGGCGACGAGTTCAAGCGGAGGTGCGTTCGGGCGCCGTGGGGGAAACAGATAGTGAACGTGCGAGGCTAACAGCAAGATGGGGGGGAGGTAGACTGGCTCACCGCGCGACTAAGAAAAGCCCGTGACGGCTTAGTAGCAGCAGATGGCGCCGGAGACAGAAGGGGATCGCCGGCGACCGAGGAAGAAGACGCGGTCGATGCGCTCGGTGCAGGCGATCCGGGCTCCTCCAAGTGGCACCAGTTGACGCAGTAGACGACGATGGAGACGAAGGACACGACGGAGTGTCGAGCGGGGCTCGGTGGCCGCGGAGACGAGCGCGGAACGGCGGCGAAGGCGTTCGGTGGCGACGAGATTTGGTGGAAGAAGGCGAGGGGAGAAAGGAGGAGTGGTCGAGGAGGGCAGGGGGAGTGAACGGGCCTCGCCCTTATCCCCTCCTCGTCCCTGTTTCGTCGGTGGCGCCGGCGTGTCGCACGCCCACCAGTGCGCGCGCGCCGGCCATGGTGAAGGCGACACGCGAGGGAGAGAGACGGAGTTGGGCCAGATGGGCCGGCTGTCGGGGCACTGTGCACTAAGGCCCAGTGCACAGTGCCTCGTTTTTATTTTTCTGTAATCTGCTTTGTATTTTTCTTTTATTCTTTTCTGTTCTGAATTAGTCAGGGCACTTTTACATTTTTGTAAAGTGTGGAACTTGATCCAAATAATGCAATGCAATATTACCCTTCACCAAAAACTTGCTTGGACAGATTTGGATTCCATTTGAATTTGAAATGATTTTAAATGGATTTAATAACTCTGTTTTGGTGCTGTTTCAAGTTGTTTGAGTCATTTAATTAATCCAAGTGCTACTGGTGATATTTTTATGAATGCTTCTGGAATATTTGCTAATTAGTGAACATTCTTCCAAAGGTGTTTGATCAAATTTATTTTGCAATTTTGAATTTGAGTTGATTTTTCAGATTGGAGTTGATTTGCTTTGGATAACCACTATGTTTAGGCACTGCAAATGATATGACTTGACATTATTAGCAGCTGATCACAGTGGCTATTACACAGGGGTGTTACACCGTCGTGCTGCCGGAACTCATCTACTACTTCACCTCTCTTGCTGGATCGAGAAGGCGAGGACGTCATCGAGCTGAATGTGTGCTGAACGCGGAGGTGCCATACGTTCGGTACTTGATCGGGACGGATAGTGAAGGTGTACGACTACATCAACCGCGTTGATAAACGCTTCCGCTTAGCGATCTTCAAGGGTATGAAGATGCTCTCCCCCTCTCGTAGATATGCATCTCCATGGATAGATCTTGCGTGTGCGTAGAAAATTTTTGTTTTCCATGCAACGTTCCCCAACATACACTTGTTGGGATCGAGCCTGTGCTTCACGCCTCGCTTGCTGCAGTAGGCGCAATGTGTTGGCGTGCGCAAAACCACTGCTACTAATCCATAGTGGGAGGATGAGATGAAGAGAGGGTCTGGTGAGGGATTAGGTGGGTGATGCCACAATGCCATCACACATGGCAGGGACTTGAAAATGGGGGTTGAATCCCTGATGCTGGCGGATCAGAGGTTTGGCTGGGGCTTGACAAGTGATATTTTTACACTCATTACACCATTGTTTAAACCAGATATTCCTAAAATACATGAGAGAATCACCCCGATACTGCCACTAATGACTAATGAATGCAAGAAATTGCAAAATCCTTTGTTTAATGTGTTTGCGCAGGACATGGACCCAAAAATAGAAGAAAATCATCACTAGGAAGGAAACAACAAGTTCGAAAACCAAGCCAAGGCAAATGGAGTCGCCAAGAGAGAAACAAGGGAGAAGACAGCGCAAGGTACGAGCGCACATGGTCGTAACACGCATCGTTGATCATGGTGTCCACCTAAACAAACTTTATAAAGGGGTCAAGGCCTAATTCGCAACAGAGATCGACATAACTACCCATTGACAAAATAGAGAAATAGAAGCAATCTACAAACCCCAGAGCCGCCATTTGCCGTCTCATCTCCATAGCCATCACCCCCTTCATCACCGCAACCATTCCCTCCAAGTTAATCATAATTGTAATCGATGCAACGCAATCGACAACTACTGTAAGAAAAAATTCAATCAACCATTCATCGTTATTTTGTCTTCAATGATTTCTTGCAATTCAGCCATGATGTATGAGTAATTCCTTAAGGCAATGGGTTGAGGCAAAGCCTTGCAACCCTATGTATTTGTGCACGGGGTTGGAATGACTTTGCTTGATTGGTGTTATTTGTATGTGCGCTTCACAATAGATTTATCTTTTGTTTTCTTCTTGTTCTAAGGCCATGTAGGTACCCAGGCTCCCGTAGCTCGATCAAGGAGGAGGTAAGAAGCAAGGATGCGTTGAACTCGATTCTGAACATGATGAGTTTTATTTTTACACTCCTCTAAGCTGAGTTTAAACCAAAATATTTTATTAAAACCGAGATATTCGCTTTGATATTGCTATTAATGACTAATGAATACAGAGGATTCCAAATATACAATTTTTATTTAGTTTCCATAGGAAATTGGCTATTTATGGACGAAATCAAACCAATACATGGAAAGGAGTAAAGTAGAGATAGAGGAACTCAGGTGGGAGGCGCAACACAGGAGCCAGAGCAAAAGCTATTATCTCAGAGTCAAGTCCACATTTAGTGCTAAACTTATGAAAAGCATCGATGTCCATAAAATATTGAACACAATCAAACTCAAGTTTTATACCCGACTCTTTACCTTTGTCGAGTTCCCAATCTTCAGAGTTGCGTTTAATTCTCTCCAAAAGATCCCATCTGAATTCAATGGTTTTCTTCATAAAGGAACCAGTAGAAGAAGAATCGAGCATGGTTTCATCATTATGAAAAAGCCGAGCATAAATTTTTTGTAAGATAATTTCTCTTGAGAGCTCATGATTGGGGCATGTGTACATCATGTGCTTAAGCCTCCCCCAAGCTTGAGTGATACTTTCTCCTTCACGAGGCCAAAAATTATATATATAATTCCTATCACGATGAACCAGATGCATACGATAAAACTTCTGATGAAATTCCAATTTCAATCGGTTCCAATCCCACGTCCCAATATCATCACATAGCCTATACCATGTCAATGCTTTCCCCCCAAATATAAATGGAAAACCTTCTTCTTAACTACATCTTCAGATAGACCTTCAAGCTTAAATAATCCACAAACTTCATCCACATAGATTAAGTGCATATCGGGATGTATTGTTCCATCTCCTGCATAAGGATTAGCTGGTAGTTTCTCTAGCATACCCAAAGGAATCTCATAATAAGTATTTTCAGTAGGTGCAGTAGGTTGAGGGGCAACTCTTTGTGCTTCCGGTCGAGGTGAAGATACCCCGAACAAACCCCTCAAAGGATTGTTTTCCATAGTAACAAGTGACAGTAAATTTCAGCACGTAATATTAATGTTTCCTTACCAAATTCCACTTACCAAAGGCGCTTCACTCCCCACCAACGGCGCCAGAAAAGAGTCTTGATAACCCACAAGTATAGGGGATCAATCATAGTCCTTTCGATAAGTAGGAGTGTCGAACACAACAAGGAGCAGAAGAAAATGACAACCGGTTTTCAGCAAGGTATTTCCTGCAAGCACTAAAATTATCGGTAACAGATAGTTTGATGGCAAGGTAATTTTAACGAGCAATAAGTAGCAATTGTAACAAAGGTGCAACAAGGTAGCCCAATCCTTTTTGTAGCAAAGGACAAGCCGAAACTTTCTCTTATAGCAAGTAAAGCGTTCTTGAGGACACACGACAATTTCATCTAGTCACTTTCATCATGTTTGTTTGATTCGCGTTTGTTACTTTGATAATTTGATATGTGGGTGTACCAGTCCTTGGGTGCTGTTCTTACTTGAACAAGCCTCCCACTTATGATTAACCCCTCTCGCAAGCATCCACAACTACAAAAGAAGAATTAAGATAAATCTAACCGTAGCACGAAACGTTTGGATCCAAATCAGCCCCTTACGGAATAGCGAATAAACTAGGGTTTAAGCTTCTGTCACTCTAGCAACCCATCATCTAATTACTACTCCATAATGCATTCCCTTAGGCCCAAATATGGTGAAGTGTCATGTAGTCAACATTCACATAACAACACTAAGGGAAACAACAACATACATATCATCAAAATATCGAACGAATACCAAATTCACATGATTACTTATGAAAAGACTTCTCCCATGTCCTCAAGAACAAAAGTAACTACTCAGAAATCATATTCATGTTCAAGATCAGAGAGGTATTGAATAGCATCAAGAATCTAAACATATAATCTTCCACCAAATAAACCAACTAGCATCAACTACAAGATGTAATCAACACTACTAGTAACCCACAGGTACCAATATGAGGTTTTGAGACAAAGATTGAATACAAGAGATGAACTAGGGTTTGAGATGAGATGGTGCTGGTGAAGATGTTGATGAAGGTTGGTCCTCCAACGATGAGAGGGTTGTTGGTGATGACGATGGCTTCGATTTCCCCCTCCCAGAGGGAAGTGTCCTCGGCAGAATCGCTCCGCCGGAGTTCAAAAGTGCTCCTACCCAGGTTCCACCTCGAGACGGCGGCGCTCCATCCCGGAAGTCTTCCTCTTATTTTTTTTTTCTCTAGGTCAAATGGGATTATATACCAGAAGATGGGTCACGGAGGCTAGCTAGGGGCCCCACAAGCCACCAGGGCGCGCCTAGGGGGGTGGGAGCGCCCTGGTGCCTTGTGGGCACTTGGGTGGCCTCCTCTGGTATTTCTTTCTTCCAGTATTTTTTATTTATTCCAAAATAATTCTTCTTGAAATTTCAGCTCATTTGGAGATGTGCATAATAGGCGTCTCTGACATAGCTTTTTCAGGTCCAGAATTTCAGCTACCGGTAATCTCCCTCTTCATGTAAATATTGCAAATTAAGAGAGAAAAGGCATTAGAATTGCTCCATAAAGTATTATATTGATCAAAAACATTATAAATAATAGTAGAAAAACATGATGCAAAATGGACGTATCACACCCCCCTTCTCGCTCTTCATCCTCCTTCAAGGTCCGGCGGTGCAACGGTAAGGAGGTGGCCAACGATGGATTTGGAGTAGCGGAAAATATCCTAGGGTTGTTTTTCTCCTTTTCTGTTTTAGTGAGGGTGTTCTGTAGAAGTGGATAGTTGTCTCATATCTGGATGTACCAACGACGACCGGCGACTCACTGAAGCTCCCTTGTCGACGGCGGCAACCTCCGGCCTTGCCGGCGACCCCTGCCCATACTACTACGAGTACGACCACTTTCTGCTGATGCTGACCGCCGCTGCTACGTGCTGCTCGCCATTGTCGGTGCATGTTGCTGCTCACCGCTGCTCCTCTTCGTTGCGTGCTGATGCTGCTGGCCGCCGCAGGTGCGTGTGCTGTTGCTTCTCGCCGCCGTCGGTGTGTGCTGCTGTTGTTGCTTCTCGCCGCGTGCTTCTGCTGCTCGCCGTCGCCGGTGTGTGCTGCTGCTGCTGCTTGCCCCCGCTGGTTTGTGCTACTCGCCGCTGCTCCTCCCCGCTACATGATGCTGCTGCTAGTGCTCGCCGCCGTCAGCGTAAGCATCGATCAGTGCAGGCAGAGGTGCGACGTCCGGCGTGTTCGATGTGCTCTCTAGTGTTGCCGGTGTGGTCACCATGGTCACATAGAAAGTGTTCGATGAAATATATGGGCCAAATGTAAGTTTACTCCGTTATATATAAAGGATCAGCTAGATCAAGTTAAAACTTAGTGGAGTAAATATACTCCATTAAAATTTAGTCCAAGGTTTACTCTTCTATTTTCTATGGATCGGTTAGAGTTGGCCTTAGGGTAGAAGCAATCGGAGTTGACCCCCTTCCCAACCGTGACTGGGTCGGCTCGTAGTCGTCGTGGCCACGGTGATGGAGGAGACTCAACACCTCGTCGGAGTCGGACCAGCGCCGCCTGGGTACTATGAGCCAGGTACGCGTGCTAAGAAGGCCAAGGACGCGCGGTTCAAGGAATCCGACGACATGGCGACCAAGACCAACTGCAGCGCCCCTGCCGCATCCACGGAGGAGTCCCGTCGCCTCCTCGGACCCGAATCAGCGGCTGTGCATCCCTTATCGTCCTGCACAGGCGACACATTGGCCCCTTTCCGCTCTTCATCCTCCTTCAGGCTTCGACGGTGCAACGACAAGGAGGTGGACGACGACAGATTGGAGTAGCGGAAAATATCCTAGAGTTGTTTTCACCTTTTTTTGTTTTAGTTAGGGTGTTCTCTGCAAAAGTGGGCAGTTGTCTCGTATCTGGATGTACCCAGTATGTTGTTTTCCTATCTGTTTAATCTAGATATATGTATTAAAAAAGGACATCGACGTGGTGAGCTTTCGCCAGCAGGGATGGCAAGCGCAAACGCCCCGAATGGTAGTTTGTGTGGCTGGGGGTGGCATTTTACAAAACTGCCATGACAGTTTGTTTAATTTGCAGGGAGTTTTTGGCGAAAGCTGACACCGTCATATCAAGATCAGACGGCTCGGAGGCGTTCGCTAAGATCCCACCCCAGAGAAGGCAAAAAATATTTTTTTCGTAAAAAAAAAATTTGTCCCACGGCCGGGAGAGACAGGAGACAGAGTCGGGGCGATTTAGGGCATCCACAATGTATGCCAATTTGCTAATGATAAAATGGTTTTTGGCATCACTTTTCACATTGTGGGGGTAGTGCTAAATTAGGGAAAAGAAGGAACCGGCGCTTCATCTAGCTCCGATGCCAAATTTTTCCATGGAATAAAATAACATTCTTTCTCCCAGCTTCAAGCAAGAATCATGCATGGCTCACGGGATGGGTGACATGCATGCAAGGAAAGAGAACATCAATTGTCTATCATGCTTTTACTTAATACTGGGCCCCAATGTACATGAATTTGAAATTGCCTAAATTGGAGAAGGCCAGGAGGTTTGGCACCGGTGCCAAACTCTACTTGTGTGTCAGATTTGGCATCATCGACGTTGTGGATGCCCTTAGGGCAGAAGCAATCGGAGCTGAGCCCCTCCCCAACCGTGACTGGATCGGCTCGTAGCCGCCGTGGCCGTGGCCGCGGCGATGGAGGAGACTCGACACCTCGTCGGAGTCGGACCAGCGCCGCCTGGGTACTATGAGCCAGGTGCGCGTGCTAAGAAGGTCAAGGACGCACGGTCTAAGGAATCCGACGACATGGCGACCAAGACCAACTGCAGCGCCCCTGCCGCATCCACGGGGGAGTCCCGTCGCCTCCTCGGACCCGAATCAGCGGCCGTGCATCCCGTGTTGCCTGCTCCGGCCGATGAGGAAGAAAAGGCAAGGAGGGCGGCGCCTGGCCGCCGCCACCGCGCGTGCAACTGGCTGCGGCTGCTGTTCCGTTCGCCTCCTCTCCATCCTCCCCCCGACTTCAGGTAATTAGTCGACGGCCCCTCCTCCTGATTCGATTGATTCATTGATCCGCGTGGCGTGCTATATGTTGTATGCTAGGCCTAAGATGTCACGTTCGGAGATAAAAGCTCTGAATCACGAGACTCTGCTGCAATGCCTTGAGCTGTACAACTCCGCCCATCCGGTGATACGTTCTTCCTCACTCGATCAAATTTGACTTACAATTTAGCTGTGGTCAAACCTTAAAAAACACTGATCAGCAATGCATAGAAAGCTGAGACATGGAAATTATATTGTTAGGCCTAACAATGCAAGGTGCTTATGAAAAGGAACCCTTTTTTTTTCTTAACCGCCTGTGCTTATTTGTATAGGCGCCTCTGCAATATGAAAAAGCACAGCTGCTTAAGCAAAAATCGATTTATTCTTACTAGCACTGCCTAAGCACCTTGCATTGTACTACATCCTAGTGGTTTGTCATGAAAATTACTTTTGTACCATTATACATTTTTAACAGATTTCGCTCAGCGATAATTATAATAAATGTGCGTGTAGGAGGTTGTACTTCCTCCATAAACTAATATAAGAACGTTTAGAATACTAAAGTAGTGATCTAAACGCTCTAATATTAGTTTACAGAGGGAGTAGTAATTAAGTAAAGTCAGTCAATGATGCTTCTTTGTTCTATTTTGTTTTACCTTGCTAACTTCACCAAT
Organism: Thinopyrum elongatum; assembly: GCA_011799875.1. Lineage (NCBI taxonomy): Eukaryota > Viridiplantae > Streptophyta > Magnoliopsida > Poales > Poaceae > Thinopyrum > Thinopyrum elongatum. Next base: position 605,406,978 of record CM022298.1, read on the forward strand.
TTCTTTTTCCATGATTGTTTGGCTGGTCAGGGCGATGAGTACGAACCTGCTCCTGGTAAGGTGACCAGACGCGGCAAGCTTGATAATTACGGTTTTTGGACTCATGGCAACTTTGTGGCTCGTCGGAAGCGCTCTGGCTGCTTCTCCTTCCTGCCCGCTCCGCGAACTCTCTTCTTTTTTGAGCTCATTGATAGAGGTGATGATGATGAAGTTCTCACATGCATCCCCCTAGGTTGGTATTTACTTGCTAGTTTGATGCACCCTTACTTCTCTGTTGCCATGGCATGCACCATATGTACTTTAAAGAACCAATTGGGTTTTCATCATCTGGAGAAGTCTATTGCTAGTTCCCAGCATTTCACCTTAATAGACACAGTGTAGCACTCTACAAAGGAAGCCCTCTGGAGACCAATTGTTTGAAATTTCTTTAGGTTGCCTTTGACTTTGTAAATTTGTGAGGTTCATGATCCAATTGTGAAGTAAGAATGAGTGGCCCATGCTTTTACGAGGGTGAGTAGTTATGGTTTTTTTTATTGCTATTTTCTGGTTTTGGCCATAATTTTCTGTGTGTCAATTGTTTTAAAATATTGCATCATGTGCTCATTCTTCTACCAGAAATATATATTCTACTTCATTTCAATCTTTGTGCGCCTATAATGGTTTGAGAAGTTTATCTGTGCAGCTAATTTTACTGTAAATACTATATGCATGCTTCTGTGTTTCCCCTTCCAATGTATTCTGTGCATTTACCTGGTTTGTTTTGGCAATAAGACAGTACAGATAATAGCAAAATGAATTACTCTGTTTCTCCTTTTTGTTCTCCACATTTTTCTTCTGTACTCTGGTCCATCTTCCTTAGATTACCTCTTATAGACCTTCACACTAATTACCTGAATAGTTCAAAGCAACAAATGTTAAAAAATGAACAGACTATATATTACACTCTTCCTTGATTCAAATGATCTTTGTATTTTATACCCTTCCTACTGAAAGTTTAAGTCTCCTTACTTGCCTCAGCCAACGTAGGATTCATAAGAGGTTCCCTCTTCTACCTCGCCATGTCCTTCAAGCCTGAATTGCCTACTTTATGGCTGATCGCTCCAGCTCCTATAGCAATGACGTTCTCAAGTCTGCAATCTCATACTTATCTTGCATTGCTTATTTCATTAGTTGAGCTTGAGCAGCTGAGGGAATAATCAAACTCTGCTACCGCGTGTCGTCCCTCTTCAACTGTTTCCAGTAATTTAGATGATCCCTTTCCTGTTTATGCATCTTTGCTTAACCTTATGTGTACTTAGATTCATGTGTGGATGAATTGCGGGTAGCAGTTGCTTTATCTCCCTCCGCACATAGAATTGGGCATTATATCATGCTTAGAGGCACGATGCACATATTTTAGGACAGGGATAATTAATAGTATTTTCCTTAATGGTATTTTCAGATGAACCAGTTACTGAAGCCTACGTTTTCCTTGGAATCCCTCTTGGGCGGGGCACCCGGCGTAATGGTGAATGTATGTCTCTCTCTAGATGTATATACAGATTAAGTTGCACTGTCCAATCGCTCTCTTACATTGTCTCCTTGTTGCTTGGCCTGCGTTTTCAGCGGACTGTGTTTGCAAGACATGCTACCGTCGATTTCATGTCCCACATGCTGGTCTGACGAGGAAATGTACATGTGAAGATAGCAAGGTGGAGAGGGTATGTGAAATGTGCTATCTTGACGCCGATGTGCTGCATCCCTTCCGTGGAGGATTCCGTTTTGGCCATCACCAAGGGAGCTTTGTAAAGCGTTACTGCTCCTACTACTGAGCAGCGAGCCCTGCTTCACCTCAGTCACTCTGATAGGAAACAGAGTTGTTGTATGATGCTTTAGTTAGATTTTATCGGTGGCATGCCTTTTCGAATGACCTATGTAATTTATAGTGCCTGGTCATCATTGATAGTGTAAATAAACTTGTAAGTATGGACCATTGTATTTCTCTAATATTTGTGCTTCAGTGTACATCATGCTACGGCTGGGATTTTTGGTAGGGCTGCTATCTTGTGAGAATGGTTGTCGCCTCTGAATTGATTTATTTAAATAACTGTATTTAACGATAGCAATGCACTATCTCCAATTAGCATTTAGACTGTTCCACAGTTGACCTAAAATGCAAGAAAGCTAAATGTCATCCCGATGATATTGGGAAGAGAATAAAAATTGACATGCCTATAGATAGCTTTGGATTACGAAATAAAATTTCCCATGTGATTGGGAGGCCAGAAGAAAATTTTCGGAATATGCAAAACTGGATCTTCGATGAACCAAGACAAAAAAATATTGCATGACCATTCCATTTTCCTGTTTTTTTATTAATTTATTCACCATTGTTGGAAATGCAGAATGTTTCTATATCATATTTGAATTTTGTGGATTGTCTCTCCAGACAGTTTTGGCGGAAAGTAATTTTATTAAAACTCGGACTTTCAATCATATTTCATGTTTGCAATATAAAAAGCTTTCTTGCGGGGTTTTCATTTTGATGAAGAAAGGGCAGATTTATGAAGAAAACAACATAGACGCCTGACTCCCAAACAACATCTCAGCTAAAGCTCATGCAACATAATATATGTCCTTTTTTTTGCGGGGTAACATAATATATGTCCTTGATTGTAATATTGACTTCACAGTTCACACCTGCAATGCACACAGATTGTGAGACAAGCTAATCATTGTATCTCTAAAGCCTGCTTTGACTGAGTGTATGTGTGCTTCTCGGCATTTAGGTGACCTAAATAGTGAAGAACACACAAAATTTACACCCAATCAAAGTAGAGCTTATAAGAATAAAAAAACTAGAATGTAAACCCGGAATTATATGAAAAGCTGGGAAACCGTCCTTCGCAATGGAAACCAACGTAAATGATTTTGATCAATGTTTCCTAGTATCATACTGAAATATTCAATAGTAGAAACTAACGTAAATGAGATTTTGACTCCGTGTTTCCTTACATCATACTGAAATACTCAAAAATAGAGAAACTAACGCAAATGATTTTGACTCCATGTTTCTTTACATCATACTGAAATACTCAATAATAGGAAAACAACAATAAAGCCTTTAGTCCCAAACAAATTAGGGTAGGCTAGAGCTGAAACCCATAAGATATTGCTCTTGCAACCAACTCATGGTTCTGTCACATGGATAGCCAATGCGACCAGTTGCATGTCCTCTACTTGACATGCATACCACGGAACTAAAAGGGGTACAATGCGACTGCAAAACCAAGATTTCATTTTATTCTGTCATATTCTCTCCCATCGCACGTGCAAAAAAAAAAAACTAGACATTGGAACTAGTTTTAAAAGCCTAGATTCTTGTCCTGGGTTCTTTTCGTCACTTTTGTATACGTTATAACCTAACAAGCAAAATAAGAAAAAGCACATGAGTTAATATTGAGTATTGTAGTAGAGAGACAAATTATGTAGCTCATGAGTTGGCTAGATGGGGGCGTGCAAATAACCCTTCTCTTTGGGTTGATGCCCCGCCTGAGTTCATCATAAAACTGTTAGCGGACGATGTAACTATTATTTGATTAATAAAGTAAGTCTTCCCGTCAAAAAAAAAGCTCAACCTAGATAAAGTCCTAGAAAAAATTGCAGACCAAAATGCACATCCCAATTTGGCGGGATGCGCGAACCAACATGTGGTTGGATGGTTAGAGGGACTGTGGTATTTTCAGCCCACCAGGGTTCAAGTCCTGGTGCTCGCATTTATTCCTGGATTTATTTCAGGATTTCCGGCGATGTGCATTCGGTGGGAGGAGACGTTCCCGTCGACGACGAGGTGCCTACGGTGACTTCGTAAATTTCAAGATGATATGCCGGCTCATACTTTCGGAGGTGCTCATAAGGGTAGGATGTGCGTGTGTGCATTCATAAAGATGAGTGTATGCGCGTGTATATGAGCACCTGCGTCTGTACTGTGTTCAAAAAAAATTTGGCGGGATGCACGAGTAACTCAATGGCAACAACCGCAGATGCTATACATCGATTACTACGAGAGAAATTCACGCTCGCCTACAGAGATCGTTGAAAGTGGGTCAACCCAATGACTGGTACTGAGCGGTTTTGTGAAGATTTTGAGGACCGGTTCATGAAACCTTCCACCCGATTTTGCCGGTTTTGCAAGGTTCCAGGTGATTTTTTTCTATTATGTGTTTTTCTGTATTCATTTTCATCGGTTTTTCTTTTTTTGTTTCTTTTTTATCTTTTTCAAAATATGTTTTGACTTTTTAAACACATGTTAAACATTTCTTTATACAAACCAGACATTTTTAGATACACGTTGAACACTTTAAAACATACTATTAACATTTATCCGAATAAATGTTGAACATTTGTAAAATGCACATAGTACATTTTTGAAATACACAATGATTATTTTTAAAGAAGCAGAAAATCTAGATTTTGAAGCTGGTTTAAAAATCCAAGATTCTTCTCCTGGTATCTTGATTTATCCAGCCTATTCAAGGTTTTGAATACCTTCGGGGAACAAGGATGATACTGAAGAAGTTGCAGACACAATAAGAACAAGGAGGGACTAGTGGACGAGGCTAGTGCGGTATCTCAGCTCTGAAGTCCCTTTTTTCTTTTATGTTTCATTCAATCTGTTGATAGGTTGCTGCGTTCACGTTTTTGATAGGTTAGTCTTTTGTTTTTGTGGTACCAAAGGAGTGGATGTCAATTTAGTCGATGATGAAGAATACGTAGGATAGAACTCCCACCCAAGTACCAAAATCTACCGAACCTGGTATATTTGTTCGAACAAATCACAATGCCCATATAGACTATTTCTATTTTTTATTCAATAGTAGCATAATTATGATAAAATTTACATAAGAGCGAAACCATGGCAGGAGCTCTGCCTTAACATCGTACCGAAGACTTGCAGTGAAGGAACTAAGCAAGCACATAAACATCGACAATACAATGTTTTTATTCTGTGGTGCTTCCAACAGTTTGGAGTACATCTATCTACTACCCCTATAAAAGCACGAAGTGCGAAGATCCAAAACACGATCCTATCCATCTATTAATCTGTTCACGGTTCAGATATAAATTACTAAAACACGTTTGATCCAAAACACGATCCTATCCATCTATTGATCTGTTCACGGTTCAGATATCTTTACCTAATATTAAAGGACGGAAGATTTCATAGTTCTCCATCTGTCGCCCATTTATATCCGTTGATTTTATGTTAACTATAGAGATTGACGCGTGAGATTTAAAGTATGTCTAGAGTTGATGAAAATTACCCACCAATGCCACCCATAAGTGAGGGAAAAAAAGATTGATTTTCCTTCTTGTCGGTCATAGTTATCTTGCTTGTCCAGCCTGATTTTTTCTCTTAGAAAAGAGAACAATTTGTCAACGTTAGGCACTAGATACACTAGGGGAGACGAACTCGCCTCTTAAGCCCATCTGAAGCCCAACTAAAAATGCGACACTCTGCAGAGGGCCGTTCGCAGCATCTCTCGCTGGCCTAGCTAGGTGGATCAGCTCGTCCATCCAACACGGCGGATGCACGTCCGAAACACTACGCCTCATGGTGGTAGCACGTGATGCTCTTGGCTAGCCGGGCCAAGGCGTGTGGGCGCTCGGGCGTGCGGTTGCTAGCAGGGCATGGTGGCGACGACTAGAAGCGGTGCGGCGACTCCTGCTGGTAGGCGTGAAACTCGCGACACTGCACACAATATGAAGGTCAGCGAATGAGATTGAGTGACGCGCATCTGCCGGCATAGGGGCTTGGCACAGCAGCGGCAGCCGGCAACATAGTTAGCGGTGTTGGAATAAGCCACGGCGGTGATGATCAGTGTGCCTGCATGTGCATGCTGGCGAGCCGGGCACTGGTTCGTGGTCGTGCCGTGTCCGTAAGCGTGCGTGCGTGGAGTGCGTGTCTGTGTCGCGTATGAGTCCTGCTCGCGTACGAGCCGTAGTCCCTGTGGTCGTGGCGGTCTGTTGCGCCAGCCGGCTGAACGCGTCATAGGCGGGCAGCCAGGACGAGCGAGACGCAGGTGCCAGATCATGGGGGAGGTGGGCTGCGTCGTGCGCACCAACCCCAGTATAAACACCCTCCCGTGATCTGAGTTTGAGGTTGTTACAGAGCGACTTGGTTCGTCCAGAAATAACAGTAAACTAAGTGTTTGTTGCCCGGGCGTTCGTCGCCAGATAGAAACAACTAGCCTACTGCTTCGTCTACCTTGGTCCAGCAGCGAGAGTAGGGTTCATCCCCAACGGGCCACCAAGGCACGTCTGCAAGAGTACGACTCGTGGTGGGCCCGGGCATGCTTGCATGATGGTGCAGGTCTGCAACCCAGCGATGGCCAGCACGCGTGGCTCGCGCGACGCGATGGTGGTAGATGCTCGCGGCGTGCCAAGCTGACTAGGAGTGGTGCAGCGACTCCTGCGGATAGGCGTGAAGCTTGCGTCAGCGCACACATGACGAAGGTCAGCAGGCGAGAGTGGGCGATGTGCATCTGCCGGCATATGCTCAGCAAACTAGCGGCAGCCGGCAACGCAGTTGGCGGAAGCATCAGACCACAAGGCTACAACTAGGGTGGCGCGAGTAAGCACGGCAGTCTGCGGAGCCAAAGCACGGCGGCGCGCTCAACCAGCACTGGCGTGTGGCGGTCGGCACCGGCTACCGTGGAGCCTGTTTAGTAAACGGTTGCACGTTTACTGTGCAAACGTGAAACATAGGCCGGCTTACATGAGGCGGCTAGCTAGCAGCCAGTAAGCATATTTCTACAAATGTTACAGAGGTATTTAATTTGATTTCCTTCATAAAATTATTTTTTGAATTTGATCAGACACATAGGAATGTCTGGACACTGCCAATGCATATGATAACAATGCAAGTTCCATTGCATGTTTAATATTTTATTTATTCAATAAATTACATTGTTTTGCAAGTGCCCATATGCCAATTAAGCTAGCTTATAATGGATTTAATTAGTGTTGAGTTAAAGCTGCAGTGTACTACTTTATCATTTAACTACTCTTCTTGTCATGCTTGCATTGTTACAACTCATTTTGTCTAAGCCAGAGAGATATTTAAGAATTAGGTACAATTTAGTCATATTTTAATTTCTTTTCTACAACTTCTTCTCTAAGTAAAAAATTAATAAAGGTAGAAGTGGCACTGATGTTCCTATGTGCTATGTTCTTTTAGTATAATAGTGGTGCAATCGTGCAAGAATATTTTTTTCTCACTTTGCCATGATCTGATGTAGGTGCCAATTATGTATGTTGCAGCATGGCAGCAGCAGTACATTCATCTAACGACTCTTCTAGAGTTGTCGTGCTTCAGAGTTCAGCTGGTTCGATGGCGACGGGCTCCGAGACATCAACATAGATGAGCGGGGTGTGTGATGGCCGAGTCCGTCGCCTTGGAATTGACCACGGTCAGATATCTCATTGCCACCATGCATTGACGAGTGTTGAAAAGGAGGATAAGCGACGATACGGGTAAAATGATGTGTTGAAATAAAGGGTGTGTACATGTGGGAGGTCTAGAGCCATGTTTATCACGCGTTCAAAGTGTATGCTTTTTTTTATGGCCAGTACTGGGCGCCGGCACATCGGCTCAAATTTGGGCCGGTCACCGCGCGACCGTGCGATGGAAGAGCTGCTAGCCATCAGATCTGCTCGTCTCTTTGTCAATCTCCTTCATCGTCTTCCTGCAAAAAAAAATTGCAGCGCCACGAAGGGAGACAGGCTGAAGCGAGCGCCGTCGACCCCCGCGAGGCGAACAAGCTCGAAGCACCGCAGCACACCCTAGGCTCGCCGCCGGCCACCGCCGGTCGCCACCCTCGTACCTAATCCCCTGTAGTCGCTTTTCACGTAAACGGTTGCAGCATTTTTCATTGGAAAAATCGCATGTAGTAGCAAACAAACGGTGGCAGTAGCAAATCGGGTTGTAGCAAAATTGTCCGCCGGTGGTACTTTTCTCCGTTGCCGGTTGCAGCAAAAATCACAGCTCCACCGTCGCCACCACAAACTTCATCGTCGCCATTGCAGCATATCCCATCGCCAGTGGTAGCTTTTCTGTTGCCGTCGTCGTCGTCTTTCGATTGAAGCTTTTTTCATGGCCGATTGCAGCTTTCTCTGTTGGAGGTTGTAGCTTTCTTCAGTCGCGCACTGCTGGATACAGCTTCCCATCTACGGGTTGTAGCTTTCACGAACACGGTGGTAGCAATTTGGCACAGTGGTTGTAGCAATCGAGCGCACGGTCGTAGCACTCCTGGTTCGCCCTCGGTCACATCGTTGAGCAGCGTCGTCGGCGTCGTCTCCAGCACCGGCGTCTAGTTCCGAGAGATATCTCCACCTGGTTTGAGGCTCGCTGTTTGCAGCTTCGCGGACACCTGCCGCAGCTCCGGCCATGGCCGAAACGAGCGAACAAAAAATGGTGAGCATGGCCACGTGTTAGGGCCTTAGGGGAGGGGCTTCAAGCAGCAGCAGGTGGGAGGCTGCGCCGGCGCCGGCGCCGGCGAGCTCGCATGGGCTAGTGGAGGCGCGAGGGGAGGTCGCCCATGGCTCGTCGATCGGAGCGGAGAAGTGCGACATGGCGAGAAGAGAAAAAGAAGGAAGAAGTGGACGTGCGAAAAGGATAAGACTTGCAGGGACGTATGATTTGGCCAGATCCAGTGGACACCGTGCGACCGGCCCAACGCTCGGCCGGCTCACCGTATAAAAACGTTTCCTTTTTTATCTCCCGTTGCAACGCACGGACATTTTTTCCTAGTAAGTTACTAAAACACGTTTGATCTAAAACGCGTGTTTAGCAACCTCCACCACGTCGCTTCCCGTCAAAAAAAGGAAAGGAAAAAACTCCACCCACGACGCCCACCTCTCCCGTTCAATCATCACACGGACGCCTTCCCCTGCCCAGCTCGCGCGCTGTGATCCCCTACCTCGTTATCCGCCTCAACGGCATCGCGACTCCCGCTCCTCACCTCCCCGCCGCCTGCCCCGTTCGCCACCCTTCTCCTATCTGCCTGCGCTCGAGCCCCTTTCTATTCTTCGGACATGGAGTATTTGGTCCCGAGCTCATATGCTCTCGCATGAACAGTAAAATCCAAAAAATAGTAAAAAAATTCAAAAAAATCTGATTTTTTTTTGTGATGAACATTGATAAATTTTCTAACCGCGTGCAAAATTTCAGGTTGAAATGACATTCGTGGAGGCCTGGGCAAAAAAAATAAAATCGATGGTCCAAAAAGATTATTGTTGGAAGCATTTTGGAGCATCGATTTTGTTATTTTTGCACAGACCTCCACGAATGTCATTTCGACCTGAAAATTTGCACACAGTTAGAACATTCATCAATATAATGTTACAGTTTTTTCTCGTTAGGAGGCGACTCAACAGGCGACTAGGTTTTCCGCTGGTCCGCCGCCGGCCGCCTCTTTGGCGGCGGCGCGGAGGCGGCACCTGCTGTCCCAGGTCATCGCTGCGAGGTGGCGTCGCTGGTCTCTCTCTCTCTCTACTACGTGGTTATGGCCACTAAGGTCGCCGTAGTAGATTAGTTTTCTGCTCGGCCGGATTTGATCGGAGGAGCATGCTGTGCATGGTTTGTTGAGTTTCTTATGGGGAAGTGATGATCCAGCGCCTCATAGGTTGGATACGGTGATCTCTATAGGTGCTGCTGCAATTGGACTTGGTGGAGCTGGTACCTTTTCTCTTTGTGTTCGGCTTCGTTTGCAGAGTGGAGTTCTGTCGGAGATAATGAATCTCCTAAGCTGGAATTGCCGGGGAGGGGGGAACTCCCGGACAGTTCGCGACATCTGTGCCCATGTGCGTGCACATTCTACCACGATGGTGTTTCTCTGTGAGACTAGATAGTCAAAAGAAAAAATGAAAAGTTTCAGAAACAGATTTTTTCTTAGGGGCTTTGAAGGTGTGGACAGCCAAGGAAATAGTTGAGGTCTAGCATTGTACTGGCATGATGATCTGGACGTCACAGTTCAGAGTGCAAATGAGAGATGCATAGATGTACACATCGCTGCAGGTACAAACAACCCCCCTTGGAGACTAACTTGTGTGTATGGTGAGCCTCGAACCGAGAACAGACACCGTATGTGGACTCTTCTGCAAAACATGAAAGTGCTATCTGATTTGCCTTGGCTAGTTGTAGGTGATTACAATGAGGCTATGTGGAGCTTTGAGCATTTTTCTAACACCGCAAGGCCTCAACAGCAGATGCTTGACTTTCGAGATACACTTGAAATTTGTGATTCAGTTGATCTTGGTTTTGTTGGCGTACCTTATACGTATGATAATAAAAGAGGCGGATCGGCCAATGTAAAAGTGCGCTTGGATAGAGCTACGGCGACAAATGAATGGAGGGATATTTTCGGTGCGGCGGTGGTTAAACATTTGACCACTTCATGTTCTGACCACTGTCCTCTGTTGATCATCGGGGAGCCGGAAACTACTGGACCAGTGATGAAAACCCGTCGGTATGAGGTGATGTGGGAACGTGAGCACTCTCTTCCGGAAGTAATCTCTAGTTTTTGGGAGGGTGCTGGACAGAAAAAAAACTTTGGGTGATATCCGCTATGACGACCCCGTCTTAATCGTACACTCATCATACACGCAAATGCACACGATCAAGCCTAAGGACTCACTTGAAGATATCACAACACAACTCTAAAACATAAATAAAGTCATACAAGCTTTATATTACAAGCCAGGGCCTCGAGGGCTCGAATACATAGCTCGATGGCATACAAGCGTCAGCGGAAGCATCAGATATCTGAATACAAATATATTACAATAAAACAGATAGGCCTTTAGAAAGGCGGGGCAAAATAAAATACTACGATCGAAAGGCGTAGACCTCCTACCTAGGACCCTCCGAATCCTACTCCTGGTCGTCGGTCGGCTCCTCGTAGAAGTACTCGCCGGGAGGGTAGTAGTAGTAGCCGTAGTCGTCGACAGGGACAGCTATCTCAGGGGCTCCGTCATTTGGCGGCGACATATGGATATGGGGAGAAAAAGAAAGTAAAGCAAACGTGAGTACTCATCCGAAGTACTCAGCAAGCAAGGATCTACACTACATATGCAACATTTTCAAAGAAGGCTGTATATGTGGACTGGGCTGCAGAAATGCCAGAATAGATGGGGGAGCCTAGTCCTATCGAAGACTAGCATCTTCAAGCATCTTCATCGGTCTTGCAGCATTAGAAGAGTGCAGATTAACATAACATAAAGTAGTAGTAGTGTCATCAACCTCGCCCAGAGATTCTTCCTCGACTCCCTGCGAGAAAGCAATCCCAGAGGCATACTATCCATTTCATCTCAAGTCACCAGTTCTAGTTGTACCGATCGGGATACAACTCCGAGTGTCCGTTACCGTAGGACAGGCTATCGATAGATTAGTTCTTCCCTACAGGGGTGCATCAACTTACCCACCACGCTCGATTAACTCCGGCCGGACACACTTTACTGGGTCATGCCCGGCCTCGGCCAAACGATACGCCGCAACCCAACCAAATACTTAACAGAGAGGTCAGCACGCCGGACTAACCTATGCCCCAGGGGTCTTGGGCCATCGCCCCGGACGCTCCTGCACGTTGCGTACACTGCCGGTGAGCAGACCTAGCAACCCCTTAATACAAGCGCGGTTGCGTTACCAGTCCAACCCAGCGTGTGCCGCTCAGTTGCTGACGTCTATTAAGCTTCAGCTGAAGTATACGACGTAGAACGCCCATACTATGCCCATGTGATGCTTAGTGCTATCAGGCCAGAGGCCCCTCGGATCAAATATCCAAACCGTTAGTGTGTTGATAGTGCGGAAACGAGCAGAGACTCATGAAAGATGTGACTCCATCGCCCCGTCTCGAGGACTTGCGGCAAGGGCTAGGAATGCCCGGCCACGCCTCGTGTTCAACTCTCGGGCACCATCCAGGTCCACCCGATTCCACATCACTTGCAATTAAGCTCGCGCGGGTACCCCTCTGGGCCAACCCGTCTTTATGTGACGTCCCCGATTCAATCGTACACTAATCATACACGCAAACGTGTACGATCAAGATCAGGGACTCACGGGAAGATATCACAACACAACTCTAAAAATAAATAAGTCATACAAGCATCATAATACAAGCCAGGGGCCTCGAGGGCTCGAATACAAGTGCTCGATCATAGACGAGTCAGCGGAAGCAACAATATCTGAGTACAGACATAATTTAAACAAGGTGCCATAAGATGGCTAGCACAAACTGGGATACAGATCGAAGAGGCGCAGGCCTCCTGCCTGGGATCCTCCTAAACTACTCCTAGTCGTCGTCGACAGCCTGCACGTAGTAGTAGGCACCTCCAGAGTAGTAGGGGTCGTCGTCGACGGTGGCGTCTGGCTCCTGAACTCCAGCATCTGGTTGTGACAACCAGAAAGAAAAGAAAGGGGGAAAAAGGGGGGAGCAAAGCAACCGTGAGTACTCATCCAAAGTACTCGCAAGCAAGGAGCTACACTACATATGCATGGGTATATGTGTAAAGAGCCATATCAGTGGACTGAACTGCAGAAAGCCAGAATAAGAGGGGGGATATCTAATCCTGTCGAAGACTACGCTTCTGGCAGCCTCCATCTTGCAGCATGTAGAAGAGAGTAGATGGTAAGTTCACCAAGTAGCATCGCATAGCATAATCCTACCCGACGATCCTCTCCTCGTCGCCCTGTGAGAGAGCGATCACCGGGTTGTATCTGGCACTTGAAAGGGTGTGTTTTATTAAGTATCCGATTCTAGTTGTCATAAGGTCGAGGTACAACTCCGGGTCGTCCTTTTACCGAGGGACACGGCTATTCGAATAGATAAACTTCCCTGCAGGGGTGCACCACATTACCCAACACGCTCGATCCCTCTGGCCGGGCACACTTTCCTGGGTCATACCCGGCCTCGGAAGATCAACACGTCGTAGCCCTACCTAGGCCTAACAGAGAGGTCAGCACGCCGGTCTAAATCCTATGCGCGCAGGGGTCTGGGCCCATCGCCCATTGCACACCTGCACGTTGCGTGGGCGGCCGGTGAGCAGACCTAGCAACCTCCATTACAAAGGAAGTTGCGTTATGCGGTCCAACCCGACGCGCGCCGCTCAGTCGCTGACGTCTAGGATGCTTCGGCTGATACCACGACGTCGAGTACCCATAACTGTTCCCGCGTGGTGGTTAGCGCGTATAGGCTCGTAGCCAGACTCGGATCAAATACCCAATCTTGTTAAGCGTGTTATTTTGAAGTAACCACGGACGCCGACCAGGACCAGGCCCACCTGACTCCTAGGTGGTCACAACCTGCCCTGTCGCTCCGCCACAAAGTAACACTCGGGGGCCGTCGGGAACCTAGGCCCACCACTACCTGGATGGAACCACCTGCCCCTTCAGCCCCCATCTCCGAACAGTAACATAAGTATGTAATAGTATATAGTATATGTACCCTGATCACCTCCCGAAGTGATCACGCCCCAGTAGTATAGCATGGCAGACGGACAAGAGTGTAGGGCCACTGATGTAATTCTAGCAACCTATACTAAGCATTTAGGATTGCAGGTAAGGTATCAACAGTAGTAGCAAACACAGGCTATGCAGCAGAATAGGATTAACCGAAAGCAGTAACATGCTACACTACTCTAATGCAAGCAGTAGAGAGAAGGAATAAGCGATATCGGGTTGATCAAAGGGGGGGGCTTGCCTGGAAGCTGTGTCGAGAGAGAAGGGTCGTCGACGTAGTAGTCGTTCACGGCAGCGTGGTCAGCGGTCTCAGCGTCTATCGAGAGAGAAGGAGGGGGAAGGAAACAGTAAATACAAAGCAATCAAGGCTACACAAAGTATGACATGACAATATGCAGTGCCGGGTGTGCTCTAGCGTGGGGTTGCACGTTACCGAGAAAGGGGGATCCCATCCGGGAAAGTTTTCCCGGTTTCGGACATTTGTTAGACAGATGACCGAAGGGGGACGGTTGCATGTTCAGGTATTTAGAGGCATCACACGGATATGTGGGTTGCGTAACCGGGTTCGTATCGTCGTTCTGAGCAACTTTCATGTTCAAAGTTTTTCGATCCGGACAACGGTTTATTTTCTATTAATTTCTGAAGTTTAAAATGAATTTATGAATTAGTAATAATTCAGTCAATGTTGACTGGTCAACAGGGTCAAACTTGGACCCACATGTCATTGTCTAATTACCCTAACAATAGTTTAACTAACTAATTTAGGTTAACCAATTAACTTAGACTAATTAAACAGAATTAATTAACTGAAACAATTAACTTAATTAACTAATTACTTTAAACAATTATTATTTATTTTTTTATATTTTCTTTTAACATTTCTCTTTTTTTATCAGTTAAAAGGGGCACTGGGCCACTGTCCAATGGACAGGCCGGACATGTCCGGACCCTGCCCATACCACACCGGACAATGTCCGGGCAAATAAAAGGGGATCGGGCACCAGGGCGGCCAGGCCAGAGGCCAGTGGCGCGGCCATGGCCAAGGCCGGCCGGAGTAGTGGGGGGAAACGGGGCCGTGGTGGCCGTGGCCGGAGGGCCGGCCAGGGCGCACGCCGGCGACCGGTGAGGGCCGGGCGCGGCCAAGGGGCGAGGCGAACAGGCGGGCGGCCAGGGCAAGGGCAGCGGCCGGGCCATGGTCGGCCGGCGCGGGCGAGCCGTGGGCGGGATGCAGCAAACGGGGAGAAGGGCCGGCACGGCCAGTGGAGGCCGGGCAGCGGCGCATGGCCGGGGCCTGAGCGGCCGGAGGCGTGCGGAGGCATGCGGGGGCAAGGGGCGAGCGGGGGGGGGAGCCGGACCGGCGGGGGAGCTCACAATGGGCAGGGGCGAGGCTGGCCGTTGAGGAGGAGGAGGTAGTGGCCGGCGGCGGTGGCCTGCGCCGGCGAGGCATCGGCGGGTCGAGGCGGCGGCGAAGGAGGCGACGGCGGGTGGGATCGTTCGGCGCCAGAAGCCCTCTCCTGCCCGATCTGGTTGGGCGGGGGGGGGGGGGATGGGAAAGTGTCGGCGGGGGATATTTTCTCCCCATTGGGTGGGTTGGTGGGGGTCTTGTAGGGGGGCTGGTAGTGGGGGGCTAAGTGGGCTGGCGGGATGGCCAGCCCAAGTGGGCCTGGGGTGCCCGGGGGGGGGGGGGGTTCCTGTTTTATCAGTCTTGTTTTTATCCATAAAGTATTACTGTTTTGCAACTAAGATTTAATTCATTTCACAATCGTTTTGGTCATTGAAAAATGTGAGACCACACTCTAAAATACCAGTAGCATTCTGTCCATTGCTACAAATAGTTTAGAGCATTTTAGAATCTGTTTGATATTTTTAATAATCATAAGGCCATTTTAAAATAGAATTGGCCACTGTTTTAAATGTTTGGACAATTTAAATATGTTAATTAAACTTAGAACTTGCATGACAAATATCCAAAGAATATTTGCCACATGTTGAACATTTTTGTTCTGACAATTGAAAAACTTGAAAGTTGACTTTGATTTTAAATTTGAATTTGAACGGGGTTGAACCAATGCGAGTTTAACAACAGTAATCGTGGTGATGTGGCGTCATTAGCAGGAAATTACTGTAGCGTGATTACCCGGGTGTCACACTTTAGTAACATGTTCCAATGTAAAGTCATGGTAACAATGGTAACCGTGTGTCTAACACCAAGGGGAACCCTAAGGAATCACCCTCGAAGGGATTTCCCTCTGATGTTACCGTCAAGGTGAACGAAGAAGGAATCACCTTCGAGGTCCACTCTTGAGGAGTTGCGCGACGGTGTCGTTATCGAGGGTGGTGTAGGAGGAATCACCCTTGCTGACCACACCCGATTATCTAACCTACAAGGTTAACATCAGAAGTGCTGACGAGGTATCACCCTCGGCATTCGATAGTAACCCAGTAGTGTCGAGCAACTAAGGGGGAGTGACGTGCCGTGCCGGGGTCTGGTCTTCGATCCTGTTGCTTGGGTCTTCTGATAATCCAGCGGGGCAGCCGGGATAAAGTGGGGTCTCTGCTGGGTCTCTACCCAAACTATACTAAACAGTTTAGGATAGCAGGTAGGTAACAATAGCAGGTTACAATAAACAGGCTATGCAACAGATATAGGATAACAGCAGCAGCAGTAACTTCTAATGCAAGCATAAGAGAGAAGAGAGTAGGCGATATCAGAATGCTCAAAAAGGGGGTGCTTGCCTGTTTGCTCGGCGGCAAGGGCAAGATCGTCAACTGCGTCGTCGGGCTCCTGAGCGGCGTCGGCCTCGGGAGCTACGTCGATGTCGGGGTCTACCGAGAGAGAAGAGGGGGAAGAAACAGGTAAATAGACAGCAATCGATGCAACACAAGCATGCCATGCCTAGGATGCAGTGCAAGGTTGCCTAAAGATGCATCTAGGTCATTTTAGTTATTATAGGATTAGAGTTGGATTTATTAACCGGTGTATAAGCACTATTCATCTACCGGATATGGCCTCGAAGTTGCGGGTTCACCTACGTAAGGGGTTCCGACATGGAAACAGACGATACGATCAAATTCGTCTCGTCGTTCTGAGCAACTTTCATGTTTTAAGTTTTTCGATCCGAGCTACGGTTTATTTTCTATGAATTTTCAAAGATTTTTGCATTTTTCGGAATTTATTTATTTAACAGAAAAGGATTATGACGTCATCATGAGGTCACCATTGCGTCAGCAGTCAACAGGACGCTGACCAGGGTCAAACCTGACATGTGGGTCCAGTGGGACCCACATGTCAGCCTTTGTTATGACTAACAGTGTGTTAATCTAACTAACAGGGTTAATTAGGGGGTGGGCCCCATATGTCAGTGAGTGTTTAGTGATTAGTTTTAATTTTAAAACCTATTTAACTAATTAACTACGCGGGCCCACTGGTCAGTGACAGAAAGTGCCACGTCACCAGTGTTGACCCGGTCAACTGGTCAAATGGGTCCGCGGGGCCCAGCTGCCAGCGACTCGGGGTGGCCCACTCGTCAGGCCACGTCGGCCAGTGGCGCCGGAGCTGAGCTGCTCCGGCGAGCTCCCGACGCGGCGGAGGGACCCGGCCAGCGGCGGAAATCGCGCACAGGCGACCAATCGTGCGGTTTTGGGCGCGTTTGATCGGCCATTCCACCCCGCGTCGATCTAGGGTGACTACGCGGCCGGAGGTGCACCGTGGCGACGACGGCGAGCACCGCGGCGGACGCCGGACTTCGGGCATCATCGGAACTGGGGCTACGGGGATCGACAGGACGCGCGGCTGGGCTTGCTGGGCTCCTGGAAGCACCAGGAGCACGTTGCCACGCTCAGGCAAAGGCTGCGGCAACAGGGGCTACGGCGGTGAAGCAGAACGGTGGCGATCAGCGCACGGGCACGGTTACGAGCAGCAGCAGCAGTTAGGAGGCCAGAAGAAAAGAGGGGAGAAGAGGCGGACGCTCACGGTGAGGCGCACGGAGGCCGTCGACGGCTTAGGAGCAGCAGGGGAGTTGGGGATGCCGGAGATTGCCGGAGACCGAGGAGACGAAGGGCGGCTCGATCCGGGCGATGTGGGGCTCCCCGAGCTCGAAGTGGTGGTGCTGGAGGCGTGGTCGAGCCCGGCGAAGCCTCCTAGCGTGTCGGAGTGAAACGAGGACGTCGGTCGCCGCGGCGGCGATGGCGCTCGGTTGCGCGAGCAGAGGAGAGGGAGGAGCGCGCGAGCGTAGGAGATAGGAGGGGGAAATGTCGAGGGAGTCCAGGGGGAAGGAACGGGGACTCGCCCTTATCCCTTCGTCGGCGGAGCGTCGGTGGCGTCGACGTGTCGACGCGCGGCCGGCGCACGCGCTCGTCCACGGGCGAGCCGACACGCAGGGGAGAGAGAAGGGAGTTTGGGCCGGTGGGCTGGATCGGGGCACTGTGCACTTAGGCCCAGTGCACAGTGCCTCGTTTTATTTTTCTATTTTCTATTTTGCCTTTTCTTTATTTCTTTCCTGTTAGGTAATTATTTAGGCCACTTTTGCACTTTTGTAAAATATGAAACTTGGCCCAAATATTACAGTGCATTATTACCTCTCACCAAAAACTTGTTTGGGCAAAGTAGGATGTTATTTGAATTCGATATTATAATAAATGGATTAAATAATTCTGTTTTGATGCTGTTTCAAGTAGTTTGAGTCACTTAGCTAACTCAATCATCTTTGTTAATATTTTTATAATTTCTTCTGGATTATTTGTTGCTTAGTGAACATTTTTTCAACAGTGTTTGAGCAACTTTATTTTGCACTTTTGAATTTGAGTTGATTTTCAGAATGGAATTTGAATTGTTTTCTTAACCAATGTGATTATGCACTGCAAATTGAGATGACTTGGCATACTTAGCAGAGTGTCACAGTGGCTATTACACAGGGGTGTTACATTTGCGCTGCTTTGAGTAAAATGATGGACAATTTACATAAGTGGAGCAAGGAAAAACTCGGGAATGTCACAAGGGAGATTGAGAAATCTCGCTCTCGCTTGGAAGAGCTAATGAACATGAATGCAGACCGCATGGACTTACGGAGGGAGGAGGACAAATTAAACGAGCTTCTCTATAGAGAGGAGATGATGTGGTTGCAACGTTCCAGAATTGCATGGCTGAAAGAAGGTGATCGTAACACAAATTTTTTTCAGTCAAAGGCAATCTGGAGAGCTCGGAAAAATAAAATAAAGAAGCTTGTTGATGCCCTTGGTGTGGAACATACTGATCAAAAGGATATGGGTGTTGCTACCACAACGTACTTTGAGGAGTTGTTCAAAGCAGACAACACTTTGAATGTTGAATCAATTCTCAACCTATTTCATGCTCAGATTGGGGACGTCGAAAATCAAAGGTTATGTGCTGATTTCAGTGATGAAGAGATTGCTGATGCCCTCTTTCAGATAGGGCCTTTGAAAGCCCCGGGACTGGACGGGTTCCCAGCATGTTTCTTCCAAAGAAACTGGGCCACGGTTAAAACTGAGGTAACAGCTGCAGTTAAAGAATTCTTTGCAACAGGAATTATGCCTGCAAATGTCAATGATACGGTCATTGTTATGATTCCCAAAATAAAAAATCCTGAGAAACTGACTGATTTTCGTCCTATCAGCCTTTGTAATGTAATCTATAAAGTACTTGCAAAATGCTTGGTAAACAGATTAAGGCCGTTGCTTGATGGTATAATATCTGAAACTCAGAGTGCTTTCATCCCTGGGCGAATGATCACTGATAATGCACGGCTGGCCTTTGAATGCATCCATCACATTAAGCAGGAAAAGGACCCTACAAAAAGTTTTTGTGCCTACAAGCTTGACCTCTCCAAAGCTTACAATAGAGTGGATTGGAATTACCTTAAGCAGATGATGCAAAGGATTGGTTTCGCTCACAGGTGGGTTGACTGGGTTATGACATGCGTCACCTCTGTGAGATACTCAGTGAAATTCAATGGAACTATCCTGGATTCATTTGCACCGTCTAGAGGGCTACGGCAAGGTGATCCACTATCCCCATATCTGTTTCTGTTTGTTGCTAATGGCCTCTCTGCTTTGTTTGAAAGAGAAAAGGATTTGGGCAATATATCTCCATTAAAAGTGTGTAGGCGCGCTCCTGGAATTTCACACCTACTATTTGCGGATGACACCATGTTATTTTTTAAGGCCAACCGAGAACAAGCAATCCAAGTTAAAAGCATTTTGGCAAACTATGAAGCAGCCACTGGACAATTTCTAAATGCAAGTAAATGTTCCATCATGTTCGGTTCAGCATGCCCATCAATGGTGCAAGATGACATAAGGGAAATACTTGACGTGGTGAATGTCAACTTCGAGGAAAGATACTTGGGACTGTCGACCCCTGATGGGCGTATGACCAAAGGGAAGTTCCAGAATTGCCAGGAAAAGCTAACAAAAAGAATGTTACTTTGGGGCTGTCCTTCTCAAGCTGGAAAGGAAGTGTTTATAAAATCTATTGCGCAATCCTTGCCAACCTATCTTATGAGTGTTTTCAAGCTGCCCCTCGGCCTATGTGATGATCTGAACCAATTAATTAGGAATTATTATTGGGGTTCCGAGAAGGGCAAACGAAAGACACACTGGAAGGCATGGGATCACCTCCTAAAACCAAAAAGTTTAGGGGGAATTGGCTTCCGGGACTTCAGGCTCTTTGACCAAGCCCTGCTTGCTCGTCAGGCATGGAGGTTGATTGCTTTTCCAGAAAGTTTGTGTGCTCATGTTCTGAAAGCGAAATATTACCCAAATGGAAATATTCAAGACACTGTGTTTACTGGAAATCCGTCATCCACTTGGCAAGGTATCGAGTATGGTCTTCAACTACTGAAGAAGGGCCTAATTTGGCGGGTGGGAAATGGAACAAAAATTAAAATATGGAGAGATAATTGGATTCCTTGATCAGATTTCCATAAGATTGTGTCCAGGAAAGGTAGATGTCGTCTGCGCTGGGTTTCGGAGTTGATGGATATACATGGGTCTTGGGATTGCGACTTGGTGCATGAATTCTTGCCACTGGACGCTCACGAAATTCTGAAGATTCGGCCTTGTACTAGGAGTTCAGATGATGTGCTTGCTTGGGCTGGGGAGAAAAATGGTAACTTTTCAGTGAAGAGTGCTTATCGCATTGCTTTTGACGAAAGAACCCGAAACGATCAGGAATCCTCTAGTTCAGCGCCTGATGGTGAACGCTCATGCTGGAAGCTAGTCTGGGGTGGCCTTGCACCACCGAAAGTGAAGGTTTTTATTTGGCGTTTGGCCACAAACTCACTACCAACACAGTCGTTGAAGAAACACAGACATTTAGAGATTTATGACACTTGCCCGGTATGTGACAGGGAGATGGAGGATTCTTTCCATGCCTTGTGTAGATGCCCCATGGCCGTGTCTCTCTGGCGAGCAATGGACAAGTGTTGGTCAATCCCGGATGTTGGAAAGGTAATGAATACCGGGCAAGAATGGATAGTCCATTTAGTAAGCGAGCTCAATGAAGTGCAAAAGATGCAGCTCTTTATGCTACTTTGGCGCATTTGGTATGTAAGAAACGAAGTGGTACACTCTAAACCTGCTCCACCACTAGACGTATCTACGAGGTTCTTGTGCAGCTATGTTTCTTCCATCATGAATCTGAATATAAAATCTAAACATGAGTTGATCAAAGGCAAGTTTGCACTTGAACCTGAACAGATACTGCGGCAAGTGTCGGATGCCATAGAACCTACTGAACTGAAGTGGGAACCGCCGATGCAAGGTTTTGTTAAACTGAACTCTGACGGATCTTTTCTTGCATCTGATGGTTCTTCGTCCACGGGTATGATTCTTCGAGATACTACAGGCAATATAGTGCTCGCTGCATGCCGTCACCTACTAACATGCACGGATGCATTAGAAAATGAACTTTGTGCACTGTCGGAAGGAATCACACTATCTATGCAATAGAGCAATCTACCTCTTCAAGTTGAAACTGATTGTTTGGAGGCCATTTGTATGGTGACAAGTGAGAAGCAAGATAGATCAAGATTTGTTTTCTTGGTCCAAGAGATTAAACAGAAGCTTTTAGAGAGGAAGACTCATATTACTCATGTACGACGTAGTCAGAATAAGGTGAGCCATTTTTTGGCAAATTTTGGTAGATTACATAGTCGTACTGCCGTATGGCCAGGTGCAGAACCCCCAGGTGTTGCACAGTTATGCGCCTCTGATTGTATCAATCTTTGATGAGTAATATAAGTTTTATTCCCGCAAAAAAAAGAACATTCATCAATGTTCATCACACAAAAAAATTAGATTTTTTTGAATATTTTTACTATTTTTTACGATTTTACTGTTTATGCGGGAGCATACGAGGTCGGGATCAAAAGAGCACTTTCGCCTTCTATCTCTCTTCTGTTACCAAACCGGACCAATCCCCTCCTCTCAACCCTAATCCCCTTCTCCTTCATTCTCACCGCCGCCCTCTGCTTCCTTCTCCTCAACACCAGCCCTCGCCCTCCCTCCTCCGCCTCCCAATGACGACGGCGACCCATATACCTCGAGATGGACGATGATGGTGCTGCGGTGGCCAGACGAAGAACCCTAGCCGCAACGGCGACGGTGGCGCACCTGTGACGCTCGCCCCCAGCGACCTCCATGGATCCGCGGCGCCTCCCTCCTCCAACGACGACCGAGGTGGGCTCTTCCATCCCTCAATACTCTCCTAACCTTCCCTCTCTGATCCACTCATTAATTCTTTTCTTTGATTCCAGCAGCAGGCGCCCTCCATGGACGAGGACTACGGCCGGAACTTGTGGGACCCCACGACCAAGCCCGACAAGCTCGCCGGCGACATCATCAGTCGGACATCTACCTCGGCGGCGACCTCTTCAATACCCGTCTCGTGTACAAGGGTGACCTCTACAGAAGTTTATAGTTTAGCTGAATATTGCTGAACATCCAGGTACTATTTAGTACTCAGGTACTGAATATTGTTAGACGTTGTTGAATTATAGATGTTCGGTGAGTAGCTATGCAGAAAATTATGTTTTAGGAATTGTATTTACTCAGTTTATTATTAATGAAGACGTAGAGTACCAGTACAGGTCCCTGCAGAAGAGCGAGATTATTAACTGGTTAAAGTTCTGATGTTCTGGTTGTAGTTTTATGATAATAGAATCCTTTGTTTGCTCCAGTTTGTTGGTGAGGTTGCACTATACTCTGTTATGCTCACGGTTCACCTTCATGTAAGTTCAAAATTCAGTGTGCACGTCTTTCTCTATTTGCTCCTTTTTGTTGGTGATGATGCAATCTACTATCTTATGTTCACCTTCATGTATTGGCTTGGCTATGATTTTGCAGTGTATGTGTCACCTAACAATTCTGCATTCCAGGTATAGTTTCTGATCCTTATGTCTAAAAATATATTTCTGCAACAGTGCTGTTGTGTGATCAAATTCCATGTGTAAGAGGATCAGTTAGCACGCTAGAATAAAAGCTCTGAATCATGTAACTTCTGCAAGTACCAAATGTTGTGATTTTGCCGTGAAAGAGAATCTGATCTATTTCAAATGTCTACTGTTGTCGATGATTGGTTAGTCATGCTAGACTACACATGGCAGGGCTATGCCCTAGAATGCACATCAGTAACCACTGATTATAGAATCAGTGAAGTCCATTTACAACACTAATTACAAGGTTGCTCAATTTTTTTGGCACTTCTTGTTTTAAATTTAGTGAAGTTCCACTAAAGTTTCATGATTAGTGATCATAAATTGCTCAAGAGATCATCCTAGACCTGAGGTTGTATGCCTACACTAGCATGTTATCAAATTAGTAGTGGTGCTTAGCAAAAGAAGTTCAAATTGAAGCACATTGTTGTTTCTCATATATGGTTAGAAGCCTCTTTCTAAAAGACATGTTTCCTTCCATACGATGCAAGTTTTGTGCAATGTGTATGCCAAGTTCGTAAAACCCTTCTCTGTGCAGATACTATTTCAAATATGGTCATGTTTTGGTTATTACTTGCAAGTTATATTCTTACACTGTTTCGGTTTAAGAACTTGCAAGTGCTGTCTGTAGTGATGTTAACCCCAGAAAAAGGATTCACAGGTGGACATCTGCTGTAAATGGTCAGGTACTTCTTTCTCATTATGAAAGTCAAATGCCCAATGAAACTATCCAATGGATGGACTGGTTGTTTACTACCGAATCATCCACACTTCATTCTCTTCTTTTCTCGTCTTCCATTCACTGAAACATATGCAATGTATGCTGGTTACTTCTCTGAGCGCTTGAACAAAAATATAGAGAAAACCAATGCTTTATGAGCATGAATAATCTTTCGATTCATACATAAAAATCAAAATGTGGTTCCAGTTCTGGGAGGTATGGCGTGGTTTATTTGCTGGCATGTGTGTGTGTTGCTTATTTGTTTGTTGGCTCGGTGAATTGAGATAAAGTCAACTGACATGACTTGCAACCTTGCACACTGGTGATGCCGGGAGCCAGGGGTCATCGGATAAGGGAGGTGCCAGCATCACTAAAAATGAGGCTTGCTTGGCATTGACTGAATCCTGCATTTCTAGGGATCATCATCCCAGCAGAGGGGAAATTCTGCCATTGTAAATACAGAAGGTGGGCTGCCATAAATCATAATTCTTGGTTACACTGGATGATGGATTTGTTTGAAAAGACGATGACAGTCACACTTCATGGTGAGGTAGAAGTGAGCTTAAATTTGTGTGGGTTTCCATCCTTGTAGTAGTGGGCACCATTTTTTTTCAAGGATGCGTCAAAAGCTTGACGCATCAGAAGCATAGATAGAAAAGTGCCAAGAATGGCAAACAAGTCATTACAACTCCACGGCTTACAAAGCCAAAAAGCTCCACATGCGGATCACTCGCCGCTATCCAACCTCACTACTCTACGTGGCAAAGAGCCGTGCTCACGAAGCAAACCCGCGGCCCTCCAGTCCTGCCCCTCCTCGTCAATCCTCCTAAGCACTACATCCGCCGAGGGGGAAGCACCATTGAACACTATGTCATTCCGGTGTCTCCAGATCGTCCATGCCACAAGGGTGACCACCGTCCAAATCTCTTTCCTTAGCTGCTTCTGTGGAGTGAGAGCGGTCCACCATTGCACCAAGTTAGTAGTGGGCACCATTGCACCACAAGGGAGTACTGCAAGGGAGCAGTTTTGTCTATTTTGGTATTATGTGAGAATGATAGTTGGCACTTTTCAGGTGAGCCATCTCAGGCTGCCACGATACATAATGTTGAGAAGGATAGTCCTGCGTCGAAGCTTTCGGTTTCGGCACATGGGAGGGCGACACTCCACAGTGCTGCACCAAACTTGAATATTGGGATGGATCCCTGGATCGCTTCTCCGTGTTCCTTAGGATAGGGAGAGGTGAACGTTGCGGCTTCTTCCCAGAGTAATGCTTTTATGTCTCAGATGGTATGGTTTTCATTTATGATTTTTTTGTCAAAGGGAGATTTTATTGCTTCCAGCCTCTGCATTGTCATGATCATTTTGATAGCAGTGGCTTCATTGAAACGTATGCATTGTCCGAAAATCTTGGCAACTGAAATCATCTCACGCCTCCAGAAGTTTAATTAGAAAATACTTTCTACTTCATCCTGAGCAGTGTTGCCTAATATGCCTGAAAACTTTTGGACAAAATAGTATACCAGACTTGTGAGAATTTGTTACATGTAAGTCACTTTTTTTCTTGAAAATTGTCAGTTGTCGTTTTACACATTTTATGTCGATACTATGGTGTTATAGTGACCATGCATGTACATCCAAACGAGCACAATCTTTCATATAACACATGACTGCAATATATTCGTCCATACTCTATCCTAATAAGTTGTATTCATGGAAAGTTGTTGAGTATGAAAAATCGATGAAGCTCATGGAAATTAAAGGATCTCTCTTCTGGGAGCTGGTCAAGGACAGCTGGTATTACATGCCGTACATAAACCTAAAAGTGGTTGTCCATTATGTTTGTTTACATGATGTATTTTTCTGCGAGATATATACAAGCAGTTTCAGAAATAAGAGACTTGCTTGCCTATAAACAAGGATGCTGCCATTTGCCATTTGTTGTTACGACTTATTATTATATCTTTTGTCGCGAGAAATGGGAAGAAACACCTGCTATACCTTTTGTTCGTTGATCATTAATTGCTGCTCTCTGAAACTGTAGAAGTTGACAAGGCCTCTTATTAACAAAAATCCTTTGCCCAATACATCTAAAAGGACCAATGAGATGAACTTCAAGTTATGTAACTGATGTGGATATATTATGGTAACTGATGTGGATTTCCTTTGCAATGTGATGTGACAAGATGTTTGATGTCATTGTCCTTTGTTGTCAAAATTTGATTGTATTAGACAACACATTATATTTTATGTTCAATTTGCAGAGTGAAGTTCTCATTTCTCAGATACACTTGAATGAATTCGCAATTAAACCCAGGAGTTATATAAATACAATGCTCATCTGGACTAAGAGGAAACTTCGGATATGAATTTACGGTGGTAATTTCTAAATATTTAAGTTAGTATAATCTCATTGGGCTTTCATCAGGGTTGTGGCACACGGATTAAAGATGATGGGGAGTCACCATCCTCAGTCCTAGAGGATCAGCACGCCGGAGATAAGCCAGATTGGAACTACGCTGCCACTTGCGTCGGCTTGTTGAGCGACGACAATGAAGTGCCGCCATCGACAAGAACCTGCAAATTTGGAGTCACCACTCCTACAAAAGCTCCATGCCCCTTGTTGACGCTGGAGCACGCGTCATCACGACGGCGGAGCAAGAGCATAATATCCACCTCAAGGTCGGCACCGCCACCGCACCAGCCTTGATTGGTTAGCCTGCTACGTGATCCGCCGACGACCGCCTCACAACGACCCACCGGAATCGAACCCGACACAAATTTATTCCAAGCCGCCATCACCATAACCGTCAAGACAGGAATAGTGGAAGGACTACAAGCACACATTGCCATCAACTCCGAGGCGCCGTCGTGAAGGTCGCCGCAGGTGTGGGAATAGAATTGAGGCAGATTTATTCGCCCGGATGCCGCCCCCACCACCACAACGACGCACCATAGCATACAAATGCTAACCCTACTACTAGGCTAGAATGGAAGAACGAGATCCCCCCTCCCTCCTGTCACCGGAGCGGCAAGCGGAGGGAGAGGGGTCCAGCACCCTCGCTGGCGGAGATCGGGGATGGGAGTTGGCCGCCGCGTGTCTCCCGAGAGAAGAGGCAGGGCGAAAAAATATGTCAAATTGTTTACATTCTTCCTTATAAAGACAATGTTACATATATCAACTCTGAGTGGTAATTTATCATATCTATACTAATAAATATTCCGTATACTTCAGAATTTTTATATATTTACAAGATCAATTAATGTCATAACTATGTTATTATTTAAAATTTTCACCACCTAAAATAAATGGCCCATGTAGGCGAATGGCTTGATGACTAGGGTATATGGATTCATTGATCTCGATTATTGTTGGCGTATTTTCATTTATCCATTGATATAGTTTTCTTCCACCAGGCAATATGATTGGTAATAAAGTATGTAGAATGAAAACCTACGAAAATATTAGATAACTATTCTGAAAATTATTTGATGACAATCGAAACGTGCATTGCACATGCAAGCCTACTAGTAGTTGATAACTTCATAGTCGATAAACAACTCTACCAATCGGTCAGATATCTTAATTTCAGTATGCAATAGCTATAAAACCGCTTACTTTTTTTAAGATTATATAAAGGCCGGAAGGCCGGCCCAACAAGTAGATTTGGAAGTTCAGACCGGTTTTAGAACCTTTCGAGTTTTTTTTCTGTGTTTCTCTATATTGTTTTGTTTTTTTAGTTTTTTCTTTGGGTTTATTGGTTTCTTCCGGTTTTCTTCGCTTTTTATATATTTTCCCCTTATTCATCTTTCCCATTTTTCAAACACATAACGAATTTTTCAAATACATGTTGACCAACTTACATCTATATGTTATATAAACGTATTTCACATACATGTTGTACATTTTGCAAAATGCACATTGAACATTTTTTTAAAACACATGAAACGCACTTTTGAACATTTTCAAGAATGTCATGAATATTTTTGTAAAACATGCAAACATTTTTTTAGGTGTTGCAGCATTTTTTAATGGTACAAACTTTTATTATGTGTTAAGAACATTTTTCTAAAACGGTGGGAACAATTTTGAAATTTCATGAACATTTTGTAAAAATGTGAAAAACATAATTTTAAGCATGCGAACATTATATAAATTTCATGAACAATGTTTTAATTTTTTTCGTTTTTAAAAATTATGCGAATATTTTTACCTTTTCATGAGCATTTAAAAAATGTAATGGTCATATTTTTAAATCTGTGAACATTTAGAAAAAATCATGAACATTTTTTAAATGCTACAAACATTTTCCAGAAAATGTGCGAACCAAAATTTATACTACATAAACATGTTTAAAATGTGAGGAGGACGATTTTTAAAATTTAAGTAAACTAACTTTTGAAATATGTGTTCTTAGAATATTTTAAAAAATAATAAAAAGGAGAAAAACGAATAGAACAAAGTAACTTTTTTTTGAGAGAGAGAAAATAGAAGAAAGTAACTAGACAAGGGAATGAACCATCCCAACGACTCTCTAGTGGGCTGACCCACTACGGCTCCAATTGAGGCGACCCTATGTTGTAGCTAGCTGAGCTATAGTCAACGCTCAAAAAAAAAACTATAGTCCTAGAAGATCATGTCAAAATCTGGAATGTGGATGTACTCGGCAGAGGCTCGGCTAAAGGTGAAAGCGGATAGGATAATTTTCTATCAAAGCTTTCAAATCCAGTGGCATATGATATGGTAAAAGTTTGGAATCAGGCGACCGATCTGGAGCTGGCGTCGATCGGTCGTGATAACCTCCTGCGTCGTGGGGCCCGCGTGTAAAACAACCGCGTCATCCCCTCTTTCTCATCTGTTATCCATATTGAATCGCTTTCCTTCATTCGTTCGTCTCTCTCGTCTCATCTCAAGATGGCAACATGAAGAAACCGATCGGTTATTGCCATGTCATCCTCGTCCCTGTGAAACTCGTCTATGTCCGCTGCTCATTCTCGTCCGCGTCTCTGCTACGTGTTGAGTAATTTATTCTTGCGGGGATCCCCGCCCCGTCCCACGAGCTGCAGTAGCACAAGCGTGGTGCTCGCTGCTCATGCAGCACATTGAATTTCTGGCATATGTGTTCCACATTATCAAAGAAGGGATGGTCACCGGTCCGGGCACTGGAAGAAGAGCTAGCGGCAACGGAGGCGGACTTGTCCAGTGGAGGCAACGCGTTCGTGTGGAGGGTAGGGTTAGCGTTGAGAGAGAGAGGGGGGAGAGAGAGAGAGAGAGAGAGAGAGAGAGAGAGCGAGGGAGAGAGAGAGATTTGTAGGAAACTAGTAACGAGGGTTGGGGCTTGAAGGATTTAGGTTTTTAGGGTTAGCCTTTCTCTCAATTAGAAAGTTGTTTGCCCACAACTGCAGAGGTTTACTCAAGTGGATGATCTTAAGGTTCATCAAACCAACAGGAATGCTTGAACTACATCCAATGATCAGAAATAATGTGTGTCTATGGGGGATCGAACTCTGGTTGGCAAAGAAACAAGCCGAGGCCACCACTTTGGCCTATTGACCAGCTTACATCCATTGAGTTTTTGTCAAATGTCAGAAACTTAGCTTATTTGACATGTGTTTACGTGACCCAAAAAATCAACAAGTGAACATGCGGTCCGACAGGTAAAAACCCAAGCCGATGGCTTCACCGGTTCGATCATTGGTCCAATTTTTAAAACTATGACCTACTCACAATTACATAACTTGTCTTGGTCCCCAACGAAACCAGTGAGATTGTCACTCTCACTAGGCTTGCTATTTGCAAGCATTAATGTATAGTCTGGATGGAATTCATGATTGCGAGTAAACTGAATAAACTTCATGTTGTGAAAAAGAAAGGAATTGATTGATTGAGGTTGAAAGGAATTGATTTAATTTCACTAGTGACATCTCTTCACAAATTACATATGTGTGGTGAACAAATTACATTTGTGTATCAATTGCATTATAGTTTTTTATAATCATGATTATACATGACATGATTGCCTATAGTCACTACGATCGTATATCTATAGACCGTAACCCAACTGTATCTATAACTGATATTCCACCCCAAAATCGCTATCGAACATGCATCCCAAAGTATTAAGTAAAAAAAGCATTGCATTAAGCAATATGTCATAATGCAGATAGTATATTATCTTTACCTCCAGCTCACTAGTAGAAAACAGGGCTCTGGTCCCGGTTCCAGAGGGCCTTTGGTCCCGGTTCTGCAACCGGGACAAAACGATCGGGACTAATGCCCATTACTTTTAGCCCCGGTTGGCTTACGAACCGGGACTAAAGGAGCTCCACGTGGCCGTCGTGGGGCGCCCAGGTAGGAGGACCTTTAGTCCCGGTTGGTAACACCGACCGAGACTAAAAGGCAGCCATGCGTCAGCAGCTGCCAGGCGCTGGGGTTTTTGGTTTTTTTTTTTTGAAAGGAGGGGTTTAGGGGTTTTGCAGGGTTTAGGGGTTTTCATATTGTGTTTCCCCCTTTTATTTTTGTGTTTACCCTTCAATTCTTTTACATTTAGGGTTTCATTTTTATTTAATATTTCCATTCAACTCGACGCTAGCTACTACATATAGCAATGAAGGAACCATTACACAAGATCGTCATGAACATATATAGAGAGAAGTGACCTCTCTTTCTCCGTGCTTGGTCGAACAACAAGTTTCCGCATATCTATCCGGCGCTACTACATATATACAATATAACATCTCTTACGATCCCTGACATCATCTAGCACCAAAATCGCATTGAATTTTCATATGGTATTCTCCCTTTTCAGGTATGACGTGGTCAAGAAAGAATCCCGCCAATTCCTCTTGAATTGCTCGTATGCGATCATGCGGTAGGAGTTGATCCCGCATCTCCCACATCTAATTTAATGAAGGGGGTCAATACATATATATGAATAAATCTCAACACAATTGATGGTAATAAAATAAAATTGTGAATATTGTTTACGTACTTCAAATTGTTGGTCAGAGAAGCCCCGCTCATTGGTCGAGTGACGAATGAACTCGCAAATGTAGTATCCACATAAATTATTCCCGGCTGCCTGCCACTAGCACTTTACGAGAATAGAGTTCAATCAAACTGATAATCAAGCATGATAATGGTATTGATGAAATTAGAATCAATGAGAGATGCGCAGAACTAGCTAGTACTACTTACTTTGGGGTGTGTAAATCGCAACTCCTTCTTCAGACCTGGAACCTTTCTGGTGAACTTTTTCCAAACCCTGCCCGGCAAAGAAAATGATTACTTGATATCAGGAAATGAACGAAAGTTGTCGATATAGTGCGATAATGATTGAACTTACTTCTGGAGCATTTCACTCATGTCCGCCCACTCCTTTTGCTCTTTACGTCTCGAGTCTAAGACAATTACTACTCCCCCGTCAAACTTAATGGATAGCAGAATAAAGTGGAAGCTGCGC
The DNA here is from genome assembly GCA_011799875.1 of Thinopyrum elongatum. Classification (NCBI taxonomy): domain Eukaryota; kingdom Viridiplantae; phylum Streptophyta; class Magnoliopsida; order Poales; family Poaceae; genus Thinopyrum; species Thinopyrum elongatum. Next base: position 605,438,106 of record CM022298.1, read on the forward strand.
ACGCATAACTCATCAATTACACTTAACCTCGAGTAAGCAAAACCGAATATGCACAAGACAGTAACACTCACTTGAAGTTGTAAGGAAAGAGTATTTCCCTTTTGTTTTGATGTCGAAGGAACGCTTTTAGCAAGTTTTCCTCAGTATCTTTGGCTCTGTTTTGTACCGCCCATTCATTTACGGTATTTGGGCTAATGAACCCAATATCATAGATTTGTCCTCTTTTGCATTCGACAATTTTCAATTTGCATAATATAGTGAGGATAATTATATATACATGCAATGAACGAGCTGATCTAGAGACTTAATTACAGAAATGATACTTACAGACAGTAGCAAGTCATAAAAGTTTTGTCGATGGCGTCTTGATTGAATAACTAAAATAATTCCACAAATTCAACAGACGTCAGGTTGACTCCAATGAAGTCGTGCTCATCTTTAATTCCCAGCATCATACTGTCGGTCCCATCCTTGCTGCAGGTTTCCAAGTACCAGTCATGCAATCTTCGCATCATCGTTGGTAGATGTGGGAGCTGATCAGGTTTGACGAGAGGCTTCCCGTGCTCGTATCTAAAGGGCGCTGCTACCTCAACCATTTCAAATTGTACATCATCGCCCACGTAATCACCAAGAGTGGTACCGGGCGATTGTTGGGGAACGTAGTAATTTCAAAAAAAAATCTACGCACACACAGGATCATGGTGATGCATAGCAACGAGAGGGGAGAGTGTGTCCATGTACCCTCGTAGACCGAAAGCGGAAGCGTTAGCACAACGCGGTTGATGTAGTCGTACGTCTTCACGATCCGACCGATCCAAGTACCGAACGCACGGCACCTCCGAGTTCAGCACACGTTCAGCTCGATGACGTCCCGCGAGCTCCGATCCAGCAAAGCTTCACAGGAGAGTTTCGTCAGCACGACGGCGTGGTGACGGTGATGATGATGCTACCGACGCAGGGCTTCGCCTAAGCACCGCTACGATATGATCGAGGTGGATTATGGTGGAGGGGGGCACCGCACACGGCTAAGAGATCAATGATCAATTGTTGTGTCTATGGGGTGCCCCCTGGCCACGTATATAAAGGAGTGGAGGAGGGGAGAGGGCCGGCCTAGCTATGGCGCGCCTTGGAGGAGTCCTACTCCCACCGGGAGTAGGATTCCCCCCTTCCAAGTAGTAGGAGTAGGAGAGAAGGAAGGGGAAGAGAGAAGAGAAGGAAGGAGGGGGCGCAGCCCCTCCCCCTAGTCCAATTCGGACTAGGCCTTGGGGGGGGGGCGCGGCCTGCCTCTCTCTCTCTCCCCTAAAGCCCAATAAGGCCCATATACTTCTTCCCCGTATTCCCGTAACTCCCCGGTACTTCGAAAAATACCCGAACCACTCGGAACCTTTCCGATGTCCGAATATAGTCGTCCAATATATCGATCTTTACGTCTCAACCATTTCGAGACTCCTTGTCATGTCCCCGATCTCATCCGGGACTCCGAACTACCTTCGGTACATCAAAACACATAAACTCATAATACAAATCGTCACAGAACTTTAAGCGTGCGGACCCTACGGGTTCGAGAACTATATAGACATGACCGAGACACGTCTCCGGTCAATAACCAATAGCGGAACCTGGATGCTCATATTGGTTCCTACATATTCTACGAAGATCTTTATCGGTCAAACCGCATAACAACATACGTTGTTCCCTTTGTCATCGGTATGTTACTTGCCCGAGATTCGATCGTCGGTATCTCAATAGCTAGCTCAATCTCGTTACCGGCAAGTCTCTTTACTCGTTCCGTAATACATCATCCCGCAACTAACTCATTAGTTACAATGCTTGCAAGGCTTATAGTGATGTGCATTACCGAGTGGGCCCAGAGATACCTCTCCGACAATCGGAGTGACAAATCCTAATCTCGAAATACGCCAACTCAACAAGTACCTTCGGAGACACCTGTAGAGCACCTTTATAATCACCCAGTTACGTTGTGACGTTTGGTAGCACACAAAGTGTTCCTCTGGTAAACGGGAGTTGCATAATCTCATAGTCATAGGAACATGTATAAGTCATGAAGAAAGCAATAGCAACGTACTAAACGATCAAGTGCTAAGCTAACGAAATGGGTCAAGTCAATCACATCATTCTCCTAATGATGTGATCCCGTTTATCAAATGACAACTCATGTCTATGGTTAGGAAACATAACCATCTTTGATCAACGAGCTAGTCAAGTAGAGGCATACTAGTGACACTCTGTTTGTCTATGTATTCACACATGTATTATGTTTCCGGTTAATACAATTCTAGCATGAATAATAAACATTTATCATGAAATAAGGAAATAAATAATAACTTTATTATTGCCTCTAGGGCATATTTCCTTTAGTCTCCCACTTGCACTAGAGTCAATAATCTAGTTCACATCGCCATGTGATTTAACACCAACAGTTCACATCACCATGTGATTAATATCCATAGTTTACATTGTTATATGACCAACACCCAAAGGGTTTACTAGAGTCAATAATCTAGTTCACATCGCCATGTGATTAACACCCAAAGAGTACTAAGGTGTGATCATGTTTTGCTTGTGAGAGAAGTTTAGTCAATGGGTCTGCCAAATTCAGATCCGTATGTATTTTGCAAATTTCTATGTCAACAATGCTCCGCACGGAGCTACTCTAGCTAATTGCTCCCACTTTCAATATGTATCCAGATTGAGACTTAGAGTCATCTGGATCAGTGTCAAAACTTGTATCGACGTGACCCTTTACGACGAACCTTTTGGCACCTCCATAATCGAGAAACATATCCTTATTCCACTAAGGATAATTTTGACCGCTGTCCAGTGATCTACTCCTAGTCACTATTGTACTCCCTTGCCAAACTCAATGTAGGGTATACAATAGATCTATTACACAGCATAGCATACTTTATAGAACCTATGACTGAGGCATAGGGAATGACTTTTCATTCTCTTTCTATTTTCTGCCGTGGTCGGGTTTTGAGTCTTCACTCAACTTCACACCTTAAAACACAGGCAAGAACTCCTTCTTTGACTGTTCCATTTTGAACTACTTCAAAAACTTTGTCAAGGTATGTACTCATTGAAAAATCTTATCAAGCGTCTTGATCTATCTCTATAGATCTTGATGCTCAATATGTAAGCAGCTTCACCGAGGTCTTTCTTTGAAAAACTCCTTTCAAATACTCTTTTATGCTTTCCAGAAAATTCTACATTATTTCCGATCAACAATATGTCATTCACATATACTTATCAGAAATGCTGTAGTGCTCCCACTCACTTTCTTGTAAATACAGGCTTCACCGCAAGTCTGTATAAAACTATATGCTTTGATCAACTCATCAAAGCGTATATTCCAACTCCGAGATGCTTGCACCAGTCCATAGATGGATCGCTGGAGCTTGCACACTTTGTTAGCATCCTTTGGATCAATAAAACCTTCAGGTTGCATCATATACAACTCTTCTTCCAGAAATCCATTCAGGAATGCAGTCTTTACATCCATTTGCCAAATTTCATAATCATAAAATGCGGCAATTGCTAACATGATTCGGACGGACTTAAGCATCGCTACGGGTGAGAAAGTTTCATCGTAGTCAACTCCTTGAACTTTGTCAACAACCTTTTTCGACAAGTCTAGCTTTGTAGATAGTAACACTACTATCAGCGTCCGTCTTCCTCTTGAAGATCCATTTATTTTCTATGGCTTGCCGATCATCGGGCAAGTCAACCAAAGTCCATACTTTGTTCTCATACATGGATCCCATCTCAGATTTCATGGCCTCAAGCCATTTCGCGGAATCTGGGCTCATCATCGCTTCCTCATAGTTCGTAGGTTCGTCATGGTCTAGTAACATGACTTCCAGAACAGGATTACCGTTCTGGAGCGGAACGTACTCGGTTGACCTACGAGGTTCTGTGTAACTTGATCTGAAGTTTCATGATCATCATCATTAGCTTCCTCACTAATTGGTGTAGGCATCACTGGAACTGATTTCTGTGATGAACTACTTTCCAATTCAAGAGAAGGTACCACTACCTCATCAAGTTCTACTTTCCTTCCACTCACTTCTTTCGAGAGAGACTCCTTCTCTAGAAAGGATCCATTTTTAGCAACAAATATCTTGCCTTCGGATCTGTGATAGAAGGTGTACCCAACAGTTTCTTTTGGGTATCCTATGAAGACGCACTTCTCCGATTTGGGTTCGAGCTTATCAGGCTGAAGCTTTTTCACATAAGCATCGCAACCCCAAACTTTAAGAAACGACAGCTTAGGTTTCTTGCCAAACCACAGTTCATACGGTGTCGTCTCAACGGATTTAGATGGTGCCCTATTAAACGTGAATGCAGCTGTCTCTAATGCATAACCCCAAAACGATAGTGGTAAATCGGTAAGAGACATCATAGATCGCACCATATCTAATAAAGTACGGTTACGACGTTCGGACACACCATTACGCTGTGGTGTTCCGGGTGGCGTGAGTTGCGAAACTATTCCGCTTTGTTTCAAATGTACACCAAACTCGTAACTCAAATATTCTCCTCCACGATCAGATCGTAGAAACTTTATTTTCTTGTTACGATGATTTTCCACTTCACTCTGAAATTCTTTGAACTTTTCAAATGTTTCAGACTTATGTTTCATTAAGTAGATATACCCATATCTGCTCAAATCATCTGTGAAGGTGAGAAAATAACGATACCCGCCGCGAGCCTCAACATTCATCGGACCGCATACATCGATATGTATTATTTCCAATAAGTCATTTAGCTCGCTCCATTGTTCCGGAGAACGGAGTTTTAGTCATCTTGCCCATGAGGCATGGTTCGCAAGCATCAAATGATTCATAATCAAGTGATTCCAAAAGTCCATCAGTATGGAGTTTCTTCATGCGCTTTACACCAATATGACCTAAACGGCAGTGCCACAAATAAGTTGCACTATCATTACTAACTTTGCATCTTTTGGTTTCAATATTATGAATATGTGTATCACTACGATCGAGATTCAATAAACCATTTACATTGGGTGTATGACCATAGAAGGTTTTTATTCATGTAAACAGAACAACAATTATTCTCTGACTTAAATGAATAACCGTATTGCAATAAACATGATCCAATCATATTCATGCTCAACGCAAACACCAAATAACATTTATTTTGCAATAAACATGATCCAATCATATTCATGCTCAACGCAAACACCAAATAACATTTATTTAGGTTCAACACTAATCCCGAAAATAGAGGGAGTGTGCGATGGTGATCTTATCAACCTTGGAATCACTTCCAACACACATCGTCACCTCATCATTAACTAGTCTCTGTTCATTTTGCAACTCCTGTTCCGAGTTACTAATGTTAGCAACTGAACCAGTATCAAATACGCAGGGGCTACTATGAACACTAGTAAAATACACATCATTAACATGTATATCAAATATACTTTTGTTCACTTTGCCATCCTTCTTATCCGCCAAATACTTGGGGCAGTTCCACTTCCAGTGACCAGTCCCTTTGCAGTAGAAGCACTCAGTTTCAGGCTTAGGTCCAGACTTGGGCTTCTTCCCGGGAGTAGCAACTTGCTTGCTATTCTTCTTGAAGTTCCCCTTCTTTCCTTTGCCCTTTTCTTGAAACTAGTGGTCTTGTTAACCATCAACACTTGATGCTCTTTCTTGATTTCTACCTTCGTTGATTTCAGCATCACGAAGAGCTCGGGAATCGTTTTTGTCATCCCTTGCATATTATAGTTCATCACGAAGTTCCAGTAACTTGGTGATAGTGACTAGAGAATTCTGTCAATTACTATCTTATCCGGAAGATCAACTCCCACTTGATTCAAGCAACTGTAGTACTCAGACATTCTGAGCACATGCTCACTGATTGAGCTATTCTCCTCCATCTTGTAGGCAAAGTACTTGTCAGAGGTCTCATACCTCTCGACATGGGCATGAGTCTGAAATACCAATTTCATCTCTTTGGAACATCTCATATGCTCCGTGGCGTTCAAAACATTTTTGAAGTCCCGATTCTAAGCCGTAAATCATGGCGCACTAAACTATCAAGTAGTCATCACATCGAGCTTGCTAAACGTTCATAACGTTTGCATCTGCTCCTGCAATAGGTCTGTCACCTAGCGGTGCATCAAGGACATAATTCTTCTGTGCAGCAATGAGGATAATCCTCAGATCACGGAACCAGTCCGCATCATTGCTACTATCATCTTTCAACTTAGTTTTCTCTAGGAACATATCAAAAATAAAACAGGGGAGCTATATGCAAGCTATTGATCTACAACATAATTTGCAAATACTACCAGGACTAAGTTCATGATAAATTAAAGTTCAATTAATCATATTACTCAAGAACTCCCACTTAGATAGACATCTCTCTAATCATCTAAGTGATCACGTGATCCAAATCAACTAAACCATAACCGATCATCACGTGAAATGGAGTAGTTTTCAATGGTGAACATCACTATGTTGATCATATCTACTATATGATTCACGCTCGACCTTTCGGTCTCAGTGTTCCGAGGCCATATCTGCATATGCTAGGCTCGTCAAGTTTAACCCGAGTATTCTGCGTGTGCAAAACTGGCTTGCACCCGTTGTAGATGAACGTTGAGCTTATCACACCCGATCATCACGTGGTGTCTCGGCACGACGAACTTTGGCAACGGTGCATACTCAGGGAGAACACTTTTACCTTGAAATTTAGTGAGAGATCATCTTATAATGCTACCGTCAAACAAAGCAAAATAAGATGCATAAAGGATAAACATCACATGCAATCAATATAAGTGATATGATATGGCCATCATCATCTTGTGCTTGTGATCTCCATCTCCGAAGCACCGTCATGATCACCATCGTCACTGGCGCGACACCTTGATCTCCATCGTAGCATTGTTGTCATCTCGCCAACTATTGCTTCTACGACTATCGCTACCACTTAGTGATAAAGTAAAGCAATTACAGGGCGATTGCATTGCATACAATAAAGCGACAACCATATGGCTCCTGCCAGTTGCCGATAACTCAGTTACAAAACATGATCATCTCATACAATAAAATATAGCATCATGTCTTGACCATATCACATCACAACATGCTCTGCAAAAACAAGTTAGACGTTCTCTACTTTGTTGTTGCAAGTTTTACGTGGCTGCTACGGGCTGAGCAAGAACCGTTCTTACCTACGCATCAAAACCACAACGATAGTTCGTCAAGTTAGTGATGTTTTAACCTTCACAAGGACCTGGCGTAGCCACGCTCGGTTCAACTAAAGTTGGAGAAACTGACACCCGCTAGTCACCTGTGTGCAAAGCACGGCGGTAAAACCAGTCTCGCGTAAGCATACGCGTAATGTCGGTCCGGACCGCTTCATCCAACAATACCGCCGAACCAAAGTGTGACATGGTGGTAAGCAGTATGACTTGTATCGCCCACAACTCACTTGTGTTCTACTCGTGCATATAACATCTACGCATAAAACCAAGCTCGGATGCCACTGTTGGGGAACGTAGTAATTTCAAAAAAATTCCTACGCACACACAGGATCATGGTGATGCATAGCAACGAGAGGGGAGAGTGTGTCCACGTACCCTCGTAGACCGAAAGCGGAAGCATTAGCACAACGCGGTTGATGTAGTCGTACGTCTTCACGATCCGACCGATCCAAGTACCGAACGCACGGCACCTCCGAGTTCAGCACACGTTCAGCTCAATGACGTCCCGCAAGCTCCGATCCAGCAAAGCTTCACAGGAGAGTTTCGTCAGCACGACGGTGTGGTGACGGTGATGATGATGCTACCGACGCAGGGCTTCGCCTAAGCACCGCTACGATATGATCGAGGTGGATTATGGTGGAGGGGGGCACCGCACACGCCTAAGAGATCAATGATCAATTGTTGTGTCTATGGGGTGCCCCCTGGCCACGTATATAAAGGAGTGGAGGAGGGGAGAGGGCCGGCCTAGCTATGGCGCGCCCTGGAGGAGTCCTACTCCAACCGGGAGTAGGATTCCCCCCTTCCAAGTAGTAGGAGTAGGAGAGAAGGAAGGGGAAGAGAGAAGAGAAGGAAGGAGGGGGCGCAGCCCCTCCCCCTAGTCCAATTCGGACTAGGCCTTGGGGGGGCGCGCGGCCTCCCTCTCTCTCTCCCCTAAAGCCCAATAAGGCCCATATACTTCTTCCCCGTATTCCCGTAACTCCCCGGTACTTCGAAAAATATCCGAACCACTCGGAACCTTTCCGATGTCCGAATATAGTCGTCCAATATATCGATCTTTACGTCTCGACCATTTCGAGACTCCTCGTCATATCCCCGATCTCATCCGGGACTCTGAACTACCTTCGGTACATCAAAACACATAAACTCATAATACAAATCGTCACAGAACTTTAAGCGTGCGGACCCTATGGGTTCGAGAACTATGTAGACATGACCGAGACACGTCTCCGGTCAATAACCAATAGCGGAATCTGGATGCTCATATTGGTTCCTACATATTCTACGAAGATCTTTATCGGTCAAACCGCATAACAACATACGTTGTTCCCTTTGTCATCGGTATGTTACTTGCCCGAGATTCGATCGTCGGTATCTCAATAGCTAGCTCAATCTCGTTACCGGCAAGTCTCTTTAGTCGTTCCGTAATACATCATCCCGCAACTAACTCATTAGTTACAATGCTTGCAAGGCTTATAGTGATGTGCATTACCGAGTGGGCCCAGAGATACCTCTCCGACAATCGGAGTGACAAATCCTAATCTCGAAATACGCCAACTCAACAAGTACCTTCGGAGACACCTATAGAGCACCTTTATAATCACCCAGTTACGTTGTGACGTTTGGTAGCACACAAAGTGTTCCTCCGGTAAACGGGAGTTGCATAATCTCATAGTCATAGGAACATGTATAAGTCATGAAGAAAGCAATAGCAACGTACTAAACGATCAAGTGCTAAGCTAACGAAATGGGTCAAGTCAATCACATCATTCTCCTAATGATGTGATCCCGTTTATCAAATGACAACTCATGTCTATGGTTAGGAAACATAACCATCTTTGATCAACGAGCTAGTCAAGTAGAGGCATACTAGTGACACTCTGTTTGTCTATGTATTCACACATGTATTATGTTTCCGATTAATACAATTCTAGCATGAATAATAAACATTTATCATGAAATAAGGAAATAAATAATAACTTTATTATTGCCTCTAGGGCATATTTCCTTCAGCGCTAGCCCCGGATGATTAACAATATCGCTAGACACCTTGAGCGGGGGGCACGATTGCTTCTCCTGTTCGCCGAGCTGGGGAATTGTTTTCCCACTTCGTCTTGCAGCACTGGTAGTACTTCCCGACCGCCGCGCTTCATCATATGTCTTCTCAATACAGCGGTCATAGTGTGATTGCGGTGGAGGTGGTGGTGGTCTCTTAAGGGCATCCAGAGTGCGCTTCGCTTTCACCGGATCTATTTTTTTCTTCGGAGATGGACGTTTCCGTTCAAAATGGGCCTGCACTTCGGCAGCCACGATGTCCTTGTTTTCCTCGTTATTCCTCTCATATGGTAACTTTGGAGGAGACTTGAGGCTTGGATCAGCTCTGAATTTCTTGCCTGTTGTACTGCTAGCCGTCGTAGCGGCGGCGCATCTCTTCCGCTATTGCTGAGGCGGCGGAGTCCGCTGACGCACCGGGGGAGGCGGAGTCTGCTGATGCGCCGGAGGAGGCGGAGTCCGCTGATGCACCGGAGACAGCTGAGGCGGAAGAGGACTCTGCTGAGGGGCCTCCTCCGCCAGAGACGGCTGAGGCGGCGGAGACGACTCAGGCAGCTGAGACGACTGAGCTGGACTATGAGGAGTCTATTGAGGGGCCTCCTCCGGCTGAGTCTGCTGAGGGGGCGTCCAGTTTGGAAGCTTGATGTTCTCCTTTCTCCATAGACAGGTAGTCCTTAAGGCATTTTCCAGAAGAATATCCCCTTCACCTGTAGGGTACTCAGGCTCCAGCCCCTCAAATCTCTCCCTTATTTCATCCACCCCGACAATAGAAAAGCCATGTGGAATCGGACGGCAATGGAAAGTTCCCTCAGCTCGAGGAGGTAAGACATAGCCAACCGCCACCTTCAAGGTCAGGTTATGGCATTTCGCCATTAGCACACAATGTTCATTCTCCGTGATACGATCCACGGGGTAGCGAGGAGCCGTGATATCAGGCTAAATGAGCTCCGTGGAAGCCACGCAGCTTCTCCGCTGTGATGGTGGGGTAGCTTCGGGGGTAGTGTCGAATGAAGGATCTTCGTGCCGCTGAGATGGTTGGCCGGTAGCTCGCTGGCTCTCAAGTTCCTCTAGTTTCGCTAATCTTTCATTGATCTTCTGCATTTCGCTTGCTTCCTCTTTCTTCTTTCTATCTCGGCTTCTATAACCACCGCTATCGGGAAACCCATGCACCCACGGAACGGAGCCTGATGTCTACTATGCAACCTTCTTGTAGACTCATGTTGGGCCTCCAAGCGCAGAGTTTTGTAGGACAGTAGCAAATTTCCCTCAAGTGGATGACCTAAGGTTTATCAATCCGTGGGAGGCGTAGGATGAAGATGGTCTCTCTCAAACAACCCTGCAACCAAATAACAAAGAGTCTCTTGTGTCCCCAACACACCCAATACAATGGTAAATTGTATAGGTGCACTAGTTCGGCGAAGAGATGGTGATACAAGTGTAATATGGATAGTAGATATAGGTTTTTGTAATCTGAAAATATAAAAACAGCAAGGTAACTAGTAACGAAAGTGAGCAAAAATGGTATTGCAATGCTTGAAAACAAGGCCTAGGGTTCATACTTTCACTAGTGCAAATTCTCTCAACAATGATAACATAATTGAATCATATAACAATCCCTCAACGTGCAACAAAGAATCACTCCAAAGTTTCTATCGGAGAACGTATGACGAAAACGTGCATCAACCCCTATGCATAGATTACCCCAATGTCACCTCGGGAATCCGCGAGTTGAGTGCCAAAACATACATCAAGTGAATCAATAGAACATCCCATTCTCACCACAGATATCCCATCGCAAGACATACATCAAGTGTTCTCAAATCCAATACTCAATCCAACATAACGAAACCTCAAAGAGCAAGACTCAATTCATCACAAGAAAGTAGAGGGGGAAGAACACCATATGACCCAACTATAATAAAAAAGCTCACGATATATCAAGATCGTGCCAAATTAAGAACACGAGAGAGAGAGAGAGATCAAACACATAGCTACTGGTACATACCCTCAGCCCCGAGGGTGAACTACTCCCTCCTCGTCATGGAGACCGCCGGGATGATGAAGATGGCGTCCGGTGATGGTTTCCCCGTCCGGCAGGGTGCCGAAACAGGCTCCCGATTGGTTTTTCGTGGCTACAGAGGCTTGCGGCGGCGGAACTTCTGATCTAGGGTTCTTTTCGGAGGTTTCTATATTTATAAGAATTTTGGCGTCAGAAACAAGTCAAGGAGGTGCACGAGGGGCCCACAAGACCTCAAGGCGCGCCCAGGGGGGTAGGGCGCGCCCCTGGCTTGTGGACTCCTCGGGACTCTTCTGGTCTAGCTCCGGTGCTTCGGGGGTCTCTTTTGGTCCATAAAAAATCACCGTAAATTTTTCAGCCAATTCCGAGAACTTTTATTTCTGCACAAAAAATGACACCACGGTAGTTCTGCTGAAAACAGCGTCAGTCCAGGTTAGTTCTAATCAAATCATACCAAAACCATATAAAATTGTTGTAAACATGGCATGAATACTTCATAAATTATAGATACGTTGGAGACGTATCAGCATCCCCAAGCTTAATTCCTGCTCGTCCTCGAGTAGGTAAATGATAAAAGAAAGAATTTATGAAGTGTGAATGCTACCTAGCATATTTATCAATGTAATCTTCTTTATTGTGGCATGAATGTTTAGATCCATAAGATTTAAAAAAAAGTTTAATATTAGCATAAAAACAATAATACTTCAAGCATACTAATAAAGCAATCATGTCTTCTCAAAATAACATGGCCAAAGAAAGTTATCCCTACAAAATCATATAGTCTGGCTATGCTCCATCTTCATCACACAAAGTATTTCATCATGCACAACCCCGATGACAAGCCAAGCAATTGTTTCATACTTTTAATGTTCTCAAGCTTTTTTAACTTTCACGCAATACATGAGCGTGAGCCATGGATATAGCACTATAAGTGGAATAGAGTATGGTGGAAGTTGTGAGGAAAAGACAAAAAGGAGAAAGTCTCACATCAACTAGGCAAATTAATGGGCTATGGAGATGCCCATCAATTGATATCGATGCGAGTGAGTAGGGATTGCCATGCAACAGATGCACTAGAGCTATAAGTGTATGAAAGCTCAAAATGAAAACTAAGTGGGTGTGCATCCAACTTGCTTGCTCACGAAGACCTAGGGCAATTTGAGGAAGCCCATCATTGGAATATACAAGCCAAGTTCTATAATGAAAAATTCCCACTAGTATATGAAAGTGATAAAATAGGAGACTCTCTATCATGAAGAACATGGTGCTACTTTGAAGCACACGTGTGGAAAAAGGATAGTAACATTGTCCCTTCTCTCTTTTTATCTCATTTTTTTTTGTTTGGGCTCTTTGGCCTCTTTTTTTTATTTTGGGCTCTTTGGCCTCTTTTTATTATTATTATTTAGTCCAGAGTCTCATCCCAACTTGTGAGGGAATCATAGCTTCCATCATCCTTTCCTCACATGGGACAATGCTCTAATAAGGATGATCATCACACTTTTATTTACTTACAACTCAAGAATTACAACTCGATACTAGAACAAGATATGACTCTATATGAATGCCTCCGGTGGTGTACCGGGATGTGCTATGATCAAGAGTGACATGTATAAAAAATATGAATGGTGGCCTTGCCACAAATACTATGCCAACTACATGATCATGCAAAGCAATATGACAATGATGGTATGTGTCATAATAAATGGAACGGTGGAAGTTGCATGGCAATATATCTCGGAATGGCTATGGAAATGCCATAATAGGTAGGTATGGTGGCTGTTTTGAGGAAGGATATATGGTGGGTTTAATGCACCGGCGAAAGTTGCGCGGTACTAGAGAGGCTAGCAATGGTGGAAGGGTGAGAGTGCATATAATCCATGGACTCAACATTAGTCATAAAGAACTCACATACTTATTGCAAAAATTTATTAGCCATCGAAACAAAGTACTACACGCATGCTCCTAGGGGGATAGATTGGTAGGAAAAGACCATCGCTCGTTCCCGACCGCCACTCATAAGGAAGACAATCAAAGAATAAATCATGCTCCGACTTCATCACATAACGGTTCACCATACGTGCATGCTACGGGAATCACAAACTTTAACACAAGTATTTCTACCAATCCACAATTACTCACTAGCATGACTCTAATATCACCATCTTCATATCTCAAAACAAATGCAAGGAATCAAACTTCTCATCTTATTCAATGCTCTTTATATGAAAGTTTTTATTATATCCCTCTTGGATGCCCATCATATTAGGACTAAATTCATAACCTAAGCAAATTGCCATACTATTCATAAGAATCTCAAAATAATATAAGTAAAGCATGAGATCTCATCAATTTCTTCAAAATAAAACCACCGCCGTGCTCTAAAAAGATATAAGTGAAGCACTAGAGCAACTGACAAACTACTCCAAAAAGATATAAGTGAAGATCAATGAGTAGTCAAATAATTAAGTAGCTATGTGAAGACTCTCTCTCATTTAAGAATTTCAGATCTAAGTATTTTATTCAAACAGCAAGCAAAACAAAATAAAATGGCATTCTAAAAATAGCACACATCATGTGAAGAAGCAAAAACTTAGGCTCAACCGATACTAACCGATAATTCTTAATGAAGAAAGGGGGATGCCTACCGGGGCATCCCCAAGCTTAGATGCTTGAGACTTCTTAAAATATTTTCTTGGGATGCCTTGGGCATCCCCAAGCTTGAGCTTTTGTGTCTCCTTAATTCTTTTTATATCACGGTTTCCCTAAATCTTAAAAACTTCATCCACACAAAACTCAACAAGAACTCGTGAGAAAAGTTAGTATGAATCAATGCAACACCTTATCATTCTCTACTGTAGAAAATCACTAAAATTATTATTTAACATTGCATACTAAATGCCTCTGCATATTTAACACTCCTATCCTCAAATAGAATCATTAAACAAGCAAACATATGCAAACAATGCAAACATAACAGCAATCTGTCTAAACAGGACAGTCTGTAAAGAGTGCAATTATACTCATACTTACCTAACTTGAAAAATTCTGAAAAATTAGCACACTGAAGAAAATTTGTTATTTCTCAACTTGTAAAAATTTGAAGATTTTATCACGTTCTGACTTTCCAGAAGAATTCAGACAATGATAGAAAACTTTCTGTTTTCAAAACAGCAACATATAGACTTGCAAAATAAGTATGGTAAAGGCTATACTTGACATTTTTATTGAAATAAAAGATGAAAAAAATTACTATAAATAACATAAAGCAAATACTAATAAAATAAAATGACGCTCCAAGCAAAACTCATATCATATGGCGAATAAAAGTATAGCTCCAAGTGAGGTTACCGATAATGTTGAAGACAAAAGAGGGGATACCTTCCGGTGCATCCCCAAGCTTAGTTGCTTGGATCTTCTTTGAATATTACCTTGGGATGCCTTGGGAATCCCCAATCTTAGGGTCTTGTCACTCCTTATTCTCCTCATATTGATATCTCACCCAAAACTTGAAAACTTCAATCACACAAAACTTAACGGAACTTCGTGAGATGGGTTAGTATGATAAAACAAATCATTCACTCTGGTACTGTCAAGACAAGATTCAAAAATTTTATCACATGATACCTACTGTACCCTATCATTTCTACAATTTATATTGAGCAATATAAGCCATAGAAACTAGAAAACAAGCAAACTATGCATCGAAAACAGAATCTGTCAAAAACAGAACAGTCTGTAAATATCTGAATTATACTCATACTTATTTTACTCCAAAATTCTGAAAAATTAGGACAACGTATAAAATTTGTATATCAATCCTATGTAAAAAATTCAGAGTTTTTAAACGTTCCAGTGAATTTTAAAAATATGTTTACTGGACGCAAAATTTTCTGTTTTTGCACAGAATCAAGTCAACTATCAACCACACTATCCCAAAGGCTTTACTTGGCACTTTATTCAAACAAAAGCTATAAAACATGATTACTACAGTATATTAATCATGTTAACACACAAAAATAGTAGGTATAAATATTGGGTAGTCTCCCAACAAGCACTTTTCTTTAATGCCTTTTAAGCTAGGCATGATGATTTCAATGATGCTCACATAAAAGATAAGAATTGAAACATAATGGGAGCATCATGAAGCATATGACTAGCACATTTAAGTCTAACCCACTTCCTATGCATAGGGATTTTATGAGCAAACAATTTATGGGAACAAGAATCAACTAGCATAGGAAGGCGAAACAAGCAAAACTTCAAGATTTTCAACACATAGAGAGGAAACTTGATATTATTGAGATATGTAAAAGCATATGTTCCTCTCTCATAATAATTTTCAGTAGCATCATGAATGAATTCAACAATATAGCTATCACATAAAGCATTCTTTTCATGATCCACAAGCACAGAATTTTTATTACTCTCCACATAAGCAAATTTATTCTCATCAATAATAGTGGGAGCAAATTCAATAAAATAACTATCATATGACACTTGATTCACATAATCAATTTGAGCATTAAAATCATGATGACAAGTTTCATGGATATCATTGCTCTTTATAGCATACATGTCATCACAATAATCATCATAGATAGCAACTTTGTTCTCATAATCAATTGGAACCTCTTCCAAAATAGTGGATTCATCACTAAATAAAGTCATGACCTCTCCAAATCCACTTTCATAATTATTACAATAAGATTCAACACCCTCCAAAATAGTGGGATCATTATTACCTAGAGTTGACACTCTTCCAAACCCACTTTCATCAATATAATCATCATAAATAGGAGGCATGCTTTCATCATAGTAAATTTGCTCATCAAAACTTGGGGGACTAAAAATATCATCTTCATCAAACATAGCATCCCCAAGCTTATGGTTTTGCATATCATTAGCATCATGGATATTCAAAGAATTCATACTAACAACATTGTAATCATGCTCATCATTCAAATATTTAGTGCCAAACATTTTATTGAATTCCTCTTCTATCAATTGAGCACAATTTTCCTTTCCATCATTTTCACGAAAGACATTAAAAAGATGAAGCATATGAGGCAACCTCAATTCCATTTTTTTGTACTTTTCTTTTATAGACTAAACTAGTGATAAAACAAGAAACTAAAAGATTCAATTGCAAGATCTAAAGATATACCTTCAAGCACTCACCTCCCCGACAACGGCGCCAGAAAAGAGCTTGATGTCTACTATGCAACCTTCTTCTTGTAGACTCGTGTTGGGCCTCCAAGCGCAGAGTTTTGTAGGACAGTAGCAAATTTCCCTCAAGTGGATGACCTAAGGTTTATCAATCCGTGGGAGGCGTAGGATGAAGATGGTCTCTCTCAAACAACCCTGCAACCAAATAACAAAGAGTCTCTTGTGTCCCCAACACACCCAATACAATGGTAAATTGTATAGGTGCACTAGTTCGGCGAAGAGATGGTGATACAAGTGTAATATGGATAGTAGATATATGTTTTTGTAATCTGAAAATATAAAAACAGCAAGGTAAGTAGTAACTAAAGTGAGCAAAAACGGTATTGCAATGCTTGAAAACAAGGCCTAGGGTTCATACTTTCACTAGTGCAAATTCTCTCAATAATGATAACATAATTGAATCATATAACAATCCCTCAACGTGCAACAGAGAATCACTCCAAAGTTCCTATCGGAGAATGTAGGACGAAAATGTGCATCAACCCCTATGCATAGATTACCCCAATGTCACCTTGGGAATCCGTGAGTTGAGTGCCAAAACATACATCAAGTGAATCAATAGAACATCCCATTGTCACCACAGATATCCCATCGCAAGACATACATCAAGTGTTCTCAAATCCAATACTCAATCCAACATAACGAAACCTCAAAGAGCAAGACTCAATTGATCACAAGAAAGTAGAGGGGGAAGAACACCATATGATCCAACTATAATAAAAAAGCTCGCGATACATCAAGATCGTGTCAAATCAAGAACACGAGAGAGAGAGAGAGAGAGAGAGAGATCAAACACATAGCTACTGGTACATATCCTCAGCCCGAGGGTGAACTACTCCCTCCTCGTCATGGAGACCGCCGGGATGATGAAGATGGCCTCCGGTGATGGTTTCCCCCTCCGGCAGGGTGCCGAAACAGGCTCCCGATTGGTTTTCGTGGCTACAGAGGCTTGCGGCGGTGAAACTTCTAATCTAGGGTTCTTTTCAGAGGTTTCTATATTTATAAGAATTTTTGGCGTCGGAAACTAGTCAAGGAGGTGCACGAGGGGCCCACAAGCCCTCAAGGTGCGCCCAGGGGGGTAGGGAGCGCCCCCTGGCTTGTGGACTCCTCCGGACTCTTCTGGTCCAGCTCCGGTGCTTCGGGGGTCTCTTTTGGTCCATAAAAAATCACCGTAAATTTCTAGCCCATTCCGAGAACTTTTATTTCTGCACAAAAAACGACACCACGGTAGTTCTGCTGAAAACAACGTCGGTTCGGGTTAGTTCTAATAAAATCATACCAAAACCATATAAAATTGTTGTAAACATGGCATGAATACTTCATAAATTATAGATACGTTTGAGACGTATCAGTGCCTCGTGTTCGTCCAGGGTGTTCACGATTCCCGAGGGCCTTGGACAGCTCGTCCTTCTCTGTGTCGGGATGGAACCTCCCTTCCTGCACTTCCTTGATTGCTTCCTCAAGCTTCTTGACGGGTGTTGCAAGTTGAGCTTTCGTGAAAACACACTTCCCTGATTCTGGGTCCAAAGTTCCCTCAACCCCGAAGAACCAAGTCCTTGCCCGATCTGGCCAGTGCAATATCGCTGGTTGGACCCCTTTAGCAAGTAGGTCTTGCTCAGCTTTGTCCCACGTAGGCTGAGCTTTGCTATAGCCACCTGACCCCGTAACATGGTGATACTTTTTCTTTGCAGCATTTTGCTTATTTATCTGTGACCTCTGCTTGGCCTTCTATGATTTCTTGAAGGCCACAAATGCGGGCCAGTGATCTTTTATCTTCTCATATTGACCGGTGAATTCTGGAATCTTGTCTTGGTCGACAAACTTTTTGTTCAAATCTTTCTTCCAGTTCTTGAATAGTTCTGCCATCTTCTTAAGAGCAAACACCTTGACATTCGGGAGGATAACTGGCTTATTCGGATCCTCCTCTGGCGGTAGGCTGAAATTGGTCATCAGTGAGTTCCAAAGATCATCTTTCTATCTATCGTGGACATAAGAAACTTCAGGGTCCTTCTTCTTATTCTATTCTTGGATGCTGATCGGGACGCTGTCCCTAACAATAACTCCGCACTGATGTACAAATGTGTCCTTGGTCCGCTTGGGAGCAATCGGTTGGCCATCTCGAGAGACTTCTTCGATCGTGAACCTTTCATCCTGGCCCAACCTTTTCTTCGGGCCTCGTCTCCTTACCGAAGTTTGGCTCGATCTGGAGGGCTAAAAGAAGAAAGAAGCGTCAATATATGTACATACAAAACAATTAATGCATCTAGTCAGCAGAGGCTTAATATATATATATATACCTCGCCGGACTTTGCAACAGTTAAGGCTCCCTTCTCCATTCGATCACCGGAGCTGTCATGATCTCCTTCCTCCTCCATTCGATCACCAGAGCCGTCATGATCTCCTTCCCCCTCCATTGGATCACCGGAGCCGTCATCCTCTCTTTCCTCACCATCGGTGTCGTTGAGAAACGACAAGGTGATATCACCTCCGTCGCGGATTATATCCCCCAACAACTCTTCTTTTTCTAAGTCTCTGTTCATACTTTCTGCAAATATTACAACATGGCAATATACAACCATGAGAGATGGATTAGTGGAAAACATAGACTTAATCACAACAAGGAATCATATGCATATGAGCAATGGATTAGTGGTAAACATCATGCAAAGTTCACAAGTTTTATAACAGTCAGTTTCAGACGATCGTCGAGGACTCCTCCTCCCTCATGTCTGATGCGTCGTCCTATCTTTCGAGAGAGGATACTTTGCAGACCACCTCTCTCATGGTCGTCGAGGATACTTGCGGACCCCCCCCCCCCCCCTCATGTCGAAGTTATCGGGGATATGTTGAATTCCCGAGAGAGTTAGGGGTGTTCTAACGCGGCACTACACGATATAGGTGAAGGGGGATAACATCCGGGAATGTTTTCCCGAAGTCTGCATTTTCGGATAGATGAAACGGAGGGAGACAGTTCCAGGTTCGCTATGCTAGCTGCTTGTGATAGACGAACGGAGGGCATATTCGGATTCATCATATTTTTCTGATCGATTTTCATATATAAATTATTTTCATCGGAGTTACAGTTAATTTTCTATAAATTTCTAAAGTTTTACCAATATCCTGAAAATTCCTGGAATTCTGCTAAGTCTGAGAATTCCTCAGCTTTAAACATCACTTAGCTATTTTCCAAAGGCTACAACTATTGTTTTGTACATCCTATGGGTTAGTGCCTTATATCAATATTGATCACTCTCCTGTGATCTACAAGATAGTATCAATTGCATCTCTGCAAGAGTCCATTAGCTTGCTCAAAACTTTGTTTGAAAAGTGCCACTTGATATTAATTCAAGAAGCTGTTATAATTTACAAACTTTGTTAGATGATCGCCATTGATCTATAGTTCTAATGGAGACACTTCATATAAGTGTTTTACTCTACATATGAACATTTTCTATATACATCAATCCATCCATCCATACATACATGGTCAAAAAATTCTATGAACATAAAAAATTATATGAGCAAAAAAAATCATCATATCAACATTTTCTATATACATCCATCCATCCATCCATCCATCCATACATACATGGACAAAAAATTCTACGAACATAAAAAATTTAAGAACAAAAAAATGCTAAGTGCTGGGGCGGCTAGCAGAGAGCAGGGGCGGCAGCGGCGGCAAGCAGCAGGGCAGGGGCGGCGGCGGCTAGCAGGGCAGGGGCGGCGGTGGCAGCGCAGGGGAAGGGGGACGGAGCTCACTGGGGGTGGCATCGGGGCAGGGTGCGGCCGCGGGCGTCGGGGCAGGGCTCGGCGGCGTCGAGGCAGGGAGCGGCGGCCGGCGTCGGGGTCAGGGTAGGGACAGCAACGAGGAGCGGGCGGAGCAGCCTGGTGGCGTCGGGGGCAGGGCTCGGCGGCGTCGAGGGAAGAAGATCTGAGATTTGGAGAAAAATGCTAAGTGCTGCTTATATAGCCCTACCTTTAGTCCCGGTTGGTGGCACCAACCGGGACTAAAGGCCCCCCTTCCGTCCCGGTTGGAGCCACCAACCGGGACTAAAGCTCAATTTCAGCAGCCCAAAGGGGCGGGAAGCAGAGACCTTTAGTCCCGGTTGGTGGCTCGAACCGGGACGAAAGGGGTGCATTTAGTCCCGGTTGGAGCCACCAACCAGGACTAAAGGGTTGTGCTGCCGTAGCCAAAAGTTTAGTCCCACCTCGCTAGTTGAGAGGCGCTCGGACTGGTTTATAAGCCGCGCTGCGACTAAGCTGTCGAGCTCCTCTCTATTGCAGACAGTACATGCCTAACCTTTGTCACTGCCATGTTGGGCCTGCTGGGCCTGCATCCTGGCCCATGTACAGATGAGTTTCTAGTCGTATGCAGGCATGGTGGCCTAGTAGGCTGCATTTTTATTTTAGTTTGCTATTAAAGTTTATAACAAAAAATACTTTATGAAAATTCTTTTTGCTATTAAAGTTTTTAACAAAAAATACTTTGATAATTTTAGTTGCATAAATTTTACATAATTTTAAGTTAATATTATTTTGATAATAACTAGAGGTTTATAAAAGCTTTTTAGTTGATTCTTTTTGCTATTGAAGAATATTATAGTTTTGTTTTAGTTGATCATAACAAAATATTTAAATTGATTCTTTTTAGTTCATTCTTTTTGCTATTAGAGTTTTATAAAAGCTGCATTTTTTATTTTTTATGTTATTTTAGTTTGCTATTAAAGTTTTTAAACAAAAAAACTTTATGAAAATTCTTTTTGTATTAAAGTTTTTAACAAAAAATACTTTGATAATTTTAGTTGCATAAATTTTATAATTTTAAGTTAATATTATTTTGATAAAACTAGAGGTTTATAAAAGCTATTTAGTTGAATTCTTTTTTCCTATTGAAGAATATTATTGTTTTGTTTTAGTTGATCATAACAAAATATTTTAATTGATTCTTTTTAGTTCATTCTTTTTGCTATTAGAGTTTTATAAAATCTTTTTAGTTCATTCTTTTTGCTATTAGTTCATTCTTTGAGCTAAATGACCCTGAAATTTAAAAACACTATAAATGAACTCTGAAAAGGTTGAAACTTGGCATGGTGTCATAATTTCAGACCCATAGCATGTGCTAAAAAGTTGAGAGGGTTACGGAAAAAACTGGATGCACTTCGTGTACAAACGGGACAATCTCTTTTGAAGTATCAGGGTTTCGGACGAAAACTCATCTATTAAAAAAGGATTCCATTTTTTAACTTATTTTAACTTCAGACTTTTTGTGTGTTCAAAATGCACCATTCAAAGAAACATCATCAATTTTCAACCCTTTTGTGACTTCATTTGCTATTTTTCATGCATTTAATGATTTATTTTGAGCTAAATGACCCTGAAATTGACAAGCACTACAAATGAACTCTGAAAAGGTTGAAACTTGGCATGGTATTATAATTTCACCCACACAGCATGTGCTAAAAAGTTGAGAGGGTTACGGGAAAAACTGGATGCACTTCGTGTACAAACTGGACAATCTCTTTCGAAGTATCAGGGCTTCTAACGAAAACTCATCTATTACAAAAGGATTTCATTTTTTAACTTATTTTAACTCCAGACTTTTTGTGTGTTCGAAATGCACCATTCGAAGCCACATCATCAATTTTCAACCCTTTTGTGACTTCATTTGCTATTTTGCATGCATTTAATGATTTATTTTGAGCTAAATGACCCTGAAATTGACAACACTGCTGCAGGATGCTGCTAACACGACACTACAATCAGAGACCCTTCGACGAAACTGTGTGCGATGCATTAATCGCAAACGGTGATGTAAAAAACCATCAAAGATGCAAAACATTTGTGATGGTGGATACATCAAACACGGTTCAGATTTTAGTTGTGTGTGTGATGCGGGGCATACGGTTCAGTTCAATGAACTGTTTGCGATGAGGAAGAAGAATAGAAACGGGCAGCCAAATAAAGGTGTGTGCGATATACGGCATACAGTTCAGTCGGATTAACTATTTGTGATGAGGCGGAATAACAGAAACGGGCAGCCAGATGAAGGTGTGTGCAATTGAGGGCATACACTTCAGATGGATGAACTGTTTGCGATTAGGCAACACAACAGAAATGGTCAGCCAGATCAACGTGTCTGCGATTGACGGCATACACTTCACACGGATGAACTGTTTGCGATTAGCCACAACAAACAGAAACAGTTAGACAGATCAACGTGTGTGCGCTAGACGGGCACACATTCTAATTAAAAGAAGCGTGCGCGATGGTAATAACGAGCGCGCATGGTTGTTGGAACAAGACGTGTACTGACAACGCCTATTGCGGTGCACCCTATGGTGCAAACGCCACATACGCGGACGAGAAAGCATGCCCACGTTACGCCGTCCGGGAATAGTGCCGCACTTAGAAATTATAGAACCGTCAATAAATTTTGAGCATGCGTCCCGTCACATTCCAAATTACTACCACGCTATATTTAATTGCAAACCTATTCACACCGATCAAAACCTAAACGGTTTTCCACTTAGGAGCGTATTAGTACTCGGTTATAAATAATACTACTCCAAGATGACTGCACATTCCTCCTCAACTCCTCATCCACAAAAACAAACAAGTCTTTCATCGTCGTTCCCTTGCGTCTGCCATGGCCAGCGTGAGTTCTGGGTCGAGAGATTACTACCAGGGAGAGGTGAGCATGGAAGCGGAAGCACGAGAGATGTCCCGCCTCACCACGAAAGCAGTCGACATGTCCCGCCGTGCGGCCGTAGCAGCACAGAGGTCCCGTCGCGCTGCCGAAGCAGCACAGAGGTCCCGCCGCGCCGTCGATGCAGCAGACTGGTCCGGCCGCGCCGTGGAAGCAGCAGAGATGTCCCGCCGCGCCGCGAATGCAGCAGAGATGTGCTCCCACGCTGCGGCGGCCTGGGAAAATGTCTCGCGGGCAGGCGAGGACTCTCACAGGTGCATGCGCGCTATGCTTGATGACCTGATGGGTCGGATCTCTGACTGGATGAAGCAGCAGGATGAGATGAATGCCTCGTTTGAAAATGCTACCAGTGTCATCCGGGGACTAGGGGAGGACAAGGCGAAGCTCCGCACCGAGCGCGACCTGCTGAGGGCGAAGATCGCCGGAACGACGAAGCAACACGAGGAGACCACTGCCTTGTTGCAGAGGACCGGCGTCATCGTCAAGAAACTTATGGACGAGAATGCCATGCTCCGCATCGAGCGCCAAAGGCTAGTGGAGGAATCCATGGATGCTCTCAAGCAGCATCTTGAGGACATGAAAGAGCTCATCGCTGCTCGCTACGGAGACTAGTTCCCGCGGCCTGTAGTAACGCATCAAGAAAGTAGAGATCAGCGAGCCAGATCGTTGTCTTCCTTCTTCTTTTGCCCTTGTGTATTTCGGGCGTTACCGCATGTGGATTTTTTAATTATCTTCCTAAATATGTAAGACAATTATTATCCACTGTCATCGTCCTTATATTCATCAGTCTTGCTATAAGTCGCAGTCGATGCTATATAGGTCCGTCAGATCTTACATCAAGATCCATGCAAAACTTTCTTTTCTGATTTTCTTTTTTCTCTCTTAAATCTCAGTCGAGTGAGACATAGCCACGCCATGAAACAGGGGCTCAGGCACCATTAATGGAGACGTTGGGAGGGAGGTGGGCAGCAGATAGAGGTCAAAGGGATCTCCTCCCGATGAGCACGCGCATGGGTCTGATCGCACGCCTCCCATAATCAAATAGCTACCCCGCACGACACCTCCTAGCCAATAAAAAAAGGGAACGCATGGCGGCACATAAATGGTAAGTAGAACGCCCACGGTTTCAATAATACTTGTGTTTCCGATTTGTAACGTGACAGGACTTGTTCCAAAATGACTTTGTTGATTGTTAATGTGTGCACCTTCACAAATCGGACAAAAAATTTACCACAACATGTTGGTGCCATGTCATGACACCATGCCAAGTTTCATGATTTTCAGGCGAGTTTTGGATTTACGGGAATTTTAAAACCAAGATGTTTTCGGCCAAGCCAAGACGCCCAGATGTTTGAATTCCATTCCCACTTCTTGCATGGGACCTAGAAATTCGCCCAAGTACACATAAATGATTTTCCAACTAACTTTTGCGCACTGGAGCATGCGCTTGTACTTCAAATTTGAATTATGCGCATTAAATGCCTGGAAAATTAATTAATGTATAAAAAAGGCCAAACGAACCCGGAATAATTCCAAAATTTAGCACGAAACTCCTATTTGGTCTAAGCTGCCTGTGTAAAAAAATCAAGGCGGGAGAAGGCAGTGTATGTCCTTTCGCACACGGAGGTGACACGTTCCCTCTAGGAACCACGAGCCTTCTTGGGAGAAGCTCCGGTTTGCAAGAAGCTTATACCAAAGCTTGTCCCAATTCGGCCAAAAAAATTACCACAGCATGTTGGTGCCATGTCATGACACCATGCCAAGTTTCATGATTTTCAGGCGTGTTTTGGATTTACAGGAATTAAAAAACCAAGTTTCTCTATATTTCCTGCCGAGCCACGACGCCCAGATGTTTGAATTCCATTCCCATTTCTTGTATGGGACCTAGAAATTCACCCAAGGACACACATGTGATTTTTCAACCAACTTTGGTGCACTGGAGCATGTGCTTGTAGTTCAAATTTGAATTATGCACATTAAATGACCAGAAATTCAATTAATGTATAAAAAAGGCCAAACGAACCCGGAATAATTCCAAAATTTAGCACAAAACTCCTATTTGGTCTAAGCTGCCTGTGTAAAAAAATTAAGGTGGGAGAAGGCAGTGTATGTCGTTTCGCACACGGAGGTGACACGTTCCCTCTCGGAACCATGAGCCTTCTTGAGAGAGCTCCGGTTTGCAAGAAGCTTATACCAAAGCTTGTCCCAATTCGGCCAAAAAATTTACCACAGCATGTTGGTGCCATGTCATGACACCATGCCAAGTTTCATGATTTTCAGGCGTGTTTTGGATTTACAGGAATTAAAAAACCAAATTTCTCAATATTTCCGGCCGAGCCACGACACCCAAATGTTTGAATTTCATTCCCATTTCTTGCATGGGACCTAGAAATTCACCCAAGGACACACATGTGATTTTTCAACCAACTTTGGTGCACTGGAGCATGTGATTGTAGTTCAAATTTGAATTATGCACATTAAATGCCCAGAAATTCAATTAATGTATAAAAAAGGCCAAACGAACCCCGAATAATTCCAAATTTTAACACGGCACTCATATAGTTCTATGTTACCTCTGTAAAAAATCAAGGGGGGGGAGGCAGCGTATATCGTTTCGCACACAAAGGTGACACGTCCCCCCTCGGGAACCACGAGTCTTCTCGAGAGAAGCTCCGGTTTGCAAGAAGCTTATACCAAAACTTGTCCAAATGCGGCCAATTTTTTTACCACAGCATGTTGGTTCCATGAAATGACACCATGCCAAGTTTCATGATTTTTAGGCGAGTTTTGAATTTACAGGAATTTAAAAACCAAGTTTCTCAATGTTCCCGGCGGAGCCATGACGCCCAGATGTTTGAATTTCATTCCCATTCTTGCATGGGACCTATAAATTTAGCGAAAGACACACATGTGAATTTTTTAACAAACTTTGGTGCACTGGAGCATGTGCTTGTAATTCAAATTTGAATTATGCACATTAAATGCCTAGAAACTCAATTAATGCATAAAAATGCCAAACGAACCCGGAATAATTCCAGATTTAAACATGACACTCATGTAGTTGCATGTTCACTGTAGATAAATGTTCTAGCAATTCAAACACCATCCTTTCCCTCCATAACACCATTTTGTCTTTCAAAACATAATGAAAAAATCAGGTATACCACAAATAGTTTACTAGGAAGAATCGTGTGGGATGCGATATAAAATATCTTGGCGCACCGTCTTGTCTGGCTTACGCAGGAAGCTTGGTCATCTATAGTCCACTGCCAGTGCTTGAACCATACTTGCGCGCCAGTTTCTCGCGGCACCGAGCGAAATTTTTCTGCCACCGCGGAAATATCTATCTCCCCGCCCCCTCCCTCCCACCAAAAGCCACATTTCCACTGTTCCTCCTTGCTTTCCAAGTTCAAACCTTCACTGCTGCTTACTGGCAGCTCAGCCTCCTCGCCGGCGACCCTTCTTCTTGCAGCGCCGCCTCCTCGCCGGTGACCCTTCTTCTTGCAGCGCCGCCTCCTCGCCGGTGAGCCTTCTTCTTGCAGCGCCGCCTCCTCGCCGCCGACCCTTATTCTTGTTGCGCGGCCTCGCCGATATGGTCAGGTAATCCACACCCCACCCACACCATCCTCCTCCTTCCCCGTCCCACATGCCCCGACCAATGGCGCGACACCTTCCGTCGAAATCACTGGCCCCGTCCTCCAATAAAGCGCCACCCACATCCATTTTGCACGCAGTATAACGTGGAGCTCAGTAGCATCTGGCAGCAGAGAAGCAAATCGTGGCCGCACACGCACACGAGGTCGCTATGGCTGCCATGCGTGCCGACCGCCAGATCTTGGAGGAGCACCTCGTCTTCGAGGCCACCGTCGACACCGCCACGCGGTTGTCTACTTTAAAATACAGTTCGTGCTGTTTTCTCGAGGCCACCGCCAGTGCCTTCTAGTGATTCATCCTCTGTAATGTTAATATGCAATCTGATGTTCAGCTAACAATTTGGTCCTCTGAAATGTAATGTTCAGTTAACAGTTTGGTCCAATAATTGCTACATTTTGTAGTACTGTTCTCAAGCATTCTTTGTTTTGTTAACTGTCTTATCTTCTAGTACATGTTTCTATTCTGCAATGTCGTGCTCAGTTAACTGTTTTGGTTGATTTGGTCTGTTGTCCATTTAACTATTTGGTTCAATTCTGCAATTTGATTTTCATTTGCTGTGGGTATAATTTTGTATTGTTATGCATGTGAGAAATAAATCGAATTTGGCTTTACTCAATACATATTCTACTGATAGTATGGCAACTCTCAGTTAACCTAATCAAGATCTTCCTTATATGTGTTGCAGGGAAACAATGGGAGACACTGCTGTTTACCATCGAGGTTTGCTCATGCATGGTCCTTTTGCTAATAGCACATTATTGTGCAGTCGCAGGAATCATTCTAATATTTAGGTTTCTTACAATTTGGTCTTGCACATGTAGGTCCTGCTATCAGAGGCTTAGACCCACTGTTCGACCCATTTTGCATATGGGGAAATGAGATGTCCATGAATATCAGTCAAGTCAAGAAACTCAGAAAGATTGTTAGGATGAAGAAACTTGCGATGAATAACAGCAAGATCTTTGTTTGCACAATGAAGAAGACATCAGTCAACTATAGGATGGTACTAACTCTTTTACCTTGTTTTTACCCCTTGCGCCATTTCAAAATTTATAACAGCGATTTATGCATATCTTTGTTTTCAGTACTTTTCAAAGTAGATCACTGATGATTACCTCTCAAACCACCTACATGGTCAAGAGGCGAGGAAGGTATTCATTCAACACCCACGGTACAATATTGAAGTCTCCTGAAGAGGACGAAGGTTGGGCGGGCAATTATCCATAGCCACTGGCCTAAAGTTGCAAGGACATTCAACATCACTGAAGGCTCAATATTTGCCTTCCGCTTCTGCAGTTTCCCAGATGAGATTCATTTGTCTATTTACCGTGTATGATGCTACTTTCCAAAGGTTTTCGATGTTGCATGTGAAACTTGGTGCTGTTGTGTAATGGCGTAACTAAGTGCTGAAGCTATCTGATGTAATTCGATTATGAAATCCTGGTTGCCGTTATACGGATATGAAATATCTGGTGTGTTTTATACGAAATGTCAATTTGATTACTACATGGATTATCAATAATAGGCTAATTACCCTGCTTATTGGGGTTTTCTATTGCAGACGGTTACTCAGACAACACCGTGGGCGATGAACTCAAACAACCCACACGGTTTCTAGAAAGTAGGCGTGTTGGATCAACTAACAATCACACACGGCTTCCGGCAGAGAACTATTTGCGTTAGGCCACCTTGCACAAACGTTTCCACACAAAAAACTGTGTGTGATATACATACGAACGGAAATGTTTTTTGGGATTCACCGTGTGGGATGTACATACGAACGGAAATGATTGGGTTTCGATGCCTCGCCCGATCGCACACGAGCACATTTTGCCCCCGCCTGTGTGGCCGGAGGGCCTATCCCCGACGGTTTTTGGGTCGTGTGGGAAGGACCCCCCCCCCCTATCGCACACACTCACTAGGCGACGGTTTAAAACTCCGTCACAGAAAGGGGGTAAAAACCGTTTGTATATGAAAGTGCAACTAATCCCTGGGTGGTTTTGGTAATTCTTAACAACATATAGCTCATTGAACTAATACTCTTTCAAGATGATCATTTCAGAAAGTTCAATGATTGGCATGGCATGGACTAGAGATGTGGACCCCTCAAAATGCTAAGGACATATATTGGCAAAAGCTCAAGACTCTACATTTTCTTTGTAGTGATCCAAGATCACATTGAGTCCATAGGAAAAGCCAATACTATTAAAAGGGGATGAGGTGTTGCTTAATGGCTTGCTTGCTCAAAATGCTTAGTGATATGCTCCAAAAGCCCTCAACCACTTTCTCATTTCCACATATGTCTTAAACCTAAAGTCAAACTCGGCCCCATCGATTTGATCTATCCAGCGCCACCGAGTTCACTTGACATAGCCATAGCCAGAAACCCTAATCAATTCGGTCTCACCGATATGGATCTCGGTCTCACCGAGATGGGATTGCAAACTCTCTATTTCCCTTCGTAATGTTTTGGTCTAACCGAAATGAGCGATCGGTCCCACCAAGTTCGCAATGCAAACTCTCTGTTTCCTTTTCGTAACATTTTGGTCTAACCGAAATGAGCGATCGGTCCCACCGAGTTTGCCTGACCAACTCTCTGTTTGCCTATCACTGAAATTGGTCCCACCGAGTTCATGTGATCGGTCTCACCGAGATCAAGTTATGCCCTAACCCTAGCACATCGGTCCCACGAGTTGATCACGTCGGTCCCACCGAAAATCCTAATGTTCACATTTTGAACTGAATCGGTTTGACCGAGTTTCACTATTCGGTTCCACCGAGTTTGGTAAATTGTGTGTAACGGTTAGATTTTGTGTGGAGGCTATAAATACCCCTCCACCCCCTTCTCAATTTGTGAGAGAGCCATCAGAACGTGCCTACACTTCCACTACTCATTTTCTGAGAGAGAACCACCTACTCATGTGTTGAGACCAAGACATTCCAATCCAACCACTAGAATCTTGATCTCTAGCCTTCCCCAAGTTGCTTTCCACTCAAATCATATTTCCACCATATCCAAATCTGTGAGAGAGAGTTGAGTGTTGGGGAGACTATCATTTGAAGCACAAGAGCAAGGAGTTCATCATCAACACACTATCTATTACCTTTTGGAGAGTGGTGTCTCCTAGATTGGTTAGGTGTTACTTGGGAGCCTCCGTCAAGATTGTGGAGTTGAACCAAGGAGTTTGTAAGTGCAAGGAGATCGCCTACTTCGTGAAGATCTACCCAAGTGAGGCAAGTCCTTCGTGGGCGATGGTCATGGTGGGATAGACAAGGTTGCTTCTTCATGGACCCTTCGTGGGTGGAGCCCTCCGTGGTCTCACGCAACCATTACCCTTCGTGGGTTGAAGTCTCCATCAACGTGGATGTACGATAGCACCACCTATCGGAACCACGCCAAAAATCTCCGTGTCTACATTGCGTTTGCTCCCTCCAAACTCCTCCCATTTACCTTCATATGCAATGATTTACATTCCGCTGCTATACTCTTAGAATTGCATGTGTAGGTTGATTGCTTGACTTGTGCTAAGTTGCTAAAATCTGCCAAGACTTAAAATTGGGAAAAGGCTAGATTTTTATTTGGTCAAGTAGTCTAATCACCCCCCCTCTAGACATACTTTCGATCCTACAGTATAGCACGTCTCTGCACCAGTGCAAGCACTACAAATGAACTCTGAAAAGGTTGAAACTTGGCATGGTATCATAATTTCACCCACATAACATGTGCTAAAAAGTTGAGAGGGTTACGGGAAAAACTGGATGCACTTCGTTTCGTGGGTTTCGGACGAAAACTCATCTATTACAAAAGGGATTTCATTTCTTGACATGTAACTGCAGTGATATTCTAGATCAAAGCCATCATCAGAATAGTTGTGGAGAGAAAGTCTTCACTTTTTCTTCGCGTGTGTCCCTTGCTTATTGCGCTGTAACCATGGATAATCTTCATCGTTTAATAGGGTGCTTGGGTCAGCCTTCACTTTGAAGGGAGGAATTTCATGAAACTTTTCATAATCTTCAGACATGTCTGTCTTGCCCTCCACTCCCACGATGTCTCCTTTCCCTGAAAGAACTATGTGGCGCTTTGGCTCATCGTATGATGTATTCGCTTACTTATCTTTTCTTTTTCCCGATTTGGTAGATATGTCCTTCACATAGAAAACCTGCGCCACATCAGTGGCTAGGACGAATGGTTCGTCTGTGTACCCAAGATTGTTGAGATCCACTGTTGTCATTCCGTACTGTGGGTCTACCTGTACCCCGCCTCCTGACAGATTGACCCATTTGCACCAAAACAAAGGGACCTTAAAATCATGTCCATAGTCAAGTTCCCATATGTCCACTAGGTAACCATAATATGTGTCCTTTTCCCTGTTGGTTGCTACATCAAAGAGGACACCACTGTTTTGGTTGGTGCTCTTTTGATCTTGGGCGATCGTGTAAAATGTATTCCCATTTATCTCGTACCCTTGTGATACGTCCATTTTGCATCATGCTTTTATATTAATATTTATTGCATTATGGGCTATTATTACACATTATAGCACAATACTTATGCCTTTTCTCTCTTATTTTACAAGGTTTACATGAAGAGGGAGAATGCCGGCAGCTGGAATTCTGGACTGGAAAAGGAGCAAATATTAGAGACCTATTCTGCACAACTCCAAAAGTCCTGAAACTTCATGGAGAATTATTTTGGAATATATAAAAAATATTGGGCGAAGAAAGCACCTGAGGGGACCTACCAGGCAGCCACAAGGGTGGGGGGGCGCCTCCCTGCCTTGTGGGCCACCTGGCAGGCCCCCGATGCCCATCTTCTGCTATATGATGTGTTTTGACCTGGAAAAATCAGAAGGAAGCTTTCGGGATGAAGCGCTGCCGTCTCGAGGTGGAACCTAGGCAGAACCAATCTAGGGCTCCGGCGGAGCTGTTCTGCAGGAGAAACTTCCCTCCAGGAGGGGGAAATCAAAGCCATCGACATCATCAACGATCCTCTCATCGAGAGGGGGTCAATCTCCATCAACATCTTCACCAGCACCATCTCCTCTCAAACCCTAGTTCATCTCTTGTATCCGATCTTTGTCTCAAAACCTCAGATTGGTACCTGTGGGTTGCTAGTAGTGTTGATTACTTCTTGTAGTTGATGCTAGTTGGTTTATTCGGTGGAAGATCATATGTTCAGATCCTTAATGATAATTAATACTCCTCTGATTATGAACATGAATATGCTTTGTGAGTAGTTACGTTTGTTCCTGAGGACATGGGAGAAGACTTGTTATAAGTAATCATGTGAATTTGGTATTCGTTCGATATTTTGATGAGATGTATGTTGTCTTTCCTCTAGTGGTGTTATGTGAATGTTGACTACATGACAATTCACCATTGTTTGGGCCTAAGGGAAGGCATTGGGAAGTAATAA
Source organism: Thinopyrum elongatum (assembly GCA_011799875.1). Lineage (NCBI taxonomy): Eukaryota > Viridiplantae > Streptophyta > Magnoliopsida > Poales > Poaceae > Thinopyrum > Thinopyrum elongatum. The sequence continues at coordinate 605,470,432 of CM022298.1, forward strand.
GTAGATGATGGGTTTCTAGAGTGACAGAAGCTTAAACCCTAGTTTATGCGTTGCTTCGTAAGGGGTTGATTTGGATCCATATGTTTCATGCTATGGTTAGATTTATCTTAATTCTTCTTTCGTAGTTGCGAATGCTTGCGAGAGGGGTTAATCATAAGTGGGAGGCTTGTCCAAGGAAGGACAGCACCCAAGCACCGGTCCACCCACATATCAAATTATCAAAGTAACGAACGCGAATCATATGAGCATGATGAAAACTAGCTTGACAGTAATTCCCATGTGTCCTCGGGAGCGCTTTGCTTTATATAAGAAGTTGTCCAGGCTTGTCCTTTGCTACAAAAAGGATTGGGCCACCTTGCTGCACCTTAGTTACTTTTGTTACTTGTTACCCGTTATGAATTATCTTATCACCAAACTATCTGTTACCGATAATTTCAGTGCTTGCAGAGAATACCTTGCTGAAAACCGCTTGTCATTTCCTTTTGCTCCTCGTTGGGTTTGACACTCTTACTTATCGAAAGGACTAAGATAGATCCCCTATACTTGTGGGTCATCAAGACTCTTTTCTGGCGCCGTTGCCGGGGAGTGAAACGCCTTCGGTAAGTGGAATTTGGTAAGGAAACATTTATATAGCGTGCTGAAATTTACTGTCACTTGTTACTATGGAAAATAATCCTTTGAGGGGCTTGTTCGGGGTATCTTCACCTCGACCGGAAGAGCAAAGAGTTGCTCCTCAACCTACTACACCTACTGAAAATATTTATTATGAAATTCCTTCGGGTATGATAGAGAAACTGCTAGCTAATCCTTATACAGGAGATGGAACATTACATCCTGATATGCATCTAATCTATGTGGATGAAGTTTGTGGATTATTTAAGCTTGCAGGTTTGCCCGAGGATGAAGTCAAGAAGAAGGTCTTCCCTTTATCTTTGAAGGAGAAGGCATTGGCATGGTATAGGCTATGCGATGATATTGGAACTTGGAACTACAATCGATTCAAATTGGAATTTCATCAGAAGTTTTATCCTATGCATTTGGTTCATCGTGATCGGAATTATATATATAATTTTTGGCCTCGTGAAGGAGAAAGTATCGCTCAAGCTTGGGGGAGGCTTAAGTTAATGTTATATTCATGCCCCAATCATGAGCTCTCAAGAGAAATTATTATTCAGAATTTTTATGCTCGACTTTCTCATAATGATCGATTCATGCTCGATACTTCTTGTACTGGTTCTTTTATGAAGAAGACTATTGAATTCAAATGGGATTTATTGGAAAGAATTAAACGCAACTCTGAAGATTGGGAACTTGATGAAGGTAAGGAGTCAGGTATAAACCTCAAGTTTGATTGTGTTAAATCTTTCATGGATACCGATGTTTTTCGTGATTTTAGCACTAAGTATGGACTTGACTATGAGATAGTAGCTTCCTTTTGTGAATCATTTGCTACTTATGTTGATCTCCCTAAGGAGAAGTGGTTCAAATATCATCCTCCCATTGAAGTAAAAGTAGTAGAACCTATTAAAGTTGAAGAAGAAACTATTACTTATAATGTTGATCCTATTGTTCCTACTGCTTATATTGAGAAACCACCTTTCCTTGTTAGAATAAAGGATCATTCTAAAGCTTCAACTGTGGTTCGTAAGAGTAATATTAGAACACCTACACCCCCTGAACAAATAAAAGTTGAATCTAGTATTGCTATGGTTAAAGATCTCTTGGTCGATAATATTGATGAGCATGTTATTTATCTCTGTGGTGAAGCTGCTAGGATTGCTAAACCTGATATTAAAGATAAACATAGACCCGTTGTTGGCATGCCTATTGTTTCTGTTAAAATAGGAGATCATTTTTATCATGGCTTATGTGATGTGGGTGCTAGTGTGAGTGCAATTCCTTTTACCTTATATCAAGAAATTATGAATGATATTGCACCTGCTGAAATAGAAAATATTGATGTTACTATTAAGCTTGCCAATAGAGATACTATATCACCAATTGGGATTGTTAGAGATGTTGAAGGCTTGTGTGGGAAAATAAAATACCCTACTGATTTTCTTGTTCTTGGTTCCCCACAAGATGATTTTTGTCCCATTATATTTGGTAGACCCTTCTTGAACATTGTTAATGCTAAGATAGACTGTGAGAAAGAAATTGTTACTGTAAGTTTTGGGGATATGTCTCATGATTGTAATTTCTCTAAATTTCGTAGACAACCCCATGATAAAGAATTGCCTAGTAAGGATGAAATCATTGGTCTTGCTGCTATTGTCGTACCTCCTACTGATCCTTTAGAACAATATTTGCTAGACCATGAGAATGACATGTTTATGAATGAAAGAAGGGAATTAGATGAAATATTCTTTAACTAAATGCCTGTTTTGAAACACAATTTGCCTGTTGAAATCCTTGGAGATCCTCCTCCACACAAGGGTGATCCCGTGTTTGAGCTTAAACAATTACCTGATACTTTGAAATATGCTTATCTAGATGAAAAGAAGATATATCCTGTTATTATTAGTGCTAACGTTTCAGGGCATGAAGAAAATAAATTACTGAAAACTCTAAGGAAGCACCGTGCTGCTATTGGATATACTCTTGATGATCTTAAGGGCATTAGCTCCACTCTATGTCAGCACAAAATTAATATGGAGCCTGATGCTAAACCAGTTGCTGATCACCAACGACGGTTAAATCCTAAGATCAAAGAAGTGGTGAGAAATGAAATACTAAAACTTCTGGAGGCAGGTATAATTTATCCTATTGCTGATAGTAGATGGGTAAGTCCCGTTCATTGTGTCCCTAAAAAGGGAGGTATTACTGTTGTTCCTAATGATAAGAATGAATTGATTCCACAAAGAATTGTTATAGGTTATAGAATGGTAATTGATTTTCGTAAATTGAACAAAGCTACTAGAAAAGATCATTACCCTCTACCTTTTATTGATCAAATGCTAGAAAGATTATCCAAACACACACATTTTTGCTTTCTAGATGGTTATTCTGGTTTCTCTCAAATACCTGTGTCAAAAGAGGACCAAGAAAAGACCACTTTTACTTGCCCTTTCGGTACCTTTGCTTATAGGCGTATGCCTTTTGGTTTATGTAATGCACCTGCTACCTTTCAAAGATGTATGACTGCTATATTCTCTGACTTTTGTGAAAAGATTTTTGAGGTTTTCATGGATGATTTCTCCATATACGGAACTTCTTTTGATGATTGCTTAAGCAACCTTGATCGAGTTTTGCAGAGATGTGAAGAAACTAATCTTGTCTTGAATTGGGAGAAGTGCCACTTTTTGGTTAATGAAGGTATTGTCTTGGGGCATAAAATTTCTGAAAGAGGTATTGAAGTTGATAAAGCTAAAGTAGATGCTATTGAAAAGATGCCGTGTCCTACAGATATTAAAGGTATAAGAAGTTTCCTTGGTCATGCTGGTTTCTATAGGAGGTTTATTAAAGACTTCTCTAAAATTTCTAGGCCTCTCACTAATCTCTTGCAAAAAGATGTTCCTTTTGTTTTTGATGATGATTGCGTAGAAGCATTTGAAATACTTAAGAAAGCCTTGATTTCTGCACCTATTGTTTAACCACCTGATTGGAATCTACCCTTTGAAATTATGTGTGATGCTAGTGATTATGCTGTTGGTGCTGTTCTAGGACAAAGAGTTGATAAGAAATTGAATGTCATTCATTATGCTAGTAAAACTCTAGACAGTGCCCAGAGAAATTATGCTACTACTGAAAAAGAAATTTTAGCAGTTGTTTTTGCTTGTGATAAGTTCAGATCTTATATTGTTGATTCCAAAGTAACTGTTCACACTGATCATGCTGCTATTAAATACCTTATGGAAAAGAAAGATGCTAAACCTAGACTTATTAGATGGGTTCTCTTGCTGCAAGAATTTGATTTGCATATTATTGATAGAAAGGGAGCTGAGAACCCCATTGCAGACAACTTGTCTAGGTTAGAAAATGTTCTTGATGACCCACTGCCTATTGATGATAGCTTTCCTGATGAGCAATTAGCTGTCATAAATGCTTCACGTAATGCTCCATGGTATGCTGATTATGCTAATTACATTGTTGCTAAATTTATACCACCTAGTTTCACATACCAGCAAAAGAAAAAGTTTTTCTATGATTTAAGATATTACTTTTGGGATGACCCACACCTTTATAAAGAAGGAGTAGATGGTGTTGTTAGACGTTGTGTACCTGAGCATGAACAGGAACAGATCCTACGCAAGTGCCACTCCGAAGCTTACGGAGGACACCATGCTGGAGATAGAACTGCACACAAGGTATTGCAATCTGGTTTTTATTGGCCTACTCTCTTCAAGGATGCTCGTAAGTTTGTCTTGTCTTGTGATGAATGCCAGAGAATTGGTAATATTAGTAGACGTCAGGAAATGCCTATGAACTATTCACTTGTTATTGAACCATTTGATGTTTGGGGCTTTGATTATATGGGACATTTTCCTTCCTCTAATGGGTATACACATATTTTAGTTGTTGTTGATTACGTTACTAAGTGGGTAGAAGCTATTCCAACTAGTAGTGTTGATCATAACACTTCTATTAAGATGTTTAAAGAAGTTATTTTCCCGAGGTTTGGTGTCCCTAGATATTTAATGACTGATGGTGGTTCACATTTTATTCATGGTGCTTTCCGTAAATTGCTTGCTAAATATGATGTCAACCATAGAATTGCATCTCCATATCACCCTCAGTCTAGTGGTCAAGTAGAATTGAGCAATAGAGAGATTAAATTGATTTTGCAAAAGACTGTTAATAGATCTGGAAAGAATTGGTCTAAGAAACTTGATGATGCATTATGGGCTTATAGAACTACTTATAAAAACCCTATGGGTATGTCTCCGTATAAAATGGTTTATGGAAAAGCTTGTCACTTACCTCTTGAACTAGAACATAAAGCATATTGGACGATCAAAGAGCTTAATTATGATTTCAAACTTACCGGTGAGAAGAGGTTATTTGACGTTAGCTCACTTGATGAATGGAGAACCCAAGCCTATGAGAATGCCAAGTTGTTTAAAGAAAAAGTTAAAAGATGGCATGACAAAAGGATATAAAAGCGTGAGTTTAATGTAGGTGATCATGTTTTGCTATACAACTCTCGTTTAAGATTTTTTGCAGGAAAGCTTCCTCTAAATGGGAAGGTCCTTACATTATCGAGGAGGTCTATCGTTCCGGTGCCATCAAGATCAACAATGCCGAAGGCACAAATCCGAAGGTGGTAAACGGTCAAAGAATCAAACATTATATTTTAGGTACTCCCATAAATGTCGAGATGAATATTATCAATACCATAACACCGGAGGAGTACATAAGGGATACTTTCCAGAACGTTTCAGACTCTGAAAAGGAATAGGTATGTGGTACGGTAAGTAAACCGACTCCAAAACGTTTCCAATGGCAATTTTTCTCTGTTTTGAAATATTTGAAAAAATAGGAAAATTAAAAGTAGTCCGAAAGTTGCACGAGGAGACCACAAGGGTGGAGGGCGCGCCCTACCCCCTCGGCGCGCCCCCTGCCTTGTGGCCACCTCGTGTGCCCTCCGGACTCCGTTTTCTTGCACAATACTTCTTTTGGTCGGTAAAAATTCATTATATAATCTCCCGAGGGTTTTGACCATCGTACCACGGCAAAATCTCCTATTTTCGTTTTGAGCTGTTTCTGTAGCGGATTTGGAACAAGATGTCTTCGCAAGAGTCGGTCGGAGAGAGCCGTGTCTCTCATCCGACACTGGGCCCAAGAGCAAACAACGAAGCTGACCACTTCGGGCAATCAACGGAGGAGGAGATGGAGGCTGACTTGAAAAGGGTGGATGCCATGGAGGAGGATCAAGAAGTTACTTCTCGTTTTCAAACCGGATTCATGCTGGAGGAACTTCAGAGCTCAGCAATACCAAATTCGGTCATCCCTCCCAATGCTAGATTTCTCCCTTATGAAAATATGAAAAAGAGTGTTGCTTTTCCCCCCGCAGCTATGAAACATCCATGGGTGATTGGAGCTCTAGCCGTCACGGGTAAACTTCGCAAGGAAATAATGGATCTTAAGCAGCAAAATAATAAGATCGAGGAGGAGAATCGCATCCTAAGGGGCATTATCGCCAAGAATATCATATCACCACCTCCGAAGAAAGAGACATAAACACATGGGTATGGGCACTCCCCTTGGCAACTGCCAAGCTTGGGGGAGGTGCCCCGGTATCGTATCACCATCACACCTTTACTTTTACCATTTTTCTTAGTTCGATCCTTTTGGTTATATCTTGATCTAGTAGAATAAAGTTTTAGTATGATCTAGCTTTGAGTTTTGTTTTGATCTCTGTCTATGTAATCGAGTTCGTGAGTTATATAATAAAGAGTAGTTTTTGAGTTGAGGGCTTTGCTTTCTTGCCATGATCTTGAGGGAATAAAATAAAAAAATTGTAATAAAAAAATAAAAAGATTATATAATGATCTTATGGAGAGTGATGACTTCACATATAAAGAGTATGATGAATAAAAGTTGTTGAGAGTTGGCAAGCATAGTTTTGGTCATTGTTGCAATTAATAGGAAGTAATAAAGAAAGAGAGGTTTCACATATAAATATACTATCTTGGACATCTTTTGTAATTGTGAGCACTCATTAAAATATGACATGCTAAAAAGTTGATGTTGGACAAGGAAGACAACATAATGGGTTATGTTTTATTATATCCGAATAGAAGTTATATTGTCATGGATCCTCCAACATGTTGAGCTTGCCTTTCCCTCTTATGCTAGCCAAATCATTTGCACCAAGTAGAGATACCACTTGTGCATCCAATTATCCCTTAAACCAGTTTTGCCATGAGAGTCCACCATACCTACCTATGGATTGAGTAAGATCCTTCAAGTAAGTTGTCATCGGTGCAAGCAATAAAAATTGCTCTCTAAATATGTATGATCTATTAGTGTGAAGAAAATAAGCTTTATACGAACTTGTGATATGGAAGAAATAAAAGCGACGGACTGCATAATAAAGTTCTTTATCACAAGCGGCAATATAAAGTGACGTTCTTTTGCATTAACATTTTGTGCATCCAACCATAAAAGCGCATGACAACCTCTGCTTCCCTCTGCGAAGGGCCTATCTTTTACTTTTATCTGCTACCCTTATATAAGAGTCATGGTGATCTTCACCTATTCCTTTTTACACTTTTTCTTTTGGCAAGCGCTATGTGTTGGAGAAAGATCCAGATATATATCCACTCGGATGTAGGTTATCATAAACTATTATTGTTGACATTACCCTTGAGGTAAGAAGTTGTGAGGCGAAGCTATAAGCCCCTATCTTTTGTCTGTGTCCGATTGAAACTTTGAACCCATAAGTATCGCGTGAGTGTTAGCAATTGTGAAAGATTAAATGATAGTTGAGTATGTGGACTTGCTGAAAAGCTCTTGAATTGACTCTTTCTGATGTTATGATAAATTGCAATTGCTTCAATGACTGAGATCATAGTTTGTTAGTTTTCAATGAAGTTTCTGATTCATACTTTACATTGTGAATGAATTGTTACTTTAGCATAAGAATTTATATGTCAATATATGTTGCTGTTTTAAAGATGATCATGATGCCCTCATGTCCGTATTTTATTTTATCGACACCTCTATCTCTAAACATGTGGACTTATTTTTCGATTTCGGCTTTCGCTTGAGGACAAGCGAGGTCTAAGCTTGGGGGAGTTGATACGTCCATTTTGCATCATGCTTTTATATTAATATTTATTGCATTATGGGCTGTTATTACACATTATAGCATGATAATTATGCCTTTTCTCTCTTATTTTACAAGGTTTACATGAAGAGGGAGAATGCCGGCAGTTGGAATTCTGGACTGGAAAAGGAGCAAATATTAGAGACCTATTCTGCACAACTCCAAAAGTCCTGAAACTTCACGGAGAACTATTTTGGAATATATAAAAAATATTGGGCGAAGAAAGCACCTGAGGGGACCCACCAGGCAGCCACAAGGGTGGGGGGGGGGCGCCCTACCCCCTAGGCGTGCCTCCCTGCCTTGTGGGCCACCTGGCAGGCCCCCGATGCCCATCTTCTGCTATATGATGTGTTTTGACCTGGAAAAATCAGAAGGAAGCTTTCGGGACGAAGCGCCGCCGTCTCGAGGCGGAACCTGGGCAGAACCAATCTAGGGCTCCGGCGGAGCTGTTCTGCCGAAGAAACTTCCCTCCGGGAGGGGGAAATCGAAGCCGTCGACATCACCAACGATCCTCTCATCGAGAGGGGGTCAATCTCCATCAACATCTTCACCAGCACCATCTCCTCTCAAACCCTAGTTCATCTCTTGTATCCGATCTTTGTCTCAAAACCTCAGATTGGTACCTGTGGGTTGCTAGTAGTGTTGATTACTTCTTGTAGTTGATGCTAGTTCGTTTATTCGGTGGAAGATCATATGCTCAGATCCTTAATGATAATTAATACTCCTCTGATTAAGAACATGAATATGCTTTGTGAGTAGTTACGTTTGTTCCTGAGGACATGGGAGAAGTCTTGTTATAAGTAATCATGTGAATTTAGTATTCGTTCGATATTTTGATGAGATGTATGTTGTCTTTCCTCTAGTGGTGTTATGTGAACGTCGACTACATGACACTTCACCATTGTTTGGGCCTAGGGGAAGGCATTGGGAAGTAATAAGTAGATGATGGGTTGCTAGAGTGACAGAAGCTTAAACCCTAGTTTATGTGTTGCTTCGTAAGGGGCTGATTTGGATCCATATGTTTCATGCTATGGTTAGATTTATCTTAATTCTTCTTTCATAGTTGCGGATGCTTGCGAGAGGGGTTAATCATAAGTGGGAGGCTTGTCCAAGGAAGGATAGCACCCAAGCACTGGTCCACCCACATATCAAATTATCAAAGTAACGAACGCGAATCATATTAGCATGATGAAAACTAGCTTGATAGTAATTCTCATGTGTCCTCGGGAGCGCTTTGCTTTATATAAGAAAGTTGTCCAGGCTTGTCCTTTGCTACAAAAAGGATTGGGCCACCTTGCTGCACCTTAGTTACTTTTGTTACTTGTTACCCGTTACGAATTATCTTATCACCAAACTATCTGTTATCGATAATTCCAGTGCTTGCAGAGAATACCTTGCTGAAAACCGCTTGTCATTTCCTTATGCTCCTCGTTGGGTTCGACACTCTTACTTATCGAAAGGACTACGATAGATCCCCTATACTTGTGGGTCATCACCTTGGTAAGTCAATACAGTCGAAGATGGTGTCCTGGCCAATGAGTACAGCTCATCTCCAACAATGTTGTTACCCATGAGATGTGTTTGCAACCAACTGCCGAAAGTCCTGATGTGTTCACATGTAATCCAGTCGTCAGACTACTCTGGGTGTTTGGAGCATAGAATATTCTTGTGTTCATTGACATACGGGGTCACCAAGGTAGAATTCTGTAGAACTGTGTAGTGTGCTTGAGCCCAAGAATGCCCGTCCCTACATATTATTGAACCGCTCCTAGTGTGCCTTTTCCAGTCAGTCTCCCCTCATACCGCGATTGAGGGAGACCAATCGGCTTAAGATCAGGAATAAAGTCAACACAAAACCCAATGACCTCCTCTGTTTGATGGCCCATGGAGATGCTTCCTTCTGGCCTAGCACGGTTACGAACATATTTCTTTAAGACAACCATGAACCTCTCAAAGGAGAACCTATTGTGTAGAAATACAGGACCCAGAATGGCAATCTCGTCGACTAGATGAACTAGGACGTGCGTCATGATATTGAAGAAGGATGGTGGGAACACCAACTCGAAACTGACAAGACATTGCACCAAATCAATCTTTAACCTTGGTAGGATTTCTGGATCGATTACCTTCTGAGAGATTGCATTGAGGAATGCACATAGCTTCACAATGGCTAATCAAACATTTTCTGGTAGAAGCCCCCTCAATGCAACCAGAAGCAGTTGCGTCATAATCACGTGGCAGTCATGAGACTTTAGGTTCTGGAACTTTTTCTCTGCCATATTTATTATTCCCTTTATATTCGACGAGAAGCCAGACAGGACCTTCATACTGAGCAGGCATTCAAAGAAGATTTCCTTCTCTTCTTTGGTAAGAGCGTAGCTGGCAGGACCTTGATACTGCTTTGGATGCATGCCGTCTTTTTCGTGCACACGTTGCTGGTCCTCCCGTGCCTCCGGTGTATCTTTTGTCTTCCCATACACGCCCAAGAAGCCTAGCAGGTTCACGCAAAGATTCTTCATCACGTGCATCACGTCGATTGCAGAGCGGACCTCTAGGTCTTTCCAATAGGGTAGGTCCCAAAATATAGATTTCTTCTTCCACATGGGTGCGCATCCCTCAGCGTCATTCGGAACAGATTATCCGCCAGGACCCTTTCCATAGATTACTTGTAAATCCTTGACCATATCAAGTATGTCATCACCAGTACGGAGGACGGCCTTCTTCCAGTGATCTGCCTCACCTTTGAAATGCTTGCCTTTCTTTCTTAAGAGATGGTTGGTCGGAACAAAAATCGACGATGTCCTAGGTACACATTCTTCCTGCATTTGTCCAAATATATACTTTCAGTATCATCTAAACAGTGCGTGCATGCGTGGTATCCCTTGTTTGTCTATCCTGAAAGGTTACTAAGAGCAGGCCAATCATTGATGGTTACAAACAGCAACACATGTAGGTCAAATTCCTGTTGTTTGTGCTCATCCCACACACGTACACCTTTTCCATTCCACAGCTGTAAAAGTTCTTCAACTAATGGCCTTAGGTACACATCAATGTCGTTGCCGGGTTGCTTAGGGCCTTGGATGAGCACTGGCATCATAATGAACTTCCGCTTCATGCACAACCAAGGAGGAAGGTTATAGATACATAGAGTCACAGGCCAGGTGCTATGATTGATGCTCTGCTCCCCAAAAGGATTAATGCCATCTGCACTTGAACCAAGCAATACGTTCCTTGCGTCACCTGCAATGCCCCCCCACTTTCTCTCGATTTTTCTCCACTGCGACCCATCAGCGGGTGCTCTCAACTTACCGTCTTTCTTACGGTCTTCTTTGTGCCATCGCATCAACTTGGCATGCTCTTTGTTTCTGAACAGACGTTTCAACCGTGGTATTATAGGAGCATACCACGTCACCTTGGCAGGAACCCTCTTCCTGGGGCGCTCGCCCTCACATCACCATGGTCATCTCGTCTGATCTTATACCGCAATGCACCGCATACTGGGCATGCATTCAAATCCTCGTACTCACCGCGGTAGAGGATGCAGTCATTAGGGCATGCATGTATCTTCTGCACCTCCAATCCTAGAGGGCATAGAACCTTCTTTGCTTCATACGTACTGTCGGGCAATTCGTTATCCTTTGGAAGCTTCTTCTTCATTATTTTCAGTAGCTTCCCAAATCCGTTGTCAGATACACCATTGTCTGCCTTCCATTGCAGCAATTCCAGTGTGGTACTGAGCTTTGTGTTGTCATCTTCGCAATTTGGGTACAACCCTTTTTTGTGATCCTCTAACATGCGATCGAACTTCAACTTCTCCCTTTCACTTTGGCATTCTCTCTGTGCATCAACAATGACCCGGCGAAGATCATCATCGGGCACATCGTCTGGTTCCTCTTGATCTTCAGCTTCCCCCATTGCAGTATCACCGTATTCAGGGGGATAGTTGTCATCATCCTCTTCTTCTTCGTTGTCTTCCATCATAACCCCTCTTTCTCCGTGCTTGGTCCAAACATTATAGTGTGGCATGAAACCCTTCTCAAGCAGGTGGATGTGAAGGGTTTTCAAGGAAGAGTGATCCTTCCTATTCCCACAGACAGTACATGGACAATACATAAAACCATTCTGCTTGTTTGCCTCAGCCACTTCGAGAAATTTATGCAGGCCCTCAATATACTCGGAGGTGCATCGGTCACCGTACATCCATTGCCGGTTCATCTGCGTGCATTATATATAATTAAGTGTATCAAAAACCATTACATAACATCATGAATAGAGAAGTGACCAAATTAATACAAGTTCATCATCACATTAAAACCAAAGTACAGTAGTGATCAAATGTTATTACTGAAAAAATAAATACATAAAGTTCATACATAGTTTTCATAGAACAACATATAGCTCTCTAGAGCATCTAATTAAAACATACATTGAAACTAACATACAACTATGTAAAACATTTAAATGCAACAACAAATGCGATCATAATGGCAACTAAGGTAACAATTGACCCAACAGCATAATGATACCAAGCCTCATTATCAATGGCATATTTTCTAATCTTTCTAATCTTCAAGTGCATTGCATCCATCTTGATCTTGTGATCATCGACGACATCGGCAACATGCAACTCCAATTTCATCTTCTCCTCCTCAATTCTTTTCAATTTTTCTTTCAAGTACTCATTTTCTTTTTTAACTAAATTTAACCTCTCGACAATAGGGTCGGTTGGAATTTTCGGTTCACATACCTCCTAGATAAAAACATCTATGTCACGTTGGTCGGCATAATTATCATAAACACTAAATGAAACAAATAGTTATAAAAGATAATATACCACATCCGAATCATAGACCGAACGAGGGCTGACGGGGGCGGATACCAAAACCATGGCACCATATAATAACAAACAATAATAAAAGTAAGAAATTTATACAAGTATCTATCTAAATCATACAAGTAAGAATTTTTTTCTTTTAAAAAGAAGATAAGAACAAGAGGCTCACCACGGTGGTGCCGGCGACGCGATCGGCGCGGGCGATCGACGGCGGTGAGGACGGGGACGGGACGGGACGGACCGCCAAACCTAGACAAATCTTGGGGAAAATGGAGCTTGGAGGTCGAGCTTGGAGAGGAGAAAGCTTATGTGTGGCTCGGGCATTTCATCGAACACCTCATGTGCATAGGTGGTGAGAGCAGAGCAGCACACACCTCCCACGCGTCGGCCGGCCAAAAAACAGAGGAGTGAGCGGGCAGGGGCGAGCATATATATAGGCATCTCTTTAGTCCCGGTTGGTGGCCAGAACCGGGACAAAAGACTGACCTTTGGTCCCGGTTCCAGCCACCAACCAGGACTAAAGGGGCTGCGCCAGGACCGAGGACCTCTAGTCCCGGTTCGTGTCTAGAACCGGGACTAAAGGGGTTAGACGAACCGGGACTGGTGCCTGCCGAGGCCCGGCCGACGTCCTGGCAACACGAACCGGGACTGATGCACCCATTAGTCCCGGTTAGTAACACGACCGGGACTAATGCACTTATCTAGCCTAGACCAAAGCCTTGTTTTCTACTAACCCAGACAACTATACAACTATCTCTTTTATCCTTATTCCATAGTGACAGTAAGTTAGTAACACAATACATGTCATTTTCTCTTTCTAACTAAGATAGATTACTTGCAAGATTAAACCCAACTAAAATAAAACTACCTATTGAAGATCATTCATCTAAACATTGCAGTGCAAAGACTAATAGAGGGACAACACATATATGTATATAAATCATGTAATAAAGAAACCAAAGAAATCAAAAGATCATAAAATGATCATTCATCACACAGCAACAAACACACCATTAATTACATTAGATGGATCATAATCATGTAGGGTGGCTCATGTGATCTTTGTATTGAAAAATAAGGGAGACAAAATAGCATCTAGCTACTATTATGGACTCATAGTGCAAGGAGGACTACTCACACATGGTCATGGTGACAACAAAGATGATGAAGAAAACTCCGACAATGGATTCCCCCTCCCGACAAAGTACGGGAACAGGCCTCCAGATTGGATATTCGCGGAACCGGAGGTGGCAACGACAAAAAAGTCCTTGATAAATATTTCTGGGGTTTTAAGAGAATATAAAGGGAGGGTATGATGCCTCCGTTTGTAATCATGCACTAATCGTACACACATCATGCACGATCACAAACGGGGGCATCACACAGGGGAACGAAAGGAAGTGGAGGTGGCCCTTTGTGGAGCCCATGCCCCTTATCACGGCTAGCCCTGGCCAGCGGGCCAGGCCCATAGGTGGCCTCCTGACTAGGCTCTGGCCCCTGGCTCCATCCTGATTAGAAAATTTTGTAATTTTTTCTCAATTTATTTTGCCCCCAAAGCGATGTTTTTCTGGAAAGTCAAAAGATATGAAAAACAACAACTGACACTGGATTAATTGATAAAAATTGATGCCAAAGCTGTGCAATTATGATATAAATGTAGCATGAACAAGAGAAAATGTATTGATACGTGTGCAACGTATCAATGACCAAAACCCATCCCATAATAATAGGGTAATTATCCGTCGATGGTCGGGTAACAGGTACCCATTGCCATCTCACTCCGCACCAATCCATTGCCTGACTTCTCCGACGAGCGCCCCCACCGGCGACCCCCTCCCTCCGCCCAGCCAAACCGCTACTTCTCCACCCTACCTCGCCCCTCTCTTTCTCCTTCTACGAAGACATCTTCCTCCCTTCTCTCTCTCTCATTCCAAGCCGTCGACGCCATCTCCTTGGGTCCCCTATCGTCCTGCACAGGCGACACATCGACCCCCTTCCTGCACTTCATCCCCTTCAGGCTTTGACGGTGCAACGACAAGGAGGTGGACGATGACAGATTGGAGTAGCGGAAAATATCCTAGAATTGTTTTCGCCTTTTCTGTTTTAGTTAGCGTGTTCTCTGCAAAAGTGGGCACTTGTCTCGTATCTGGACATACCCCGTATGTTGTTTTCCTTTCTGTTTAATCTACCTATGTACTAAAAAAGGACATTAATTCTGGCGAACTTTCGCCAGCAGGGATGGCAAGCGCAAACGCCCTGAATGGAAGTTTGTGTGGCTAGGGGTGACATTTTACAAAACTGTCATGACAGTTTGTTTAATTTGCAGGGAGTTTTTTGCAAAAAACTGACACCGTCGGATCAAGATCGCGTTCGCTGGGATCCCACCACGGAGAACGTTCGGCAAATAACATTTTTCGTAAAAAAAACATTTGTCCCACGGCCGGGAGAGACAGAGTCGGGGCGATTTAGGGCAGAGGCAATCGGAGCTGAACCCCCTCCCCAACCGTGACTGGATCGGCTCGTAGCCGCCGTGGCCGCGGCAATGGAGGAGACGCGACATCTCGTCGGAGTCGGACCAGCGCGTGCTAAGAAGGCCAGGGACGCGCGGTCTGAGGAATCCGACGACATGGCGACCAAGACCAACTGCAGCGCCGCCGCTGCCGCATCGGAGGAGGAGTCTCGTCGCCTCCTTGAACCCGAATCAGCGGCTAGGCCTTTCGTGCTGCCTGGTCCGGCTGGCGAGGAAGCAAAGTCAAGGGGGGCGGCGCCTGGCCGCCGCCGCGCGTGCAACTGGCTGCGGCTGCTGTCCCGTTCGCCTCCTCTCCATCCTCCCCCCGACTTCAGGTAATTTGTCGAGGGCCCCTCCTTTCGATTCGATCGATTCATTGATCCGCGTGCCCCCACCTCGTCCGTCTCAATATTTGCTATATGTTGTATATATGCTAGGCCTAAGATGTCACGTTCGGAGATAAAAGCTCTGAATCACGAGACTGTGCTGCAATGCCTTGAGCTGTATAACTCCACCCATCCGGTGATACGTTCTTCCTCACTCGATCAAATTTTACTTGCAATTAGCTGCAGTCAAACCTTAAAAAACATTGATCACTAATGCATAGAAAGTTGACACTTGGAAATTATATTAGGCCTAACTATGCAAGGTGCTTATGAAAAGGAACCCTTTTTTGTTAACCACCGGTGCTTATTTGTGTAGCACAGACGCTTACTTAGGCGCCTCTGCAATAGGAAAAAGCACTCGTGCTTAAGCAAAAATCGATTTGTTCTTACAAGCACTGCCTAAGCACCTTGCATTGTACAGTTTGTACTAATATCCCAGTGGTTTGTCATGAAAGTTACTTTTATTTCATTACATTTTCAACAGATTTCGCTCAGCGATAATTATACTAAATGTGCGTATAGGAGGTTGTAGTAATTAAGTGAAGCCAGTCATTGATGCTTCATTGCTCTGTTTTGTTTTACCTTGCTAACCTCACCAATTTCTTTTTCCATGATTGTCTGGCTGATCAGGGTGATGAGTACGAACCTGCTCCTGGTAAGGTGACCAGACGCGGCAAACTTGACAATTATGGTTTTTGGACTCATGGCAACTTTGTGGCTCGTCGGAAGCGCTCTGGCTGCTTCTCCTTCCTGCCCGCTCCGCGAACTCTCTTCTTTTTTGAGCTCATTGATCGAGGTTATGACGATGAAGTTCTCACATGCATCCCCTTAGGTTTGTATCGACTTGCTAGCTTGATGCACCCTTACCTCTGTGTTGCCATGACATGCACCACATATGTACTTTAAAGAACCATTGCGTTTTCATCAAAAGTGAAATGCTGGGCACTAGCAATAGACCTCTCCAGATGATGGCCCATGCTTTTACGAGGGTCTGTAGTTATGGTTTTTATTTTTTTGGCTTTGACCATAATTTTCTGTGTCAATTGTTTTAAAATATTGCATCATGTGCTTATTCTTCTGCCAGATATATATATCCTACTTCATTTCAATATTTATGCGTCTATAACGGTTTAAGAAGTTTATCTGTGCAACTAATTTTATACTGTAAATAATATACACATGCTTCTGTGTTTCCCCTTCCAATGCTTTCTGTGCATTTACCTGGTTTGTTTTGGCAATAAGACAGTACAGATTATAGCAAAATGAATTCCTCTGTTTCTCCTTTTGTGTTCTCCACATTTGTCTTCTGTATGCACTCTGGTCCATCTTCCTTAGACTACCTCTTAGACCTTCATACTAACCACCTGAATAGTTCAAAGCAACAGTGTTAAAAAAATGAACAGACTATATATTACTCTCTTCCTTGATTCAAATGATCTTCGTATTCTATACCCTTACTACTGGAAGTTTGAGTCTCCTTACTTGCCTCAGCCAACCTAGCATTTATAAGATTTTGGTTCCCTCTTCTACCTCGCCAAGTCCTTCCAGTCTGAATTGCATACTTTATGGCTGATCACCCCAGCTCCTATAGCAATGCTACGTTCCCTCAAGTCTGCAGTCTCATACTTATATTGCATTGCTTATTTCATTAGTTGAGCAGCTGTTGGACTTGGAATGATCAAACCGTGTTACCGTGTGTCGTCCCTCTTCAACTGTTTCCAGTAATTTATATGTTCCCTTTCCTGTTTATGCATCTTTTGCTTAACCTTATGTGTACTTAGATTCTTGTGTGGATGAATTGCAGGTAGCAGTTGCTTTATCTCTCTTTGCACATAGAATTGGGCGTTATATCATGCATGGATTAATGGCATTTTCCTTGATGGTATTTTCAGATGAACCTGTTACTGAAGCCTATATTTTCCTTGGCATCCCTCTTGGGCGGGGTACTCGTCGTAATGGTGAATGTATGTCTCTCTAGATGTATATATAGATCAAGTTGCACTGTACAATCAATCTCTTACATTTTCTCTTTGTTCCCTGGCCTGTGTTTTCAGCGGACTGTGTTTGCAAGACATGCTACCGTCGATTTCATGTCCCACATGTTGGTCTGACGAGGAAATGTAGATGTGAAGACAGCAAGGTGGAGAGGGTATGTGAAATGTGCTATCTTGACGCCAATGTGCTGCATCCCTTCGAAGGAGGATTCCGTTTTGGCCATCACCAAGAGAGCTTTGTAAAACGTTATTGCTCCTACTACTGAGCAGTGAGCCCTGCTTCACCTTGGTCACTCTGATAGAAAACAGACTTGTCGTATGATGCTTTAGTTAGATTTTGTTGGTGGCATGCCTTCTCGTCGAATGACCTATGTAATTTATAGTGTCTGGTCATCATTACTAGTGTTAACAAACTTTTAAGTATGGACCATTGTATTTCTCTAATATTTGTGCTTCAGTGTACATCGTTTGGATGCTACGGCTGAGATTTGTGGTAGGGCTGCTATCTTCTGAGAGTGGTTGTCGCCTCTGAATTGATTATTTAAATAATTGTATTAAAACGATGGAAATGTACTATCTCCAATTAGCATTTAACCTTTTTCACGTTGACCTAAAATGCAAGAAAGCTAAATGTTATCCCGCTGATATTGGGATGAGAATAAAATTGACATGCCTAGATGTATCTTTGGATTCTGAAAAAAAAAAATCCATGTGATTGGAGGCTGGAAGAAATTTTTTGGAAGAAGCCAAACTGTATCTTTGATGAACCTAGACAACAAACATTGCAGGACCATTCCATTTGCCTGTTTATTTTATTAATTTATTCACCATTGTTGGAAATGCGGAATATTTCTGTATCATATTTGAATTTTGTGGATTATCTCTCCAGACAGCAGGCGGAAAGTAGTTTGATTAAAACTTGGCTTTAAATCATATTTCACGTTTGCAATATAAAAAGCTTTCTTGTGTTTTTTCTTTCCATTTTGATGAAGAAAGGGCAGATTTGATGAAGAAAACAACATAGACGCCTGGCTCCCAAATAGCATCTCAGCTAAAGCTCATGCAACATAATATATGTCCTTGATTGCAATATTGACTTCACAGTTCACACCATGCAATGCACACAAATTGCGAGGGTTGAGTGTAATTTGTGTGTGCTTCTAGGCATTTAACTGAGCTAAATACTGAGGAACACACAAAATTTACACCCAATCAAAGTATAGCCTAAGAATGAAAAACTACTCCAGGATGTAAGCCCAGCAATTATATGAAAAGGCTGGGAAACAGTGCTTTTGCACAAAAACACGGAAAGTAACGTCAATGATTTTGATCAGTGTTTCCTTGCATTATACTGAAAATACTCAATAATAGGAAACTAACGTAAGTAAATGATTTTGACTCCATGTTTCCTTACATCATACTGAAATACTCTATAATAGGAAACTAGCCAAAAAAAAATCCATCAAGGAATCCAATATTCGTGTTGAAGATAGAAAATACGAGATTCTAGTCCATTGCAAAAAGCTAAACCACCAATTGTTGAAGAGAATACTATGCTTCTGTAAGATTGCTACAATCAAAAGGCCATCACCGCAGGATCACACTGTCATGCCTCCATGAACTTGTGCAGAAACAGAACCATCTGGCTGAGCAGCAACATCGCTAAGCTGAGCGTCAGTTTACCTTCGTGCCATTCTCCCTGCTAAACCAATTGACAGAGAAAGGCTGAGTTTCACTGACCTGTATCATTCTTTTAACAAGTACTCCCTCTATAAACAAATATAAGACGTTTTAGAGACTTGTCTTTGTTACAGAGGGGGTACTATTTGTAGCACCGAACTGGCTCCTAAATTCACAGAAACAAAGTAACATCAACCTCCAACAACTTTACAGAAACAGAACCATCTGTAGAGCAGCAACATCTCTGTCCCTATTGATGCCATGTGTTTAGCAAATGACGTCACTTAAAAGAGGGCTAAAGCAACAATTAAGATGTGTGTTATCCATACACACTTTGCTTGTCTAACCTATTAAATCATAGTGGTGAGATAATGCATGACAGGAGGGTGTTTGTGAATGCATGCCAGGAGGGTGTTTGTGAATCCTCCCTGCAAGAAAGTTGTCTTTCAACTAATCTATATCTATACCTATATAAAAAGACCCAAAGGGGCAGATCCAATTAATCTCGGTCATCAAATCATGTCAATCCAACGACCTAGACTGCTTCAATGTCGAGCACTCAACACGTTTAGCGTGCAGTTAATTTCATGCCAAATATAGTGCTAATCACATAATAACACGCAAATAATATCCTACTTAATATCCGCATGCACTTAATATACTTCCAAATTAACGTGCATTGCACGTACACATTGACTAGTATATACAAATACAGCAAAATACCAACCTCCCCTCCATTCCAATCCTTCTTTCAACATGTATGTGTGAAAACTTGAAGTAGAATAAGCAATACAAACAAACAGAACTGATGTTTTGATGTTTAACAATCTTTGTAAAACATGTGGCTGCTATCTCTCAACGCATAGACAACCAAATAACGAACTCTCGATAGATCAAAAGGATATAAAATGGAAGCTCAGTCCTTTGTAAGGCCAAGTTTGAAATTCTACCTGGGAAGTAATAAGACCTGAAAATGGAAGCTCAGTCCTTTGTAAGGCCAAGTCTGAAATTCTACATCGAAGTAATAACTGCTTGCATACCCTGAGGATAGCCATCCCAGCTCCCATTACAAAAAACCTGCATAACGAAAGGGGCCACCAATGCATGTATGCAAAATAAGTACCAAGAACCTATAGAAGAATCGGAGCAAGTTAATCTTATAGAGTAAAACCACAACTATAGTCAGTGTAATACCTCCCCTGATGAACAAACTTCATGCACAAGCGCAATGTGGCAGACGTCTTTGTAGTCCGAATCTGCAGACAAGCAAACAAAAGTCTGAACTCACCAATACAAAATTTCTTGTTTTCCTTCAAAGAAACATGAAAAGGAACTGAAACTTCATATGAAGCGAATAAGATATCAAATAATTAAACTGGATAAATCAATTAGGAAATAAATAACGCTACGTATTAACACCAACCCACCAACCCGGCAACCCCTGGAATGATCTTCGCCTTTTTTGAAAAAAAAAATCTGCTAATTATGTCACAATCAAGGACAGAACTAGGGAGCGGCGCTGCATTTTAGTCTGATGGCGCGGCACCATCCCTCCTTTTTTTTTTTTGAACAGCTGTGGGCAGGATCCCAACGATATTATTCAGCTGGAAAGAGTACAGCGTACTTTACAAAAGGACCCAACGAAAACTACAAAGTATACATAAGACCCTAAACTTTGCAGAAAGGACCTTGAACCAAAGATCAAAAACGCGATCAGGTCCTCGACGTCCGCACCGGCGTCACCTCGCCGTCGCCGGGGACAGCACCACTTGGGGCGACGAGGATGCCACGGTAGCCAACCATGGCTGCCGATCGAACGAAGTACTGCCTCCCTTAAGGCATCTTGGCCGGGAGGAAAAGGGATGGCCGCCCTTCGGCCTGAGGATGCAGAAGCACGACGACGTCGGCCGGCCTTCAACTGCCACAGCAGGCGCCAGCGCCTCCGCCGAGATGACAACCGCTGATGTGCTCTTAACCCGATCCGAGATCTTCAATGTTCCGCTTCTCCCATGCTCGCGACCCACCACCGCGGCGGCACTAGGAACAGAGACAGAGCGGCTGACCTTTCTCCAGATCAGGGACATGGCGAGCTGGTTATTTGGGATGCCGAATCCACTCCCTGACTTTATCTCCAACCTTTGGAGCAGTTTGCCGAAGGAGAAGACGGCCAACAGGCACCAGATGCAGCCCGCAAGATCCAGCGCCTCGATCCCTAGCTGCAGGCAGCCAACAAGTACAAACGAAAAGAAAAGCACCCAAATACACACAGCAAGGCCGCACCTCCCTCCCTCTCCCTACCAACAGCCGGAGCTGTCGGAGGAAGGAGGGAGAGAGGCCGGCGAGGAAGAGATCTGAAAGTGAGAGGACGGTGAGGGAGAGATCTGGAAGTAGAAGGAAAGAGCAGAGGTTAGGGGCGGCAGAGAAGCCAGTCACGGCACGGGGCCAGTCCAGAAAAGTCTCCCACCATCCCTCCTCTCTCTCTCTCTCTCATGCATGCAACCAAAGAGACAATAAATGCAATCATGACATCAGCAAAGATTACTCAAGTTTCCACTTTTTCAAAATGTTCTGTCTCTTAAACCGCTGACCTGATTGACGGTCCATTTTCAGTATTAACGATCTCGACAGAGTAGAATGCTGCACCTCCACGTGCTCCCACTTGGCCATTCGACCGAGGTAGCACAGCCCACCCCTTTCCCACTCATTTGATCGTAAATGTGAAGCAAAATACAATAAGTTGTTTACACCTGGAACATTGGTCTGGGATTCACGAAACGCTGCTATTTTCCAGAATGAAGATCACTGTCACTTAGTCACCATTCCGAACATTTGTAAAGATTTCGAACTTTGGGCTCTCCAGTTTAGAGATCCAGTTCATAAGGAGGCTTCCAAGTCTTGGCTGGTCTACCTCACCTCACGACTTTCTGTGATCTTGTACGGCACCCTCCCACTCGTGATTCCGAAAAAAAAAAAAAAGACTGGAACATTGAGTTCGACTGATGGTAAATTTGAGCAATAAGTAGTAGATCATTTACAATACAAGTTCGGGAGTAAAATCCATTATTAATCATGTGGAACTCACAGTAAAAACATTCTATTTGTAGCACCTCAGCTCATACAACATTTTTACTATTGAGTCCCTGTGATTAACAATCGAATATATGCCCATGAGGGTGTCGTAAAGAGTGCAAATATAACATGTTTTACGGCAAAGTTTCCACAAAGTACGTGTTTTTGTACAAAGCCTCTGCGTGATGCAGACAACCCGTTTTACGCCCGAAGGAATTTTTTACCATTAAATGCACCAACCAAATAACGCAAGACATCACTCTGGTTTTGTTTACTAGAACAAACGATGCTTTATTATTAAGTGTTAGGACTATTACAATCGTGCAGAAGCATGTATGATATCCTTTTTCTGGTTGTTACCATGCTGTCTACATGTTTTACGATGGGGTGCAAGGCACCTTATCTCCATTTTACTAGAGACGCCGTGTTTTGCCTACATATTCCTTAGATTTACCATCAATTTTGTGCTCAGGCTTGTGTCATAAGGAGTTCTAACATCTTCACTATATGTCACTCGTGTTTTTATGATTAAGCGGGGGCAAATGCA
The DNA here is from genome assembly GCA_011799875.1 of Thinopyrum elongatum. NCBI lineage: Eukaryota > Viridiplantae > Streptophyta > Magnoliopsida > Poales > Poaceae > Thinopyrum > Thinopyrum elongatum. The sequence goes on from CM022298.1 coordinate 605,493,222, forward strand.
CCAGGCGCATATGCATTAGCTGGTTTAACCGGGCTCATTGTCTGCCCGGAGCGCAGAATTACTTATTTGTGCCTTCTAGAGGAAGCAACACTTCTTGCTCTCAATCTCAAGTAGAGAAATTTAAGCCTGCAATTAGCTGTGAATATCTGAATTCACAGAAGTATATAAGAAGCTCAAAATGATTCATCACTTGTTGCTTCCTATGAAACACTAATCCTAAACTATACAAATAACAGCAGCAATCATTTAACCATTTCCACTATAATATCCTAGCACTATGAAATCATCAAACCTAATGCTCACTATTCCATGATGAAGGGAACTGAGTGTTGAAGCCGTCATCCACAGAAATATATATATATATATATATACCTGGTCTGCTTCAAAAAGCACACAAACAGTACTGCTGATTGTACAATTGAAAGGAAACAAGAATATACACACTAGATTGATAGGTGAGGTTTTTCAATGTGCTTCAACCGGACCATTTAAACAGTAAGGCAGAAAGCATAACCATAAGAAAACATTTATGCACTTGAGCAAGGAAACAGTGGATAGGATTGACACATTCATTTGCAAAATTACTCAATTGGACATCTAATCTGACTGGAAAAAAACATGAAAGGGAAGTGCTTTAGCATACTAGGAAGCATGAAAATGTTCCATTCTTGCCAAGAAAATTTGATGTCCAAGGAAAACAAAGTCCCAACAGAAAATTGGTAAAATATAACCAAACGATTTTACATTCAGTGTGCACATTAGTTTTGCCATGCAGATTGTTGACATTCTTACCTATTTTCATTGTTGACATTGTTATGTTGTAGATTTACCAATTGTCTTTGCAAGGAATAGTAGCCATACAACTGAATACTATTATTTGGAGAACTGGAATAGCAGGGAGACTATTCTATGTTTTGTACTTAAATAATAGCAATACATATGGCTATAGTCAAGTGATTATCTGGAGTAGAATCTAACATATAGTAATGTTAATTTGTTAATAACCAAACTGAAAAGCCCCTAAGTTGCATCAACCAAACAGAGCAAAAAATATTCAGACTACATAACCTAATTGTTCAAAGTATCCTCCAGCATCCGCAGGAAGATGGAGCGCATGGATGGCCACTGCAAAGCCAGATTGACCATCCGTCCCTCCACTGCATAAAATAAGCAAAAATACCTGCACTAGAAAACCCTAAAAATACCCCAGGAAATGTCATTATACTTCCACAAAGATCACAGGAGTAGGACATTTGCCTGCTGAATACAACGCAAAAATAAAACTGGTTGAAACAAAAATACATTTGAAAAAGGTGTATGTAAAGTCATACACCAAGAATGGTATGCATAAAATCAGTAAAATTTTGACAACCAGGTCTTCGAAAGACTTCGTTTTCTGCTCAAGCATTCTCTCTTCTCCCTGTTAATGCACAAAACAATCCCATGGTGTCACTTAATTCAGTGGACTAAATACAGTAGAAACATGCGAATAATTGTAGATTCTACATGGTAGTAATGAATGGGAGAACTACAGGGAAACTAACCAAAGGGCTAAGCCGCTCAATCTGCTTAGCCCTCTGTTACAACTTCAACAGTAACCACCATGACTGCATCTGCAAGAAGCCAGTCAAGATTGGCTCGAATTCTATCAGCAAAGATCCATGGAGTTCCACTTATGGACACCATCTGCAAGGCAACACAATTTTATGAAACGAAGGACAGTGATTGGACAACATTGTAAAGATATATACTGTATGTACTTCCTCCGTTCCCCAATCCCCAATTTTCATTTTTCATCACCAACTTCTTCTGCTACCTTGGCCTCACGAGCCCTTTCTTTCTTCCTCTGTCTTTCCGCCTCACGAGCCTCCTTTCGCTGACGTTCCAGCTCCGCCAAGCGACGTCCCTCTTCTTGATTTTTCTTCCTCCAATCGTCCAAGAAAAGCCTTTGCTCCGCATAGTATTTTTGTAACTCTTTCTCTTGCCATGCTTTCTCTTCTGCTTCCGCCTTTTCGCGGCGCTCTTCCGTGAACAAACTATTCCATGCACGACGACTTCTTTCACGAATCTCAGTCACTACCCAAGCCGGCATCTCCGTGTCAATCCAACGATAGTACATGCACAGAGGCGGAGAAGACTACAACAAGAACAAGAATGTTAATAATGAGACTACAATAAACCAACACTATGTATTTTCACTACATACCGGAGGCTTGTCGTACGGTGAACTAGCTACGGGTGGGTCTTCCTCATAATTGGCGCACATGAAAAACTTCATGCCCAACCAATCAGAAAAATCCGTCACCTCCTTCACCTTGCAAAGGTCACCACACCAACAACGCAGATGTTCCAACCCTGGAGGCAAACTAACACTCTTCATTTTCCTCGGCCTGATGCTTTGATCCGAGCAAGGCAAACTCATTGCTGCTAAAAATAAGTGTCGTGCGGATTTTGAGGGTGGCTGAATGATGGATAAAGAGAGGCTAGGTGCCTCGTTTTATAGACAAAGATGACAATGTGATGGCGGGAAAAATAGAGCGAACAGACGAAACTTTAGGCGGGAAATATACGTGATCCAAAACAGTGCAATCAGTGTCGATACAAACGTCAAAATGCAGTGGAATCTGCGCCGTCTTTATCGAAATCAGTGCCAGCAGCAGCAGTGCGGGGCGTGCATGCAATCAGTGCCAGCAGCAGTGCGGGGCGTGCATGCAATCAGTGCCAGCGTGCTGGCCTAATTAATTAGCTCATTCGCTCGTTAGCGTTAATCCGAGGCGTGCATGCAGCAGCAGCAGCGTGCGTGGCATGCATGCAAAGCTGGCCGCCTGCATGGCTGGCGGCAGGGCCCACCCTGGCCGTTTCCGTTACGCCCGCCCCGCTTTCTCCTGTGATCTGCAGCCGGCCGCCTCCCGCCCTGGTGGCAGGGCTGGCCGCCACCGCGCGTGGCGGCAGGTGCCACGTGTCGGCTGGCCGGCCTGCCGCCACGGGCCGGGGGTCTTTTTTGTCACTTGTACTCAGATGTGGTCATTTTTAGCAATTCGTTCGTGCAAGTGGTCCTTTTGGACAAAAAAATACCTCTTTTTGTCTTGGCAGCCATTTTCCCTTTTTTTTTCTTTTCTTCCGCAGGCCGCGCAGCGCATCCTGCCCGACAAGTGGGACCCACGCAACAGCGAGACAGAAGGAGCGGGGCTCGGACAGCCGAGGTAGGAAAGCCCTGGCCTCTGTTATAAACCCCTCACATCGGCGGCGTTCCCGTCCATTCCATTCCTGCTCGGCTGGGCAGGCACCACTCCAAAAGCTCGGGCGGGCGGGCGGGCAGGCCGGGTTTTCGCACGCCATCCCCACCTCACGCGCCGCCGTCCTCCTCTCCCTTCACCTCCTCCGTCTCTGCTACTTGGGCTGCCGGACGCCTGCCTGCCTGCCTGTTCCTCCCAGTCCCTGTTCCTCTGTTATAAACCCGGCGTCGACCTACTCCGTCTCCGGCAAATCCACCCCGTCTCACGCGCCGCCGTCCTCCTCGCCCTTCCCCTCCTCCGTCTCCGCTACTTCGGCTGCCGGACGCGTGCTCCTCCCAGTCCACTCCCACCACCACGACCCGACCTCGACCTCGACCTCGCCGCCACAAAAGCAAAGCAAAGAAGCTACCTTGGTATGAACCGACTGCTCCTCCCTCTTGGATTTTCTCCCCTTTTCTTCCCAATCGGGCTAGAATCTGACCGTTTGATGTTCGGATCTCTTCATACATTCTCCCAGCGTGCTTAAATGAGCGGCCTTTTGCCGTCCTCTGGTTGGAGTCGGCTATGGCGGACCTTCAGCGAGCCGGAGCGGGAGCGGACGTGGACTCACTACATGCCGCAGCCGAGGCCTCAACTGAATCTTCTTCCTCGAAGTGATCCAAATCGTCCGACCACATGGGGTAAGAAGACTGAAAACAACATTCCATATCGCGTTACACAACCATAGTCTGTCATCGAGATTGAATCACGAAAAACTTGTTCTGTCTGTCGATTTCAGCCGGCACATGCTGCGTGCACTCCTATTCCGAGTGCATGACGGCCAGGCTCATGATTTTCTTTGAGAAAAAGGCGCTTGAGGATCCCAGTCCCACCATGCTGAAGCAGCCCCCGGAGGTTGATTTACATGCGCTGATCCACTGCACGGCGGGGCACGGGGTCTTGAAGAAAGAGGGGTCTTCAGTATATGAGATTGGGCGCCTGGTTCAGCAGTGTGGTGTGCCGGTTGAAGCTCCTGTCTCCGATGGCCAGCAGCCACAGCGTATGTACTTAGAGCATCTCCAGCCGGCGCCCCAACAGGCCCGCGATTTTTTCCGCGCCGGCGCCGAAAAATCCCCCCAGTCACGCCCCCAAGACGACGAAATCCGCTGGCTCGGTCCGTTTTTGGGCCCGACGAACCCAGGCCGAACCAAGCGCACCGGGAGGCGCTCGAGGGCTCCGGCGGAAGGGAAAACCACGTCTGGGCCACACTGTCAGGCGAAAAGTCAAGACAAACGGCCAGATTCGCCTCCCCACCCCCGCGCGACCTCCCGCCACCTTGCCGATCCCGGCGCCGCCCACCGCCCACCACCGCTAGATAGGCCATTCCCCGCCGGAAAAGAGAGGGGTTTCGCCGCGGCAACCTCTCCACCACCTTCCTGGGCGAGTTTTCCGGCGCTCCGGCCGCGCAGGGCGGGATACCGGCGGCCGTGTGCCCATCACGCCCGCCAGGTGTTCGGCGATTTGTCTGCTCGGCGATGGACTCGGACGACGAGGAGGCGCTCGCGGCACTGCTGGAGGAGGAAGCCGATGCCGACGTCCAGGACGAAGAGCATCTCATGGTCCTCGCATCCCTGGCCGGCCTGCTCGCGAGCGATGCAAAGCCGCGGCGAGGTGGCTCGGCGTCGGGGCGGCTGAAAGCAAAGAACCGGCATCGTCTGGAAGGCTATTGCATGCTCTACTCCGACTACTTCGCCGACGCTTCGCTGCACGGCGACAAAGTATTTCGGCGTCGTTATCGGATGAGCCGAAAGCTTTTTCTCAGGATTGTGAATTCCATCCGAGAGTTCGACAGCAACTTCAAGTGCAAGAAGGATTGCACCGGCAAACTTGGATTCACCTCAATCCAGAAGTGCACGACGGCTATGAGGATGCTTGCATACGGAGCTCCCGGTGATTCACTCGACGACTATGGGCGCATGGCCGAGTCCACGACCATTGAGTGTTTCTACAAGTTCTGCAGGGCAGTGGTGGCAGTGTTTGGACCGCAATACTTGCGATCACCCAATGCTGAAGACACTGCTCGGATCCTAGCACAGAATGCAGCAAGAGGATTTCCTGGGATGCTTGGAAGCATCGACTGCATGCATTGAAAATGGAAAAACTGTCCATATGCTTGGCAGGGGATGTACAAAGGCGCCAAAGGCGGTTGCGGTGTAGTACTTGAGACAGTGGCCACATAGGACCTCTGGATTTGGCACTCCTTCTTTGGTATGTCAGGAACTCACAATGACATCAACGTGCTGCAGTACTCCCCTGTCTTTGCCAAGCTTGTTGAAGGTCATTCTCCTCCGGTGAACTTCAAGGTCAATGGGCGGCACTACAACAAGGGATACTACCTAGCAGATGGCATCTATCTGAGATGGTCCACATTTGTGAAGACTATCTCAAGCCCTGTGCCAGGAGGCAAGAACTCTTACTTTGCGAAGGTTCAGGAGGCTTGCAGGAAGGATGTCGAGCGGGCATTTGGTGTGCTCCAATCTCAATTTGCTGTTGTCCGGTACCCCGCTCAGACCTGGTCGAAAGATCAAATGTGGGAGATCATGACTTGCTGTGTCATCTTGCACAACATGATCATTGAGAGCGAGCAGGAAGAGCCAGTGTTTGACACTGAACCATATTACAAGCAGGGTCCTCTTGCCCAAGTTGATCACCAGCTACCGGCAACCTGGACTGCCTTCCTCAATATGCGTCAAGAGATCCGAGACCCACAGGTGCATCAACAACTACAGCAGGATCTGGTGGAGCACCTATGGAGGCTCAAGAGCAACGCCTAGCTCGACGTGTGATGAAATATGAGTTTTTATTTGTTGAACTATATAATTTGTATTGAACTATTTGTTGTTGAATTATTTGCTAAACTATTTGATTTCTATTGATTTTCTGTGATGAACTATGTGTTAAAAAATAACTTCTGTTGAATTTACGCCGAAGCACGGCGAATATGAGCCGATTTGCGCCGATAGCGGGCCGATTCTGCGCCGAAAATGGGCTAAAAAGCGGGCAAATAGCGGGCAAACTTGGGCCGATATCGACGCCTGGGGACGACCTGCGGGCGGCGGCTGGGAACCCAATCGCCCCAAGACGATTTTTGCGCCGGTTCGCCCCCAGACGGCGATTTTTCAAGCCCCCTGGGGGGCCAACGGCTGGAGATACTGGGTACAAGTGCCTCTGATCATCAAACCATCCCCTTCCCCACCGGCGGCAGAGCAACATCTGGCCAGATGGAGGCTGCCATGGCGTACAGGGAGCATATCTGTGGTTGCTTGGATTCAGGACCTGTGGTGGTTTTTCTCAAGCTTAGACTCCACTATTTTCACCCTCGTCCAGACGATCAGCCCTACCTTCCCATGCCAGAGAGCCGTGAAAAGCTGGATCTTGTCCCCGGAACAGACGAGGATACGTCCTGGGGGCACTGTCTTTGCGTCTATGGCTACTTGTGTCCTTCAGGCGATGTACGCAGCTTGCTACTGCGTTACCAGGAGAATGGCCTCAGGGAGAACCCCGAGAGGCAGAATGATGGTGAGCAACGTGATCTTCCTGAACGGCACCTCATCCACCCCGACGATGTCGAGTGGTACTTCGTACCTAAACTCGATAACGTAACATTGAGCCCACAGCCCGGCAGAGTCATAGCTCGTCCAAGCACAAGCTTATGGGATGGAATCATGGAGGACGTTACCAGTTTGCTGGGGGGTGAGTAGATCTCAGAAATTCTAAGCTCAAGCCTCTCTTTTGTTTAATTGGCTGGCGATTTGGCTGTTTTTCAGGCAGCAAGTACACATAGTGTCCTGTGTGTTTTAACGCCATGACTGTTGGAAGGTTTTGCATGGGGAAGTTTTTGTTGCACTATGGATGATGATGCTTTTAATTGCTTTGCAACTCTTACTTTCTTCAGTGTTAGTAATGAGCATATCCATTTTTGTAGCTTTAAAAGAAGATTGTTTTTTCAGAATCATTCTCTCTCGTTAGTTTTGGTATACCAGACTGTTTTGGGGAACTATAAAACTTCTTATTATCTGTGTTTTGCTTTCCTAGTCCAAGTATAGAGCCGCGAAATGCGCCACACACTCTGTGATTCTCACTTGTAACTGTGCACCAATCCACCACTTAGATACTGACATATAATTGACTAGAAGCTTTTAGAATCAGTATCTCTAGGGTCCTGGCATACAACGAGGTGTTGATTTGAGCACTACTTGATGAAGTGGGTGTTTTACTTACCCTGAGCCGAAGCTTTAATCTATCTCTCCTGTCATTAAATCATTGGTTTCCACTCAAGGATAGTAAAATATACCTGAATATGAATTACTATAACTATTCCAATAAATAGTGAGATACAAGTTCATGTCAAGAAACTGCTTATTTAGTATATATCCTGGCCAATGGTGAGTCCTGATGGGATGGAGATTGGAGGCTGTGGTAAGTCATGCTTGCAGTTAAGAGGATCTGTAGGTGCACCTACTAGCGGCTCACATAGAAAGCTTCTAAAGTGATCGCTGTCCTATATGGATCTTGTATATCAGTCCTGAGTCTCAGAGGTTACCTGATGTTCTACTTGCAGGCTTTTAATTCAACTTGATAGATCAAACAAAAAACTGCCAACATATCTTATTGTGATAACTCTGAATGCCCTTTGACCATTAAAAAAAGAACAGTTACTACACTTCATGGCTAGGTGTTTGCAAGCATTGATGTACATGTATTTTTCCTTTATCCATCCACTGCATGATTGCGCCAAACAGAATTTGTATTTTGATCAGCTTCAGTAACAATGATGTCAGACTGCTTCCTTCCTAGAGAAGCGATATATGCTATACGTTTATATCTGGGGCCCTTTTGTTTCTGTCTTTCCTTGGTTCGTTGTTTTCTTAAATGATTGTTGGATATGCTAACTTCATTCACACAGAGGTACATAAAGAACACATGGAATACCTATAGAACGAGCTATTGGTGATCGCCATCGGTGTTCCCGGAAAAAAACCCGGAAATGCTATAGAATTAACGTCGTTTTTTAGGGCTAAGCTAGGACGCCTCATTGACACGTGTCAGATGATGAACAGTGACCGAATGAATAGTAATTGTAGGTGAACAGTACGCTCATGTGAACAGTAATTTCAGAAGGAAAAAACGGCCCTAAAAAAGAGAGATTTTTACACGCCAAAGATGAGTGACCCTTCTAAGTTTGTGCACGTCGCATATAATTTTAACCGGCTAAACCAGGGATTTTGTTTCCTTTTCTACAGTTTCTTTAGCTGCTTACGAAACGACACGTGTAAATAGATTTGTGAGTCGATTCGGGGTAGATTTGGGGCACTTGCTACAGGAAATGCACTGGTTTTATCCCGATTTCTTTTCCACAAGCCACGTCCTTAACACATGAGACAACTGCACCACTTTGACTAGATAGATATTTCTCTTTCCACGCGACTTCTCGATCTCCACCACTCGTCACAATCGCTTCTCCCTTGCCCGTCGCTCGCCGCCCCAGCACGCGCCCCGGCGCCTGCCACCTCTCCGTTCTCCTCTATCTCACTCTACCACCATCGTCACACATCACCGCCTTTCCAGAAGTTGATGTCCTATGACTCCCAGCGCCGTCGATTGGAGACCGCCACCTTGTGCTCACACCGGCCCTGTTGCAGGTCGGCGTTGTCTGCTCGACCCGCGCCGAGGGAAGATGGCGCATGAATAGACCAATGCGCGGGAGCCTGTCTCCTGGCAGCCAGAGAAGCAGGATGCGGGGATGAGCCGACGGCCTACGAGAGGCTACGTTGATCTATTTTAAACCCATTTTAAGGCTCATTTGTTGCATAATAACTCCATATATCATGTCACATTGAGCTAATTACATGCCCATTATGCTGATTTCTAGTTTGCACTATTTCCATCGTGAGCATTGTATAGTCTTTAGTTTTTGTTAGTTCTTTTTTTTTTGGTGTGTTTGTAGATGATGTGGAACTCCCAAGGACTTAGCACGATGAAAGGACCGAGGAAATTCAAAAAAAATCTGACCGTCGGTCGGGATGGTTTGTGGATTCCGAACAGCTATGACAACTGAACCTAGCAAGATAGTAATTACAAACCAAGAAGTGATGAGTACTTGGGCATGAATTTGGAAACCTCCTATTTGCCAATAGAAGTGTTGGCCTACTTCTACACCCGATATATCGTATAACCCCTTGAGTGTTTTAATGGAACAAGGTAGGATCAATACGGAGGATTTACAAGCACCGAAGAAAGGCCTACTAGGGCTTTGCCCTGCAGTAATTAGTCAAAAAAAAGGCCTGCTACGGAGTTCGCAAAAATGAGACTTCTCTATCAAGCCCAAATTGAAGATCCAATACCATAGATGTATCAGGTGTGTTCATACGAATCCAACAAGACCAAGAACGTCAAAATCACAATTCGTATCAGTAAATGGCGAAAAGAAATACTAAACCCCGTGCGCGCAGGATTCCATAGAGGAAGATGACGTGCAGTACGACCGTGCATGGTTACCCGCTCGTACCAGGTGCTGAAGGCTGCGAAAATAGCCTGATCTTCCTCGATTCTTTGTTGGTTTTGTCCCTGTTTATTCCCACGACTTCCTTGGTCATCAAGGGATGTTTTGGGAGAGGATTAGGCTCATCTAGAGCCCTTGGATCAAAGGAGAGAACCTACATCCACAAACGAGACCGTGGAGGCCGGCTATATAATCTCCATCAGCCCTATCCACCGGCCATCGTTTGTCATTCGCATCTCTCTCATGTCTAGCCGCCACCCACATCGAAAGGGACTAGGGGGATGTGCCAAGTGAAGGAAATATGCCCTAGAGGCAATAATAAAGTTGTTATTTTATATTTTCTTATTCATGATAAAGGTTTTTTATTCATGCTAGAATTGTATTGATCGGAAACATGAATACATGTGTGAATACATAAACAAACACCGTGTCCCTAGTGAGCCTCTACTTGACTAGCTCGTTGATCTAGGTATGAAGATACCAACGATCGAATCTCGGGCAAGTAACATACCGATGGACCAAGGGAATTACGTATGTTGTCATAACGGTTCGACCGATAAAGATCTTCGTAGAATATGTAGGAGCCAATATGGGCATCCAGGTTCCGCTATTGGTTATTGACCGGAGAGGTGTCTCTGTCATGTCTACATAGTTCTCGAACCCGTAGGGTCCGCACGCTTAACGTTCGTTGACGATATAGTATTATATGAGCTATGTGATTTGTTGACCGAATGTTGTTCGGAGTCCCGGATGAGATCACGGAGATGACGAGGAGTCTTGAAATGGTCGAGAGGTAAAGATTGATATATAGGACGATGGTATTCGGACACCGGAAGTGTTTCGGGGGATACCGGGTACTTATCGGGTCACCGGAAGGGGTTCCGGGCACCCCCGGCAAAATATACGGGCCTTATGGGCCAAGAGGGGAAACGCACCAGCCACAAGGGGCTGGTGCGCCCCCCATATGGGCCGGCCTAAGGAGGAGAAGGAAAGGGGAGAAGGAAAAGGAAAGTGCGGATTAGGATTCCCACTTCCTTCTCTCTTCCCCCCTCTTTCCTTCCCCCTTGGGAAAACATGGCAGGGGGGCGCAGGGCAAGGCGGGGCCCCTAGGGGGCCGGCGGCCAGCCCTAGGGCGCGCCCTGGCCTCTCTCCTCCCCCTCCTGTAACATCCCCAGTGGTTAACTACAGTAATCACCCTTTTTGATTATGCCATGTCATCATGTTTAACAGTGCATGACCATCATTAGCATTGTGTTGCATTTCAACTCCTAAGTCAAAATCCAAATTTAAATGAAAGTGGAAAATAAAAGTTGTCTAACATAAAAACTAAAATGTTCGATAAATAACAAATATTGTAGAGGCTATTATAAAATTGTAACCAACAATTAATAAAATAATTAGGTAGCTCAAACATTACCAAAACAGCTAGGATTAATGCATTTTAATTATTATAAAAATTGTGTGAACTCAAATTGTCTCCAAACTAATTTTTGGTAGTAGTAGGTAATGCCTAGTATTTATTGGAGCAATTGCCATATTTTATAAAAATCAATTGGTGGCCTAACTATTTACTAAACAGGAGATATGATTAAATAAAAAAATAAAAAGAAATAAAAGAAAAACAAAACAGAAAAAGAAAAAGGGAGAAACCCCCCCCCCCCGGCCAACTGGCCAAGGCCAGCCGGCCGGCCCACCCCTCCCTATATGGCCTCCCCCCTGGAGACAACAAACCTAGCCCCCACCCCGCTCCATCCCCCGATCCAGATCGGGCGCTCGCCCCCGCCCGCGCCGACACGCCGACGCCGCCCGTCGCCGCCGCCGCCGCACGACGGCGCCCGCCTCGTCCCCGACGTCGCCTCTCCGCCACCACGCCGCCGTCTTCCCGCGCCCACTGCCCCCTCCCTACACCGAACGGTGAGGCCCGGCCCCGGCCTCTCCTCGCTCGCGCGCGCCTCGCCACGCCTCTGTCGCCGGCCCGCGCCTGCTCGCGCCGCCCCGAGCCCGTGCGCTCGCCCTGCTCGCGCCATCGCCGCGCTCCGCCCCGCTGCTCGCCTCCCCTGCTGCCGCGCCCGCTCGCCCGCGCTCGCCCCTCCCGAGCCGCTCGCGCCACCGCGCCCGTGCCGCGCTCGCCCGTCCCCGCCGCGCAGCTGCTGCCCCGCTGCTGGCCTCGCGCTCGCCTGCGCCGCCGCCGCCTTGCCTCGCCGCCACCCTGCCTCCCCTGGCCCCGCCTCGCCCGCGCCTGCCCGTCGCCGCGGTCGCGCGCCCGCGCCCGCGCCCGCTAGCCTCCTGGGCCACTGCCCAGTGGGGCCCGTGCCCCTGTGACACTGACTAGGAGGCCCCACGCCCAAAACAAAAAAAAATGTAAAATAAAAATAAAATAAAAATTATTAAAATTAATAATTAGTTAATTAATTATGTTAATTAATCCTGATTAGGTTAATCTAAATAAGTTAATTAGTTTAATTAAATACTAATTAGTTTAGTTAATCACAAATTAGCCTAATCAGACGCTAACAAGTGGGACCCACTGGTCCTGACGTCATGCTGATGTCAGCAAACACTGTTTCGGATAATGTTTGATTTAAATAAATAATTAAATTCCAGAAAATTAATAAAAACTTTAAAAAATCATATTAAATAATCCGTAACTCCGATGGAAAAACTTTGTACATGAAAGTTGCTCAGAAAGACGAGACGAATTCGAATACGCGGTCCGTTCATCCGTCGCACGTTCCTAACTATCCGAACGTGCAACCGTTCCCCTCCGGTCATCTGTCTGACAAATGTCCGGAACCGGGAAAACATTCCCGGATGAATCCCACCTTCGCCAGTATCACCCGGCATTGCGATAGATCACCTCCGTCACCGCGTATTGCCATGTTATGCTTTGTGCTGCACTTGTTCGCTGAGTATTTATACTGTTTCCTCCCCCTCTTCTCTCTCGCTAGATCCCGACGTCGTCCCCGAGACCGACGCAGCTCCGGAGTTCGACGACCCTTGAAGACCTTGCCCTTGCCGCCGAGCAACCAGGCAAGCCCCCCCCTTTGATCATCCCGATATCGCCCATTCTATTTTCTCATGCTTGCATTAGAATTGCTGCTGCTGCTGCTTTACCTATTCTGATGCATAGCCTGTTTATTGTAACCTGCTGTTGATAATTACCTGCATAACCTAAATTGCTTAGTATAGGCTGGGTAGAGACCTATCAGTGACCCCACTTATCCCGACTGCCCCGCTGGATTATCAGAAGACCCGATCAATGGGATTGAAGACCAGGCCCCGACACCGCACATCACCCCCCCCCCCCTATTGTAACTAACTGCAGCGTTACTATCGAGTGCCGAGGGTGAAACCTCTTGTAGCACTCCTGATGTTAACTCTGTAGAGTAGCTATTCGGTCGTGGTCATCGAGGGTGATTCCTCCTTCACCGCTTCCGATAACGACGCTGTCGTACAACACCTCAAGTGTGAACCCAGTGAGGGTGATTCCTCCGAGTTCACCTTGACGGATACATCAAGTAGGAATCCAACGAGGGTGATACTTCGGATTCCCCTGATGTTATGGACACACGGATAATTGGACTTTACACTGTTACTTGGATAGGCGGGTCGACCCTGAGGGGTACCCGCGTGCGCCTGAGAGGCGAGTGTTGTGAAGACGGGTGCCTGTATGGTGCCCGAGTGCTGAATACGAGGCGAGGCCGGGCATTCTTAACCCTTGCAGCAAGTCCTCGAGACGGGGCGACGGTGTCACATCTTTCGTGAGTCTTTGCTCGTTACCGCAAGCCCAATGAACTAGCGATTTGGATATTTGATCCGAGCAGGCCTCTGGTCTGATAGCACTAACCATCACGTGGGCATAGTATGGGCGTTCTGCATCGTAGCGTCAGCCGACAGTTCTGTCAGACGTCCAGTTCAGCATTGTGGCACGGTCGGATCGTACCGACCCTCCGAGGCGGTGCTGGTATCCACCCTGCACACAACGACCCGGAGTGCACAGGGCGATGGCCCAAGACCCCTGAGTGCTTAGGATGTAGACCGGCGGGGACCTCTCTGCTGAGCTTTAGGTAGGGCTGCGGTGTGTCGTTTGGCCGAGGCCAGGCATGACCCAGGAAAGTGTGTCCGGCCGGAGTTAATCGAGCGTGTTGGGTAAGTTGGTGCATCCCTGCAGGGAAGAAAACTTCTATCGATAGCCTGTCCTACGGTAAAGGACACTCGGAGTTGTATCCCGATCAATACAGCTAGAACATGAGATGAGACCTGGATATAAGGCCCTGGGATTGCTTCTCGCAGGGAGTCGAGAAGGGATCTCCGGACGAGGTTGATGAGTGTATGGCTCTGGGATTGCTTTCTCGCAGGGCGTCGAGAAAGGATCTCTGGGTGAGGTTGAGACTTAATGATACTGCTACATTATATTGTATTGTTCTACTCTCTGCCATTGCTGCAAGAACGCTGAAGATGCTAGTCTTCGATAGGACTAGGCCTTCTCTCTATTCTGGCATTTCTGCAGCCCAGTCCACATATACAGCGTCCCTTTGAAAATGTTGCATATGTAGTGTAGATCCTTGCTTGCTGAGTACTTCTGAGTACTCACGGTTGCTTTGTTTTCCTTTTCTCCCCTTATCAGTTTGTCGTGACCAAGATGACGGAGCCCCTGAGACAAATGCCCCGTCGATCTACTTCTACTACTACTACTACTACTACCCAGAGGATGGATACTACTACGAGTTGACTGACGACCAGGAGTAGGATCGAAGGGTCCCAGGCAGGAGGCCTACGCCTTTCGATCGTAGTGTTTTATTTTGCCCCGCCTTTCTAGAGGCCTTTCTGTTTCTGTTTCATATCTGTACTCAGATATCTGATGCTTCCGCTGACGCTTGTTCGCAAACTTATGTATTCGAGCCCTTGAGGCCCCTGGCTTGTAATATAAAGCTTGTATGACTTTATTTAAGTTTTAGAGTTGTGTTGTGATATCTTCCCGTGAGTCCTTAGGCTTGATCGTGTGCATTTGCGTGTATGATTAGTGCACAATCGGGCCGGGGGCGTCACAAGTTGGTATCAGAGTCGACTGACTGTAGGAACCCCCCTTTCTAACTCCTTGGCCGAAGTTGAGTCTAGTAACCGAAAACTACTTTACTAACTTGGCTGTGTGGCTTACGGGCCCACGTCGCCAATTGGGTGGTATTAGTATCTTTTACTCCTCGACATTTACTCTGGGACTCTGATCTCTCTTCTATTCGGGTTAAATAAAGTTTACTAATGCCGACACTTAGGATCTCGTAATTCTCGTCCACCCGGAGAGCTGGATATCTGTGCGATTTCCCTGATATTGATCTGATTAGTCTGATAATCATTTTCCTTTCCATTGGTTTGTTTAACCTTTCCTTTACAAGTATATTACGTTTCTCACACTGTCATTTGACACTTTTTGAAAGATCGAGGATGTCGCCTAGAGGGGGGGGGGGTGAATAGGCGTTTTAAAATAATTACGGTTGAGGCTTGAACAAATGCGGAATAAACCTAGCGGTTAATTTGTCAAGCACAAAACCTACAACAACTAGGCTCACCTATGTGCACCAACGACTTATGCTAAGCAAGATAAACAACTAAGTGATAGCAAGATATATGACAAGAAACAATATGGCTATCACAAAGTAAAGTGCATAAGTAAAGGGCTCGGGTAAGAGATAACCGAGGCACGCGGAGACGACGATGTATCCCGAAGTTCACACCCTTGCGGATGCTAATCTCCGTTTGGAGCGGTGTGGAGGCACAATGCTCCCCAAGAAGCCACTAGGGCCACCGTAATCTCCTCACGCCCTCGCACAATGCAAGATGCCGTGATTCCACTAAGGGACCCTTGAGGGCGGTCACCGAACCCGTACAAATGGCAACCCTTGGGGGCGGTCACCGGTACCCGTCAAATTGCTCGGGGCGATCTCCACAACCTAATTGGAGACCCCGACGCTTGCCCGGAGCTTTACACCACAATGATTGAGCTCCGAACAACACCAACCGTCTAGGGCGCCAAGGCACCCAAGAGGAACAAGCTCTAGGGTGCCCAAACACCCAAGAGTAATAAGCTTCTCAAACTTCACTTCCACGTATCACCGTGGAGAACTCAAACCGATGCACCAAATGCAATGGCAAGGGCACACGGAGTGCCCAAGTCCTTCTCTCCCAAATCCCACCGAAGCAACTAATGCTAGGGAGGAAAATGAGAGGAAGAACGAAGAAGAGAACACGAAGAACTCCAAGACCTAGATCCACAAGGTTCCCCTCACTTAGAGGAGAAAGTGATTGGTGGAAAGATGGATCTAGATCTCCTCTCTCTTTTCCCTCAAGAACTAGCAAGAATCATTGGAGGGATTGAGAGTTAGCAAGCTTGAAGAAGGTCAACAATGGGGGGCAAATGCGAGCTCAAAAGGATAAGATGCAATGGGGAAGAAGACCCCCTTTTATAGGAGGGGGAAAATCCAACCGTTATGCACACAGCCCGCACAGAGCGGTACTACCGCCCCAAGGAGCGGTACTACCGCTAGGGCGGTAGTACCCCTTTGAAAAACAACAGCGAGGAGGCAAAAGGCCAGTAGAACCGCCGGAGCGGTACTACCGCTCGTCCTCACGGTACTACCGCTCGTCCTCACGGTACTACAGCTAGGGATAGCGGTACTACCGCAAATGGTAGCGGTACTACTGCTTGCGAGCGGTACTAAAAAAAATAGTTCCGTGCCTACCTCCGCTGAGCAAAACACGAGATTTTGGTCCGGAGCGGTACTACCGCTCAGGAGCCGCGGTAGTACCGCTCGGGAGCGGTAGTAAAAAATTACTTCTGCTCTAGCCGCGGTAGTACCGCTGCAGCCTTTACCAAAACAGCCACAACTTCTGCAAACGGACTCCGAATTCAACGAAACCAAGTTTGTTGGAAAGCTAGCGACAAGGGCTAACACAATCTTGATAGAAATAACAATAAGAAGGAATATAGAAAAGGCCCATAAGAAAATGGTGAGAACCCTTCCTCGAATAGGACTGGTAAAACCTCCAACACCGAAAACGCAATAGAAGAAGCATATGAACTCCGTTTTCGATGAACTCGAGCTTGTCATCAAGATGACCATAAGCTCTAAGACTCACAAAGAGAACCAAACAAGAACCAAGAAAGATGATGCAAGGATGCAATGGTTTGAGCTCTCTACGAACGATACGATCAAGCTACTCATCGAGAGCCCCCCTTGATAGTACGGCAATCGATCCTATAACCCGGTCTCCCAACTACCACCATGAGACCGGCAAAAGAGAAAACCTATCAAGGGCAAACATTTGCCTTGCACAAAGTCCACTTGAGCTAGATGATGATGATGTTGACTTCCTCAAGTTGGACCACCTTTCTTGATTGCGTTGGCTCGGTGAAGACTAGTTGATTGCTCCCCCATACTCCACTATGGGTGAGCCACTCTTTGGCTCATCTTCACAAGTCCATTGCCACCACAATGGACGGCAAGCTTCAAGCATGTGATCTCTTTGTGATGATCCACTTGAACTTGCACACCACAACATAACCCCACAAAGAACTCTCACGAAGACCATGGGTTAGTACACAAAGCGTAATTGACAATGCTTACCATACCATGGGATCGCTTGGTCCCCCTCGGTACATCTTCTACGCTTTGTGTGTTGATCAACTTGATTCACTCTTTGACTTAGTCTTGATCAACCTCTCGCATGACCAATCTTTAGGTAATTCCTTGAATAGCATCTTGGTCATCACAAACTCTCCTTGAAACCAACAAATGGACTCCAAGAAAAGCCTATGGACAAATCCTTCAAATATAACTCAAGGCAACCATTAGTCCATAGAGATTGTCATCAATTACCAAAACCAAACATGGGGGCACCGCATGTTCTTTCACTTTTGGAATCTCTCGACAAAATGTGTCATGTTCAGTGGCAACATTTTGACTTCTTTCGAGATGTTAAATTAATTCATGAACAACAATTCCATCCTTGCCTCTAGTGGTCGGTGATCTCATCGTCAACCTCTTTGACTACCTGCCCACGAATTGCTGTTAACCCAGAATGAGTTCAGGCTATTCTTGACTGGACACCTCCGAAGAACGTCAAGCAAGTGAGAAGTTTTCTCGGCCTTGCAAGCTATTGCCGTCGGTTTGTTGAGAATTTTTCTAAGATTGCTAAGCCTTTGACTGATCTTCTTCACAAGGGCATTAAATTTGAATGGACAGACAAATGTCAAGAAAGTTTTCAAACACTCAAAGTCAAGCTAACATCTGCCCCAGTACTATCTCCTCCAGATACCCGCAAAGACTTTGTGATTTATTGTGACGCATCCCGTGAAGGATTAGGCTGTGTCCTAATGCAAGAGCGTAAAGTGATTGCTTATGGCTCTCGTCAGTTGCGCCCACATGAAGAGAATTATCCGGTACATGATCTAGAACTAGCTGCTGTGATCTATGCATTGCAGTTGTGGCGACATTACCTTCTCGGTAATCGTTGCGAGATCTACACGGATCATAAAAGTCTGAAGTACTTGTTCACTCAGCCATCTCTAAACCTCCGTCAGCAAAGATGGATGGAGGCCATTGCGGACTATGATTTGGGTATATCCTATACCCCTGGCAAGGCTAACGTGATGGCTGATGCCTTAAGCCGCAAGTCCTATTGCGACAACCTCATGGTTAGGCGAGCTCAACCTCGTCTTTTTGAAGAACTATGCAAGCTGAATCTCCGTATTATCCCACAGGGTTCTCTTAATAACCTTGTGATACAACCAGATCTTGAGAAAGCTGTTAAGAATGCGCAAGCTAAAGATGCTGAAATTGATCTGATGAAGAAAAATCTTCACCTTGTAAAGTACAGGGATTTCTCGCTGTCTGAAGATGGAACCTTGTATTTCAGAAACCACATTGTCGTACCTCGCTTCGAACTTATGACTGACAAGGTCATGAAGGAGGCACATGATACACCGTTGTCTATTCATCCGGGTAGCACCAAGATGTATCGTGATCTCCGTCAAAGGTACTGGTGGTCTAGAATGAAGCAGGACATTGCTCGCTATGTTGCTGAATGTGATGTGTGTCGTCGCGTTAAAGCAGAACATTAGAAGCCTGCTGGAATTCTGCAACCCCTTCCTATTCCTCTATGGAAATGGGATAAGGTTCAGATGGATTTCGTTACAGGACTTCCCAGGTCACAGAAGGGTCACGATGCTATCCTTGTCGTCGTCGATCAACTTTCCAAAGTTGCACACTTTCTGCCTATCAAAGAGACTATCACTGCTAGTCAGTTAGCAGAGTTGTATATCTCCAGAATTGTTTCACTCCACGGTATTCCGAAGGAGATCAGTTCGGACCGTGGCGGTCTTTTCACTTCCAAATTCTGGGAGAGTTTCCAAACAGCTATGGGAACTCATATTACCTGGAGTTCAGCTTATCACCCTCAATCTCAAGGCCAAGTCGAATGAGTCAATCAAGTGCTTGAAGACATGCTTCGGGCTTGTGTTATTTCTTTGGGCAAGAAGTGGGAAGAATCTCTCCCGTATGCCGAGTTCTCCTATAACAACAGCTATCAAGCCAGCTTGAAAATGGCTCCCTTTGAAGTTCTTTATGGACGTAAGTGTCGAACCCCTCTGAATTGGTCAGAAACTGGGGAACGACCGCTCGTGGGTCCGGATATTATTCAACACGCCGAAGAACAAGTTCGTATTGTCCGGGAAAATCTCAAGGCGGCTCAGGACCGCCAGAAGAGCAACTACGATCGCAAACGATGGGGTTTGACTTATCAACCTGGTGATCAAGCTTATCTGCGAGTCACTCCTATGAAGGGCACTCACCGTTTTGGAATCAAGGGTAAGTTAGCTCCACGCTACATTGGTCCTTTCCGCATTGTTGCTAGACGTGGTCAGGTGGCGTATAAATTGGAGTTGCCGCCGCAATTCTCTCATATCCACGACGTCTTCCATGTGTCGCAACTTCGTCAATGCTTCAAGGAATCTCTGCACCGAGCTGTGGATCACGAAATGCTCGAATTGCATGATGACCTTTCTTATAAGGAGCATCCGATCCGCATTCTCGATGAAGCTGAACGTCGAACCCGTCAGAAGGTTACCAAGTTCCTCAAAGTGCAGTGGTCAAATCATACTGAAGATGAAGCCAGTTGGGAACGCGAGGATAATCTTCGTACGGAATACCCCGAACTTTTTCCTTCTACCTCTTAATTCTCAGGACGAGAATTCTTGTTAGTAGAGGAGATTTGTAACACCCCCAGTGGTTAACTACAGTAATCACCCTTTTTGATTATGCCATGTCATCATGTTTAACAGTGCATGACCATCATTAGCATTGTGTTGCATTTCAACTCCTAAGTCAAAATCCAAATTTAAATGAAAGTGGAAAATAAAAGTTGTCTAACATAAAAACTAAAATGTTCGATAAATAACAAATAATGTAGAGGCTATTCTAAAATTGTAACCAACAATTAATAAAATAATTAGGTGGCTCAAACATTACCAAAACAGCTAGGATTAATGCATTTTAATTATTATAAAAATTGTGTGAACTCAAATTGTCTCCAAACTAATTTTTGGTAGTAGTAGGTAATGCCTAGTATTTATTGGAGCAATTGCCATGTTTTATAAAAATCAATTGGTGGCCTAACTATTTACTAAACAGGAGATATGATTAAATAAAAAGAAAAAAAAAGAAAAAAAAGAAAAACAAAACAAAACAGAAAAAGTAAAAGGAAGAACCCCCCCCGGCCCAACTGGGCCAAGGCCCAGCCGGCCGGCCCACCCCTCCCCTATATGGCCTCCCCCCTGGAGACCAGCAAACCCTAGCCCCCACCCAGCTCCATCCCCCCCCCCGATCCAGATCGGGCGCGCGCCCCCGCCCGCGCCCGACGCGTCGACCGCGCCCCGTCGCCGCCGACGGCGCACGACGCCGCCGCCTCGTCCCCGACGTCGCCTCTCCGCCACCACGCCGTCGTCTTCCCCGCGCCCACTGCCCCCTCCCTACACCGAACGGTGAGGCCCGGCCCCGACCTCTCCCCTCGCTCGCGCGCGCCTCGCCACGCCTCTATCGCCGGCTCGCACCTGCTCGCCCCGCCCCGAGCCCGTGCGCTCGCCCTGCTCGCGCCATCGCCGCGCTCCGCCCCGCTGCTCGCCGCCCCTGCTGCCGCGCCCGCTCGCCCCTCCCGAGCCGCTCACGCCACCGCGCCCGTGCCGCGCTCGCCCGCACCCGCCGCGCAGCTGCTACACCGCTGCTGGCCTCGCGCTCGCCTGCGCCGCCGCCGCCTTGCCTCGCCGCCACCCTGCCTCACCTGGCCCCGCCTCGCCCGCGCCTGCCTGTCGCCGCGCCCGCGCGCCCGCGCCCGCTAGCCTCCTGGGCCACTGCCCAGTGGGGCCCGTGCCCCTGTGACACTGACTAGGGGACCCCACGCCCAAAACAAAAAAAATGTAAAATAAAAATTATTAAAATTAATAATTAATTAATTAGTTAACTAATTAAGTTAATTAATCCTGATTAGGTTAATCTAAATTAGTTAATTAGTTTAAATAAATACTAATTAGTTTAGTTAATCACAAATTAGCCTAATCAGACGCTGACAGGTGGGACCCACTGGTCCTGACGTCATGCTAACATCAGCAAACACTGTTTCGAATAATGTTTGATTTAAATAAATAATTAAATTCCAGAAAATTAATAAAAACTTTAGAAAATCATATTAAATAATCCGTAACTCCGATGGAAAAACTTTGTACATGAAAGTTGCTCAGAACGACGAGACGAATTCGAATACGTGGTCCGTTCATCCGTCACACGTTCCTAACTATCCGAACGTGCAACCGTTCCCCTCCGGTCATCTGTCTGGCAAATGTCCGGAACCGGGAAAACATTCCCGGATGAATCCCACCTTCGCCAGTATCACCCGGCACTGCGATAGATCACCTCCGTCACCGCGTATTGCCATGTTATGCTTTGTGCTGCACTTGTTCGCTGAGTATTTATACTGTTTCCTCCCCCTCTTCTCTCTCGCTAGATCCCGACGTCGTCCCCGAGACCGACGCAGCTCCGGAGTTCGACGACCCCTGAAGACCTTGCCCTTGCCGCCGAGCAACCAGGCAAGCCCCCCCCCCCTTGATCATCCCGATATCGCCCATTCTATTCTCTCATGCTTGCATTAGAATTGCTGCTGCTGCTGCTGCTTTACCTATTCTGATGCATAGCCTGTTTATTGTAACCTGCTGTTGATAATTACCTGCATAACCTAAACTGCTTAGTATAGGCTGGGTAGAGACCTATTAGTGACCCCACTTATCCCGACTGCCCCGCTGGATTATCAGAAGACCCGATCAACGGGATTGAAGACCAGGCCCCGACACCGCACATCACCCCCCCTAGTTGTAACGACACTGCAGCGTTACTATCGAGTGCCGAGGGTGAAACCTCTTGTAGCACTCCTGATGTTAACTCTGTAGAGTAGCTATTCGGTCGTGGTCATCGAGGGTGATTCCTCCTTCACCGCTTCCGCTAACGACGTTGTCGTACAACACCTCAAGTGTGAACCCAGTGAGGGTGATTCCTCCGAGTTCACCTTGACGGATACATCAAGTAGGAATCCAACGAGGGTGATACCTCGGATTCCCCTGATGTTATGGACACACGGATAATTGGACTTTACACTGTTACTTGGATAGGCGGGTCGACCCTGAGGGGTACCCGCGTGCGCCTGAGAGGCGAGTGTTGTTAAGACGGGTGCCTGTATGGTGCCCGAGTGCTGAATACGAGGCGCGGCCGGGCATTCTTAACCCTTGCAGCAAGTCCTCGAGACGGGGCGACAGGGTCACATCTTTCATGAGTCTCTGCTCGTTACCGCAAGCCCAAGGAACTAGCGATTTGGATATTTGATCCGAGCAGGCCTCTGGTCTGATAGCACTAACCATCACGTGGGCATAGTATGGGCGTTCTGCATCGTAGCGTCAACCGACAGTTCTGTCAGACGTCCAGTTCAGCATTGTGGCATGGTCGGATCGTACCGACCCTCCGAGGCGATGCTGGTATCCACCCTGCACACAACGACCCGGAGTGCACAGGGCGATGGCCCAAGACCCCTGAGTGCTTAGGATGTAGACCGGCGGGGACCTCTCTGCTGAGCTTTAGGTAGGGCTGCGGTGTGTCGTTTGGCCGAGGCCAGGCATGACCCAGGAAAGTGTGTCCGGTCGGAGTTAATCGAGCGTGTTGGGTAAGTTGGTGCACCCCTGCAGGGAAGAAAACTTCTATCGATAGCCTGTCCTACGGTAAAGGACACTCGGAGTTGTATCCCGATCGATACAGCTAGAACATGAGATGAGACCTGGATATAAGGCTCTGGGATTGCTTCTCGCAGGGAGTCGAGAAGGGATCTCCGGACGAGGTTGATGAGTGTATGGCTCTGGGATTGCTTTCTCGCAGGGCGTCGAGAAAGGATCTCTGGGTGAGGTTGAGACTTAATGATACTGCTACATTATATTGTACTGTTCTACTCTCTGCCATTGCTGCAAGAACGCTGAAGATGCTAGTCTTCGATAGGACTAGGCCTTCTCTCTATTCTGGCATTTCTGCAGCCCAGTCCACATATACAGCCTCCCTTTGAAAATGTCGCATATGTAGTGTAGATCCTTGCTTGCTGAGTACTTCTGAGTACTCACGGTTGCTTTGTTTTCCTTTTCTCCCCTTATCAGTTTGTCGTGACCAAGATGACGGAGCCCCTGAGACAGATGCCTCGTCGATCTACTTCTACTACTACTACTACTACCCAGAGGATGGATACTACTACGAGTTGACTGACGACCAGGAGTAGGATCGAAGGGTCCCAGGCAGGAGGCCTACGCCTTTCGATCGTAGTGTTTTATTTTGCCCCGCCTTTCTAGAGGCCTTTCTGTTTTTGTTTCATATCTGTACTCAGATATCTGATGCTTCCGCTGACGCTTGTTCGCAAGCTTATGTATTCGAGCCCTCGAGGCCCCTTGCTTGTAATATAAAGCTTGTATGACTTTATTTATGTTTTAGAGTTGTGTTGTGATATCTTCCCGTGAGTCCTTAGGCTTGATCGTGTGCATTTGCGTGTATGATTAGTGCACGATCGGGCCGGGGGCGTCACACCTCCCACCTATATATATGTGGGAGGGGGCGCCTAGCACACCCCAGACAATTGCCTAGCCGTGTGCGGCGCCCCCCTCCACCGTTTACACCCTCGGTCATATTTTCGTAGTGCTTAGGCGAAGCCCTGCGGAGATCACTTCACCATCACCGTCACCACGCCGTCATGCTGACGGAACTCATCTGCTACCTCGACGTCTTGCTGGATCAAGAAGGCGAGGGACGTCACCGAGCTGAACGTGTGCAAAACGCAGATGTGTCGTGCGTTCGGTACTTGATCGGTTGAAACGCGAAGAAGTTCGACTACATCAACCGCGTTGTGAAACGCTTCCGCTTACGGTCTACGAGGGTATGTAGACACACTCTCCCCCTCGTTGCTATGCATCTCCATGGATAGATCAATGCGTGTGCGTAGATTTTTTTTTGCTTTCCATGCAACGTTACCCAACAATGGCATCATGAGCCAGGTCTATGCGTAGATGATATGCACGAGTAGAACACAAAGAGTTGTGGGCGGTGATAGTCATACTGCTTACCACCAATGTCTTATTTTGATTCGGTGGTATTGTGGGATGAAGCGGCCCGGACCAACCTTACATGTCCATGCACATGAGACCGGTTCCACCGACTGACATGCAACTAGTTTTGCATAAAGGTGGCTGGCGGGTGTCTGTTTCTCCTACTTTAGTTGAATCAAATTTGACTACGGCCGGTCCTTGAAGAAGGTTAAAACAGCAAACTTGACGAATCACCGTTGTGGTTTTTGCCGTAGGTAAGAACGGTTCTTGCTAGAAACCCGTAGCAGCCACATAAAACTTGCAACAACAAAGTAGAGGACGTCTAACTTGTTTTTGCAGGGTATGTTGTGATGTGATATGGTCAAGACATGATGTGATATACGTTATTGTATGAGATGATCATGTTTTGTAAGATATCAGGCAACCGGCAGGAGCCTTATGGTTGTCTCTTTATTGTATGAAATGCAAATGCCATGTAATTGCTTTACTTTATCGCTATGAGTTAGCAATAGTTGTAGAAGCAATAGTTGGCGAGACGACCACGACGCAACGATGGAGATCAAGGTGTCGAGCCGGTGACGATGGAGATCATGACGATGCTTTGGAGATGGAGATGAAAAGCACGAGATGATGATGGCCATATCATGTCACATATTTTGATTGCATGTGATGTTTATCTTTTATGCATCTTATTTTGCTTAGTATGGCGGTAGCATTATAAGATGATCCCTTCACAAAATTTCAAGGTAAAAGTGTTCTCCCTGAGTATGCACCGTTGCTACACGTCGTGTTGAGACACCACGTGATGATCGGGTGTGATAGACTCTACGTTCACATACAATGGGTGTAAGACAGTTTTGCACATGCAGAATACTTGGGTTAAACTTGACGAGCCTAGCATGTACAGACATGGCCTCGGAACACTGGAGATCGAAAGATCGAACGTGAATCATATAGTAGATATGATCAACATAGAGATGTTCATCATTGATGACTACCCCATCTCACGTGATGATCGGACATGGGTTAGTTGATTTGGATCACGTATCACTTAGATGACTTAAGGGATGTCTATTTAAGTGGGAGTTCTTAAGTAATTTGATTAATTGAACTTAATTTATCATGAACTTAGTCCTGATAGTATTTGCATATCTATGTTGTAGATCAATGGCCCGTGCAACCGTTCCCCTGAATTTTAATACGTTCCTAGAGAAAGCTAAGTTGAAAGATGATGGTAGCAACTACACGGACTGGGTCCGTAACTTGAGGATTATCCTCATTGCTACACAGAAGAATTATGTCCTTGATGCACCATTAGGTGAAAGGCCTGCTGCAGGAGCAGAAGCTGATATTTTGAACGTCTGGCAAGCTCGATCTGATGACTACTCGATAGTTTAGTGTGCCATGCTTTACGGCTTAGAACCGGGACTTCAAAGACGTTTTGAACGTCATGGAGCATATGAGATGTTCCAAGAGTTGAAGTTAATATTTCAAGCAAATGCCCGGGTTGAGAGATATGAAGTCTCCAACAAGTTCTATAGCTGCAAGATGGAGGAGAACAGTTCTGTCAGTGAACACATACTCAAAATGTCTGGGTATTATAATCACTTGACTCAGCTGGGAGTTGATCTTCCAGTTGATTGTGTTATTGACAGAGTTCTTCAATCACTGCCACCAAGCTACAAAGGCTTTGTGATGAACTATAATATGCAAGGGATGAACAAAACAATTCCCGAGCTCTTCGCAATGCTTAAGGCTGCGGAGGTAGAAATCAAGAAGGAGCATCAAGTGTTGATGGTTAACAAAACCACTAGTTTCAAGAAAAAGGGCAAGGGAAAGAAAGGGAACTTCAAAAAGAATGGCAAGCAAGTTGTCACTCCCGGGAAGAAGCCCAAAGCTAGACCCAAGCCTGAAACTGAGTGCTTCTACTGCAAAGGGACTGGTCACTGGAAGCAGAACTGCCCCAAGTATTTGGTGGATAAGAAGGATGGCAAAGTGAACAAAGGTATATTTGATATACATGTTATTGATGTGTACCTTACTAATGCTCGTAGTAGAGCCTGGGTATTTGATACTGGTTCGGTTGCTCATATTTGTAACACGAAACAGGAGCTACGAATTAAACGAAGATTGGCTAAGGACGAGGTGATGATGCGCGTCGGGAATGGTTCCAAGGTCGATGTGATCGCTGTCAGCACGCTACCTCTACATCTACCTTCGGGATTAGTTTTAGACCTAAATAATTGTTATTTGGTGCCAGCGTTGAGCATGAACATTATATCTGGATCTTGTTTAGTGCGAGACGGTTATTCATTTAAATTAGAGAATAATGGTTGTTCTATTTATATGAGTAATATCTTTTATGGTCATGCACCCTTGAAGAGTGGTCTATTTTTGTTGAATCTCGATTGTAGTGATACACATATTCATAATATTGATGCCAAAAGATGCAAAGTTGATAATTATAGTGCAACATATTAATGGCACTGCCGTTTAGGTCATATTGGTGTAAAACTCATGAAGAAACTCCATGCAGATGGGCTATTGGAATCACTTGATTATGAATCATTTGATACTTGCGAACCATGCCTCATGGGCAAGATGACTAAAACTCCATTCTCCGGAACAATGGAGCGAGCCAATGACTTATTGGAAATAATACATACCGATGTATGCGCACCGATGAGTGTTGAGGCACGCGGCGGGTATCGTTATTTTCTGACCTTCACAGATGATTTGAGTAGATATGGGTATATCTACTTAATGAAACACAAGTCTGAAACATTTGAAAAGTTTAAAGAATTTCAGAGTGAAGTGGAGAATCATCGTAACAAAAAAATAAAGTTTCTACGATCTGATCGCGGAGGCGAATATTTGAGTTACGAGTTTGGCCTTCATTTAAAACGATGTGTAATAGTTTCACAACTCACGCCACCTGGAACACCACAGCGTAATGCTGTGTCCGAACATCGTAACCGTACTTTATTGGATATGGTGCGTTCTATGATGTCTCTTACCGATTTACCACTATCGTTTTGGGGTTATGCATTAGAGACAGCTGCATTCACATTAAATAGGGCACCATCTAAATCCATTGAGACGACACCGTATGAACTATGGTTTGGCAAGAAACCTAAGTTGCCGTTTCTTAAAGTTTGGGGTTGCGACACTTATGTCCAAAGGCTTCAGCCTGATAAGCTCGAACCCAAATCGGAGAAGTGCGTCTTCATAGGATACCCTAAGGAAACAATTGGGTACACTTTCTACCACAGATCCAAAGGCAAGATCTTTGTTGCCAAGGATGGAACCTTTCTAGAGAAGGAGTTTCTCTCGAAAGAAGTGAGTGAGAGGAAAGTAGAACTTGATGAGGTAATCGTACCTTCTCTCGAATTGGAAAGTAGCACATCAGAGAAATCCGTTCACATGATGCCTACACCAACTAGAGAGGAAGCAAATGATCATGATCATGAAACTTCAGATTAAGTTGCTACAGAACCTCGTAGGTCAACCAGAGCACGATCCGCACCAGAGTGGTACGGTAATCCTGTTCTGGAAGTCATGTTATTAGACCAAGGCGAACCTACTAACTATGAAGAAGCTATGATGAGCCCAGATTCCGACAGATGGCTTGAGGCCATGAAATCTGAGATAGGATCCATGTATGAGAACAAAGTGTGGACTTTGGTGGACTTGCCCGATGAGTGGCAAGCCATAGAGAATAAATGGATCTTCAAAAGGAAGACTGACGCTGATGGTAATGTTACTGTCTACAAAGCTCGACTTGTCGCAAAAGGTTTTCGACAAGTTCAAGGGGTTGACTACAATGAGACTTTCTCACCCGTAGCGATGCTTAAGTCCGTCCGAATCATGTTAGCAATTGCCGCATTTTATGATTATGAAATCTGGCAAATGGACGTCAAAACTGCATTCCTTAATGAATTTCTTAAAGAAGAGTTGTATATGATGCAACCAGAAGGTTTTGTCGATACTAAAGGTGCTAACAAAGTGTGCAAGCTCCAGCGATCCATCTATGGACTGGTGCAAGCATCTCGGAGTTGGAATATACGCTTTGACGAGGTGATCAAAGCATATGATTTTATACAGACTTTCGGTGAAGCCTGTATTTACAAGAAAGTGAGTGGGAGCTCTGTAGCATTTCTGATATTATATGTGGATGACATATTGTTGATTGAAAATGATATAGAATTTCTGGATAGCATAAAAGGATACTTGAATAAGAATTTTTCAATGAAAGACCTCGGTGAAGCTGCTTATATATTGGGCATCAAGATCTATAGCGATAGATCGAGACGCTTAATAGGACTTTCACAAAGCACATACCTTGATAAAGTTTTGAAGAAGTTCAAAATGGATCAGTCAAAGAAAGGGTTCTTGCCTGTGTTACAAGGTGTGAAGTTGAGTCAGACTCAAAGCCCGGCCACTGCAGAAGATAGAGAGAAAATGGAAGTCATTCCCTATGCCTCAGCCATAGGTTCTATCATGTATGCTATGCTGTGTACCAGACCTGATGTGTGCCTTGCCATAAGTCTGGCAGGGAGGTACCAAAGTAATCCAGGAGTGGATCACTGGACAGCGGTCAAGAACATCCTGAAGTACCTAAAAAGGACCAAGGATATGTTTCTTGTTTATGGAGGTGACAAAGAGCTCGTCGTAAACGGTTACGTCGATGCTAGCTTTAACACTGATTCGGATGACTCTAAGTCACAAACCGGATACGTATTTATATTGAATGGTGGAGCTGTCAGTTGGTGCAGTTCCAAGCAGAGCGTCGTGGCGAGATCTACGTGTGAAGCGGAGTACATAGCTGCTTCGGAAGCAGCAAATGAAGGAGTCTGGATGAAGGAGTTCATATCCGATTTGGGTGTAATACCTAGTGCATCGGATCCAATGAAAATCTTTTGTGACAGCACTGGAGCAATTGCCTTGGCGAAGGAATCCAGGTTTCACAAGAGAACCAAACACATCAAGAGACGCTTCAACTCCATTCGTGAACAAGTCAAGGATGGAGACATAGAAATTTGCAAGATACATACGGATCTAAATGTAGCAGACCTGTTGACTAAGCCTCTTCCACGAGCAAAACATGATCATCACCAAGACTTCATGGGTGTTAGATTCATTACAATGTAATCTAGATTATTGACTCTAGTGCAAGTGGGAGACTGAAGGAAATATGCCCTAGAGGCAATAATAAAGTTGTTATTTTATATTTCTTATTCATGATAAAGGTTTATTATTCATGCTAGAATTGTATTGATCGGAAACATGAATACATGTGTGAATACATAAACAAACACCGTGTCCCTAGTGAGCCTCTACTTGACTAGCTCGTTGATCAAAGATGGTTATGGTTTCCTAACCATGGACATGAGTTGTCATTTGATAACGGGATCACATCATTAGGAGAATGATGTGATGGACAAGACCCATCCGTTAGCTTAGCATAATGATCGTTCGGTTTTATTGCTATTGCTTTCTTTATGTCAAATACATATTCCTTCGACTATGAGATTATGCAACTCCCGGATACCAGAGGAATGCCTTGTGCGCTATCAAACATCACAACGTAACTGGGTGATTATAAAGATGCTCTACAGGTATCTCCGAAGGTGTTTGTTGAGTTGGCATAGATCGAGATTAGGATTTGTCGCTCCGAGTATCGGAGAGGTATCTCTGGGCCCTCTCGGTAATACACATCATAAGCTTGCAAGCAAACGACTAAGGAGTTAGTCATGAGGTGATGTATTACGGAATGAGTAAAGAGACTTGCCGGTAACGAGATTGAACTAGGTATGAAGATACCAACGATCGAATCTCGAGCAAGTAACATACTGATGGACAAAGGGAATTACGTATGTTGTCATAACGGTTCAACCGATAAAGATCTTCGTAGAATATGTAGGAGCCAATATGGGCATCCAGGTTCCACTATTGGTTATTGACCGGAGATGTGTCTCTGTCATGTCTACATAGTTCTCGAACCCGTAGGGTCCGCACGCTTAACGTTCGTTGGCGATACAGTATTATATGAGTTATGTGATTTGGTGACTGAATGTTGTTCGGAGTCTCGGATGAGATCACGGACATGACGAGGAGTCTCAAAATGGTCGAGAGGTAAAGATTGATATATAGGACGATGGTATTCGGACACCGGAAGTGTTTCGGGGGGTACCGGGTACTTATCGGGTCATCGAAAGGGGTTCCGGGCACCCCCGGCAAAAGATATGGGCCAAGAGGGAAAACGCACCAGCCCCACAAGGGGCTGGTGCGCCCCCCATATGGGCCGGCCTAAGGAGGAGAAGGAAAGGGGAGAAGGAAAAGGAAAGTGCGGATTAGGATTCCCACTTCCTTCTCTCTCCCTTCCCCCCCCCCCCCCCCCCCCCCCTCTTTCCTTCCTCCTTGGGAAAACATGGCAGGGGGGCGCAGGGCAAGGCAGGGCCCCTAGGGGGCCGGCGGCCAGCCCTAGGGCGCGCCCTGGCCTCTCCCCTCCCCCTCCCACCTATATATATGTGGGAGGGGGGCGCCTAGCACACCCCAGACAATTGCCTAGCCGTGTGCGGCGCCCCCCTCCACTGTTTACACCCTCGGTCATATTTTCGTAGTGCTTAGGCGAAGCCCTACGGAGATCACTTCACCATCACCGTCACCACGCCGTCGTGCTGACGGAACTCATCTACTACCTCAACGTCTTGCTGGATCAAGAAGGCGAGGGACGTCACCGAGCTGAACGTGTGCAGAACGCGGAGGTGTCGTGCGTTCGGTACTTGATCGGTTGAAGCGCGAAGAAGTTCGACTACATCAACCGCGTTGTGAAACGCTTCCGCTTACGGTCTATGAGGGTACGTAGACACATTCTCCCCCTCGTTGCTATGCATCTCCATGGATAGATCATTGCTTGTGCGTAGAAATTTTTTTGTTTTCCATGCAACGTTACCCAACACCAAGCCCCCATCTCCTTGTTGCAACCTTGGAGGAAGGTCGAAAGGAGGCCACCGGAGGAGCCACCACCTCGAGGTGCAACCATGTGTTGTTGCCACCACACCGTCTTCTTCATAAACGCACGTGATGGGTTGTAACAACTCTTGAAACCATTTTCTTAATGTTATGTTATTTGAGTAGTTGTTGGCTATGGGTGTGGTCATCTAGTAAGTATTTGATAGACATCGTTTACACCTGAGTGTCCTCTTTGTGTTATTATTTGTCTTTGCGGTAATTTAGTGAGTGGATCCGTCCAATCCATCAGTGTAGTTGGAGAGTTTCAACTCTCTAGGCTTCACATGAAGTTGGTGAAGGAAATATGCCCTAGAGGCAATAATAAAGTTGTTATTTTATATTTCCTTATTCATGATAAAGGTTTATTGTTCATGCTAAAATTGTATTGATCGGAAACCTAAATACATGTGTGAATACATAAACAAACATCGTGTCCCTAGTGAGCCTCTACTTGACTAGCTCGTTGATCAAAGATGGTTATGGTTTCCTAACCATGGACATGAGTTGTCATTTGATAACGGGATCACATCATTAGGAGAATGATGTGATGGACAAGACCCATCCGTTAGCTTAGCATAATGATCATTCAGTTTTATTGCATTTGCTTTCTTCATGTCAAATACATATTCCTTCGACTATGAGATTATGCAACTCCCGGATACCGGAGGAATGCCATGTGTGCTATCAAACGTCACAACATAACTGGGTGATTATAAAGATGCTCTACAGGTATCTCCGAAGGTACTTGTTGAGTTGGCATAGATCGAGATTAGGATTTGTCACTCCGAGTATCGGAGAGGTATCTCTAGGCCCTCTCGGTAATACACATCATAAGCTTGCAAGCAAACGACTAAGGAGTTAGTCACAAGATGATGTATTATGGAACGAGTAAAGAGACTTTTTGGTAAGGAGATTGAACTAGGTATGGAGATACCGACGATCGAATCTCGGGCAAGTAACATACCGATGGACAAAGGGAATTACGTATGTTGTCATAACGGTTCGACCGATAAATATCTTCGTAGAATATGTAGGAGCCAATATGGGCATCCAGGTTCCGCTATTGGTTATTCACCGGAGAGGTGTCTCGGTCATGTCTACATAGTTCTCGAACCCGTAGGGTCCGCACGCTTAACGTTCGATGATGATATAGTATTATATGAGTTATGTGATTTGGTGACCGAATGTTGTTCGGAGTCCCGGATGAGATCACGTACATGACGAGGAGAATTGAAATGGTCGAGAGGTAAATATTGATATATAGGACGATGGTATTCGGACAACGGGAGTGTTTCGGGGGATACCGCGTACTTATCGGGTCACCGGAAGGGGTTCCGGGCACCCCTGGGAAAAGATATGGGCCTTATGGGCCAAGAGGGGAAATGCACCAGCCACAAGGGGCTGGTGCGCCCCCCATAGCAGGCCGGCCTAGGTGGAGAAGGAAAGGGGGGAGGGAAAGGAAAGTGTGGAATAGGATTCCCACTTCCTTCCCTCTCCCCCCCCCCCCTCTTTCCTTCCCCCTCGGTTAAATATGGCAGGGGAGGGGCGCGGCTTGGGAGGGACTCCAAGTAGGATTCCTCCTACTTGGGAGCCTCCTATGGCTGCTCCTCCCTCCCTCCCACCAATATATATGTGGGAAGGGGGCGGCTAGCACACACCAGACAATTGCCTAGCCGTGTGCGGCGCCCCCCTCCACCGTTTACACCACCGGTCATATTTTCGTAGTGCTTAGGCGAAGCCCTGCGGAGATCACTTCACCATCACCGTCACCACACCGTCGTGCTAACGGAACTCATCTACTACCTCGACGTCTTGCTGGATCAAGAAGGCGAGGGACGTCATCAAGCTGAACGTGTGCAGAACGCGGAGGTGTCGTGCGTTCGGTACTTGATCGGTTGAAGCGCGAAGAAGTTCGACTACATCAACCGCGTTGTGAAACGCTTCCGCTTACGGTCTACGAGGGTACGTAGACATACTCTCCCCCTCGTTGCTATGCATCTCCATGGATAGATCATTGTGTGTGCGTAGAAATTTTTTTGTTTTCCAAGCAACGTTTCCCAACAGTGGCATCATGAGCCAGGTCTATGCGTAGATGATATGCACGAGTAGAACACAAAGAGTTGTGGGCGGTGATAGTCATACTGCTTACCACCAACGTCTTATTTTGATTCGGCGGTATTGTGGGATGAAGCGGCTCGGACCAACCTTACATGTCCATGCACATGAGACCGGTTCCACCGACAGACATGCAACTAGTTTTGCATAAAGGTGGCTGGCGGGTGTCTGTTTCTCCTACTTTAGTTCAATCGAATTTGACTACGGCCGGTCCTTGAAGAAGGTTAAAACAGCAAACTTGACGAATCACCGTTGTGGTTTTTGCCGTAGGTAAGAACGGTTCTTGCTAGAAGCCCGTAGCAGCCACGTAAAACTTGCAACAACAAAGTAGAGGACGTCTAACTTGTTTTTGCAGGGCATGTTGTGATGTGATATGGTCAAGACATGATGTGATATACATTATTGTATGAGATGATCATGTTTTGTAAGCTATCGGCAACCGGCAGGAGCCTTATGGTTGTCTCTTTATTGTATGAAATGCAAACGTCATGTAATTGCTTTACTTTATCGCTATGAGTTAGCAATAGTTGTAGAAGCAGTAGTTGGTGAGACGACCACGATGCAACGATGGAGATCAAGGTGTCAAGCCGGTGACGATGGAGATCATGACGATGCTTTGGAGATGGAGATCAAAAGCACGAGATGATGATGGCCATATCATGTCACGTATTTTGATTGCATGTGATGTTTATCTTGTATGCATCTTATTTTGCTTAGAACAACGGTAGCATTATAAGATGATCCCTTCATTAAATTTCAAGATATAAGTGTTCTCCCCAAGTATGCACCATTGCGAAAGTTCATCGTTTCGAGACACCACGTGATGATCGGGTGTGATAGACTTTACGTTCACATACAACGGGTGTAAGACAGTTTTGCACATGCAGAATACTTGGGTTAAACTTGACGAGCCTAGCATGTACAGACATGGTCTCGGAACACTGGAGACCAAAAGGTCGAACGTGAGTCATATAATAGATATGATCAACATAGAGATGTTCACCATTGATGACTACCCCATCTCACGTGATGATCGGACATGGGTTAGTTGATTTGGATCACGTATCACTTAGATAACTTGAGGGATGTTTATTTAAGTGGGAGTTCATTAGTAATTTGATTAATTGAACTTAATTTATCATGAACTTTGTCTTGATAGTTTTTGCATATCTATGTTGTAGATCAATAGCTCGCGTATAGCTCCCCTGTTTTATTTTTGATATGTTCCTAGAGAAAACTAAGTTGAAAGATGATAGTAGCAATGACGCGGACTGGGTCCATGATCTGAGGATTATCCTCATTGCTGCACAGAAGAATTATGTCCTTGATGCACCGCTAGGTGATAGACCTGTTGCAGGAGTAGATGCAGACGTTATGAACATTTGGCAAGCTCGATATGATGACTACTTAATAGTTTAGTGCGCCATCCTTTACGGCTTAGAACCGAGACTTCAAAAACGTTTTGAACGCCACGGAGCATATGAGATGTTCCACGAGCTGAAATTGGTATTTCAGACTCATGCCCGTGTCGAGAGGTATGAGGCCTCTGACAAGTACTTTGCCTACAAGATGGAGGAGAATAGCTCAGCCAGTGAGCATGTGCTCAGAATGTCTGAGTACTACAATCGCTTGAATCAAGTGGGAGTTAATCTTCCAGATAAGATAGTGATTGACAGAGTTCTCTAGTCACTATCACCAAGCTACTAGAACTTCGTGATGAACTATAATATGCAAGGGATGACGAAAACGATTCCTGAGCTCTTCGCGATGCTGAAATTGGCGAAGGTAGAAATCAAGAAAGAACATCAAGTGTTGATGGTTAACAAGACCACTAGTTTCAAGAAAAAGGGCAAGGAAAAGAAAGGGAACTTCAAGAAGAATCGCAAGCAGGTTGCCACTCCCGTGAAGAAGCCCAAAGCTGGACCTAAGCTTGAAACTAAGTGCTTCTACTGCAAAGGGAATGGTCACTAGAGGCGGAACTGCCCCAAATACTTGGCGGATAAGAAGGATGGCAAAGTGAACAAAGGTATATTTGATATACATGTTATTGATGTGTACTTTACTAGTGTTCATAGCAACCCCTGGGTATTTGATACCGGTTCAGTTGCTAAGATTAGCAACTCGAAACAGGAGTTACAGAATAAAACAGAGACTAGTTAAGGACGAGGTGACGATGTGTGTTGGAAGTGATTCCAAGGTTGATACGATCACCATCGTACACTCCCTCTACCTTCGGGATTAGTGTTGAACCTAAATAAATGTTATTTGGTGTTTGCGTTGAGCATGAATATGATTAGATCATGTTTATTGCAATACGGTTATTCATTTAAGTTAGAGAATAATTGTTGTTCTGTTTACATGAATAAAACCTTCTATGGTCATACACCCAATGTGAATGGTTTATTGAATCTCGATCGTAGTGATACACATATTCATAATATTGATGCCAAAAGATGCAAATTTGATAATGATAGTGACTGCCATTTAGGTCATATTGGTGTAAAGCGCATGAAGAAACTCCATGCAGATGGCCTTTTGGAGTCACTTGATTATGAATCATTTGATACTTGCGAGCCATGCCTCATGGGCAAGATGACTAAAACTCCGTTCTCCGGAACAATGGAGCGAGCTAATGACTTATTGGAAATAATACATACCGATGTATGCGGTCCGATGAGTGTTGAAGCACGCGGCGGGTATAGTTATTTTCTCACCTTCACTGATGATTTGAGTAGATATGGGTATATCTACTTGATGAAACACAAGTCCGAAACATTTGAAAAGTTTAAAGAATTTCAGAGTGAAGTTGAGAATCATCGTAACAAGAAAATAAAGTTTCTACGATCCGATCGCGGAGGCAAATATTTGAGTTACGAGTTTGGCCTTCATTTGAAACAATGTGGAATAGTTTCAGAATTCACGCCACCTGGAACACCACAGTGTAATGGTGTGTCCGAACGTCGTAACCGTACTTTATTGGATATGGTGCGTTCTATGATGTCTCTTACCGATTTACCACTATCGTTTTGGGGTTATGCATTAGAGACAGCTGCATTCACGTTAAATAGGGCACCATCTAAATCCGTTGAGACGACACCGTATGAACTGTGGTTTGGCAAGAAATCTAAGCTATCGTTTCTTAAAGTTTGGGGATGCGACGCTTATGTCAAAAGGCTTCAGCCTGATAAGCTCGAACCTAAATCAAAGAAGTGCGTCTTCATAGGATACCCTAAGGAAACAATTGGGTACACCTTCTACCATAGATCCGAATGCAAGATCTTTGTTGCTAAGAATGGGTCCTTTCTAGAGAAGGAGTTTCTCTCAAAAGAAGTGAGTGGGAGGAAAGTAGAACTTGATGAGGTAATTGTACCTTCTCTCGAATTGGAGAGTAACACATCACAGAAAACCGTTCCCGTGATGCCTACACCAACTAGAGAGGAAGCTAATGATGATGATCATGAAACTTCAGATCAAGTTACTACCAAACCTCGTAGGTCAACCAGAGCACGATCCGCACCAGAGTGGTACGGTAATCCTGTTCTGGAAGTCATGTTACTAGACCAAGGCGAACCTACGAATTATGAAGAAGCTATGATGAGCCCAGATTCCGATAAATGGCTGGAGGCCATGAAATCTGAGATAGGATCCATGTATGAGAACAAAGTGTGGACTTTGGTGGACTTGCCCGATGATCGGCAAGCCATAGAGAATAAATGGATCTTCAAGAAGAAGACTGACGCTGATGGTAATGTTACTGTCTATAAAGCTCGACTTGTCGCGAAAGGTTTTCGACAAGTTCAAGGAGTTGACTACGATGAGACTTTCTCATCCGTACGATGCTTAAGTCCGTCCGAGTCATATTAGCAATTGCCGCATTTTATAATTATGAAATCTGGCAAATGGATGTCAAAACTGCATTCCTTAATGCATATCTTAAAGAAGAGTTGTATATGATGCAACCAGAAGGTTTTGTCGATCCTAAAGGTGCTAACAAAGTGTGCAAGCTCCAGCGATCCATCTGTGGACTGGTGCAAGCATCTCGGAGTTGGAATATACGCTTTTATGAGGTGATCAAAGCATATGGTTTTATACAGACTTACGGTAAAGCATGTATTTACAAGAAAGTGAGTGGGAGCTCTGTAGCATTTCTAATATTATATGTGGATGACAAATTGTTGATTGGAAATGATATAGAATTTCTGGATAGCATAAAAGGATATTTGAATAAGAATTTTTCAATGAAAGACCTCAGTGAAGCTATTTACGTATTAAGCATCAAGATCTATAGGGATAGATCGAGATGTTTAATAGGACTTTCACAAAGCACATACCTTGAAAAAGTTTTTTGAAGAAGTTCAAAATAGATCAGTCAAAGAAAGGGTTCTTGCCTGTGTTGCAAGGTGTGAAGTTGAGTAAGACTCAAAACCCGACCACGGCAGAAGATAGAGAGAGAATGAAAGTCATTTCCTATGCCTCAGCCATAGGTTCTATAAAGTATGCCATGCTGTGTATCATACCTGTTGTGTACCTTGCCATGAGTTTGGCAAGGGGGTACAATAGTGATCCAGGAGTAGATCACTGGACAGCGGTCAAAATTATCCTTAGATGCCTTAAAGAGGACTAAGGAAATGTTTCTCGATTATGGAGGTGATAAAGAATTCGCCGTAAAGGGTTACGTCGATGCAAGCTTTAACACCGATCCGGATGACTCTGAGTCTTAATCTGGATACATATTGAAAGTGGGAGCAATCAGCTAGAGTAGCTCCATGCAGAGCATTGTAGACATAGAAATTTGCAAAATACATACAGATCTGAATGTGGCAGACCCATTGACTAAACTTCTCTCACAAACAAAACATGATCACACCTTAGTACTCTTTGGGTGTTAATCACATGGCGATGTGAACTAGATTATTGACTCTAGTAAACTCTTTGGGTGTTGGTCACATGGCGATGTGAACTATGGGTGTTAAATCACATGGTGATGTGAACTAGATTATTCACTCTAGTGCAAGTGGGAGACTGAAGGAAATATGCCCTAGAGGCAATAATAAAGTTGTTATTTTATATTTCCTTATTCATGATAAAGGTTTATTGTTCATGCTAGAATTGTATTGATCGGAAACATAAATACATGTGTGAATACATAAACAAACACCGTGTCCCTAGTGAGCCTCTATTTGACTAGCTCATTGATCAAAGATGGTTATGGTTTCCTAACCATGGACATGAGTTGTCATTTGATAATGGGATCACATCATTAGGAGAATGATGTGATGGCCAAGACCCATCTGTTAGCTTAGCATAATGATCATTCAGTTTTATTACAATTGCTTTCTTTATGTCAAATACATATTCCTTCGACTATGAAATTATGCAACTCCCGGATACCGGAGGAATGCCTTGTGTGCTATCAAATGTCACAACGTAACTGGGTGATTATAAAAGATGCTCTACAGGTATCTCCGAAGGTATTTGTTGAGTTGGCATAGATCGAGATTAGGATTTGTCACTCCGAGTATCGGAGAGGTATCTCTAGGCCTTCTCGGTAATACACATCATAAGCTTGCAAGCAAACGACTAAGGAGTTAGTCACGAGGTGATGTATTCCGGAACGAGTAAAGAGACTTTCCGGTAACGAGATTGAACTAGGTATGAAGATACCGACGATCGAATCTCGGGCAAGTAACATACCGATGGACAAAGGGAATTACGTACGTTGTCATAACGGTTCGACCGATAAAAATCTTCGTAGAATATGTAGGAGCCAATATAGGCATCCAGGTTCAGCTATTGGTTATTGACGAAAGAGGCGTCTCGGTCATGTCTATATAGTTCTCGAACCCGTAGGGTCCGCACGCTTAACGTTCGATGATGATATAGTATTATATGAGTTATGTGATTTGGTGACCGAATGTTGTTCGGAGTCCCCGATGAGATCACGGACATGACGAGGAGTCTTGAAATGGTCGAGAGGTAAAGATTGATATATAGGACGATGGTATTCGGACACCGGAAGTGTTTCAGGGGGTACCGGGTACTTATCGGGTCACCGGAAGGGGTTCCGGGCACCCCCGGCAAAAGATATGGGCCTTACGGGCCAAGAGGGGAAACGCACCAGCCACAAGTAGCTGGTGCGCCCCCCATAGCAGGCCGGCCTAGGTGAAGAAGGAAAGGAGGGAGGGAAAGGAAAGTGTGGAATAGGATTCCCACTTCCTTCCCTCCCCCCCCCCCTTTCCTTCCCCCTCGGTTAAATATCGCAGGGGAGGGCGCGGCTTGGGAGGGACTCCAAGTAGGATTCCTCCTACTTGGGCGCCTCCTATGGATGCTCCTCCCTCCCTCCCACCTATATATATGTGGGAAGGGGGCACCTAGCACACACCAGACAATTGCCTAGCTGTGTGCGGCGCCCCCCTCCACCGTTTACACCCCCGGTCATATTTTCATAGTGCTTAGGCGAAGCCCTGCGGGGATCACTTCACCATCACCGTCACCACACCATCGTGCTGACAGAAATCATCTACTACCTCGACGTCTTGCTGGATCAAAAAGGCGAGGGACGTCACCGAGCTGAACGTGTGTAGAACGCGGAGGTGCCGTGCGTTCGGTACTTGATCGGTTGAAGCGCGAAGAAGTTCGACTACATCAACCGCATTGTGAAACGCTTCCGCTTACGGTCTACGAGGGTACGTAGACATACTCTCCCCCTCGTTGCTATGCATCTCCATGGATAGATCATTGCATGTGCGTAGAAATTTTTTTGTTTTCCATGCAACGTTTCCCAACAGTGGCATCATGAGCCAAGTCTATGCGTAGATGATATGCACGAGTAGAACACAAAGAGTTATGGGCGGTGATAGTCATACTGCTTACCACCAATGTCTTATTTTGATTCGGCGGTATTGTGGGATGAAGCGGTCCGGACCAACCTTACATGTCCACACACATGAGACCGGTTCCACCGACAGACATGCAACTAGTTTTGCATAAAGGTCGCTGGCGGGTGTCTGTTTCTCCTACTTTAGTTGAATCAAATTTGACTACGGCCGGTCCTTGAAGAAGGTTAAAACAGCAAACTTAACGAATCACCGTTGTGGTTTTTGCCGTAGGTAAGAACGGTTCTTGCTAGAAGCCCGTAGCAGCCACGTAAAACTTGCAACAATAAAGTAGAGGACGTCTAACTTGTTTTTGCAGGGCATGTTGTGATGTGATATATGTTATTGTATGAGATGATCATGTTTTGT
Source organism: Thinopyrum elongatum (assembly GCA_011799875.1). NCBI lineage: Eukaryota > Viridiplantae > Streptophyta > Magnoliopsida > Poales > Poaceae > Thinopyrum > Thinopyrum elongatum. The sequence continues at coordinate 605,534,040 of CM022298.1, forward strand.
AAGTTATCGGCAACCGGCAGGAGCCTTATGGTTGTCTCTTTATTGTATGAAATGCAAACGCCATGTAATTGCTTTACTTTATCGCTATGAGTTAGCAATAGTTGGCAAGACAACCACGACGCAACGATGGAGATCAAGGTGTCGAGCCGGTGACGATGGAGATCATGACGATGCTTCGGACATGGAGATGAAAAGCACGAGATGATGATGGCCATATCATGTCACATATTTTGATTGCATGTGATGTTTATCTTTTATGCATCTTATTTTGCTTAGAACGACGGTAGCATTATAAGATGATCCCTTTATTAAATTTCAAGATATAAGTGTTCTCCCCAAGTATGCACCGTTGCAAAAGTTCGTCATTTCGAGACACCACGTGATGATCGGGTGTGATAGACTCTACTTTCACATACAACGGGTGTAAGATAGTTTTGCACATGCAGAATACTTGGGTTAAACTTGACGAGCCTAGCATGTACAGACATGGTCTCGGAACACTGGAGACCGAAAGGTCGAACGTGAGTCATATAGTAGATATGATCAACATAGAGATATTCACCATTGATGACTACCCCATCTCACGTGATGATCGGACATAGGTTAGTTGATTTGGATCACGTATCACTTAGATAACTTGAGGGATGTTTATTTAAATGGGAGTTCATTAGTAATTTGATTAATTGAACTTAATTTATCATGAACTTAGTCTTGATAGTTTTTGCATATCTATGTTGTAGATCAATAGCTCGCGTATAGCTCCCATGTTTTATTTTTGATATGTTCCGAGAGAAAACTAAGTTCAAAGATCATAGTAGCAATGATGCGGACTCGGTCCGTGATCTGAGAATTATTCTCATTGTTGCACAGAAGAATTATGTTCTTGATGCACCGCTAGGTGACAGACCTGTTGCAGGAGCAGATGCAGACGTTATGAACATTTGGCAAACTCGATATGATGACTACTTAATAATTTAGTGCGTCATCCTTTACGGCTTAGAACCGGGACTTCAAAAACGTTTTGAATGCCACAGAGCATATGAGATGTTCCACGAGCTGAACCGGGCTTCCTATATCCAACGCAAGTGGGCTTCGTCAGCAAAAAAAGAAAAACAAGCGCGCGACAAAAAAAATAACAGGCCGCAAGCGGGACAATAGATGGGTTGTGCCTCCCGTCGTTACGAAGCTCTCCAGGACGAAAACACGAATCGTGGCACGGCTCAATCGGACGGTCAGAAAAGTGAATGAGACCAATTTGATTCTCAGCTGAATGAGTTTTAGCAAAAGGGATCGCCTGGAACTCAGCTGACTGAGACATAGTCACCTGATGTCACCTGACGTCACACTGCATGCCAAGGTCCAATTCGTTTCTCTGTCCGGCCTGCTTGTCTTTTTTAAATTTTTCTTTGGGCTGGCCTTGTCTTCCCTTTCACTTGTCCTTCCTGTCAATTACTCGGGCTCCACAGCGTCACGACAAATGGGCTGGCCACAAGCTGACGAGTTTCATGCTCGATCAACAAACACATGAACATTTGCATGTGTGTGTCACTAACAAAAGAGGAAACTTTGAATTATTAAAGCTCCCAGATCACAAATTAAAATAGTTTTGCTTAATATTTGTGTTCACTAAGCCAAGGCCTTTATAGTTGATTTTTCATTCAAGGCTAAAATATATATATAGTAAAGAAATTTTAAAATGGAAACAAAGAGGAAAAAAAATGATATAAGATGAAAAGCTAAGACATTGGAGTGATATTTTTTTGGAAACATTATATATGACCGACGAAGATACATCTAGAAGCGTTCAACAGTGCGAAACTGGGATCAAGTATATATACTTTTTTTTTGAAAAAAAATACAGTGCAGTGTGTACCTTGGAGTGTTATTTTCAAGAACATTATGTATTTTCATGTGGGAAATGCCGGAGTTGGGTCGTGCGTTCCAAAAATTAAAACACAAAAAATTGGCCAAAATGAAAAAAATTGATTGTATGTACCCACCGTCAGGGGAAATGATAGAAAACCCATCTATGTGATGCTAAAATAAAAACATCCAACCGCCGACCCCGGTTGTGGTCACATTATATGGCTTGCAGTTGCGCTTGGGTGTGTTGAGTTGCGATTGCGCTCGGGATGGGGCGGTTGCAACTACAAAAAAACCCTAACAAAAAAAAGGAACTGATTTCATCGACGCTGACAGCCCTCCGCCCGACCCCAGTTGCGGGCACATTATATGTTCTGCGATTGCGCTTGGGTGTGCTGAGTTGCAGTTACGCTCGTGTTGGTGCGGTTGCAACTACAAAAAAAACTAACAAAAAAATGGAACCGATTTCATTGGCGCCGACAACCCTCTGCCCCGACCCCCGTTGCGGACACATTATATGGCTTGCAGTTGCGCTTGGGTGTGTTGAGTGGCGATTGACCTTGGGATGGGGCGGTCGCAAAAAAACCTAACAAAAAAAATGGAACCGATTTCATTGGCGCCGACAACCCTCCCCTTGACGCCCGGTTGCGCTTGGGGTGTGCTGAGTTGTGATTGCGCTCCGATTGGGGCTGTTGCAACTACAACAAAAAAAATCCTAACAAAGAAAAGGAACCGATTTCATCGGTGCCCACAGCCCTCCGCCCGACCCCAGTTGCAGTCACATTGTATGGCTTGCAGTTGCGCTTGAGTGTGTTGAGTTGCAATTGTGCTCGGGATGGGGCGGTTGCAACTACAAAAAAACTAACAAAAAAAGGAATCGATTTCATCGGCGCCGACAGCCCTCCGCCCGACCCCGGTTGCGGGCACATTATATGTCCTGCGATTGCGCTTGGGTGTGCTAAGTTGCGGTTGCGCTCATGTTGGGTGGTTGCAACTACAAAAAACCCTAACAAAAAATGGAACCGGTTTCATCGGCACCGACAACCCTTCGCCTCGACCCCCGGTTGCGGTCACATTATATGGCTTGCAATGGCGCTTGGGTGTGTTGAGTTGCGATTGCGCTCAGGATGGGGCGGTTGCAACTACAACAAAAAACCCTAACAAAAAAATGGAAACGATTTCATCGGCACCGACAACCATCCCCCCGACGCCCGGTTGCGCTTGGGTGTGCTGAGTTGCGATTGCGCTCGGGTTGGAGCGGTTGCAACTACAACAAAAAAACCTAACAAAATAAAAAATGGAACCGATTTCGATTTCATCAGCGCCACAGCCCTCCGCCCGACCCCGCTTGCGGTCACATTATATGGCTTGCTGTTGCGCTTGGGTGTGTTGAGTTGCGATTGCGCTCGGGATGGGGCGGTTGCAACTACAAAAAAAAACCTAACAAAAAACGAAACCGATTTCATCGGTGCCGACAGCACTCCGCTCGACCCCAGTTACGGGCACATTATATGTCCTGCGATTGCGCTTGGGTTTGCTAAGTTGCAGTTGCACTCGTGTTGGGGCGGTTGCAACTATAAAAAAAACCTAACAAAAAAATGGAATCGATTTCATCGGCGCCGACAACCCTCCGCCCCGACCCCCGATTAAGGTCACATTATATGGCTTGCAGTTGCGCTTGGGCGTGTTGAGTTGCGATTGCGCTCGGGACGGGGCGGTTGCAACTACAACAAAAAACCCTAACAAAAAATGGAACCGATTTCATCGGCGCCGACAAGCCTCCCCCCGACGCCCGGTTGCGCTTGGGTGTGCTGAGTTGCGATTGCGCTTGGGTTGGGGCAGTTGCAACTACAACAAAAAAACTAACAAAAAAAGAACCGATTTCATCGGCAACGACAACCCTCCGCCCGACCCTGGTTGCGGTCACGTTATATCGCTTGCAGTTGCGCTTGGGTGTGTTGAGTTCAATTGCACTGATGGGGCGGTTGCAACTACAAAAAAAGGAACCGATTTCATCGGCGCCGACAGCCCTCCGCCCGACCTCGGTTGCAGTCACATTATATGGCTTGCAGTTGCGCCTGGGGTGTGTTGAGTTGCAATTGCGCTCGGGATGGGGCGATTGCAACTACAAAAAAACTAACAAAAAAATGGAACCGATTATCTCGCACCGACAGCCCTCCACCCCGACCCCCGGTTGCTGTCACAGTATATGTCTGCGCTCGGGATGGGAACGGTTGCAACTACAACAAAAAAAACCTACCAAAAAATGGAACTGATTCATTGGCGTCGACAACCCTCCCCCGACGCCCGGTTGCGCTTGGGTGTGCTAAGTGCAGTTGCGCTCGGTTGGGGCAGTTGCAACTACAAAAAAACCTAACAAAAAATGGAACTGATTTCATCGGCGCCGACAACCCTCCGCCCCGACCCCCGGTTGCAGTCACATTATATGGCTTGCAGTTGCGCTTGGGTGTGTTGAGTTGCGACTGCGCTCGGGATGGGGCGATTGCAACTACAACAAAAAACCCTAACAAAAATGGAACTGATTTCATCGGCGCCGACAACCCTCCGTCCGACCCCGGTTGCGGGTACATTATATGTCCTGCGATTGCGCTTGGGTGTGCTGAGTTGCAGTTGTGCTCGTGTTGGGGCGGTTGCAACTACAAAAGAAAACCTAACAAAAGAAAATGGAACCGATTTCATGGACGGCGACAACCCTCCCTCCGACGCCCGGTTGCGCTTGGGTGTGCTAAGTTGCGATTGCGCTCGGGTTGGGGCAGTTGCAACTACAACAAAAAAACCCTAAAAAAAGGAACCGATTTCATCATCGCCGACAGCCCTCCCCCCCCCCCGACCCTGGTTACGGTCACATTATATGGCTTGCAGTTGCGCTTGGGTGTGTTGAGTTGCGATTGCACTCGGGATGGGGCGGTTACAACTACAAAAAAACCTAACATAAAAAAGGAACCGATTTCATCGGCGCCGACAGCCCTCCGCCCGACCTCGGTTGCGGTCACATTATATGGCTTGCAGTTGCGCCTGGGTGTGTTGAGTTGCGATTGCACTCGGGATGGGGTGGTTGCAACTACAAAAAAAACCTAACAAAAAATGGAACCGATTTCATCGGCGCCAACAGCCCTCCACCCCGACCCCCGGTTGCGGTCACATTATATGTCCTATAGTTGCGCTTGGGTGTGTTGAGTTGCGATTGCGCTCGGGATGGGCCGATTGCAACTACAACAAAAAAAACCTAAAAAAATGGAACCGATTTCATCGGCGTCAACAACCCTCCTCCCGACGCCCGGTTGCGCTTGGGTGTGCTGAGTTGCGATTGCGCTGGGGCCCCATGAACTGTTGCAAGTCCGCGCAACATAACACACATAAGCATGGGGCATCCGTCCAGACATGTCGAACACCACTATTTTTCCCTAGCACACGTTGAAGTCGTGTTCCCAGTCATCACCTCCAATCAATGTCGTTGAGTGTCCCTTGAACACATCAACACGTACCTATGGCCGGTGCTTTAAACTTCAGGCCACTCATCTGGTTGATTCGGTTCCTTGTCGTGCGGGATGTTCTCCTTGTAACAAAAAGGAAAAAAAGTCAAAACAATTAGCGAAAAAGAAGAATGCTTTCATAAAGGAAAAGATATTGAAAAAAAAACATCCAAAAAAAGTAGGTGAGAAAAAGGAGAAAGAGATTACCGCAAAGTCTCTAGACCCGTCGCGAATGAAAATGCAAACCTCTGCTCATCGTCATTCTTGCATACGAATGGCAATCTAGGCACAACATCCTGCATAGTATAAAACTCGCGTATAAAAATAATAATCCACAATCAGTTTGCACAATCCAAAAAGACAAAAAAAGAAAAAATATGACGGGTTATTTTGGAATGATAACGAAACTGTAAAAAATACAAAGCACAGGCTGATGAAACTACACAACTCAAAAAGATAACAGCAAACCGTCCCTTTTCATGGTTAAACTATCCAATCAAAAATCATAATAGACACCTGATTTTGATCTATTGAAAGCAGAAAAAGAAAGAAATATGCCTTGGAGAACAAAGCAAACCCTAGTCACTGTGTTGATTCAGTTAACAAAAATCCATGCCAAAAAGACACCACAAAAACCGGGCTTAACTGAGAAAAATCTATATCAAGAATCAAAACCTAAAAAATACATTCACATTCGCCATTTACAGTGAAAAACCAGTGTGTAAGATAGACTACTACAGAATGAAATAAACTGTTACTTGATTACATTTGCTTGTTCGGTCAGTCCGTTTGCTTGTTTGGTCATTATTAGTGTTTTTTTCAGGGAAATCCTTCAGGCTGTTTTGGTTCAGTCAGCAAAAAAAAGAAGTATTCGTGTGTGTTACAAAGACAGGCAAACTCAAAAACAAAAATAAAACTGTAGAGTAACCTTGGTAACAGTTGTGTTAGATAAGATAGACTACTATAGAATGAAACAAATAGAACAAATCATCGTGCTAGATAGACTACTATAGTCCTCTGCCCAAGTCTGTCGGGTGGCTAGGAGCACGGGATGGGGGTGGTTTGGAGGAGCTACTGCCCACGCCTACAGCACAAGGTGCAGTGCCCGCTCAGGAACCTTTTGGTGAAAGGCAGCCTGCTCCTGCTGAAGAGGGGACAGGTCTCCCCCTGCCATGGTGGCGACCAGTCCAGCGCTCCGGTCAACGAGCGGAGGTGCGCTGGGGCTCTCAATCGAGGTGGGAGTCGAAGCTGCTGGCAGTTGGCCCAAAATCGGTTTGGGCCTGGAAGGTGGTGAGGGCCCTGATTGCGAATGCGATTCAGGGGGCCCAAGCGATGTTGCGCTCGCCTACCTGGAGAGCCCATGCGGCCCAACGCATGCCGTGACCTGCCTGTTCTGGAGAGCCAACCGGAGCTGCTGACGGTGTCCTGGACTAGGGGGTACTCACCATGTCGTCTCCCGACCAGTGGGTTGGCCGAGAACCCCCGTGGCGGTTCACTAATGGGCCAGTTCGGACAGCCGATGACATATACGGAAGATTCACGAGACTTGGTGATCAAGATAAGGACTCCTCTCCACCGACGTAGCCGACTAGGACTCTTGTTATCCTAGGCCTCCGGTACATTATATAAGCCGAGGCCAGGCTCGTTGATAGATAGATTATCTGACATTACTCATCATACCCCTTTGGTTTAGACCACAATATATGATACGAGATAGATCAACTCTGTACCTTGATACTTCATCAATATAAACAAGAGCAGGACGTAGGGTTTTACCTCCATAGAGAGGGCCCGAACCTGGGTAAAACACCGTGTATCATCTCTGTTACCATCGGTCCTAGATCCACAGCTCGGGACCCCCTACCCCGAGATCCGCCGGTTTTGACACCGACATTGGTGTTCATTGAGAGTTCCGCTTGTGTGATCGGGCAATGGATCAAGGCTCGCCTACAAGATCAACTGCGACGTCGGCAAATTCGCGCCAGCTTGACTGGTCACTTGGTTCGACCGAGGACTGCGCTCCACCTCAGGTCATCATGATCGGACGATGGCCTTCATCAACATCAACTCCGATCTCTATCAAGACGTGGAGGAATCATCCATATAGTCGGGGGCTCAACTTCAACATTGTCCTCGAGCGAACCGTGCTGTTTTTCTATACAGCGGATTCGTATTCGCTGTCGCTGCTTCCTCGAGTGTCGCTTTGACGATTGCTTTGGTGGCATAGTGCGGAATTGTGTATATAACAACCCGTAAATTTCATCGTATTCCGATGGAGGAATCTCCGGCGATCTACGATATACCGGACCCCTGTCAAATCTGGACGGGAATCTGGACGAGTTTAGGCGTAGAGTCCAGCATCTAGCTCGGATGTCCTTTGGAATATCCACCGTTGATCGGCTGCGGAATTCCTGTATCTACCACCCCTCAAAATTTCAGCTCAATCCGACCGTTCAAACTCCGGGAAACCTCCGATGAGCGCATCGATTTCTGATCTGTTTCTGCTCGAATACGAATCCGACCCGAGTTCATATTTCTTCATGAACGGGATATTGGACAACCTTTTTGGAGGAATCTCTTTCTAGGGTATGTTTTTGGGTTCCGAACACATGCTCACAAATTTTGTCCTTTTCGGAGGTAACTTTCACCGTTGTGCCGGTGTCAAACCAGCCTGGCAACGTTGCTGACGGCCGCCGACCTGGTCAGACGGGTGTCGCTTCATCGGCCGAACAACCTTTTCGGATCATTATCTCGGCAAGCCGAACAACACAGTTCGGCATCGTGAAGGGTAAATCATCACCAACATTGTCGCCCCACGAATTATACGGAGCGGGCACACCGGCATTGCTGCATGGTCACTTCATCAAGCGGGCATCGACCGCGTCACAAGATCCGACCCGCGACGGCATCGCCGCACTATGCTTCTTCAAGCCTGGACGTGACCTCTGCGTCCGAAGATCAGGAGTCAACCCTGGCCGGACTCGCCCCTCGCACCATAGTACCGGAGGACGATTTCCGAAGGATCCCAAATACTAATCCGGCTGACCAAGCCGATGTCCACCACGCCGACCTGCTTCGACACCTGGCCGGCATGGGGCTGCAAACGTCATACTACCGACCTGCCCCGGCACCGCGGCTAGACCGGGGGCTTCGCCATCTCTTTATCAACCTACTCCGGTGACTTCGGCGTCACAGCAACCAGCTTCGTCACGTTAGCTGGACCGGGGCTTCGCCTCGCCACATCGACCGTGCGGCATCGCACTCATCAAGCCGAACTCCTCGCTCGGTACCTCGGGCTTGGGGGCTGTGACCTTGGCTAGGCTGGGACTACGTCTTGTCCCGCCATGAGCTCGGCCCGTGTCATCAATGCCGAACACATTAACCAGCTAAGTCGCCTCCGTGCTCATTTTTTTTCTTTAAATTTTTTTATTTTATTTATTTCTTGTTCGGTTCAACCAAACCTTATATTTGTGTTAAACAAAAAAGTTGTTCGTTCAAAACATTGATTGTTAAACACTTCTCTTTTTCTGCGAGCTCGTCACCTCGGTCATGAGGGTTTTTCTCACCTCGGCTGGGCTGGGGGCTTCGCCTCACGCATCGACCGTACGGCGTCGCCACTTCATCAAGCCGAGCTCTTCACTCGGGTACGTCAAGACCGGCTTGGGGGTTGGGACCTTGAGCCGCTACAAGCTCGGCCCACGTCACACCGAGCACATTAACCAGCTAAGTCGCTTTCATGCTCAAAAACTTTCAGTTTTAAATTTTGTTCGGTTCGACCAAGCATTATACTTTTTTGACAAAAAGTCATTTGCGAAAAACTTTCTTTGTCAAAACCTTGTTTGTTACAAACAAATTCAATACCCCGTTAGTGGGGGCTTCCTTGTGAAGCCATTTCTTGCATATGATTATTAATGTATCGCATCATCCTTGTTCGTGTATATGCCAAAATATGCATCATGTTGACCTAAGTGTTCCGCAAAGCTGGGTTGCCTGGCTCCTGTGCTTACCCCTACGTTCCCGATTGTTCGGCTAGGGAGTAAAGGGAGCACCTCTGCGATTGTACGGTCGGGTCACCCAACTCGTACCTCAGACCGGGTGGGTGAGCGAAAGCTAGCGCTCTTACTGTTTTCAACTATGGTCGGACACGACGGAACTCACGCGTACACAAATCTATTGCCAAGTCTCATAGTAATCCTGAGCGACCAAAGAAAGGCACCGTTGGGGGCCACTTTTTTTTTAAGATGCTCTTACGTTACATAAGTATATAGCATAAGTTCCCTGGGCAGATTTGTCTGTTAAAGCCTCATGGCCGATTGCCTGGTTATCCGAAACCACCGCCGATATTCTCGGTAGGCGGGAGTAAATAACACTTTGGCCCTTGGCCGAAGAGGGAGAAGCGACGGTCGGTTAAGACGCGTTCAAAGTTGGGCGAACGCAGATATTATATAGTACTTTGGTACATACAATCATTATATAAAAATTCTTTTACCCATGTCACATGGGGGCTCTTAAATTAAATGAGCCGTTTTATAATAAATATGTTTTCTTCTCAGTCGTTGCAAAGTCTTTTTCTACTACTCCTTTCTCGACTCGAGTGTGTGGTCAATAGCCGGATAGCCTGGCTTCTCTCTAAAAGCCGCTGAGTTTAGTTCGCTAACTGGCTTGAGAAGCACTCCGCCTTCGGGATAGGAGGTTGAAGCCGAAGGCTAACCCGCTTGAAATCTTGAGATCGGATGTGTCAAGTTAAAACACGAACAGAAGCACAAACTAATTTTAAGACCAATTTCGGATTGGCATCAAATGACTTGATTTAGTTCGGACGTCAGCTTTTACATAAGTTTTTTGGTTCCCATGCTTATGGCACCTTTAACCTATTTGTATGTTTCCAGCATAAGTCTCGCAGTGCAACACCGACACCTTTCGAGATTCGCAAAAACATTCTCGGATATTGCTATATGCATCAGTATCGAATTGTGTCTTCGGTCAATAGTTGGGTTGCCGGCTCCTGTGCTTGCCTCCAGTTCGCTTTATTCGGCTAGGTGTGCAAAGGGAGAACCAATGCGATTGTGCTTCCAGCTCGAATGGGTAAGCACCTCAGTGGAGAAAGCCGAAAACTGACTGTCACAATGGGCGTAAACTGGTCAGCGATCCGATGACGGTGTCACACTATAGATCGATACCGATTACCCGTGTTAAACGATGGGCCTTTCATAATATTGGCCGAAGTGTTAATGGCTAGACTTCGGTCGGTGCCGAACACAAACCGGGGGCTCGTAGCTAGCTTCCCCAGTTTAAAGCTCCTATGACTAAATGAAAGTTATAAAGTCCGCATATCTGATTGCCTTGTTTCCGCTAACACAACCGCCTTCGGGACCGAGACGTCGGCTAAGGGTTGTTTGTTATTGCGGAAACACCCTCGTAGCATCTACAAGGGGGTGGAAGCCGACGATGGGCCACTTTCAACTGATAAACGGTCGCAACGGAGTCAAAATAATCATATCGTCGGCCTTTGTATTAGTATACGAGGGCTGCCTTCCATAATTATCGTAATAACCATAAATATGCATCAATTTGACTTAAGATTTTGGCCAAGCTGGGTTGCCTGGCTCCTGTGCTTACCCCTACGTTCCCGATTGTTCGGCTGGAGGGGTAAAGGGAGCACCTCTGCGATTGTTACTACACGGGTCATTCGAGTTAGTACCTCAGACTGGGTGAAGCCGAAAGCTAGCGATCTTAAGATATAATTGGTCGGCAACGATGGAAGTGAAAATTTTGGTCATTATGGACCACAGAGTTCGGAAACTTTCTCCCAACTAAATCCTCAATATTTTCCTCCCCACATTGATCGGAGTTGAGGTCTCATGATCATGATCAACATGACAGCCTGGGAAAAGGAACCTGTAATGGAACTATTTTTCCCAGAAGATGTTATAATATATCTCTCTGCGTACCTTTGTTTATAAAACCGTATGGCCGGTTGCGGTTGTCCTGTTTGTCGTAAATCTTTGCCCTTATAAAGGCTTTATAGAGTAGGACGAACACTCTTCGGTGCTGGACGAAGAGGTTGAAGCCGATGGTCGTGTCAACAAAGTTTGTTGTACAATGCGGATCCGAGCATTAGTGATGTAAAGTACTTGGATACATAGAATCATTACACATAAATTGTGATATACTCCGGACATTGATCCTAATTCGGCCACCGTGCCCACATTAAGGCTCGGGGGCTACTGGGCTTCGCGCTTCTCAGTTACAAATATTAAAGGGGACATCGATCCCCTGATCTGGTGTTGCCACCCGACCATGGGGGCTCGGGGCTACTGCATCGACGATTCAATGCAGACAGTTTACAAAGTGCGAAATAGTTCCCGAGGAGATTATGATCCTCAGGTGGTCGGCGCGCACCCAACCTGAGTCTTGAGGAATATGCACACCATATTCTATTCCTGAGTATGCTACAGAGCTAGAGTTGATCCTCAGGTCGATTTTGTGAATCGACCTGAGTCTCAGGGGCTACTGGGATCACCGGTTTTATGCCATCTTCAAGTGCATCTCGGGTTTTAGACCGACACACACCTTGAGGGCTACTGGCTATATATCTCGGCAGAGAATAAATTGCACCAATTGTCGGACTACGGGGGGTACTCACCATGTCGTCTCCCGACCAGTGGGTTGTGCCGAGAACCCCCGTGGCGGTTCACTAATGGGCCAGTTCGGACAGCCGATGACATATACCGGAAGATTCACGAGACTTGGTGATCAAGATAAGGACTCCTCTCCACCGACGTAGCCGACTAGGACTCTTGTATCCTAGGCCTCCGGTACATTATATAAGCCGAGGCCAGGCTCGTTGATAGATAGATTATCTGACATTACTCATCATACCCCTTTGGTTTAGACCACAATATATGATACGAGATAGATCAACTCTGTTACCTTGATACTTCATCAATATAAACAAGAGCAGGACGTAGGGTTTTACCTCCATAGAGAGGGCCCGAACCTGGGTAAAACACCGTGTTCATCCTCTGGTTACCACGGTCCTAGATCCACAGCTCGGGCCCCTACCCCGAGATCCGCCGGTTTTGACACCGACATTGGGGTTCATTGAGAGTTCCGCTGTGTGATCGGAATGGATCAAAGGCTCGCCTACAAGATCAACTGCGACGTCGGCAAATTCGCGCCAGCTTGATGGTCACCTTGGTTCGACGAGGACTGCGCTCCACCTCAGGTCATCATGATCGGACGATGGCCTTCATCAACATCAACTCCGATCTCTATCAAGACGTGGAGGACATCCATATAGCTCGGGGGCTCAACTTCAACATTGTCCTCGAGCGAACGTGCTTTTTCGTATACAGCGGATTCGTATTCGCTGTCGCTGTTCCTCGAGTGTCGCTTTGCGATTGCTTTGGTGCATGAGGCGGAATTGTGTATATAACAACCCGTAAATTTCATCGTATTCCGATGGGAGGAATCTCCGGCGATCTACGATATACCGGACCCCTGTCAAATCTGGACGGGAATCTGGACGAGTTTAGGCGTAGAGTCCAGCATCTAGCTCGGATGTCCTTTGGAATATCCACCCGTTGATCGGCTGCGGAATTCCTGTATCTACCACCCTCAAAATTTCAGCTCAATCCGACCGTTCAAACTCCGGGAAACCTCCGATGAGCGCATCGTTTCTGATCTGTTTCTGCTCGAATACGAATCCGACCCGAGTCATATTTCTTCATGAACGGGATATTGGACAACCTTTTTGGAGGAATCTCTTTCTAGGGTATGTTGTTTGGGTCCGAACACATGCTCACAAATTTTGTCCTTTTCGGAGGTAACTTTCACCGTTGTGCCGGTGTCAAACCAGCCTGGCAACGTTGCTGACGGCCGCCGACCTGGTCAGACGGGTGTGCTTCATCGGCCGAAAACAAACCTTTTCGGATCATTATCTCGGCAAGCGAACAAACAGTTCGCACGTGAAGGGTAAATCATCACCAACATTGTCGCCCCACGAATTATACGGAGCGGGCACACCGGCATTGCGCATGGTCACTTCATCAAGCGGGCATCGAACGCGTCACAAGATCCGACCCGCGACGCATCGCCGCACTATGCTTCTTAAGCCTGGACGTGACCTCTGCGTCGAAGATCAGGAGTCAACCCTGGCCGGACTCGCCCCTCGCACCATAGTACCGGAGGACGATTTTCCGAAGGATCCCAAATACTAATCCGGCTGACCAAGCCGGAGTCCACCACGCCGACCTGCTTCGACACCTGGCCGGCATGGGGCTGCAAACGTCATACTACCGACTGCCCCGGCACCGCGGCTCAGACCGGGGGCTTCGCCATCTCTTTATCAACCTACTCCGGTGACTTCGGCGTCACAGCAACCAGCTTCGTCAGTTAGCTGGACCGGGGCTTCGCCTCGCCACATCGACCGTGCGGCATCGCCACACTCATCAAGCCGAACTCCTCGCTCGGTACCTCGGGCTTGGGGGCTGTGACCTTGGCTAGGCTGGGACTACGTCTTGTCCCGCCATGAGCTCGGCCCGTGTCATCAATGCCGAACACATTAACCAGCTAAGTCGCTCCGTGCTCAGTTTTTTTTCTTTAAAATTTTTTATTTTTATTTCTTGTTCGGTTCACCAAACCTTATATTTGTGTTAAACAAAAAAGTTGTTCGTTCAAAAATTGATTGTTAAACACTTCTCTTTTTCTGCGGCTCGTCACCTCGGTCATGAGGGTTTTTCTCACCTCGGCTGGGCTTGGGGGCTTCGCCTCACGCATCGACCGTACGGGTCGCCACTTCATCAAGCCGAGCTCTTCACTCGGGTACGTCAAGACCGGCTTGGGGGTTGGGACCTTGAGCCGCTACAAGCTCGGCCCACGTCACACCGAGCACATTAACCAGCTAGTCGCTTTCATGCTCAAAAACTTTCAGTTTTAAATTTTGTTCGGTTCGACCCAAAGCATTATACTTTTTTGACAAAAAGTCATTTGCGAAAAACTTTCTTGTCAAAACCTTGTTTGTTACAAACAAAATTCAAATACCCCGTTAGTGGGGGCTTCCTTTGTGAAGCCATTCTCTTGCATATGATTATTAATGTATCGCATCATCCTTGTTCGTGTATATGCCAAAATATGCATCATGTTGACCTAAGTGTTTCCGCAAAGCGGGTTGCCTGGCTCCTGTGCTTACCCCTACGTTCCCGATGTTTTCGGCTAGGGAGTAAAGGGAGCACCTCTGCGATTGTACGGTCGGGTCACCCAACTCGTACCTCAGACTCGGGTGAAGCTGGTGAAGCGAAAGCTAGCGCTCTTAAGATTTCATCGGCGCCGACAGCCCTCCGCCCGACCTCGGTTGCAGTCACATTATATGGCTTGCAGTTGCGCCTGGGGTGTGTTGAGTTGCAATTGCGCTCGGGATGGGGCGATTGCAACTACAAAAAAACTAACAAAAAAATGGAACCGATTTCATCGGCACCGACAGCCCTCCACCCCGACCCCCGGTTGCTGTCACAGTATATGTCTGCGCTCGGGATGGGACGGTTGCAACTACAACAAAAAAAACCTACCAAAAAATGGAACTGATTTCATTGGCGTCGACAACCCTCCCCCCGACGCCCGGTTGCGCTTGGGTGTGCTAAGTTGCAGTTGCGCTCGTGTTGGGGCAGTTGCAACTACAAAAAAACCTAACAAAAAATGGAACTGATTTCATCGGCGCCGACAACCCTCCGCCCCGACCCCCGGTTGCAGTCACATTATATGGCTTGCAGTTGCGCTTGGGTGTGTTGAGTTGCGACTGCGCTCGGGATGGGGCGTTTACAACTACAAAAACCTAACAAAAAGGAACCGATTTCATCGGCGCCACAGCCCTCCCGCCCGACCTCGGTTGCGGTCACATTATATGGCTTTGCAGTTGCGCCTGGGTGTGTTGAGTTGCGATTGCACTCGGATGTTGCAACTACAAAAAAAACCTAACAAAAAATGGAACCGATTTCATCGGCGCCAACAGCCCTCCACCCCGACCCCCGGTTGCGGTCACATTATATGTCCTATAGTTGCGCTTGGGTGTGTTGAGTTGCGATTGCGCTCGGGATGGGCCGATTGCAACTACAACAAAAAAAACCTAAAAAAATGGAACCGATTTCATCGGCGTCAACAACCCTCCTCCCGACGCCCGGTTGCGCTTGGGTGTGCTGAGTTGCGATTGCGCTGGGGCCCCATGAACTGTTGCAAGTCCGCCGCCAACATAACACACATAAGCATGGGGCATCCGTCCAGACATGTCGAACACCACTATTTTTCCCTAGCACACGTTGAAGTCGTGTTCCCAGTCATCACCTCCAATCAATGTCGTTGAGTGTCCCTTGAACACATCAACAACGTACCTATGGCCGTGTGCTTTAAACTTCAGGCCACTCATCTGGTTGATTCGGTTCCTTGTCGTGCATGGGATGTTCTCCTTGTAACAAAAAGGAAAAAAAGTCAAAACAATTAGCGAAAAAGAAGAATGCTTTCATAAAGGAAAAGATATTGAAAAAAAAACATCCAAAAAAAGGTGAGAAAAAGGAGAAGAGATTACCGCAAAGTCTCTAGACCCGTCGCGAATGAAAATGCCAAACCTCTGCTCATCGTCATTCTTGCAGTACGAATGGCAATCTAGGCACAACATCCTGCATAGTATAAAACTCGCGTATAAAAAATAATAATCCACAATCAGTTTGCACAAATCCAAAAAAGACAAAAAAAAGAAAAAAATATGACGGGTTATTTTGGAATGATAACGAAACTGTAAAAAATACAAAGCACAGGCTGATGAAACTACACAACTCAAAAAGATAACAGCACACCGTCCTCTTTTCATTGGTTAAACTATCCAATCAAAAAATCATAATAGCACCTGATTTTGATCTATTGAAAGCAGAAAAAGAAAGAAAATATGCCTTGGAGAACAAAGCAAACCCTAGTCACTGTGTTGATTCAGTTAACAAAACATCCATGCCAAAAAGTACACCAAACAAAAACTGCGGCTTAACTGAAGAAAAATCTATATCAAGAATCAAAACCTAAAAAATACATTCACATTCGCCATTTACAGTGAAAAACCAGTGTAAGATAGACTACTACAGAATGAAATAAACTGTTACTTGATTACATTTGCTTGTTCGGTCAGTCCGTTTGCTTGTTTGGTCATTATTAGTGTTTTTTCAGGGGAAATCCTTCATGGCTGTTTTGGTTCAGTCAGCAAAAAAAAGAAGTATTCGTGTGTGTTACAAAAGACAGGCAAACTCAAAAACAAAAATAAAACTGTAGAGTAACCTTGGTAACAGTTGTGTTAGATAAGATAGACTACTATAGAATGAAACAAATAGAACAAATTCAGTGCTAGATAGACTACTATAGTCCTCTGCCCAAGTCTGTCGGGTGGCTAGGAGCACGGGATGGGGGTTGGTTTGGAGGAGCTACTGCCCACGCCTACAGCACAAGGTGCAGTGCCCGCTCAGGAACCTTTTGGTGAAAGGCAGCCTGCTCCTGCTGAAGAGGGGACAGGTCTCCCCCCTGCCATGGTGGCGACCAGTCAGCGCTCCGGTCAACGAGCGGGAGGTGCGCTGGGGCTCTCAATCGAGGTGGGAGTCGAAGCTGCAGTTGGGCCCAAAATCGGTTTGGGCCTGGAAGGTGGTGAGGGCCCTGATTGCGAATGCGATTCAGGGGGCCCAAGCGATGTTGCTGCTCTGCCTACCTTGGAGAGCCCATGCGGCCCAACGCATGCCGCTGACCTGCCTGTTCTGGAGAGCCAACCTGGAGCTGCTGACGGTGTCCTGGACTAGGGGGTACTCACCATGTCGTCTCCCGACCAGTGGGTTGGGCCGAGAACCCCCGTGGCGGTTCACTAATGGGCCAGTTCGGACAGCCGATGACATATACGAGGAAGATTCCACGAGACTTGGTGATCAAGATAAGGACTCCTCTCCACCGACGTAGCCGACTAGGACTCTTGTTATCCTAGGCCTCCGGTACATTATATAAGCCGAGGCCAGGCTCGTTGATAGATAGATTATCATGACATTACTCATCATACCCCTTTGGTTTAGACCACAATATATGATCACGAGATAGATCAACTCTGTACCTTGATACTTCATCAATATAAACAAGAGCAGGACGTAGGGTTTTACCTCCATAGAGAGGGCCCGAACCTGGGTAAAACACCGTGTTCATCATCTCTGTTACCATCGGTCCTAGATCCACAGCTCGGGACCCCCTACCCCGAGATCCGCCGGTTTTGACACCGACATTGGTGCTTTCATTGAGAGTTCCGCTGTGTGATCGGCAATGGATCAATGGCTCGCCTACAAGATCAACTGCGACGTCGGCAAATTCGCCGCCAGCTTGACTGGTCACCTTGGTTCGACCGAGGACTGCGCTCCACCTCAGGTCATCATGATCGGACGATGGCCTTCATCAACATCAACTCCGATCTCTATCAAGATCGTGGAGGAATCATCCATATAGCTCGGGGGCTCAACTTCAACATTGTCCTCGAGCGACCGTGCTGTTTTTCTATACAGCGGATTCGTATTCGCTGTCGCTGCTTCCTCGAGTGTCGCTTTGACGATTGCTTTGGTGGCATAGTGCGGAATTGTGTATATAACAACCCTGTAAAATTTCATCGTATTCCGATGGAGGAATCTCCGGCGATCTACGATATACCGGACCCCTGTCAAATCTGGACGGGAATCTGGACGAGTTTAGGGCGTAGAGTCCAGCATCTAGCTCGGATGTCCTTTGGAATATCCAACCGTTGATCGGCTGCGGAATTCCTGTATCTACCACCCCTCAAAATTTCAGCTCAATCCGACCGTTCAAACTCCGGGAAACCTCCGATGAGCGCATCGATTTTCTGATCTGTTTTCTGCTCGAATACGAATCCGACCCGAGTTCATATTTCTTCATGAACGGGATATTGGACAACCTTTTTGGAGGAATCTCTTTCTAGGGTATTGTGTTTGGTTTCCGAACACATGCTCACAAATTTTGCTCCTTTTCGGAGGTAACTTTCACCGTTGTGCCGGTGTCAAACCAGCCTGGCAACGTTGCTGCACGGCCGCCGACCTGCGTCAGACGGGTCGTCGCTTCATCGAGCCGAACTCAACCTTTTCGGATCATTATCTCGGCAAGCCGAACAACAGTTCGGCATCGTGAAGGGTAAATCATCACCAACATTGTCGCCCCACGAATTATACGGAGCGGGCACACCGGCATTGCTGCATGGTCACTTCATCAAGCGGGCATCGACCGCGTCACAAGATCCGACCCGCGACGGCATCGCCGCACTATTGCTTCTTCAAGCCTGGACGTGACCTCTGCGTCCGAAGATCAGGAGTCAACCCTGGCCGGACTCGCCCCTCGCACCATAGTACCGGAGGACGATTTCCGAAGGAATCCCAAATACTAATCCGGCTGACCAAGCCGATGTCCACCACGCCGACCTGCTTCGACACCTCGGCCGGCATGGGGCTGCAAACGTCATACTACCGACCTGCCCCGGCACCGCGGCTAGACCGGGGGCTTCGCCATCTCTTTATCAACCTACTCCGGTGACTTCGGCGTCACCAGCCAACCAGCTTCGTCACGTTAGCTGGACCGGGGGCTTCGCCTCGCCACATCGACCGTGCGGCATCGCCACCTCATCAAGCCGAACTCCTCGCTCGGTTACCTCGGGCTTGGGGGCTGTGACCTTGGCTAGGCTGCGGACTACGTCTTTGTCCCGCCATGAGCTCGGCCCGTGTCATCAATGCCGAACACATTAACCAGCTAAGTCGCCTCCGTGCTCAGTTTTTTTTCTTTAAATTTTTTTATTTTATTTTATTTCTTGTTCGGTTCAACCAAACCTTATATTTGTGTTAAACAAAAAAGTTGTTCGTTCAAACATTGATTGTTAAACACTTCTTTTTTCTGCCGAGCTCTTCGTCACCTCGGTCATGAGGGTTTTTCTCACCTCGGCTGGGCTTGGGGGCTTCGCCTCACCGCATCGACCGTACGGCGTCGCCACTTCATCAAGCCGAGCTCTTCACTCGGGTACGTCAAGACCGGCTTGGGGGTTGGGACCTTGAGCCGCTACAAGCTCGGCCCACGTCACACCGAGCACATTAACCAGCTAAGTCGCTTTCATGCTCAAAAACTTTCAGTTTTAAATTTTGTTCGGTTCGACCAAGCATTATACTTTTTTGACAAAAAGTCATTTGCGAAAAACTTTCTTTGTCAAAACCTTGTTTGTTACAAACAAATTCAAATACCCCGTTTACGTGGGGGCTTCCTTTGTGAAGCCATTCTTCTTGCATATGATTATTAATGTATCGCATCATTCCTTGTTCGTGTATTATGCCAAAATATGCATCATGTTGACCTAAGTGTTCCGCAAAGCTGGGTTGCCTGGCTCCTGTGCTTACCCCTACGTTCCCGATTGTTCGGCTAGGGAGTAAAGGGAGCACCTCTGCGATTGTACGGTCGGGTCACCCGAACTCGTACCTCAGACTGGGTGAAGCCGAAAGCTAGCGCTCTTACTGTTTTCAACTATGGTCGGCACACGACGGAACTCACGCGTACACAAATCTATTGCACAAGTCTCATAGTAATCCTGAGCGACCAAAGAAAAGGCACCGTTGGGGGCACTTTTTTTTTAAGATGCTTCTTACGTTACATAAGTAATATAGCATAAGTTCCCTGGGCACGATTTGTCTGTTAAAGCCTCATGGCCTGATTGCCTGGTTATCCGAAACACCGCCGATATTCTCGGTAGGCGGAGTAAATAACACTTTTCGGCCCTTGGCCGAAGAGGGAGAAGCCGACGGTCGGTTAAGACGCGTTCAAAGTTCGGGCGAACGCAGATATTATATAAGTACTTTGGTACATACAATCATTATATATAAAATTCTTTTACCCATGTCACATGGGGGCTCTTAAATTAATATGAGCCGTTTTATAATAAATATGTTTTCTTCTCAGTCGTTGCAAAGTCTTTTTCTACTACTCCTTTCTCGACTCGAGTGTGTGGTCAATAGCCGGATAGCCTGGCTTCTCTCTAAAAGCCGCTCGAGTTTAGTTCGCTAAACTGGCTTGAGAAGCACTCCGCCTTCGGGATAGGAGGTTGAAGCCGAAGGCTAACCCGCTTGAAATCTTGAGATCGGATGTGTCAAGTTAAAACACGACAGAAGCACAAACTAATTTTAAGACCAATTTTCGGATTGGCATCAAATGACTTGATTTAGTTCGGACGTCAAGCTTTTACATAAGTTTTTTGGTTTCCCATGCTTATGGCACCTTTAACCTATTTGTATGTTTCCAGCATAAGTCTCGCAGTGCAACACCGGACACCTTTCGAGATTCGGCAAAAACATTCTCGGATATTGCTATATATGCATCAGTATCGAATTGTGTCTTCGGTCAATAGTTGGGTTGCCCGGCTCCTGTGCTTGCCTCCTATGTTCCGCTTTATTCGGCTAGGTGTGCAAAGGGAGAACCAATGCGATTGTGCTTCCAGCTCGAATGGGTAAGCACCTCAGTGGAGAAAGCCGAAAACTGACTGTCACAATGGGCGTAAACTGGTCAGCGATCCGATGACGGTGTCACACTATAGATCGATACCGATTACCCCGTGTTAAACGATGGGCCTTTCATAATATTGGCCGAAGTGTTAATGGCTAGACTTCGGTCGGTGCCGAACACAAACCGGGGGCTCGTAGCTAGCTTCCCCAGTTTAAAGCTCCTATGACTAAATGAAAGTTATAAAGTCCGCATATCTGATTGCCTTGTTTCCGCTAACACAACCGCCTTCGGGCACCGAGACGTCGGCTAAGGGTTGTTTTGTTATTGCGGAAACACCCTGCGTAGCATCTACAAGGGGGTGGAAGCCGACGATGGGCCACTTTCAACTGATAAACGGTCGCAACGGAGTCAAAATAATCATATCGTCGGCCTTTGTATTTAGTATACGAGGGCTGCCTTCCATAATTATCGTAATAAAGCCATAAATATGCATCAATTTGACTTAAGATTTTGGCCAAGCTGGGTTGCCTGGCTCCTGTGCTTACCCCTACGTTCCCGATTGTTCGGCTAGGCGGTAAAGGGAGCACCTCTGCGATTGTTACTACCGGGTCATTCGAGTTAGTACCTCAGACTGGGTGAAGCCGAAAGCTAGCGATCTTAAAGAATATAATTGGTCGGCAACGATGGAAGTGAAAATTTTGGTTCATTATGGACCACAGAGTTCGGAAACTTTCTCCCAACTAAATCCTCAATATTTTCCTCCCACATTGATCGGAGTTGAGGTCTCATGATCATGATCAACATGACAGCCTGGGAAAAGGAACCTGTAATGGAACTATTTTTCCCAGAAGATGTTTTATAATATATCTCTCTGCGTACCTTTGTTTATAAAACCGTATGGCCGGGTTGCCTTGTTTGTCGTAAATCTTTGCCCTTATAAAGGCTTTATAGAGTAGGACGAACACTCTTCGGCTGCTGGACGAAGAGGTTGAAGCCGATGGTCGGTCAACAAAGTTTTGTACAATGCGGATCCGAGCATTAGTGATGTAAAGTACTTGGATACATAGAATCATTACACATAAATTGTGATATACTCCGGACATTGATCCTTAATTCGGCCACCCGTGCCCACATTAAGGCTCGGGGGCTACTGGGCTTCGCGCTTCTCAGTTACAAATATTAAAGGGGCACATCGATCCCCTGATCTGGTGTTGCCACCCGACCATTGGCTCGGGGGCTACTGCATCGACGATTCAATGCAGACAGTTTACAAAGTGCGAAATAGTTCCCGAGGAGATTATGATCCTCAGGTTGGTCGGCCGCACCCAACCTGAGTCTTGAGGAATATGCACACCATATTTCTATTCCTGAGTATGCTACAGAGCTAGGAGTTGATCCTCAGGTCGATTTTGTGAATCGACCTGAGTCTCAGGGGCTACTGGGATCACCGGTTTTATGCCATCCTTCAAGTGCATCTCGGGTTTTAGACCGACACACACCTTGAGGGCTACTGGCTATATATCTCGGCAGAGAATAAATTGCACCAATTGAAAATATTCACAAAAAATCAGCCCGCAGTCAGGGTGGTGCACCACCTCGGAAGCAGTCCGGCATAAAGCTCGGGCGCCAGTGGCTGGCTCCATAGAGGGCATTTCCGGCATTAAGCTCGGCTAAATTCGTTCAATCTTTTGAAGACCGAGGTAGTTATAACACCTCGGATGCTGACCATCGTTAGAACTCGGATGCAGTCCGGCGTTGGAGTTCGGAAGCAGTCCGACATAAAGCTTGGATTCGAATGGCTCGTTCCATAGAAGACTACTCCGGCATTTAAGTTCGGATGAACTCATTCAAATTTTCAGAGGCCAAGGTAATCTATGATACCTCGGATTCAGTTCGGCGTTGGAGCTCGGACGCAAGAGGATACCTTGAATGCCGAATAGTGTTGGAGCTCGATTGTGAAGAGACGCCTCGGATTTAGTTCGGCCTTAGAGCTTGGACGCAAGAGGGCGCCGTCGCACGGGAAACACTTCAAACCCCAGGTGTGGCGTAAAAAACTTACAAGGCATTGATAAAGGCCGATAACTTAAAACGACTCCTCGAATACCCGACGTATGAACTCTTCGGATACACCTCGGCGATCCTCAAGATCGGAGATGGGAAGATTTGTTGAACCAGTTTTCAAGACCGACAACCGAAGATGAAGAACAGTTCGGAAGAATCGAGGAGCATCCCCAACTTGAAGACCGGTTCAGGGGGCTACTGACGGTGTCCTGGACTAGGGGGTACTCGCCATGTCGTCTCCCGACCAGTGGGTTGGGCCGAGGACCCCCGTGGCGGTTCACTAATGGGCCAGTTCGGACAGCCGATGACATATACGAGGAAGATTCCACGAGACTTGGTGATCAAGACAAGGACTCCTCTCCACCGACGTAGCCGACTAGGACTCTTGTTATCCTAGGCCTCCGGTACATTATATAAGCCGAGGCCAGGCTCGTTGATAGATAGATTATCATGACATTACTCATCATACCCCTTTGGTTTAGACCACAATATATGATCTCGAGGTAGATCAACTCTGTACCTTGATACTTCATCAATATAAACAAGAGCAGGACGTAGGGTTTTACCTCCATAGAGAGGGCCCGAACCTGGGTAAAACACCATGTTCATCGTCTCTGTTACCATCGGTCCTAGATCCACAGCTCGGGACCCCCTACCCCGAGATCCGCCGGTTTTGACACCGACAGCTGCTGCTCCGCCCATCCGGTCGGTGCCACAGGAGGATAAGGTTGAGCTCTTCTTCAACAATTGCTCATCCCCGGTCACTCCCCCTCTGATCCCCACCCTCCCCCTCGCCGTGGCACCGGCGGTAAAGGCTTCTGCCCCGGGCGGCCGCCCCAAGGCTGATGGCGGGGCAGAGCTGAGGTGCAGCGGCAGGCTGGCGGCAAAGCCTTCCAGTTAGCTCTCCAACTTGGACAAGGCGTTGTTCGTCCTAATGAAGAAGGAAGGGGCGGCTCCTGAGCTGGCGGCTGCTATGCCGGAGGGGATCAAGTGCATCAAGAACATTTGCCAAAAGCCGCTCCCCTCGGCGTTTGTGGCTGCAATCTCCTCCCTCATGGCCGCCTCCAGCCCTGCTAAGAAGGTCAAGGCCCAAGCAATGGCGCCAGGGCTCGCGGCATCCTAGGCCGGTTCTGCTATGTTGGTTGTGTCATGGTTTCCAAATGTTAGTGCATTCCCTTTTTCTTAGAGGTTGGTTGTCCCAGTTGATGTATCCCCATGTTGAGGTTGGTTTGTTGAGTTCTGTTGATCTGGTGTTAGTGAGCCAGGATCAGATGGCTCTGTTCTGCTTGTGTCAGTCTGTTTGTCAGTTAACGCTGCTCGCTACTGATTTGTTGTCGCCCCATACTGCTGTGTTCCTGGTTCCTCTATGGATTACAAAATTCTGAATTGGAATATCAGGGGTTTAAACAACCCAGCCAAGAGAAGAGCAACTCTGATGTTTGTGGCTGAAATTGGATGCAACATAGTCTGTCTGCAAGAAGTAAAGCTAGCTGAGATTACCCCTGCTATTGTGACTGAAATTTTGGGCGCTCGGTTCAGAGAAAATTTCATCTTTAAGCCAGCTGTGGGCACAAGAGGAGGAATTCTTATCACTTGCTCCGCTGATTTTGAGATCACCCACGAGCCGCTTACTGATGGGCCAAATTCAATCACTGGGACTGTGAGAGACAGAACTAATAATGATGCTTGGACCCTTTCGGCAGTCTATGGACCGCAAGAAGTCTCAGACAAGATCTTGTTCATTGAAGAGATCAAGAACATTAAGCAGTTTGCCCTGGACTGCTGGATGGTGACTGGTGATTTCAACCTAATCAAGAAGGCTGATGAAAAGAGCAACGGTAATATCAATTTGCAAATGATGGGCCGATTCAGAGCCGCTCTGGATCAGCTTGAGCTGCTGGAATTCCCCTTGCTTGGGAGAAAATTCACTTGGTCAAATGAAAGGGAAAATGTAACTTTAACCAAGATCGATAGAATGCTGGTTACTGAAGCCTGGGAACTAAAATTTCCAAATTATCAACTCACTCCAGCCTCGACATCCATCTCTGACCACTGCCCGCTGGTTCTCAAGCCAATGGATCTGCAACACTTCAAAGGTTTCCGCTTCGAATCCTTTTGGCTTGCAAAGCCTGATTTCCTTGAGATGGTGGCCAAGGCTTGGGAGAAGCCTGTTCAATCCGCGGACCCCTGCAGAAAGCTCCACACCAAACTGTCGAGAACTGCCAAAGCGCTAACTAATTGGAATAGAAAGGCCTCCAAAAGGTCTCAGCTGCGGTACAACATTGCAACTGAGTTGATCTTCCACCTTGATCTTGCCCAAGAAGAAAGAGCACTCACTGAAGAAGAAAGGATTTTAAGAGATCTGCTGAAGAAGAAGTTGTTGGGTTTTGCAGCTATTGAGAGAATCAAGGTTCGGCAAAGGTCTAGGCTAACTTGGATTAAAGTTGGGGATGCAAATTCGTAACGCTTCCAGCTCAGAGCGAACGGGCGCAGAGGCAAGAATCACATCCCATCTCTGATTGGGCCGGAAGGCGCAGTAGTTGATAAGGTGCAGAAGGCCCGGATCCTGTGGGAGCATTTCAACAACCTGTTGGGAACTGTTGGACAGCGCAAATTTAGGCTGAATTGGGAGTATCTGCAGCTTCCTTCATTCAACCTTGAGCACCTGGACGCCATTTTCACCATAAAGGAATTAAAGAAGGCGGTTTTCGACTTACATGCTGAGAAATTCCCTGGCCCCGATGGTTTTATTGGGGGTTTTTTCAAAAAATGTTGGGGGCTCATCAAGAATGATTTGCTAGAGGCCATCAACCAGTTTTTTCATCTGAGAGGCAATACCTGG
Source organism: Thinopyrum elongatum (assembly GCA_011799875.1). Lineage (NCBI taxonomy): Eukaryota > Viridiplantae > Streptophyta > Magnoliopsida > Poales > Poaceae > Thinopyrum > Thinopyrum elongatum. The sequence goes on from CM022298.1 coordinate 605,559,843, forward strand.
AAGCTGCTGAATAATGCCTTTATAGTGCTGCTGCCAAAGAAAGGGAATGCTGATCGGGCATCTGATTTTCGGCCAATTAGTCTCATGCACAGTGTGGCAAAAATTCTTTGCAAAATCATGGCAAATAGGCTGGCCCCAGAGTTGCAACACATGATTTCTGCTAGCCAAAGTGCTTTCCTCAAGGGGCGTAGCATCCAAGATAACTTCCTGTTTGTCCAGAATGTCATTAGGAGGGCTTTCACAAGAAATTCACCGCTCATCTTTCTCAAACTGGATATTGCCAAAGCTTTTGACTCGGTGCATTGGAGCTACATGTTGGAGGTTCTGAAGGGTTTGGTTTCGGGCAGAGGTGGACTGATATGACCGCGTTGCTGCTCTCCACTTCCTCTTCCAGGGTCCTCCTCAATGGATGTCCGAGCATGCCGTTTCTGCACCGAAGAGGGCTGCGACAGGGTGACCCCCTTTCACCCATGTTATTCATTCTTGCAATGGAACCGCTGCAAAAGCTGATAGCCTTGGCAACGGCTGAAGGTTTACTCACCCCTATAAGCCAGCAGCCAGCATCCTTGAGAACCAGCCTGTACGCAGATGATGCTGCACTGTTTGTTAATCCCATCAGAGATGAAATTGCAGCAATTCAAAAAATTCTGATCAGATTTGGAGAGATTTTCGGTTTGATGATCAACCTGGGAAAGTGCACGGCGTACAAGATTCGGTGCAACGTGGAGGAACATGGAGAAGTTCTGCAAGATTTTGGAGGAAAAGAGGACTCATTTCCCTGCAAATACCTGGGCCTTCCTTTGCACAGGAGAAAGCCGACACGTGCTGAATTGCAACCTCTCATAGACAAGGCTGCTGGGAGAGTAAAACCGTGGAAAGGAAAGCTTCTGAACAGGACGGGGCGCCTAACTCTAATCAACTCGGTCCTTACGGCAATCACAACTTTCTTCCTCACATGTTTTGCAATGGATAAGTGGGCTATCAAAAAGCTTGACAAATACAGAAGAAACTTTCTTTGGGCTGGGGATGAGGAAGCAAGCGGAAGTAAATGCTTGGTAAATTGGAAACAATGTTGCTCCCCCAAAAGTCTCGGTGGCCTCGGAATCAAAGAGCTAACCTGTTATAGCAGAGCATTGAGACTCAGATGGTGTTGGTTCGAATGGGATGACACTGACAGACCTTGGAAAGGTTCCCAAATTCCTTGCGACGCAACTGACAGAGACCTTTTCTCCGCCTGCACCAAGATCACATTGGGGAACGGACAAAAGGCGAAATTCTGGAAGGACAAATGGATGCATGGGGTTGCACCCATTGAAGTGGCTCCAGAGGTTGCAAAGCTGGCCTGGAGGAAAAATCTCAAGGTGGCTGATGCTCTGGCCGAAAGCAAGTGGATGAAGGGGATTCAAAGGATGGGCAACGAAGAGCAAGTTCTGCAATTTGTCAACTTGTGGGAACAGATCCAAGAAGTGCAGCTTTCTCAGGAGAGGGATAGCATTCTCTGGCTTTTTAACTCCAAAGGAATATACACGGCCCAGGATGCTTATGATGCCCAATTCATAGGGCGAATCAAACAACCACTTCTGGAGAAAACTTGGAAGGTCAAAGCTGAGAACAAGATAAAATTCTATCTTTGGTTGCTGATCCAGAACCGAAACTGGACGGCGGACAGATTATCCACCAGAGGATGGCCTTGCAACCCGACCTGCGCCTTCTGTGATCAGGCCCCTGAGACTGCGATGCACATCCTCCTGGGCTGCCCCTACTCTAAAGAGGTCTGGACAGCGGCTGGCTCCATCCACCCTCAGCTGATGGATGTGGCCTTTTCTTCCAATTCAGTCAAAGGTTGGTGGCGCAAGCTGCACTTGATCAACCCCAAAGATTTCAGGAAGGAGCAGGTTACGTTTGCAGCATATGTTGCTTGGCATCTATGGAATGAAAGAAACAGGAGGGTGTTCCAACACAAGCTGCTGATGCCTCATCAAATTTATATGCTGGTGATTGATGATATTAGCTTATTCAGGGAGGCTTTCAGAGAGTAATCCGTAGTTGCTGCCACTGTTTTTTCTTCTGTCTCTCGTTGTTAGTGGACTAGTTTCTTTCCCTCTGCTCCCCATGTAAGCTCTAAAATGTACAGTTTTTCCCTCTCCTTTAATGCAATGACAGAGCTCCTGTCGGTTCGGGTCAAAATAAAAAGCATTAGCAAACACCTCGAACACTTTGAAATCGGTGTGTCCTAATACAAATAAATTGTTTCATTGAACCAAAATCTGTCTGTTTGCTACCTTTACAAATGGTATCTGGAAATTTTCCGTAGTCACTTCAGAACAACATCATTCCAACTGAGCTACCTAAACCATCTCGTGACAGTACGAATGCATGGTGAAATTACTGTGTATACAAACGACCCCGACAACCGCGAGAGCAGGAAACATAGTCCAGTTATAGCAGGAAAAAAGGGGATCACATTTTTGCTATCAAAATCCTCAGCGCCTGAAAGATAAGGCAGAGGGAATCGGTGCGGCTGCGCGAGACAAAACAAAAAAAAAATCTGTGTTGGAAAATCATACTCTGCACATTCATCTTCATCCAAAAAGAAAAAACACAAAAAAAAAACCTGTGTTGGAAAATCATACTCTGCACATTCATCTTCATCCAAAAAGAAAAAACACACAAAAAACCTGTGTTGGAAACATGACTTCTATTCCACGCCCATTTCCAACACATATCCTACAGTTACTCCACCCCCATTTCTCCTATTTGGCTGAAACCCCCCAAAAAATACGTGCTATGAGCCTATGATCCACATCCAAAACTATAGCCACCCACATCTCTGATTCGAAGCTGCCAAAATCATATACCGTTCCTACGGATCTGGCCAGAAACAAAAAAGAACAACCCTAAAAGAAAACCCTAGAACAGGAATCTCTACAAACAGCAAAGAAAAGATTGGAGGACCAATAGAACGGCCGGATTCTTACTTCGAAAAATGCCGCCGCCGCCGCCGATCTCCAGCACAGGTAGACGCCGCCGTCGGCCATCTCCCGCAGCGGGCTCTCCCTGAGTCTCAGCCGCCACCAAGAAGACACGAAGAGAAATGAAAAGAGGGGCGATAAGACACGGGCTTCCTATATCCAACGCAAGTGGGCTTCGTCAGCAAAAAAAGAAAAACAAGCGCGCGACAAAAAAAATAACAGGCCGCAAGCGGGACAATAGATGGGCCGTGCCTCCCGTCGTTACGAAGCTCTCCAGGACGAAAACATGAATCGTGGAGCGGCTCAATCGGACGGTCAGAAAAGTGAACGAGACCAATTTGATTCTCAGCTGAATGAGTTTTAGCAAATCCGATGTTTTTATTCTATTGTGCTTCCAACAGTTTTGGGTACATAGTTGATAACATGATAGTTGATACATGATTTAACCTGTAAATATCAATTGTTCCTCTGACAAAGCTGTGCAACACAAATCTGAATCTGTAGTTCTGTACACGATGTTCCGACGGGCACAGAGTCTGCCCTTCTCTGTGTCTCCCGTTGGATCATGCCATCTGCCTGACAAGAGTTCGCCTGAAGACTTCGGCTTGCCTTGGCTTGATTACAGCTAGTTCCTGTGATTACTCTGAATGTTTCATCTGCTAGCTCTCACACAACGCCTTGTACTGAAGCACTGGGGAGGATATTGCTGGGACAGCATTGCCTCTTCCTCTCAGGCGCCGATCCGCCTGCTGCCGCCACCCTCTTGACGTCCCTGGACTCGCCGGAAGCAGACGACAACAGAGGAGAAGAGTTGCTCTCGGCGGCGCGCTTCCTCTTGAGATGCCCAGCCGGGAGGATCTGATCGAGCACGTAGGATGGCAGGTCCTTCCTCCGGGTGTGCGAGACCTCCAGCTCCATCCCGGGCCTCCAGAACTCGTACGTGTACACCTCCTGCTTGAACCCGTCCGTCGTCGCGCGTAGGTCGAACGGCACCTGGGGCTGCTGCTGCTGCTGTGGCTGTGGCTTGGACAGGCCCACGAAGAAGGTTGACGTGCAGTGGAGATCATGGGGCTTGGCGGCGTAGGCTTTCGGGTTGGGATGGCAGAGCAGCATGCCGGCCGTGGCCATCTCGACCCTGTTCACCAGCTGCCTCAGCCGCGACTCCACCCACCCCTTCCACTCCCGGAGGTCGGCCTCCCCTCCGGCGACCTTCACATCCACCTGCAAGTAGCTCTTGTACGCCTTGAAGAACTGAAACGGCTGGAACAGCGCGTCCCACGCGCCGGCGCCGCCGGCCTTGAGGATCTCCTGGCAGATGCCGTTGCCGATCTGGAGCTGCTCCGTGATGGTCCGCAGGGTGGCGTGCGAGACGTTGTAGCACGAGTTCATGCAGGGGTAGGCGGGCGTGATGACGGGCATGATGTGGCTCTTGTCGCGCGGGTTCCGCCGCGGGTCCCAGACGGGCAGCCGGAGCGCGAGCTCGCCGCCGTCGTCGTGCTCGATGTCTCGTAGAAGCACCGGGTTGGGCCACTTCCACTGCGCGAAGATCTTGAAGAAGCGCGGCACCAGCATGCTCGGCGCGGCGTTGGGGTAGAGCTGGCACACGCGCGCCACCAGGATCGCCCAGCCCACGCCGCCCAGGAACCCCATCACGTTGGAGTAGACGCCACGCGCCTTGGCCCAGTGCTTGATGCATCGCAGCGTCGTGCGGAAGGCGCCGGCGTCCGGGACGAGGCGCAGGAGCTCGTCGGCGACGCGCACGCCGTTGAGGCTGCGCGCGGAGGCCAGGTCCATGCCGCGGAAAACGGAGCGGTCGCGCAGGTCGAGGTCCCTGGGCACCACCGGGAGGCACACGCTGGCGTAGAGGAGGTCCACCTGCACGCCGCGGAATCGCATCTTGATGACGGGCACGTGCCCGCGAGGCACGGGCTGCAGCTCCGTCACCGCCTCCGTCTCCGCCAGCACGCCGCCGAGCACGGCGAAGAAGTCGTGGTCGCGGTTGATGTAGGAGGGGCCGACGACGAGGGCGTCGATGTCGGAGCCGCGGCCATGGACGCCGAGACGGTACGAACCGAACGGAATCAGAAGGGCGGTGGCCTGCTCGACCATGCCGTCGGGAAACCCTCGCTGATCGGTGACGCGCTTCACCCACCGGTCGACGATGGCCTGGAGATCGCGCAGCACGTCCTCGCGGGCCGCCAGCTCATCGGAGGTCTCGTACAGTCCGGCCTCACGGAGAAGACTCTCTAACTGTGTGGACCTCTCGTGGTCGGCCGGCGTCGGGCCAACCAGCGAGATGGGCGTCGTCATGATGGCGCGATTGTTATCGTGTTGCAAAGGGAAGGACATGATCTCATATATTTATAATAAAAGTGGAAGGTATGGTCCCGGACCAAATGCAGATTCAAACTCGTATCCGAAACTGCCCACACGTTGCGTGTGTTGTATACTTGTGTCTGAGTCGAGGACGTGACCCTTAAAATGTCCCTCGAAATGAACACAATATTTGTTGCAGGCCATCTGGCCATGGATATAGAGCCGGTCATCCAACCATATTCTCTAAACCTCCGTTTCAGATTTCTAATTTTCGCAACACTCAAAATGATAGCATATCAAAAAAATCTACGATGAGTGAAAATATTGAAATGCGAGAGTAGTTGATATTAAAATATTACAATCTAACTAAAATTTTAAAATAAAATTAAACTTGAATTCAGCTCACACATATGTTCTAGTTATCCCCTTTAACCGCACACATATGTTCAATCAGATCTTCCTTTAGCTGCTCATGAGTTGCTCGATGCCGAATTTGTTAATGCATTTGAACAAACTCCTCAAACGTGACCGGATTCTGATGTTGAAGTTGGATAGGATCATCCATGTTTTCAAATTTCAGACCTCCAGCAGAATCTTCACCCTCATCCTCCATGGTCATGTTGTGCATGATCACACAACATGGCATCATTTCCCACAAGGTCTCTGGCTCCCATATTTTTGTAGGTCCTCGAACAACTGCAAAATAGGCTTGAATCACTCCAAATGCCCTCTCCACAACCTTTCTAACTCCTTCTTGTCTTTGTGCAAAGTGATCTCTTTTCTGACCAATTGCCTTAGAGATGGTTTCGACAAAGGTCGCCCACAGAGGATATATATACCGTGAACCAGATAATAGCCCATGTTGTACTCATGCACATTGACAGTATAGTTGCACGGAGGAGCTTGTCCAATCAACCTAGCAAACAATGGAGACCGCTGCAGCACATTGATGTCATGGTGAGACGTGGTCATGCCAAATAAAGTGTGCCAAATCCAATGGTCCTATGATGCAACTGATTCAAAAATGATGGTGGAGTTCTTAACATGGCTCTGATATTGTCGTTGTGGAGTTTTTGGGCAGTTCTTCCATCTCCAGTGCATGCAATCAAGAGATCCGAGCATACATGGCCATCCTCTTACTTCCGAGAGTGACATGAGACTTTTGGTGTCTGCGACAGTTGGTTCTCTCAAGTACTGAGGTCAAAACACCTCGACCATCACAGTAGCAAATCTGACCATGGCGTCTCCGCATGTGCTCACAATATCCAGAGTTGCTCATCCCACGAATCTGCGGTCATGCCATATGCAAGCATCCGCATTGCAGCGGTGCACTTATGTTACCCAGAGAATCTAATTTTTTTCCACGCCATCCTTCTTCAAGATGAAGTAATCATCGTAGGACTAGACTCCATTGTAGAGGCGACCGAACACACTTTTCCACATCCGAAAGCGCCAGAAAAAATTGTCCGCGAATAGGGCATCGGGGAAAAAGTAGTCATCCACCAGCGTCAAATTCCCCCATGGCCTGTTCCAATTCAGCACTTGATGACCCTTAATTGGTCGCTTGAAATAAGAACATGCTCTTATGCATGCTTCCCGTCTGCAAGGACCGCCTGAATCATCGTTGTTTCATCTGCATAATCCTCCTCGTTGAACGACTCAACGTAGGGCTCCTAGATGTTCTCCATGTCCAAATCCATTGCTTCATAGAAGGGAGAAAATTTGTCAAAATAAATTAGATTGGGCATTTCACCAAACACTCGTTGGGCGTGGTGACCCCACAGACGGCATCCGCAAGGGCAGATGGTAACTGCGTGGCGGACGGACGAGAGGTGTGGAATGGCAACGTAGGCAAAGCGGCATGGCGACCGGGTGGAGCAGCAAAGGTCATGCAAGGGCTTGGCGGGTGGCCGGGGTGGTACAGCGGCGGCGGAGGGCAGGGAGGAAGTGGGTGCAGAGAAAGGGGGAAGGGATGGAGACGTGGGGTTTGGGTGTGGTTTCGGGTTGGTCGGGGGTGTCGGAGTCCTACATGGCGGAGATTCGAACTCCCACAAAGCACCTTGGTTTGCTTCTGGTTTATGAGAAAACGAACATGCAAACTGGTCTGTGGATCAATGTGGGATGGCGTTCGACTACAAACTGTGTTCATAGCTTGATCCGGACGTTTGCGGCCGATTCGAGGGTCCGCTTTCGAGATGACCTTAGTCCTCACTTTGGTATGTTTTGATGAGAAAACTAGGCATATTTACTATTGGTTTTAGTGTCAAACTGCCAATTACCAAATTATCATTATAATACTAGTAAAATAAAGATCTTTGTTTGGAAGGCTTTACATGGGATGATACCGGGTATGTCAATCCTTGTGAATCATCATATACAGGTATCTGGACCAATGTTGAGGATATCGCTTATCGTTATCGTCTCGGTCAGCTAGGGATTAGAGATTAATTGGAAATCGGCCGATTAATCGATTTTATCGGTCGACTATTAATCGGATATTTTTTGCAAATCTCAGGTTCCCAACACTAAAATACGCTATATTCAATACCAAAACAATATTAGAAAGAAGTGTTACCTTGATTCCTAGCCTTTGAATCCTCGTATAATGACAAACAAAATAGGACAACTGTACATATTGCGTAACGAGGTCTACAAAACATAAATAAACATAGTTTTTTGCAAACGTTGTGCTATGAATATGTCCGATTTATCGGTAGATTCCTGATAAATCGCTTGTCAGAGCGATAAATCGGCCCAAAAGATAAACAGTGAAGATAAGGCATAATCTTATCGGTCACCCCCCGATTAGCGATAAATCGGAAGATTAATCGCTGAATCGGAAGATTTTTTGAACAGTGATCTGGACAATGTCCTGTTTGTAAGAGGGGAGCTGAAGACTTGCGACACCTCATGTTTACATGTGTCCGAGCTAAAGAAGTGTGGAAAGCTTTGGATCTTCAGGAAACGATTGCCCAAGCCCTTGTTTCAGACCGATCTGGTAGTGTCGTGCTTGAGAATATCCTTAGAGATCAAAGGTGTAATTCAACCACACTGCAACATCTCGGCTTCCAAGAGTCTATCTTGGTTAGAGCTTGGTACATTTGGTGGCAAAGAAGGGAAGCTGTGAAGGGCGAAGGTGTGGCCATTCCTTCCAAAACAGCACTCGCCATACATGCGATAACGGCCAATTTTGCTGGCTCTAGGAGTGCGATCAGTGTACCTGATGTTAAATGGTCTAAACCTGCTCAAAATCTTTATAAAGTGAACGTGGATGCATGCTTCATGGAAGATGGAAGCAGAGCCACATCGGCGGTTCTTCGAAACCACTGGGGTGAGGCTCTTAGTGGGTCAACAATTCTCTTTATGCATGTGCTTGATGCCGCTGCAGCGGAAGTTTTGGCGTTGAAGAATGGTATGGAGCTAGCGGACCAGTGGGATGCTCAAATGTGGTCTTTAAATCTGATTGTCTTGAGATTATCCAAGCATGCAAGGGGGAAGTTGATATCCTGAGTCCTTATTCTGCTACTCTGAATGAGTGTTTTCATTTAGCTCGAAGTATTGGTTTAGTCTTGTACCCTCACTGTCCAAGGGAAGGGAACAAGGTGGCACACAAGCTTGCTATGAGTTTCTATGATTCTAATTCTGCAATTTCCTGGGAGGGTGATCCTCCGCAGATTATCCTAGTTGGACTTGTTAGTGATGTAACAATTAGTTGATTTGAATAAAGTGTGCCACATGTTCAAAAAAAAATCCTTGTGTAGTTACTAGGTTACTAGGCTATCCTAGTAACAGCTACGGTCATTCGATGACAGTCACAAGATTATCAATGTTGGTTGTCACACGGTGGCGGCGCCGATTGACTCACCCAGCTTTCTCTCAGCAGTTGACAGCGACAACAACAAAAAAGTTCACTCTAAAATATAAGTAGACAGGATCCACCAAGCTCGGCAGCTCAGACCCAATGATATTGAATAACCATTTCAGAAGAGTAGAAAAATTTGGACGTATTTCATCAGTTACATGCACAAAAAGTGCAATGAACAGGTTGCTGCCAAAAAAATTACATCCTGCTCTTAACGCATTTCATCAGTTACATGCACAAAAAGCTACTGCTACTACCACCTTCTACACGGGAACCAGAGTGACATGGTCTGGCTTCTACACTCCAAAGCAAATATATACAGCATATATACGGCTTTGGCCTCAAAACTCAAAAGTTTATCTACCGCACGACCTACTATTGCACATTCAATTGGGAATTCCGGAGCTCTGGAATAGACTGTACATCCTTATTTGTCAGGTCTAATCGACCGCCACACTCAGCTACCTTCTCTACCAGAAGCCTCAGCAATGGGATCGTCGAAAGAGTTCCAGCCGACCCAACCATGATGAGCTTCTTCTGCATTATGTTCACCAGAACAAGTTCAAAATTACAATAAGCGAAACGGAATTGTATAAATATGATATCTGGGTTACCACGGCAGGGTGACGGTTACATTCTCTTATTTGCAAGAAGCAACCATCTAAATAGGTTAAAACAGGGTGTCTACATGTTTTCTTTGTGTTGTATGGCGTGTCACTTCTACAAAAGCCTATTCAAGATCATTATGTTTCTTCAAATGGTAATCCAAGATCATTATAGTCCAGATAATAATGTTGATGATGACAATCACTTAAGTACAAGAGAATGATGATCCCAATGGGAAAGTAGAGTACATTCAGTGCCACTGACCTTCGCACGTGTCAAGACAACATTGATTCTGTGCCAATTGCCAAGCAAAGAAGAACCACTAGCCCTTGAGTTCCCACTGGATCGTACAAATGATACGATAATACAATCTTTATCCCTCCCCTGTAAAAAGTAGATTTGTTCAGCACTAAAAGACCACAGTACCGATGATTTGTCAGAGAAGTCCCAACCAAAACTAATGAATCAGCAAAAACAAAATAATTGTAACGCAATAATTGTAACATTTTCCAGGATGACGGTAATGCTCTATTGTCCCAGTGAGAAACTGAGCATGAGCACTAAATCCAAGAGTAAGCATGCAACTGATTACTTCAAAATGTTATACATAAGAAATAACTAAAGAGAGATAAGAGTCATAACACAGCCACCATAATGAAATTGATTATTGAAAGATCATCATGGCTGAAGGAATACAGGAGTCAATGACTTGCTCGTGCAAAACAGTAAAAAAAAAATTACCTGGTATTTGTCAATTGTATGAACCTCAACCAAAGGATCAACCTGCTGCCGAATGAGATTCACTTGGGCATTATATGGGGTTATTATACCAATCTCGTCTTGAGCTACACCTCTCTTTAGCAATTGTTTCGTTATCTACAGAAAAGACAAATTTTCACTTTATGTCAGGTTTCAAGAATGCTGGAAGAGAAGGGAAACCTCAGAGGCAGAAGGTAGAAAAACGATTTCATCATCTTATGGAAGGCATTTCCGTTTTGGTAATAGCAACGGGAAGAAGATGATTTTAATGGTAAGGTATCTTTATCTCGAGGCGAGAATAAAAATAACTTTGTATCAGCAGTCTGGATATGCAGCAAAGATAACTTGCTCAAAGTGTATCATATGTCCAACAGTTAATGAAAACAGTTAGATTTCACCCAATGCATTGGTGTTCTTCATAGGTTGAACTTGACTATTGGGCCATTTGCAACACTAGGCATAAAGTTCAAGTTTGTGGACTAGAGCAGTTGCATCTGGACATTCACCTAGCTTGAAATGTACTTAACTAGATAAATACAAGCATACATATTCATTCTCAGTGCGGCACATAGACAAGACAACAATAAATTAAAGCGAGACCAAGATATTGGGTATTACTAAATATTCAACATGACACAACACATGCTGTGCCCATGCGTACACAAGCACTCAACTGAAAGCAAATACATGGCAAATGTGCAACATCTCAACTGGTAGCTATAGAGGTCAGTGATTACTTGCTAAAACACAAGAGAAAGGCATGAAATATGGCCCATGGCCATCGCCGTAGACCAGGACATACCCATGAAACAATGTATGCTTCTGTAGGATTGTTCACGGTTCTATGTTCCTTGGCCTCAAGTGCCGGTACTTGATCTGTGTGAAGTGGTCACATAGTTAGCATTGAAGGCAGAGTATCACAACGATGTAACTAGTTGAATTTATTGAAAAAACCTGTGTTCGCAAAGATAACAGCCCTATCAGGATTCAAAATCTGCAATTAAAAGAATAGGGCACACCGATTAAAAAGAGGTTGCAGAAAGATGATACATGGCAGTATGACAAACCGAGGTAAGCGAATCCAAGCTTTCAATAACAAGATGTTTTCATATTGAGAATTGAAAATTTCAAGCAAAAGGCAGTGTTACCTCCTTGAACTTGAAGTGAACCTGTTGTTTGCCAGAAAACTTGAGTTTCGCATTTGCGATTTCTAACGAACCACAGCATAACCTATTGCCATAAATCAATGCATTTGAGAGCTCCATAATACCAGATGACATTCGGTACTGCAGGAATGTAGTTTCCAAACATGAGTTTACTGGAACAAAGGAGATCTTTAACTAAAAAGAAAATATGTGGCATTGGCAGTAAGAGATAATAGTGAAAAAAACAGGAGTTCAAACCGACTAACCTGGCACCTTAGTGCTGAAATTGCTTGAGGATGTGCTTCTGACAACCTCCAAAATAAGCTAATGCCCATCCCACTCTCTCGAGCTTCAAAGCTCTGTATGTACAAAACTGCTAGAGTTAATGAAAGGAGTGGCATAAAAAAACATTATGTAAAAAGGAACACTGAAGGATTAGTAACCTGAACAAGTGGAGGAAGTTGATAATGATCTCCTACTAGCACAAACTTCGTTGCAAGCATCAGAGGTCCCAGTGAAACCTAGCGAGTAAGATGTATGTGAGAAGGATGTAAACCTCTTCAGTAATCATTTTTACAAGAATATACTGGTTTATCAGCTTGACCGGCTACTATATACAGTTATGAAGTTAGATGAGCATTGTTTTGTGGTTTTTCCTTTTATGGGATTTCCTTGGAGACTAAATTACCAAGCATTCCTGAATTGGGGCCTACCGGTAATGTGATTTGTCCAGCTTCATCCATGATACATGTGTCGAACTTCTTATGTGCTAGTAAGGGATGGTATACTCCCAAACAAGTAACTCCAACAACTTGCACTTGCTCCATTCTTGTTTTGATGGCATCTACTGACTGTACCTCTGTTGCTGCACACACACACAAATTAGAGCATGTTTTCTTCAAAAATTTAAAATGCATGTGCACTGACAAATGATATATTCTGACTTGATAAGCAGTTGGCTCTGACATCAGGATGTACAGCTTCATGCCTCCCAATTCGAATAAAATCTACACCCTGCAGAAAGACATTAATCAGAATAAAGCATGTACGTGTTTGCTTCATTAAACTCGAATACTCGATGCAGCATGTAAAAGTTTGCTCGCTGGAACAAATGAGGGTTTTACAATCGAATGGTACTACATTAATGAAGCTTCAGAACACAAACCTCAGCCTTCAACTTCATAAGCAAGTTATCAATAGCTGAATTAGTATATGAAGTTAGCAAAATAGATTCTCCTCTCATCAATAAGGACTTCACAGCATGCACCATTGTATATGTTTTGCCTGTTCCAGGCATTCCTAGAATAAGAGCATAATCTTTTGCTGCTAGAATCTGAAAACAAAATCTGCATTAGTTTTCTAATGAAAACTTGAATATCCAGAAAAAGAAACATGAACTAAAAGAGCAAAGATTTACTTTATGCAGTGATCTCTGTTGGTCATTGTTCAAACTCGTTAGTGATTGTATGTATGATAATGCCGGGTCTTGGCTGAACAATCCTCCACTATCAAACCTGGGAGCCTATTAACATCCGAGTTAGGAAATTCCAGACAATATGGGAAACATGCTATAACATAAAAGTGCTGGTGCCAAACAGACCTCAAGATCAACTACCAACTTCCGCAGTTTAGTGTTTTGCGGCTTCTGAGAAAACAGTTGGACAAGGTTGAATCTGGCAATAGTTTAAATACAAACTCCAGTTAGATAAGAAAAGAGAACTTTTTTAAGTACCCATCCAAAGTGATAAACATGAACAACAAATAAAAACAAGAGCCAACCGCATGGTTGCAAATGAAGAGCTAAACTCATCCTTGTCTATCCGCCAAAGTTCGCGTTGGAGGTCTCCTTGCTCTAGCAAGGAGCTACTACCTGGAAGCCTCAGACGACGTGACAAAGAGACCTACAACACATTCCATTTGAAATACTTACAAATTTATAATCGATATAACCAAAAACGATGGACAGATAAGGTCTGTGATGGTCTGGTAATACCGTTATATGGGAACGGCTAATGTCCCTTATAGATCCATTTGCAACTGCTATCCTCCCAGATTGAGTGCTAAGCACCTAATGCAAAGTAGCAGAAGACGAGATAGAATTTAGTGTGTGGGCAAATTAAACGGACCGATAAGGTGATAATGTCCATGCATCAATCTGATACTACCTTTGTACACTAATGTAAGACGTTTTTGCAGTTCAACTTCAAACAAGAAATGACCTCTCTATAGCTATGCTCAAGTATATAAAATTAGACAATAGTTGAACCTGACACACCACCAATCTGGCACCTTATCTTTTCAGTTACCTAATTAATATGATTGCACTAGCTAGTAGCTACATAAGTTTCCAACATGTATCGTATATTCGTATTTGCTATTGATTACAGCTCTTTGGCTGAACTTGTTCTACGAACATATACCTGTATTTAATCCTTGTCAACATACAATATGGTGCAAAAATTATTTGAGATGATGGTATGTATAGTGCTGTGTACACAGGTTACCATGAGCATGTTAAACTTGAAGTGACCAATATTACTGAATACAGAAAGTGTACAAGGCTTACCACACAATCACCACATTTGAGGTTGAAATCTAGGTTCTCAGCTTGTGGTTCTGAATGACCAGCTGCTTCAGGCTGCATCTTCTCACGCACAAAATTATATATGTATCTTTTGCTTTTTCCAGATGAATCTACTGAGAGTTCATTTTTCATATCAAGGACATAAAAGGATGGCGCAGAACTCTTGCTCCCAGAATTGTAATGAAGAGGAAGTAAAATTTCCTTTTTCTTGACCTGAATTTAGCATAAATTGAGTTAAAGGGGGGGGGGGGGGGGGGGGGGGGAAAAAACAAATGTTTTCGGGAGCACATTTGAGAAACTAAAGATTACCTGAGAAGTCCTAGCTTCAAGATCAATCAATCTATCCCAGTGTTTAAGAAATTTATGATGGGCAACTGATAAGTGATTCACCAGGTTATCAAATAGATCACCAAGCCCACTAGTTGCTGTATTTCCTCCATGTACCTGTTGCATCGAAATGGAAGTACTCCTATAAAGATTAGTTGTCACATGTACATTTCCTAATAAATAAAGTAGTTCCATTTTTTCCCTCAGCAAGGACAAATGCTAAGACCATGTAAGAGAAACAATTGTCTAGCAAACCTTGTGATATATGGTGCATGAAGTCAGGTGTCGGCATCCAGTACATGAGGATGGACTCTGGAAAAGAACAGGAATTTAGTTGACTTCTCACTAATGGATCACTATGTACATGTTTCTAGTTCTACCTGTAGCATTGCAGGAAAACTCTGTGAAATTGATGCCTTCAGAATCTCAGAGGCAAGCTCGTTCCGTCGCATCATTAGCCCAATTAAATCAGACCTCTTCACTTTGATACCCTTAATAAATTAATGAAAATGGGTAAGAATGGTACAAAATGTATTTTGAGTATCTTAAGTACAAGATTACCAATGTCTGGTCTGTGTGGAGATAATACAGAAGACCCATATCAATATCCTTATTCAAGTATCTGAAAATGCATGGGAAGACGTGTATGTATTGAGTAATGGTTATGGAAAGACTGCTGAAGTGCTGAACAAACAAGGATCACAGGATAGATGGATTATACCTCTCTGACATCAATAGTGTGTATAATATCACCTGTGCAGAGTGTTCCATAGCTGACTGCAAGTGGATAAACTCTCGTGAGGGGCAACACAGAAGTAAGTGCTGCATCTATTTTATTTAGGAAGGACGGTTATATTTCTGTTTACGGAGATATTGGTATGCCGACGTATGGGAAAGCAATATGTAACAAAATCTTATGCTTAAGGAATGTATTATAATGGTAAAGCCAATACCAAGACTAGCTATCATATTCAAAACACAGTACCGAAAAAATGTTGCAACGTAACGAGATCTGATATACAGTGATTGTGCTAATTAAAGTACATCAACTTTGCAAAAGAAGACGCAAGGCTAATCCTGAGACTATTGGTTGGCTAGTTTTTCTCACAAGGCAAATATTTATTGGTTCGATTTACATGATTATATAATTGGTTGTTACAAGACTGAATACAACTATGAACTTGGCAGAGATTTACACACAAATAATGACAAAATACCAGTGATGTTAGCATGTACTATGATGACAGACAAGCTATGCATGTCAGCATGTGTGCAACAAGCAATTGGGCAACCAGGTTGTGAATAGGCTAGAAAACATACAGAACACAATAATCTCCTCGAGTATTAATAATTCCTAAGAACATTTGCTAAATAGTTGTGCGTTCTTACAGATAAAATAAATTAGGATATCCAACGGGATTCTGCAAATAAAACAATTAGACTACCGAAAGACGCCAGAAGTTGGCCTTATGGAGCACTCACATATAAGTGGCACTTGCAGGTAACTTTTTATCGCAACTTTATTACTCCCTCCAATCCATATTTATTGTCACTGATTTAGGATAATTTGTACCAAATCTGCGACAATTAATAGCGATCGGAGGGAGTAGCAAATATGACCAACATCTCAGCAGTTTGCTACAGATCTAACTGTTCACCTCAGGAGGGTGGGAAGAGGTGAATACACCACTGCCCTATATTGACATCTTTGTATGAGTAAAGATATGAAAATATGATTTGCAATAGCCATGTGAAATCAAAATCACTCTTTACTTTTCCAGAAGACAAGGTGAATCAAAGTTCACAATCTAAACTGGTATCACTGAGTACCAGACCCCTGACCAGTATAGCTTATTGCAAGAAGTACCTCGTTTACTAATTAATTACAATGTCGATCATTTACAGAATTCTACTGACAAACACCACATCATGCCGAGAAATATATAATGAGCATCTTCAGTTGGTATCCGCTATCCAGGAATATATGGTTACCTGGCCACTAGTGCTTTTACCAGTTTTGAACTCCAGTGGCATTACTTTGTCGTATGAACCACCGCCGCATGAATTTACCCTTGATATGACAGAAGCATCGATAATCCCTTTTAAACCATACCTTGGGGCCCATGCCATCTCCTCAATATCCATCATCTAAGGCGCATGAGAATTTCATTTCAATAAAGCTATTAATTCTTTAAGAAGAAGCATGAAGAATATGGAATTTTTAGCTTCATGATTAGGCACCATACAGAATACAGGAATGCACCACCATGAAATGAACTTGCTATATAACCTACATAAAAGTTGCCTACCTCAGTCACTTCAACAGTTTTCCGTCCTTCAGTATGTCCAAAATCCACGTTGGTGCTTTTTGAACCCTGAAAGTGCAGCATATCATTGGCAAACAGCAGTATATGATCAAATCTTCTTCAGGCAATTACGAAACTATCCAAAGAGAAAAGAAAGTACAGATGATTCACTGATAAATTATACAATTAACATAAGATACTGTACCAGGATAGATAAAGAATTACTAATTCTGCACTGAAAATTATAATTGAATTGGCACATATATTAACAAAGGACTTGAGATAGAAATTGTTCCTTTTTTTTAACTTCTGAACGAGTGGAATATGAAAGCAGGTTTAATTTCAACAAAACTCACATAAGAGTACTTAAGAGTTAAGATATGGAATTGCTGTAAAGTTCAGAAATTCTTGTGGCCACATAAAGGACACCAAGAGTAAATAATGTGAAAGTTAGTATGCATGTGTATCTACCTTCATGAAGGATTTGTACCAATTCAACATTTTAGGGATTGCTTCAATAAGAATTGAATGTGTGCTCCTTTCACTGGCTGCGTAAGAAACTTTGAAAAATTAGTAACATAAATGCAGAGCACAGATAACAATCATTAGGTAACAGAGGAACCAGAAAACAACACTCGGATCAAACATGACTCGGCCCAGATACAACTTATCTAAATATCAATTTTACATATGCTAGTATTTGATAAAAGAGTGCCACGGGATTTGCAGGACATAGTACTTAATGCTTTCTAATCCACTAGAAAGACAAACAGTAATGATTAGAATTAATAAAGTCACATTTATATAGAACTAGTCACGTTTATATAGCAGCTAATTTAGCCTCAGTGTTCTAACAAAAAGTATAAGGAAGCATCACTAATCAGCACCCGGTATAACTCAATAATGATATAATCTAACCACATGAACACTCCAAGCAATATGATGTTTAGCGTGTTTTCTCATAAAGTAGGAAATTTTGCCCTGGATAGTACCTCCACATGCGTACAGACTCTCGAGGTTGTTCAAAAGAACTTCTTTTGCTTGTTGTTCCAAAAACCGCCTTGAAGGAACATCCTCAAGTAGCCCAGCCTAAAGCACAAAAAACAAAAACTTCAGGCGTCTAAATTGTTGCAAGCTTACAATATTAGCTGACCAAAAAAATTTGTGGAATAGTAACCGAAGTCGGCAAGTATTCTTGTATCAAGAAACCTGAAATACTTGATGAAGCAGAGTACCCATCAAAGCGCTTGTGGAATATTCATTGCTTTTTAATCTTTCGTCAAGAACAGATCTCCTTGGACAATGGAAACTTGAAGCAACCTACAATCAACTAGTTATCAAAAATTCTGTAGGGAAATAAGAAACACATATCTACAAATAAAATTTGGGAATTTTCTAATAGGATGTGATAGAAAGTTGCTCTACAAACTACAAAATCATGGTACCAGAACATAGCAAGTAGTACTCACCCGCGTTCCAGAGATGAGTAATTCTGGATGGACAATAACAAGATAGCTATCATGATCAACAGTGCATTTTCCTTGGTCACTGAATTCTCCAATTACACTTACTGTGTCGCCTGGGACGACAGTGCTATGGAACCTACAGTAGTATGAAAATGGGAATATAAAAAGATTGCTTAGGTGTACGTAGTGCATATAATAAAGAACTCAGCTTAACTGGATGACCTCGCAGGTGCATCTATCCTATGTTGAAGAAGCCAAGGGGATGTTTAATACCAGTTACCCCCAAGACATAGGGCGATAAACTGATAATCTAGTTACTGACTACTAGGTTCAAGATATCCATTTCCGTACAGTACTATTGTATACTCACCACTCGTCGCACAGATGCACTGAATACTCTTTCCCACAATGCTCATTCAGGAGACGCAGAACCTGCCAGAGAAAAGCAACTTTGCAGAGCACAGAAAGATCATTGGACATAAAAACCATCCACACAAGTAGCGGGACACACCTTAGCAGGATAGCGATCGCATGAACTATCACCTTTGTGTTTTTCTGACACCTAAAACGTAAGGTAAAACAGAAAACCTTTTGTCACTAGAACAGCTCATCGGCATTGATCAGAGTACAACAGGTGGAAGCAAAAAGGCAAACCTCCAACACAAGGAAACTATCGAAAGATGGGGCTTCACGGGGCTTGTTGGATTCAACATTTAGACTGCTGTTAGCAATCGGAGAACATTTGCTGTCTGTGCTATCACCACCGGTGACTTGACCTCCTTTATTCCCAGCATCAACTGGCAATTCTTCTTCCGTAATGGCATCTTCAACTTGATCTAGAAGATCCAATAGTGCCTAGCAAGAGAACATTTTGACATAATTTCACAGTTCAATTATATGATGACTTCTTAATTCTGACAGGTAGCAAGATTACAAAACGGATGCTGTATCCAATAGTGCCTAGCAAGAGAACATTTTGACATAATTTCACAGTTCAATTATATGATGACTTCTTAATTCTGACAGGTAGCAAGATTACAAAACGGATGCTGTATCAAAAGAACATAGTGTAGTCTTTTAACTCACCTTTTTGTGCTGCCCTGCTTCCAACTGGTCAGGTCCTCCATTACAAGTGATACCAGCATCCAACTGCTGCTTGATACATGAAAAGATTACACAACTGACAGTTACATTTGGCTGACAACCAAGACAAAAATTCAGCAAATATGCGTGTATACCTCGGTGAAGCTATAGGGCAGTGATGGTGGCGTCCGGAATGGGCTCTGGTCTTCCATACCATCACCGCCACCTGGGCCTATACCACACACACTCAGATTGCGTGCTGAAGCAGTACACCTCGACAAGCCCAACGGAGACGAATGCCACTTCTTCATGGCCTCGAGCGAGGAATGTTTCTACGATTGGAATCAACACGCCACAACCACAGGTTAGGAAACCACAAAGACAATGGATTTCATCAATATACAGACAGAGGTGGCACTAGCACCCGTTCCAGCACAGCGTATGTACGTGAGCATGTAAGAACTCGCACATAAAGAAAGGAACTTCAGGGTTGATGTACCTCGGTGTTTGAGCACGGATGAAGCGCCATCCCGGGCAACTGCCTGGTGCGCAGGCGATCGTTCACCGGCGAGATCTTCCAGGTCACGACCTCCCCGCCGCCATCGTCCTGGCTCTGCTTTATCAGCTGAACCGCGCAAACAACCCGTGGTCAGGCCCGGCTCAGACCACGACTAAAGCAGATCAGATCGGAATAATCACAAGAAGACGACGACTCACCATCCCGGGGGAAAACTTGACCCGCTTCGGCGCGAGGGTCTTGGTGACCTCCGGCGAGACCTCCGACAGCTCCTCCTCGGGCAGCGGGGGCGGGGGCGGGGGCGGCATGGGGTCGGGGTTCGCCACGGGCTTCTGGCGCTTGGGGTTCTGGGAGGCGGCCTGGGACTGGTGGCGCTCAAAGAAGTGGAGGATGCCGAACTTGGCGGGCGGCTGCGACGGCTGCGAGGGCGGCGGCTTCTTCGAGGCCGCCGCCGCGGCCGCGCGCTTCCGCGGAGCCATGGCTGCGCGGATTTGGGTGTTCCGGGCGGGAGACCGGGGGCGGCGGGCGGCGGCGGGATTGGGAAACCGGATTCGGGGGAGGAGGGTGGGAGGGGAGGGGAGTGGGGCGGACCTGGGGTTGGGGGGCAGCGGGGATGGAGGGACGGGAAATTGGAATTCCCGCGCGAAGCGATTTCACCGGCGATGGAGGCGGCGCCATTTCGGCCCATCAATTGCTGGGTCTGGCACTAACAAATTTCTTAGGCCCAACATGCTTCACGACCTTCAACTATCTTATTTGAGCCCACGCCCGTAGGCGAGCCCAGTTGGGTGTTCACACGGCTGCCGCTGTTTGTTTGGTTCGCTGTGCTGCTGCAGTTTTTTTTTTTTTTGACAACGCTACGCGTCATTCGGGACATTGGATCATCCTTTTGAAGCATGTTCGAGTTTGCAGCACCATCCTTGTTGCAAAAACATTGCAACACCACCATTGTTGCGGAGCATCGCCGTCGTCGTGTTCACAACGGCATCGTTTGTCGTTGTCGTTACAAGAAGCATCATCCCGTCGTCATTGCAATAGCAGAAACAGCATAGCGTCATGGTGGTCGGCCCCGACCTTGCAGCGACACCGATGATTGCAACATGGCGGGTGTTGCGGTGAGGGGTATGCAACAGCTGTGGTCGACACTGCCCTTCCGGCTTGCAGCAACATGTACGTTGCGGTGGGGTGCGGCGGAGGCGGTCACCAGCCCCTCCGAGTCGCGGCACCATCAATGTTGTGGAGGCTTCACCGACATTGTAGAAGCACAACACCATTGCGTCACCGCCTTTCTGTCGTCAATGTTGCAGTTGCACCGCCGTTTCAATGTCGTAAAAGCCGCACATCCGTCGTTGCGGCAATGTGAAAGGGCTTCAAGCATCGAGCTTCCGCCGCGTTGCAGCAACTAACAGTGGATCGCCACGGAGCCATGTCTCATTGCAGCAGGTGTGTCGTCATCCCTGGAGCCCCTCTTCTTTGTGTCGAGCGAGTCGCTAGAAAAGGAAGCGGGAAGAGGGAAGATCACGGGAGAAATAGGCGGACGAGGGTTTCGCTTGCAGATATAAGGTCTAATGGGAAAAGCAGTGGGTGCGCCAACATGCGCATGTGTCATGCGTGAGACGCGGCATACACTAGACAGAAAATCTGTCGATTGAGTTCAGTGTTTCTGTTTTTATTTTTTATTTTTTTTATTTCTAGTGTTTTATTTTATTTATTTATTTTGGGTTTTTATCTATGTTCTTCCAGGTTTAGTTTTTGTCATGCTTTTCTTCCGGTCTTTTGTTTTACACTTTTTATAGTTTTCTGTACAGCATATATGTTTCTGATATATACTATGAACATTTTTCAAATACACGTTGAATATTTTTTTAATGTAAGATGATCATTTTTATATATAGTACACTTTTTTTAGTGTATGGTGAACTATATTTATATTTGAACTTTCTGAAAAACACTATCATTTTCAAAATATATTTTCTATCTTTCTGATGTGTTTTTTATTTAGCTCCTTTAAGAAATCTAACAACCAGTTTTGGATAATATGAGAAAACAGAAGAGAGAAAAGCAAAGCAAGACCGCTAAGGTGAGCTCGCTAGAGCGGGCAGTCCATTTAGCTCATCGTTTCAGGCATGGCCTCAACTATTTTGACGCCAACATTTGTCAAATAGGAATTTTATTTTGATAGTACCAAGTTCATGCATGTCTAATTAGTGAGTTTTATTTTGTAGCTCAAAATTTTCTCCATGATATACCAACAACCAAAATAACAAAGAGTGCATTTAGAAAAAGCAGTAGATGCATAATTGGATTAAGAGTTCAGACCAGGGATACTTCATTTTGTAGCCCGTAGCAATGCACATGTGTGTTTGCTCGCTACCACCCCCCCCCCCGCTCACCAACCGACCCCGGGGGGGGCCGGGGGGGGCCCCCCCCCCCTCGCGGCCCGTACTGGGCCAAGCACAACAGGAATTCCCCACCCGCAACTCGCATATGATGGACTAGATGTGTAGGCATACCCCGGGTATCCATGTAAAGCCCGTCCTCAATATACTCAGGGCCTATGATGCGCTGGTATGTGGGCTAGAAAAATACCTATTTTGCTTTTTTTAATAAGAACATTTTTGCGGCTAAACCATAGAAGAGTATAGTGTTTTTCTAAAACAATGTCCAACATCGCGCTTTTGGGCCTTTTTTGAACTTCTGGGTTGGGCTTCCAATGGAAAAGTGAAACGAAGCTCGGTCTCGACACTCGTCTTTTAGATCACCCTACCCACACCCATATTTACGATGAATCTCGTGCATGCATATCAAAACTTAGTTTCACAGATATATGTTCCTCCTCGTTGGACCTAGACCATTTTGGCTGGTGCTACCGTTTCAGTATCTCAGCCATGTTGTTTATGCTTATGAACATAGCCAACCTATGTTAATTTTCTTTCCCTGGCCTGGGAAACCCTAGTGGATGCATGCTTTGGTCCTCCACACAATTGAGTTGTGTTGTCCTCCCTACATCATCTAGTATCGTCGATGTCAATAGGGATCGTAAACCCTATCTACCAGTTTGAGTTTGTAGATTTGATAACCTTTTATTTGTTTTAGTTAGGTTTTTAGCCTTCATATGTTTCGGCCATGGCGCCAATGATGGCAATGGCGCTCGTAGTAATTGTTGCTCAACCATTCTTCGGTGATGTAAGAGCTTTCTTGGTGTTTTTCCAGATTCCATGAGTTTGAAGCCCTACATGTATGATCCTTCAGAATCTGCCTCGGGAAATCAACTTTTGGCCTTTTTCTTCACATGTTAATCGCTAGGAGGACGGTTGTGATTCTGCTTGCTTAATCTTTGACTTTGGTATGTTGCACTTGCGTCTCCTCAGAGCTATCGATGAGCAAGTGTGGTGGTCTTCCTCTAGCTTGTCGGTGTTGGAACTCCCCTTGATGTCCAATAATTGTTTTAATGGCTCTGTCTTGAGTGTAGTCTTTGAATTGCACTAAGAAATGTTTGAGGGTTTAAAAATATATACCAAATTACTATGTTTACAATTTTCTTGCTTCTAAGAAGCCTTGTATTATGAATGGCTCCACATAATCTGTTTGACAACGATTTTTACTTATATCTATTGGATTTAACCTTCATTAGTTCATCTGCGACGCATGGAGATTCAATAAGTTATCTAAAACATCCAAATGACTACCATTTTTCCCAACCTGGACATCATCCGAAAAAAGTGACACACCTATTTCAAAGTATTTCTCCGTCTAGTGACACGTCTATTTCATACGCTCGGTGGCACAACATCATGTTGGCCATGTAAGTGTGTGTTGTTTACTTGTGATCCACCATAATTCTAAGGTGTTACATCTCAAAGTCACTTAAAAAATTATTTTTGTCAAATTTTGTGCTTGCATAATGTTAATTAAGATTAAATATGTAGTTATATCCTAACATACATACCCCTCACGTCTACAACCCAAAGCCAACTGCCTTATCAGTGAGAACCAGTATCTGGTTAGATGGTTAGGAGGGTGGTTGTATCCCTAACTCACTAGGGATCAGACCCGAGGTTTCACACATGTGTGTCTCATAAAGATAGAATATTCTGTCAGTGGGAGGCGACGTTCCCTTTGGAAGTGCATCTAGTCTCATAGTTAAAAAATGCATGTAGTTCCCATGTGCAGTTTTGGTAATTAATGACAATCTCTATGGACTAATGTTTTCATTGAGATTTATTGGAAGAGAAGTTACAACGGTAATGCATGAAGAATATTGGATGGATTGAATGATGGAAGAAGCCATCAAGATAAAGATATGCATTGAGTGTTGGTAATGAATAGCAAATCCTATGGACAACGATTGTATTGAGATATATAGGAAGATATCATTCATCTGTGATGCACGAAGGGGATTGAATGAATTTATAATGAATCTCATCAATATCAATATATGCATCAAGATCATTAAGTTTTAGTGATGAATATATTATGATCAAGAAAAAGTAAAAGAAATGGACTAAGAGGCATGAAGATTAAGTTCTATGATTGAATCAAATGTAATCAGTATAAAGTCCATGTGATGTACAAGATGTGATCAAGATGGAGTTCATTTGAGTAAATCAAAGGCATTCTTGGTCTTATGGGTTGAGCCGTGACGAATCAAGATCTTGAGAGAATGGTTAAAGAGAAAAATCATATATATGGCTTGAAGATGAGATTGCGATGAACTCATATGTTGAATCATGGTTTATCAAGTCAAGAAGCAAGTAAGTCAAGTGAAGAATTTATTGTACCCTTTAAGAGGTTGTGATGGAACATTTAGAAGAGCAAGTGATGAACAATATGATATTCATGTAAAACCTTGATACAATCATGTGATAAGTGAAATATTGGTGATTGTCTCTTGAAGCAATGAAGTGAAGTGAAGAGTTCAATATGGCCTTCAATGCATCAAGATTGGGCATGAAGTAAAGATAAAGGTTGACCAAGATAAAGCTCAAAGATCCAACAATAGATGGTCAACACATAAGCCCAAATGATATATGGTACGTCTCAAACATATCTATATTTTTAGCTTGTTCCATGCCATGTTTATATAGAGGCTCGAAAAGCGTCCGCTGTCCTGGACCGAACAGTTCGATGGTGCATTTCTTGCACCACTTCATCTGAGGCTCCATCTTGTTTCATCGTTGCTTCCATGTTTCCTCTTGGACGGCGTAGTCATACTCCTGCGCTTGAATTCCTCCTCGACACGTGTGATGCTCCGCTCAAGCCCATGTATGCACGAGGGAGAAGGGTCAAGCACTATACCATCCAAGAGAGCTAGTGTGAAGTAAACACGCGTAAATCACCTTCATACGTATGAAGTATATGTTGCGTGTGTCTAATGATAGTGGAGAACTTGACACGGTGATGTCCGTGGGATGCTTCACATCAAAATAGTCTAAAGAAATATGTTTGGTTTCAAATCACTTACATAAGAACCGATATCCATATGTCAAATAATACATGTAACTAACTAACTCGAGAAATAAGTAAACTGATCACGACGTGTAGATTGAAGTTGACTCGATCCACACCATGTGAATTTGACAATGATTTTTTTCTTAAAAAATATTAATCTTCTATCATTGAACTATGTATGATCTCAAATCACTAGTATTTCGTTGGGCGGCGACAACTGTTATGGTTTCATCTTGGATAGCTTTGCTTTTTTTTCATCAAGTACCAATCCCTTGGGTGATTTGATGCTTGCATTTAGATACATGTGTCCATCAATGTATTTTATGATGTGAATGCATACACACATATAACAAAAAGAACCGACATCCATATATGTTGTAATCAATGGAACTAACTTATGAGAGAAATAAGGAGATCATGCATGGCGTTAATAGATGGAAGTTGACTTGATATACACCGTCTGAACTTAACAATATTATTCCTGGAGACTTAAATGCTCCTTTTAATCTCCTTCATTTATAAACACTGTGTCAAGTCACCATGTTTCGCTGGCTGGAGGCGACTGCCATGGTTTTATCTTGGATACCTTTGGTTTGCCCATCCAGTACCAATACATCAAATGAAGTGACACTTGCATTTAGATTCACTCATACAACCATTCATTAGTGTAATTGATGATGTGCATGGATACACACATATAAGTGAAGAACAGATGCCCATATATCCAGTGATCAATGGAACCAACTAACACGGGGAATGAGAAGATCAACCATGGCATTAGGAGATGGAAGTTGACCCGATCTACAACACATGAACTTGACAATATTATTCACTAAGACCTAAACAGATCTTTTTAAACTCCATCGCCGATCTGTATGGTCTCAAATCACTAGTGTTCCGCTAGCCGGTGGCAACTACTATGGTTATCTAGTAGCACTCCACCAGGTGAATTGATAGTTGTATTTAGATTCACCTATGCATCCATTCATTAATGTATTTTGATGATGTCAATGGATACACACATATAACAGAAGAATTGACGTCCATATACCTAGTAGTCAATGAAACTAACTGACGCGAAAAAAGAGAAGATCAACCATGCCGTCAGTACATGAAAGTTGACCAGATCCGCATTGTATGAACTTGGCAATATTATTCCTTTAGGCTTAAATAATCCTTTAATCCCAATCAACTATCATCCACACTATCCCAAAGGCTTTACTTGGCACTTTATTGAAATAAAAGCTATAAAACATGATTACTAAAGTAGCCTAATCATGTGAACACACAAAAATAGTAGGGGTAAATGTTGGGTTGTCTCCCAACAAGCGCTTTTCTTTGATGCCTTTTAGCTAGGCATGATGATTTCAATGATGCTCACATAAAAGATAAGAATTGAAACACAAAGAGAGCATCATGAAGCATATGACTAGAACATTTAAGTATAAACCACTTCCTATGCATAGGGATTTTGTGAGCAAACAACTTATGGGAACAAGAATCAACTAGCATATGAAGGCAAAACAAGCAAAACTTAAAGATTTTCAACACATAGAGAGGAAAGTTGATATTATTGCAATATGTAGAAGCACATGTTCCTCTCTCATAATAATTTTCAGTAGCATCATGAATGAATTCAAAAATATAACTATCACATAAAGCATTCTTTTCATGATCCACAAGCATAGAAATTTTATTACTCTTCACATAAGCAAATTTATTCACATGAATAGTAGTGGGAGCAAACTCAACAAAATAACTATCATGTGATTCTTGATTGGCATAATCATATTGAGCATTAAAATCACGATGACAAGTTTCATGGATATCATTACTCTTTATGGCATACATGTCATCACCATAGTCATCATAAATAGGAGGCATGCTTTCATCATAGTAAATATTCTCATCAAAACTTGGGGGACTAAAAATATTATCTTCATCAAACATAGCATCCCCAGGCTTATGGCTTTGCATATCATTAGCATCATGGATATTCAAAGAATTCATACTAACAACATTGCAATCATGCTCACCATTCAAAGATTTTATGCCAAACATTTTATAGAATTCTTCTTCTATCAATTGAGCACAATTTTCCTTTCCATCATTTTCACGAAAGACATTATAAAGATGAATAATATGAGGCCACCTCAATTCTATTTTTTGTAGGTTTCTTTTATAAACCAAACTAGTGATAAAACAAGAAACTAAAAGATTAAATTACAAGATCTAAAGATATACCTTCAAGCACTCACCTCCCCGGCAACGGCGCCAGAAAAGAGCTTGATGTCTACTACACAACTTCTTGTTGTAGACTCGTGTTGGGCCTCCAAGCGCAGAGTTTTGTAGGACAGTAGCAAATTTTCCTCAAGTGGATGACCTAAGGTTTATGATACGTCTCCGTCATATCTATAATTTTTTATTGTTTCATGCCAATATTCTACAACTTTCATATACTTTTGGCAACTTTTTATATTATTTTTGGGACTAACATATTGATCTAGTGCCTAGTGCCAGTTCCTGTTTGTTGCATGTTTTTTCTTTCGTAGAATATCCATACCAAACAAAGTCCAAACGCGATAAAAACTTACGGAGATTTTTTTTGGAATATATGTGATTTTTGGGAATTGGAATCAACGCGAGACGATGCCCGAGGGGCCCACAAGCCCTTGAGGCACGCCCCAGGGGGTAGGGCGCGGCCAGGACCCTTGTGGTCGCCCCGTAAGGCGGTTGGTGCCCTTCTTTCGCCGCAAGAAAGCTAATATCCGGGTAAAAATCGTGTTAAAATTTCAGCCCAATCGGAGTTACGGATCTTCGAAAATTTAAGAAAGGGTGACAGGCCAGAATCTGAGAACGCAGAAACAGAAGGAAACAGAGAGAGAGAGAGATCCAATCTCGGAGGGGCTCCCGCCCCTCCACCGCCATGGAGGCCAAGGACCAGAGGGGAAACCCTCCTCCCATCTAGGGGGGAGGCCAAGGAAGAAGAAGAAGGAGGGGGGCTCTCTCCGCCTCTCTCCCGGTGGCACCGGAACGCCGCCGGGGCCATCACCGTGACAGCGATCTACACCAACAACTTCGCCGCCATCATCACCAACTCTCTCCCCCTCTATGCAGCGGTGTAACACCTCATCTCCCCATTGTAATATCTACTTAAACATGGTGCTCAACGCTATATATTATTTCCCAATGATGTATGGCTATCCTATGATGTTTGAGTAGATCTGTTTTGTCCTATGGGTTGGTTGATGATCATGATTGGTTTGAGTTGTATGTTTTATTATTGGTGCTGTCCTATGGTGCTCTCCGTGTCGTGCAAGCATGAGGGATCCCCGCTATAGGGTTTGCAATATGTTCATGATTTTCTTATGGTGGGTGGCGTGAGTGACAGAAGCACAGACCCGAGGAAGTAGGTTGTTGTGTATGGGAGTAAAGAGGACTTGATACCTTATAATGCTATGGTTGGGTTTTACCTTAATGATCTTTAGTAGTTGCGGATGCTTGCTAGAGTTCCAATCATAAGTGCATATGATCCAAGTAGAGAAAGTATGTTAGCTTATGCCTCTCCCTCATATAAAATTGCAATAATGATTACCGGTCTAGTTATCGATTGCCTAGGGACAAATAACTTTCTTGTGACAAAAAGCTCTCTACTAAAACTAACTTAGTTGTTTCTTTATCTAAACAGCCCCTAGCTTTTATTTACGTGTTCTTTATTATCTTGCAATCCTATCCTATCACACCTACAAAGTGCTTTTAGTTTCATACTTGTTCTAGGTAAAGTGAACGTCAAGTGCGCGTAGAGTTGTATCGGTGGTCGATAGAACTTGAAGGGAATATAAATTCTACCTTTAGATCCTCATTGGGTTCGACACTCTTACTTATCGAGAAAGGCTACAATTGATCCCCTATACTTGTGGGTTATCAAGACCTTTTTCTGGCGCCGTTGCCGGGAAGCAATAGCATGGGGTGAATATTCTCGTGTGTGCTTGTTTGCTTTATCACTAAGTAGTTTTTTTGTTCTAAGTTGTTCTCTATCTTTAGTTATGGATATGGAACACAAAATACCAAAAAAATTAGGTGCACTTGCTACTCATGGAGATGGGGAACCTCCTAAAACCCTCGATGCTCGTTATGTGGAAAATATTAAACACTACTTTGATAATCCTGAGAAAACCCCGTTCAACTTGATAATGGGAGACATGTTGGATCAACGTGAATACTTTAGGGATTATCGCTTGACAAAAAAAGGGAAACTATTATGGGATCAAATTCATATGTTGCATTGGCATGCTCGGGATCTATGCTTGAGATATGATTATACTTGTTGCTCTAGGATGAAGGTTCCACACCTTCCCTTTTCATGTAAATTTAATGATAATAAAACCTTGGCTTCTTATGCTAATGGTGTATATGATTAGTATGATGTGGAACGAATAGAAGAATTCGTTGCTTTTAAGGGTGCTTATGAAATTGAATCTTTGTTTGAAAGGTATGAAGCTTTTGATGACGATGTTTATAGGCCTGAAAATTTTGCTATACTTAAATATTGCTATGAGAATTATGAATACAATGCCGATATTGATGCATTTATTGAGAAAGTCTCTGATGTCCAAGAAGAGACTAATATTTTGCAGGAATCTATGGAAGAAGAAATTACTGAAACTGTGAGCTCATTAGATGAAAAAGATGACGAGGAGAGCGAAGAACAAAAGGAGGAAGAGCGGATTAGCTACCTGTGCCCACCTTCTAATGAGAGTAAATCTTCAACTCATACATTGTTTAATTTCCCTTCGTTCTTACCGAAGGATGAATGCTATGATCCCTTTGATTCGTTTGAAATATCCCTTTTTGATGAACTTGATGCTTGCTATGCTTGTGGCCATGATGCCAATATGAATTATGCTTATGGAGATGAACTTGCTATAGTTCCTTATGTTAAGAATGAAATTGTTGCTATTGCACCCACGCATGATAGTCCTATTATCTTTTTGAATTCTCCCAACTACACTATATCGGAGAAGTTTGCGCTTATTAAGGACTATATTGATGGGTTGCGTTCTACTATTGCACATGATGATTTTGATAAATATAATATGCATGTGCTTGCTGCTCCTATTTGCAATTATTATGAGAGAGGAACTACATCTCCGCCTCTCTATGTTTCCAGTACGATAAAATTGCAAGAAGCTGTTTATGCTATGTATCGGCCTTTACTATGTGTGCATGAATTGTTCTTTTATGACATGCCGATGCATAGGAAGAGAGTTAGACTTCGTCATTGCATGATATATGTTGCTTTGTGCTCACTACTAAATTACAAATCATTGTTCATTAAAATTGGCTTTCATATACCTTGGGATCCGGGTGGATCCACTACTTGAGCACTTTATGCCTAGCTTAATGGCTTTAAAGAAAGTGGTACCAGGGAGACAACCCGGAAGTTTTAGAGAGTCATTTTATTCTGTTGTGTGCTTTTATATAGTTTAAAAACAAAAAAATAAAGAGGGGAACCTAAAACTTTTTCAAAAAGAAAAGCGAAAGTGAGAAAGACGAGCATTGTTAAAGTGGGAGCTAGCCTTGAACTTTGTTCATGCCCATGGAAACTTTGTGAATCTTAATTACAAAAACTTTTCAACAAAAATAATTATCCCCTTGTACAAATCCATTGTATTATAAAAATAATGTGCCAAGATTTGCCTTTAGGATGATTAGATTGCTTGTTTGGTATGTGCAGTGCAAAAACAGAAACTTTGGCTGTAGTGCGCGAATTTACATTTTTTACTGGAATGTCAAAAGCTTCTGAAATTTTTACACAGTACTTCGATGCAAATTTTTATTTTGTTCTAAGTTTTCAGAATTTTTTGAGTTACATAAGTATATGTACCATCTGCATCTTTACAAACTGTCCTGTTTTCACAGATTGCTGTTATAGTTTCGTTATTTGCTTATGTTTGAAATCTTGTTGAGCCTCCTTTGACTTGGGGCCATAGAATTGTGATAGCATACAGTGAGTAATGATTGATTATAATTATACAATAATGTTATGGCAGTACATGATGGGATTTGATGTTTTATGTACTAACCCCTCTAATAAAAAGTTCGGTTAAGTTTTGTGTGGATGAAGTGTTCGAAGATCGAGGAGGTATTGATATGAGAAGAATGAGGAGAGGAAGAGCTCAAGATTGGGGATTCCCAAGGCACCCCAAGTAAATATCCAAGGAGACTCAAGCGTCTAAGCTTGGGGATGCCACGGAAGGCATCCCATCCTTCTTCAACAATTATCGGTATGTTTCGGTTTTTGTTTTGTTCACAAGATATGCGTAAATCTTGGAGCATCGTGTGCTTTTTATTTTTTATTTTAATAATGCATGTTGCTAGTATGAGAAAGTCCTTGGTTGATTTATAGAATGCTCTTTGCACTTCACTTATATCTTTTGAGTATGGCTTTATAGAATGTTTCATGTGCTTCACTTATATCATTTGAAGTTTGGATTGCCTGTTTCTCTACACATAGAAAACCGCCATTTGTAGAATGCTCTTTTGCTTCACTTATATTTGTTAGAGCATGGGCATATCTTTTGTAGAAAGAATTAAACTCTCATGCTTCACTTATATCTATTTAGAGAGTCAACGAGAATTGGTCATTCACATGGTTAGTCATAAAATCCTACATAAAACTTGTAGATCATTGAATATGATATGTTTGGTTCCTTGCAATAGTTTTGCGATATAAAGATGGTGATATTAGAGTCATGCTAGTGAGTAATTGTGGATTGGTAGAAATACTTGTGTTAAGGTTTGTGATTCCCGAAGCAAGCACGTATGGTGAACCGTTATGTGATGAAGTCGGAGCATGATTTATTTTTTGATTGTCTTCCTTATGAGTGGCGGTCGGGGACGAGCGATGGTCTTTTCCTACCAATCTATCCCCCTAGGAGCATGCGTATTAGTACTTTGTTTCGAGGGCTAATAAACTTTTGCAATAAGTATGTGAGTTCTTTATGACTAATGTTGAGTCTATGGATTATACGCACTCTCGCCCTTCCACCATTGCTAGCCTCTCTAGTACCGCGCAACTTTCACCGGTGCGATAAACCCACCGTATACCTTCCTCAAAACAGCCACCATACCTACCTATCATGGCATTTCCATAGCCATTCCGAGACATATTGCCATGCAACTTCCATCATCATCATATACATGACTTAAGCATTCATTGTCATATTGCTTTGCATGATCGTAAGATAGCTAGCATGATATTTCCATGGCTTGTCCATTTTTTGATATCTTTGCTACGCTAGATCATTGCACATCCTAGTACACTGCCAGAGGCATTCATATAGAGTCATCATGGATTAGTTGTATCGAGTTGTAAGTAAATAAAAGTGTGATGATCATCATTATTAGAGCATTGCCCTAGTGAGGAAAGGATGATGGAGATTGTGATTCCCCCACAAGTCGGGATGAGACTCCGGACGAAAAAAAGAGAGGCCAAAAGAGCCCAACAAAAAAAAGAAAAAAAATGAGAGAAAAAGAGAGAAGGGGCAATGCTACTATCCTTTTACCACACTTGTGCTTCAAAGTAGCACCATGTTCTTCATAGAGAGAGTCTCGTATGTTGTCACTTTCATATACTAGTGGGAATTTTACATTATAGAACTTGGCTTGTATATTCCGATGATGGGCTTCCTCAAATGCCTGAGGTCTTCATGAGCAAGCAAGTTGGATGCACACCCACTTAGTTTTCAGTTTGAGCTTTCATACACTTATAGCTGTTAGTGCATCCGTTGCATGGCAATCCCTACTCACTTGCATCGATATCGATTGATGGGCATCTCCATAGCCCATTAATTTGCCTAGTTGATGTGAGACTTTCTCCCTTTTTGTCTTCTCCACACAACCTCCACCATCATATTCTATTCCACCTATAGTGCTATATCCATGGCTCATGCTCATGTATTGCGTGAAAGTTGAAAAAGCTTGAGAACATTAAAAGTATGAAACAATTGCTTGGCTTGTCATCGGGGTTGTGCATGATGAAATACTTTGCGTGGTGAAGATGGAGCATAGCCAGACTATATGATTTTGTAGGGATAACTTTCTTTTAGCCATGTTATTTTGAGAAGACATGATTGCTTTATTAGTATGCTTGAAGTATTATTGTCTTTATGTCAAATGATAGACTATTGCTTTGAATCACTCATGTCTTAATATTCATGCCATGATTAGATTATGTGATCAAGATTATGCTAGGTAGCATTCCACATCAAAAATTATCTTTTTTATCATTTACCTACTCGAGGACGAGCAGAAATTAAGCTTGGGGATGATGATACGTCTCCGTCGTATCTATAATTTTTGATTGTTTCATGCTAATATTCTACAACTTTCATATACTTTTGGCAACTTTTTATATTATTTTTGGGACTAACATATTGATCTAGTGCCCAGTGCCAGTTCCTGTTTGTTGCATGTTTTTTGTTTCGCAGAATATCCATACCAAACGAAGTCCAAATGCGATAAAAACTTACGGATATTTTTTTTGGAATATATGTGATTTTTGGGAATTGGAATCAACGCGAGACGATGCCCGAGGGGCCCACAAGCCCTTGAGGCGTGCCCCAGGGGTAGGGCGCGGCCAAGACCCTTGTGGTCACCCCGTAAGGAGGTTGGTGCCCTTCTTTCGCCGCAAGAAAGCTAATATCAGGATAAAAATCGTGTTAAAATTTCAGCCTAATCGGAGTTACGGATCTCCAAAAATTTAAGAGGCCAGAATCTGGGAACGCAGAAACAGAAGGAAACAGAGAGAGAGATCCAATCTCGGAGGGGCTCCCGCCCCTCCATGGCCATGGAGGCCAAGGACCAGAGGGGAAACCCTCCTCCCATCTAGGGGGGAGGCCAAGGAAGAAGAAGAAGAAGGAGGGGGCCTCTCTCCCCCTCTCTCCCGGTGGCACCAAAACGCCGCCGGGGCCATCACTGTGACGACGATCTACACCAACAACTTCGCCGCCGTCATCACCAACTCTCTCCCCCTCTATGCAGTGGTGTTATACCTCATCTCCCCGCTGTAATCTATACTTAAACATGGTGCTCAACGCTATATATTATTTCCCAATGATGTATGGCTATCCTATGATGTTTGAGTAGATCCGTTTTGTCCTATGGGTTGATTGATGATCATGATTGGTTTGAGTTGTATGTTTTATTATTGGTGCTGTCCTATGGTGCTTTCCGTGTCGCGCAAGCGTGAGGGATCCCCACTGTAGGGTTTACAATATGTTCATGATTTGCTTATGGTGGGTGGCGTGAGTGACAGAAGCATAGACCAGAGTAAGTAGGTTGTTGCGTATGGGAGTAAAGAGGACTTGATACCTTATAATGCTATGGTTGGGTTTTACCTTAATGATCTTTAGTAGTTGCGGATGCTTGCTAGAGTTCCAATCATAAGTGCATATGATCCAAGTAGAGAAAGTATGTTAGCTTATGCCTCTCCCTCATATAAAATTGCAATAATGATTACCGGTCTGGTTATCGATTGCCTAGGGACAAATAACTTTCTTGTGACAAAAAGCTCTCTACTAAAACTAACTTAGTTGTTTCTTTATCTAAACAGCCCCTAGCTTTTATTTACGTGTTCTTTATTATCTTGCAATCCTATCCTATCACACCTACAAAGTACTTCTAGTTTCATACTTGTTCTAGGTAAAGCGAACGTCAAGTGCGTGTAGAGTTGTATCGGTGGTCGATAGAACTTGAAGGGAATATAAATTCTACCTTTAGCTCCTCGTTGGGTTCGACACTCTTACTTATTGAGAAAGGCTACAATTGATCCCCTATACTTGTGGGTTATCAGTTTATCAATCCGTGGGAGGCACAGGATGAAGATGGTCTCTCTCAAACAACCCTGCAGCCAAATAATAAAAAGTCTCTTGTGTCCCCAACACGCCAAATACAATGGTAATTTGTATAGGTGCACTAGTTCAGCGAAGAGATGGTGATACAAGTGTAGTAATGATAGTAGATATTGATTTTTGTAATA
This sequence comes from Thinopyrum elongatum, assembly GCA_011799875.1. Lineage (NCBI taxonomy): Eukaryota > Viridiplantae > Streptophyta > Magnoliopsida > Poales > Poaceae > Thinopyrum > Thinopyrum elongatum. Next base: position 605,595,279 of record CM022298.1, read on the forward strand.
GGAACAGTAAAAAAACAACAAGGTAGCAATTGATAAAACAGAGCACAAACGGTATTGCAATGCTTGAAAATGAGGCCTAGGGTCCGTACTTTCGCTAGTGCAATCTCTCAACAATGCTAATATAATTGGATCATATAACCATCCCTCAACGTGCGATGAAGAATCACTCCAAAGTTCTTATCTAGCGGAGAACATAAGAAGAAATTGTTTGTAGGGTACGAAACCACCTCAAAGTTATCCTTTCCTATCGATCTATCCAAGAGTTCGTACTAAAATAACACCAAGTTATCCTTTTCGATCAATCTATCTAAGAGTTTGTACTAAAATAACACCATATGATACACATCAACCAACTCTAATGTCACCTAGATACTCCAATGTCACCGCGAGTATCCGTGAGTTGATTATGCGATATGCATCAAACAATTTCAGATTCATAATACTCAATCCAGCACAAAGAACCTCAAAGAGTGCCCCAAGATTTCTACCGGAGAAACAAGGACAAAAACGTGCATCAACCCCTATGCATAGATTACCCTAATGTCACCTCGGGGATCCACGTGTTGAGTGCCAAGACATAGATCAAGTGCTCTCAAATCCATAAAAGTATTCAATCCGATAAAAACGAAATCTCAAAGGGAAAACTCAATTCGCCACAACAAGATAGAGAGGGGAAAACACCATATGATCCAACTATATTAACAAAGCCCGCGATGCATCAAGATCGTGCCATCTCAAGAACACAAGAGAGAGATTAAACACATAGCTACTGGTACAAACCCTCATCCCCGAGGGTGGACTAATCCCTTCTCATCATGGTGGCCGTCGGGATAATGAAGATGGCCACCGGTGATGATTTCCCCCTCCGGCAGGGTGCCGGAATGGGGTCTAGATTGGTTTTTCATGGCTAGAGAGGCTTGCAGTGGCGGAACTTCTGATCTAGGGTTATTTCTGATGGTTTCTCTATTTATAGGATTTTTCAGCGTTGGAATCACGCGAAGATGGGCCTCGAGGTGGGCACAACCCACCTGGGCGCGCCTGGGCCTCCTGGCATGCCCAGGTGTCTTGTGCTCACCTCCTTCACCTTCTGGTCCTCCCACGAAGCTTCTAGTGCCTCTTTTGTTCCAAAAAAATCATCAAAAAGTTTCGTTGCATTTGGAGAACTTCTATTTCTGCACAAAAAACAACACAGTAGTTCTGCTGAAAACAACGTCAGTCCAGGTTAGTTCCATCCAAATCATACCAAAACCATATAAAATTGTTGTAAACATGGCATGAATACTTCATAAATTATAGATACATTGGAGACGTATCAAGCGCTCTTGGTAAGTGGAAATTGGTAAGGAAAAATTTATACTACGTGCTGAAATTTATTGTCACTTGTTACTATGGAAACCATCCTTTGAGGGTTTGTTCGGGGTATCTTCACCTCGACCGGAAGCACAATTAGTTGCCCCTCAACCTAATGCACCTGCTGAAAATATTGATTATGAAATTCCTTTGGGTATGATAGAACAACTGCTAGCTAATCCTTATGCAGGAGATGGAATCGAACATCCTGATATACACTTGATCTATGTGGATTATTTAAGCTTGCAGGTTTGCCCGGAGATGAAGCTAAGAAGAAGGTTTTCCCTTTATCTTTGAAGGGAAAAGCATTGACATGGTATAGGGTATGCGATGATATTGGATCTTGGAACTGGAATCGATTGAAATTGGAATTTCACCAAAAAAATTATCCTATGCATCTAGTTCATCGTGATCGGAATTATATGTATAATTTTTGGCCTCGTGAAGGAGAAAGTATCGCTCTAGCTTGGGGAGGCTTAAGTCAATGTTATATTCATGCCCCAATCATGAGCTCTCAAGAGAAATTATTATTCAGAACTTTTATGCTCGGCTTTCTCGTGATGATCAATCCATGCTCGATACTTCTTGTACTGGTTCTTTTATGAAGAAGACTATTGAATTCAGGTGGGATCTTTTAGAAAGAATTAAACACGACTCTGAAGATTGGGAACTCAACGAAGGTAAAGAGTCGGGTATTAAGCTTGAGTTTGATTGTGTTAAATCTTTTATGAATACCGATGCTTTTCACAAGTTTAGCACTAAATATGGACTTGACTCTAAGATAGTAGCCTCTTTTTGTGAATCTTTTGCTACTCATGTTGATATCCCTAAGTAGAAGTGGTTTAAATATCATCCACCTATTAAAGAAGAAATCAAAGAACCGGTTAAAGCTAAAGATGAAACTATTATTTACAATGTTGATCCACTTGTGCCTACTGCTTATATTGAAAACCCACCTTTCCCTGTTAGGATAAAGGAACATGCTAAGGTATCAACTATGGTTTGCAAAAGTAATATTAAAGCACCTAAACCTTCTGAGCAAATTAAAGTAGAACCTAGTGTTGCTATGGTTAAAGATCTCCTGGTGGAAAATATTGATGGGCATGTTATTTACTTATGTGATGAAGCTGCTAGAATTGCTAAGCCCGATGAAAAAGATAAACATAGGCATGTTGTTGGCATTCCTGTTGTCTCAGTTAAAATAGGAGATCATTGTTATCGTGGTTTATGTGACTTAGGTGCTAGCGTGAGTGCTATTCCTTTTACCTTATACTAAGAAATTATGGATGACATAGCACCCGCTGAAATAGAAGACATAGATGTTACTATTAAACTTGCTAATAGAGGCACCATCACACCACTTGGGATTGTTAGAGATGTTGAAGTCTTGTGTGGGAAAATAAAATACCCTACTGATTTTCTAGTTCTTGGTTTCCCACAAGATGACTTTTGTCCCATTATCTTTGGCAGACCTTTCTTGAACACCGTTAATGCTAAAATAGATTGTGAGAAACAAACTGCCGGTGTTAGCTTTGGTGATGAGTCTCATGAGTTTAATTTCTCCAAGTTTAGTAGACAGCCTCATAATAAAGAATTACCTAATAAGGATGAAATAATTGGTCTTGCTTCTATTGTTGTGCCTCCTACTGATCCACTAGAACAATATTTGCTAGACCATGAGAATGATATGCACTTGCGTGAAAGAAATGAAATAGATAGAATATTCTTTGAACAACAACCTTTGCTTAAACACAATTTGCCTATTGAAACTCTAGGAGGTCCTCCTCCACCTAAAGGTGATCCTGTGTTTGAATTAAAACAATTGCCAGACACTTTGAAATATGCTTATCTTGACGAAAAGAACATATATCCTGTTATTATTAGTGCTAACCTTTTAGAACATGAAGAAGAATGATTATTGAAAATTTTGAAGAAGCACCGTGCTGCTATTGGATATACTCCTGATGATCTTAAGGGCATTAGTCCCACTCTCTGTCAGCACAAAATTAATATGGAACCTGATGCTAAACCCGTTGTTGATCACCAATGATGTTTGAATCCTAAGATGAAGAAAGTGATAAAAACTAAAATATTAAAGCTTCTGGAAGTAGGTATAATCTATCCCATAGCTGATAGTAGATGGGCAAGTCCCGTTCATTGTGTCCCTAAGAAGGGAGGCATTACCGTTGTTCCTAATGATAAAAATGAACTTATTCCACAAAGAATTATCGCTGGCTATAGAATGGTAATTGATTTCAGAAAATTAAATAAAGCAACTAGAAAAGATCATTACCCTCTGCCTTTTATTGATCAAATGCTAGAAAGATTATCTAAGCACTCACACTTTTGTTTTCTTGATGGATATTCTGGTTTTTCTCAAATACCTGTTTCACAACCTGATCAAGAGAAAATCACTTTTACTTGCCCTTTTGGAACTTATGCTTATAAACGTATGCCTTTTGGTTTATGTAATGCACCTGCTCCCTTTCAAAGATGTATGACTGCTATATTCTCTGATTTTTGTGAAAAGATTGTTGAGGTTTTCATGGATGATTTTTCTGTTTATGGAACTTCTTTTGATGATTGCTTAAGCAACCTTGATCGAGTTTTGCAGAGATGTGAGCAAACTAATCTTGTCTTGAATTGGGGGAAGTGCCACTTTATGGTTAATGAAGGTATTGTCTTGGGGCATAAGATTTCTGAACGAGGTATTGAGGTGGGTAAAGCTAAAGTTGATGCAATTGAGAAAATGCCATGTCCTAAAGATATTAAAGGTATTCGTAGTTTCCTTGGCCATGCTGGTTTCCATAGGAGGTTTATTAAAGACTTCTCTAAAATGTCTAGGCCTCTTACAAATCTTTTACAAAAGGATGTTCCATTTGTTTTCGATGATGATTGTGTAGAAGCCTTTGAAACACTTAAGAAAGCCTTAACTTCTGCACCTATTGTTCAACCACCTGATTGGAACTTGCCTTTTGAAATTATGTGTGATGCTAGTGATTATGCTATTGGTGCTGTTCTAGGGCAAAGAGTTGATAAGAAATTAAATGTTATTCATTATGCTAGCAAAACCCTAGACAATGCCCAAAGAAATTATGCTACTACTGAAAAAGAATTTTTAGGAGTTGTGTTTGCTTGTGACAAATTCAGATCTTATATTGTTGATTCCAAAGTAATTGTTCACACTGATCATGCTGCTATAAAATATCTTATGAAAAAGAAAGATGCTAAACCTAGACTCATTAGGTGGGTTCTTTTGCTACAAGAACTTGATTTGCATATTACTGATAGAAAAGGAGCTAAGAACCCCGTAGTTGATACCTTGTCTAGGTTAGAGAATATTCTTGATGACCCACTACCTATTGATGATAGCTTTCCTGATGAGCAACTAGCTGCAATAATGTTTCTCATAATACTCCTTGGTATGCCGACTATGCTAATTATATTGTTGCTAAATATATACCACCTAGTTTCACATACCAACAAAAGAAAAAATTCTTCTACGATTTAAGACATTACTTTTGGGATGACCCACATCTTTATAAAGAAGGAGTAGATGGTATTGTTAGACGTTGTGTACCTGAGCATGAACAGGAACAAATCCTACAAAAATGTCACTCCGAAGCTTATGGAGGGCATCATGCGGGAGATAGAACTGCTCACAAGGTATTGCAATCTGGTTTTTATTGGCCTACTCTCTTCAAGGATGCCCATAAGTTTGTTTTATCTTGTGATGAATGCCAAAGGATAGGTAATATCGGTAAGCGTCAGGAAATGCCTATGAATTATTCACTTGTTGTTGAACCATTTGATGTTTGGGGTTTTGATTATATGGGACCTTTCCCTTCCTCTAATGGGTATACAAATATTTTGGTTGCTGTTGATTATGTTACTAAGTGGGTAGAAGCTATTCCAACTAGTAGTGTTGATCATAACACTTCCATTAAAATGCTTAAAGAAGTTATTTTCCCAAGGTTTGGAGTCCCTAGATATTTAATGATTGATGGTGGTTCACACTTTATTCATGGTGCTTTCCATAAAATGCTTGCTAAATATGATGTCAACCATAGAATTGCATCACCCTATCATCCTCAATCTAGTGGTCAAGTTGAACTTAGCAATAGAGAAATAAAATTGATATTACAAAAGACTGTCAATAGGTCCCGAAAGAATTGGTCTAAGAAATTGGATGATGCACTTTGGGCCTACAGAACAGCTTATAAAAACCCTATGGGTATGTCTCCTTATAAAATGGTTTATGGAAAAGCTTGTCATTTGCCTCTTGAGTTAGAACATAAAGCATATTGGGCAATTACAGAACTTAATTATGACTTCAAGCTTGCTGGTGAAAAGAGGTTATTTGATATTAGCTCACTGGATGAATGGAGAACCCAAGCTTATGAAAATGCCAAACTGTTTAAAGAAAAAGTTAAAAGATGGCATGACAAAAGAATTCAAAAGTGGGAATTCAAAGTGGGTGAACATGTTCTTTTGTACAACTCTCGTTTTAGATTCTTTGCAGGAAAACTTCTTTCCAAATGGGAAGGACCTTATATTATCGAAGAGGTTTATCGTTCTGGAGCTATTAAGATCAATAATGCCGAAGGTACTAATCCAAAGATGGTCAATGGGCAAATAATTAAACACTATATCTCAGGTACGCCTATTAATGTTGAAACAAATATTATCCAAACCATGACACCGGAGGAACACATAAAGAAAACCTTCCAGAACACTCCAGAATCCTGAAAAAGAGGAGGTACGTGATATGGTAAGTAAACGGACTCTGAAAAATCCGCAAAAATATTTTCTGTCAGTTTTGGAATATTACAAAAGTTAGGAAAATAAGAAATAACCAGGAAGGCAACCGAGGAGGGCACAAGACACCAGGGCGCGCCTGCCCTGCCTGGTGCACCCAGGTGGGTTGTGCCCACCTCGGGAACCTTCGCGACTCCGTTTTCCTCTCGTTTGCTTATTTTCATAGATAAAAAAAATCTTTATATACCCCCCGAACGTATTGACCACCGCATCGCGGAGAAATATTTTGTTCTTCTTTCTTGTTGTTTTCTGACAAATATGAAATTATGTCGTCTCAAGACTCGGAGGGTGAGAGCTATGTTGTTGATTATATTGCAAACCCCAAGGTTTACGGGGATGTGGAGCAATATGGCTGGACCACGGAGGAAGAAGAAGATTATGATCTGAAAGGAAAAGAAAATACAAGTTCAGATGAAGATGAACCCCAACCTGGGGACATGCACATGGAATTGAAGAAGTCAAGCCTCCCTAATAAAGCAAAGAAACCTAAGATCCAGTTTATCCCTTTTCGTCTTCTGCAGGAAAACAAGCAAGAATTATGCAAAAAGATATTGATGCTGGAGCAGGAGATCGATGACTTGAGGGAGGAAAATTCCATCCTCAAGCGTAAGCTGGAGAAGAAGAACATGACTACATCACCATCACCATCGTCATCTTCCCAACAAAAGGAGACTTGAGTACATGGTATGGGCACTCCCCTTGGCTTGTGCCAAGCTTGGGGGAGGTGCCTCGGTATCGTATCACCACCACTTTCTTTGCCTTTATCTATCTTAGTTCGATCTTTAGTTATCCTATGATTTAGTTGAATAAAAGTTTAGTTCGATCTATTTTCGAGTGCTTGCTTAGTGATCTATCTATCCATGTACACTACAAAAAAAGACACATCCGTGACATTTTGGCCCGAACGAATTTTTTTCCTGTCATGCTTATGACACTTCTATGACGATAATTGTGACAAAACCCGGTATCATCATAGATGTGGTGGGCTCCTACTTCTATGACAAAAAATGATGACAGAAAATGGGCTTTTCATCCTGGGCGGGCCGGAGACGCACCTGCATGACATTCTTTGGGTCGTCCATGACGAAAAAAATCATGGTAGAAGCGAGGGCGAGGAAAATTTCGGGGAGTTCCCGGTTATGGTGGGTGGTCGGGGCTGAGCGATGCACGGAGGGATTGCGCGTTTCTCTTGTACACATACGCGCGTGTGTGTGGCGAGGCGTTGGGCTCTAACTGAACCCGAGCGATTGCACTAGCTACGTTACTGAACCCGAGCGATCGATCCCTGGCTGTTAACTGAACCCGATCGAGCGATTCCTTCGCTACTGCTGCTAAATGAAGCCGATCGAAACTGCTGCCTCTTGATGAACAGTGACCGTTGTTGGGGGTTGGATGAACAGGACCCCGTGGTAGTAGAGGCCATTGCCGCTGGATGAACAGGACCCCGATCGAGGCGAGGCCGGTGGAGGGTGGATGAACAGGACCCCGTGGAGGCTCCATGAACAGTAGCCGGTGGAGGGTGGATGAACAGGACCTCGTGGAGGGCTGGTTGAATAGTAGCCGGTGGAGGCTGGATGAACAGGACCCCCGTGGATGAACAGTAGCTGGTGGAGGCTGGAGGAAGTCGGCGGTGGATGAACAGTAGCAGTGGAGGCTGGAGAAAGTCGACGGGTGGATGAACAGTAGCCCGTGGAGGCTGGAGCGAGGCATTAGATGGTGGATGAACAGTAACCTGTGGAGTCCCGTTTTGCGGTATGCCACACCCCTCCCGATGAACAGGACCCCATTTCGACCGTAGGCGCTCCAACACAAGTCAGTTTCCTCCGTTTTGCGGTACGCTACACCCCTCCCGATCAACAGCACCCTGTTTCGGCCGTAGCCGGTCGAACAGAAGGCCGTTTCCTCCGTTCTGCGGTACACCAGACTCTTACCGATGAACATGACCCCATTTCGACCGTATGAGGTCGAACAAAAGGCTGTTTTCCTCCGTTTTACGGTATGCCAGACCCCGTTCTGGCTGTTCCGTCCAAGCAGGTTGGCTCCCGATGAATAGGATGCGTTCCGACCCAGTGGCTTCGCTTCCGATGAATAGGACGTGTTCCGACCCAGTCACTTGGCTCCCGGTGAACACGATGATGTTTCCTCCGTTCCGACCCAGCTGGTTAGCTGCCGATGAACAGGACGACGTCGATGTCGTCCGTTGCCTCTCCATGTACATGAGCCCTGGCCATCCGTATGCGCGAGTACGCGTTTCGAGAGCCCGCTCGTATGTACGTATGTGGCCGTATTTTTTGGCGTGTGGCTGTATGTACGTGTACACGGTTTAGACGGGATAGCCTGAACTGCTACGTGGGGGGCTCTACTATGACATGTGCCGCTACTTACTCGGCCACTGTTCATCGTTGCAGAGCGACCAATCGACCAGTATGTACGTACACGTTTGCGACAAGACAGACAACGCTATGTATGCTTCGACTGGGTGGGTCCCAGTTGTCAGGGAGGATAAGGACACACTTCCTTGTGTGCGAAGATATAGCTGCTGGGTCCCAGCTATCAGGGGGAGGAATCATTTTTTTTTGCCCGTAATAAGGACGCACTTCCTTGCATGCGAAGATGTAGCTGGTGGGTCCCAGCTGTTGATGTCTACTACACAACTTTTTCTTGTAGACTCGTGTTGGGCCTCCAAGCGCAGAGTTTTGTAGGACAGTAGCAAATTTCCCTCAAGTGGATGACCTAAGGTTTATCAATCCGTGGGAGGCGTAGGATGAAGATGATCTCTCTCAAACAACCCTGCAACCAAATAATAAAAAGTCTCTTGTGTGATGACCCCGGCTTAATCATGCACTAACCATACACGCAAATGCACACGATCAAGCCTAAGGACTCACTTGAAGATATCACAACACAACTCTAAAACATAAATAAATTCATACAAGCTTTATATTACGAGCCAGGGCCTCGAGGGCTCGAATACATAGCTCGATGGCATACAAGTGTCAGCGTAAGCATCAGATATCTGGGTACAGATATATTACAGAAAAGCAGATAAGCCTCTAGAAAGGCGGGGTAAAATAAAACTCTATGATCGAAAGGCGTAGGCCTCCTGCCTAGGACCCTCCGAATCCTACTCCTGGTCGTCTATCGGCTCCTCGTAGTAGTACTCGCCGGGAGGGTAGTAGTAGTAGCCGTAGTCGTCGACAGGGGCAGCTAACTCAGGGGCTCCGTCATCTGGATGCAACAAGTGGATATGGGGAAAAAAAGAAAATAAAGCAAACATGAGTACTCATCCGAAGTACTCAGCAAGCAAGGATCTACACTACATATGCAACATTTTCAAAGGAAGGTTGTATATGTGGACTGGGCTGCAGAAATGCCAGAATAGAGGGGGAAAACCTAGTCCTAGCGAAGACTAGCATCTTCAAGTATCTTCATCAGTCTTGCAGCATTAGAAGAGTGCAGAGTAACATAATGTAAAGTAGTAGTAGTGTCTTCAACCTCGGCCAGAGATCCTTCCTCGACTCCCTGCGAGAAAGCAATTCCAGAGCTATACTATCCATTTCATCTCAAGTTCTAGTTGTACCGATCGGGATACAACTCTGAGCGTCCGTTACCGTAGGACAGGCTATCGATAGATTGTTTCTTCCCTGCAGGGGTGCACCAACTTACCCACCACGCTCGATTAACTCCGGCCGGACACACTTTTCTGGGTCATGCCCGGCCTCGGCCAAACGATACGCCGCAACCCGACCAAATACTTAACAGAGAGGTCAGCACGCCGGACTAAACCTATGCCCCCAAGGGTCTTGGGCCATCACCCCGGGAACTCCTGCACGTTACGTTCACGGCCGAGAGCAGACCTAGCAACCCCTTAATACAAGCGCAGTTGCGTAACCAGTCCAACTCGGCGCGCGCCGCTCAATCGCTGACATCCATTAAGCTTCGGCTGAAGTATACAACGCAGAACGCCCATACTATGCCCACGTGATGGTTAGTGCTATCAGGCCAGAGGCCTCTTGGATCAAATATCCAAACCGCTAGTGTGTTGGTAGTGCGGTAACGAGCAGAGACTCACGAAAGATGTGACCCCGTCGCCCCGTCTCGAGGACTTGCGGCAAGGGCTAAGAATGCCCGGCCACGCCTCGTATTCAATACTCGGGCACCATCCAGGTCCACCCGATTCCAGATCACTCGCTATTAAGCTCGCGCGGGTACCCCTCAGGGCCGACCCGTCTTTAGTAACATGGTTCAGTGTAAGTCATGGTAACAATAGTAACTGTGTGTCTAACACCAAAGGGAACCCTAAGGAATCACCCTCGATGGAATTCCCTCGGATGTTACCGTCAAGGTGAACGAAGGAGGAATCACCCTCGAGGTCCACACTTGAAGTGTTGCCCGACGATGTCGTTATCGAGGTGGTATAGGAGGAATCACCCTCACTTACCATCACCGACTAACTAACCTACAAGGTTATCATCAGAAGTGCTGATGAGGTATCACCCTCGGCACTCGATAGTAACCTAGTAGTGTCGGCAACTAAGGGGGAAAGTGACGTGCGGTGTCGGAGCCTGGTCTTCAATCCCGTTGTTCGGGTCTTCTGATAATCTAGCGGGGCAGTCGGGATATAGTGGGGTCTCTGATGGTCTCTACCCAACCTATCTGAACAGTTTAGGATAACAGGTAGGTAACAAAGCAGTTTACAAGTAAACAGGCTATGCAGCAGATATAGGATACAGTAACAGCAGCAGATTCTAATGCAAGCATAAGAGAGAAGAGAATGGGCGATATCGGAATGCTCAAAAGGGGGGTGCTTGCCTGCAAGCTCTGGGGCAAGTGGCTGGTCGTCGGGGACGTAGTCGCACTCCGGAGCGGCGTCTGTCTCAGGAGCTACGTTATACCTGGCCAAAACTCGGGCCGGACTGGGCCTCGGGCCGGGCCCGACCAAGCCCGATGCAGAAAAGCTAGGCCCGAGCCCGGCCCGACCCGGCCATCGGGCCTAGAATCCAGGCCCAAGCCCGGCCCATCACCAAAAAAGCCAACTGGGCCTCGGGCCGGGCCTCTTCAGCAAATCACAAAAATGGCGGGCCCGGGCCCGGCCCGGCCATCGGGCCTAAATCTCAGGGCCAGGCCCGGCCCGTGGGCAAGGTCGGGCCGGGCCGGGTCGGGCTGTTTCTGACCGGGCCAGGTCGGGCCGACCGGGCCGGGCTGCCCATGGCCAGGACTAAGCTACGTCAACGCCGGGGTCTAATCGAGAGAGAAAAGGGGGAGGAAATAGGTAAACATAATGCAATCAAATGCAACACGGGGCATGCTATGCTACAATGCAGTGCAGAGTTGCCTAAAGATATGTCTAAGTCATTTTGGTTATTTTAGGATTAAAGTTGGATTTATTAACCGGTGGTTATGCACTATTCATCTATCGGAATCAGGTTCGGAGTTACGAGTTCTTCTACGTAGGGGGTTCCGACAAAGAAACAGACGACACGATTAGATTCGTCTCGTCGTTCTGAGCAAGTTTCATGTTTTAAGTTTTTCGATCTGAGCTACGGTTTAAAAGTTATGAATTTTCGAAGTTTAAATGATTTTTTGAAATTATTTAATTTAACAGAAAATGATATATGACATCAGCATGAGGTAATGCTGACATCAGCAGGTCAACTGGTCGTCTGACCAGGTCAAACCTGACATGTGGGTCCAGTGGGACCAACATGTCAGTCTCTGTGACTAAATAGATTTAGTTAAAACTAATCAGAGGGTTAATTAGGAGCTGGCCCCACCTGTCAGTGACTTATTAACTAAACTAATTATCTTTTAATTATAAAATCGTTTTTAGTTAATTATAATGCGGTGGGGCCCACATGTCAGTGGCTGGGCTGGCCAGTCAGCACAGTTGACTGGGTCAACCCAGTCAACTGGGGCCCCAGGGCCAACGGTCAGTGGCTCAGGGGCGGGACCCACCTGCGCCACATCGGAGACGACGCCGGAACAACGCCGGCGACCAGAGTTCGCGGCGGTGCGTCGCCGGAGCTCATCGGAAATGCGCTACAGGGGGTTGTTTCGCGCGTAGCTAGGTTCATTCGAACGGGCTTTCATTCGCGCATCGTTCTACGGCGGCGGCTTGACCAGAAATTGCCGGAGACGGCGGTGGCGAGCGGCGGAGTGGACGCCGGAGTTCGGCCTCTGGTGGAAATGGAGATAGGAGGCATGGGGTGACATGCACGCGTGCTCACAGGACCCGCACGAGCTCCAGGAGCTCGATGTTGGGCTCGGATGAGCACGACGGTGACTGTGGTCACGGCGGTGAGATGCTCGGCGGTGGCGAGCTTACGACATCGACGGCAGCTAGCTACAGGCGACGATGGACAACGTAAAGCAACGGAGAAGGAGATGGGAGCTCACCGAGCGGCTACGAAAAGCCCTTGGTGGCTTAGGAGCAGCAGAACGGCGGGGCTCGTCGCAGAGGCGTCGGCGATCCGAGGAAGAAGATGGCTCGATCCCGGTGTAGCAGGGCTCTACTGCTTGCGCTCGGGTTGAGGACGATGTAGTCGAGGTCGGCGGAGGCGACAGACAGGACGGTGAGGCGATGCAGTGGCTGTGTCTGCGTGGACGACGGCTAGCGGCGGCGACCACGCTCGGGCGTCTACAGATCTGAGGCGAGGGAGAGACAGAGGAGGAGGGGAAATGGATGGAGAGGCCAGGGGGGAGGCACTGGACGTCCTTATCCCCTCGCAGCGTCGGTGGCTTCGAGGCCGTCGCCGTGTCGACGTCCGGCCGGTGCGCGCGCGCGTCGACCACCGGCGCAGTGACACGGGGAGGAGGGAGAAGGGAATGGGCCCAGTCGGCTGGTCCAGGGGCACTGTGCACTTAGGCCCAGTGCACAGTGCCTCGTTTCATTTTTCTTATTTCTGTTTCCTATTTTCTTTATTTATTTTCTGTTTGGTAACTATTTAGGCTACTTTGCACTTTTACAAAATATGAAAGTTGACCCAAATATTACTGTGCAATGTTAGCTTTCACTAAAAATTGGTTTGCGCAAAGTTGGGTTTCATTTGAATTTGATTTTAATATAAATGGATTAAATAATTCTGTTTTAGTGCTGCTTCATATTGTTGGATTCATTTAACTAGTTCCAATTCCATTGTTTATATTTTTATGAGTGCTTCTGGAATATTTGCTATTTAGTGAACATTTTTCCAATAGTGTTTGAGCAAATTTATTTTGTGCTTTTGAATTTGAGTTGATTTTCAGAATGGAGTTTGAATTGCTTTGGTTAACCACTATGTTTAAGCATTGCAAATGATATGACTTGGTATTATTAGTAGTTGATCACAGTGGTAATTACACAGGGGTGTTACAAGTTCTCCTTCTCTAAAAGAAATTCTCGTCCCGAGAATTTAGGAGGTAGAAGGAAAGAGGTCGGGATATTCTTCCCGAAGATGATCCTCGCGTTCCCAAGTGGCTTCATCTTCAGTATGATTCGACCACTGCACTTTCAGGAACTTGGTCATCTTCTGACGAGTTCGACGTTTAGCTTCGTCAAGGATGCGGATCGGATGCTCCTTATAAGATAAGTCATCTTGCAATTCAAGCATCTCGTGATCCACTGCGCGGTGCGGAGATTCCTTGAAGCATTTACGAAGTTGCGACACGTGGAAGACATCATGAATATGAGAGAATTGTGGCGGCAACTCCAATTTATAAGCTACTTGTCCACGTCTAGCCACGATGCGGAAAGGACCAATATAGCGAGGAGCTAGCTTGCCCTTGATTCCAAAACGACGAGTGCCCTTCATAGGAGTGACACGAAGATAAGCTTGATCACCCGGTTGATAAGTCAGACCCCATCGCTTGCGATCATAATTGCTCTTCTGACGGTCCTGAGCCGCCTTAAGATTTTCTTGGACAATTTTGACTTGCTCTTCGGCATGTTGAATAATGTCCGGTACCACGAGAGGTCGTTCCCCAGTTTCTGACCAATTCAGAGGGGTTCAACACTTACGTCCATATAGCACTTCGAAGGGGGCCATTTTCAAGCTGGCTTGATAGCTGTCGTTATAAGAGAATTCGGCAAACGGGAGAGATTCTTCCCACTTCTTACCGAATGATATAACACAAGCCCGAAGCATATCTTCAAGTACTTGATTTACTCGCTCGACTTGGCCTTGGGACTGAGGATGATAAGCTGAACTCCATGTAATGTGAGTCCCAATAGCTTCTTTAAAACTTTCCCAGAACTTGGACATGAAAAGACCGCCATGGTCTGAACTGATCTCCTTCGGAATACCATGGAGTGAAACGATTCTGGAGATATACAGCTCTGCTAACTGACTAGCAGTGATAGTCTCCTTGACAGGAAGAAAATGAGCAACCTTGGAAAGTTGGTCGACGATGACAAGAATAGCATCGTGACCTTTCTGAGACTTGGGAAGACCAGTAATGAAATCCATTTGCACTTTATCCCACTTCCACAAAGGAATAGGGAGTGGTTGAAGAATTCCAGCAGGCTTTTGATGTTCTGCTTTCACGCGACGACATACGTCACATTCAGCAACATATCGAGCAATGTCCTGCTTCATTCTAGACCACCATTACCTTTGACGGAGATCACGATACATCTTGGTACTACCCGGATGGATAGACAGCGGGGTATCATGAGCCTCCTTCATGACTTTGTCTGTCATAAGCTCGAAATGAGGTACCATGATGCGGTCTCTGAAATATAATGTTCCATCTTCAGCAACTGAGAAATCCCGGTACTTATCAAGGGGAAGCTCTTTCTTCATCAGATCGATTTCAGCATCTTTGGCTTGTGCTTCTTTAACAGCTTTCTCAAGGTCTGGCTGTACCACAAGGTTATTAAGAGAACCCTGCGGAACGATACAGACGTTCAACTTGCGCAATTCTTCATACAGTTGAGGTTGAGCTTGCTTAACCATGAGGTTGTTGCAATAGGACTTGCGGCTCAAGGCATCAGCCATCACGTTAGCCTTGCCAGGGGTATAATAAATACCACAATCATAGTCCGTAATTGTTTCCAACCATCGCTGTTGACGGAGATTAAGATCCGGTTGAGTGAATAAATACTTCAGACTCTGGTGATCGGTATAAATCTCACACCGATTACCAAGAAGGTAATGTCGCCACTGCTTCAAAGCATAGATTACAACAGCAAGTTCGAGATCATGCACTGGATAGTTTTCTTCATGTGGACGCAATTGCCGCGAGGCATATGCAATTACTCTTCGTTCTTGCATTAGGACACAGCCTAGTCCCTGACGAGAGGCGTCGCAATATATGACAAAGTCCTTGCGAGAATCAGGACGAGCAAGCACTGGAGCAGAAGTAAGCTTGTCCTTGAGGGTTTGGAAACTTTCCTGACACTTGTCTATCCACTCAAACTTAACGCCTTTGTGGAGCAGATTAGTCAGAGGCTTGGCAATCTTGGAAAAGTTTTCGATGAATCGTCGACAATAACTTGCGAGGCCGAGAAAACTTCTGACTTGCTTGGCATTCTTCGGAGGAGTCCAGTCAAGAATAGCCTGAACACGCTCCGGGTTAACGGCAATACCGTCCTTGGAAATCACATGTCCAAGGTAGGTCACTTCAGAAAGCCAGAATTCACATTTGGAGTACTTGGCATACAACTGATGTTCTCGAAGCCTCTCCAGAACAAGGCGAAGATGTTCGGCATGTTCTTCCTTATTCTTCGAATACACCAGAATATCGTCCAGATATACCACGACGAACTTGTCGAGGTAATCCATGAATATATAATTAATCAGGTGGGAGAACGTAGCTGGAGCATTCGTCAGGCCAAATGACATGACGGTGTATTCATAGGAACCATAACGAGTAACGGATGCAGTCTTTGGAATATCCTCTTCGCGGACACGGATCTGGTGATAACCCAACCTCAAGTCGAGTTTAGAGAAGACCGAAGATCCAGCAAGTTGGTCATATAAGTCATTGATCCGAGGAAGCGGATATTTATTCTGAATGGTTGCCTGGTTGATAGGACGGTAATCTTGGACCAACCTATTCGTACCATCTTTCTTCTTGACAAAGAGAGACTTTGCTCCCCAAGCAGAGGAACTGGGACGGATGAAGCCCTTCTTAAGTGATTTATCGATTTCTTCCTTAAGCTCAAGAAGGTGGTGCGGAGGCATCTTGTAAGGGCGCTTCGCAATAGGAGTTGTGCCAGGCTTCAAGTCGATAACAAACTCGACAGCTCTAGCAGGGGGTATTCCTGGAAGTTCTTCTGGAAAAACATCCTGGAATTCGCAGACAACTGGAACGTTCTCTATCCCCTCAAGCGGAGAAGCGTTCAACGCGTTCAAGGCATAAATATGAGCCTCGGCGTTCTGAGTGATATGAGCATGGTAATTCACTATCTTATCGGATGGGTGCAGGAGGTGTACCACCTTAGTGGCGCAATTGATTGAGGCGTAATGAGCCTTCAACCAATCCATTCCCAAGATAAGATCAAACTTGGAAGATTTCAGGATAATGGGAAATGCCTGAAACTTCAACCCCTCAATATCAACAATGACTTCGGGACTGAACAGGGAGGTTTGACATTGTCCCGCGGGAGTGTTTACCATTAAGGATTGGTGCAGCGTTTCGCATTTAACGTCATGCATGAGTGCAAAATGTTCTGACATGAATGAATGCGATGCTCCTGAATCAAATAAAACAGATGCTAGTACTGAATTAACGAGAAGTGTACCCATCACAATTTCAGGTTGATCCTGAGCTTCAGCCATGTTGACGTGGTAATTCTGCCCATGACCATAAGAAGGCCTGACATTGTTGTAGCGAGGCTGAGAATTCCCACGGCCATTACCTCGGCCAGCAGAAGGAAGAGCTAGTTGATTCTGATTCTGAGAACAATCTCTGGCACGGTGACCTAGCTGGCCACACTTGAAGCAGAGTTCACTATCAGGACGTGGTGCGGGAGCTCGAGGTGGCGGAGCTCGAAGAGGCTGCCTTGGTGGTGGAGGAGGCAGACGAGGTGCGGCATACGCAGGCCTGTACACTGGAGCTGTTGGACGGTACATGCTCTGCGGGATCCAGATGCGGCGCTTCTGGGAAGACGAACCCGAAGATGAGCCAGCTTCACGAGTGCGTCTGGTAGCTTCCTTGTGTTTCTTCAGACCAGTCTCGACCATGATAGCCTTATTCACCAAGGTGGCGAAGTCAGGATAGTCTTGGACGAGCAGGGCTAACTGAATGTCATGGTGCAGCCCTTCACAAAACTTCTCCTGCCTTCGGTCATCAGTAGGAATGTCTTCTTCAGCGTAGCGAGACAAGTCAAGAAACTCGCGCAGATAAACTTCCACAGTCTTGTTACCTTGAACGAGACTACGGAACTCGGCCTTCTTTCGGGCTATGACAGCTTGAGGAATGTAGCGAGCACGGAAAGCAATCTTGAATTCTGCCCAAGTGACAACGGGACCAGGTGGTAGGGTCTGTCGGTGAGTAGCCCACCATTGTGATGCGGGACCCTTCAGAAGGTATGTCACAAAGGTGACAAAATTGGCCGGGGAGACATCAGCAGACTCCATCTCATAGGAGATGTCACGCAGCCAGTCATCGGCATCCAGCGGGTTGACTGTGTTGCGAAAGAACGATGGGTTGAGTCGCATAAATTCTGGCAAGGGGATGGAAGGTGGCAGCTGGTCGGCATTGGGACGAGGGGACTGTTGCATAATCCCCGTCATGAATTGGCGGTTCAGTTCAAACTGTTGCATCATTGCAGCCATATAATCAGGCGGTGGCGGCGGAGGTGGATTGTTATCACCCATCCTGCTAAATCAACAGGGGTAGTTTAGCAGAAGCCACGGCGAGTAATTTAGGAGCAAACATGATGCAACTCGGCGGAATTTAAGTAGTACAACAGATGCTTAATAGTAGTCATTAAATCATACGGATCCATACAGAGTCGGTTACATTCGGGCAGCATAATGGCGCAAATTTAAAAGCTAGACATACTAGGCGGCGCGCAGGCACGCGGTAAGGAAGTACACAACAAGACATAGCAAAGGCTACATCAACATCGGAGAAAAACCACTGAAACGGGGTAGCTGCAAGTGCGGACGACAGACGTTCGTCGCAGAAGGATCCTGTGCTCCATGTGCACTCTGATGCAGAACCCGGTCTCGAGCTGAAAGAAGAGGTCCACGTGCAGGCGTGTGACCTCCCACGGCAGGCCAGTCGATCCCTGGTGGCATCTCGGTCCTGCGCGGGTAAAGAATGTGCTCCGGATGTATCCCCGCACGAACAGCTGGTAGCAACTGCGTCATAGCCTCGTAGAGTCGTACTCGAGTGGCAAACAACTTGACGGCAAGAGCCCGAACAGTGCGATCCAGAGCCTGAGTACACTGAATCAGAACTCGTGGATCGTAGCGACGAGGCTCGTACGGGGCACAGGTAGCTGTGTAGTATCCAGTAGCATCTCCAGCAGGGGCATACGGAATGTATCGATACTCAGAAACATCCAAGCTAGCGTTGTGCTCTCCTCGGAGAC
This sequence comes from Thinopyrum elongatum, assembly GCA_011799875.1. NCBI lineage: Eukaryota > Viridiplantae > Streptophyta > Magnoliopsida > Poales > Poaceae > Thinopyrum > Thinopyrum elongatum. The sequence goes on from CM022298.1 coordinate 605,613,970, forward strand.
GTGCGACAGCAGAGTAGGCGGCATCATGGACTGCCATCTCAATCGTCACGCCGATACCATGGAAAAGGTGTAGCTCAGTGTCGGAGTCATCCTGCTGATCGTAGACGCGAACATCAGCATAGTACTGCTCCTGGTTGAACTCACGATAAACCTCGTAGACCATGTACTCGGGGCACCAGCGGTATCCCAGCCTGATCAAGAGGGCGATCAGAACAGCTGGAAACCCAGGGACGTCTCGAGCCCAGGTGCGAAGCACAAGCTGTGTCGTAGGACATGGGGGAAACAGATGGTCCATCTGAAACAGAGAAGATTCAGGATTGTCATTCGACGACGAGAAATTTAACAGATCTCGAATGAAAAGGTTAAACAAAACAATGGAAAGGAAATGATTATCAAGCTAATCAAATCAATGACAGGGAAATCGCACTGAATCCAGCTCTCCGGATGGATGGAATTTACGAGATCCTAAGTGTTGGTGTTAGTAAATTTATTAAACCCGAATAGAAGAGTGATTAGAGCCCCAGAGTAAAGACGAGGAATAAAAGATCCTAATACCACCCAGTTGGCGACGTGGGCCCGTAAGCCACACAGCCAAGTTAGTAAAACAGTTTTTCGACCACTAGACTCAACTTCGGCCAAGGAATTGGATAGGGGGATTCCTAGAGGCAGTCAGCTCTGATACCAACCTGTGATGACCCCGGCTTAATCATGCACTAACCATACACGCAAATGCACACGATCAAGCCTAAGGACTCACTTGAAGATATCACAACACAACTCTAAAACATAAATAAATTCATACAAGCTTTATATTACAAGCCAGGGCCTCGAGGGCTCGAATACATAGCTCGATGGCATACAAGTGTCAGCGTAAGCATCAGATATCTGGGTACAGATATATTACAGAAAAGGAGATAAGCCTCTAGAAAGGCGGGGTAAAATAAAACTCTATGATCGAAAGGCGTAGGCCTCCTGCCTAGGACCCTCCGAATCCTACTCCTGGTCGTCTGTCGGCTCCTCGTAGTAGTACTCGCCGGGAGGGTAGTAGTAGTAGCCGTAGTCGTCGACAGGGGCAGCTAACTCAGGGGCTCCGTCATCTAGATGCAACAAGTGGATATGGGAAAAAAAAGAAAATAAAGCAAACGTGAGTACTCATCCGAAGTACTCAGCAAGCAAGGATCTACACTACATATGCAACATTTTCAAAGGAAGGCTGTATATGTGGACTGGGCTGCAGAAATGCCAGAATAGAGGGGGAAAACCTAGTCCTAGCGAAGACTAGCATCTTCAAGTATCTTCATCAGTCTTGCAGCATTAGAAGAGTGCAGAGTAACATAATGTAAAGTAGTAGTAGTGTCTTTAACCTCGGCCAGAGATCCTTCCTCGACTCCCTGCGAGAAAGCAATTCCAGAGCCATACTATCCATTTCATCTCAAGTTCTAGTTGTACCGATCGGGATACAACTCTGAGCGTCCGTTACCATAGGACAGGCTATCGATAGATTGTTTCTTCCCTGCAGGGGTGCACCAACTTACCCACCACGCTCTATTAACTCCGGCCGAACACACTTTTCTGGGTCATGCCCGGCCTCGGCCAAACGATACGCCACAACCCGACCAAATACTTAACAGAGAGGTCAGCACGCCGGACTAAACCTATGCCCCCAGGGGTCTTGGGCCATCGCCCCGGGAACTCCTGCATGTTACGTTCACGGCCGAGAGCAGACCTAGCAACCCCTTAATACAAGCGCAGTTGCGTAACCAGTCCAACTCGGAGCGCGCCGCTCAATCGCTGACGTCCATTAAGCTTCGGCTGAAGTATACGACGCAGAACGCCCATACTATGCCCACGTGATGGTTAGTGCTATCAGGCCAGAGGCCTCTCGGATCAAATATCCAAACCGCTAGTGTGTTGGTAGTGCGGTAACGAGTAGAGACTCACGAAAGATGTGACCCCGTCGCCCCGTCTCGAGGACTTGCGGCAAGGGCTAAGAATGCCCGGCCACGCCTTGTATTCAATACTCAGGCACCATCCAGGTCCACCCGATTCCACATCACTCGCTATTAAGCTCGCGCGGGTACCCCTCAGGGCCGACCCGTCTTTAGTAACATGGTTCAGTGTAAGTCATGGTAACAATAGTAACTGTGTGTCTAACACCAAAGGGAACCCTGAGGAATCACCCTCGATGGAATTCCCTCGGATGTTACCGTCAAGGTGAACGAAGGCCGAATCACCCTCGAGGTCCACACTTGAAGTGTTGCCTGACGACGTCGTTATCGGGGTGGTATAGGAGGAATCACCCTCGCTTACCACGACTGACTAACTAACCTACAAGGTTATCATCAGAAGTGCTGACGAGGTATCACCCTCGGCACTCGATAGTAACCCAGTAGTGTCGGCAACTAAGGGGGGAAAGTGACGTGCGGTGTCGGAGCCTGGTCTTCAATCCCGTTGTTCGGGTCTTATGATAATCCAGCGGGGCAGTCGGGATATAGTGGGGTCTCTGATGGTCTCTACCCAACCTATCTAAACAGTTTAGGATAACAGGTAGGTAACAAAGGAGTTTACAAGTAAACAGGCTATGCAGCAGATATATGATACAGTAACAGCAGCAGATTCTAATGCAAGCATAAGAGAGAAGAGAATGGGCGATATCGGAATGCTCAAAAGGGGGGTGCTTGCCTGCAAGCTCTGGGGCAAGTGGCTGGTCGTCGGGGACGTAGTCGCACTCCGGAGCGGCATCTGCCTTAGGAGCTACGTCAACGTCGGGGTCTAATCGAGAGAGAAAAGGGGGAGGAAACAGGTAAACATAATGCAATCAAATGCAACATGGGGCATGCTATGCTACAATGCAGTGCAGAGTTGCCTAAAGATATGTCTAAGTCATTTTGGTTATTTTAGGATTAAAGTTGGATTCATTAACCGGTGGTTATGCACTATTCATCTATCGGAATCGGGTTCAGAGTTATGAGTTCTTCTACATAGGGGGTTCCAACAAAGAAACATACGACACAATCAGATTCGTCTTGTCGTTCTGAGCAAGTTTCATGTTTTAAGTTTTTCGATCTGAGCTACGGTTTAAAAGTTATGAATTTTCGAAGTTTAAATGATTTTCTGAAATTATTTAATTTAACAGAAAATGATATATGACGTCAGCATGAGGTAATGCTGACATCAGCAGGTCAACTGGTCATCTGACCAGGTCAAACCTGACATGTGGGTCCAATGGGACCCACATGTCAGTCTCTGTGACTAAATAGATTTAGTTAAAACTAATCAGAGGGTTAATTAGCAGCTGGCTCCACCTGTCAGTGACTTATTAACTAAACTAATTATCTTTTAATTATAAAATCGTTTTTAATGCGGTGGGGCCCACATGTCAGTGGCTGGGCTGCCCAGTCAGCACAGTTGACTGGGTCAACCCAGTCAACTAGGGCCCCAGGGCGCACGGACAGTGGCTCAGGGGCGGGACTCACCTGCGCCACGTTGGCGATGATGCCGGAACGACGCCAGCGACCAGAGTTCGCGGCGGTGCGTCGCCGGAGCTCGTCGGAAATGCGCTACAGGGGGTTGTTTCACGCGTAGCTAGGTTCATTCGAATGGGCTTTCGTTCGCGCATCGTTCTGCGGCGGCGGCTTGACCGGAAATGGCCGGAGACGGCGGTGGCGAGCGGCGGAGCGGATGCCGGAGTTCGGCCTCTGGTGGAAATGGAGATAGGAGGCACGGGGTGACATGCACGCGTGCTCACAGGACCCGCACGAGCTCCAGGAGCTCGATGTTGGGCTCGGATGAGCACGACGGTGACTGTGGTCACGGCGGTGAGATGCTCGGCGGTGGCGAGCTTACGGCATCGACGGCAGCTAGCTACAAGCGACGATGGACAGCGTAAAGCGACGGAGAAGGAGATGGGAGCTCACCGAGCGGCTACGAAAAGCCCTTGGTGGCTTAGGAGCAGCAGAACGGCGGGGCTCGTCGCAGAGGCGTCGGCGATCGAAGGAAGAAGACAGCTCGATTCCGGCGTAGCAGGGCTCTACTGCTTGCGCTCGGGGTCGAGGACGATGTAGTCGAGGTCGGCGGAGGCGACGGACAGGACGGTGAGGCGATGCAGTGGCTGTGTCCGCGTGGACGACGGCGAGCGGCGGCGACCACGCTCGGGCGTCGGCGGATCTGAGGCGAGGGAGCGACAGAGGAGGAGGGGAAATGGATGGAGAGGCCAGGAGGGAGGCACTGGACGTCCTTATCCCCTCGCAGCGTCGGTGGCTTCGAGGCCGTCGCCGTGTCGACGTCCGGCCGGTGCGCGCGCGCGTCGACCACCGGCGCAGTGACACGGGGAGGAGGGAGAAGGGAATGGGCCCAGTGGGTTGGTCCAGGGGCACTGTGCACTTAGGCCCAGTGCACAGTGCCTCGTTTCATTTTTCTTATTTCTGTTTCTTATTTTCTTTATTTATTTTCTGTTTGGTAACTGTTTAGGCCACTTTGCACTTTTACAAAATATGAAAGTTGACCCAAATATTACTGTGCAATGTTAGCTTTCACTAAAAATTGGTTTGGGCGAAGTTGGGTTTCATTTGAATTTGATTTTAATATAAATGGATTAAATAATTCTGTTTTAGTGCTGCTTCATATTGTTGGATTCATTTAACTAGTTCCAATTCCATTGTTTATATTTTTATGTGTGCTTCTGGAATATTTGCTATTTAGTGAACATTTGGTTTTCCAACAGTGTTTGAGCAAATTTATTTTGCGCTTTTGAAGTTGAGTTGATTTTCAGAATGGAGTTTGAATTGCTTTGGTTAACCACTATGTTTAAGCACTGCAAATGATATGACTTGGTATTATTAGCAGTTGATCACAGTGGTAATTACACAGGGGTGTTACATCTTGTGTCCCCAACACACCCAATACAATGACAAATTGTATAGGTGCACTAGTTCGGCGAAGAGATGGTGATAAAAGTGTAATATGGATGGTAGAAATATATTTTTGTAATCTGAAAATAAAAAACAGCAAGGTAGCAATTGGTAAAACGGAGCACAAACGATATTGCAATGCTTGAAAATGAGGCCTAGGGTCCGTATTTTCGCTAGTGCAATATCTCAACAATGCTAATATAATTGGATCATATAACCTTCCCTCAATGTGTGATGAAGAATCACTCCAAAATTTCTATCTAGCGGAGAACATAAGAAGAAATTGTTTGTAGGGTACGAAACCACCTCAAAGTTATTCTTTCCGATCGATCTATCAATAGTTCGTACTAAAATAACATCAAGTTATCCTTTCCGATCAATCTATCAAGAGTTCGTACTAAAATAACACCATATGATACAGTTCAACCAACTCTAATGTCACCTAGATACCCCAATGTCACCGCGAGTACCCGTGAGTTAATTATACGATATGCATCAAACAATTTCAGATTCATAATACTCAATCCAACACAAAGAACCTCAAAGAGTGCCCCAAAATTTCTACCGGAGAAACAAAGACAAGAACGTGCATCAACCCCTATGCATAGATTACCCCAATGTCACCTCGGGAATTCGCGAGTTGAGTGCCAAAACATATATCAAGTGAATCAAAATAATACCCCATTGTCACCACGGGTATTCATATGCAAGACATATATCAAGTGCTCTCAAATCCATAAAAGTATTCAATCCGATAAAACGAAATCTCAAAGGGAAAACTCAATTCACAACAAGATAGAGAGGGAGAAAAACCATATGATCCAACTACATTAACAAAGCTCCTGATACATCAAAATCGTGCCATCAAGAACACGAGAGAGAGAGAGAGAGATTAAACACATAGCTACTGGTACAAACCCTCAGCCCCGAGGGTGGACTACTCCCTCCTCATCATGGTGGCCGCCGGGATGGTGAAGATGGCCACCGGTGATGATCTCCCCCTCCGGCAGGGTGCCGGAATGGGGTCTAGATTGGATCTCGTGTATACAGAGGCCTTGCGGTGGCGGAACTTCTGATCTAGGGCTACCCCTAGGGTTTTTGGAATATTTGGTGATTTATAGGGTAAAGAGGGGGTGCGGGAGGCCACCGAGGTGGGCACAACCCACCTGGGCGCGCCCTGGTGGGTTGTGCCCCCCTCGGGGCACCCCCCAGGTGCTTCTCTGGCCCACTGGATGTCTTCTGGTCCATAAAAAATCCACAAAAAGTTTCGCGGTGTTTGGACTCCGTTTGATATTGATTTCCCGCGATGTAAAAAACAAGCAAAAACAGCAACTGGCACTGGGCACTGGGTCAATAGGTTAGTCCCAAAAAAATGATATAAAGTTGTTATAAAATGATTGTAAAACATCCAAGAATGATAATATAACAGCATGAATACTTCATAAATTATAGATACGTTGGAGACGTATCAGCATCCCCAAGCTTAATTCCTACTCATCCTCGAGTAGGTAAATGATAAAAGAAATAATTTATGAAGTGTGAATGCTAGCAAAGTGCACAAGTTTGATCAATGACAATTTCAATCACTTTTCCTAGCATCATAACAGCAATTCTTTCTTATAAAACTTCTCATGTTAAAGTAGCAACCAATTCACATGGTAAGGTTCAAACAATGAATCCTCTTGAAACTCAGCAACCGATGTTCTCAGTCACCAAACAATTGCAATTCAACTTATTCAACAGAGTCTAAGTAAGAGCTCCACATACTCAACCATCATATAGTCTTCTATGATTGCTAACACTCACCGCATACACAGGAGCAAAACGTTTCAACCGGACACATAAAAAGATAGGGGCTTATAATTTCGCCTCCCAACGTATTCACCTCAAGGGTGATGTCAACAATAATAACTCATGCCACCCATATCCAACTGGACATATGTGTCTAGATCTTTCCTTACCACATGATGCTTGCCAAAGGAGAAAAATAAAAAGAAATAGAGATAAAAACTTTGACTCTTGCATAAAAGTAAATACATAAAAGTAAAAGATAGGCCCTTCGCAGAGAGAAGCAGAGGTTGCCATGCGCTTATTTGTTTGTATGCTCAACCCCTTAGTGCAAAAGAACGTTATGTTATATTGCCCCTTGTGATGGCAACCTTTATTATGCAGTCTGTCGCTTTTATTTCTTTACCATCACAAGTTCGTACAACGCTCAATTTTCTCTTACACTAAATGATCTTACACTTTTAGAAGCAATTTTTATTGCCTTATTGCACCGATGACAACTTACTTGAACGATCTTACTCAATCCATAGGTAGGTATGGGGGACTCTTGAAAATAAGATTTGGGTTTAAGGGTTTTTGGATGCACAAGTAGTATCTCTACTTAGTGCGGAATTTTTGGCTAGCAAAGATGTGGGGCAAGCACCATATGTTGAAGGATCTATGACAATATAACTTCTATGTGAATATGAACAAACATAAATCATTACATTGTCTTCCTTGTCCAACGTCAACAATTTTGGCATATAATATTTTGATGGGGGCTCACAATCACAAAAGATTTTCAAGATAGTGTATTTGCATGTGAAAGTTCTCTTCCTTCTACTAATCATTCATGAATTGCTTGTATGACCAATATTGTGATTGTCAAGCCTCAAAAGATTTCACTTTCTAAACCCAATGTGAAACTACCACCAGGCATGATATGATTTCAACTTCATGACATTCAATTTATTCAACAATTTACTCATAGGATATAAGTGAAGCACAAGAGTAAATGACAAGCTACTCCAAAAAGATATAAGTGAAGATCAAGCGAGTAGTTATATAAATGGGTAGCTATTTGATGACTCTCTTCTATTTAAAAACTTTCAGATCTAAGTGTTTTATTAAAGCAGCAAGCAAAAAGCAAAAAAAAAGACAATCCAAGAATAGCACACATCATATGAAGAAGCAAAAACTTAAGCTCAACCGGTACTAACCGATAATTGTTGATGAAGAAAGGTGGGATGCCTACCGGGGCATCCCCAAGCTTAGATGCTCGAGACTTCTTGAAATATTATCTTGGGATGCCTTGGGCATCCCCAAGCTTGAGCTTTTGTGTCTCCTTAATTCCTTTTATATCACAGTTTCCCTAAATCTTAAAAACTTCATCCACACAAAACTCAATAAGAACTCGTGAGATAAGTTAGTATAAACCAATGCAAAAACCTTATCATTCTCTACTGTAGCAAATCACTAAAATTATTATTCAACATTGCATACTAAATGCCTCTACATATTTAATACTCCTATCCTCAAATAGAATCATTAAACAAGCAAAGAGTTGCAAACAATGCAAACATAAAAGCAATCTGCCAAAACAGCACAGTCTGTAAAGAATGCAAGAGTATCAATACTTCTTAAACTCCAAAAATTATGAAATTTACCACACTATAGAAAATTTATCAGAGCTTATTGTGCAAAAAGTTTCAACATTTTATCATATTCTGAATTTTCTGGATAATTATTGCAACAACGATAAACTTTCTGTTTTGAAACAGCAACTCATATATTTGCAACATAAGCATGGTAAAGGCTATCCTTGACATTTTTATTGAAAAGAAAGATGCAAAACATTATTATAAATAACAGCAAGCAAATCCTAACAAGGAAATGACGCTCCAAGCAAAAACACATATCATGTGACGAAAAAATGTAGTTTCAAGTGAGGTTACCGATAATGTTGGAGACGAAAGAGGGGATGCCTTACGGGGCATCCCCAAGCTTAGTTGCTTGGATCTTCCTTGAATATTACCTTGGGGTGCCTTGGGAATCCCCATGATTAGGGTCTTGTCACTCCTTATTCTCCTCATATCGACATCTCACCCAAAACTTGAAAACTTCGATCACACAAGACTTAACGGAACTTCGTGAGATAGGTTAGTATGATAAAGAGCAAACCATTTCACTTTGGTACTATCAAAGACAAGATTCATAATTGTTTCCACACAATGCCAACTGTAGCATAACATTTTCATAATTTATATTGAGCAATATAAGCCATAGAAACTAGAAAACAAGCAAACTATGCATTGAAAACAGAATCTGTCAAAAACAGAATAGTCTGTAGTAATCTATACTCCAACCATACTTCTGCTACTCGAAAAATTCTGAAAAATTAGTACAACGTAAAGAATTTGTATATCTATCACCTGTAAAAAAATTCAGATCAAAAACACGTTCCAGTTAATTTTCAAAATTCCTGGACTGAGCGCAAAAGTTTCTGTTTTTGCACAGATTCAAGTCAACTATCATCCACACTATCCCAAAGGCTTTACTTGGCACTTTATTGAAACAAAAGCAATAAAACATGATTAATACAGTAGCATAATCATGTGAACACACAAAAACAGTAGATAAAAGTGTTGGGTTATCTCCCAACAAGCGCTTTTCTTTAATGCCTTCTAGCTAGGCATGATGATTTCAATGATGCTCGCATAAAATATGAGAATTGAAACACAAAGAGAGCATCATGAAGCATATGACTAGCACATTTAAGTCTAACCCACTTCCTATACATAGGGATTTTGTGAGCAAATAAATTATGGGAACAAGAATCAACTAGCATAGGAAGGCAAAACATGCATAACTTTGAAAATTTCAACACATAGAGAGGAAACTTGATATTATTGAGATATGTAAATGCATATGTTCCTCTCTCATAATAATTTTCAGTAGCATCATGAATGAATTCAACAATATAACTATAACATAAAGCATTCTTTTCATGTTCCACAAGCATAGAAATTTTATTACTCTTCACATAAGTAAATTTATTCTCATGAATAGTGGTGGGAGCAAACTCAACAAGATAACTATCATGTGATTGGAAATTAAAATCATGATGACAAGTTTCATGGTTATCATTATTCAATATAGCATACATGTCATCACCATAATCATCATAGGTAGCAACTTTGTTGTCATAATCAATTGGAACCTCTTCCAAAATAATGGATTCATCACTAAATAAAGTCATAACCTCTCCAAATCCACTTTTATCAAAATCGTGAAAAGATTCAACACCCTCCAAAATAGTGGGATCATTCTTATCTAAAGTTGACACTCTTCCAAACCCACTTTCATCAATATAATCATCATAAATAGAAGGCATGCTACCATTATAACAAATTTGCACATCAAAACTTGGGGGACTAAAAATATCATCTTCATCAAACATAGCATCCCCAAGCTTGTAACTTTTCATATCATTAGCATCATGGATATTCATAGAGTTCATACCAACAGCATTGCAATCATGCTCATCACTTATGCCAAATATTTTATTGAATTTTTCTTCTATCAATTGAGCATAATTTTCATTTCCATCATTTTCAAGAAAGATATTATAAAAATGATCAATATTGTGATGCAACCTCAATTCTATTTTTTTATATAGTTTTATTTTATAAACCAAACTAGTGATAAAACAAGAAACTAAAAGATTCGATTGCAAGATCTAAAGATATACCTTTAAGCACTCACTTCCCCGGCAACGGCGCCAGAAAAGAGCTTCGTTGACGGGATGTGAGTGCCGCTTACCTAGCCTCCCCAGCAACGACGCCAGAAAAGAGCTTGATGTCTACTACATAATTTGTTCTTGTAGACTCGTGTTGGGCCTCCAAGCGCAGAGTTTTGTAGAACAGTAGCAAATTTTCCCTCAAATGGATGACCTAAGGTTTATCAATCCGTGGGAGACGTAGGATGAAGATGGTCTCTCTCAAACAACCCTGCAACCAAATAATAAAAAGTCTCTTGTGTCCCCAACACACCCAATACAAATGGCAAATTGTATAGGTGCACTAGTTCGGCGAAGAGATGGTGATAAAATAGTAATATGAATGGTAGAAATATATTTTTGTAATCTGAAAAAAAAAATAAGATAGCAATTGGTAAAACGAAGCACAAACGGTATTGCAATGCTTGAAAATGAGGCCTAGGGTCCGTACATTCGCTAGTGCAATCTCTCAACAATGCTAATATAATTGGATCATATAACCTTTCCTCAACGTGCGATGAAGCATCACTCCAAAGTTCATATCTAGCGAAGAACATAAAAAGAAATTATTTATAGGGTACGAAACCACCTTAAAGTTATTCTTTCCGATCGATATATCAAAGAGTTCGTACTAAAATAACATCAAGTTATCCTTTCCGATCAATCTATCAAGAGTTCGTACTAAAATAACATCATATGATACACATCAACCAACTCTAATGTCACCTAAATACCCCAATGTACCGCGAGTACCCATAAGTTAATTATACGATATGCATCAAACAATTTCAGATTCATAATACTCAATCTAACCCAAAGAACGTCAAAGAGTGCCCCAAGATTTCTACCAGAGAAACAAAGACAAAAACATGAATCAACCCTGTAGGATCGGATGCCGGAAGTTAGAAGGGGGGTTGGATGACGATCCCGAAAATTTTACTCTCTTTAAATTCTTTGCACAATAGTTATGGAAAACTAAGATGCTCGGAATAGAGGATACGATACGCAGCGGAATTAAAATCTACCCCGTAAAAAACAGAGTGAAGCTAGTCTCAAGACAGAACAATTTCTCCAAGCTTGACCACAGAGAACATAAAAAAAATAAGCACTAAAATAGTGTACCTGAATAAATATCAGTGCTTAAATTAGACCAAAAGATTACACGGCAAGTTTAGGCTAAATAAATGACAGTCTACTTAACCCAAAACAGCAGCACGCACTAGCAGAGTACACACTGTACTTAACTGAAACTTGTAGCACGTAGTAGCAGAAAAACAGATCAAAGGAGATGTACTAGCACGTACTAATTAATTCTAGTCACTTGTAGTGCATACAACAGCTAGAGTAGCAACCTGGAGACGAACAGATTTTGCCAGCCCCAAGATTTTACCTCTGCAGATTTTGGGCTGGCCAACTCTGCTATCCTGGAGACGAACAGCAGCTCACTGAAGATGTACAGATTCCTGAGACAAACACAGCTAGCAGAAAACTAAAAAGTTGCGAGACAGTACCACCAGCGGGTGCTCTTCCCTTCGACCGAGAACGCAAGAAATCTGCTAGAAAGTACGGCGACCCCAAATCGAAACAAGAACAGAGGAAGAACTCAGGATGAACTCGCACAAAATAAATCATCGAAGATTAAATCCTGCGCCATCCTCAAGAAACCATGAATAAAGGGAAGAACGACCAGATCAAAGCTAGGGATGGATGGGTACAGATTTAGGCATGATTTTCCATCACTGAATACTCATGACAGCCAAGGAATCACAGGAATAAAACTGGTACAGCAGAAAAACGAGATTAGGCAGAGCAAACAGCAGCCCTCACCAGCAGCAAGATTTAGAATGATTTGGTGTTTTATTTCTTAGATTTCTGGAGTTTACAAGCCCCTCTCACACAGGCTAAATCCCACACGGGAAGCACTCTAAAAAGTGTGGCGGCTACTCCTCTGTTTTCACTCGTACAAGCCGCCGCAATGATAATGATAGGGAAAACCTAGCTCGCTTATAAGGCAGGAGCTGCCTCCCACCGCCATCGAATGGGCCATGGCACCCACCGAATGGGCCAAGCCCACTAAGCACCAAGTAAACAGCCTTTTTACTTAGTCACTTGTAAATAACGTTTTCCACTCTTAAGCAACACCAAAAATACTCTTGGTTTGCTTCTTAGTGGACTTTGGTAAACATACCAAAGTAACCTTCACTTGACTTGGTCTTCTCGTTCGCCTCCATATAGTCCTTGCCCAAACTTGTGCGTTGCTTTGAGCCGCACGATCCCGCACAACGTCCATGGTCACATCTTAGCTCTTTAAGCCCTATGCCAACCATCCTCGTTGCCGGCCACCGCCACACTCACTAGAACCTGCACACCATGGAAAACAAGCAACTATTGCGAGCACAAACCTCCTGAGCTTGACCCAAGTCAGTCCAAAATAACAGTTTAATATTAACAACATCATCCAAATAAATCACATAGAAAGAAACATAGTTGACCAAGTCAACTCAAGATCACAACCTTGATCTCACAAACTGGGATTTGCAACCTCACTAAAATAACTCTCAATGTGAGCAAAAAGCATTGGCAATATAAGCATCACAAAATCAAGGGTATCACCACATGGACTCACAAACCCCTATGCATAGATTACCCCAATGTCACCTCGGAAATCCTCGAGTTGAGTGCCAAAACATATATCAAGTGAATCAAAATAATACCCCATTGTCACCACGTGTATTCATATGCAAGACATATATCAAGTGCTCTCAAATCCATAAAAGTATTCAATCCGATAAAACGAAATCTCAAAGGGAAAACTCAATTCACAACAAGATAGAGAGGAAGAAAAACCATATGATCCAACTACATTAACAAAGCTCCCGATACATCAAAATCGTGCCATCAAGAACACGAGAGAGAGAGAGAGAGAGAGATTAAACACATAGCTACTGGTACAAACCCTCAGCCCCGAGGGTGGACTACTCCCTCCTCATCATGGTGGCCGTCGGGATGATGAAGATGGCCACCGGTGATGATCTCCCCCTCTGGCAGGGTGCCGGAATGGGGTCTAGATTGGATCTCGTGGATACAGAGGCCTTGCGGCGGCGGAACTTCTGATCTAGGGCTACCCCTAGGGTTTTTGGAATATTTGGTGATTTATAGGGCAAAGAGGGGGCGCGGGAGGTCACCGAGGTGGGCACAACCCACCTGGGCGCACCTGGGTCCCCAGGCGCGCCCTGGTGGGTTGTGCCCCCCTCGGGGCACCCCCCAGGTGCTTCTCTGGCCCACTGGATGTCTTCTGGTCCATAAAAAATCCACAAAAAGTTTCGCGGTGTTTGGACTCCGTTTGATATTGATTTCCTGCGATGTAAAAAACAAGTAAAAACAGCAACTGGCACTGGGCACTGGGTCAATAGGTTAGTCCCAAAAAATGATATAAAGTTGCTATAAAATGATTGTAAAACATCTAAGAATGATAATATAACAATATGAATACTTCATAAATTATAGATACGTTGGAGACGTATCAGCTGTCAGGGGGAGAAAACATTATTTTTCAGGGTAAAAAGGATGCAGTTGCATGCATGCATCCATGGGCGTGGTGCGTCCTCACTGTCAGCCTCTCACGTATAGTCATCTTCCGATGACTCTCGTTTGTTGACCACGTTGACCACACCGTGCCGAGCGCACCAAGGCCGGTGGACGACGGCGAGGCCCCAGACTGGAACGACCCGGAGATAGGGAAGACACGGCAGTGGAGTCGCAGATGGAGAGGAGTGGGAAACTTGACTGGTTCGGATGCGCGGCAGCACTGCCGCCCACGGGAGACAGGAGTAAGAACAGAGGTTGAAGAAGCAGCACGGCTATTGGATTAACATCCAACGGTCCAGCTACTAGAATCATTTGTTGATTAAGTTGACAAAGCCCTGCGTACGCGTCAGCTTAGTAGGCCCACAAGTCAGCCACCAAATCTGCCGGATCCCAGCTGTCATCGGGAGGAATAGTTTTTTTTATATAACAAGGAGGCACTTCCTTCTGTGCGAAGATACAGCTGGTGGGTCCCAGTTGTCAGGGGGAGGAAACATTTTTTCAGCTTAATAAGGAGGAACTTTCCTTGCGTGCGACCATGGACCTCGTGGGTCCCAGCTGTCAGGCTCTCCACGTACAGCCCTCTTCCGATGACTCTCGTTTGTTGACCATGCCGCGCCGAGCGCAGCAAGGCGGTGGACGACGGTGAGGCCTCGGACGGGAACGACCCGGAGATGGGAAGATGCGGCAGTGGAGTCGTAGATTGAGAGGAGTACAAGGGTTATAACTGGTTCTGGTGCGGCGTGGGGCTGCAGTCGGTGGAGAATAACAGGAGGTGTGGAGGGGTGAAGGGATAGCCTGGCCGGCGGTGGGGTAGCGCTTCGCAGCGATGCGTGCTAAGCAGAGCCGCTAGCCGCCAGAGGCCGGAGCAGGCGGTCCCGGCGACGCTGGAGGAAGAAGACGAGAGATTGAAGGTGCATGCTGGCCGTTGGATATAAATCCAATGGCTGTGGATGTCAGAATCATTTGTTGACTAAGTTGACAACGCGTTGCGTAGGCTTCGACCTATTGACCCACATGTCAGCATGCAAAAATGTGGCATATATTTAACCCAATGTTTTCTAGAATTTACAGTCCATTTGCTGGGCTGGGTGAACAAATAATTTCGCGTCAATGCGGCCCATTTAATATTTTCTAAGAAATTCCAGCCCATTTGCACTTTCTTGAAATACACGAATTAGCTGGGCTTGTTCTATATTTAATGTTAGGTTAGAAGGAGCAATTAATATAAAAAAACCGGAGCTACACATTTTATTATACTAGAAGATACCCCGCGCGTTGCTGCGGAATGTTTTGAATGAATTTTGAGTGAGATTATTGTGGCACAGTTGAGTAGATTTCTAGCTTATTGTGCAATCTCAGAATTACTTGTGAACTATCAATGTATTCAGCTTTTTACCAAGCTCATAATAGAATTTTGCATCTATATTGAACAAATGGAAAAGTTGCTAATAATCTGCAAGCCTCATCCTCAAAAGACAGTGAACATAAATACTACTACTCTACAGCCTGCAAGTGCAGCTAACATGCTGAAGAAAGAACGTCTAAAACTCTCTCCCTTCTGAAAGAATATATGTCTCCAGTTTACGAAATGCTAGAGAATAGGAAAAATGCTTAACAAAAGTATGTAACACAGATTTTCTAATCACAAAAGCTGCTAAGAGTTAAGCACAACGTACATGTCAAGGTAATTAAACATGCTATATGAATATAGATGCATCTTCAGGATATATGAATATCTAATTTATGAAGTACATGGATGTTCAGATGTGGGATGAACCGCCCCTCGTGGATTTCTAGAAAAAGGTGCCGAAATTTATTTTAAGATGGCAAAGGCCATACGTGCATATGCTATGGAAGAAACAAACTAAAAAGAAAGGGATATGGAGTATTTGATCCCGAGCTCATATGCTCCCGCATGAACAGTAAAATCGAAAAAAAATATTAAAAAAAAGATTTTTTTTTTGTGATGAACATTGATAAATTTTCTAACTGTGTGCAAAATTTCAGGTCGAAATGACATTCGTGGAGGTCTGGGCGAAAAAAATAAAATCGATGGTCCAAAAAGACTATTGTTGGAAGCATTTTGAAGCATCGATTTTGTTATTTTTGCCCAGACCTCCACGAATGTCATTTCAATCTGAAATTTTGCACGCACTTAGAATATTTATCAATGTTGGTCACAAAAAAAATTCGGATTTTTTTGATTTTTTTACTATTTCACTGTTCATGTGGGAGCATATGAGCTCGGGATCAAAAGAGAACTTTCGAAAAGGAAATAGGTTATATAGTATCAAATGTAGGATGCCAACTGTCACGACACGATAAATAGACGAATATGCTTTCTTCTAATACATGAACAGGGAAATGATCGCATATAAGTTGGATGAAAAATTTAGCGCTACGCACAACATGCATCCTTGTTGATCAAATTCTCAATTTAAATTGCTACATACCTTCATGAAAGTAAATGACAGTATATTGAAGAGCTATAACCAACTTTCTGGCCTCGTCTGCACATCATACTGAATCAAACTATGATGGCATCATGTGTAGACAAATTAATCAGTCCTGGTGTTTTTGGCATAACAATACCAACGTTATCTCCGTATTGTACAGGATTCTTGGTCCTTCAGCTGTATTATCAAAGGAAATATTTTTCCATCGCTCATGTTGCCTTGTTAACACCCTCTGAAACAACAATGAAGTGATAACAGAGTCAAAAGCACATGTTAGTCAAAGTTTCTGTACGTAATTGCTGTGATGAACCAAGCATTAAGCAAGCAAATTACTTGGTTATTTATAATTCTACTACAATCATGGGGGCAATGTCCAAAAATCTCATGGCAAATTTTCTTAACACAACCTCTTCAGATAAAATAAAGCAATTACAGGAGATCTCACCTTATCAAATTCCAGATGCTCACGATTCATCAATACTCAAATTCTGGATCAAATGAATGACGCAATAGAAGAGAGCAATCTCACCTTTTCTTTGGGCTGCATCTAGGCCAGATTTGGAAGATGGGGAAGGGAAAGCGCAGTGGAGCACAGTCGTGGAAGGGGTTACACGCTCACAGCTCCTTGCTGTCGAATCTGGCGGTCGCGGCCTCGCGTGGTCGGTGTGGTCGAATTTGGCATTATTTCCATCGGGGCAGCGGAGAGGTGAATGTGTCTACACAGATTTGAAGATGCTACGAAAGCAAGGGACGCGGAGCTAGGTTGCTGAAGGTTCTAGCGCAGCTCCTCACCATTAAATCCAGCGGTGGCAGGGGTTGTCGCAGCTCCTCGTCGTCGAATCCGGTGGTGGCGGGGGTTGGCAAGGTCTGATGCAGTGTCACTGTAATCGGGCAAACGAAGAGATGAATGTGTCTGCGCATATAAGTAGATGCCCAAGTGTTGGTCTGGGGAGTGGGAGAGATGCCAATGGGACAGAAGACTAATGGGAGGGAAGAGTAACGGAACCACAAGACAGAAGATCGGCAGGCAAGATGTCTTTCCTTTTATTCTACCAAGAAGTCAATCAGCCCACGCGCGTAGAAAAAAGACAGGTAAAGCACGAAGCGAGAGATGCACTCGACGCTATACCCCACTGTACACTCGACCATAAAAAAACAATGAATTTTTTAGGCTAGAAAAAAACAATGAAAGTGGATGCCGGAAGGGAAACAAATGGGCAGATCAACGGTGGGCTGCGCTTTATGGGCTTCTAACATCCATTACTGAAGACCGAAGCGGTGACCAGAGTAGAATCAGACGATTTTTCTGAGAATGAAAAAGAAAATGATAGATGAGCTGGCACTGTGCTGATGTGGACATGTTGCATGTGAAGATAAATATGGTAGTGGGGATGAATCTCTTATGTATATAGGATATAAAATTAACAAATTAGCGAGTTATTGCTCAAAAGAAAAATGAGCGCGTTATTATAACATTTGTCCTTAAAATCTTCGCAAGCTTTTGTACGCAATCACCAGGATTTTTCTTGCCTGTGAGTCAAAAACAACCAGGATTTTCCTTGCCAATTTCTGTTAAACATTTACTTTTATAAGTTAATAAGACATGGGATGTTTTTATAATGTATATATAAGTCTCTATTAAATATACGATAATAGTAATAATATAAATATATATAATGTGGTTAAAAGGGAAAACATAAATTGGACACTGCATTATTATTCTTATATATAGATAAATAGAACGGGCTGCCGATGTTTAAGAAAAAGTAAAACCTACGCTGGGAGGCCCATAGGCCGGTATGTACATGATGGACCTAAAAAAATAAGTTGAAACCACTGTCTCGGTATGTCGTGGGCTACGCATGTTAAAAAACAAAACCTAGGCCAAGCTGATACTTGTTCGCCCTCTGATAAAAATGACACCAGCTAGATCCCTGATACCCCTTTCCCGCAACAACAAAAAAAGATCCCCGATACCCCTGAAAAAAAAGCTCCCCGATGACAGTCATCGTTGGAAATTTATTTCGTTTATTGACTAGGTTGACAAATCCGTGGGCCCCAACGTCAGTATACAATTAGGATGAAGCTTTTTTCCAATGAGGCACTTGCTTGCGTACGGCTTGGACCTGGTGGGTCCTCACTGTCAGCCTCTCGGCATACAGTCCTCTCCGGATTCCTCTTGTTTGTTGAGCATGTTGACAACGGCATACGGCGGCGCCACGGCGAGCGCACACGGACGGGAAAGAACCGGAGCCGGGGAAGACACCTTCATTCTTTCGAACATACCGCACTAGCCCGGTGGCTGCAGCCCTCTCACCCAAAAGCTGTACTGCCCGGGTTCGATTCCAACTGGTGCAGTTAAAAAATATCTAACACTTGCCAAAATTTCGTCCCTAGTTTACCCAGTTTTTCGCACACTCAACATTGTCTTGCCATTTTGAAAATAGCATATCTTTTTGACTTTGCATCATATGAAGATGTGCTATACATGAATGTTGATCAGCATGATGTTAACTTCTTGTTAGTTCTATTTTTTACCATGAATAAAATTTTCAACATTCTGTTATCCATGTTTGAAAAGTGCGTGTTGATTTAAATGCTCTGCCTCTGAAACATGCAGTTTCTTATCTGAAAATCACTTGGACAAGCAGCCATCACCGGTGTTGGATTCGATGTCGCGCTTCTTCAATCCCCCGGCAGCGTGAGGGGGAAATAAACTTCCGTCCCGTGCTGCCGGTTGGGGAATGGAGCGAACTGGATTAAAGAGGGGGCCGGCGGCGCGACTGAAGAAGCACATCAGACGCGATTTTTTTTCAGTGGATGGCTCTCGATGGCCTTTTTTTATTTGCCTCCGCACCATTCAACTTGTATTTTTAGCCTCCCAGTCCGTGGTGGACCAGCAGCCCATTTGCTGGGCGAGCCAACCTACAGAAAGCAACACTTGATTTTTCATCAAGGCCCAAAAACAACGCAGTACTATGTTTGTTTTGAGGCCGAAAACATTATGGCAGGGGTTGAGCGGGGGAGGGGGGAAGACAGAGCAAAAAGATAAAAAAGAGCTAATGCGCCGTTGCTACCCTAACAAACAGGTGCAATTCTTCTCGGAAAGAAGGTGTGCCGTTGACACTCACACGTCACAATCCCACAGTAGACATTCTAACAAGTTCACACACAAGTACAACAGAAAAGGTAAACATTCGTATCAAACTCAGGTTCACAGGACACGTTCATATTCATAGCCAACATTCACAATCAACAACTCAAAAGATTCATATATACACAAGTTCAGCATGTCTATGCATCCAAATGATTGATAGATCAGAAGACAATATTCATAGATAATTCACAAAAATATTCAGATATACACATGTTCAACATGATTATGCATCCAAATGATTGAGAGATCACAGCCAATATCATCCATGGACAAACTTTAATTACCTAGGGTACAGACTGGTAAGTGGTGTTCACTCGGTGGTACTTCTTGCTAAAATTAATGCTTGTACGAGCAAACTTTCGAGTACATAAGAGGCAGCACAGACAATCTGAACTTTGCTTGTAGGTTTATCCTCGAGATAGTGGCCTTGATGCCGAGGGAGGTTTGAGCAACTTGGCTACTACTTTCATCCAACTAGTTTACTGGCTCATCTTGGTCCTGTAGCTCGCCAAAATTCTACATTGCAGACAAGAAAGGAGGCGGTCGATAAAATGAACCACCCAAATTTTTTGAGCAGTTCAACTGAAATGGAGCATCCCTGGCGTGCAGATTGATTAAGTGCCAGATGAATATACACGTCAACCAATTTGTCTGAAATCTTTAGACTCCATGCCATACAGTTCGCTACCATATGTGCCGATAACCAAAAGGCACAAGTTGGGACCAAAGACTGGACTGCATTTTTCTGGGCTATGCGCCAAGCAATATTATTGGCGTTCACTCTGGCACTTCTTCTTGTCAACATCGATGCTTGTCTGAGTGAACTTTGGAGTACATAGCAGCAGCATAAGCATCTGTCCATCTGATCTTTTTGTGCAGTTCTACTGAAATCGTTCAATGTAATGATTTGCCTACGAGTTCAGGCTCCAAGTTACTCCTTTGTGAAATCGGAAAACAGTAGCACAATACCAAATTACCAATACATATGACAAGCACAATAATCAGGATAAAGACCGGTACCAACCTGTGTGAGAAAGCATATCAATTACAATTTCCTTTGACTGGAAGCCGAGATAAGCAACTGACAGGAAAGGAAGGATGCAGTCGAGGCAATGAAGCACCCAAAGTTTTTGTGCAGTTCCACCAAAATCGAGCATCCCTGTTGGCACATATATTGAGAGAGTGAGATTACTGTAACAGTGGGACTAGTTGATGAAACATACACTAACAAATAGAAGCACCGTCATTATCTTAATGGGTAAAGTTAGCACATAGTAGTCTTGCTTAAAGAGAGGTATTAGTTTATTTAATCAGTGCCAATTAGCTCAACACTCAAAGCATTGCCATGTATCATAGGTTGCAAAACTTTAACGTGCAAAGATAAAGGAGTTCCTCATGACAGTAGCAACATAGTAGCACGATACAAATAGAGATGACAACAAACTAATATGGATGATGGCCTTAGGCCGGTACCAACCTGAGCAAGAAGCTTATTCAAGTAGTCCCAGAAGAGATGATAAAGCACTCACTGGAATCATTCAATAGTATATATTTGTGTGCACTTCAAATGTATGGTTGACATCACTTTTGTTTACCAGTGGTGAGATTATATCGAAAGATGTCGTGGGAAACCACGACCACCTATGGGGCCATCAGCCCCTTGTGGTTCGGCGGGGGGGATGAGCACATTGCACAAAGAGCGGAGAACGCAGCGCAGCACGGCAGAGATCACACGGGCAGTTTTACCAAGGTTCGGGCCGCCGCGAGGCGTAAAACCCTACTCCTGCTTTGGTGGATTGATGGTGGATTGTGGTGGAAACGCAGCGCTCTTGCCCGACAGGGTTGCCTCGGGGTGAGGGCAGCTACGTGCGTACGAGTGTACAAGGGTCCGAATCCTTTCTATGGTTGCCATGGCCCTCCTTTTATAGATCAAGGGGTCACCACAGTGGCAAATCAGTCATTGTGTACTGATTAGATAGTGAACAGTGCTATCATACCTAACTCTGCACTCAGAGCAAAGCGCATTAAATGCACCACTTAGTGTCACATCGTGGCGTGCCCGGCAAGCCTTGCCGGGCTGCTCGGCCACCTTTTCGCCTGTCTGCTTGACACATCTCTGGACGGGTGTCATTTGGAGGTGATTTCCATAGGAAGTGGCTGCCACGTGCCAAATAACAACCACTTAGTCACTTGGGAGCTTGACACCGCACCGATCGATGACTTGCGTCGCTGTGAGGTGGAGCGGTGGAGCCTTGGTGGGGTAGTTTGCCCTCGTAGCGCCCGGCAGGCCTGCCGGGACGGCCTTGAGGCTCGACTTCGGGGCCACCTCGTCCTCGCTAGGCTTGCCTACCCGGCAAGGGAGGTTTCTCCTTAGTGGTGTCTTGCTCATTTAGCTTGTCTTGGTCCTCTTGATCTGCCCTTTGATTCCTCAAAGAGCTGATCTCTCCTTGCTTGGTCTGGACTTGGACGTTGTGACCTTGCTCTTTCAGGCCCGTGCATGGTCTGGGCAACAGACCCAGGGTTTGTTGCACTGATGGGAGCCCCCAGGCCTGGCCCGAACGCGCTGCCGGGCGTCATCGGGGTAGGCCCTATCCAATGCACAGGCAAGAGGGGAGCAGTTGCTTGTCCCTTGAGATCTTCTTTGCTTCTTCATTAATCTGAGCCCAGGTCAGTTTCTGGTTTTCCCGCACGTCGCGTAACGCCAATTATAGTGGGAGAGGTAATGGGCCACGATCCGTGGGGTACCCACGTCCCACGTTCATGGGGTGGTAACCGCCACCCCATTATCCTTCCCGCCCCAAGCGCCTGCGCCACGTGTATTGCATGCACTACGCAAAGTTGGTGGCGGATGCGGAGGGCGCGGGAATGAGCGCCGTGGCAGAAAGCCAGGCGTCGTGGATTGGTGCAGGGGGTCGGCCTTGATTCCTTGAGCCGTTGATGGTGAGGAGGAGCCGGATTGGGCGAATGGGGCGGCTACCTCCATGGAAAAATCTAGCCCCCTGCCCCACTCGCCTATTAAAAGGGAACGTGGGGCAAGGCGTTTTTCCATACATCCTTCTCCTTCCATTCTTGTAGCAGTCCTCGCCCACCATGGTGAGAGGTCAGGGGCGCGGCGTTGCTCCAGTGGCGGCGACGAGAACTTCTGCTCGGCAGCGTCTCCCTCCTCCCTCCGGAGATGCAGGGGCGGAGCCCGCCGCGAGAGGAGGTGGGAGGGGGCGAGGTCATGGTCGTCGTTGCACCCGGGGCCGAGGAGGATGGGGTGATGCTCTTATTGCGCCCCCACCGGTCGCCCCTCCCTCGATGGAAGGCCATGTCGGAGACCAACCCCCGGAGTTCATCATCAGATTGTACAAGCCTCCGCACGGCCGCCTCCGTCTTCCCACTCCATTCGCGAGGGCGATGGAGCTTGAGCAGCCGCGCGCATTGAAGCTGCACATGAGGGGTTGCGGGAACGACGGCATGCGGGTGGATGTGGATTTTCCCGCCCCTCACGTCATGTTCTTTCGACGCGGCTGGAAGACCTTTGCTCGCGCCCATAGCTTGTCGGAGGGGCACGTCCTCCATTTTAAATTAATGGAGGCCGACCTGCTCTCCGTCAAGGTCTTCGGGTGCTCGCTTAGGGTGCTACATGGAGAGCTCGACCGACGACGAAAGCTCCTCCTCGAGCGACAGCGACGAGGAGGACAGTGACAGCGATGACGACGACGCCGATGGGGAGGACGATGACTCCGACTCCGGCTGAACACCAGCCGCACTGTCACCGTCAGGCCGGGGCACCAATATCTGCACCTGCACTCCGTTCCCGGCAAGGTGATTTGCCGGGGAGTTGGATGCAGAGGTGTGGATGGCGTCCCGGGCTCCTCCAGCAGCCTTCCAGCTGGACCCTGGCAGGCTTGCTCATGGGCTGCAGGTCCGTTAGCCCTGCCGCGTCCTACTGGCCCTGGTAGTGGTGGCTGGTGGGTTGTCCCTGCCGCTCTCTTCACCATCACCTTCGCCCATGCCCTCCCGCTCTTGTTAGGCCCCTCGCCAAGGGGCCTGAAGGGGTTAGGCTGGGCTTCTGCCCAGGCGCCCCTTTTGCCTTCTTCACCTTCCGCCGCAGTGCCTGGGAGGAGAAGGACAAGAAAGGGCATCACGGGGCACTTATCTTTTTTCAATCTAAAATATGTAGGCACTTGCCAAACTTTAGTCTAAATAATGTAATCTTCTTTATCCATGTTGGTGTTCTGTAAGATCTGTACTTGTTCATCAGCATATTAATGAAAAAGACAAGCTTTGTTGGGCACTTCTGCATGCATCATACCCATGCAGAGGTGAAATGCCTCTATACGTTCAAGTAAACAAGTTATCTCCGGCAAGCTATCCTGCCGGTACCCTCGAATTGTTGCCGTGGGGCTAAGCCTGCCGGGCACAAATCGCAAAGAGGGACCAGCCCCCCGCCAAGCCTTCTCTGCCAAAGGCCACTGCGACCATCCTGACCTAAGCAATGTTCGAGTCAAAGGATGGGAGCACCTAAGTTTCAAAGGTGACGAGGTTTTCATATGCACAAGTTTCTACTTACAGAACACGTAAGGATAAGAAGAGAACTTATCTGTTTGGCTTGCCGAGGATCGTCACGTAGGCTCATCTTCATTTCTTCTTTTTGGGACCGAGTCCACGGCAAGAACCCTGCAATTTAATGCAGATGAAAACAATGCCTCATGCGACCTCATCTACATGATCATGCTATGCTCATGATATGCTTATGCATGCATGCCAGTTTTGGGGGGCCCCCAGCGCTTCGTTTATTTTTGTTGCTCAGGGTCTGCGCCTGGCTTTGTACAAGGGGTTACATGCAACAGCGGCAAGGCCTGTACAAGAGGGTGGCTGCCGGACAGGGCTCGACAGCCGCGCCTTACGGGTAGAACTTACGGAGATGCTCAATGTTCCATGAGTTTTGCAACCGAATGCCATCTCCGGTCTCTAGACGGACTACGCCAGGTCTGGTGACTCGTACTACCCGGTAAGGGCCTTCCCACTTCGGTGTCAACTTGTTTATACCCTTGGCAGACTGAACACGCCTAAGGACAAGGTCGCCTTCCTCAAAACCCCGGGCACGAACCCTGTGGCTGTGATAGCGACGCAGGGCTTGCTGGTAGCATGCAGCACGCGTAGCGGCCCGGAGACGGTTCTCCTCAAGTAGCACAGCGTCGTCACGCCGGTGCCGTTCCTGCGCTACTTCATTGTAGGCAAGCACTCGAGGATATCCGAATATGAGTTCCGTGAGGATAACTGCTTCTGCCCGATAGACTAGGGAGAAGGGAGTCTGCCCGGTAGCTCGATCTGGTGTCGTTCTGAGGGACCAAAGAACCACCGGCAGCTCATCGATCCATCGCCTGCCACACTTCTGTAGTCTATCAAAGGTTCTTGTCTTGAGACCTCGCAGCACTTCAGCGTTCGCCCTCTCAGCTTGTCCGTTGCTTCTGGGATGGGCGACAGAGGCAAATGAGATCTTGCTTCCGAGGGCATGAACATATTGCATGAAGGCGCGGCTCGTGAATTGAGTGCCATTGTCGGTGATGATTCGGGCAGGCACCCTGAAGCGGTACACCAATCCTTTCAAGAACTTGATAGCTGACTGTGTAGTCACCTTTCTCACGGGCTCCACCTCTGGCCACTTTGTGAACTTGTCGATAGCAACGAACAAGAACTCAAAGCCCCCGGTAGCACGGGGGAAGGGGCCCAAGATATCGAGCCCCCAGACCGAGAAGGGCCATGACAAAGGGATCGTCTGAAGAGCTTGGGCAGGCTGATGGATGTTCTTGGAGTGGAACTGGCAGGCTTCACATTTGGTGACGAGCTCAACTACATCTTGGAGGGTTGTGGGCCAATAGAAACCTTGCCGGAAGGCTTTTCCAACCAGAGCCCTTGATCCAATGTGTGATCCGCACATACCCTTGTGTAGCTCTGCCAATAGTTCCTTTCCTTCCTCCCGGCAAGTGCACTTCAATTTCACACTGTTGGGCCTCCTTCTGTACAGTGTGTTGTCAACGAACTGATACATACTGGCCCTCCGGGCTACTCTTTCAGCTTCTTCTTGCTCTTCGGGGAGTTCTCCTGTTTGGAGGAAATGGACTATGTGCCGTGCCCAGGTTGGGGCCAGGGGCTCGGCAACAAGGACCAGCGGCACCTCCTCATTCGTAGGAGCGCACTTCTCGACCGCAGGGACCGATGGTCTGGCGGGATGGTGCAGCTCACTGACCGAAGGGGAGTTGTTCCCGCCAAGCTCTCTGCCGGGAGCCTCGGGAGGCTCTGCCGGGTGAGGCTTGCCGGAGTCCAGTTTCCTTCTCTTTCTGGCCATTGTTGCCTGGGATACGGAGGGCTGAGTCAGATGGAGAACAAAAGTCCCTGGTTCCACAGGGAGTTTTTGCGCAGCGCACTTTGACAGATGATCAACAATGTTGTTTTCTGCACGGGGCACGTGCTCTGTTTGCAATCCGTCAAAGCGCTCCTCCAACTTTCTCACTTCCTTGACGTATGCCTCCATCAATGGACTTTGGTAATCCTTGTTGACTTGTCTCACCACAAGTTGTGAATCTCCGCAGATGATTAGCTTCTTGATTCCCAGTTCTGTTGCAATCCTGAGCCCGACAAGGAGCCCTTCATACTCTGCAGTATTGTTGGTAGCCTCCTCCCGGGGAAAGTGCATCTGGACGACATACTTAAGGTGCTCCCTAGTGGGGGCAACAAGAAGCACGCCAGCCCCTGCACCTTGTAGGGAGAAGGCACCATCGAAATACATAATCCATTCTTGGGGCGCTTCCTTGCCGGGGATGATCGTCTCCAATACTTCTTCATCAGGAGTTGGTGTCCACTCTGCAATGAATTCTGCTAGTGCTCTGCTCTGAATAGTTGACATGCTTTCAAACTTCAAACCAAAGCTGGACAACTCCAAGGCCCATTCCACAATCCTGCCGGTGGCCTCGGGGTTTCGGAGTATGCGCTGCAAGGGGAAGCGGGTGACAACTGTGATCTCGTGGGCTTGGAAGTAGTGGCGCAGTTTTCTTGAGGCCATGATGAGGCCAAAAATAAACTTTTGCACGCCAGAGTACCTCGATCTAGCTCCTTGTAATAGATAGCCGACGAAGTACACTGGGCGCTGCACCACTTTCTTCCTTGCTGCAACCATAGAACTGCTTCCGCTGCCCTGCCTTTCTTTGCTCTGGACTGACTTTGGTCTTGCCGGGACGGGTTCGCTTTCCTCTTCAGAGGGGACAGTGGTTGTGGCTGCCGCGTCATCCACTTCCCGCTGCGCCACCAGTGCCACACTAACCACTTGATTGGTTGCCGCTAAGTATAGCAGCAACGGCTCTTGTGGTTTGGGAGCGACCAAGGTGGGCACAAAGGAAAGATAGGTCTTCAAATCTTGCAGCGCAGTGTCTGCCTCTGGGGTCCACTCCACGGGTCCTGCCTTCTTCAAGATTTTGAAGAACGGCAGGGCGCGCTCGGTAGACTTGGAAATGAACCTGCTCAGTGCAGCCACGCATCCAGTCAAATGCCTCACGTCCTTAACTGTCTTGGGTGCTTGAATTTACTCGATAGCCTTGATCTTGTCGGGGTTGGCCTCTATCCCTTGATGAGACACAAAGAAGCCAAGTAGCTTGCTGGAGGGAACTCCAAACACACACTTCTCTGGGTTCAGCTTCAAGTTGATCTTGCGCAGATTAGCAAAGGTTTCTTCCAAATCCTGGATGAGGGTTGATCTGTCCTTGGTCTTGACCACGATATCATCCATGTAAGCTTCAACGTTTCTGTGCAGCTGGGACTCAAAGCCAATCTGTACTGCTCTTGCAAAAGTGGATCCGGCGCTCTTTAACCCATAGGGCATCCGTACAAAGCAGTACGTGCCACATGGGGTTATGAATGTGATCTTCTCTTCGTCTTCCTTGGACATGAAGATCTGGTGGTATCCAGAAAAGAAAGCAGGTCACACCTGGAAGTGGAATCCACAATCTGGTCGATGCGCGGCAAGGGGAACGGGTCCTTCGGGCATGCCTTGTTTAGATCTGTGAAGTCTATGCAAAGCCTCCATTTCCCATTCGCCTCGCACACCGCCACTGGATTTGCTAACCATGTGGGATGCAACACTCCCCTGACCAAACCAGCTGCTTCAAGCTTCTTGATCTCCTCGTCAATAAACTGTTGCCGCTCCAAAGCTTGCTTTCGGGCCTTCTACTTGACGGGCCGGGCATGCGGGCAGACAGCAAGGTGGTGCTCGATTACCTCCCTGGGAACACCGGGGATATCAGATGGTTGCCAGGCAAACACATCGATATTCGCCCGCAGGAAGGCAATGAGTGCGCTTTCCTATTTGTCATCAAGGGTGGCACTGATAGTGAAGGTACCATCAGCGCCAGCCAGCCCTGCTGGGACCTTCTTCATAGCAGGTGCAGCAGCTTTGGATTTCTTGCTATTGGAACTCTCCGGCAAGTCATCAACAGGCGCAGCACACTCCGGAGAGGCACGCTTCCCGGATTCCTTGTTGGCATCCTTGCTAGCTCTCTTCATTTTCTTACTTTCCTTGGCGGGTGCAGTGGTTTCTACAGCCTCAGCAGCGACCGCCTCCCGGTACATCTTGTCCACGCATATGACTGCGTCCTTCTGATCTGACGGAATGGAAATGACTCCTATCAGTCCTGGCATCTTCAAGGTGTTGGTAGTAGCTGCGCCGTGCTCTTGTTGTCATGAGCCCGTCGCCAGGGTGGCGTGGTGACGAGGTGGAGATGCTTGAGGGCCAGCAGCTCCGTTTGGCGCATCGGCTGGGGCAACTCATTCCGGGAGTGGCGCACGCCCTGCGGTCGCGCCCGCGGTGGGTGCGGCCGGAGAGTTGCGATTCGCCCCAGAGCGAGTGCCACCGCTGCGGCTGTGCCCTTCAGCTGGGCGGAGAGGTGCAAACGGAATGATGTCTCCACCCGTACCTCGTGGAGCGTGGCCGCTGGGATGCTGTTGGTGCTGGCCCTCCCCGGTGCCTTCTGCCTTTGTTTCAGCCGCAGGGGAGGTGGGGATGACGCCGCCTGCGTCGGCCACGTCCCCCGCAGCGTCCATGTCTCCATGCATCCCCGTAGCCCCCGCGGCGTCGGTGGCCGCGTGCGACGGGGCCTTCGAAGTGGACGGATGGGCTGCAGCACCGGGCTTCTTTTTGGGCGCCATGGATGATGGAGCCGTCGATGAAGAAGATGATGAAAATGACGCGCTGCGTACGCTTCTCGAGTTCGCGCAAGCGCACCGCCCCCTACCTGGCGCGCCAAAGATGTCGTGGGAAACCACGGCCACCTACGGGGCCATCAGCCCCTTGTGGTTCGGCAGGGGGGATGAGCACATTGCACAAAGAGCGGAGAACGTAGCGCAACACGGCAGAGATCACACGGGCAGTTTTACCCAGGTTCGGGCCGCCGTGAGGCGTAAAACCCTACTCCTGCTTTGGTGGATTGATGGTGGATTGTGGTGGAAACGCAGCGCTCTTGCCCGGCAGGGTTGCCTCGGGGCGAGGGCACCTACGCGCGTATGAGTGTACAAGGGTCCGAATCCTTTCTATGGTTGCCATGGCCCTCCTTTTATAGATCAAGGGGTCACCACAGTGGCAAATCAGTCATTGTGTATTGATTAGATAGCGAACAGTGCTATCATACCTAACTCTGCAGTCAGAGCAGAGCGCATTAAATGCGCCGCTTAGTGTCACATCGTGGCGTGCCCGGCAAGCCTTGCTGGGCTGCTCGGCCACCTTTTCGTCTGCCTGCTTGACACGTGTCTGGACGGGTGTCATTTGGAGGTGATTTCCATAGGAAGTGGTTGCCACGTGCCAAATAACAGCCACTTAGTCACTTGGGAGCTTGACACCGCACCGATCGATGACTTGCGTCGCTGTGAGGTGGAGTGGTGGAGCGTTGGTGGGGTAGTTTGCCCTCGTAGCGCCCGGCAGGCCTGCCGGGACGGTCTTGAGGCTCGACTTCGGGGCCACCTCGTCCTCGCCAGGCTCGCCTGCCCGGCAAGGGAGGTTTCTCCTTAGTGGTGTCTTGCTCATTTAGCTTGTCTTGGTCCTCTTGATCTGCCCTTTGATTCCTCAAAGAGCTGATCTCTCCATGCTTGGTCTGGACTTGGACGTTGCGACCTTGCTCTTTCAGGCCTGTGCACGGTCTGGGCAACAGACCCAGGTTTGTTGCACCGACAAAAGATTATCAAGAACTTCCAGCAGAGTTAAAGCACTGGCTGGGATACAGTTCATTGTATTCTCTTGTGCAGTTCCACTAAAATGTACGATTGGCACAACATGATCCTTGTTTGCACAAGTAGGAACAAGGTGAAACCTTCATTAGCTTAGTGAGAAAGGATAGAAAGACATTAGCATATTACTTTAACAGTAGCATCAAATTCATGATGGACAATACTCAAAACATTGCCTCATTGAACCAGTGGCAATAAATTGACATGCAAAACAATAGCATTATTATGTCATGACACTACCAAGATTCCCTCCCTGCTCCACCACATGGTTCACCTCCACAGACACACATACACACGTACATGATTCAGCATAGGGTGCTACTAAAGATTTGTTTAACTCCGACAGAAAAATTAGGCAACAATTAGTGCTACTTAAGTACTCCTAATTAATTAAATGACCTTGCAGGAGAGACAACAGAAGTGGAAGGGCTCCTGGAGGATCGTCTCACATGTAAGGGAGACGTTGCCGGAGCCCTTGAATGGCCTCGACTGAGGCCTCGGCTTCAGCAAGATCACCTTGGCACTGTTGATCGTGTAGAGCTGGGTCACACATGCATCCAGAATCCAGTTAATTAGTACGATGTGTCGTCAAGCCAAGTACTACTCTGCTGCATTTCTCTATCTATCTACTCTTATAAAAAACAGAGTTGGTGATGATGGTGTGCCTGCCATCCTGCAAAATAGGCCGTCCGATTTATATCTGACGGATAGGAAGGAAACTATGGCAATTTTGCAAAAAGATACCCACACCCCTCTCCACATTTGCAAATAAGGCCTTCCCTCGTTCATCCTTTTCTCTCACAAGATAAACTACTCATACAAATGCATCTTGATGTTACGTGCAACGCACGGGCATCTTGCTAGTCTTCCAAGTAAATTAAGACTAGTAGCAACACAGCAATACAATACCACTAGCAAGATGTCAGGATAACATAGGACGGTAACATCGTGTGATCTTCTTAATTTCCTCCTTCTTCTTCTTCGTCTTCCTCTTCATGCTCTGTTTCTCTTTCTCCTCACCAGTTGGTGAAACCAAGTACATGATTGGCCTTCTATTTCAGACTTGGTTTTGTCAGTGAGGGAGTACAAGTGTACTAGTAAACAATAGCATTATTTTCTCATGGCAGTCGCAAAATAGAGGTGAACACATGCATTAAATATCATTCTTACCTAAAGGAAGGTTATGGTGCCAATATGGAGGATGAAGATTGGAACACAGATCTCCCTTTGTGCAGTTCCACCGAAATGAACCAACGGTTCCATTCTGACATTCCAGTTAAACAACACAAAAGTCACTTCTTTTAAGAAGTGTTTTGTGAAGTGCACCAAAAGGTCGCAATAGCAATGAGGTGAAATGGATATCCCTGTTTGCACAAAAATCTACAGAGGAAACAGTCAGACTCTCAAACAATTACTGGCAAAAACAATTGGTTAAACTCGTCATGGCTTATAATAGTGGCATGGCTTCATTTTACCAGGGGCATTAGATTAAGAACATCTAAATATTTGCTATAAGGGCATGGGACAGTGGGTGCACCAGCAGTCCAACACCATGTACCTAAACCGGGGCATAAAGTGGTGATTCAGAGTTTGTTGCCCCGAGAAACAAACATCCAAGAAACATATCTGGGTTGGTCCCATTTTTGTTCACTCTAGCCACCTATTCCTATGTGTGGATAGCAAATCTAGTCCTGGTCATACCACTGTGTACAATGTTTCCCCTATATTTCCCTTTTCGACCAAGAGACCGGTTGGGTGACCAGTCTGTACTACTTTCACCCCCTTTCTTTCCTGTTTGTACCAAGTCCGATGTTCATACTAAATTCCCCCCCCCCTTATTTCTTGTTTGAACCAAGTACAAGATTCGACTCCATGAAGTAGCTTTACCTCTAACAATAGAAAAAAATGAGGTGACGTTGGACCATCCGATCGAGCCTAGCTACGAGGGGGGCTGAGAGGTAGAAAATGATGCACATGCAGCGACGTGGCGAGCTGGGGAAGTAGAGCTAGGCCGGTTTCGAAGGAAGATATATTTGAAGGTCATCGGGGTGTGGATAGGTGGGCGGCAGGAGGCCGGATCCGCCCACACTAGGGCAGCGACTAAGGGATCGGAGGATCTCCCATGTCGGCGCTCGGCCAGAGATAACGGTGTGGATGGCAGTGGGTCTCCTCCCTCGCTGTTGACGACGGCCTAAACACTACCCCTCCTCCCCTTCACAGGAGGAGGGGGATACGTCCGGATCTGTAACCAGCGGTGAGGATAGAAAGACAGTGTTACCACCGCTATCTTGTTTAGATCTGGAGAGGATGAGAGTGTGTGAATAGAGCAACCATAGCAAGCAAGCGCGGAGGCTCCTGCCTATATATATATACGTATAGTGGGGTAGTTTTCTTTTTTCACTCCATCAAAACAATTGTTTAAAATTGTGTACGTGCCAGGTCGCCTTTTTTTGAGTTGTTGATTGTTTTTTGAGATAGCTACCCACTTATTCCAAGTGGTGTTACAGGGGTGGATTAACGAGCTGCTCGGCTTGGTTCGTTCGAAGCTAGTTAAAAGAAAATTCATGTAAGATGAGACATGTGTTGTGTTGTTACTAACAAACGTAGCGTGAAACTTGTTAGCTGGTTCGTTAAGCTCCTTAATAAATTGATGATTGGCTTTGTTCAGTAAGAAGCGACCCACGAGGATAACAAGCCGAACTATTGGGGGATCATTGCTCGCGAGGTACGAGCTTTTGTTCCAGCCCTAACGGTGTGCCAGGTCACACTTTGTATCGTTCAAGTCTGGTACTAGACCCTCCATTAAGTGAACAACCACCGCCTTGTAAAAATTGTGAACAAGCCCACGGCTAAAATTATCGGAAACGTGGGCTGCACCAACATGCGTTATTATTTATATTTTCTATGTGGGAGTATCCTCAAAACAAAATGTGAGAGTACAATCTTTATTGGGCCCCTTTGTAATTTGTGCTAAATTTTAACCAAAGATTTAACTAACAAAATGTTAGTGCATGTTAACAAAAATTATATCCTTGGATTCGTATTTGAACATAGTTTTCAATGATGTAATTTTTTGTGACATGCATGAACATTTGGTTAGTTAAATTTATAGTCAAAATTTGGCACAAATTATCATAGGGACCAATAAACCAGGACGGAGCTCCTCGTCTGTCGTCCAAACTACTATATGACTAGCCGCTCTATTACATGCGGGACATCAAGCATCTGGGCCCGCGTGCCATCCACCAAATCACAGCGAGGTGCTACAGTCGAGACTCACCAGTCACCCCGGTGTGGCCGTCATGACCCGTCATATCACAAAACCCACACCTTTACCAGCAATGGTAAAGTGGCCTCGAAGTTGGACTGGATGAAGCAACCATCATTTCACTGGAACGCTCATTGAAGCCCTTTCTCCCCTATCTTGAGGAAAACCTCACTCCAGGCTACTCACTTCTGCCATTTTTCTTCTGTACTGACGAAGGAAAGGTGGGCGAATCAGTGATGCTACTATATTTTCATTCCAAGAATCTTCTTTTTGCGAAGCACCGACCGATTCTTACTGCCTATTCTTTTCCCGTTTTCATTGCGATTATGGTTTCCTTTCGATTGCTTTTTGTTTGTCAGTTTATTGATGGATCCTGGAGCACTAGGCAAAGAGTTGCCGGCGGACAACCCACTCGAGACAGAGATCTCCAGGAAGCGAGCACCGACCAACGAGTTGGCCATGTTGGCGGGCCAACACATGGAGACGAAGAACTCCAAGAAACAAGCACTGGCCAAAGAGTTGAAGACATTGGCGGACGAACTCCTCAAAGAAAGCTGCAAGAACAGCAAGGGCCCCATCGTGCCTACCCCAGAAACTCTAATGGCCACCTATGAGAGGCTCAAGGCCGAGTTTGAGGAGATAGTCACCATTGAGAAGCAGTATTTCCCTGGCAAGGCGATGGCCCCCATCGAGGAGATGGCCCCCGGAGGGATGGGATCCCCCGGTGAGCTGCACAAGGTAAAAAAAATGGCTTACCATAGTTGTGGTTTTTGATCATTTGTAATGTGCTTGCTAATATGTTAGGGTTGTGCAGGTGCCGGTGGACATCCTTGATGATTCTGATGTCACGGTCCGTCCTGTGGACATCGCCCTAGAGATAGTTTTCGATGTCACGGTTCGTCCTGTGGACATCGCCCCGAAGATCGATTCCCATGCCGCTGTTCGTCATGTGGACTTCGCCCTAGAGATCGATTCCGAAGTCATGGTCTGTCCTATGGACATCGCCCCAGAGATCGATTCCCATGCCGCTGTCCGTGCTGTGGTCATTGCCCGAGAGATCGATGACAAGAAATAGTTGGTCGCGCTAATCCTTCAAGGTAGTTTGCATTGTGTTTAATTGCCAGAATGATGCATGTTATCAAACCATCTTAGGGCCAGTGCACTGTCTTGTGTCGGCGGTACTTGCTACTTTTGTTTGATAGTGAATCATGCGAACCCTCTCGGAGTTATGGAAACAGATGTATCCTCACCAGCTTTTGATGTAATATATGGCATGCTTAGATGTAATTTTGAATTGTTTATCATATCAGCAGGGCTTGTTTGATGATTCTTGGTGTTAGTAGGCTAGCTACTGTGCGAGCTATAGTACTTGCAAACACTCACCAAAGAGAAACGTTGGGGCTGATGAGCTCGTGGTACGCTTATAGGTCTGATCCGTCGTTGATCGGCCAATAGCCCAAGCTCCTAAAATTGTAGGCTTAGCGATCGATCAGACAATAGTCCACAATTATACATTAATTCACATCAAACTCAAAGAGTTGGTTCACGGATACATTCACATTAATAGCCAGCAAAATTGGTACGTACTTGTAACATGCGTGAATGTGTAATTTTTTGTTGGAAGCGTAAATGTGTAGTGACGTCGTACTTTCGGAGTGGCTACAGAGAGTGTGTATGTGTGCTAGAGGGGTTGTGGGATGGAGAGAGATCTAGAGAGAGAGAAAGACCCTCCAGCCTCCTTTGGTTTGTAGGAATTTTGTAGGAACTCTATATGATAGGATTTGCAAAGGAAAAATTCCTTTGAAGCCCTTTGGTTTATAGGAATGGATTCCTATTCCTATGTAGGATAGGATTCAATCCTTCACATTTTGGAGGAAAAAAAACATTAGCCTAGACTCAATGAAAAAATTTCTATCCTATGCACCAAATAACATCTCTTTCTCTATAGGAATTGAGATGCATGTCATCTCACTTCCTATGATTTTCCTATTCCTATAAAATTCCTATCCTATGAACCAAAGGAGGCCTCCATTTCTTTCTACTCCTAGTCGTTAGATTGACAAAGGATATTTTTTGAGAACACAAAATCATAGCAGTACAAAGACGTACAAATCCTAGGCGGGCTAGTTTGGCCTAGTGGGTTTCAGTGATATGACGTGCTACAGTGCCGTCCAGTCTTCGCGTGTGGTAGTAGTATTGCGGGTACAGTAAGTTTTCTTGAAGAAGCGGATTCAACGAAGTTATGATGGTTCCTTCGTCCAACCAACTTACAGTGGGAACGGTTGGGCCTGCGCTACGACCGGGGTGACTCTCCCCTACAGTACTGTCTGGTGCACTACAGTATAATTTTGTGCATGGCAAGTGGACCAGGATGGTCGACGTCCCACATGTCGGCGAATGAAAGTATTGTTTCCGATATCGAGGACGAGCAAGGAGTATTCATTGTTTATTTTTTATGAAAGCTATTGTCTCCACTGTTACGACAGAGGAGTGTGAAACACGGCAGCCCAGTGAACTTGGCATGTGCACAACTCCCTCCTTCCTCATGTACCATAGTGTTGACTATAAGGTTGGCTATAAGGTTACAACTCTTTCTCACTTTCTCTCTGTCTATTTCCTCTCAAATGTTTTTTACCTTCTTTTTTTAGACACAATTGTTTTTTTATACCTAGGAGCACGTGTAGAGACGGGCTCTTGTAGAGCCCAGTATTGTACTTGCTATGAATGGGGGCAGCTGGCGCCTGGGGGGGGGGGAGCGCGCGCGGGAGGGGGGGGGGGTTTCTGGTGGGCCATGGTGGTCAGAAGCGGGCTTGGAAGCGATCCGGACTCCCGCATGGCCCACCTCACATTATCACCATATTTCCTGGAGTCCGTGCGCGGCGGGCGGGCGATCTCTTCTCCCTCCCCCGTCTCTCTCTTCTCAGCCGACGCCCACCGAGCGATTAGATTTCGACTATCGACGGTTTATTCAATTGCAGTCCCACATGTCAGTGAAAATGCTTGACAACGCGTGTCCCCTTTGGTGAGCGGCGTGCGAGACGGACTGTCGGGGGTGCGACACGAACGCGACAGGCGTGCTTTAAGTGTGCCGCCTTTTGCTTTTGAACTTGCAAAGTGTAACATTTTCGTGCGATCGATCGATAGAAATCCAGAACAAAATGACGAGGGCGGGGCTTTCCCGCGCGTTAGGTGGGCTAGTTAGGCCTAGTGGGTTTGAGTGATATGACGTGCTACAGTGCCGTCCACTTGCTCCATTTTTATGTAAGCAAGCGTCTCCACTCTTACGTGGGAGGGGTGCGAAACATGGCGGATCTGATTTTGATCGAGGGATAACTGTTCCCTGCGAAATAATTGAGCACTGTTAGCGATTATAGCAAGATACTAGTTAGGGCATCTCCAGTGCTGGCCCACAAATTTACACCGGCATCTGTCCGAGGACACTGATGCCAGAGGATGCCATCCAATGCTGCCCGCATACCTTTCGACAACTATATGAACTAACCGGACAAAATTCGTGCAAACAAAGCAAATTTCAAATTAACCGGATGAAATTCATTACATTTCGAAAACTTTTCCTATAAACCAGACGAAATTCATTACATATTTCGCACAAACCGTACTAAAACCTACTGTAAACCTAATCTAAACGATCGCCGGCGCCCGACCACCATGTCCGGCCATGAGCCCCGAGAACTGACGCTCTGGCTATTGCCTTTGCCTCCTCCTCATCCGCCTCAGCTTTGTCCAGCTCCGCCTCAATAACCTCTTCCTCCTCCGGAGCACAAGGTTCTGAAGATTTCCGCCTCCACATCACCGTCAAGCGGCTAATCGGCCGCCGATGTTTACCCCACCAAGCTTGGCGTCGACTGAGTGAAGGAGCGGTGGCCTTCCTGGGACCAGAGCGGCGGTGACCTACCATGTACTACTCTTCCTTGCTGCCGGCTGCGCCCGCGCACGCGTGCCGGCTTTGTGCTCGTGGCGGCGGAGGGCGGCCGAGGGGGAGCCGGTGATGTCCTTCGTCTGCTCCTGCGACAGTACGTCCAAGAGAGCTTTGGAGCGCGCCTAGAGCGGAGCCGGTGATGTCCTTCGTCTGCTCCTGCGATAGTATGTCCAAGAGAGCTTTGCAGCGCGAGGAGGCCATGGTTGGAGTGGTACCGACAGAAGGAAGGGACCGGAGGAGAATGACTGTGGGTCTTTGGCTATGGCTGGGGCTGAAGTTAATATAGCAGGCGAATGGCAATGAGCCGCGGCAAACGGATGGGCGGCTGGCGCCGGAGTAGGTTCGTTGGCAGCCGCGTGACATTAATGTGGGCGGCGGACGGACGGATGGCCGTGGTGTCGTTAACACGGAGCAGTCGCTTGCACCGGGATGCCGCGCGGGTGGTGCTCTCTCGGCCGTCGCGCTGCTGCAATGCCGACGCCAGTGAGAGGTCGCGTCGGGCGTGAATGCGGCATTGACGTTCTGGAGCGATGGTGACCGTTTCAGACGGGAAGCGCGCGCTAGCGATGGAAGGGGTTTCGGTGGGCCAGGGCGGTCAGACGCTGGCGTGGTGGTATATTGTTTTTGTAGCAAAAGTACTCAATTAATGTGGCAGTTCACTTTTTTTTCTACGATCAACATACACCCTACAAAGCACTGTGTTCAAATTTGGTACTTCTCCGGGTTCATTTACCATATTTAGGCCATTATGTGCATTTTGTAGAAATTTACTACCACTATAAGAATTAAACGAACATCTACATCATGCATATATGACTCAAAGCTTACATGCTATAGTGTGGTATTTATTCATAATTTGGTTGCCAAATCTCATGTGTGCAATGCACGTGTACCTTACTAATAAACATAGTTTCTAGTGATATTATTTGTAGTTACATGCATCAACCAGGACGGAGGTGCAGAAACATCAAATCCCAGCTACAGCTACACGGGTGTGATGATAGGGACATGGAATGCCGTTCTATCATGGTGCACGCGCGCGATCCGCGTGGCTGGGGTGGCGGCCAATCAGAAAGCAACCCACAATAGGGTCAGCGCACACAATTTTCACAGGCAACGGAAAGTAAGCGTGTGCGGTAATAAAGAGTAAAATGCACTAGCGGTCATCGAACTTGTCTCGATAGCTCACTTTGGTCAATGTACTTAAGAATACGATCAATACGGTCACTATATATGACTTAAGATGATTATACGGTCACTGGCTTAGCGTATAGCTCCGTATTTTGTCTGGTTGACCGGTCAAACAGTCCACATGCGCCTCACCCAGGTTCTACGGCCCCACCCGTCAATGGGTCAAAAATAAATAAATTAGAAAAGCTAAATTATGCATTGCATGGGTGGGGAATTAACCCCGAACCTCTCCAGTAAAGCTCCATGAGCTAACCAAATGAGGTATTTTTGCAAGGAGCAAACACGCCGCACAAGCATGCATGCAGACGACCCACACACACGCAGTATGCATGCGCACGCACACAATACATACTAGCACGCACGCGGACGCACTTACGCGGTTACGCTTATGATTGTACTGGAATAAATTATGTGAACTCATGAATGACGAGCCTTTGAAGCGTATGCGGCACGTATAGACAACCAGGTGTTCATGCAACCGCTCTTGTCGTCAGCTAGCCTTCGACGACCACCATTAGACACACACAATCATGCATAACTTACGAATAATGGATGAATCGATCAAACACACACTCGTGTGCAGTGGCACTATGATCGGTCGCTCACGATACATATATAGGTACCATAGTACCCTCTCTATCTAGGTTGTTTATAGATTGTCGTTGTGATGGATAATATACATGGGCAAGGCGCCGAGTCGCGTCGTCGCGTCGTGTGCAGAGTCATGGCTAATGTCGAGCAGCTCGGCGCCCAAACACGAGTATGATGTTGGTGTTGAGCCAGTGAATACATGCTCGGTGTTCGCGGAGGCCGCCAGCAAACGTCTAAACAGTAATGTGAGGCACCGCTGGGGCGCGCAGGTGACGGGCTCGCCGTTTGCATTGCGCCATGAGTAGGACTTTGATTGAGAGGGCGACGTGCATGCATTACCATGGTTTGACAGCGTGAGCGTGAGTGTCTGCACGCGTACATGCTACTTGCGTCTGTGGATGGTGTGCGCTAATGTGTGCATCACGTATAAAAAAAAAATCAGTTTGTGCATTTAACGCAAAGTTTTTCATTTTCATTTGGCTGACGAGTGTGCGTTGCAGCGACGAGTCCGTGGTTTGATTCCTCACATACGCATAATTTTGGTTTTTATTTCTTTCTCCACTGACAGGTAGGCCCGTATATATTGATAGATACATAACACGAGCTGATGAGGCACATATGGACTGTTTGACTGGTCAATCAGACAAATACGGAGCTATACGCTGAGCCAGTGACCGTATAATCACCATATCTCGTATATAATGATCGTATTGACCGTATTCTTAAGTACAATGATCAAAGTGAGCTATCAAGACAAGTTCGATGACCGCCAATGCATTTTACTCGGTAATAAATGACCAGGATTGAAGGGGAATTCAAATTTCCTTCGTCGTCTGTCCTTGAGCTCTTGACAAACCAATGCACTATACGGTTGTCCGGCCACTCTGCCCCAAAGCTCTCACCAAGCGTCGTTCATGCCACCGCGCCGCACACTAACCAGTAAGGAAGCGATGGCATCCCGCCACGCCGAGTTCCTCGCCGCCCACGACCGCACACAAATTGGTAGGGAAGCGATGGCATCCCGCCGTGCCGAGTTCATCGCCACTCGCGACCTCACACCTACGTGGGCGGACTTTGAAGCTGCCAAGGCTGAATGGACGATAGAGCAAGAGGCGGCCAAAGCCGCACAGAGGGAGTGGAAAAGGTAGAAAGCACTCAAGAAAAGAGAGTCCCGCCGCCGCAAGAAAGAAGAGGACGCACGCGCTGCTACGGAGAGCTCGGCGGAGATCCAAGCACGGTGGGGTGTCACCGACAAAACCGGGAAGGAGAACGACGGTGTCTGGCCAGCATGTGAGAAGTAGTAGTACTAGTAGTTAGTGTGTGTGTCTGTGTCGCCCGTACGTTTGTTTAATTAATTACGAGCATGCACCAGTACTAGTTACTACTGTACTCCCTTCGTCCGGTGAAAAGTGTACATCTAGAAATTTTAGGACAAATTATGGAGTGGAGTAAAAAATGCATTGGGAAGATGCAAGCCACCATCTCTCTCCTCTTTAATCAACCAACCCCCAATGAGCTAAGTGCATGAAGAAATTAAGAAGACTATGTATAGAATGGTATTGGTCTTGATTACCATGTGATGAGAGAAAATACTTTAAAGTGCATTGGGAAGATAGAAGTACACTCTTTTGTGGACAAATTTTAAACCCAAACGTACACTCTTCACCGGACGGAGGGAGTAGTTTTTAGAGCAAATTACCAGTACATTAGCCTAGACTCAATGGAAAAATTCCTATCCTATGCATCAAATGGCATCTCTTTCTCTATAGGAATTGAGATGCATGTCATCTCACTTCCTATGATTTTCATATTCCTATAAAATTCCTATCCTATGAACCAAAGGAGGCCTCCGCTGGAGTACAGTACTACTGTAGCTAGCAGTATTGCTGGTACAATAGTTTTCTTCAAGAAGCGGAATTCAACGAAGTCATGATGATTCCTTCGTCCAAGCAACTTTACAGTGGGAAAGGTTGGGCCTGTGATTTGACGGCTCATTAGTCATTATTACTGCGGCGCGACGACCGGGGTGATTCTCCCTTGGAGTTCTGCGTGCATGGCAAGTGGACCAGGATGGTCGACATCCCACATGTCGGTGAACGGAAGTATTCTTTCCGATATCCAGGAGCAAGGAAACTGCGTGGTATAGTATCACTGCTGATTTATATTTATTTTTTATTTTTGATGAAAGCTAGTGTTTCAACTCTTACGATGAAGGGGTGCCAAACACGGCACGTGCTGGATGTCCCACACGTCAGCGAAAGGAGTGCGACATGAACAGCGTGGTAGAGCGTCTCCACTTCTTCCACTTCTAGGTCGGAGACCACACGTAGTACTAGTAGTATGTAATGATACAAAGTGCGACCCGGAGAGAAAGACGCGTCTAGTTGGAAGGTCTCGGGCCATACACGTAAACAAATATAAAACCTAATATGTGCCTCCAATTAATATAGTAGTAGAGTACTTAGGCACGTACATCATAATATCACCGTGCATTGCACGTACAACATTTAGTGGTAGTAAGACAAATGCCTATATGCCACACATGTTCATACTATTTGTGCCTTTCTACTTCACTTACTGCGCTACATTACTCAGGTTCGTACATCCCTGGGTACATGTCCGTCTTGTAGTTCCAGTCCCTTCGGAAAGGATGTTCTGCGGGCAGGCACTAGTGCAGTTTATATTTGAGACTACCAAGAGGCCCATGCGTTGCACGGAACATCAAGATGCATTTATACGAGCTGTTTATCTCGTGGGAGACAAAGATGAACAAGGGAAGGCCTTATCTGCAAATGTGGAGAGGGCTGCGGGTATCTTTTTGCAAAATTGCCATAGTTTGCTTTCTATCCGTCAGATACAGATCGAACGGTCTATATTGCAGGATGGCAGGCACACCATCATCACCAACTCATTTTTTTATTATTATAAGAGTAGAGATAGAGATTAGGGAGCTGGCGGGCGGTTCGTTGTACGGCACGTTCACGTACATCCACTAGCCCGGAATTAAAGCACGCACGACATTTACAGCAACTGGGATTAGTTGTTTTCCGGGCGCATGGACCAACGCGGACTAGCGGACCTGGTCGCCCTTTTTCGAGCACGCCTTCGACAAGTATGTGCGTGACATGCGTGCATGCAAATATTGCGTGACCAAACCATGCGAAGTGGAGCAGTAGGCTGTCGAACTGTAGCCTGCATGTTGCAGCCATGTCATCCACACACAACCTAAAGGCCAATTCATACTCCGCTAGACTATACTGTACTACTATGCATTGTTTGGCATGAACGTTCCTTGGAGCTCGTGCTGCAACTGCCATACTCCATAGCCCGCTTCCCTTCTCCTTCCTCTTCCACCGCCCGCGCACCTCCGCGGGAAGCGACCGGTCAACCCTTATATAGGAGTGCTAGCACAAAAAGATGCATGCATGACCACTAAAATTTCCTTTCTGTTATCTCTATGAAATAAATGTGGCATGAAACTCAAAGCCCTTTAAGTCTGAGTATAATGGAAATCATCGTCCTCCTCCGGCTCCGCTTTGCCCGCATTGTCGTCCTCCTGTTCTGGCTCCGTGTCGTCGTTCTGCTCCTCCGGCTCCGCGTGCTGCTCCGCCTCCAACGCCTCCTCGTCCAGCTCCGGCTAGTCCGGACTCCGGAGGTAGGGCGACTGTGATCCGGGCTTCGCGCCGCCTCCAGATCAAAGCGCCGCTCCGGCGGGAGCATGGCGTATGTCGTTACCATCGGCCGGGCCATGGCTATCATTTGGGTTCGCCGTCCGGCTTAAATAAATGCGCACTATCACGTGTACCCGTGGGTGCACAAATTGTAACAGACGGGTCTGCTTAGGGGGCGTCACGTAACTGGTATGTGTGTGAGATTCTGAGAGACAGAGTGCATGTGTGTGACTCTACTCTTCGGACATGTACTCCACCTTTTGCATCGGGATATAAGTATAATGGTATTACACTTTAGCTTGTGATTTACGTGGCCATGTTAACATGGTTGTGTAAAAAAAATGTCACTTCCTGCTCGTGATTTGCGTTATATAATTATGAGAAGTTTGCTAACTACTCCCTCCGTCCCATAATATAAGAACGTTTTTCAAGCTACCCATAATATAAGAATGTTTTTCAAGCTTACATAGCTTGAAAAACGTTCTTATATTATGGGACAGAGGGAGTACTAAAATAAAGTGGAATTTGTCCATGTTATATAAGTAAATTAAGGTGATTGTTTATCATACGGGTAAGGTTGGACCAAGGGTGGTTGGAACAAATGCTCCACCTAGAGCATGTGTGTGTGAGATGGAGTCTTAGTGTGTGTGTGGGTGTGTGTGTGTGTGTGTGTGTGTGTGTGTGTGTGTGTGAAGCGGAGTCTTCGGTGGCGAAAGTAATTTAAGTGTGTGTGTGGCTTCATTGTAGAGAGGTGATGTGTATGGCAGAGGCCACCAACGAGGGGGGTGCGAGAGAGAAGAGGCTCGTAAAGAGGGAAGAGAAGGCGTGTGCGCGTGAGAGGAGTCGACATCGAGATAACGTGTTTGTTCGAGAGACACCGTGGAAGACTACTATATATCGATGGTGCATGTAGGCGGGAATTAAATGAAGGGATGGTCTTATTGGTTTCGGGGATATAGGGGAAGAGTGAAAGAAGGGGGTAGCTAGAAGGAGATTGTTAAGTGTGAGTGTGTGTTTTAGAGAAGAGGCCCATCCAGGCGGAAGTCATGTGCACACAAGAAGAGAATGATTCGATGTGGGGTTAGGGCTGAGGGTAATTAACTACGCATGGAGACATAGGAGACCTTGAACGTGCATGTGCGAGAGGTATAAATGTATACATGGGATGTGTGTGTGTGTGCGCGCGCATGATCGAGATAAAAGAAAGAAGACATAAGTCATAAGATCAACAGCATGGGAGAGACGGATCGGTATGACAATATGCATGCATGTGAGAGTGGAGGGAAGAAGGCCCGATAATTGAGCATGTGTTTTTGTCTTTACGAGATAGTGGCGTGGGCTGGAGCATGCATCTATGGCAAGCAGAGAGAGCGAGACACAACGATTGTGCAAAAGAGATCAACCTATAGATGCATGTATAGAGAGACAGATATAGTGTGCGTGATAGGAAGCAAGAGTGCGTGCGAGAAAGAAAGGTTGACGGAGAAACTGCAGATAGATAGAGAGATAGAGATGCTAGCTAGAGGGACATCGGCTAGTTTGTGTGTTAGAGATGACCGCCGAGTGGTTCAGAGTGGTGAAGTTATGTGTGTGTTTGAGAAAGATAAAAAGAGCGCGCATGACTGCATGTAGAGAGAAACATATATAGTGTGCGTAATAGGTTGGTAAGTGGAATTTGGTAAGGAAACATTTATATTACGTGCTGAAATTTACTGTCACTTGTCACTATGGAAAATCATCCTTTGAGGGGTTTGTTCGGGGTATCTTCACCTCAACCTACTGCACCTACTGAAAATATTAATTATGAAATTCCTTCGGGTATGATAGAGAAACTGCTAGCTAATCCTTATGCAGGAGATGGAACACTACATCCTGATTTGCATCTAATCTATGTGGATGAAGTTTGTAGATTATTTAAGCTTGCAGGATTGCCGGAGGATGAATTCAAAAAGAAGGTCTTCCCTTTATCTTTGAAGGGAAAAGCATTGACATGGTATAGGCTATGTAATGATATTGGAGCTTGGAACTACAACCGATTGAAATTGGAATTTCATCAGAAGTTTTATCCTATGCATCTGGTTCATCGTGATCGGAATTATATATATAATTTTTGGCCTCGTGAAGGAGAAAGTATCGGTCAAGCTTGGGGGAGGTTTAAGTCAATGTTATATTCATGCCCCAATCATGAGCTCTCAAGAGAAATTATTATTCAGATTTTTTATGCTCGGCTTTCTCGTAATGATAAATCCATGCTCGATACTTCTTGTACTGGTTCTTTTATGAAGAAGACTATTGAATTCAAATGGGATCTCTTGGAAAGAATGAAACTCAACT
Organism: Thinopyrum elongatum; assembly: GCA_011799875.1. NCBI lineage: Eukaryota > Viridiplantae > Streptophyta > Magnoliopsida > Poales > Poaceae > Thinopyrum > Thinopyrum elongatum. The sequence goes on from CM022298.1 coordinate 605,658,878, forward strand.
CTGAAGATTGGGAGCTCGACGAAGGTAAGGAGTCAGGTATAAACCTTGAGTTTGATTGTGTTAAATCTTTTATGGATACCGATGTCTTTCGTGAATTTAGCACTAAATATGGACTTGACTCTGAGATAGTAGCTTCTTTCTGTGAATCATTTGCTACTCATGTTGATCTCCCTAAGGATAAGTGGTTTAAATATCATCCTCCCATTGAAGTAAAAATAGTAGAACCCATTAAAGCTGAGGAAGAAACCATTACTTATAATGTTGATCCAGTTATTCCTACTGCTTATATTGAGAAACCACCTTTTCCTCTTAGGATAAATGAACATGCTAAAGCTTCAGCTATAGTCCGTAAGAGTTATACTAGAACACCTACACCCCCTGAACAAATTAAAGTTGAACCTAGTATTGCTATGGTTAAAGATCTCTTGGTCGATAATATTGATGGGCATGTTATTTATTTCTATGATGAAGCTGCTAGAATTGCTAAACCTAATGAAAAGGATAAACATAGACCTATTGTTGGCATGTCTGTCGTCTCTGTTAAGATAGGAGATCATTGTTATCATGGCTTATGTGATTTGGGTGCTAGTGTGAGTGCAATTCCCTTTACTTTATACCAAGAAATTATGAATGATATTGCACCTGCTGAAATAGAAGATATTGATGTTACTATTAAGCTTGCTAATAGAGATACTATCTCACCAATTGGGATTGTTAGAGATGTTGAAGTCTTGTGTGAGAAAATAAAATACCCTACTGATTTTCTAGTTCTTGGTTCCCCACAAGATGATTTTTGTCCCATTATATTTGGTAGACCTTTCTTGAACACTGTTAATGCTAAAATAGATTGTGAGAAAGAAACTGTTAGTGTAAGTTTCGGGGATGTGTCTCATGAGTTTAATTTCTCCAAATTTCGTAGACAACCCCATGATAAAGAATTGCCTAGTAAAAATGAAATAATTGGTCTTGCTTCTATTGCCGTGCCTCCTACTGATCCTTTAGAACAATACTTGCTAGACCATGAAAATGATTTGTTCATGAATGAAAGACATGAAATAGATGAGATATTCTCTAAACAAATGCCTATATTGAAACACAATTTGCATGTTGAGACTCTTGTAGATCCTCTACCACCCAAGAGTGATCCTGTGTTTGAGCTTAAACAATTACCTGATACTTTGAAATATGCTAATCTCGATGAGAAGAAGATATATCCTGTTATTATTAGTGCTAACCTTTCAGAGCAGGAAGAAAAGAAATTATTGAAAACTCCGAGGAAGCACCCTGCCGCTATTGGATATACTCTTGATGATCTTAAGGGCATTAGTCCCACTCTATGTCAACATAAAATTAATATGGAACTTGATGCTAAACCAGTCGTTGATCACCAACGACGGTTGAATCCTAAAATGAAAGAAGTGGTAAGAAATGAAATATTAAAGCTTCTGGAAGCAGGTATAATCTATCCTATTGCTGATAGTAGATGGGTAAGTCCTGTTCATTTTGTCCCTAAGAAGGGAGGTATTACAGTTGTTCCTAATGATAAAAATGAATTCATTCCACAAAGAATTGTTACAGGCTATAGAATGGTAATTGATTTTAGAAAATTAAACAAAGCTACTAGGAAAGATCATTATCCTTTATCTTTCATTGATCAAATGCTAGAAATACTATCAAAACATACACATTTCTGCTTCCTAGATGGTTATTCTGGTTTTTCCCAAATACCTATGTCACAAGAGGATCAAGAAAAAAGTACTTTTACAAGCCCTTTTGGTACCTTTGCTTATAGACGTATGCCTTTTGGTTTATGTAATGCACCTGCTACTTTTCAAAGATGTATGACTGCTATATTCTCTGACTTTTGTGAAAAGATTATTGAGGTTTTCATAGATGATTTCTTCGTATATGGAATTTCTTTTGATGATTGCTTAAGCAACCTTGATCAAGTTTTGCAGAGATGTGAAGAAACTAATCTTGTCTTGAATTGGGATAAGTGCCACTATATGGTTAATGACGGTATTGTCTTGGGGCATAAAATCTCCGAAAGAGGTATTGAAGTTAATAAAGCTAAAGTTGATGCTATTGAAAAAATGATGTGTCCTAAAGATATCAAAGGTATAAGAAGTTTCCTTGGTCATGCTGATTTCAATAGGAGATTTATTAAAGACTTCTCTAAAATTTCTAGGCCTCTCACTAATCTTTTGCAAAAAGATGTTCCATTCGTTTTTGATGATAATTGTGTAGAAGCATTTGAAATACTTAAGAAAGCCTTAATCTCTGCACCTATTGTTCGACTTCCTGATTGGAACCTACCCTTTGAAATTATGTGTGATGCTAGCGATTATGCTGTTGGTGCTGTTCTAGGACAAATAGTTGATAAGAAATTAAATGTTATCCATTATGCTAGTAAAACTCTAGACAGTGCTCAAAGGAATTATGCTACTACTGAAAAAGAATTTTTAGCAGTTGTGTTTGCTTGTGATAAATTCAGATCTTATATCGTTGATTCCAAAGTAATTATTCACACTGATCATGCTGCTATAAAATATCTTACAGAAAAGAAAGATGCTAAACCTAGAATTATTAGGTGGGGTCTCCTACTACAAGAATTTGATTTACATATTATTGATAGGAAGGGAGCTGAGAACCCCGTAGCAGATAACTTGTCTAGGTTAGAAAATATTCTTGATGACCCACTACCTATTGATGATAGCTTTCCTGATGAACAGTTAGCTATTATAAATGATTCTCGTAGTACTCCATGGTATACAGACTATGCTAATTATATTGTGGCTAAATTTATACCACCTAGTTTCACATACCAACAAAAGAAAAAGTTTTTCTATGATTTAAGACATTACTTTTGGGATGACCCACACCTTTATAAAGAAGGAGTAGATGGTGTTATTAGACGTTGTGTACCTGAGCATGAACAGGAACATATCCTATGCAAGTGTCACTCCGAGGCCTACGGAGGACACCATGTTGGAGATAGAACTTCACATAAGGTATTACAATCTGGTTTTTATTGGCCTACTCTTTTCAAGGATGCTCGTAAGTTTGTCTTGTCTTGTGATGAATGCCAAAGAATTGGTAATACTAGTAGACGCCAGGAAATGCCTATGAATTATTCACTTGTTATTGAACCATTTGATGTCTGGGGATTTGATTATATGAGACCTTTTCCTTCCTCCAATGGATATACACATATTTTGGTTGCTGTTGATTATGTTACTAAGTGGGTAGAAGTTATTCCAACTAGTAGTGCTGATCATAACACCTCCATTAAAATGCTTAAAGAAGTTATTTTCCCGAGGTTTGGAGTCCCTAGATATTTAATGACTGATGGTGGTTCACACTTTATTCATGGTGCCTTCCATAAATTGCTTGCTAAGTATGATGTTAACCATAGAATTGCATCTCCTTATCATCCCCAGTCTAGTGGTCAAGTAGAATTAAGTAATAGAGAAATAAAATTGATCTTGCAAAAGACTGTTAATAGATCTAGAAAGAATTGGTCTAAGAAACTTGATGATGCATTATGGGCTTATAGAACTGCTTATAAGAATCCTATGGGTATGTCTCCATATAAAATGGTTTATGGAAAAGCATGCCACTTACCTCTTGAACTAGAACATAAAGCTTATTGGGCAATTAAAGAGCTCAACTATGATTTCAAACTTGCCAGTGAGAAGAGGTTATTTGACATTAGCTCACTTGATGAATGGAGAACCCAAGCCTATGAGAATGCCAAATTGTTTAAAGAAAAGGTTAAAAGATGGCATGACAAAAGGATACAAAAGCACGAATTTAATGTAGGTGACTATGTCTTGCTATACAATTCTCGTTTAAGATTTTTTGCAAGAAAACTTCTCTCTAAATAGGAAGGACCTTACATTATCGAAGAAGTTTATCGTTCCGGTGCCATCAAGATCAACAACGCCGAGGGCAATAACCCGAAGGTGGTAAACGGGCAAAGAATCAAACATTATATCTCAGGTACTCCCATAAATGTTGAAACCAATATTATTAAGGGATTTTTATTTCTGTGCCCCTGGTTCGTTAGTTCTACTCATTCATCCCCACGCTCTTAACTTTTGCTCACTTTTCCCCACTCCCTTGCTCGAAACCCTCAAAACTGGTCACAGCGGACGTTGCCGTTGGGTCAATGGCTTAACCGTTAACTCTGACGAGTGGGGCCGCGTAGGGCCGAGTCCACATTTTGACCGTTACGTGCTAACGAGTGGGGCCGCAAAACTAACACTCACTGTAACCCGAATCAGATCGAGTCGCTTCCGCGCCGCCCCCTCCGCCGCCGTTGTGCCGCCTCTGTCGCCGTCGTGCTGTCTCCGCCACCGTCGTGCCGCCTTCGCCGCATCTACCCTCTCTCCCCATCTAGGATTAGGAAGCGATGTCGAGGGAGCACCCCGTCCGGCCCAACGACCGTGGAGATGATTGGGTCGAATCAGAGGCGGATAATTCATGGATTCCACCTGGGTAAGCATCGTTTTCCTCTCAAATTGATTAGGAGATCCATAAATTAGGCTGTATTTGACCACCATTGGCGTGAATCAGTGCATTTTTTTGAAAATTTTCGGCCTAACTACGCCCTTTCCCTTATTTCAATTGAATAGGGTTGATCCTGCACTTGCTTTTCGGCTGGCGGTTAGAATGGAAACTAGCGAGCTGTGTGGAACTAAACCATGTCTGATTTCTGGATTTTTCTATCCGAAAGTGGTAGGAACCAGCGTTTCGTTCACAGATTTCTGCGAGGCACTCTGTTGTGAGTATCCGTGGAGCCCTGCCGATGCTGTTGAACTGAGATATTTCGACAGTACCGAGCAGAGATTTGTCCCATTAACTTGTGATGAGCATCTAGGATTGCTATTTAGTTTGAATGCTGACAGCCATTTCAGTAAAATCCATATCGGTGTGCTTCAGCCACGCAAACAACATATCCCGAAGGGGAAGGTTGTTCAGACATCATCTGTCTCTGCTAATAGCGAGCGTCCTCGCACTCCTTGTAGGTCGAGACCAAGTAAACCTAGTGGTTCTGAAAGCCACAACATGTCAGCTGCCGCTAATTCTGCCACTTCTCCTCTCCCTTCTGCACCTGATGTAGAAGTAGATGCAGAGCCTGACGAGGAAGTGCCTCGACATGATGATGAGGATGAGACTCTATTCCCTGAACTGGTAGATAGAGTCAGCCAACAGGCAATGGAAGATGAATATCCAGAGGAGCCTAGCAGCCGTGCTAGATTTGATGACACTGACGATGAAGAGAGGGAGGAGAACATCGACTCCTTAGTTTTATAAGAATATGATGGTGAGGACATGCCAACAATTGAGTGGAACAGGGAGAATCCTCAGCTTACTGTAGGAACCGTATTCGAATCGATGGTGGACTGTTGTAATGCGGTGACTACATATTGCATTCTCACTAAAAACTCCTATGAGGTTGATAGGAGTGAGCCAAGAAGATTCACTGTTCATTGCCCTTATGATAGGTGTAGGTGGAGGTTGCATGCATCCACTATGCTAAAGAGCAAATTGATTCGGGTATTACAACTGAATCTTTTTTTCAGATTATTTATCCCTTCTATATTCAGATCATGTGTACTATTTCTTAATTGTATTTGACATCATTTTTCATTTTGTTCAGATAAAAAAAAACCACACGGGCACACTTCCCACCTGGAGGGGGAGGGGGAAAGGACAAATCAAAGCTTGCAAAGACTAGGTGGGTGGCAGATGCAATCTTGGATTGGGTGAGGGAAACACCAACAATTGGTCCAACAGCACTCCATGGGAAGCTATTTGAGAAGTACAAGATTGATATACCTTACATGAGGATTTTCTATGCTAAGGAAAGGGCTCTTGATAGGATTAATGGTCCATGGAATGAGAGTTTTCAGTTGCTTTACACCTTCAAAGCTGAAGTGGAGACGGCTAGTCCAGGGAGTGCTGTAGAGATTGACAAGCATACAATTCAGTACAAATTAAAAGGGAAGACAGTGGAGAAGGAGTGCTTCAGGAGGGCTTTTGTTTGTTTCAAGGCTTGCTGGCAGGGGTTTCTGAATGGTTGTAGGCCCTATTTGCTTGTCGAGGCAACTGCTTTGAATGGAAGATGAAGAGGCCAGCTAGCAGCAGCTTCTGCAGTTGATGGACACAACTGGCTATTCTCAGTCGCATTTGGTGTGTTGGAGGCAGAGTCCGAGGAGAGTTGGGTTTGGTTTCTGCAGCAGTTGCGCAACATTATAGGTACACCCTCAGGTTTAGTTATACACACAGATGCTTGCAAGGGTTTAGAGAGTGCAGTAGAAATTGTATTCCCTGGAGTGGAACAAAGGGAATGTATGTGACACCTAGCGCATAATTTTAAAAAGAAATTCAAAGGCAAAGTTTATGATGAGAACCTATGGCCAGCATCATACACATGCAGCTTGAGGAAGCATGAGCACCATTTGAGAGTGTTGTATGCTCACAATCCTTTGGTGAAGGAGTACGTGGATGAACATCATGGAAAGGTGTGGTCAAGAAGCAAATTCAATGAAATCTGCAAAGTAGACTATGTGACCAATAACCTCGCTGAGTGTTTCAATGCAAAGTTCAAGTCAGTGAAAGGGCTTTTGTTGTGGCAAGCATTTGATAAGATCAGGCAGATGATCATGATAAAGATGGCTCTTCGTAAAAGAATTGCAGAAACACAATATGTTGGCCATCTTATGCTCCCATCTCTGATTAAGGCATTGCATGCCAAGGCAAGAAGACTAAGGATGAAATGCATTCGACCGTCGACATACAAGGCTGAGGTGACATACACTGACTGTAAAAATAGGGAATGGAGATATCCAGTGAACCTTGCAACTAAGGAATGCAGTTGTAGGCAATGGCAGATCTGCGGGAAGCCGTGCATACATGCCCTACATCTCATGACTGTTATTGGAGGTGAAGATGGTGAAGTTGATCAGTATTGCTCTGAATATTTCTCTGTTGCCAAATTTAGGGCTGCTTATGCTGAAAATGTGCCTGCACTCTTGGGAAAAGACCAATGGAACATAGTAGACCCAGGGTTCAAACTCCATTCTCCTGTACTGACTAGACCACCAGGAAGACCAAGGAAAAACAGGATAAGAGCTGGTGAAGAGGGTCGTGTAAAAACACAGCGTAAGTGCAAAAGATGTGGTATCCTAGGGCATATTGCTAGGCTTTGTACCAATCCAGTTGATGCATCATTTGGAGAAGAGGAACAATGGGCAGCAGCAAATGCAGAGCAGAATGCAACAGCAGAGGAGAATGCAGCAGCAGAGGAGAATGCAGCAAGTTTAGAGGAGAATGAAGCAACTGAACTAGCAGCTTGGTATGTGTGCAACCTTTCCCTTTTTGTTGCATTTGTTCTCTTTTTTATCGATGGCTAAGCTTATTTCTGTTTGACCCGGCTCTAGGATAATTAGAGGCACAGGACAGAAAAGACCTAGAGAGAAAGAAACTTCGGTTGAACCATCATCTGATGCAGAATTTGAAACCATGGCTTATGAAGGTTTTGAAGCTATAAGAGAGGAGGAAGCTATTTTGTCTGAAGTTCCTTTAAGGATTAGTGAACCCATAGATGACCGTCAACTAGTCATCACTTGCTAGGTCAGTCAAAGCTCAACAAAACCGCCACCACCAGAAGTGAAGATCAGAAGCAACAAGACAAAGCTTTCAAAAGCACAAAATATCCCAGCTAGGGAAACCAGGAGCAAGACGGTTAACCCATCCCGGAACACAAGGAGCAAGGCAAAGATTTGAATTTGAACTTGAATGCAAGTCATAAACTTTGAACTTTAAGGATTTGTAATAAGGATTCTGTTGTCAATTTGAACTACTGTGGAAACTTGTAAGGTGTAATAATTCTATTTGTAATTTGATGTGAAATTTGAGGTAGAATACAAAACTGAGGCAAAATTTGAATTTTAGGCAAACATTGAATTTGAATCAACACTTGAAGTCCATTGCCCTGTGATGTGAGTTGCAAAGTTTGCTGAACTATTATAAACGTTAGGTGATCAATCCGATCTCTTTTGCGTGGTAAAAGAAATGTGCTCCAAATGAGCTCCCAAGCTAGGGTAAACAACCCCATTTGTAATCAAGTTTTTTTGGAACTACTCTAAATGAGCCAAATATTTTTTATTAGCACCTATTCAATCTATATAGTGTAGATTCGAAGTGTCACTATTTATTGAATTAATCTTCATATTTTTACATTTTTTTGAAAAAAATATACTTTAATAGAAAACCATTAAAAACACTTTTAAAATATGAAAATGGAAAACTAAGTTAAGATCCTTCTTATTCACATTGAAATTAGTTATGCTCTGTCAAAGCCTTGGAAACCCCGTTGACCAGCTCAAAACCCCTCTAAACCCCGCGGGGTTTCGCCTAACCCTAGCTCTGAACATCAGCCATCCGATCATACCCTAGCGCCAAGCGACAGCCCTCAGATGTGGTCTTCTAGAAGGAATTCCAAGGGCAGGCTACGTGCTGGCTCCACGCCGTTGGATCACATGGACGGCTCCGCATCGTTGGATCATGGGGCGATCCGCGAGAGTTGTTGGTTGTGCTCGCCCACCCTTGCCTCCCCTTTCTTCTGCTTCTTATTCTGCGGCGACGAGAGGAGCCACTCCTCTGCTTCTTCTTCTCCGGCGACGAGAGGAGCCACTCCTCTGCTTCTTCTTCTCCGGCGACTTTGGGCGATATGTCGAGCTCCACTTCAGCCTCCCGCCCCTCGTGGACCCAGTATGGTCCACTTCCCATGGAGCAATGTCCTGACTGCCCACGCAGCGCGCCACTGATACGGTTGACTTCGAAGGAGGTCAAGAATGGCAACTATGGGCGCGAGTTTGTGAAATGCGAGAGCAAGCCAGAGGGGCAGGTTAGATCTCATGATTTTTCTTTGATTTCTTTTTCTATTTGCTTTTAATTCTTTTTCCTTGCATCTGGAATTTAGGGTTCATGTTTTTGTTTCAGATCATGAACAAATGCACACATTTTGAATGGCTGGATGACTACATTAAGCGGATTCAATTCAATGGGGCCCCAACCCGGGAGCTCAATCTGCCGTCAGCACCAACGAATTTGGTCTCTGAAAGTGCTGCTCTGACAGTTGGGGATGCAGATCTGAAGGGGGAATTAAAGAAGATGAACAAGAAGTTGAAGCAGATGATTCAATTGAACCAGTAGGCGAATCTGATAGCTTTAGGATTTTATTTTTGTATAGTTGCTCTAGGATTTGCTTACTTGCTGGTCATCACTCGTTAGAGATGTTATTAGTGTGGTGTCATGTGCTCTAGGATTTGGTTAAATTTGTGGATCATGTGCTCTAGGATTTGCTTAAATTTGTGGATCATGTGCTCTAGGATTTGCTTAAATTTGTGGATCATGTGCTCTATGCTCTGTGTTGCGTAATTTGTGGACCATGTCAGTTTCGTCAGTTTTGTACACTTTCAGTTTCTTCAGTTTCGTCAGACAACACCGACCGCAGAAGAAACTAAGCTCTGGTTGGGCCGTTGCATTGCGTTGAGTGTCGAAGGCCCACAAAGATAAAAGAGGCCTAGAAAATAGTGCACGCGCTGGCTCTGTTTTTTTGCTTGATTATTGCCATGGTAAATCCATTTATTGCCATGCCAAACAAAAATAGTGCATGATGGTAAATCGATTTATTGTTGGACTTGCCCATGTCAAATTTATTTGTACATATCGTGGCAATTTCCTTCTGTATATAGCCTACGGCACAACACTTTGATTTTTTGACATGTGGGTATTATAAACACGTTTTTGTTGCAAGAAAAATATTGTATACACGATTTTTTGTTTTTATTTTTTGTTTTATACACATTTTTTTGTAGAATATGGCAAAGTTATTATTAAGAGCATGTCAGTTTTAATTATGTAGATCATGATATCCATCAGAAACCACGTCTAAAATAAAGTCCGGTGGCACCATTAGCCACCATATCCATCTAGAGAGCATGTCTAGGGCTCGGCTACGGCACCATATCCATCTACCGATATCTCACGTAGCAAGCATACATCCATAACATAGAAAGTACTAGCAAGCATAGCATAGTTCTTACATAAAACATAGGGTGCCCTAAAACATTTTTTTGTGGGTGAAATAATGTATTACTCATCAAGAAAGGTTCAAACAATCAATGACAGCTAGCTCTGTCGCTACCAAAGGCCCCGACCCTATCCAAGTCATAGTTATGCCTTCTAAACGAGCAAACTTACCTAAGCTATCACTAACTTTATTTTGGCTACAATTGATATGAGTAATACAAGATTCACGAAGATACATAAAGTATCTAATCTCCTTAATAAGCGATGCGTAGATAGATCTATCCACCTCTTTTGCCTGGATCAACTTCACTGCAACAAGGGAGTCCATCTGGATCATAACTGGAAGAGATAACGACAAACCCTCCATACACGCACATAGTTCAGCTTTGAGGGTAGCCAACGACATAACATAAAAATATATAACACGTTGTACATAAAAGAGTTCACGGTACAACTAATGACATAACATAAAAATATATAAAAAGCCCTAACGGGCAAGACAAGCTTCACGAGATCGGCCGGGCCTTCCATCTTCACTGCACCTTCTCTTCAGTGCTCCTCCTCCATGCCGTCCTCGCCGAGGTAGTAGGGGAGGCTGTGCATACCGTTGCGGGTGGGGAAGATGCTACCGAAGTCCGTGAAGATGTTGTAGGTGGTGAATGCGATGAACTCGCACCCACACCAAAACACCTTGCCGAGGAGGTAGTACGCATCAAATCTATTGGTGAAGTGGGCGATGAGGCCTGACGGCGGAGAGCTGGCGTTTGGGCGCACTTCCTCTAGTCTGAACATCACCGGCGAGCCTGCCGGGAGGTGGGCGTAGCCCGCATGGAGGAACCACTGGGCAAACTCCCTGGCACCCCTCCAGCGTGAGATCGCCCACACGCGGAGTGTCGTCTCCACGACGATGCCGGTGGGGTACCGCCTCTCCGGCGCGGTGGGTGGCACCTGGAAGGTGGGGCCGTAGTAATGCATCCTCGCCTCGCTCGGAAAGTGATCTGGATTTGGGTGAAGAAGAGAAGGAGGCGGCACAAATGGATGTGTGGAGAATAGGTGGAGCGGTGGGGTGGTTTAAATAAGGGCACCGGCCGTGCTCTGCATTTGCTACGTTCAAATGAGCCGCGTCGATCGATATGGCACTTTAATTGCCAACCAGTTTTAATTGCCATGCTAAATCGATGCGACACGTGTGCGACAAGAGAGAACCAGCGACAGCGACCGTCGCTGCGTCTGTGGTGGCTCGCATGCAGGAAAGCGGCTCGGTCAGTGCATCATGGCGGCGCGCATCGGCGCATGCAGGCTCGGTCGGCGCATGCAGACTCGGTCAACGCATTGTGCCGGTGCGCATTGACGCATGCAGGCAGGCTTGCTGGGTGCATGCATAGCAGGCTAGCTGGATACGTCGTGCATGCATAACAGGCTTCTGTCATGGCGGCGCACGCAGGCGTTTCATGCAAAGGCCCAATAGTCCAACGAAACCACGGTCCAATGGTCGAACAGCGACACCGCCAAACACGGCCCCACTTGTCAGGTGCAACCCGCTCTCAGGTCCAACGGGCGACGCAGTCCAGCGCGGCCCCACTCGTCAGAGTTAACGGTCAAGCCATTGACCCGACGGCAACGTCCGCTGTGACCAACTCTGAGGGTTTCGGGCAAGGGAGTGGGGAAAAGTGAGCATAAGTTAAGAGCGTGGGGATGAATGAGTACAGCTAAGGAACCAGGGGCACAAATGTAAAAAACCCTATTATTAATACCATAACACCGGAGGAGTACATAAGGGAGACCTACCAGAATGCTCCAGACCCCTGAAAAGGAATAGGTATGTGATACGGTAAGTAAACCGATTCCAAAACTTTCCCAAAAGCAATTTTACTCCATTTTGGAATTTAAAAAATTAGGAAAATAAAAAGTAGTCCGAAAAGTGCACGAGGAGGCGACAAGCCATGGGGGCACGCCCTACCCCCCTAGGCGCGCCTCCCAGGCTTGTGGCCACCTCGTGTGCCCCCCGGACTTCGTTTTCTCCCAGAATACTTCTTTTGCATGGTAAAAATTCATTATATAATCTCCCGAAGGTTTTGACCACCGTACCACGGCAATATCCTCTGTTCTTGTTTCGAGCTATTTCTGCAGCAGATTTAGAGCAAGATGTCTTCGCAAGATTCAGATGGAGAGAGCTATGTTTCCCATTATACTGCGGATCCAAAGATCTTTGGGGAAATTTACCCTTTCTTATGGTCCTCGGAGGAAGAGCAAGATTCCGACCCGGAGGAGGAGCAAGATTTTGACATGGAGAAAACAAGGAATGAGAGCTCCAACGAAGATGAAGATCCACTACCTCAACCTGGAGACATGCACGTGGAATTCAAGAAGTCAAGCCTTCCTAAGGTCCAATCTATCCCACCCCGTTTTCTGCAGGACAACAAGGCGGCCTTATGCAAAAAGATATTGAAGCTTGAGCTCGAGAATGATGATTTAAGGGAGGAAAATTTTAGCCTCAGATGCAAGCTGGAGAAGAAGAATGCTACAACTCCATCATCATCACATCCGAAGAAGGAGACTTGAGTACATGGGTATGGGCACTCCCATTGGCTTGTGCCAAGCTTGGGGGAGGTGCCCCGGTATCGTATCACCATCACATCTTTAACTTTATCATTTTTCTTAGTTCGATCCTTTTGATTATATATTGGTTTAGTAGAATAAAGTTTTTAGTATGATCTAGTTTTGAGTTTTGCTTTGTGTTCCCTCTATGTAATCGAGTCCGTGAGTTATATAATAAAGAGTAGTTTGAATGAGGGCTTTGCCTTTGTGCCTTGGTCTTGAAAAAGAAGAGAGTAAAAGAAATAAAAAGATTATATAATAATCTTATGGGAAGTAATGACTTCACATATAAGAAGTATGTCACATAAAATTTGTTGGGAGTTGACAAACATAGTTTTGGTCATTGTTGTAATTAATAGGAAGTAATAAAGAAAGAGAGGTCTCACATATAAATACACTATCTTGGACATTTTTTGTGATTGTGAGCACTCATTAAAATATTATATGCTAAAAGGTTGATGTTGGACAAGGAAGACAACATAATGGGTTATGTTTCCTTATATCCGAATAGAAGTTATATTGTCATGGATCCTCCAACATGTTGAGCTTGATTCTCATCCTATGCTAGCCAAATCTTCTGCACCAAGTAGAGATACTACTTGTGCATCCAAAATCCCTTAACCCAGTTTTGCCATGAGAGTCCACCATACCTACCTATGGATTGAGTAAGATCCTTCAAGTAAGTTGTCATCGGTGCAAGCAATAAAAAATGCTCCCTAAATATGTATGATCTTTTAGTGTGAGTAAAATAAGCTTTATATGAACTTGTGATATGGAAGAAATAAAAGCAACGGACTGCATAATAAAGTTCTTTATCACAGGCGGCAATATAAAGTGACGTTCCTTTGCATTAAGATTTTGTGCATCGAACTATAAAAGCGCATGACAACCTCTGCTTCCCTCGGCGAAGGGCCTATCTTTTACTTTTACCTTCTATCTTTGTACAAGAGTCATGGTGATCTTCACCTCTCCTTTTTTATACTTTTTCTTTTTGGCAAGCACTATATGTTGGGGAAGATCCAGATATATATATCCACTTGGATGTAGGTGTTCATAAACTATTATTGCTGACGTTACCCTTGAGGTAAATGGTTGGGAGGCGAAACTATAAGCCCTATCTTCCTGTGTGTTTGATTGAAACTTTGATCTCATAAGTATCGCATGAGTGTTAGCAATTATGAAAGATTAAATGATGGTTGAGTATGTGAACTTGCTAAATAAAAGCTCTTACATTGACTCTTTCCGATGTAATGATAAATTGCAATTGTTTCAATGACCAAGATCATAGTTTGTTGGTTTTCAATAAAGTTTTTTGATTCATACTTTACCTTATGAACAAATTGTTACTTTAGCATAAGAAATTATATGACAATATATATTGTTGTTCTAAATACGATCATGATGCCCTCATGTCCGTATTTTATTTTATCGACACCTCTATCTCTAAACATGTGGTCATGATTATCGATTACGGCTTTCGCTTTAGGAGAAGCGAGGTCTAAGCTTGGGGGAGTTGATACGTCCATTTTGCATCATGCTTTTATGTTCATATTTATTGCATTATGGGCTCTTATTATACATTATGGTACAATACTTATGCCTTTTCTCTCTTATTTTACAAGATTTACATGAAGAGGGAGAATGCCGGCAGCTGGAATTCTGGACCGGATAGGAGCAAACCTGAGAGACCTATTCTGCACAACTCCAAAAGTCCTGAAAATTTACGGAGAATTATTTTGGAATATATAAAAATTATTGGGCGAAGAAACTACCAGAGGGGACCCACCAGGTGGCCACAAGCCTGGGGGCGCGCCCTACCCCACAGGGCGCGCCCCCAGGGCTTATGGCCCCCCTGACAGGTCTTCGGTGCCCATATTCTGCTATATGAAAGGTTTTGACCTGGAAAAAATGAGAGAGAAGCTTTCGGGATGAAGCGCCGCCGTCTCGAGGCGGAACCTGGGCAGAAGCAATCTAGGGCTCCGGCGGAGCTATTCTGCCGGGGAAACTTCCCTCCAGAAGGGGGAAATCGAAGCCATCATCATCATCAACGATCCTCTCATCGGAGGAGGGTCAATCTCCATCAACATATTCACCAGCACCATCTCCTCTCAAACCCTAGTTCATCTCTTGTATTTAATCTTTGTCCCAAAACCTCAGATTGGTACCTGTGGGTTGCTAGTAGTGTTGATTACTCCTTGTAGTTGATGCTAGTTGCTTTATTTGGTGGAAGATCATATGTTCAGATCCTTAATGATAATTAATACCCCTCTGATCTTGAACATGAGCATGCTTTGTGAGTAGTTATGTTTGTTCCTGAGGACATGGGAGAAGTCTTGTTATAAGTAATCATGTGAATTTGGTATTCGTTCGATATTTTGGTGAGATGTATGTTGTCTTTCCTCTAGTGGTGTTATGTGAACATCGACTACATGACACTTCACCATGATTTGGGCCTAGGGGAAGGCATTGGGAAGTAATAAGTAGATGATGGGCTGCTAGAGTGACAGAAGCTTAAACCCTAGTTTATGCGTTACTTCGTAAGGGGCTGATTTGGATCCACATGCTTCATGGTATGGTTAGATTTATCTTAATTCTTCTCTCGTAGTTGCGGATGCTTGCGAGAGGGGTTAATCATAAGTGGGAGGCTTGTCCAAGTAAGGACAGCACCCAAGCACCGGTCCACCCACATATCAAATTATCAAAGTAACGAACGCAAATCATATGAGCATGATGAAAACTAACTTGACAATAATTCCCATGTGTCCTCGGGAGCGCTTTGCTTTATATAAGAGTTCGTCTAGGCTTATCCTTTGCTACAAAAAGGATTGGGCCACCTTGCTGCACCTTTGTTACACTTGTTACTTGTTACCCGTTACGAATTATCTTATCACAAAACTATCTGTCATCGATAATTTCAGTGCTTGCAGAAAATACCTTGCTGAAAACCGCTTGTCATTTCCTTCTGCTCCTCATTGGGTTTGACACTCTTACTTATCGAAAGGACTATGATAGATCCCCTATACTTGTGGGTCATCAGACGCGCATGGTGCTGCCGGCCAGCGACACATCCACGTCGATGTCGGCCACTTCCTTGGCCGCAACTTCCTTCATTGCCGCTTTCCCACTCGCACTGGCGGGCACGCCGATCCCTCCGAGCGACATTCTCCACTTTTGTAGCTGACCGCCACAGACGGGATAGAAAGTGACTCTGTCGAGGCATTACTCATGTCGGTGGTGGGAGCGGCATACTCGGCGACGACATCTATGGCAACGGCTCAGATGGGGGAGCAAAGGTGGAGGACTGCGATGTCTCAGACATGGGAAATGCTGGACAGACGTGGGAGGAGGGCGATAGATTTAGTGGACTCGGTCAATTTGGTGGAATTTGGGGTGGGTCCTGGCTATGTGGTGCGATGTGACGGACGTGCCCAGGCACGTCCGGGCCTCCCCATATCCGCCCCAGATATGGATTGGATATGTGGGGTGCCGGTCAGCCCATACGGATAGGGTCGGTGATGACCCACAAGTATAGGGGATCAGTCATAGTCCTTTCGATAAGTAAGAGTGTCGAACCCAACGAAGAGCAGAAGGAAATGACAAGTGGTTCTCAGCAAGGTATTTTCTACAAGCACTGAAATAGTCGGTAACAGATAGTTTGATAGCAAGATAATTTGTAACGAGCAAGTAACGATAACGGTAAATAATGTGCCGCAAGGTAGCCCAATCCTTTTGTGGCAAAGGACAGGCCAAAACAGTCTCTTATGATAAGCAAAGAGTTCTTGAGGGGACACGGGAATTTCATCATATCACTTTCATCAGGTTGATTTGATTCGTGTTCGCTACTTTGATAATTTGATATGTGGGTGGACCGGTGCTTAGGTGCTGTTCATACTTGAACAAACCTCCTACTTATGATTAACCCCCTCGCAAGCATCCGCAACTACGAGAAAAGTATTAAGATAAAATCTAACCATAGCATTAAACTTTTGGATCCAAATCAGTCCCTTACGAAGTAGCGCATAAACTAGGGTTTAAGCTTTTGTCACTCTAGCAACCCATCATCTAATAACTACTCCACAATGCATTCCTTTTAGGCCCAAATATGGTGAAGTGCCATGTAGTCGACGTTCACATCACACCACTAAGGGAATCACAACATGCATATCATCAAAATATCGAACACATATCAAGTTCACATGATTACTTGCAACATGACTTCTCCCGTGACCTCAAGAACAAAAGTAACTACTCACAAATAATAATCATGCTCAAGATCAGAGGGGTATTAAATAGCATAATGGATCTGAACATATAATCTTCCACCAAATAAACCATATAGTAATGAACTACAAGATGTAATCAACACTACTAGTCACCCACAAGTACCAATCTAAGGTTCCGGTACAAAGATTGAACATAAGAGATGAACTAGGGTTTGAGAGAAGATGGTGCTGTTGAAGATGTTGATGGAGATGGACCTCCCAAAGATGGGAGAGTTGTTGGTGATGACGATGACGATGATTTCCCCCTCTGGGAGGGAAGTTCCCCCGGTGGAATCACTCTGCCGGAGGGCAAAAGTGCTCCTGCCCAAGTTCCGCCTCGAGACGGCGGCGCTTCGTCCCGAAAGTCCTCTCCTTATTTTTTCTAGGTCAAAATGACTTGTATACCAGAAGAGGTACACCGGAGGTGGGCCGAGGAGGGCACAACCCATCAGGGCACGCCTGGGCTCCCTAGCGCGCCCAGGTGGGTTGTGCCCACCTGGTGGGCCCCCTCTAGTAGTTATTTGCTCCAATATTATTCATATATTCCAAAACAATTCTCCGTAAATTTTCAGCTCATTTGGAGATGTGCAGAATAGGTAACTCTGACATAGCTTTTTCAGGTCCAGAATTCCAGCTGCCGGTATTCTCCCTCTTTGTGTAAACCTAGCATAATATGAGAGAAAAGGCATTAGAAATACTCCAAAAAGCATTATTATGCATAAAAACATTATAAATAACAGTAGGAAAACATGATGCAAAATGGACGTATCAGTCGGTTTGAGGGGGTTGGCTGGGTCGCAATTTTGTGACCGATCACTGACCGGACCGTTCGCCCGGATGTGGAGGAGGCATTTGAGGAGTTGGTCTGTAGATGCTCTTAGTTCAATTGATTACTAGATACATGGTCACCTGGTCTTTCATTTTTATGTGTGTATCCATTCACATCATCAAATATATTAATGAATAGATGTATGGATGAATCTAAATTCAAGCACCACTTCGTCTCATGGCGTGGTACTCCCTGTTTGAGACAGAGATTGACAAAGAACAATCGAGAGAGTTGTAAAGTGAATTAGTGTCCCTTTATTGATGATGCGTACATCTATATATAGAGTTACAAATGACACCAAGTGAAAAGGTGTCTGTTCGAGAAGACACCAGGAACCGACGTCGGTTTCCATATGGCAACCGCCATCTATTACTTAAGCGTGGAACACTCCCCCTAATATATGCTTATTGGTGTAATATCATCATCTTCATTAGAGACTCCTCCAAAACCCTGTGGGAAAAATGAGGAGTACATAGTTTTATATATTGCTAAAACTCCTTCAAACCCAGTGGGAAAATAAGGAGACAATGATGCAACATATAATGATTATTGTCTCTTTTAACTCAATACGAGAAAACCCATAGAGTTCAGAGGACAATAAATATGCCATGTATACTTTCCTAAAAACCCCGGTGGGGAAAACAGAAAGTAAGACATATGATCTCATGTTGATATTACCTCATTAAAAACCTTTATGAGAACCTTTAAAGTAAACTCATGAAGGGAAAAAGAGTATAATATGATGCTTTAAACATGAACAATTCAGGAAGGTACTCCCCCTGATTCTTGCAAATTCCGAAGCCGTCACATACCAATTCCATGAACATATTTCAGGAATGTAGAAGTTGGTAGAGACTTGGTTTACAAATCAGTCGCACGATTTGACTTGCAAGATGAGCAATATAGTGATATTTCTTACTATGTAACCTGTTTGCATCCGGGCAACACTAGCAACATTATCATTGAGATAATGGTTGGTGGATGTAGCCACTAAGGTCTATTTTGAAGACTTTCATGGGATGGCTACAACACCTAATAGGAACACAAAGCATGTCTATCATCTGACATAGTAGGGATCTGATCAATGTATCCAATGATATTAGTATCCAGATTTCTCTGAAAATGAAAGATTAGGACAGGATGTTTATGCATTGGAGATATTGAAAGATATTCTTGAGTCTCAACCAATTGTGTTTGGTGGATCCAATGCATGCACTGTGATATGGAAACCTAGGTCCCAACATCTTATTTCCATCTCATCATGGTCTAGATGAATCTTTCTCTATGTCTAGAAAACGAATAACCATGGAAATTATGGATGGATAAGACTTGTCCACAATCAATTTCTCCAATATAATCTGGATATAGACAACATGGTGTACCATAATGTATGAGTGAAGGTGCTCGAGGTTTTACCCAAATCCTTCATCTCAAATTCCGTCATTTAGATGATCACATGCTTAACATGTATGAGTAATCATCAGTGTAGGAGTAATCCTTGTGAATAAGGAACTCACTATGTCGGTTGTACCAAAATATACCGACAACAATAAGCCATATAGTGACTTACTAATTTTACACAATGTATGTTGTGTTTTGCATTTCGATTCAGAAGTGGGCACTGGTACAACGAGGTGCTATACAAACGGTTTTTAACCCCTTTCCGCGACAGCGTTTTGAACCGTCGCCAAGTGAGTGAATGCGATAGGGGGGGTCCTTCCCACACGACCCAGAAACCGTCGGGGTTAGGGAGCCTTGATGCATATAGTTGTCCCTATAAAATTGTTTCTGATATCTCGAATATCCCAAACGCTTCATCCTTGCTACTCGTTTGTGCTCGCATTGCCATCGCAGTCGGAGTTCTGTGGATTTACCTAAAACCAGGCGCAGTCCAGGCACATTCCAGGCACGGGATTTTCCCAGGCACGTACCAAACTGGCTCTACGTTTACGATGCCTGGCACATCACAAACAGTTCATGATTGTAAACCGTATACGTTAGGTCGACAATCACACACATTTAGTTTGCCCGCGCCGTTTGTGATATTGTCTGACATCACACACGCTTTGTGTGACGCCCTCGGCTTAATCGTGCACTAATCATACACGCAAATGCACACGATCAAGCCTAAGGACTCACTTGAAGATATCACAACACAACTCTAAAAATATAAATAAAGTCATACAAGCATATATTACAAGCCAGGGCCTCGAGGGCTCGTATAAATAAGCTTGATGACAAACAAGCATCAGCGGAAGCGTCAGATATCTGAGTACAGATATAAAAGAAAACAGAAAGGCCTTTAGAAAGGCGGAACCAAAATGAAACACTACGATCGAAAGGCGTAGGCCTCCTGCCTAGGACCCTCCAATTCTACTCCTGGCCGTTAGCCATCTAGAAGTAGAAGCCGTCCTCGGGGTGGTAGAAATAGTCGATGGTGGAACAGCTATCTCAGGGGCTCCGTCATCTGGTCGCGACAACTGATAAGGGAGAAAAAAAAAGGAAAGCAAAGCAACCGTGAGTACTGCGAAGTACTCAGCAAGCAAGGATCTACACTACATATGCAACATTATCAAAAAGGAGGCTGTATATGTGGACTGGGCTGCAGAAATGCCAGAATAGAGAGAAGGCCTAGTCCTATCGAAGACTAGCATCTTCAGCATCTTCAAGCATCTTCGAGCGTCTTGCAGCAAATAGATGAGTACAGAGCAGCATAGTATAAAGTAGTAGTGGTAGTAGCAATCAACAGTCTCGCCCAGAGATCCTTCCTCGACTCCCTGCGAGAAAGCGATCCCGGAGCCACATTTCCAGGTATCATCTCAAGTTCTAGTTGTACCGATCGGGATACAACTCCGAGTGTCCTTTACCGTAGGACCGGCTATCGATAGATGTGTTCTTCCCTGCAGGGGTGCACCAACTTACCCACCACGCTCAATTAACTCCGGCCGGACACACTTTCCTGGGTCATGCCCGGCCTCGGCCAAACGACACATCGCAACCCTACCTACAGCTCAGCAGAGAGGTCCCCGCCGGTCTACCTCCTAAGCGCAAGGGGGTCTTGGGCCATCGCCCCTCGCCCTCCGGGTCGTTGTGTGCAGGGTGGATACCAGCACCGCCTCGGAAGGCCGGTACGATCCGACCATGCCACAATGCTGAACTGGACGTCTGACAGAGCTTTCGGCTGATGTTACGATGCAGAACGCCCATACTATGCCCACGTGATGGTTAGTGCTATCCGACCAGAGGCCGGCTCAGATCATATATCCAAATCGTAGTGTCCTAGTGGCTTGCGGTAACGAGCAGAGACTCACGAAAGATGTGACCCCGTCGCCCCGTCTCAAGGACTTGCTGCAAGGGCTAAGAATGCCCGGCCGCGCCTCGTGGAATAACTCACGGGTAACTATCCATCACTCGCGGGTACCCCTCGAGGTCGACCCGCCTTTTAAGTAATAGTATCAACAGTAATGTAAGGCATCCGTGTGGTCACCATATCAAGGGGAATCCGAGGCATCACCCTCGTTGGACTCCCACCTAATGTAACAACAAGATGGACGTAGGAGGCATCACCCTCGAGGTCCACACGTGAGGTGTTACGCGACTTAGTCAGTATCAGTGGTGGTGTAGGAGGTATCACCCTCGCTTACCACGACCGATCAACTAACCTACAAGGTTTTCATCAGAAGTGCTGACGAGGTATCACCCTCGGCACTCGATAGTAACCCAGTAGTGTCGAGCAACGAAGGGAAAGTGAGGTGCAGTGCGGGGCTGATCTTCAATCCCGTTGATCGGGTCTTCTGAAACTCCAGCGGGGCAGTCGGGATAAAGTGGGGGTCACTAATGGGGCTCTACCCAGTCTATACTAAAACAGTTTAGGATAGAAGTCAGTTATCAACAGTAGACTACAATAAACAGGCTATGCAGCAGATATAGGAAAAACAGTAACAGTAGCATAATTCTAATGCAAGCAGGAGAATTAGAATAGGCGATATCGAGATGATCAAAGGGGGGGCTTGCCTGGTTGCTTGGCGGCAAGGGCAAGGTCGTCAGTACTGTAACCAATCACCGGAGCTGCGTCGATCTCGGAGGCTACGTCGGCACCGAAATCTACCGAGGGAAAAGAGGGGGAGGAAAACAGTAAATACGAAGCGACATATGCATGAAAATACGATACGCGATGCTAGAGGTGGTCTATCGTAGTGATACACGACAACGGTGAAGGAGGGGATCATTCGGGAATGTTTTCCTGGTTCCGGACGTCTGTCGGACAGATGAACCGGAGAGAACGGTTCCATGTTCAGGTAGTTATGGGTATGTGACAGATAAACGGAGGGCGTATTCGAATTCGTCTCGTCGTTTTGAGCAAGTTTCATATAGAAAGTTTTTCGATCGGAGCTACGGTTTAAAAGATATGAATTTCTAAAGATTTTATTAATTTTCTGAAATTTTTGGATTTATTAAAATCAAATTTGAACAGTAGCAGGAAATGCTGGGTGCACCCGGTGCGCTGCACCCAGTGTGCACCAGAGGCTGACCAGTGGGGCCAGTCAACTGCTGACTCAGCAGTTGACTGGTCCACGGTTGACCAGTCAGCGGGCCCGGCGGGGCCCGCGTGTCAGTGACTCAGGTTTAACTAACAGTTTTTAGTTAAAACTAACTAATCTAATTAGTGGCCTGGGCCCAGTTGTCAGTGGGGGTTAGCAGCGTCATTAGCGGGCTAATGACGACACGTCAGCGAGGTTAGCACCGGCGGGGAGCTACAGTGCACCGGCGGCGAGGCCGAACGCCGGCGAGGATCTCCCGGTCGATTCCGGCGACCGTTCGAGGTGCGGTTTGATCCTACGGAACGGGCGTGTTGAGCCGCACCTGATGGTTGCACGGGCTCGAGCTAAAACGGCCGGAAACGACGGCGACAACGGCCACGGCGGACGCCGGATCCCGGTCGAGCTCGGGGGCGATGATACGGGGCTCGGTGAGACGCGTGGAGAGGCGCGCTGGGTAGCTAGGAGCTCAGGGAGCTCGACGGTGGAGTTAACGCAGCACGAGGAGCATCAGGGCGACGGCACTGAGCTCGCCGGCGGTGACCACAACACGGACAAGACGGCGAGGTGGCTGCGGGGAGGAACACGACGCGAGGAGAGAAGCGAAAGGAGGACGAAGCTCACCGCGTGGCTAAGTAAAGCCCTTGACGGCTTTGGAGCAGCAGAGGAGCTCGGAGACGACGGGAATCGGCGGCGGGCGCCGGCGATGCAGAGGAGGGGATCGGCTTGATCCGCGCGACGTAGATCCCTCCGGCTCCGTCTGACAGCACCAGTGGAAGAGGAAGAAGCCGGCGGAACTCCCGAGCAACTCAGCTAGACGCGGGGGCGACGATGGCCGCGGGGAGCAGCGCTCGCGGCGGCGGTGGCGTTCGGGACAGAGAAGAAGATCGAGAGCGAGCTCGGGGGAAAAAGAAGAGGAGTGGCGAGGAGGCCAAGGGGAATGGCTCGGGTCCGCCCTTATCCCCTCGCAGAGCGCCGCGACGTCGCGCTGTCGATCGTCGACCGGCGCGGACGCGCTCGTCCACGGCGGCACCGACACGGGGAGGAGGGAGAAGAAGGGGAGAGAGAGGGGCCGGCTGGGCTGGGCTGTGCACTGTTGCCTCGGCCCAGTCACAGGTAAGTGCCCGCCTCTTTTCCCTTTTCTTCTGTTTTTCTTTTTATTTAATTTAGCAGAGATGGAAAAGAAATTGTGGGGCCTCCAAATTACTCAGGAAAATTATGGAACATGGTCCAATAATCTCAGAGCACCTTTCTACACTGTCACAACAGGTTTGAAAATTATTCGAATCTGTTTGGATTTTACATAAATAGAATAGCATTTAGGAATGCTGAATTGGTGCTGTTTTAATTGATAATGCTCATCTTTACTCAAGAGTGATGTTGCATTCCTTAATATATAATTGTTTTGGAATATTTGCAATAATGTGAACATTTTTCCCACAAGTATGAAACAACTTTAATTTTCACTTTTGAAATTGAGTTGATTTTTCAGAATAGCATTTGAATTGAATATTTCGCCAAAGTGATTAAGCACTGCAAATGGAGATGACCTGGCAGTATCATTAGCTGATCACTGTAGCAATTACAAAAGGGGTGTTACACTTTGCAAACGGCAACTGTGTGCATGGTTACACACATTTCCTCTTCGTGAACTGTGTCGGATTATGATGTATATCACACACCCTGTGCTTTATAGACCGTATGCGCCGTAATGACCTGCAGAGCGTAATTTCACCTTAATTTAATTGCTGCTATTTAAAATTGTACCTAATTTGAATTTGAAAGTAGGCTATAGCTTTATTCATATCCATCAAGTTCAAACAACCAATGCATTATTCGATTCACATGTACATATGTTCAAGAATTAGATAAGCACCAAATAAAGAATGATGAACCAGGGTTGTATACTTGTACTATTACTGATGGTAAAGAAAGAGGCGAGAGACATTCTGGTTGCTGAACAAGGTGAAGCGGAATGGCCCTATTGTGCTCTCCTCGATGCAGAAGGCATGCACGACTCTAGTCCAACCCCTTGTGATGGCCGACCGCCAATCATGTAGTTTGAGAGGTAATATTGAGTAAACTGCTTCAGGATCCACTACAAAGGAAAATGTCGGGGGAATGACCCCCGGGTACCCCAAAGGCGGCGAAAAAATGCTTCAAGACATCGGGGCGGCCCATGCCCCTCAGTCCGGCTGCTCCGACCGGCTCGCCACCCGGTCGCTCCAGGCGGCCCCCTGTCCGACTGCCCCGGCCGGCTCGCCACCCGGCTGCCCGGCCGGCTGCTCCAGCTGGCCTGCAACGCGAGTCAACCACTGCAGCTCCGACCCGATACCGACAAGACGGCCATACCGCTGACGAGACGGCTGTACCTGTGCACTGTTGAGTAATAGTGGCACACTGTAGCAAGCATAACGAGTCACATCAGTGTCTCCTAAATAGTCTAAGTTAGGCCCCGCGGGCCACCCCTTGTCCCCTGGGCTCCCCTTTATAAGGAGCACCAGGGGAGGCCTCACACGGCCATGGCCTCACAGGCGCCACCATGGCCTCTTGACCAAACACTCATCCATTCATCCATCCATCCCCAGGGCCTCCTGGCCACATACACACTCACACATGCATACAGCTACACATGCATGGGCACTCATGCCCACGGCTCATCCACAGCCAAGCACTCTTGTGCTCACACACATATACGAGATCAGGTGCCCATGGCACTGATCTCAGATACAGCTTCAGAGCACTCTGTATTGCAGATATACCACATATATACAGACATGCAGGAGTAGGGGTATTATCTCTCCGGAGAGCCCCGAACCTGGGTAAACCCCCGCGTGCTACTCACATACCCGTCCTGGATATTCCACTGCAGTCTTTCCCTCACCTCAAGCCACCCCGTGGCATCTGTCGTCTCACGTACCCCCCTGCCAACTGACGCGAGAATACCACAACAGTTGGCGCCCACTGTGGGGCAAGTTGCCGCTGGAACCGCGGTCTGGGCGGGACCCTTTTCGTCATTTCCGCCGCAGCGTCGCCGTTGTCTCTCCGGTTGCGCTCGGGGCCTCTACATCGACACGCCCCCGGGGCGGCTGCGCGGGACGATGCGTCCTCGTCGTCGGCCTCGTCATCTTCGTCATCTCCGTCGTGACGTCGCCGTCGTCTCTCCGGCCGCGCTCGAGGGCTCGACTTCAACATGCTCTCCGCGCGCCCGCGTGGGGCGGCGCGTCCTCGCCGTCTCCTCCCGTCCGCGCGCGCGTGCGCCGCGTCCGGCCTCCTCTGCCTTCGGTAGCTCCGTCCGCAGCCGTGCGCCCGCTCCACCGCGCTGTTTCGCTCCGGCAGCTGCACCACCGGCGGCCTCTCCGTGGTGGCCGTTGCTTTGCATGCTGCTCTCCTCCACTCCCACGGCTTTTCTCCTGCCTCCACTATTCGCCCGCCCGCCGCTCGCTATAGCTGTAGTTGCATGCACGCCTCGCTGTACCTGTAGCTGCCGTCATGCGTCGCTACAGCCGCTCCCATGCCTCGCTGTAGCTACAGCCGCTGCCATGCCTCGCTGCTAATCCTCCCTGTGCAAGCTGGCCACATCTCCTGTCCCTGTGCATGCACGCGCGTTCGTGCATGGCTAGCTAGCTAGCTAGCAAACCCAATGGTTTTTCCGGCATGCATGCTAGCTAGCCCGGTTCGTGTGCACGCAGGGCCGTCCGGTGGCTGCGCGCGCCGGCCGGCCGCCCCAGGCTGCTCGGCCACGGCCCGCCACCACCGTGCGCTGCTCCGCCCCGCCTCTTGCGTGTCCGCTTCGCTCGGCCGTCCGGCCCTGCCCCTCTCCATCACCCGGCCGCATCCGCGGCTCCAGCGCCCCTGCCTCCGTGGCCACACGCCCCGCTCCGGGCCACCTCCGCCGAAACGGCGCCCTGCTCCGAGCGCCTCGCGTTCGCTCGCGCGCCCAGGCCGGCTGGCCGCTCCGGCCGGCTTTCGCGCCTCCGCAGCCGGCTCCCGCCCAGCAGCCGGCTCCTCCGCGTGTGACGAGTCGCCGCAACCCGCCTGCTCCACTCCTGCCGGCTCCGGCCTCGCTAGCACCTGGCCACGCCGGCCCGCGCCCACCGGCTCCCAGCGTCCCGGCTCCCGCGCCGCCTCTCGCTCGCAGGCCGGCTCCCGCGTGCGCCCCCGTAGCCGCGGCCCCCGCCGCCAACTCCCATCGCCATCCCCGAGCGCCGTGAGCCCCACCCTCTGCTCCTCCGCGCCCGCGCGGGCGTCCGCCCCGCTCGGCCTCGGCTCCGCGCCACACCTCTGCCCCATCCCTGGACATCTCCGCCGCAGCCGGCCGCGCTGGCCGATTTCCTCCGTCCGCGCAGGCCGCCTCCCGTGCCTGCTGGCTCGCCGCCCTGCGTGCGCGCCGACCTGCCGCCTCGCGTCGCCCTGCGTCGAGTCACGGCGCCGCTCCCCTCCGCCCCGCCTCCCCGTGCCGGCTTCCAGCGCCCCCGAGCAACTGGCCCGGGCCGGCTCGCCGCCTCCTCCGTCCCGGCCGCCCCAGCCTCACGCCTCCGCCGGCTCCGGCGGACCCACCCCTGGCCACGCCGGCTGCTCCGCGTCCACGCCTGCCGGCTGCGCCCAGCGCGCTCTCCTGCCGGCTGCAAAAGAGAGAAAAGTCAAAGGAAAGATCCGGCTGGAGGAGCGAAAAGCAAAGGGCCGAGTGCCCAGCCGGATTTAAAAAAAAAATGAGAAGAGTCCGGCTGCTTGCAGCCGACAGATGTTAAAAAGTGTCCGTCAGGCCGGAGAGTGAGAAAAAATACGTCCGGCTGCCAGCAGCCGGCAGAAGAGAAAACGGCCGAAGAATAAAAAGAAGAAAACAAAAGACGCCCTCGCCCGCCCGTGGTGCCGCTCCGCCGGCAGCCCTGCCTGCCCGTTTCAGCGTCCGGTCGGCTGTGCCAAGCCGACCCGGCCGCCTCGACGCATCGCCGGCTGTGCCAAGCCAGCTCGGCTGCATCCCGCTCCGCCGCCTGGCCGGTCGAGCCTGACCGGCCGGGACCCCCTTCGAGCACCCGGAGGCTCGAAGGCTACACACAGCGGGTGCGCCGGCGCGCTCCGCGAGCGCCGCGCCGCGTCGGCTGTCTTCGTCAACCTCCGCCTCTTCTGCGTCAAAGCAATGTGAGCCCCTCACCCGCATATTTTTGCACCGCGCAAACACGGATAACCTCGAGCGATGCTCGGGGGGCTATCTCCGCATTTTATTACAGTTGCACCACTGTTCGCCCCAGCGCCACCTAGAGTTGGCCCGGAGGCTGGCCGCTTGGCCTGAGATGTTCGTTCCCGCAGACGACTTAGTAGCGTGCGCGGTACCAAAGGCTCACTCTTGTCTCAGCTACAGACCGCAGCGCGGCTGTCCGGCTAGCTAGAGCAAACGCTGGAGGCCACCCACGCGAAACACGTCCGGGGAAAAAACGGTTTGGGCGACCCGACCGTTTGCTTTATGAGTATCTGCTCGGTCGAATCTGCTCCCAGAGTCTGAGTACTGTGCGCTTCACTCCGCGGCCCACTCTCAGCCACAGACCACAGCGCGGCTGTCCGGCTAGCGAGAGCACAAGCCAAAGAGCGGAGGGAACATGAAAAGGATTGAAGGGGGCTCGGACGAAACCGAGTCGGCACCCTCCGCACAAAGCTTGCACTGCTAAAAGCAAACATTTGATATATCTGCGCAGACTAATCTTGTCTTTTGCACGATCATCTCCATGGGGAACCACCCTCCTCGCCCGGAGGCTCGGAGGCTACACCCAGTGGGAGCGCTGCCGCGCCCCCACTGGAAGCAAGCCACGCCGGCTGCAGCCTGCAGTTGGCCGCCTTCGTCAACCCTCCGCTACATCGACCGCAAGAACCCTCCACCCGACTCTTCGAGTCGCCCAGAGGCTCGGAGGCTACACCCAGTGGGTGCGCTGGCGCGCCCCCACTGGAGGCAATCCGCGCCGGCTGTCATCACCACCATCAGTCGGCGGACTCAGCGTCCGCGCCCGACATCATCAGTCGGCGGACTCAGCGCCCACGCCCGACACCATCAGTCGGCGGACTCAGCGTCCGCGCCCGACATCATCAGTCGGCGGATGCAGCGTCCGCACCCGACACCATCAGTCGGCGGACTCAGCGTCCGCGCCCGACAGCTCCAGTCGGTGGACCCCACGTCCGCGCCCGACAACATCAGCCGGCGGACCCCGTGTCCGCGCCCGGCAGGGCCCCGCGCCCATCAGTCGGCGGACCCCGTGTCCGGGCCCGGCACCCTCGACATCACCGTCAGCTTCATCATCAACAACAAGACTCTCCGCCCAACTTTTCCAAAGTTGTCCGGAGGCTACATCCCGCGGGTGCGCTTGTGCCCCCCCGCTCGGAACATGCCGCGCCTGTTGCATGCCCGCCGCCGGCTGGAACCGGCCCCTTGACGCAATCTTCTACATCAACAACCGCGAAAAGCCTCCACCCAACTTTTCCAAAGTTGCCCGGAGGCTACACCTAGCGGGTGCACTCGCGCGGCCCCGCCGGAAGCGAGCCGTGTCGGCTGCAGCCCGCAGCCGGCCGTCATCAGCATCTTCTACATCAACGCCCACTAAAAAACCTCCGCCCAACTTTTCCAAGTTGCCCGGAGGCTCGGAGGCTACTGTCGGGGGAATGACCCCCGGGTTCCCCAAAGGCGGTGAAACAACGCTTCAAGACATCGGGGCGGCCCATGCCCCTCAGTCCGGCTGCTCCGACCGGCTCGCCACCCGGTCGCTCTAGGCGGCCCCCTGTCCGACTGCCCCGGCCGGCTCGCCACCCGGCTGCTCCAGCCGGCCTGCAACGCGAGTCAACCACCGCAGCTCCGACCCGATACCGACAAGACGGCCATACCGCTGACGAGACAGCTGTACCTGTGCACTACTGAGCAATAGTGGCACACTGTAACAGGCGTAACGAGTCACATCGGTGTCTCCTAAATAGTCTAAGTTAGGCCCCGCGGGCCACCCCTTGTCCCCTGGGCTCCCCTTTATAAGGAGCACCAGGGGAGGCCTCCCACGGCCATGGCCTCACAGGCGCCACCATGGCCTCTTGACCACGCACACACTCATCCATTCATCCATCCATCCCCATGGCCTCCTGGCCACACACACACTCACGCATGCATACAGCTACACATGCATGGGCACTCATGCCCACAGCTCATCCACAGCCAAGCACTCTTGTGCTCACACACATATACGAGATCAGGTGCCCATGGCACTGATCTCAGATACAGCTCCAGGAGCACTCTGTATTGCAGATATACCACATATATACATACATGCAGGAGTAGGGGTATTATCTCTCCGGAGAGCCCCGAACCTGGGTAAACCCCCGCGTGTTACTCGCATACCCGTCCCGGATATTCCACTGCAGTCTTGCCCTCACCTCAAGCCACCCCGTGGCATCTGTCGTCTCACGTACCCCCTGTCGACTGACGCGAGAATACCACGACAGAAAAAGATTCAAACATTGTCATCTAACACAATTCATTACGGGCAGTAAAAAGAAGGCTACAGAGTTCTTACTTACCATCCTGCAGTTCACTGTTGTCTTGCATAAAGTGTAAACAAATAGTTCGATTGACATATTTTGACCTATTTTAATAACAATCTTTATCCGTTTCCTCACTTGATGCTGGTTCATGAATATCGCATTGCCCCATACGTAGAAAGGGTCGAAGTGTGGATCTTTGGCAATGACATATGTACCTAAAAGCACCAAGTTAATATTAGAAGCTAAATAACAATTGCAAAATGATGTAGTACAACACTCCCTCCATCCCATTATATAAGATCTTATTACATGTATATCTAGACATCATCAGAACATTAAGGTAACACTCTTCCTTGTTGCTATGTAGCCTGTGATTGCATATTTAGTCATTCAGTACAATGCATGTTGTTATGTAGCCTCAGATATATTAAATATGGCCCTAGTTAACCTACCGATAAATGGGTTACAGATATATTCAGTGAAATGTCCGATTCGATGATTAATCCCTTTTCATCCCCCAGGCTATATGGTACCAGCTACCGATATCCTGAACAGTGAGTACATATAAGCAATGCGATGAAACTAACCTCGATGGAAAACAGCATCTGTTCTCAATATTGTCCTGTATGAGTATATATAAAGGCATGTTAAGCACAATAGGCTAAATATCAACCAAATATATCCATGGTAGACAACATAATCTACAAATGATAGCTTCAGTGTGCAGGTTTAAGCACGCTAGTTAAGCAAAACAAGAAGTGGAAAGGTGTATTAACTGCAACAGGCATAACATTTAAAAACAAGCAAATATAGTCATTCAAACTGGTATTGTGCAGGTCTAAAGTACACTAGTTATTGTTAAAAAAATGAAAAGGCATGTTAACTGCAACATCCTTAACAGCAACCAAATATCGTAATTCATAGTGGTATTGTTGAAACTGTTATTGATGAAATTGAACTGCACGGCAAATAGTTGCACATATAGAGCATCACATTGTGAAGAACTGAAATAAACAAGGCATAAGGCCATCTCTAGCCGATCCTTTAAAAGTTAACGGACTAAAACCCTTAGTGGATATATATATATATACTCCAACAATTTTTGGCTGTTTCTAGTCGATCCCCTAAACATAACGTTGTAAACTTCAATTTGATCAAGTTCAAAGCAGGTTCAACCAAAAGTAGCATGCATTCAAACATAAACATAGATAGTTTTGCATAAAACATAAATTTAAACTAAACTAAACTACTTTCGATCGAAGTGGAGGTCGAGCCGGGTCCGGCCGGTGCCGTTGTCGGGGTCATTGGGGAAGACACTCCTCCACTTGTCGACGTCGATCTCCTCGTCCTCGCTGCCCACCTCAACACCCTCTATGTCGCCGTCCTCGCCGCCTTCGACCTCGTCATCGGAGGAGAGCACGATCACCTCGCCACCCTCCACACTGGCAAAGATCACCCGCTCTGCCTCCATGAGCTCCGGGTGCTGCCGGCGGAGCTCTTGCATGTAGGCTGTTGGTGTCAAAACCGGCAGATCTCAGGTAGGGGGTCCCAAGCTGCGTGTCTGAGGATCGATGGTAACAATGGACAATAGGGACACGATGTTTACCCAGGTTCGGGCCCTCTTAATGGAGGTAAAACCTTACTTCCTGCTTGATTATATTCGATGAGTATAGGGGTTACAAGAGTTGATCTACCTCGAGATCGTAATGGCTAAACCCTAGCTGTCTAGCCTATGATTATTCTGATTGGCGCTACGGACTAAACCCTCCGGTTTATATACACACCGGAGGGGCCTAGGGTTGTACAGAGTCGGTTTACAGAAGAAGGAAATAATACATCCGCACACCAAACTTGCCGTCCACGCTTATAGGAGTCCTACCCGGACACGGGGTATGGTCTTCTGCTTTATCTTCACGGCCCATCAGTCCGGCCCATATCGAATAGACTGGACACCCGAGGACCCCCTAATCCAGGACTCCCACAGTAGCCCCTGAACCAGTCTTCGATTACGATGAGTTTGGCACACGGATTATCTTCGGCATTGCAAGGCGGGTTCCTTCCCCCGAAAATTTTAAGTTAGCTCCATGCATAAAGAAACTGTATCCGGCTCTGCATAATCAATACAACCATTAGCCATGAAGGCAAGATGTCAAAATAGGAACAGTGTCTTTTACTGACAACTTTTTCGGTGAAGCATCACACTTGACTCTTTAACATTTCGAACCGTTTTCATGCCTCCCATTTCGCGTTTCGAGGTCTAGCCTTCATTGGCACGTCTTGTCAAAACAGAGATCATGCCCGCCCATTACGTGATTCTCATCAATATGGTTTGGGTAATCCAACCGCACCTTACGCATGATTTCGTTGGGAACAGGCGAGGTTTATGGCTTGAGAAGGGGACGTTTGGTATTTTTACCGTCTATAAGAGGATAAAGATCCCTCCTTTTTCCCCACGCCTTCCTCTAGCTTCTGTCTCCCAATCTCCAAGCTCTAGCGCCCATAGCTCCAATCTCCTCCACCGCTGCCACCCACCCCAGCAATGGTCGTGTCTGGCTCCAAGGGCAAGCGGGAGGCCTCCACCGTCACTGAAAAGGACGTCAAGGAGCTCTGGAGCGCGGGCTATTTGTCCACGGATATTGCGCATAGGATCCCTGACAAAGATCAGGTCATTCCTACTCCGGAGCCCGGTGAGAGGGTCGTCTTCATCCCCCATTTCCTCCGGGGGCTAGGGTTTCCCCTCCACCCCTTCGTCCGGGGTCTTATGTTCTACTACGGGCTAGATTTCCATGATCTAGGCCCAAATTCCTTCCTTCACATATCGGCGTTTATCGTCGTGTGTGAGGCTCTTCTCCACATCCCCCCACACTTCGGCCTATGGCTCAAGGTCTTCAATCTGAAGCCGAAGGTGGTCGACGGACAGCATGCAGACTGCGGCGGGGCTATGGTGAGCAAGCTCCCCAACGCCGTTTGGCCCAATGGGGCATTCATGGAGATGGTCAAGGTGTGGCAGCAGGAGTGGTTCTACATCACCGAACCCCGCGACACCAACTGGGCGGCCACACCTGTCTTCAGATCCGGACCCCCCACGAGACTCACCTCATGGACCGCCAAGGGTCTTGCTTGGGGGTCCAAACTGGAGGTGAAGGTGCTCCAAAAATGCATCTCCGACATGTTGGGTGAGAACACCAGTCTCACAAACGTGATTCAAGTGATGCTTTTCCGCCGCATCCTTCCTTGCCAGCTCCGGGCCTCCCCCATGTGGGAGTTCGATCCGGAGAAGCCACAGACCCTAAAGCGCTTCTTCGGCACCACACACGAAGATATATGGAAGCAGCTCTTCAAGGCTCAGAAAAAGTGGCCGAAGAAGAATGAAGACATCGGGCTCGACATCGAGAACCCAGCCACGACGGTAAGCATAGTCTTTTCGAAGACCTATCCGATCAATATTCGGATATGATAGAAATAATATTGCCTGCTTTCTTTACAGGCCTGGACAGCAAAGGCGGAGCGGATCAACTGTCCGGCACCGCTGCCTGAGGATCCGGCCATACCCCAGCTAACGGAGATGCTGGTTCCAGTGCCCTATCAGGCGCCGGAGAGGAAGACCAAGAAGAAGAAAAGCAAGGAGGCCAAGGGCGGCCCCCTCCATAAAGGTCCTTCGGAAACAGTGTTCGGAGAGACCGAAGCCCTCTCTTCCCATGAAGGAGATGAGGAAGAAGAGGAGGAGGAGGTGGAGAGCGACTCCCCCCGTAAGGGGAGGAAGAAGAAAAGGGCGGCCTCCGAAGACCAGGAGGAGGAAGCGCCCAAGAGAGGGAAGCTGGCCCTTCCGGATAGTTCGGACTCAGAGACCGAACTAGTCCCCAAGAAGCCACTCAGGGTGAAGCCCTTGGCCGAATCGTAAGTATTCGGAAACTTACTGTGTATCTTCGGTCTACTTGCTTCCATTACATAAGTTATTTTGCTATTTGCCTTTCAGCCCTCCCCGCGAGCTCCAGCAAACCCCATCATCGGAGGGGAACTCTCTGCCACCCGAAATGGCAGAGAGTGACACGCTGACGCGTGCCACCTCGCCTATCGTCATGGAGGACACCGAGGTGTCGTCCCAAAGGACCTCTCTTGGCAGAAGGGGGGGGGGGGGCGAACGAAGCCGCCGAGAAAGCGCCCGAGGTTAATACCTCGGTCGCCGAAAACCTAGGGGAGGCAACCCCTATGACAACCAACGGTGGGGACCCCCAACAATCCGGGCCCCAGCCGGACACCATTCCGGAGACCAACACGGCTCCGGGATGGGATAAGCAGCCCTCTTCGAAGGAGGGGGGAGGAGCATCAGCTCCATCGGCGACCTCCACTAATTCGGAGGCGCCCAACGCTCTGGAGGAAGCACTGCAGCGTGCTTCCATCATGGCGGAGCACCGCACCCTGATGGGTGCGGTGGTGGACAAGGTTCAGTCTGCTAAGAGCGGATTGAATGAAGCCTTCACCAGCATACTGACAGGCTTTGAGGTATGCGACGTAATGTTCTAAAAACTTTTCATATAGAGGAATATACCTGTGTACAGATAGTAGCCCCTGAGGCTCTGTTCGGTTAAAAGAAACCAGACAGAGGATCCATATAATATTCGGGAGAGTTAGCCTACTGTGCTGTTTTTGTAACAGGCTTCCCTATTGGTGGCAACTGCCCAGGCCGTAGAAGTTTCCAAACTCAATCGGAAGCTTCAGGTGGCCAATGAGGAAATCGACTGCATTAATAAGCGGTTCGATAAGACGCAAGGTATGCGTATAATGTTAAAAGTTTATTTTGATATCAGAAGTGATATGTATATTTAAAGATTAACTCATGGAATGCCTTGATTATAACCACAGCTGGCGCAGCCGAGGTCGAGACCCTCAAAGGCGCCCTTGTCCAGGCCAAAAAAGAGGCGGTGGCGAATAAGGCAGCTGCTGACAAGGCGGCTGCTGAATTAAAGACCGACCAAGATGCCTGCCGCCAACACGAAGCTCGGGTGGCCGAAGTAGAGCATGAGCTTAAGGATGCCATCAGCAAATGCGAAACCTTGGAGCAGAAGTCTTCGGCCCAGTCGTCCGAGCTTGCCAAAGCTCTCCATGATGCCAAAGAGGCGCGGATCGAGTCCCGGAGTGCTCGTGAAGAGGTCCATCAGGCGAGGCAGATAGCGGCTCGTAAGGCCTTTCTTTTGTAGAGTATCTTTGGAGGTCAGAGGTTTGCTTTGCTCACCCGCGTATGGAGTTCTCCAGGCGCGTTTGTGGATCTTCCGAGGAGTGCCACCGATGCCGCACAGTTCTTCCGAGCCCAAGAGGGGAACTTGACCGAGAAGTTGTTTTGGTTGCAATTTCTCGCGCCGGAACACCCAACGCCTCTGAACGACGAGCTGAAGCAGCTGACGGGGCTGCATAGCGTGGCAGGTTTGGCCATGAAGGACCTGATAGTCCAGCTGTGGCCGGCCAAGCCAATCCCTAGTGGCTATTTCGGTTTGGTGAAGCGGCTTATCGACGCGCGGCCTCGGATTGATGCATTGAAGCGCTCGACCTGCATAGAGGGTGCCCGGATGGCCTTCGCCTGCGTCAAGATGCAATGGGCAAAGATGAAGGCCACCTAAGTGGCAACCGCAGGCCCGCCCGAAGGCAAAGATCACCGGAAGCCGGAGAGGTACTTTGATGACGTCCTAGAAGGAGCCCGAGTGATCGAGGGTCAATGCTCGAAGGACGTAATATTTGATTGAGTGTGTTCGGGTTGTACAAACAATGTGATGAACCCATGCTGTTTATATATCTATGTTTGCGCCTTTTGTTTCAAGCGATTTTTCCTCCTGTGCGGCCGTTTATTATTTAATTTATGAAAGTTGCCAGTCGTCGGCTTCAGCCCCCATGTAGATGCTACAGGGGTGTTCGGCGTAACGCGTGACCACACTTTATCCAACGTCTTGGTCCGTAAAGGAGGTGTCAGCGTGGTGAACCGGGCAATCAGACTATGCGGCTTCATTACTTTCACTTAGCCATAGGAGTTTGACTGTGGAGCTAAGTACTAGCCCCTGGTGCGTGTGCGGCTATCCGGGCTATGGTGCCTTTACCATGCGGCTGGACGAAAACCAGCCCCTCGTATAACACGGAGTGAATCACTAAAGATTTGTAGTATAATACTAAGTCGCCAAATCGCCGACCAGCTCACGCTTATCATGACAGTCAGTTTTCGCCTTTCTCTACTGAGGTATTTGACCGGACGAACCAGAAATACAATCGCAGTAGTTCTCCCTTTACTACCTTAGCCGAACGAGCGGAACGTAAGGTGGTAAGCAGAGGAGCCGGGCAACCCAACTATAGACCAAAGACATGATTCGGAGCCGATGCATATAATGCAATATTCGGGACGCTGAAGAGTACCCCATAGTAGTTCGGACTTTAAAATGTGTCGGGCCGGATACAGCCCCCGGTGTTTAAGACCGGACTAAGGCACGTGTGGCAGTCGGGCGTAGGGAGGGAAGACAGATGATAATATAAAATAGATGAGTACCAAACAAAAGTGGTGATCAACTGCTTCTTTTATGCCCTGATTGATATGTCGAGACTTGTCATTACAGATAATGCCCGAAGGCCAAGGCCATTTTACATGCTGAAAGTTTACACAAGGGAAAGGTTTATACATGGCTTTTCTGAGAAAATAGTGGCTTGAAGGTCCTAATGATGCCCTGCTGCACATCTGCGCCGTTTCTCCTTGGTTGGAAATCCTTTGAGAGGAGGAGTCGATGGTAGTCTATAAGAAGGGGGAACCTAGAAAGAAGTCCCTGTACAACCGTAGAGTAGGTAGGTTTTTAATGAACCTGTGGTAAAAGAGAAAGAAAAGAAAAAAGAAAGTTAAGGTCCGAATAGGGTCAAGCCGTACTATAGACTTGTTCCGCAGTATGCCTCCGGCGCCGCCCAAGGTATTTTAAGTGCGTAATTATGCACACGCGGTACATATGCCGCAACCTTATGGGGCGATCGGTGGAGGCCGAACTGCTATTCAAGCTTCGGATTTGCCGAGCTGTCATGCTGTAATGTTGATCGGACTCGCTTGGCGGTGTCATGGGTCTTGATGACCGATGAGCTGTTGAAGCCGTTCTGTACCTCAGCTGCTAGGGCCGCGGTGTGCTCCTCAGTACGGAGGGAGCACTCCATATTTCCATTGACTGTGATGACGCCGCGCGGTCCGGGCATTTTGAGCTTCAAATAAGCATAGTGCGGGACTGCATTAAAGCGGGCAAAAGTAGTTCGTCCAAGCAATGCATGATAACCACTGCGGAAAGGGACGATATCGAAGATCAATTCTTCACTTCGAAAGTTATCTGGAGAGTCGAATACCACTTCCAGTGTTAAGGAACCCATGTAGCGGGCCTCTACGCCAGGTATCACTCCTTTAAAGGTAGTGTTGCTGGGCTTGATTCTTGACGGGTCAGTACCCATCTTACGGACAGTATCCTGGTAGAGCAAGTTAAGGCTGCTGCCGCCGTCCATAAGGACTCTAGTAAGATGATATCCGTCAATGATAGAATCGAGTACCAGGGCCGCCGAACCTCCGTGACGGATACTGGTTGGGTGGTCCCTGCGATCAAAGGTGATCGGACAGGCCGACCATGGATTGAATTTTGGGGCGACAGGCTCATAGACGTCCCTTAACGCGCGTTTGCGCTCCCTCTTGGTGATGTGGGT
The DNA here is from genome assembly GCA_011799875.1 of Thinopyrum elongatum. Lineage (NCBI taxonomy): Eukaryota > Viridiplantae > Streptophyta > Magnoliopsida > Poales > Poaceae > Thinopyrum > Thinopyrum elongatum. Next base: position 605,696,422 of record CM022298.1, read on the forward strand.
GACATAGATCATGTTCACCATTTTTACCTCGGGGGGAAACTGTTTCTATCCCCCGGTGCGCAGTGGGCGAGGCTCATCCTCGTCCTCGCTTGGAGGTTCTTTCCCCTTATGTTCGGTGTTTAATTTACCGGCCTGTTTAAAAACCCAGCAATTTCTGTTGGTGTTGTTGGCAGGCTTGTCAGGGGTGCCATGAATCTGGCAGGGTCGGTCCAGTATCTTGTCCAAGTTGGATGGACCGTCTCGAGTACCTTTGAATGGCTTCTTCCGCTGACCGGGTTTATAGCCACTGAATCCGGCGGTTATCGCCGTATCCTCTGTTTCTTCGTTGTTGTTCCGGCGATTGTTTTTGTTGCGCCGTGGCCTTCCATTGCCATTCCTGGCCTCAGAGGTGCCGGGGTCGCTGGTACTGTTGCTTCTACGAGCCAGCCAGCTGTCTTCGCCCGCGCAGAAGCGGGTCATGAGTGCAGTAAGAGCTGCCATAGTCTTCGGCTTTTCCTGACCGAGGTGTCGGGCAAGCCATTCATCACGGACGCTGTGCTTAAATGCCGCTAGGGCTTCGGCGCCTGGATAGTCCATGATTTGGTTCTTTTTAATTAAGAACCGATTCCAAAGTTTGCGAGCTGACTCTCCGGGTTGCTGGACTATGTGACTCAAGTCATCAGCATCCGGTGGCCGGACATAAGTGCCCTGAAAGTTGTCCCGAAAAGCATCCTCTAAATCCTCCCAACTTCCAATGGAGTTCTCTGGGAGGCTATTCAACCAGTGCCATGCTGTACCTTTCAGCTTTAGAGGGAGGTATTTAATGGTGTGGAGATCATCTCCGTGAGCCATGTGAATGTGGAGAAGAAAATCTTCAATCCATACGGCGGGATCCGTCGTTCCATCGTATTGCTCGATGTTCACAGGTTTAAACCCTTCCGGAAATTGGTGCTGCATTACCTCATCGGTAAAGCACATGGGGTGTGCGGCACCTCTGTACCGGGCGACATCGTGACGGAGTTCGGATGACATCTGTGTCCGGTGCTGACCCCGGACTTGGTTAGGTTTGTCATGCCAGGCTTGATGGCCGTCATCTCGTGTGGGGGCATGTCCTCTTGATCCATAGATGGATCTGGTCTGGCCGGCTCTATTGGTCAGGTCCTGACGTAGGTCGTTCGTGTAGCGTGGAGCCGCTGCTTCCTTGCCTCTGTTACGAGGGGGCGCGGGCTGCTTCCTTGCCTCTTGCATGTAGGCTGTCGGTGTCAAAACCGGCAGATCTCGGGTAGGGGGTCCCAAGCTGCGTTTCTGAGGATCGATGGTAACAATGGACAATAGGGACACGATGTTTACCCAGGTTCGGGCCCTCTTAATGGAGGTAAAACCCTACGTCTTGCTTGATTATATTCGATGAGTATAGGGGTTACAAGAGTTGATCTACCTCGAGATCGTAATGGCTAAACCCTAGCTGTCTAGCCTATGATTATTCTGATTGGCGCTACGGACTAAACCCTCCGGTTTATATACACACCGGAGGGGCCTAGGGTTGTACAGAGTCAGTTTACAGAAGAAGGAAATAATACATCCGGACACCAAACTTGCCGTCCACGCATATAGGAGTCCTACCCGGACACGGGGGATGGTCTTCTGCTTTATCTTCATAGCCCATCAGTCCGGCCCATATCGAATAGACCGGCCCGAGGACCCCCTAATCCAGGACTCCCTCATAGGCCTCGTCGGGGGCCTCGGCCTCGAGGTGCTCCCACGCCTCGTGGTCCTCCCGCGCCATAGCCGAGCTCACCACCCCTGGCTCCGGCAGAACGAGGTCGACCGGACGTGTGGCGATGGGGAAATTGAGCCTAGCCGCCGCGCCGTGGTAGCAGACCTGCCAGCGGTCGTACTCCATGGCCGCGAGCTCGGCCGTGTGGAAGCTACCGAGCCACCGGCGGGTGTGGGTCTCCCGATCCGTAATCTCGGTGACCCACGTCCCCCACCGCCACTGCCGAACCCCGAGGTAGGAACTCGTCAGTGGACGGGCCCGAAGGAGGACGGGGAAGTCCTCGAACCGGCGTAGGGGCGTGGAGGCGGGCGGATCGGGAGACTGGCGACGGCGGATCGATAAAGAGCCCGCGGAGGATGACGGGGACACCTCGGCGGCCACCTCGCCGGCGTCGGGCAAAGAGGCCGTGATAAACCTCTTTTGGGCCATTGGCTGTTCGAGCTCCCTGGCACACAGGCAGAGGTTGAGGATGGAGGCGGCGACGGCGGCGATGGCGGCGACCTACCAATGGTTTCGAGCGAGGGAGGGGTGGTGTGTGTCTGTGTGAGTGGAGGTTTTGGGGAGTGTGTGGTTTGTGTGGAGGGGGGGCAAGGTGGTGTTTGAGGAAATACCGCGGCAACTGAAAAATTTACTAGGCGGGAGTAAAATGCCGGGCTACTGAAAATTTGGATCAAGGGCGAGCAGATATTTTTTTGATTGCGAGGGATGCAGAGGCGGGAGTAACAAGGCGGGGCTACTGAAAATTTGAATCAAGGGCGAGCAGATATGTTTGAGATTGCGAGGGATGCAGAGGCGGGAGTAAAATGCCGGGGCTACTGAAAATTTGAATCAAGGGATTGAAGCAGAGCGGGAGTAACAGACATCGCACACGGTCCGCACATACTAATCGTGTGCTATCAAACATAAAAACCTTCCAGGCGGTAGATATTTTCGAGATTACGAGGTAGTAGATATTTTCGAGAGCGGGAGGCAAGCCTCGTGGAGCCCAATCTACTGTGCTGATGTGATTGACTGCAGGGGCACGTGCGTGACACACGGGTGGTCTGACCGAACCGTGTCTGTTGTGCACCCAATCACAGACGGTTTCTGCATCTAACTCGTGTGCTGTTTATAAATTTGGTAAAAAGAATAAACACGGGAAAGGGTCAGAACACGAACACACTTGCATGTGGACCAAATATATGTATGAAAAGGGTGGTTTGATGTTCGAATACCCAATGCACAACTTTGATGTGGCACCTGTCGCACAAAGCGCACAGTATTGCTAGTCAGCCACCCCCTACGAACCCCACTTCGTGTCGGCGGTAAGGGAATCCTAGCTACGAATGCATGCCCCCAGATAGTTAGGTTTGAAATCTCACCCTACTGTAACACAAAACCTATAGGAGTCCATCATATATATGGTCAAACTTCCCCTTTCGCTTTCGGATGAAGGTGGACCGTGTGCCGACCCACAAATGTGTGTTTGTGGCGGGAGATAGGTGAGACCACATACGAACCACCTGCGGGTGGCCCTATACTATATGTATGAAAAGGGTGTGGTGTGATATTTAACTACCATTCACAACTTTGATGTGGCACGTGTGCCTCGCAAAATAACCGGACTTCCCCGACCCCACGGAGGTTGCGGGTAGTGCGAAGTAGCCCCCCCCCCCCACACACACGTGTCAGGGGGAGGGCATCTCACCAAGACGTACTGTAACACGGAACAAACAGAATCCAACTTGATCGTATAACCTCTCTCGCTCGTTGTTGGTCAAAGTGATGGACGTCCACACGGCCCCACAAAATGGGCTAGCTTGCCATCGATAAACTCGCGAGGGAGTATTGTTTGAATGATGCACCGTAAAATCCCCACACTGATCAAGGGTTCACGATGCATAGCATGCATGCGCTCAAACTTAATTAGGCCTAGAATGATCGACCTACTATACGGTAACACGAACCAAAGAAGAAGAATCCACACTGGTAACCTTTCTCATCGTCGGTCAAAATGATGGACGTTAACGCGGGCCCACGAATATATATAGGCTTGCCACCCATAACCAAGCGAGTGAGAGTGTCCAAAGACAAGCATTGCATGCATGTGTCCCAAACATATTTATGGAGGTGCATGATGCATGCATATGCGTTGAATACCTAATGCACAACATTGATGTCATGCATGCGTTCAAAATCGCACAGGTCCCCACACAGAGCAAGAGGTTCATGACGTGTCATGTGCTCACCCCCTTCGATCCAGCGGGATGGATTCATGTGTACACATGCGCTATTATATATGCAATCTCACATCATGACCTATATCGCGAGACAAAAAAATAATAATCCCCTCCTAAGTCAAAATAATTAACCTCTCTCATTGTAGGTGAAAGAAGCAGGCCGACAGATGGCAGCATCGCCGATAACCACGTGAGTGAGTGCCACAGGACAACCACCATCGCTTGCATATGTGCCAAAAAATATATATGGAGAGGTGTGTGGTTGTGATGTTTTGAATACCTAATGCACAACCTTTGATGTGGCATTTGCCTCAAAAACCGCAAAGTCCCCACACAGAGTGAGGTTCATGTGTGACACCTAGTATATGCTGGTCCCATCCCCCTTCGACACGTACTATATATATACCCCTACCCTAACACAGACCTAAAAGAATTAACCCTCGTTCGTCAAATGTGCCTCTCTCTCGTTGGGTCAAAGTGATGGAGGACGACCTCGCGGGCCCATAGATGGAAGCACCGCACGCGAGTGAGTTCCTATAGGGCAACCACCGCCTGCATGGTATTGCGTGATGTTTGAATACCAATGCACAACTTTGATGTGGCACCTGCCTCGGGAACCGGAAGGTCCCCACATGGAGCGAGGTTATGACACACACACACACAGATATATATATATATATATATATATATATATATAGAGAGAGAGAGAGAGAGAGTATACATGTTGCCCCCTCTTTGACATGTACTACATACTCCTACCGTGCATATACGTAACACAAACAAAAAAAGAACCATCCTTGTTGGTCAAATTAACCTCTCTCTCATTGTACGTTCAATTGATCGACGAAGACCTCATGGGCCCACAGAGAGTCACACGAGAGCGAGTGTCATAGGACAACCACCACGTGCATGTTGTCGTGTGTTGTGTGATGTTTGAATACCCAATGCACAACTTTGACATGGCACATGCTTCGCGAACTGGAAATGCACTACATAGAGGTTCACGATGCGTAGCCCCCTCACTTCGAGCCGGTGGGAGGGACTCATGTGTACGCACGTGCCCGAACTTTGATATGGAATCTCACCATGATCCACACCGTAACACACATGCCAAGATGAATCCACCTTTGGTCCGATGCCTCTCGTTGTCGGTGGAAACTGAAAACCTTTGCGGGCTAACGAATGGGCACGTCGCTGCTAACCGCACGAGGGAGTGTCCAAGAGGACCACCAATGCATGCATGTGGCCCGAACATGTATGTATGAAAGGGTTGTGTAATGCTTTAAATAACCAATTAACGACTTTGATGTGGCATATATACATGACTCACAAAATGATCAATAATCCCACATCACGGAGGCTCGCGACTAGTAGTGTACTGATGGACCCCCCTCACACACACACACAGACACACATCCCGCACCACCACCTCCACTCTGAGGCATGTCAAACTTTTTCTGCAGTGAACATGTGACCAAAGGAGTGTCGTGTTAAAGTTAAAAAAAACAGAGATCATTCGACCCGTTTTATACATTGATTGATTTCCTAGGGATTTAATGTGCAAAAATCAAATTTGAGCTACATGTGCACCAAAATGGATTGCAAAATCATATGTGTCCCTGGGTGCATGTTTCCCCGTGAAAGAAATTTCAAAACATTGAGAATATTGATTTTTAAAATTTAGTAAATCCAAAACTTAGTTGAAATTCATGAAACTTATCATGGTGTCATATATGGACACCAGTAGACTGTGATATTGTATTTTTTCATCAAATTTCAGAAAAGTTTTGATATAATCTACTTACAAACGGGAGATTGTTAATAACTGGCAACCAATATCTCATACGGAATATTTATTCAGACCGTGTGCGTTAGACCGTGCCATGCTTCGGTTAAGCAGTAAAGCGGCAGAATGAATCATCAAAAAACAAAAAATATATACGTGCCGCCATGCGCCCCGTGTGGCGTGCGAGCAGGCGTGAGTTGATGGGACGCATGCGAGTAGTCCACCGCATAGGCTGACCGGGAGGTGTGCGTGCAGGTGTGTGAATTGACGGGAGGTGTTTTCGCTCTACAGTGTCACCGGGAGGCGTGCGAGTAGCTGTGTGAAATTATGGTATAGGAATGCCAGAAGTCCGCCGCGGAGGCTCACCGAGAGGCGAGACAGCCTTTGACCGCCGCCCACCTCGCTCCCACTGGTCTGTATTAATGGCGCGCCCGAGCGGCCGCACCCTCCATCCTTGCGACACACACAATCCTCTCTCTCCGCTCACATCCTCGACGCCGCTCTCAGTCCTCAAAGCTGTCAGTGTATGAGGATGCCGCCGAAGCGCCCCATCGGAGGGAGTGGTGATGCCGGGGCTGCTGAAGCACGGGAGCACGGCGTGAATATGGAGACAGAGGTTGCCGTCGCCACCGATGAGGTGGAGAACGAGGCTGCCAACAAGCGGAGGCGGGTCGAGAAAGGACCGCAAGCGACTCCAGCAGGCCTAGACTTCATCAGCAGCCTCCCCGATGATATGTTGACAGCCATCATATCCCTCCTCCCAATCAAATATGGGGCAAAGACAACCGTCCTTTCCCGGCGGTGGCGCCCCCTATGGCTCTCCACCCCTCTCGACCTCCTCGATGCCCACGAGCTCTGCCATGGCTATCGCAAAAGCTTGGATGCGTTCTCCCAGATCCTCGGTAGTCAGCATGGCCCAATCAGAGGCCTTATCACGGGCAAGTTCCGTTCCAACGGCAAGGACCGAGCCAAGCTTGACGAGTGGTTCCGATTCCCCGCCCTAGATCAGCTCGAGGAGCTTAGTTTTAGTGATGGGCATATGCGCTCGCTGCCAACGTCTGCGCTCCGCTTCGCGCCCATGCTGCGCCTCGCCAAGTTCATGAACTGTCATTCCCCCCCCCCCCTTAATGACACGCCCGCTCTTTTTCTACCATGACTGAAGCACCTCGAGCTCGTCGCCGTCTGCATCCAAAAGGATGACATGGAGCGCTTGCTCCGCAGCTGTACTACACTCGAGTTCCTTCGTCTTCAGGCGATGAATTGGTCGAGTAGCTTCGACATCACATCCATGACTCTCTGGACTATTTATGTGTGTTGCTGGTGCTGCAACAAGAGATCACAAAAGGTGGACCACAATATGGTCATTGAGGACACACCTTCACTTGAGAGATTACTTGTAGTTGATCAACAAGGTCCAACAAGAATCAATGTCATTTCTGCGCCGAAATTGACAATGGTGGGCTACTCGTCTGTCGAATAATCCAAACTTGTTATTGGATCCACACCCGTTTAGGTACAACAGTCGCCTTCTACCTCTCCTTCTTGATATCAACATCATTTCTAATTTTGAAGATATATGTTCATCTGTCATCCAGAAAAGCTTGACCCAGATTCTATGCACAGTGAAGGTCTTGGCACTAGAATCTATCGGCCCCAACCTGCATGAAGTTGTCAGTTTCCTGAGATGCTTTACGTGCCTGAAGAAGCTGTATATCGAGGTTATGTTCCTTTCCTGTTAAATGTTAACCATAAGGGAGTTCAATTTTTGACACCTTTTCCCAAGTTTACAATGACAAAGTACTACGATTTCTGAAGGAATTTTGGAGGATTTCAGGACATACATCCCCCCACCCCATATTGGTTGCTTGATTCATATGGTTACAATCCATAAGCATTTCTCCTTTGGATTCATCTGTACTAGTTTTCTTAGGGAATTTTTCATCCACTCCAACCTCTTGTGAAGAAGGCTACATTTTTCTAGATTGTAATCAAATGCCCATGTTAATCATGTCAGATCGAAGATGGCACGTTGGTGCATTTTACAAATCTTGCAAACCAAATAGGCATATAGTAGTGTTCAAAACTGCATGTAGGCACTAACACGTTCTCTTCTTTTGCAGATAATAATAGGCCTGGGGCTGGATAATGTGATACAATATAATGACAATCACATCGAATGCCTAGATCTGCATCTCTCAAAAATTACTTTGAACTCCTACTGAGGGACCTTACCGGAGATTATATTCGCCAGGTTCTTTGTTGTCAGAGCACTGGTGCTGAAGGTAATGAGGTTGAACATGCATTTATATCGAAAAAATGAATGGTTTGTTGATCAGCGCCGGCAGCTACTGCAGAATGGAAAAGGCTCCAAAAAAGCTAAAATTTGTATTGGAACTGCATATGATAGAGTAATCGAAAAGCATTGTGTCAACCCCATACATGACTTGTCAGCGGCTGATCCCTTTGCAGAAATGATGAGGTTTTGAAACCAACCTTACTATTAGTATTTTTAGTTTGAACCTCTCTTATATCCAGGTTCAGCTAATCAGCACGGGCGTTTGCAGCTGAATGAGCTGAATTTCATTTCTAATATCAGTTTGAACCTTGTAATCTCAAATTTGAGCCTTGTAATTCTGGAATTTGAACCTTGTAATATTTCGGGCTTTTGTGGTACAATCGTTGAAATGGCATCATATGAGACTCGTATATTGGTAGTACTATTTTGACCTTAATATGCAATAGACTTAGATTTTATTAACCATTCATGACCAGGGATCCAGCCGGAAGCAGAGCAATGGCAAGCGTCGTCACAACAAGATGTAGATGATTAGATGCTCGTTTCTCCTAGTTTAGTATGCATGTAATTGCTTACTTTGGTGTGTGAAAATGTTATGTGTGTAGTCACTTATGTAATTGTATGCTTAATTTGGTTATGCTTAATTTGCCGTATATCGCACACACCTTCACCTGGCCGACCGTTTCTTTTGTGTTGCCTAATCACAAACAGTGCATCCGAGTGAATTGTATGTCGTATATCGCACACTCCTTCACCTGGCTGACCATTTCTTTTGTGTTGCCTGATCACAAACAGTTCATCCCAGTGAACCGTATGCCGTATATCGCACACACTTTCATCTGGCTGCCCGTTTCTATTCTTCTGCCTCATCGCAAACAGTTCATTGATCTGAACCGTATGCCCCGCATCGCACACGCAACTAAAATCTGAACCGTGTTTAATGTATCCACCATCGCAAACGTTTTTCATCTTTTTTGATGGTTTTTACATCACCATTTGCGATTAATGCATCACACACAGTTTCATCAAAGGGTCATATCAAGGTGTGTGTGATATATGGCATACAGTTCACTCGGATGAACTGTTTGTGATTAGGAAACACAAAAGAAACGGTCAGCCAAGTGAAGGTGTGTGCGATATACGACATATAGTTCACTCGGATGAACTGTTTGCGTTGAGCCAAGAGAACATAAACGGTTTACCTTAACAAGATGTGTGTGATACGCGGCAAACAGGTTCGCAATCGGAAATGTGTGGGAAGACGGATAACAACACAGACGATACCTATTAACAAGCCGTGTGTGTTGTGAGCAAACGATTGCTGGTATACAATTGTGAGTGGTTGATGAAAACATCACCGACAAGTTCCATTGTTTTGTCGGGGGTATCGTGCGACATATGCCAGGGGATGGCTTATCGTGGATGGGGACAAAAGTACGTCGTCGGGCTCTAGAAGCGGGAGTGAGCGAGATCGCGTACGCTTGCAAATCTTACCCAGGTTCGGGGCTCTCCTAGGAGATAACACCCCTAGTCCTGCTCTGTGGGGTCTCCGCATGATCACTATCTCAACAGGTGGCTACAAGCTAGCTCCTTGAGCTTCCTGGCTGGAGGAGGAAGAAGGGCAAGGCTAGCCCTACTCCACTCTCTCTACGTGTGTGTGTGTTGCTGTGAGTGCTCGACAAGGCCTCTGCCCAGGAGTCAACTGCCAACCCCCTTGCATGGGGTGACCTGGGGGGTTTATATAGGCCTACCCCCCAGGGATACAATGGTAATCCGGCAAGGCGTAGGACCCGGCCGTCAGTGTCTTTGGTCGCCGGCTTCTAGGCCGACTGCAGGGGCCCGCCGCCTAGTGGGTCCTCCCGGCGGTCTTGTCCTCGGCCGACAAGCTGGGCCCGCCGCTTGCGGGTCCTGTCGGCTGTGTAGCACTATAGCCGTGCCACTGATGATGCATGCTTGGACGGGGAGAACGTGGATACAGTCCCGCCGCCTGGCGGGAACTCACTGTAGCCATACCCCATCGTATCTGGTTAATGGCGCACGGACTTCGAGGGAGGAGGAGGGCCGCCTGCTGGGAGCCGGCCTCCCACTGAGCCGACTGGTCTGGGCTTGCCGCCTTCTGGCTTGTCACGGACAGGTAGGGCCCACCGCCTGCGGGCCGTACTGGCCACCTGTCACGGGAGCATGGCTCCCTCTGCCATGGGTGTCGTCATGAGTGGCATGGCAAGAGTCCTGCGTTGGGCGCAGGACACCTGCTCGGTACGCAGTACCATGGCCACGCCCTGCCCTGGATTCGGGGGTGGCAGGCCTGTACTGTAGCCATGCCCTGTCTCATCATATTTATGTTGGTGTTGACTTTGAGGGCGCGAGGGGCCGCCTGCTAGGACTCGGCATCCCAGGAGGCCGCCTGCCAGGAGTCGGCCTACTTCATGGCCGTCTTGTGGACTCTGCCGCCTCCCGGCAACCGGCTGCTTGGACCAGCCGGCCCCAAGAAGGCGGCCCTTGTCCTTGATGTTTGAGGGGCGCAGCCTACCCCGATGTCTTGAAATACCAAAGGGAGCTGATGGGGCTACCCATGGTCATTTACTCTGACAGTAGTCCCGGAAGCTGATGGGGCGCTGCGGCTGAAGGGGCGAGAAGCCTCAGCAACTTCATACTCTGAATCGTCTTCCGAAGGGCCGACTGGTTGGTGTCGGCCATGACCAGGCAGGCCGCCTGGTGGTTTTGAAACGTCGTGGCGGGGACCGGGTGGCACGCTAGCCAGGCGTCAGGCTTGCCGCCCGCACATGTCGGCCACGTGGTGTCATCAGGTCAAGCCGGCCTGCCAGCCCACGCGCGCGACGGGACGGCGCCGCAGGCCGGGGCCCACCACTACAGTGCCTCGGCCCACGCGTGCGGATCCTCTGCGGCCGAGGCGGACGGTTGGTATTCTGTGGCAGTTAATGCACGCCTTTACTGGCGCCAAAATCGCGGGAATCATGGGGAAGTGGGCGCAGTTAATCCCACGATCCCCCACGCCCCCGTCCCCTCGGCTTCGCCGCCTGGGGCTATAAGTAGGGGGAGGAGGGGGGCGGCAGACGCACGCGCACCCTCCTCTCCCTTCGCCGTTCTTCATTTTCTCCTGCCGCCGCAGCGCTCCTTCCTCCCGCCGAAGCGCTGCCGCAGCTCGCCGTCGCTGTGCGTCCTCTCGCAGCAGCTTCCTTGCTCCGCTGTAGCCTCGTCCGCTCGCCACCGCACCGCGCCTGCGACGAGCTCCGTCGCCCATGGCGTGTTCACGAGCCGGCGACTGGGACGGCTCCAACGTCCACGAAGACCACCTCTCCTTCCTCCGCCAAACACGTCGGCTGCCCCGAGAGGCGAATGTGCAGGTGCGCGTCCCTCCCGAGGCAGAAATCTCGCCGGCGCCGGAGGACGACGAACGCGTCGTCTTCCGGTCTCATTTCCTTCGCGGCTTCGGCCTTCCAGCAAGCAACTTCCTCCGCTCTTTCTTTGATTTCTACCAAGTCCAGCCGCACCACCTCATGCCAAACACGGTGGTGCTGCTGGCCGCCTTCGTCGCCATGTGCAAAGGATATCTCGGCACTCTCCCCACCCTCAAACTCTGGGGGGAGTGCTTCTACCTCAAACTTGGCACCGCCGTCAAGGGCCAGGCAGCTCAGTGCGGAGCCTGCATGGCGGTGCGGCGCCCGGGCGCCGGGAACCGCTTACCTTCCATCTCTCTACTGCAGTCCGCCAAGCTATGGCAGAAATCTTATTTCTATGTCAGAAACATCAATCCGACTAGCGATTACGTCAACTTGCCGGCTTACGCAGCCGGCCGAGCCGCGCGCCAACTGGCGGCTCAAGCCGAGCTCTCTATCGGCCACCTCCTCCGCCGCCCTTGCCCGACTTCATGTGATGACGGAGTCGGAGCGCTTAAAGGGCTCGGACTTGCTGGCCGCCTTCATGACGCGCCAAGTTCTCCCCCTCCAAGCCCGGCCTCACATCATCAGTTGCATGAGCGGGCACCGGGACCCGTGCCGGATGTGCACGCGGGAGCTGCCGGACATGGAGGTGGTCCGGCTGGTCAATTATATCTCTGACTGTAAGCTGTCAGAGACGAACTGGCGGTTCAGCAAGCGGCCGTACGACCGCGCACATCCGCCGCCTGCGGTAAGTCTTTGTAATTCTTTTTCTCTTTTGCTGGTCCGAGTTCTTGTTTCGCCGTCTGATCAGTCGGCCATGGTACAGGTCCTCCCGGCCCAGTCGGCCGCCGGTGCTCTGGATCCAGGTCAGCAGTGCATGCCAGACCGGACGAGGAGCGATGTGGAAGACCCCGACTTGGGGGCAGCCGCCATGGAGGAGGATGACGCCACAGGTGGCGGTGGCGGAGCAGGCGGCTCCGTGGGAGGAGGCGGCCTTGAGGACTGGCCGGACAACGACGAGGAGGAGAACGAGCCACGCCGCCCACACGGCACCAAGAGGGCGGGCGCGAGCTCCCTGGCCGCGCCGACCGCAGCAGGAGGCCCACACAAGCGCCGAGCCGGCTCGCTATTGTTCGGCAGCCGGCCGAAGAAGTCCAAGAATGCGGCCGCCATGACCAAGCGGCAAGAGGCCGCCGCGAGAGCGGCCCAGTTCCAGAGGGGCCCGAAGCAGCCCCCGATGGTGTCCGCATAAGTGCCTGGTCGTACTTTTCTTTTCTTCTTTGCAACCTTTTTCTGAGCTTCCTTTTGTCTTCCTCGAATCAGTGCTCCACTAACCCTTGAGCGGTCTGCCACTGCTTCCATGGTCGGGGCGACGGAGGGCTCCGCCAATACCCGCCGGGTGGACCCGCTCGCCGACCTCCGGGCGGCGACAGAGAGGAACGCGCGGGAGGCGCGTGAGGAGCGGGAGGAGGCGGAAAGGCAAGAGGCAGAGGCGGCCAAGGCTCAAGCAGATGCCGCGGCCAAGATCCGGGCGGACGCCGCCGCCAAGGCTCAGGTGGAAGCGGCCGCCAAGGCGCAAGCGGAAGAATCCGCCCGCGGCCGGACTCCGCAGCTTATTATCCCGCTGCGCGCGGCGCCGCCAGCACCAGAGATCCCCGTGCCGACTGGAGGGGCTGGCAACGACCAGCCGGTCATGGAGAGGGGGGAAGGCGATGCCATCGTCTTGGGGGCGGAGGTCCCCCTGCGAGCGCCGACTGCCGGGGCCCGAAGCAATCAGCCTGTCGCGGCACCGGTGACGCAAGTCAGCAGCGAGTTGGCGGTGGGGGCGACTCCCACGGTCCGTCCTTCGGCGTGCCGGTGTGCGGCGAAAGCGGCCTCGGCGCCACGGGCGCAGGAGATCGGGGCCGCGAGCTCGCCGGCCCCAGATGCAGAGGCCACCAGCGCCGCCCCGCCAGAGTGGACGCCTGGGGGCGGGACGGGCGTGCTGAACAAGGCCGCACAGGACGTTCAGGCCCAACTCTAGGCCCAAGGCGCTGCCCTTCAGCAGTGTACGAAGGCGTTCCTGGCGACGCGAACGGCCGTTCGGGTATGCCTCCTTGCTTTGTTTTTTGATTCTTGCAATCTTCCGTGGGGGCGCGCCAGCGCACCCACTGGGTGTAGCCCCCGAGTTCCGGGCCGGCTGCTGAGCAGGCGGCCCGGAACTTTAAAGTAGGTTCCGAGTGCTAACTTGTTTTCTCTTCTTTGCCTTTGCCGCAGGACTACCACAACATCCGCGCAGCCGCCTTCAACTCCCAGGTCCAGGAGTTGGCTAGGCGGACCGCTGACCTCACCGAAAGCCGAAGTAAGCGCTCTATCTTCTTCCTTGCGGGGGCGCGTCAGCGCACCCGCTGGGTGTAGCCCCCGAGATTTGGGCCGACTGCTGAGCAGTCGGGCGGGATCTTCTGGCAACCACTTTTCTTATTTGGTCGTCTTTGTTGATTGTCCTCTTTTTCTCACTTTTGCAGGAGCCAACACCACACTGCAGCAGCATCTGGGCGAAGTTCAGACCGAGCTGCGCGTTAAGGAGGAGGAGCGCCGCAAGGCGGCCCTGGAGTGCGACTGTCTGGCCAAGAAGTTGGCGGACTAGGCGGACCATCACAAGGCGGAGCTCCAGAAGTTCAAGGAGGCGGAAGGCGCCCTTCAGGCCGAGTTTGTGGTCGAACGCTCAAAGTGGGCTGAGAAGGAGGCGATCCTCACCGCTGGCTACGGCGAGATTGAGGACATGATCGACGGTAAGCTTCTTTCTTTGGAGTAGTTGCCGACTGCATCGGGAGTCGGCCTTCGGCTTCTGATCTTTGTTTTTCTTTTGTGTAGACTTCTTTCCTGGCCACGCCGTCGCCGTCAGCCAGGCCATCGAGGCGCGGCGTGACCGGCGTAGGAGGGAAGGAGAGGAGATCCTGCCCGACGCGCCTCGGAATATGAACAAGCAGCTCCTGGCCGTCCGGACGCGCCTGCAGCCGGTTCACCGCCTGCTCCGCCGCCTTCAGCGTGCCGGGTCTCAGCTGGTTTCCGCCCTCTGGCCAGGCGGCCAAGCTCTGTGGACCCCCAGTCGGACCGCCGACTGGTTGGAGGCGGCAATCGGCCGCTTCGAGGCTTGGAGGGGCTCCTCCGCTCGGGCAGGTGCCCGAAGAGCCTTGGAGTTCGTCAAGGCGTGGTATCCTGGGCTGGACCTATGGCAGTTAGCCACGTTCCGGCAGGAGGCCATGGAAGAGCTGGTGGCGGCGGGGCCAGCGCTCACCCATCGTGCGGTGGCGATCACCGAGTACACCGACACCAACGTCTTCTTCCCCGAGCTGGACGAGGAGGGTGCCGAGGTGCCGATGGACTGGTTCGGGCTGAACCCGGATGACGGCGAGGACTCGGCGGAAGAAATCGCCTCAAGCGATGAAGGCGAGGACGAGGAAGATGAGCATGGTGAAGGCGACGCACCGGAGGGCGGAGCGGACGCCCAGCCTCAGCTTGATCGGGCCTCGAGCAACGAGCCATGTGCGAGTGCACCGACTGCTGCTGAAGGCGACCAAGCCGAGACTCGCCAGACGGCCACTCCACCAGCTGGCGCCGCCGACTCCACCAACCTGTCGGACTCGCCTGTTGCTCATTTGGCCTAGGCTGCCAACTTATCTTATCTTTTCCTGCTTTGGTAATCTTTAGAACAAACTTTGTTAAATTCACGTAGTTCCACCCACTTGGTGTATTCAAACTTTGTTGAATGCTGGCCGAGGTTCTCTTGCTATGTGATCTAATTTCGCACAAGATGTGCTTCGCCGAGTTCTGACTTGTCTTGCTTTCTGTTCTTTTGGCTTTTTCCTTTGCCGCCTTCCCTTGGCTGCCGCCTCGCCGGCCAGACAGCCATTCTTTGGTCTGCTGGCCGGGTCGAGTACCTGGCCATTTTGGGAAGACAAGTACTTTGGCCGCTTAGAATGTAGCAATCTAAGTGAGAAGCCGGCCGTCCGGCTGCTCAGCAACTGAACGGCTAAGCGAGGAGCCGACTTGGCCTATGCGGGTGCTTTCGTCCTTAGCCATTTTTCATGTGGGCACCATTTCCTGCCTTTGACCCTCGCCGGCCAAACAGTCGCTCTGCGAGCTGCGGCTTATGGCAAGGGTGGGCTTAGATGCCAGCACACTACTTGTCCAACTACAGGTAGCGCCGACATAGTACAAGGCGTCAAGGCCCCGGGCCGACAGGTCGGACCCGGTGCCGGGCGGAGAAATGAAATAACTCGTTCAAGGCATGAAACTTATCGTATAGATAAGGAAGGTAGCCCCCGAGTGCTCCTCGAGGGACCCGGTGTCTCTGCCCTTAGTACAAAAAGGGTAGCATGGTACATACTGCATTAACTGTAAAATCTTCGGAGGAGATTTGCGTTCCATGGGCGCTCCGTTTCCTTGCCAGAATCGTCCCTCTTGCGCGCCCTGGGCTTCTGCGCGTCGATGAGGTAGTAGGAGTCGTTGCCTAAGGCTTTCCTGATGATGAAGGGGCCTTCCCAAGGGGCCGAGAGCTTGTGCTGGCCGGCTGTTCGCTGGATCAGCCAGAGCACAAGGTCTCCCTCTTGGAAGGATCGTGGCTTGACCTTTCGACTGTAGTAGCGGCGCAGACTCTACTGGTAGATGGCGGACCGGCTAAGGGCTAACAGCCGGCCTTTTTCCAGCAGATCAATGCCGTCTTCTCGTGCTTCCTTCACCTCCGCCTCCGTGTACATGGTGACGCGAGGCGAGTCGAACTCGATGTTAGTTGGGATGACGGCCTCGGCCCCGTATACGAGGAAGAAGGTAGTGAAACCGGTTGATCTGTTCGGAGTGGTGCGGAGACTCCAAAGGGCGGCTGGCAGCTCGTCGATCCAGCAGCCGGCCGAGCGCTCCAGCGGCTCGACCAGTCGGGGTTTGATGCCGGATAAGATGAGGCCGTTTGCTCGTTCTACCTGGCCATTTGACTGCGGATGGGCAACGGACGCTAAGTCCAGTCGGATGCCCTGCGTCGAGCAGAAATGGGCCAAGGCGCCTTTGGCAAAGTTAGTGCCATTGTCGGTGATGATGCTGTGTGGCACACCGTACCGGACGGTGATATCCGCGATGAAGGTCACAGCAGTCGGACCGTTTAGTTTCTTGATTGGTTTTGCTTCAATCCACTTGGTGAATTTGTCCATGGCGACCAGCAGATGGGTCATGCCACCACATGCTGTCTTGAATGGGCCCACCATGTCCAGCCCCCAGACGGCAAAGGGCCAGGTAAGGGGGATGGTCTTGAGTGCGGAAGCCGGCAGATGTTGCTTGGAGCTGAATTTTTGGCACCCCTTGCATTTCTTGACCAAATCCTTGGCGTCCTCCAAAGCCGTCGGCCAGAAGAAACCATGGCGGAAAGCTTTGGCGACAAGGGATCTGGAGGCCGCGTGGTGGCCGCACTCGCCTTGATGTATGTCTCTGAGGATTGCCTTGCCTTTCTCTGGTTCGACGCAGCATTGGAAAACGTCGGTCACGCTGCGCCTGACAAGCTCTCTATTTACTATCGTGTAAGCTCCTGCCCGGCGTTGCACCTGCCGGGCCGAGATCTCATCAACTGGCAGCTCTCCGCTTACCAGAAAGTTGAGGATGGGCTGCGCCCATGATGGTGCTTCGACTTCATCCACCGTCGTTATGGCCACTAAAAAGAGGGCGGTTGGGTTGGGAGGTGGCGCGGTGGAGTCGGCTGCGTCTTGCTACGCTGTTGAAGTCCCCGGGCCGACTGCTGCAGCCCCCGGGCCGGGTTGTGGAGTCCCCAGGCCGGGTGCGACTGCTGCAGTCCCCGAGCCGCTTGGTGAAGTCCCCGGGGCGGCTGCTGCAGCCCCCGGGCCGGGTTGCAAAGTCCCCGGGCCGGGTGCGGCTGCTGCAGTCCCCGTGCTGCCTGTCGAAGTCCCCGGGCCGGCTGCTGTAGCCCCTGAGTCGAATCCGACTGCTTCGGGGGCAACCGACACGAAGATGGATCCTGATTCCGGGGAAGGCTTGATAGACGGCTTGCAGAGGCACTGAAGGGACACGCCGGCTGGTATGGCTTGCCGGGTGGAGCCGATCCGCGCCAGGGCATCTGCTTGCTCGTTGTCGGCCCGTGGCACGTGAAGGAACTCGCACCCATCAAAGTATCCGCTGATCTGCTGGACGAGGAAGCGGTAGCTCGCCATATTTGCATCCTTGGCGTCCCAGTCGCTGGACGACTGTTGGACCACCAAGTCCGAATCGCTGTAGCACAGAATCCGGCGGATGCCAATCTCCTTGGCCAGCCGGAGTCCGTGTACTAGCGCCTCATACTCGGCCACGTTATTGGAGGCGGCAAAGTGGATTTGCAGCGCGTATCTGAGCTTGTCGCCTTTGGGAGAGGTGAGGACGACGCCGGCTCCCAAACCGGTGCGCATCTTCGAGCCATCAAAGTGCATCCGCCAATGAGTGGAGTCTGGAGCTGGCGGCAGGTACTGGGTCTCGGCCCAGTCGACGAGGAAGTCGGCCAGTGCTTGGGACTTGATGGTGGCGCGAGGCTGGTAGAAGATGGTGTAGGGGGCCAGCTCGATGGCCCACTTGGCCACTCGGCCCGATGCGTCTCTGCTGCCTATGATTTCCGCAAGCGGGGCGGTGCAGACGACCGTGATGGGATGCTCTTGAAAGTATGGCTTGAGCTTCTTGGCGGCAAAATGCACGCCATAGCACAACTTTTGGTAATGGGGGTAGTTCTGTTTGGAAGCTGACAGCACCTCACTCAAGTAGTAGACGGGCCTCTGGACCAGCAGCGCCTTGCCGTCCTCTTGGCGCTCTACCACCATAACTGTACTGACCACCCGGCTGGTGGCGGCGATGTAGAGAAGCATAGGCTCCTTGGCAGCCGGGGCGGCCAGGACGGGCGGCGTGGTCAACATCTTCTTGAGCTGGAGGAACGCCTCGTCCGCCTTGTCGTTCCACTCGAAATGAGTGGTCTTCTTCATCAGCTGGTACAGGGGAAGAGCCTTCTCGCCCAGCCGACTGATGAAGCGGCTGATGGATGCCAAGCAGCCGGTGAACTTCTGGACGTCTCGCAGTCGGGTGGGCCTCTCCATCCTCTCGATGGCCTTGATCTTGACAGGGTTGCACTCTATGCCGCGTTCTGAGACAAGGAAACCGAGGAGCTGGCCAGCTGGCACTCCAAAGACACACTTCTCTGGGTTGAGCTTGATTTGAAAACGGCGTAGATTATCAAAAGTTTCCTTGAGATCTTCCAGGAGGGTACCGCGCTTCTCCGTCTTCACCACAACATCGTCTACATAGACGTGGGCATTTCTGCCGAGTTGCTTGAGGAGGCACTTCTGCATGCAACGCTGGAACGTGGCACCGGCATTTCTCAAGCCGAATGTCATGGTCAGGTAGCAGAAGGCTCCGAATGGTGTGATGAAGGCGGTCTTCAGGCGGTCGGCCGGGCTTAACTTGATCTGGTGGTACCCCGAATAGGCATCCAAGAAACTCAACAGCTCGCATCCGGCTGTGGAGTCTATCACTTGGTCAATCCGAGGCAAGGCGAATGAATCCTTCGGGCAAGCTTTGTTGAGGCTGGTGTAGTCAATACACATGCGCCATTTGTTATTCTTCTTTA
Source organism: Thinopyrum elongatum (assembly GCA_011799875.1). Taxonomy (NCBI): domain Eukaryota; kingdom Viridiplantae; phylum Streptophyta; class Magnoliopsida; order Poales; family Poaceae; genus Thinopyrum; species Thinopyrum elongatum. Next base: position 605,715,504 of record CM022298.1, read on the forward strand.
GTACAAGGACTGGGTTGGCTAGCCACTCTGGGAAGAATACTTCCATAATGAAGCCGGCTGCTCGAAGTCGGGCTATCTCTTCACCAACAATTCCTCTCTTCTCCTCCGACAGGTGGCGGAGGGGTTGTCTGACTGGTTTTGCATCTGCTCTGACATGTAGCTTGTGCTCGGCGAAATCCGACGGAACACCCGGCATGTCCTTTGGGGACCACGCAAAGATGTCCCGATTCTCACAGAGGAAATCGACGAGCTCGCTTTCCTATTTGCTGTCAAGGTGAGCTCCTATGACAGCGAACTTCTCCGGGTGCTCTGGGTCCAAGGGTATCTTCTTGGTTTCTTTGTCCGGCTAGAAAGAGCCCTGAGCTTCTGACTCCTTGGGATTTGGCGATAGGTCCGGCTGCTTGCCGGCCATGGCCACAACCCGGTCAAGGAGCCGCTTCTCGGCAGCAATCACAAGGGACTCGGCCAGCCGACTGCTGGCTGTAGCACACTCGGCAGACTTCTGGTAGTCGCCGGCTATGGTGATAATGCCCTTGGTGCCCGGCATCTTCATCTTGAGGTAGGCGTAGTGGGGGACCGCCATGAACTTGGCCAGAGCAGGCCGGCCAAGCAACGCGTGGTAGGGGCTCTCAAGGTCAACCACCTCGAACCAGATTGGCTCTCGGCGGAAGTGACTCTTGTCTCCAAAGAGGACATCTATCTTGATCTTGCCGATTGGTGAGCAGGATAGGCCAGGCACAATGCCATGGAAGACAGTCCGGCTGGGCTGGAGCTGTTTCTCTTTGATGCACAACTTCTCCATGGTGTCGCGGTAGAGGATGTTGATGCTGCTACCGCCGTCTATCAGAATTCGGGAGAAACGAGCAGCTCGCCTCTCTGTTGCGAAGGTGGCATCCAACACCAGGGCATAGGAACCCGGAGAAGGCATCACCTCCGGGTGGTCAGCTCGGCTCCAACTGATCGGCTTCTCTGACCAGTGCATGAACTCTGGGGCTTCAGAGGTGACAGTATTCACTTCTCGGTGCTGTTAACGCCGGTTGTGCCTATCGTCAGTCACGCTGGTGAAGACGATGTAAGCTCCATGCTCTTCAGGAAACTCGTCTTGGATCGCGCCGACTGGTCGGACCGCCGGCTGCTGGAGAGGCGGAGGCCGCGGGCTAGCAGGCGGCGGAGGCAGCCCTTCGCCTCTGGCGATGCAGGTGAGCCAGTGGCACTTCCGGGTGGTGTGGTTGGCTGGCTTCGCGTCGCTATGGAACTTGCAGGGAGCGTCGAGGGTTTGCTCAAACAAGAAGGCGGGCAACCAGGCAGGCTTGCCGCCCTTCTGGCGTTTGGGGCCGGGCTGCTCTTCTGGCTGCTGGTCTTCGACTGTCGCCACCTGCCGGCTGGTGGTAGCCGGCTGCGGGGCCTTGCGCTTATTGTAGTTTGACTGTTGGCGCCAACTGGAATCACCAGCCGGTGTCTAAGGAGCCGGAGGGAGCATCTTTCCTGACGCATCCACCCGGAGTTCCGACTTCATGGAGGAGTCGGCAGTGGCATACTTGTCCGCTATGATGAACAGCTCGTCGAGCGTGGCTGGCTCATCGCAGAGGAGCCGGTGCTTGAGTAGGGTGCCCTCCCGGCACCCGGCAGTGAAGTATTCAATGGCTTGCACCTCATGAACCCCTTCGCAGGAGTTGCGCAGCTCGGCCCACCGCGTTAAGTATTCGCGGGTGGACTCGATCGGGCCTTGGACGCATAGGGAGAGCTGGCGAGGCTTGGGCGGCCGCTTGTAGGTGCTGGTGAAGTTGCGGATGAAAACTTCGGTGAAGTCTAACCAGCTGTTGACGCTGTAGGGCTTGAGGCTGTTCAGCCAGGTTCGGGCCGTGCCCTGGAGCATGAGCGGAACATACTTCACGGCGACACGCTTGTTGTCGTTCGCTATGCTGACGGCTGTGGAGTAGTCGACCAGCCAATCTTCCGGCTTCACAGAGCCGTTGTACTTAGGAGTGTCCCGAGGGAGCGAGAACCCTTTGGGGAAGGGCTCATCGCGAATGCGGGGGCCGAAACAAGGCGGGCCAATTGCATCTTCTTCTTCCAACGCCAAGGACCGAGCCAGGCGGTCGATCCGGTTGCGGGCGTCGTTCTCTCCGACTCCTTCACGGGGGCCCAGCCGGCCTCCGAGAGTCGGATGCTCAACAGGCGGCGGGGAGGCGCGCCTCTCCCTGCGCGGGAGAGGCGGACGACCGTCCCGCCGTTCCACTACTCGTGGGCGGCCGTCTTGGTCGCGCTCGATGGAAATGCGAGTGCGGCTGCGGCTAGCAGCCGGCTCTTGGTCGCGGGCGCCGGCTGTCGGCGTCCGGGAGGTCGCGCCGTGCTCCCGGCGAGGGGGAAGGTTCCCAGCCTGTAGGCTGGGTTCCACCACGCGGCGGCCGGCTTCTTGCTGCGTGGCGGCCGCGTCGATGAGCTGCTGGACGCGCTCCGTCATGCAGCAACGTTCGTCGCCCTCCAGGCGGTCCAGCTCGTCTGCCGCTGCCTGGGCGGCGCGCAAGTTCTCCATGGGCGTGGCGTAGACTGGGCGGTCGGCCCCCAGCATGCTGGCAATGGCGGCGCCGCGCTGCCGGACCGTGCCCACGCGGCTGGGTTCGCCAGCAGCCGGTGTGCCGCAGACGGCGCGGTCGATCTCATGGTGGTAAGCCTCGGTGAGGCGTCTCATGGCCGCCAACTTGTTGGCGCTGTCGAGAAGTGCGATACGACATGCCTCCAGCGTTTCACCGCTCGCACCTGGCGCTACGGGAGCGGACAGGTCCCGCATTGCCGCCTGCAACGGATCCCGACCGGCCTGGTCGGAGGTTCCATCGTGGCTGATGACCAGCACCTCGGTGACGGTGCTGGTGCCGGCGCTGCTGTCTGCAGCGGGAAGTGGATCGTCGAAGATCACCACGTCACCGGGGAAGGCATCAGGAAGCGCGACGTCGGCGTCGACGACCATGTCGACGAGCAGGTAGGTGGAGCCAACGGACTCCGGGTCGGAGACCGGCTCATCGGCGATGTGAAGCTTGTCGAGGAGATCGACGAGGCAGCTCTCGGAGCTAGCTGTGCCCGCGTCGAGTGCGGGCTCGTCAAAGAGGCGGATCCCGCCGATGAGATCAGCGAGATTGCTTGCGGCACAAACAACTTCCACGCCGCGCAGCGTGTCGGCGCAAACGCCGTCGGGCGTGTCGGGCTGGCTGCGATCGCCAGGGAGGAAGAGGGTTCCCGTCCAGAATGTGTTTTCGGACGACGGTGCACCTAGCCCCACGGTGGGCGCCAAATGTCGGGGGTATCGTGCGACATATGCCAGGGGATGGCTTATCGTGGATGGGGACAAAAGTACGTCGCCGGGCTCTAGAAGCGGGAGTGAGCGAGATCGCGTACGCTTGCGAATCTTACCCAGGTTCGGGGCTCTCCTAGGAGATAACACCCCTAGTCCTGCTCTGCGGGGTCTCCGCATGATCACTATCTCAACAGGTGGCTACAAGCTTGCTCCTTGAGCTTCCTGGCTGGAGGAGGAAGAAGGGCAAGGCTAGCCCTACTCCACTCTCTCTACGTGTGTGTGTGTGTGTTGCTGTGAGTGCTCGACAAGGCCTCTGCCCAGGAGTCAACTGCCAACCCCCTTGCATGGGGTGACCTGGGGGGTTTATATAGGCCTACCCCCCAGGGATACAATGGTAATCCGGCCGGGCGTAGGACCCGGTCGTCAGTGTCTCTGGTCGCCGGCTTCTCCGCCGACTGCAGGGGCCCGCCACCTGGTGGGTCCCCCCGGCGGTCTTGTCCTCGGCCGACAAGCTGGGCCCGCCGCTTGCGGGTCCTATCGGCTGTGTAGCACTGTAGCCATGCCACTGATGATGCATGCTTGGACAGGGAGAACGTGGATACAGTCCCGCCGCCTGGCGGGAACTCACTGTAGCCATACCCCATCGTATCTGGTTAATGGCGCACGGACTTCGAGGGAGGAGGAGGGCCACCTGCTGGGAGCCGGCCTCCCACTGAGCTGACTGGTCTGGGCTTGCCGCCTTCTGGCTTGTCACGGACAGGTAGGGCCCGCCGCCTGCGGGCCGTACTGGCCGCCCGTCACGGGAGCATGGCTCCCTCTGCCATGGGTGTCGTCATGAGTGGCATGGCAATAGTCCTGCGTTGGGCGCAGGACACCTGCTCGGTACGCATTCAAGAATGGTTAATAAAATCTAAGTCCATTGCATATTAAGGTCAAAATAGTGCTACCAATATACGAGTCTCATACGATGCCATTTCAACGATTGTACCACAAAAGCTCGAAATATTACAAGGTTCAAATTCCAGAGTTATATGGTTCAAATTCGAAGATTACAAGGTTCAAACTGATATTAGAAATGAAATTCAGCTCATCAGCTGCAAACACCTGCGCTGATCCGCTGAACATGGATATAAGAGAGGTTCAAACTAATATTACCACTTGTAAGGCTGGTTTCGAAACCTCATAATTTTTGCAAAGGGGTCAGCCACTGAGAAGTCATGTATGGGTTTGACACGATGACTTCCGATTACTCTGTCATCTGAAGTTCCAAAATGAAATTCGGCTTTTTTGGAGCCTATTCCATTCTGCTGCAGCCGCCGGCGCTGATCAACAAACCATTCATTTTTGCGAAATAAATGTAGGGAAAACCTCATTACCTTCGGCACCCTTGCTCTGACAACAAAGAACCTGGCGAATATAATCTCCGGTAAGGTCCCTCGGTATGAGTTCAAAGTAATTTCTGAGAGATGCAGATCTAGGCATTCGATGTGATTGTTATATTGTATCACATTATCCACCACCGGGCCTAATCTTATCTGCAAAAGAAGAAAACGTGTTAGTGCCTACATGCAGTTTTGAACACTACTACGGGCCTATTTGGTTTGTAGGATTTGTAAAATGCACTAACGTGCCATCTTCAATTTGACATGATTAACATGGGCATTTGATTACAATTTAGAAAAATGTAGCCTTCTTCACAAGAGGTTGGAGTGGATGAAAAATTCCCTAAGAAAACAAGTACAGATGAATCCAAAGTAGAAATGCTTATGGATTGTAACCATATGGATCAAGCAACCAATATGGGGGGGGGGGGGACATGTGTGTACCGGAATCCTCCAAAAATCCTTCAGAAATCGTAGTACATTGCCATTGTAAACTTGGGAAAAGGTGTCAAGAATTGAACTCCCTTATGGTTAACATTTAACAGGAAAGGAACATCACCTCGATATATAGCTTCTCCAGGCACAGAAAGCATCTCAGGAAACTGACAACTTGGTCCAGGTTGGGGCCGATAGATTCTGGTGCCAAGACCTTCACTGTGCGTAGTTTCGGGGTCAATTTTGTCGGAATCATTTTCTGGATGACAGACGAACATACATCTTCAAAATTAGAAATAACGTTAATTTATAGAAGGAGAGGTAGAAGGTGGCTGTTGTACCTGAACGGGTGTGGATCCAATAACAAGTTCGGAGTATTTGTGAGACGAGTAGCCCACCACTGTCAATTTCGGCGCATAAATGACATTGATTCTTGTTGGACCTTCTTGATCAACTACAAGTAATCTCTCAAGTGAAGGTGTGTCCTCAATGACCATACTGTGGTACACATTTTGTGATGTCTTCTTGCAGCACCAGCAACACACATAAATAGTCCGGAGAGTCATAGAGGTTATGTGGAAGCTACTCAACCCATTGATCGCCTGAAGACGAAGGTACTCAAGTGTAGTACAGCCACAGAGCAGGCGCTCCATGTCACCGTTTAGGAGGCAGACGGCGACGAGCTCGAGGTGCTTCAGTCGTGGTAGAATAAGAGCGGGCGCATCATTAAGGGGAGGGGGATGGCAGTTCATGAACTTGGCAACGCACAGCGTGGGTGCGAGGCGGAGCGCGGACGTTGGCAGCGAGCGCATATGCCCGTCATCAAAAGTGAGCTCCTCGAGCTGATCTAGGGCGGGGGATCGGAACCACTCGTCAAGCTTCGCTTGGTCCTTGCCGTTGGAACTGAACTTGCCAATTCTAAGGCCTCTTGTTGGGCCATGGTGACTGCCGAGGATCTGGGAGAACGCATCGAACTTTTGCGATAGCCATGGCAGAGCTCGTGGGTGTCGATGAGGTCGAGAGCAGTGGAGTGCCATAGGGGGCGCCACCGTCGGGAAAGGACGGTTGTCTGCGCCCCATATTTGATTGGGAGGAGGGAGATGATGAATATCAACATATCATCGGGGAGGCTGCTGATGAAGTCTAGGCCTACTGGAGTCACTTGCGGTTCTTGCTCGACCCGCCTCCGCTTGTTGGTAGCCACGTTCTCCACCTTCGGAGTCTCCTCATCAGTGGCGCTTTCTGATAGAAGTGGGAGTACATGGAATATTTAGTTAAAACAGGGTAAAAGAAAAGTGTATTAGTAACTAGAAGTTAGTAGGTAGGAATAGAGTAAGAAAATGGAATAACAATTGGTTGCTAAAATACTACACAATTCCTTTGATATTTCTAGGTAAGTCAACATGCACATACTTGAAAAGAACACTTACCTCGAACAAAGTCTGGACGGATGATATCGTCGGGGAAGTTAGCATATATCTCATGACCAGTCTCTTTTATGTGCAGTGCAATTTTAGTGCCAGCTTTCAGTACATAAAACTTAGAAATTTCTGTCAAAAGGCCCCAGCCAAAATAGGAGTCACCACGTTCATCAAGTCTTACAGTAGCAACGATTGTAAATCCATGGTTTGTGTTCAGTATGACGTCCCTGCAGTCTTGATTTATGTAAAGGGAAAAATTGTGTACTACGGATGCTGTTGCATAGCATGGGATGTGCTGCAGAAAATGTTAGGATTGTTAAAAATATGGTAAAATGCAAATATGGGCGAAATTGAAAGAACAGTACAGCAGTTGAAATCAAAGGACAAGAAACTATAATTAAACAGATAGGGTAACCATGATGTCATGGAAATATGAGAGTAATCGAAAGAACAATACATCATGAACTTGCCTAATATAGAAAGAAGAGGAAAAAATCCCCTTTGACGTATATGCTGCATGTGGCACCTTTTATCCAGATGTAGCAATATATAGTATATGTTCAGGAAAGTAGGCCATGCCAACCGATTTAGGGTGAGGTTGAACATACCGTGCGCACCCTGAGGTCATCTGGTACGGTGAGATGGAACTCCGTGGATGTCTGGCCGAGGCCGCAAAGTTCTGATGTGTTCGTGCACTGTAGACTCTATGAATGAAAGAAAACCCTCAAATCAGCTCGAATAAAAATGAATTCACGGTAATTTCGGCCGGGTGAGTAAAGGAGGCAGATGAACTGGGATAAGAGATGAGATAATATCTCAGTAAATTAGTTACCTTGTTGTCCATGGGAAAAAACCCTCAATACCGCGGATTCCCCAATCGGGCGGAGCTAGGTCGACTGCGAGCAGCGTCGAGAAAGTCGATGGCGATAGGCGGCGACAAGCGGAAGTGGTGAAATGCGGTGGGGTTTGTCGGCAGCCTGGCGGCGGCGACAGGCGTCGAGCTAAGTGGTTGCCGCAGCGATAGGTGGTGCCATGCAGAGTCGTGGAGGAGCTTGTGCAGGTGTGAATGGGGACCGGAGGGGGTGGCGGGCAGGGTAAGGGTTTTTGTGACGTGGGGATGGTGATGGTTTTCCCTTTTATTTTTTGAATTGGGTGGTGAGGGTTTTCTGTCCCACAAAGAGCTTCGGAGGCAACGGTTTGCTAGAGCCCACCATGTGTGATTGACGTAACTGGGAAAATGAAAGTCGTTGCACACGGTTCCAATTTGGGAACCGTGTGTGATTGACGTACTTCCTCCGTCCTGGTTTATTGGTCCCCTTTGTAATTTGTGCCAAATTTTGACCCAAGATTTAACTAACAAATGTTTATGCATGTCACCAAAAAATTATATCATTGAACACTATGTTCAAATATGAATCCAACGATATAATTTTTGCTAACATGCACTAACATTTTGTCAGTTAAATCTTTGGTCAAAATTTAACACAGATTACAAAGGGGACCAATAAACCAGGACGGAGGTAGATTCCATCAATCGAACTGATTGCATCCGTATCCCACATTTAGACATAAGTAAACATAGATTAAACATACTCAGGCATAGATAATAAACGTACACAAGCATAGTTCAACCGTCATTAAGCATACTCAAGCACATTTATAATTAAGACACTACATAGCCATACATAGTTCAATCTCATCTGCCGGCACGGTCGTGAAGCTTCTCCAGGTACTCTGTGTACGCGGCGTGCGCCACCTTGCGAGAATACTTCTGCCTGAAGGAGCCAACGGCTCGTCCTATTGCATGCGCCAGGACACTTTCATACGCGTCATGAAGCTTTTGGTTGCAAAATGGGCATCGAAAGCCCCCCGTCCCAGGTCCTAATGCGCTTGTTATGAATTCCCGCATAAAGCTCCCTGGGGATTTGCCTCTTGTACCTCCTCTGGGCATCTTCATCCTCGCTGTCGACATCGTTAGATAGCACCTATACATATAGTAAAAAAATGTGGCGTCAAATTTGGAATACAAACTGATCTCTAGCGAACATTTGGCAGTTGCCAAAATTTGGCATCAAATCAATTTTTACATGCCGAAAAGTAGGATTAGGAATTTATGGCTATTTTTTTAGACAGATCCAAAGATTATGGTTCGATTTTTAAGCACAATCGTCTATGTACAGGCCAATCTTGAAAAAAAATGGCACAAACATATATTTAGGTCATTCAAAAATCAATTGTCAAGCCCTGGCTAGGAATTATTAGCACAAAAGATTATTAGCAGAAATCATTTGTACAGATGAAACAACTAATCACTTATCATTTCTACCATTCAAACAATCAATACACTACACGGATCTAACGAAACTTACTCAGATTTCATGGATTGAGAGAACATAACCAATAGGATTTCTATTTCAAAAAGGGGGAGGCAGTAGTAACCAGAGAAACCCTAGGATATATTTGACACATAAATGAGTATAGATGACTAACCAGTTGTCCGTTGTCATCGGAGTCGTCACCGGAGTGGTCGTCAGAGTCGGTGTGGACCTCCGGCTCCGGATATGGAAGCACGACATCGTCGACGATGTCAAGGTGCAGCGAGACCTCGGCGGCGGCGACGGCAACCTTTGTCTCCATCTTCACGTCGTGCTCTGGTGCTTCCGCAGCGCCGGCGTCGGCACTCCCTCCGATGGGGCGCTTCGGCGGCATCCTCACACACAGACGGCGGTGAGGACTGAGAGCGGCGTCGAGGATGCAGGCGGAGAGAGAGAGGATTGTGTGTGCGGCGAAGATGGGTGGTGCGGCCGCTCGGGCGTGCGATTAATATAGTGTAGTGGGGGAGAGGCGGGCGGTGGTCAAAGACTGTCTTGCCTCCCGGTGAGCCAGCGCACTGGACTGCTGGCATGCCTACCATCATTTCACACAGCTACTCGCACGCCTCCCAATGACACTGCGCAGCGAGCACGCCTCCTATCAATTCACACACCTGCACGCACGCCTCCCGGTCTACCTGCGCGGTGGACTGGTCGCATGCGTCTCGTCAACTCACGCCTGCTCGCACGGCACAGGGGTCGCGTGGCGACACGTATATTGTTTTTCAATTTTGATGATTAATGCTGCCGCTTTATTGCTTAACCAAAGCATGGCACGTATCAATTGTTGGTCTAACGCCCACGGTTCGAATAAATAATCCATTTGCGATATTGGTTCCCAATAATTAATAATCTCCCGTTTGTAAGAAGATAAAAATTACATCAAAACTTGTCTCAAATTTGACAAAAAAGTACAATACCATAGTGCATTGGTGCCATATGACAACACGATAATTTTCATGAATTTCAAATAAGTTTTGGATGTACTAGATTTTAAAAATCAAGATTCTCAATGTTTGAAATTTCTTGTACGGGGAGTAAACATGCACCCAGTGAGACACATGTGTTTTTCCAATCCATTTTGGTGCACTGTCACGTGTGCATGTAGCTCAAATTTGATTTTTGCACATTATACCCCTAGAAAATCAATCAATGTACTAAAACGTCTTAATGATCTCTGTTTTTTTTTTCAAAATTAAAACGTCCCTCCTTTGGTAACATATGTTCACCGCGGGAAAATTTAAAATGCATGCATCGTAGTTGCGGTGGATGTGCGGTGTGTGTGCGTCTAGGGTGGGGGGCTGGCAGTACACTACGAGTCGTGAGACTCTGTGTGGGTTGGACGTTTTGTGAGGCTGACCCACATCAAAATCATGGATTCGTTATTTAAAACATTACACAACCCTTTCATACATACATGTTTGGGCCACATGCAGTCGGTGGTTGTCCTACATGACACTCACTCACGTGTGTGACGCTTTCTGTGGGCCCGCAAGGTCGTCCTCCATCAGTTCGACCAACAGCCGACGTACAGAGAGGTTAATTTGATTAGCAAGGTTGATCCTTTTTAGTTTGTGTTACGGTGGGAGTATATATATAGTACGCATCGAAGAGGTGGGAGGAGACTAGCATATATACTACGTACGCGTCTGTGAACACACCTCACTCAGTGTCGGGACTTTTCGATTTCCGAGGCACGTGCCACATGAAAGTTGTGCATTGGCTATTCAAACATCACACAACACCTCTTTGGACCACATGCATATGCAGACGGTGGTTATCCTAGGACACTCAAGTGTGACGCTTCCATCTGTGGGCCCGCGAGGTCGTCGTCCATGCATGCATCACTTTGACCTACATTGGGAGAGGTTAATTAATTTCACCATCAAGGAGGATTCATTTTGGTTTGTATTACAGTAGGAGCATATATATAGTATGCGTCAAAGAGGGGAAGGGGACCAGCATATGTAGTACCCTTCATGAACCTCGCTCTGTGTGGGGACTTTACATTTTTTAGGCATGTGCCACATCTAAGTTGTGCATTTTGGGTATTCAAACATCACAGCCACACCCACCTCTCCATACATATGTTTGGCCACATGCAAAGTGATGGCGGTTGTCCTCTGGCACCCACTCACGTGGTTATCAGTGATATCGATGCTTTCCATCTGTGGGCCTGCTTGGTCCATCACTACTTTGCTCGACAATGAGAGAGGTTAATTTGACTTAGGAGGGGATTATTTTTTGGTTTGCATTACGGTATATATATATATATATATATATAGGTCATGCTCTGGGATGACATGATATAGATTGAGCACACATGCATGTGTACGCATGAATCCCTCCCACCGAGTCGAAGTGGGCAGTACCACGACACGTCATGAACCGATCTCGCTCTGTGTGGGGACTGTGCGATTTTTTATGCATGCGCCACATCAATGTGCATGGTATTCAAACATGCACGCATCACCTCCATACATACATATGCATGCAGTGGTTGTCTTCGAACGGTACACTCCCTCGCATGGTTATTGGCGACAAGAGCCTATATATTCGTGGGCCCGCGTGGACATCCATGATCACTTTGACCGACAACGAGATAGGTTAGCATGGTGGATTCTTCCTTTGGTTTGTATTATCATAGTAGGTCATGGTGAGATTCAGACCTAAGTTTGAGCGCATACTATGCATGCATGCATGAATCCCCGTCATCGGCTTGAAGTGTGGTGTGACATACATGCATACAATGCATCGTCAACTAACCCTTCGCTCTGTGTGGGGATTTCTGGTTCCAAAGCATGGTGCCACAACAAAGTTGTTCCATTGTGTATTCAAAACATCAACACTCCATACATATGTTTGGGCCACATGCAGGCAGTGGTTGTCTTTGGGGACTAGCTACTTGCGTGATTATTGGCGAGCTAGCCCATCTCTGGGGTCACATGGACATCCATCACCTTGACCAACAACAAGAGAGAGGTTGTACGACCAAGGTGGATTCTTCTTGGTCCGTTTTACGATACATCTTGGTGAGATGCCCTCTCCCGCCGACTGAAAGTGTGCGTGTGTGGGGGGGGGGTGGGTGGGTGGGTTGTGTGTGTGTGTGATGGGGGCTGCTACTTCGAACTTTGCTAGGTGAACCTCCGTGGGGGCGGGCTTGCGTTCATAGCTTAGGATTCCCCTCCTGCCGACACGAAGGCAGGGGAAGCAATACCGTGCGCTTGGTGTGACATACATGCATACAATGTGTCATCAACTAACCCTCGCTCCGTGTGGGGATTTCTGGTTCCAAATCACGGTGCCACAACAAAGTTGTTCCATTGTGTATTCAAACATCAACACTCCATACATATGTTTGGGCCACATGCAGGCAGTGCTTGTCTTCGGGGACTAGCTACTTGCATGATTATTGGCGAGCTTCTCTGGGATCGCATGGACGTCCATCACTTTGACCAACAACAAGAGAGAGGTTGTATGACCAAGGTGGATACTTCTTGGTCCATTTTATGATAAATCTTGGTGAGATGCCCTCTCCCGCCAACTGAAAGTGTGTGTGTGTGTGTGTGTTTGATGGGGGGCTGCTACTTCGCACTTTGCTAGGTGATCCTCCGTGGGGGCGGGCATGCGTTCATAGCTTAGGATTCTCCTCCTGCCGACACGAAGGGGGGGGGGGGCAAGCAATACCATGCGCTTTGTGAGATAGGTGCCACATCAAAGTTGTCCATTTGGTATTTGAACATCAAACCACCCTTTTCATACATATATTTGGTCCACATGCAAGTGTGTTCGTGTTCTGACCCTTTCCCGCGTCATTTTCGCCAAATTTATGAACGTTAGACAAGTTGGATGACGCAACAGACACGGTTCACTCACACAAACCGTGTGCCACGCCGGTGCCCCTGTCACGCACATCAACACAGTACATTGGGCTCCACAAGGCTTCCCCTCTCAAAATTATCTAACCCGCCTGCAGGGTTTTTTTGTTTGATAACACACGGTTATTATGTTTCGACCATGTGTGATGTTTGTTGTTCCCTCTCTCGCTTGCATCCCTCGAAAATATCTGCCCGTCTCGAGGGTTTTTCTATTTCATAACACACAATTGTTATTTCGGGACCGTGTGCGATGCACCACCATCCAAATTTTCAATAGCCCCGGCATTTTACTCCCGCGTTTGACTCCCGCGTAGTAAAATTTTCAGTAGTCGCGTCATTTCCTCAAACACCCCCCCTCCACACACACAGCCCAAAAACTCCTCGGGCGCGCGCGTGCGCACACACACACCCCACCACAACCCCTCCCTCGCTCGAAACACTAGCAAGGTCGCCGCTACCGCCGTCGCAAGGCCTCCATTGTCAACATCAGCCGGTTTGCCCGTGCAGCTTACCCACCGATCTCCGTACCCTAGCCGCCCCGAGTTTCTTAGATGACGCCTGCCAAACGCCCCCTTTCCCACAGATCCCCATCCCCATCCCCCACTCCAGAGCGTCACAGCCTAAGCCCGGCTACGCTTCCCGTGGAGCTCAAGGAGCGACTGGCCCAAAATAGGTGTATCACGGCCTCTTCGCCCGACGTCGCCGAGGTGGCCACCGAGGAAGCTGACGACCATTACTGGCCGCATGCTCTCAATCAGCGGGCTAGAGTATGCGGATATGTCACGGATGTCGGCTACGACATGGAGGTCGTCGACAGCGACGGCCTAACGCGGGCTATGTCACAGGTTAAGTGGCCCACCCCAACCCCTCAGGTTCAACCGCCGTCGATCTCATCCATGGCCCGCCGCTGATCTCCTCTGGCTCGCTGTCAAGAATTTGCCATCCTACATCGCCATCGAGCCCCTTTTGTCATTTCTGAAGGACATGTTCTGCGATGCTGGCTTGGGATCCACAGCTTCCAAGTCAGACCTCATCGACGACGACCACGAGGAGGGCACCCTCTCCGGCTCTTCCAAGGGGAAAGAGCCCATCTGCGACATCAGGGAGGGCACCCTACAACCGTGCACCTCCAAGGGGAAGGAGCCCATCTGTGACAACATGGAGCGCACCCAGGGTCCGTGCTCTTCCCACGGGAACGAGCCCATGTGTGACAAGCGAGGAAACCCATGATTTGTTTTGTCGTGCCTCTTCACAGGGGGGAACCCATGATTTGTTTTGTCGAGTCCCTTTTGTAGTGTCGTGAGAATATGTCTAGTTTTAATTGCTATATTTGGTTGTTTGCAGTATGCCTTGTTTATTTCAGTTCTTCACAATGTGATGCTCTATATGTGCAACTATTTACTGTGCAGTACATTTTCATCAATACCTGTTTTAAACATACCGATAGGAATGCATATATTTGCTTGTCGTTAAGCCTGTTATAGCTAGCATATGGCTCTTTTAAAGTTTTTTGGTTGTTCGGTTGTTTGTAGTTAGCATATGTCCAGTTTCAAATGCTACCTTTGGTTGTTCGTAGTATGCCTTGTTTCTTCCAGTTATTCACAACGTGATGTTCTATATGTGCAAGTATGAGTTGTGCAGTTCAATTTCATCAATACCAGTTTTAACAATACCACTACGAATGACTACATTTGGTTGCTGTTAAGCATGTTGTAGTTAACATGCCTTTCCATTTTTATTTAACAATAACCAGTGTACTTAGACCGGCACAATACTAGTTTGAATGACTATATTTGCATGCTGTTAAATGTTAGGCCTGTTGCAGTTAACACACCTTTCCACTTCTTGTTTTCCTTAGCTAGCGTGCTTAAACCTGCACACTGAAACTATCGTTTGGAGATTATTTTGCCTGCCATGGATATATTTGGTTGATATTTAGCCTGTTGTGCTTAACATGCCTCTCGATGTACTTACACAGGACAATTTTGGGAACAACTGTTGTTTTCCATCGAGGTTAGTTTCATTCCATGGCTTATATATACTCACTGTTCAGGATATCGGTAGCTGGTACCATATAGGCCGGGGTCTGGTAAGGGAGTAATTGGTGAATCAGACTTTTAACTGAATATATCTGTAATCCATTTATCGGTAGGTTAACTAGGGCCATATCTAATATATCTGAGGCTACATAGCAACATGCACTATACTGAATGTCTAAATATGCAATCCTAGGCAGCATAGCAACAAGGAAGAGTGTTACCTTAATGTTCTGATGATGTCTACATATACGTAGAACAACAACAACAACAACAACAGTTAATCAGCTGATAATTTGTAAAAATGCAATAAACTCCCTCCGGCCCATAATATAAGATGTTAATTCATCTAATATGTGAGTATATTGGATGTTATAAGATATTATATAATGGGACGGAGGGAGTGTTGTACTTGTAAGTGCATCTAGTGCCCCTTAGTGATTTTGGTGTATTGAAGACTTATAGGTTAAGGGACTAATGCATTTGTGAGTGTACACAGGTTCTATAAGTCTATGAGGAGTTTGATATTTACGATGAAAGTCGACCCCTAAAAATGAATGTCTTCAGTTGAAGACTTTGGTTTTCTTGAAGACTTTGAAAGTGAGGAAATTGGTGTGACCTTGAAGACTTGATATTCATGCGAGGATTATGAAGCGTGAAGACTTTTGTTTTCGTAGTTTCATTTTCTTCTTCTTGAGTCATAGGAAACACCGTACTGCTAAAGGGGGCCGAGGTAAAACTAAGGAAAAGTTTCCAAGTGATGCTCATCTCAAAATCCTACACCTACCCAATCCTTTCGAGTGAAGCCATTGGAAATCTCATACAGTTCAGTCAATTTCTTCAGTGATAGAGACGAAGTTCTTCTGTTCTCTGAGGAATTTGTTCTGACTGAGGAGTTAGGAATTCGCCAGTGCGGATTGCCTACAAGTGAGGAACATGATAGCCCTGAGGAATTTGATACTCAAATTTCCGACCGTTGCTGTGCTACGCGCCAGCTGTCCGAAAATATCTACCCACCTAACGGTCATATCATTGAAGGGCATTTATGTCTTATCATGTCGGGCTGTTCCTAGGCTATAAATAGCCGCCCCCTACAACCACTAGTTGGTTGGCTGCTCCGAGAGATAGATTGACACTTGTCATTTAGAGCATCCCATCCTCCGAGGACTTTGAGCGAAAATCATCAAGTGAGGAAAAAACCCAAACACCTACAAACCCAAAGTGATTGAGCATCACTGAAGAAATTGTTCATGTGTGGAACCGATGCTTGTTACCTTTGAGGACTGTGCATCCTCCAGACGGTTAGGCGTCATGGTCTAGAGCATCCAAGAGGAAATTGTGGATTGTCGAGTGACCGAGTCTGTGAAGGTTT
The DNA here is from genome assembly GCA_011799875.1 of Thinopyrum elongatum. Taxonomy (NCBI): domain Eukaryota; kingdom Viridiplantae; phylum Streptophyta; class Magnoliopsida; order Poales; family Poaceae; genus Thinopyrum; species Thinopyrum elongatum. The sequence goes on from CM022298.1 coordinate 605,731,692, forward strand.
GGAAGTCACCTGTCAAGACTTACCACGAGTGATTGGGCGAGGTCTGTGTGACCTTAGCTCAAGGAGAATACGGTGAGGACTGTGTGTCCGGGACTGTGTGTCCTCAGGTTTAAATACCTAGCGGCTCCAACCAGACGTACAACTGTCATAGCAGTTGGAACTGGTCTACCAAATCATTGTCTTCACCGAGTTACTGGTTCTATTTCCTCAACCCTTTCATTTCCTCATTCATGTGTTGTTTTTCTTGATCGTTACTGTGTGAAGACTTTGACGGAAGACTTTCTCAATTTCCTCAATCCTATTTCTTCAGTCACTTAGTCTTCAGCCTGCTTATCCTGTGTTTCACGCTACCTGTACTCTGTGCCTATTTCATTTCATCATGATGACTGTACTTATGCCATGTTATGTTTGCATCTGAGTACTTATTCCGCTGCTAAGTAGTTCGTGGCTTAGGAATTTCCTCACCTTGAAATTCCTCAGTGACGAATTTGTAAAAATCGCCTATTCACCCCTCCTCTAGTCGATATAACGCACTTTCAATTGGTATCAGAGCAAGGTACTCCCTTGTTCTGTGTGATTTTGGTTTAACCACCTGGAGTTTTAGTTATGTCGACTGTAGGCATGATCAAGGTCTCGGCTGGGTGTCCTACCTTTGATGGGACGGACTACCCCTACTGGAAGAATAAGATGCGCATGCATCTTGAGGGAATTGACAACGATATCTGGTACGTTGTGGAAAATGGCGTTCCCTCTGTCACTCCTTCCGTGAACGCTGCTGATGTGAAGAGATTCAAGCAACTCGACTCTCAAGCAAAGAATATCATATGTGGCCATCTGAGCAAAGGACAGTACGGCAGAGTGAGTGCTTTGGAGTCTGCAAAGCTTATCTCGGACAGGCTGTCCAAGGTCAACAAAGGAATCTCAACTCAACGTGATTCTCGAGTTGACGTTCTTCGCAATCTCTTCAACCGGTTCAAAAGACTCGACAATGAGAATGTCCAGCAAACCTTTGATCGCCTCACTGACATTTCAAATGAGCTTCAAGCACTGGGTGCCACTGACATCACCGACCATGAGGTGGTGAAGAAATTGCTGAGGTCACACGATTCTTCATTCGATACACTGGCACTGATGATTCAAGAATGTGGAGACTACAAATCACTTGATCCTGCTGATATTCTTGAGAGGCTGAACACTCATGAATTCCAACTTTCTGAAAAGAGAGATCTCTACGGGCCAAACTATGGAAGATCACGCGCACTGAAGGCCAAGGCAGTTTCCTCATCTGAAGGAGAAGATTCTGATAGCAGCCTTGGTGACCCTGAAGAACTAAGCCAGGAGCTAGCAATGCTCGTGAAGAAATTCCAGAAGTTCTCAAGGCGTGGTCGCTTTGTAAAATCTTCAAAAGGTGATGACACAAGATCAGATTCCTCATCCCGTGATTACAAAAAGAGGACTTGCCACAAATGCAAGAGATCTGGTCACTACATAACTGATTGTCCTCAGTGGGCAAAGGAATCAAAGAAGAAGAAATACAAGGATGATAGTTCAGATGACTCTAAGAAGAAGAAGAAATCTTCAAAGTCATCATCATCGAAATCTTCAAAGTCTTCATCTCACAAGCAGAGCAGTTCCAAGAAGGCTCGAGCATTCATTGGCAAGGAAATGGACTCTGAAGCTGAATCTGAGGAACATGAGGAAGATGAGGCCTCTGAGGAGTCAGACTCTGGTGTGGCAAGCCTAGCCCTCGCTATTGCTTATGTCAGCAAGTCCATCTTCAACACTGAGGAAAATGGCTTCCCCAACACTGCTGATGACGGCAACAATGACTATGCTCCCACCTATTGCTTCATGGCAAAAGGTGCCAAGGTATTCAAATATCCCTCCTCTGAATCAAGTGAGGATGAATCTGATGATAACCTCAAACCCAGCTATACCAAACTTGCTAATATTGTTGTTAAACAACAAAAGGCTTTGGAAAAGGTTCAAAATATGCTAGACAAAAGCGATGACCTGTTAGGTGAGGAAATGGATCGAACTCAAACACTGACTGATAATCTTCAGCAACTACAGTCTAAGTTTGACAACCTTCAAAGTCGTCATGAAACTCTCTTAGCCGATCATGAGAAGCTTTCTTATGAATTTCTTCAAAGAAAGCAAGATCTTGAGAAGCTAAGGGTGAGTCATGAAGATCTTCAGAAAGAAAATGATTCATTACTTGCTCAATAGATCAGTTCCGCTCAGGAAGAATTTATTCCACCATGCTTGAAATGCATTGAATGTGAAACTGCTAATTCTTCACCTGAATGTTCAAATGCCTCTATTGCTGCAAATTCTTCAACTATCTCTGTGGTCACAAATTCCTCATCTGAGGATACCACTAGTATCACTGATGAAAATGCAGGGTTGAAGGAATTGTATGTGACAGGCTTGTACAAAAGCCTCAAAGGGCATCAGACTCTTTGTGATGTGCTCAAAAAGCAGATCTTGAACAGGAACCCGAGGAAAGAGGGTATTGCCTTTGAGAGGAAACTCAATGCTGATGGAACCTACTGGAAACCTGAGCAGTATCCCAAAACCTCATGGGTTGCTGCAAAGGGACCTCCCGTGGATCCATCCACCTTATCTGGCTTTACTTGTGAATCCTCATATTCATCTGATGAGTCATTTGACTCCAACTATAAACTGTTCAAAAATCAGAATGGTGAAGTATTTGCTAGATATGTTGGAACTAACTGCAGGAATGGTCCCCCTATGAAGAAAATCTGGGTTCCCAAAAGGTGCCTTGAAAGTCTTCAGGTGAATGTCCTCATGACTCCACCTGTGAAGAATAAGAACCCCAGATCAAATTCTTCATATGGACCAAAGTCTTCATTTGGATCCAACTCCTCTCATGGATCAAATTCCTCACGTGGATCCAAGTCCTCATATGATCATCATCATGCTAACGCTTCTGTTTCGCGGGGAAAATCTAAGAGTTCTGATTATGTGCATTATTCTTTAAATCATTATGTTCATAAGTCCTCGAAGAATTTCTCTGCTTACTCATATGCCTATACCAATCCCTCTTCTGTGAAACGAAGTGCTTTGGCTTCAATGCCACCTTTCTCTTATGGAGCTCGCAGAATGATGAACTCTTTGCCACCCCTCCAGATGTGGGTGGTGAAGAAAAAGAACTAACATCTTATGCAGGGTCAGGTCTCCAAACGAACTAAATCATCTGAAAAAATTTCTGGAGACCTGAAATGCTTGAAAGGACGCAGGCTAATCATGAAGAAATGAATCATTCATTTCTCACGTCCTTATACTGCTATATATACATATGTTGCATTAACTGATGAATTTCTGTCTAATGAAATTTTAAATGTCATATTCTTCACTCTGAAGATATGTGTTCGTAAGATGCACTAATTCATCTGCAGGATGATTTACCCAAAGCTACTGAGTGGGTCCTCGACAGTGGATGTACTAATCACATGACTGGTGACAAGAGCTTACTGATGAACACTCCTTTATCTCCATCACATTTGAAGCATATCACCTACGCAGACAAAGGCAAAAGCAAGGTATTGGGTCTAGGTAGGGTTGCTATCTCAAAGGATCGACACATGGACAAAGTCATGCTTGTCGAGTCCCTCGGATTCAACCTCATGTCTGTCTGAATGCTTTGTGATCTTGATATGGTTGTTGTCTTTGGCAAATATCGCTGCTTAGTGGTCATGGAATCTGACAATTCCGAAGTCTTCGAAGGCTTTAGGAGAGGAGACTTGTACATTGTTGATTTCTCTGCAGGACCACAGCCTGCCACTTGTCTACATGCAAATGCTTCAGAAGGCTGGCTATGGCATCGACGACTGGGTCATGCTGGCATGAGGAACTTACACACGCTCATGAAGAAGAAGCAAGTCATTGCCATTGAGGGTGTCAAATTCCTCAAAGATCATCTTTGTGGGGCTTGTGAGGCTGGAAAGATGACCAGAGCCAAGCACCCCTCGAAGACTATCATGACTACCTCTCGTCCTTTTGAATTGCTTCATATGGATCTCTTTGGTCCTACTCATTATGCCACACTAACAAATGCAGCATCTCTATACGGCTTTGTCATTGTTGATGATTATTCTCGTTACACATGGGTGCATGTCATTACTTACAAAACTGAAGTGCAGGAAGTCTTCAGACGATTTTCTTCGAGGGCTTCGACGAATTTCGGTGTGAAGATCAAGCATATACGTAGTGACAATGGGACTGAGTTCAAGAATACTGGTCTTGATGACTATCTTGATGAACTCGGTATTACTCATGAGTTATCTGCCCCATACACTCAGCAGAATGGCGTCGTGGAGCGCGAGAACAGGACTCTTGTTGAGATGGCTCGCACTATGCTTGATGAATACAAGACACCTAGTCGCTTCTGGCCTGAAGCAATTGATACTGCATGCCACATTATCAACAGGGTATATCTTCACAAATTCTTCAAGAAGACCTCATATGAACTCCTCACTGACAAGAAACCCAATGTGAGTTATTTCAAAGTCTTCGGTGCTAAATGTTGGATTAGAGATCCCCATCACATTTCTAAATTTGCACCGAAAGCACATGAAGGTTTTATGCTTGGTTACGGAAAGGACTCGCAGACCTACAGGGTCTTCAACACCTATCACAACAAGGTTATTGAAACTGTAGATGTGCGGTTCGATGAAACTAATGGCTCGCAAAGAGAGCACCTACCTCCTGTGCTAGATGAAATGTCTCCTGAGGAATCCATCAAGCTAAAGGCTACTGAGGATGTTATTCCTACCGAAGAATCTGCTGAAGAAGTCATTCCAGATCATGAAGAAAATCATGCTCGTGCATCTGATGAAAATGGCTCTGAAGAAAATGCTGAGCCAAATCAAAGTCGTCAACCTGCTCATCCTCGCGTTGCAAATGAAGTACAGATTGAGAGAATCATCAACGACATCAACGCACCAGGTCCTCTTACTCGCTCAAAAGCTTCACATTTGTCTAACTTTTGTGGGCATTTTGCTTTCGTCTCTATCACAGAGCCCACCAAAGTAGATGAGGCATTTCTGGAGCCTGAATGGATTCAAGCGATGCAAGAGGAATTACATTAATTCGAGCTAAACAATGTGTGGGAGCTTGTCAAGCGACCAGACCCACGCAAGCACAATATCATCGGCACCAAATGGATCTACCGCAACAAACAAGATGAAAATGGCCTAGTAGTGAGGAACAAGGCTCGTCTTGTAGCTCAAGGCTACACACAGGTTGAAGGAATTGATTTCGATGAAACTTTTGCACCTGTTGCTAGACTTGAGGCTATTCGCATATTGCTTGCCTATGCTAACCATCATAATATCATCTTATATCAAATGGATGTGAAAAGTGCATTCCTCATTGGTAAGCTTGAGGAAGAAGTATATGTTGCTCAACCCCCAGGTTTTGAAGATCCCAAGCAACCTGATCAAGTCTTCAGACTCAATAAGGCCCTCTATGGCCTCAAGCAGGCCCCTCAGGCGTGGGAGGACACTCTGAAGGAATTCCTCATGAAGAAAGGCTTCAAACCCGGTTCACTCGACCCAACTCTTTTCACCAAAACATATGATGATGAATTATTCGTGTGCCAAATATATGTTGATGATACTATCTTTGGCTGTACTAACCAACGTTATACTGATGAATTTGCTTATATGATGAGTGAGGAATATCAAATGTCCATGATAGGAGAATTGAAATTCTTCTTAGGTCTTCAAATTCGTCAACAACGCAATGGCATCTTCATTTCTCAAGAGAAATAGCTCAAGGACATTCTGAGGAAATTCGGTATGCAAGAATGCAAAGGCGTCAAAATCCCTATGCCCAAAAATGGCCATCTATGCACCGATGAAAATGGTATAGACTTCGATCAAAAGGTATTCCGCTCCATGATTGGCTCTTTACTGTATCTATGTGCATCTAGGCCAGATATTATGCTTAGTGTTTGCATGTGTGCCCGTTTTCAAGCTACACCGAAGGAATCACACCATAAGGCTGTGAAACATATTCTTCGATATCTAGCTCACACTCCAACACTTGGATTATGGTATCCCAAGGGCTCGGCTTTTGATCTCATTGGATATTCAGACTCTGACTATGCTGGTGATCGTGTGGATCGCAAGTCAACATCAGGCACATGCCATTTCCTCGGACGATCTTTAGTATGTTGGTCCTCAAAGAAGCAGAACTGCGTATCAGTCTCTACTGCTGAAGCTGAGTACATTGCTGCTGGTTCTTGTTGTGCTCAACTGCTGTGGATGAAGCAAACCGTCAAGGATTACGGCATCAATGTGAAGAATGTGCCACTCTTCTGTGACAATGAGAGTGCCATCAAGATTGCTCATAACCCAGTTCAGCACTCGAAGACAAAGCACATCCAGATTCGTCATCATTTTCTTCGAGATCATGTGTTGAAGGGTGACATCTATATTGATCAAGTGAAGTCTGAAGAACAGCTAGCAGATATCTTCACCAAGCCCTTGGATGAGAAGAGATTTAGCAAGTTGCGGTGTGAGCTAAATATCTTAGAATCTTCGAATGTCCTTTGAAAAGGACACACATCCTAACACTTATGCAAATTGATGACTTAGATGTGCAACACACGAAGAAACGTTTTTCTTCAATCAATGAAGACTAACCCTCTAAGTGTGAAGAAATTAACGAAGAATTTGATTCTCAGAGCCCTACGACAATTGTACGCGGCGTCTGAAATCATCATTCTTATACGATGGGTCACGCCACCACATAAAGTTGAAAATCTTCAAAAATTGAGTTTTTCTTCATTTTGCAAATTCTTCAAATTTTCAAATTCTTCAACTTTGCAAAGTCTTCACTCTTTCTGACTGTGTTGTTCATTGACTATATATATATATATATTTGAGTTTTCATGTCCTCTACAGCATTCACTTATTGCTAATTCTTCAAAATTGATTTTCTTCTAAGTGAATGTGATCGGACCCTTTCCCCCTCTATGCTAAACTCAACCCAGTCTGTTCACAAATTCTTCATGTGCGTTCTATTTGAAACCCGTTCAAAGTCTTCACTATGTCCTTGACAGCTGAAGAATTTGCGAACAAAACATTAAAATATTCTTATCTAAATTTTTGGCTTTTGCCGCTCAAACCGTTCCATACCCCTCGATAAGATTTATCTATTCACCCACGATCTAACACGATCTCCACTTCACAGTACGTGGGTGACACATGTCGTTAGGATGAGAAGGGTCAGGGGCATGTTCGTCCATTTTCTTCGGACGAGCGGTTTTTCACCTCGGCTATAAATACCCCTCACCCTCCTCAGATCTCATTTACCCCGCTCGATCTTACTCCCCTAGCTCGAGCTCTCAGACCTAGCGCCGCCGCTACACTCCATCGTCGCCGGTGAGGAAGAGCTTCACTGCCTCGACCTCGTCGCCGTCGTACTCACGCCGGCCGCGGAAATGTTCACTCCGCCGCCGCCGTAGCTGTTTTTCATCGCCAAGTTAGGGTGTGGAAGATCTGAACGGACGAGCTTCTCCACTGCTACCCTCAGTTCGTTGTGTTCTTCGTCAAGGGTAAATAAAATCTATTTTTACTACCCTTGTTGATTCTGATGATTTCCACAAAATCTTCAAAAGGTGTTTATTCTTCAACTTTCATGTTATTAAACACCAACTTGCTTCTGTTCTTGATCTGTTTCTCTAAGCAACATTTTTCTTCAAGATTCCTCAATTGTGTGGATTTTCAATCTATACAACTCTGGAACCTAAGTCAAAGAATGCTTAGTGAAATTCCTCAAGACACCCCTGGTCAAATTCCTCAAACTCGATACTTTTGAAAAACTTCTGAGAACGCATATGACCTCTCCAAATTCTTCGCACCTATATTCTATTCACAGGTACACATGTCCGCTGCTGAATCTCTAGGTTCTCATCAACTTAACTCATTTGCAGCGTTCCTCGAAGAAAAGTTGCACACTTCCTCAGAAACATCCATTGTTCAAAATCCTCAAGTGAAGAAAATGGCTGATGGTAAAAGATCTCAGAAGGGAGGAAAGAGGCCAGAAACAAATACTACTTTTGAGATCCCTGAAGACATTTATGATGAATATTGTACTCCTGAAGAAGCAACTCATGGCAAGGAGAACAAAAATCAGCGCAAAGTGCGCATTCAGAAGATTGAGAGAAGATGGGCAAGAGAATGGAGGGAGTATCGATATGTGACTCCAAAGTACATGAAGAAATTCGCTATTAACCCTCCATGCCCAAGACCTCCATTGGCTCCAGGCCAAGAAGCTGATCCCACAAGCATTAGAAGAGGTGAGGAATTTCCTCAGGAGTGGGCTAAGCGTCAAGCCAAGCTGGCCAAAGTGGCTAAAGAGGCAGTGAAGAAATTCAACGAAGAGTCTGCTGCTGCCACTACTGAGGCCTCTGCTAGCAAGCCTAAGAAGGCTATGACAAAGAAACTAGCTGTCAAGACAAGTTCCTCAGCTACAATGCCCTCACGGCCAAGCTCTTCAAAGCCCTCACAGCCTGGTCCTCAAGCAACTTCTTCAAAAGCAGCTCCAACTCCCTCAGTTGCAAAGTCCTCAGCTGCTCCTGCAAAGTCCTCAGCACCTGTGCATCTTGCCATGTGCCAAAGGACTACTGGAATCTCAATTGCTTCTGGAGCCTTTGCAGGTTCCTCAACTCCACCTCAGTCTTCAACAGCTCCGACCTTGCTGAAGAAAAAGGCCACTGCTGGACGAGGCACAAGGCCAAGTCCTCACAAGAAGCAGGTCGCCTTTCAGGTTCCGTCAAGCGAAGACGAAGCTGATGATGAAGAATTAGCTGAGATCATCAGAGATCGACAACAAAGGGCCTCTAGTGCCAAAGGCAGTGCTGTGCCCCTCATGCTGGATCCAAGGAAGATACTTGATTTCATCGATCTATGGCACAAGGATCCAAATACACCTTTGCCTGAATTAAACCTCACTCCTGGTCAAAGTCACATGTTGACGGCCTTTATTAATGAAGAGAAATGGAAATTTGAAAAGGCCAGGCAGGTGAAGAAGGCTCAGTACAAGAAGGAGCATTTTCTGAAGAACAATGTTGTGAAAATGTCTCCTGAAGAACTTGTGACGATGCAGGCTGAGATCAAAGCACTCAGTGATGAATTTCACGCATACCGTGCAGATTGGCTAGGTGCCAAAGTCAGATTCGTCAGAATGGCAAAGGGATTCACTCCAAATGTTGCAGCTTCATCGCAACCCAAATTTCCTCAGACTGACACCTCTACTCAGCCTACTGAAGAACATGCAAGTACTGCTGATGAAAATCAGACTGTTGAAGAAAATGAAAGCACCAGGGCTGATGAAGAAATTCCAGTCTCTGAAGAAAATGCCAGGGCAACCACCAATGTTGCGCCTGAGGAGCAAACTAGGCCAGTTGATACATCTGCTACTGCGCCTGAGGAATCTGAACAAGCCAGGGCAACTGCATCAGTTGTGCCTGAAGAAATTCAACCAATTTCATCTGCTCCTCCTGCAAAGTCATCACAGATGAAAGATGTCCTTCCTTCTGCATCAGAAGCGAAGAAGACCAAAGCTGCAGAGAAGGCTACGGTGAAGAAAAGGAAAGCATCTGCCTCCTCAGAGTCTTCAGCTCCCAAGAAAGTGAAGACTTTGACGAGCTCAACTAAAAACCCAATTGATGTTGTTCCAATATCAAGCATGCCATCAAAGGAGATTATTCCCTTTGGTGAGGAATATGCAATTCCAAGTGAATCTGATGAAGAAGATCCTTCTGCTGCTTCGACATAGCAGTTGGATGAAGACATTGAAGTGGACAATATCACTTCAACTCTGCTGGTATCATCGCCCATGCCTCAGTTCACAGCTGAAGAGGCAGGCATTAAGGAAATTGATGATAAAGATGAGGATGTGGATATTGGGTCTATAACTCCTATTCTGAATGATGACTTTTGGGAAAGTCATCACCCCAATTCACCTCTGACAACACCACTATATCAAGTTCCTCAGTCCCCTATGCCAACTGAAGAAATTCATACGGGCTCTGATGGACCTCAATCTTCACTTCAATCTATTCCTGAAGAAGTTCCAACCGCTAGTGCTGAAGAAATGGAGACTAAGGCTGATGCTGATACAGCTACTAAAATTCCTCAGCCTGTGGCTCCAGTGGCTATACCTCAAGAGGCTGTGAAGACTTCAACTATAAACCTTCAGCCCAAGCCACAGAACCCTCACTCCAAGGAGCAGAAGTTCAATGCTCAAGATTTCTTCAATGAGCACATATTCTTCACTGACCACAATCCCTATGACTCTGCTAAACTTTGTCGCAAGCGCTTCTAGACTGCTAGCCAGATGAACTTCTATTCCTCACTGTTGTTTGATAAGGACAAGATCTTTGACCGTGAGCAAATTCCTCATGTGGATATGGAATCGCTGCCCTGCTTCACCCCAGTCCTCAGTGTTCTTCATGACGCTGGGTTACTCAACTTCTGCACTGACATCTGCGATTGGAATGAAGAACTCATTCTTCAATTCTACGCCACACTGCACATCACTGGAAATGTTGAAGATGTGAATTCATGGGTGCTAGACTGGATGACTGAAAATACTCATTACAAAGCACCGGTCTCTGAATTGCTTCATGCCGTCCCAGTCAGTCCTCCCACTGAAGGTGCTAGGCTTCTCTATGTTGAACCTGAACTATCCGATCATCTAATGCAAGTGCTAATGAAGCCTTTGAAGCCAGGCCAAGCTCCAAGGACCAAATTCCTCGTCAAGGAATTGCTCTATGTGCCAAGGACAGTTTATCGCATTTTGACCAAAACCCTCAGTCCAATCAAGGGCCACAACTCTGATGACGAAGAGGTTGTTGGCATTATGAAGAATCTGCTGTTCAATATCATTCATGGTATTCCTATCAACTACCACAATTTCTTCATGAGGACTTTGGCTAATGCTGCTCTGTCACCTTTTGAGTTGAAGCCTTATGCTCCTTGGATCATGAAGTTCATCAGATCAAGGTCTTCAATTCATTATAAGGCTGACTTTCAAAATCATCTCAGCTATTTGCCCCCTATTGAAGTCCTCAAATGGACTATTTCCTCAGCTGATGGGAAGGGCAAGGCTACTGTTATAGATGAAGGCACTCGTCCATTAGATGGACAATTTCGCAAAGCTACTTCATATTCCACCAATGATGACTCTGCAACACAAGATTCTGCCGCCAAAGCTTCAGAACATAATCCTCAAGCCACAGCTCCGCGTGTGATGACTAATCGTGAACTTCTCCTTAGTCTTCATTAGAAAGTTGATCGAAATCACAAGTGGGTCAAGCGTCAGTTTGGTGCAATTCTTCAGAACATGACAGTCACTCAAAACACTGTGAAGAATCACTACTACTTGCATGAAGTCTTTGACCGCACTTGGGATATTCTGTCGAATCTTCATGGTGCTGAAGAACTCAAGGAGATGGGATTCCAACAGGCCTTTGACTGGTCTCAGCCACCTTCGAAGAAGTTCAAGAAGGTCAAAGTTCCTCAGCTTGTTGCCAGTTCATATTCTTCATCGCGCGAGACGGATGAAGCTGAAGACTTGAACGACACCGCGGCATGCCCTATTCCAACGGACGACCCCAACAACACTGGCGCTCCTCCATCGACATCATGATGATATTCTTCAGGGGCGTTAGTCCTCATGTTTCGTCCCTTTTGGTCACTCGATGACAAAGGGGGAGAAATTTGAGTTAGTCTTCAAGCGGGTCTCTATATATGGGCAATTTTTGCTAAGTTACAACTCTCGTTCTTCTGAAGTATTTGTTGGATCGAGTTGTAAACTTAAGTCCTATGGTGGTCTGATACTTTTGAACTGCTTTCTGCATGCTTATTTCCTCAAGTACCTTAATGCTCGCATGCTGAATTTCGTCAGACACCATATTTCATCTTGCATTTCAACTTCTTCATATCATATGTTAAATGCGTGTATGAATTACAAGATATAGGGGGAGATCTCCATGATATTACTCTACAATGTGCATTTGCTATTCAAAGCAAATTCCTCAAATATGCACATCTTCAGGGGGAGTTCTTCTATATCTTGCAATCAAATTCCTCATTATCAGTGTTTATACTTCATATGTTTATCCCCGTTGAAAACTTAACCTATATTGTCATCAATCACCAAAAAGGGGGAGATTGTAAGTGCATCTAGTGCCCCTTAGTGATTTTGGTGTATTGAAGACTTATAGGTTAAGGGACTAATGTGTTTGTGAGTGTACACATTTTCTATAAGTCTATGAGGAGTTTGATATTTACGATGAAAGTCGACCCCTAAAAATGAAAGTCTTCAGTTGAAGACTTTGGTTTTCTTGAAGACTTTGAAAGTGAGGAAATTGGTGTGACCTTGAAGACTTGATATTCATGCGAGGATTATGAAGCGTGAAGACTTTTGTTTTCGTAGTTTCATTTTCTTCTTCTTGAGTCATAGGAAACACCGTACTATTAAAGGGGGTCGAGGTAAAACTAAGGAAAAGTTTCCAAGTGATGCTCATCTCAAAATCCTACACCTACCCAATCCTTTCGAGTGAAGCCATTGGAAATCTCATACAGTTCAGTCAATTTCTTTAGTGACAGAGACGAAGTTCTTCTGTTCTCTGAGGAATTTGTTCTGACTGAGGAGTTAGGAATTCGCCAGTGCGGATTGCCTACAAGTGAGGAACATGATAGCCCTGAGGAATTTGATACTCAAATTTTTTACCGTTGTTGTGCTACGCGCCAGCTGTCCCAAAATATCTACCCACCTAACGGTCATATCATTGAAGGGCATTTATGTCTTATCATGTCGGGCTGCTCCCTAGGCTATAAATAGCTGCCCCCTACAACCACTAGTTGGTTGGCTGCTCCGAGAGATAGATCGACACTTGTCATTTAGAGCATCCCATCCTCCGAGGACTTTGAGCGAAAATCATCAAGTGAGGAAAAAACCCAAAAACCCAAACACCTACAAACCCAAAGTGATTGAGCATCACTGAAGAAATTGTTCCTGTGGGGAACCGACGCTTATTACCTTTGAGGACTGTGCATCCTCCAGACGGTTAGGCGTCATGGTCTAGAGCATCCAAGAGGAAATTGTGGATTGCCGAGTGACCGAGTCTGTGAAGGTTTGGAAGTCACCTGTGAAGACTTACCACGAGTGATTGGGCGAGGTCTGTGTGACCTTAGCTCAAGGAGAATACGGTGAGGACTGTGTGTCCTCAGGTTTAAATACCTAGCCGCTCCAACCAGACGTACAACTGTCACAGCAGTTCGAACTAGTCTACCAAATCATTGTCTTCACCGAGCTACTGGTTCTATTTCCTCAACCCTTTCATTTCCTCATTCATGTGTTGTTTTTCTTGATTGTTACTGTGTGAAGACTTTGACTGAAGACTTTCTCAATTTCCTCAATCCTATTTCTTCAGCCTGCTTATCCTGTGTTTCACGCTACCTGTACTGTGTGCCTATTTCATTTCATCATGATGACTGTAGTTATGCCATGTTATGTTTGCATCTGAGTACTTATTCCGCTGCTAAGTGGTTCGTGGCTTAGGAATTTCCTCACCTTAAAATTCCTCAGTGACGAATTTGTAAAAAATGCCTATTCACCCCCCCTCTAGTCGATATAACGCACTTTCAGTACTACATCATTGTGCAATTGCTGTTTAGCTTCTAATATTAACTTGGAGCTTTTAGGTACATATGTCATTGGTAAAGATTCGCGCTTCGACCCTTTCTATGTATGGGGCAATGAGATATTGATGAACCAGCATCAAGTGAGGAAGCTGATAAAGATTGTTAGTAAAATGGGTCAAAAGATGGCAATTAAACTACTTGTTTACACTTTATCCAAGACAATAGCGAACTGCAGGATGGTAAGTAAGAACTCTGCAGCCTTCTTTTTACTGCCCATAATGAGTTGTGTTAGATGACAATGTCTGAATCTTTTTCCTTTGCAGTGGTTCCCAAAGCAGTTTACTCAAGATTACCTCTCAAACTACATGATTGGTGGGCATGCAAAGGTTAAAGTATTTCTACCAGAACACGATGACTATCTAGATGTGTTCATGAAGATAGTGAAGGATGGGCGGTCGGCCATCACAAGGGGTTGGACTAGAGTCGTGCGTGCCTTGTGCATGGAGGAGGGCACAATATGGGCATTCTGCTTCACCTTGTTCAGCAACCAGAATGTATTCCGCCTCTTTCTTTATTGTCTTTAATAGTACAAGTATACAACCGTGGTTCATCATTCTTTATTTGGTGCTTATTTAATTCTTGAACATATGTACCTGTGAATCGAATAATGCATTGGTTGTTTGAACCTGATGGATATGAATAAAGCTATAGCATACTTTCAAATTCAAATCCGATACAATTTTAAATAGCAGCAATTAAATTATGGTGAAATTACGCTCTGCAGGTCGTTACAGCGCACACGGTCGGTAAAACACAAACATTTGTGATATACACCATAATCCGACATGGTTCACAGAGAGGAAACATGTGCGATCATGCACACAGTTGCCATTTGCAAAGCGTGTGTGATGTCAGACAATATCACAAACGGTGCGGGCAAACGAAACATTTGTGATAGTTGCCTTATCGTACACGATTTTCAATCATGAACTGTTTCTGATGTGGTACTCATCATAAACATTGCACCACAGAATAGTGTGTGCGATAGTTATCATGTACGACGATGTTACGATGGTCCGACGTTTCGTAATCCTATCCGACACTCATACGATGATTATCTAATCTTCTTAATTAGTTATGGCATACGGTTCGGGAAAAGTGAATGTGTGTGATTGTCTGCTTATCATACACGTTCTATAATCATGAACTGTTTGTGATGGGTCTCGGATCGTAAACGTAGCACCACAGAATACCGACTGCGATGGCAATGTGAGCACAAACGAGTAGCAAGGACGAAACATTTGGGATATTCAAGATATCAGAAATAGTTTTATAGGGACAACTATATGCACCAAGGCTCCCTATCCCCGATGGTTTCTGGGCCGTGTGGGAAGGAACCCCCCCTATCGCAGTCACTCACTTGGCGACGGTTCAAAATTCCATCGCGGAAAGGGGTTAAAAACCGTTTGTATAGCACCTAGTTGTACCAGTGACTACGCATTAGGTGTCTGTCAACATGAAGTTGACTTGCATTTACTGATTCAGAGGCCTCGATATCCTTGCTTGCAAGAAGCTGAATCCTGATGTACTTTTGCCATACATCTCCCCCTGTTGCTTCGAACGAGGAGTGGAGTGGATTTTGTTGGTACCTTCACTCTTTCAGGCATTTTTTTAGGATTGTAGAATTGTGTGACACCTTTATAGTCAGTAAATGAATATGGTAGGTTATTTGCAATGTGTTCCAAATCTTCTAAACACATGGTTCGGATCTTTGAGTACGTGGATTTGAGGCAGAAATGTGTTGAACATTCCACTAATTTCCTGGCATTCTTTATGGTACTTGAAATCTCCCCCTGGAAATGTTCCTCATTGAATCAGCACACTGGTCTTGAATAACTCCCCATATCAGGGGCTTGAGGTATTGACGAAAATACAATTATTCCTCACGTAGATCCCAAATATATGTTGAGGGGCCAATTATGTATGCCATGGTGGTGATCTCGGTATGTAACCGAATTGCCGAGATAGAAAATACTTGGTAGATTTCCACGTATCAAAGATAGAGGGGAATAATATCATGCGGTTTGGTCATGAGCGTGTTAAACTACATGACTCCAATGTAAAGTTGGTAAAGTTGCAATTCCAAAGTAAAGATAATGCAATGAGCTTAACTCTTTGGATAAAGGATTCAACCAGACCATTTTGAGTCTAGACATATAGGACAAAGTGCTAAACTTCAATCCTAGGGCCATATTAAAGGTACGAAGGAGAATTCTGCAATGTTGCCCATTCAATTTGCTTGAAAGTGGTGGTCAGGATAATCAACAAATGGTTTTCATGTGGATAAAGACACACTTGAGACCGTCATGTAGATGTGTCTTTTAAAACCAAGGATACCTGAATAGTCTAGTCAATGGTTGGGAAGAGCACTTACCTCGACTTGATGTATTCAAGGAGTTTGAGTGGTTCAACGTAGACTTTAAGGTGCATGAGCCTTAAAATTAGCTTCCCTACATCACATGTAGTGCACACAAAATCCGAATATTGTTAGAATTAAGCATCATAATAGTTTAAAACAATGGAATTGCTGATAGTTTTGGTTTCAACCCAATGTCATGATGACCAAGGCAAGTATGCCCAGTTTGTCATGTACAAGACATTTTGGAAAAACTATCATGTACGCAACATGTGTTACGAGTTTTGTAATATGTGTAGTACAAGCCGGACGATAAGGAGATAATATGTTTGCCATATCCGTATATGGTGAAGAGAAAATATTCCTCTTTGTTGTCATCATAAGTTTCGCTGTGGAAACTATTTTGACGGATATCTCTATAGTTTAGTAGGGTACGAGTTGAACCAGGACACAATAAAGCATCATTGATGGTACTCGAGTACCCATAGGGATAGTAAATATGACCTGAGTTGAGCCAATAATTACCTCATCACGTCTAGCGATTTCAAAATATCTCCTTTTCTCTCAACGAGAGCGGAAACATTTTACTTCCCTAAGTATAGAGTTAGTGGTGCATATGTCCATAATACACATATCATGTTTCATCAGATTGACCCCCGTAGAAATCTATATATAGACTTGAGGATTCTCAATATGAAAATCACTGTCAGATATATAGAATACATACAAATGTATTGCACTAAAGTGCTGATACAATATATTGTAATATACAATATATGATGACAACAATACTTATGTTCTTATTAGAACAGCAGAAATGGACATAAATTATGTTGACCACTGAGGAGATTGAGAGACTTTTCATAGTCTCCAAACATGTTGGTTGGGACATATTCAACCATCATGTTCTCCATGCCCATAGGGTCCCGTCATCGCTAGTGATGTCAGGTTGAAGGTTGAAGTGAGCTTCAAACCTTTTCCCTTGAGGTCATCTACGTCCCAGGGATTGCTAATACAGAATAACCAAATGCTGAGATCTGGATCGATATAATACCTTATGATGTATAATGCAACATATTTTTTTCTGTTAGCAGTGTGCCTCCGACTAGAGGTGAATCCACGAGTCTTGGATTGCACACATTCTCCCATGAGACACAAGAGCGATCATGATGTACATGGCCCAGGTGGGCTCATGTGGCCATTGGTGGCCATTGAGGACGAATGCCTCAAATTCTCTAGCCACCAGTTACCAGAGATAATTAATTTACGATTAGTAAATTAAAGACCATCATGGTTGATGTTGTAATGAACTTTGCAAAATTATTGATATTTCAAGAAGTTGGCTTGAAATCATGAGTGTGAATCTCAAATTGCTAAGTATGACACCTTGAAGATAATCTCCAAAATGGAGTAGATCTCGCATCACTAGGGAGTATATATAGTGTGATGAAATCAGTAGATACTCATCACTAATCTCTTATGTCATGACTTATTAAAATGTGTGGGAGAGCACTTTGTAAAGCAATCATAATGTCAAAATGACAAAATGTAGGCTTTAACAATAGTCAAATGATAGGCAGTAGATCTATATGACTATCTTGTGATTTCAATCATCAATTCTGACGAAAGTCACTTTGAATTTTGCAAGTTAATTCTTGCTCGTATTAAGTCAAATATAACTTAATTAAGATGAATTAATTTTATTTGCAAGAAATTAAAAAAATCTCAATTGCAAATAGTGGATGTATAATCTCAACATGTCAAACATGGAAATATATGGCATCCATATGTTCTGGAATACATAGTACTCTATAGAAAATACAGTACTAAGCAGAAGTAAATTATTGTGGTCAGCGGACTAGATTCAGCCCACAAGCAGCAATTGGCCTAGTTGGCTCATTAGGGGCCCAGCCTACCGAACAGATAAGGTGTGGGGAGAGAGCAGTTAGGGATCGGAAATTCCCACCGGCTCTCAATCCCATCCGACAAGACGATGCTGGCGGCGGCGACCACCCACCAACAAGCCCATTCGAACAAGCGCTCGGGCTCTTTGCTGATGCTCTCGCTCGCTCTAGCGGCATCCACAGCTGGCGTGATGACCCACAAGCATAGGGGATCAATCATAGTCCTTTCGATAAGTAAGAGTGTCGAACCTAACGAGGAGCAGAAGGAAATGACAAGTGATTTTCAGCAAGGTATTTTCTGTAAGCACTAAAATAGTCGGTAACAGGTAGTTTGATAGCAAGATAATTTGTAATGGACAAGTAGCAGTAACAGTAAATAAAGTGCAGCAAGGTAGCCCAATCCTTTTGTGGCAAAGGACAGGCCAAAACGGTCTCTTATGATAAGCAAAGCGTTCTTGAGGGTACACGGGAATTTCATCTAGTCACTTTCATCATGTTGATTCGATTCGTGTTCGCTACTTTGATAATTTGATATGTGGGTGGACTGATGCTTGGGTGCTGTTCTTACCTGAACAAACCTCCCACTTATGAATAACCCCCTCGCAAGCATTGATACGTCTCCAACGTATCTATAATTTTTTATTGTTCCATGCTATTATATTATCTTTTTTGGATGTTTTATATGCATTAATATGCTATTTTATATTATTTTTGGAACTAACCTATTAACCTAGAGCCCAGTGTCAGTTTCTATTTTTTCCTTGTTTTTGAGTTTTACATAGAAGGAATATCAAAGGGAGTCCAAACAGAATAAAACTTTCACGATGATTTTTCTTGGACAGAATACACCTACGTGACTTGTAGAGAGGGCCAGAAGGTTCCCGAGGAGGCCACAAGCCTGCCAGGCGCGCCCTGAGGGCTTGTGGGCCCCTCGGAGGTCTCCCAACCCTAATCTTTGCACTATAAATTCCCAAATATTCCCAAACCATCAGAGGCATCCACCAAAATACTTTTCCGCCGCCGCAAGCCTCTATTCCCGTGAGATCCCATCTTGGGGCCTTTTCCGACGATCTGCCGGAGGGGGATTCGATCACGGAGGGCCTCTACATCAACCTTTCTTCCCTTCCGATGATGTGTGAGTAGTTTACCACAGACCTACGGGTCCATAGCTAGTAGCTAGATGGCATCTTCTCGCTCTTTGATCTTCAATACAATGTTCTCCTCGATGTTCTTGGAGATCTATTCGATGTAATACTTTTTTGCGGTGTGTTTGTTGAGATCCGATGAATTGTGGATTTATGATTAGATTATCTATGAATATTATTTGAGTCTTCTCTGAACTCTTTTATGCATGATTAAGATATCTTTGTATTTCTCTTCGAACTATCGGTTTGGTTTGGCCAACTAGATTGGTTTTTCTTGCAATGGGAGAGGTGCTTAGTTTTGGGTTCAATCTTGCAGTGTCCTCACCCAGTGACAGAAGGGGTAGCGAGACACATATTGTATTGTTGCCATCAAGGATAAAAAGATGGGGTTTATATCATATTGCTTGAGTTTATCCCTCTACATCATGTCATCTTACTTAAGGCGTTACTCCGTTCTTTTGAACTTAATACTCTAGATGCATGCTGGATAGCGGTCGATGTGTGGAGTAATAGTAGTAGATACAGAATCGTTTCGGTCTACTTGTCACAGACGTGATGCCTATATTCATGATCATTGCCTTAGATATCATCATAACTTTGCGCTTTTCTATCAATTGCTCAACAGTAATTTGTTCACCCACCGTATGCTATCTTCAAGAGAGAAGCCTCTAGTGAAACCTATGGCCCCCGGGTCTATTTTCCATCATATATTTTTAGATCTATAAACCAAAAAACCCAAAAATACCTTGCTGCAATTTATTTATATTTACTTTAGTTTGCTCTTTTATTTATCTTTTATACCTATCTCTATTAGATCTCACTCTTGTTCGAGACCGTGAAGGGATTGAAAACCCCTTTTTCGTGTTGAGTGCAAGTGTTTGTTAGTTTGTGCAGGTGCATAGATTGGAGACTTGCTTGTGCCTCCTACTGGATTGATACCTTGGTTCTTAACTGAGGGAAATACTTATCTCTACTTTGCTGCATCACCCTTTCCTCTTCAAGGGAAAAATCAACGCAAGCTCAAGAAGTAGCAGGAAGAATTTCTGGCGCCGTTGCCGGGGAGGTTCTACATCAAGCCTACCAAGTACCCATCATAAACTATCATCTCTTGCATTACATTATTTGCCATTTGCCTCTCGTTTTCCTCTCGCCCACTTCTAAAACGTTTTCAGAAAAACACAAAAATATTTGCTTTTTTATTCGCCCTTCTTTCGTTTGTCCTTTTGTTTGCTTTTTGTTTGCCCGTGTGCTATATTGCTTGCCTTGTCATGATGTCTCAAGAAAATACCAAATTGTGTGACTTTTCCAATACTAATAATAATGATTTTATTAGTACTCCGATTGCTCCCGCCACTAGTGCAGAATCTTATGAAATTAATGCCGCTTTGTTGAATCTTGTTATGAAAGTACAATTTTCCGGCCTTCCTAGTGAAGATGACGCATCCCATCTAAATACTTTTGTTGAATTGTGTGATATGCAAAAGAAAAAAGATGTGGATAATGATATTGTCAAATTGAAGCTATTTCCGTTCTCGCTACGAGATCGTGCTAAAACTTGGTTTTCATCTTTACCTAAAAATAGTATTGATTCATGGAATAAGTGTAAAGATGCTTCTATTTCCAAGTATTTTCCTCCCGCTAAGATCATCTCCCTTAGGAACGATATAATGAATTTTAAGCAACTTGAGCATGAACATGTTGCACAATCTTGGGAGAGGATGAAATTGATGATAAGAAATTTCCCTACTCATGGTTTAAGTTTATGGATGATCATACAAAAAATTTATGCCGAATTGAATTTTGCATCTAGAAAACTTTTAGATTCCGTCGCGGGAGGTACTTTTATGGATATTACATTAGGAGAAGCTACTAAACTCCTAGATAATATTATGGCAAATTACTCAAAATGGCACACCGAAAGATCTTCTACTAGTAAAAAAGTGCATGCGATTGAAGAAATTAATACTTTGAGTGGAAAGATGGATGAACTTATGAAATTGTTTGCTAGTAAGAGTGCTCCTATTGATCCTAATGATATGCATTTGTCCACTTTGATTGAGAATAATAATGAATCTATGGATGTGAATTTTGTTGGTAGGAACAATTTTGGTAATAACGCGTATAGAGGTAATTTCAATCCTAGGCAGTTTCCTAGTAATTACTCTAATAATTATGGTAATTCCTACAACAATTCTTATGGAAGTTATAATAAAATACCCTTTGATCTTGAGAATAATATTAAAGATTTCATTAGTTCTCAAAAGAATTTCAATGCTATGTTAGAAGAAAAATTGCTTAAGATTGATGATTTGGCTAGGAACGTTGATAGAATTTCTCTTGAGATTGAATCTTTGAAGATTAGATCTATGCCACCCAAGCATGATATTAATAAATCTCTGAAAGCTATTAAAATTTCTATGGATGAATACAAAGAAAGAACCGCTAGGATGCGTGCTTAGCGCGATTGGTTTGTAAAAGCATGTTCTTCTATTTCTTATGATAATAATGATGAACATCTTAAAGTGATTGGTGTAACTCCTATTGAATCTTTGTTTTCTAATATGAATCTTGATAAAGATGGGACTGGAGATGAGTCAACTTTAGCTAGAAGGCGTCCCAATAATTTGGAGTTTAAAGATCTTAATGAAAAAAAATGATAAAAGTGGGATTGGAGAGGTCAAAACTTTAAGTAGCGATGAACCCACTCTTTTGGATTTCAAGGACTTTAATGTTGGGGAACGTTGCATGGGAAACAAAAAATTTCCTACGCTCACCAAGATCCAATCTAGGAGATGACCATCTACGAGAGGAGAGATTGGATCTACATACCCTTGTAGATCGCTAAGCAGAAGCGTTAAGGAACGTGGTTGATGTAGTCGAACGTCATCGCGGTCCAATCACGATCCGTCCCGCGAACTCCAGATCTAGTGCCGAATGGACGGCACCTCCGCGTTCAACACACATACGGGTTGATGATGCCTTCACCTCCTAGATCCAGCGAGTGATGGTGAAGTAGTAGCTCGAGTCCTCCGGTAGCACAACGGCGTGATGGCGGTGGTGGTGGAGAAATCTCAGCAGAGCTTCGCTAAGCACTACGGAGAAGAAGATGGACTACGAGGGAGAGGAAGGACAGCCTCATGGTGTGGAGATGCACTCAAGGATGCGGCTGCCCACTCTCTGCCTCTCTATATATAGGGGGAAGGGAGGAAGAGGGGGCGCCCTATATCCCATCTAGGGGGGCGGCGACCACAAGGGATGGGAAACCCTAGATGGGTTTTGGCCCTCCCCTAGGAGACTTGGCCCCCAAGCCAGGTGGAGGCAAAACCCTAGGGAGGCACTCCCACCTCTTCTGGCAACGTGGGATGGGGTGAGGGGGGCGCACATCCCCTTAGTGGGCTGGTGTGCCCCCTCCCCTTGGCCCATGAGGCCCCCCAACACTTGTCGAGGCCCCCCGAAACCCCTTTCAGTCATGCTGGTCATCACCCGGTACCCCCGAAACAATTCCGGAATCCAATACCCTTCGTCTAATATATCAATCTTCACCTCCAGACCATTCCAGAGTTCCTTGTCATGTCCGGGATCTCATCCGAGACTCCAAACAACCTTCGGTAACCACCATAATGACTCGACTATACTTATATCGTCACCAAACGTTAAGTGTGTAGACCCTGCGGGTTCGACAACTATGCAGACATGACCGAGACACCTCTACGGTCAATAACCAATAGCGGGACCTAAATGTCCATATTGGTTCCCACATATTCTATGAAGATCTTATCGGTCGAACCTCGATGTCAAGGATTCAACTAATCCCGTATGCAGTTCCCTTTGTCTATCGGTATGTTACTTGCCCGAGATTTGATCGTCGGTATCTCCATACCTAGTTCAATCTCATTACTGGCAAGTCTCTTTACTCATTCCGTAATACAAGATCACGTGGCTAACTCTTTAGTCACATTGCTTGCAAGCTTACTCTGATGTTGTATTACCGAGTGGGCCCTGAGATACCTCTCCGTCATACGGAGTGACAAATCCTAGTCTTGATCCATGCCCACTCAACAGACACCCTCGGAGATACCTGTAGAGCACCTTTATAGTCACCCAATTATGTTGCAATGTTTGGTACACACAAGTCACTCCTCCGGTGTCAGTGAGTTGCATGATCTCATGGTCATAGGAACATATACTTGACATGCAGAAAACGATAGCAATAAACTTGATACGATCATATGCTACGTTCATAGTTTGGGTCTTGTCCATCACATCATTCTCCTAATGATGTGATCCCACTATCAAATGACAACTCATGTCTATGGCTAGGAAACCATAGCCATCTTTGATCAATGAGCTAGTCTAGTAGAGGCTCACTAGGGACACGTTGTTATCTATGTATCCACACATGTATCTGAGTTTCCAATCAATACAATTCTAGCATGGATAATAAACGATTATCATGAACTGGGAAATATGATAATAACCAATTTATTATTGCCTCTAGGGCATATTTCCAATAGTATCCCACTTGCACTAGAGTCAATAATCTAGTTCACATCACCATGTGATCAACACCCAATGAGTTCTGGGGTTAGATCATGTTATGCTTGTGAGAGAGGTTTTAGTCAACGGGTCTGCAACATTCAAATCCGCGTGTACTTCGCAAATCTCTATGTCATATTGTAGATGCTGCTACCACGCTCCACTTGGAGCTATTCCAAATGGCTGCTCCACTATACGTATCCGGTTTGCTACTGAGACTCATCCGGATTGGTGTTAAAGCTTGCATCAACGTAACCCTTTACGCCAAACTCTTTATCACCTCCATAATCGAGAAACATTTCCTTATTCCGCTAAGGATAATTTTGACCGCTGCCCAGTGATCCACTCCTGGATCACTTTTGTAC
The DNA here is from genome assembly GCA_011799875.1 of Thinopyrum elongatum. Lineage (NCBI taxonomy): Eukaryota > Viridiplantae > Streptophyta > Magnoliopsida > Poales > Poaceae > Thinopyrum > Thinopyrum elongatum. Next base: position 605,755,746 of record CM022298.1, read on the forward strand.
CCCCCTTGCCAGACACGTGGCAAGGCACACATCAGGTGCGGCACACAGCATGGCATACTGTATAGAGCCTATGGCTAAGGCATAGGGGACGACCTTCATCCTTTCTCTTTCTTCTGCCATGGTCGATCTTTGAGTCTTACTCAACTTCACACCTTACAACTCAGGCAAGAACTCCTTCTTTGACTGATCCATTTTGAACTCCTTCAAAATCATGTCAAGGTATGTGCTCTGTGAAAGTCTTATCAGACGTCTTGATCTATCTCTACAGATCTTGATGCCCAATATGTAAGCAGCTTTACCCATGTCTTCCTTTAAAAAACTCCTTTCAAACAACCCTTTATGCTTTCCAGAAATTCTACATCATTTCCGATCAACAATATGTCATCCACATATACTTATCAGAAATGTTGTAGTGCTCCCACTCACTTTCTTGTAAATACAATTTTCTTGCAAACTTTGTATAAACCCAAAAGCTTTGATCACCTCATCAAAGCATATGTTCCAACTCCGAGATGCTTGCTCCAGTCCATAGAGGGATCACTGGAGCTTGCATACCTTTTAGCATCCTTAGGATCAACAAAACCTTCTGGTTGTATCACATACAAACTTTTCTCACGGAAACCATCAAGGAAACTTTGTTTTGGCATCCATCTGCCAGATTTCGTAATTGAAAATGCAGCAACTGCTAACATAATTCCAACAGACTTTAGCATCGCTATGAGTGAGAAAGTCTCATCATAGTCAACTCCTTAAACTTGTCGGAAACTTCTTTGTGACAAGCCGAGCTTCACAAATGGTGACATTACCATCAGCGTCTGTCTTCTTCTTAAAGATCCATTTATTCTCAATGGCTTGCCGATCATCGGGCAAGTCCACCAAAGTCCATACTTTGTTCTCATACATGGATCCTATCTCGGATTTCATGGCTCCTAGCCACTCGTTGGAATCCGGGCCCACCATCGCCTTTCCATAGCTCATAGGTTCACCGTTGTCCAACAACATGACCTCTAAGATAGGGTTACCGTACTACTCAGAAGCTGTACGTTCCCTTGTCGACCTATGAGGTTCGATAGTAACTTGAGCCGAAGCTTCATGATCATCATCATTAGCTTCCTCTTCAACTGACATAGGTGCCACAGAAACATCTTTCTGTGCTGTGCTACTCTCTGGTTGAAGTAAAGGTTCAACAACTTCATCAAGTTCTATCTTCCTCCCACTCAGTTCTTTCGAGAGAAACGCTTTCTCTAGAAAGGGCCCGTTCTTAGAGGCAAACACTTTGCCCTAGGATCTGAGATAGAAGGTATACCCAACCGTCTCTTTTGGGTATCCTATGAAGACGCATTTGTCCGCTTTGGGTTCGAGCTTTTCCGGCTGAAGCCTTTTGACATAAGCATCGCAGCCCCAAACCTTAAGAAACGACAACTTAGGTTTCTTGCCAAACCATAGTTCATACGGTGTTGTCTCCACGGACTTAGATGGTGCCCTATTTAAAGTGAATGTAGTTGTCTCTAATGCATAACCCCAAAACGATAGTGGTAGATCGGCAAGAGACATCATAGAATGCACCATATCCAATAAGGTACGATTACGACGTTCGGACACACCATTGTGCTGTGGTGTTCCAGGTGGCATCAACTATGAAATAATTCCACATTGTCTTAAGTGATTGCCAAACTCATAACTCAGATATTCTCCCCCTCGATCGGATCGTAGGAATTTAATCTTCTTGTTACGATGATTCTCAACTTCACTCTGAAATTGCTTGAACTTTTCAAACGTTTCAGACTTATGCTTTATTAAGTAAATATACCCATATCTACTCAAATCGTCGGTGAAGGTGAAGAAATAATGATATCCACTGCGCGCGTCAACACTCATCGGACCGCACACATCAGTATGTATGATTTCCAACAAGTCACTTGCCCGTTCCATTGTACCGAAAAACGGGGTTTTAGTCATCTTGCCCATAAGGCATGGTTCACATGTGTCAAGTGATTCAAAATCAAGTGACTCCAAAAGTCCATCAGCATGGATTTTCTTCATGCGCTTTACACCAATATGACTTAAGCAGCAGTGCCACAAGTATGTGGTACTATCATTATTAACTTCGCATCTTTTGGCATCAATATTATGAACAACTGTATCACTACGATCAAGATTCAATAAACCATTCACATTGGGTGCATGACCATAGAAGGTATTATTCATGTAAATAGAATAACCATTATTCTCTGACTTAAATGAGTAACCGCATTACAATAAACACGATCTCATCATGTTCATGCTCAACGCAGAGACCAAATAACATTTATCTAGGATTAACACTAATCCCGAAGGTAGAGGGAGCGTGCGATGGTGATCACATCAACCTTGGAAACACTTCCAACACACATCGTCACCTCGCCCTTAGCTAGTCTCCGTTTATTCCACGGCTTTTGTTTTGAGTTACCAATATTAGCAACTGAACCGGTATCTAATACCCAGGTGCTACTAGGAGTACTAGTAAGGTAGTACACATCAATAACACGTATATCAAATATACTTTTGTTGAAGTTGCCAGCCTTCTTATCTACCAAGTATTTGGGGCAGTTCCGCTACCAGTGACCGTTCCCCTTACAATAGAAGCACTTAGTCTCGGGTTTGGGTTCAACCTTGGGCTTTCTTCACTGGAGCGGCAACTGGCTTGCCATTCATGAAGTTTCCCTTCTTGCCCTTGCCCTTCTTGAAACCAGTGGTCTTGTTAACCATCAACACTTGATGCTTCTTCTTGATTTCTACCTTTGCGGCCTTAACCACCGTGAACTGCTCCGGGATCATCTCCATCCTTTGCATGTTATAGTTCATCATGAAGCTCTAGTAGCTTGGTGACAGTGACTGGAGAACTCTGTCAATCACTATCTTATCTGGAAGATTAACTCCCACTTGATTCAAGCGATTGTAGTACCCAGACATTCTGAGCACATGCTCACTGTCTGAGCTATTCTCCTCCATCTTGTAGGCAAAGAACTTGTTAGAGGTCTCATACCTCTCAACACGGGCATGAGCCTGAAATACCAATTTCAGCTCTTGGAACATCTCATATGTTCCATGCCGTTCAAAACGTCTTTGGATCCCCGATTCTTAGCCGTAAAGCATCGCACACTAAACTATCAAGTAGTCATCAGAACGTGTCTGCCAGATGTTCACCACTTCCATAGACGACGCTAGAGGGGTTGGCACACCGAGCGGTGCATCAAGGACATAAGCGTTCTATGCAGGAGTGAGGACAATCCTCAGACTACGGACCTAGTCCGCATAATTGCTTACAATATCTTTCAACTTAGTCTTTCTCTAGGAACGTATTAAAATAGGGAGCTACAACGCGAGTTATTGATCTAAAACATAATTTGCAAAGACAACTTAGACTATTGTTCATCATAATGAGTTCAATTAATCATATTACCTAAGAACTCCCACTCAAATCAACATCCCTTCGGTTGTCCGAGTGTAACATGATCCAAATTCACCAATCCAAGTCCGATCATCACGTGAGATGAGGTGGTTTCAATGGTGAACATCTCCATGTTGATCATATCTACTATATGACTCATGCTCGACCTTTCGGTCTCTTGTGTTCCGAGGCCATGTCTATACCTGCTAGGCTCGTCAAGTTTAACCCAAGTGTTCCGCATGTGCAAAACTGGCTTGCACCCGTTGTATGTGAACGTAGAGTCTATCACACCCAATCATCACGTGGTGCTTCGAAACGACGAACTTTCGCAACGGTGCACACTTGGGGAGAACACAATTTTATCTTGAAATTTTAGTGAGGGGTCACCTTATAATGCTACCATCGTCCTAAGCAAAATAAGATTCATAAAAGGATTAACATCACATGCAAATCGTAAGTGACATGATATCGCCATCAACTTGTGCTTTTGATCTCCATCTCCAAAGCACCGGCATGATCTCCATCGTCACCGGCATGACACCATTGTAAGTGCATCTAGTGCCACCCCTAGTTGGTTTTGGAGTATTGACGACAAACGTGGTTGAGGGACTAATGTGTTTGTGAGAATTGCAGGATAACATAGGTAGTAGTCCCTCATTGATTCGGTTTACCTACCAAAGATGACCACTGAAAATGTATGAAGACATTGAAGACAATGCTGGTTCATGAAGACATTCACGTTGAAGATAATAACGTGTGAAGACATTCACTTGAAGACTATGGAGTGCGAAGACATAGTTTCTTTCGTAGTTTCCTTTTCTTCTTTATTGTGTCATAGGAACCACCAAACTGTCAAGTGGGGTCCAAGTGAACAAAGTCAGAAGACTGATGTGATGCTCAACCCAAATCCTATGTCTTCGAGTGAAGACAATGAGAGCAAATCTTATCCAGAGTTGGATGAGTCAGCTTTGCTTGTAGCCCAAGCCAAGCTGCCGCGTGTGTTTGAAATCCGACCATTAGACACGTGTCGGTTCCTTAGTGACCCAGGGTCATTTCGGACATATCATGTCGGGTTGCCTGCTGGCTATAAATAGCCCACCCCCTCCACCATAAATTGGTGGCTGCTCAGAGTTAGTACACGGCTTTTGTCGTTTGAGAGCAACCCACCTCCGAAGCCTTTGAGAAAGAGAATCCTTGCAAGGACAAAACCCAAAACACCCAGAGCCAAAGAGTGTTAGGCATCACTGAAGTCTTTTTGTCCGCGTGATCTGAAGACTTATTACACTTGAGGACTGTGTATCCTCCAGTCGGTTAGGTGTCATGTTCTGAGGATCCAAGAGTCATTGAGGATTGCCGGTGAATGGAGTCTGTGAAGGTTTGGAAGTCTACCTTGAAGACTTACCTGAGTGATTGGGCGGGGACTAAGTGTCCTTAGCTCAAGGGGAATAAGGTGAAGACGTGGTCTTCTGAGTTCAATCTCAGCCTCCCTAACCAGACGTATGATACGTCTCCAACATATCTATAATTTTTGATTGTTCCATGCTATTATATTATCATTCTTGGATGTTTTACAATCATTTTATAGCAACTTTATATCATTTTTGGGACTAACCTATTGACATAGTGCCCAGTGCCAGTTGTTGTTTTTTGCTTGTTTTTTACATCATAGAAAATCAATACCAAACGGAGTCCAAACGTAGCGAAACTTTTTATAGATTTTTTCTGGACTAGAAGACACCCGGTGGGCCAAAGAAGTACCAGAGGGGAGCTCCGAGGAGAGCACAACCCACCAGGGCGCGCCTGGGGGCCCAGGCGCGCCCAGGTGGGTTGTGCCCACCTCGGTGGCCTCCCACACCGCCTCTTCACCCTATAAATTGTCAAATATTCCAAAAACCCTCGGGGTAACCCTAGATCAGAAGTTCCACCGCCGCAAGCCTCTGTATCCACGAAAAACCAATCTAGACCCTGTTCCGGTACCCTGCCAGAGGAGGAAATCATCACCGGTGGCCATCTTCATCATCCCGGCGGCCACCATGATGAGGAGGGAGTAGTCCACCCTCGGGGCTGAGGGTTTGTACCAGTAGCTATGTGTTTAATCTCTCTCTCTCTCGTGTTCTTGAGATGGCACGATCTTGATGTATCGCAGGCTTTGGTAATATAGTTGGATCATATGGTGTTTCTCCCTCTCTATCTTGTTGTGATGAATTGAGTTTTCCCTTTGAGATTTTGTTTTAGCGGATTGAATACTTTTATGGATTTGAGAGCACTTGATATATGTCCTGCATATGAATACCCATGGTGACAATGGGGTATTATATTGATTCACTTGATATATGTTTTGGCAGTCAACTCGTGGATTCCCGAGGTGACATTGGGGTAATCTATGCATAGGGGTTGATGCATGTTTTCGTCCTTGTTTCTCCGGTAGAAATCTTGGGGCAGTCTTTGAGGTTCTTTGGGTTGGATTGAGTATTATGAATCTAAAATTATTTGGTGTTATCTTAGTATGAACTATTGATAGATCGATCGGAAAGAATAGCTTTGAGGGGGTTTCGTACCCTACAAACAATTTCTTCTTATGTTCTCCGCTAGATAGGAACTTTGGAGTGATTCTTCATCACACGTTGAGGGATGGTTGTATGATCCAATTAGATTAGCATTGTTGAGAGATTGCACTAGCGAAAGTACGGACCCTAGGCCTTGGTTTCAAGCATTGCAATACCGTTTGTGCTCCGTTTTATCACTTGCTACCTTGCTATTTTTATTTATTCAGATTATAAAAATAGATTTCTACCATCCATATTACACTTTTATCACCATCTCTTCGCCGAACTAGTGCACCTATACAATTTGCCATTGTATTGGGTGTGCTGGGGACACAAGAGACTTCTTATTATTTGGTTGCAGGGTTGTTTGAGAGAGACCATCTTCATCCTACACCTCCCACGGATTGATAAACCTTAGGTCATCTACTTGAGGGAAATTTCTACTGTCCTACAAAACTCCGCTTGGAGGCCCAACACGAGTCTACAAGATTCAAATAGCGTAGTAGACATCAACGTACAGTTGTCACAGCAACTGGAATTGGTCTACCAAATCCTTGTTTTCGTCAAGCTACTGGTTCTATCACTTCCCCTTACTTACTGTTTAGCTTCGTGAAGTCATTGCTTGGTTGCCCTGTTTGGCTTCACAGTGTGAAGACAATCTTTCTGATTGCATAATTGGCTTCATACTGTCTTCCTATTACAATCTGTTCTACCTAGCTGCTATTTGCCTTCGTACTTTCATTGTATTGCTTACTTGTCTATGGCCTGTCTAGTGTAGTTTATCTTCCGCTGCATATCATATAGGATCATTTTAGTCAGTTGTCTTCGAAGACATCAGTCTTTGAAGACTTTCACAAAAATCGCCTATTCACCCCCCCCTAGTCGATAACTAGCACTTTCAATTGGTATCAGAGCAAGGTGCTCCCTCGTTCTGTGTGATTCGGTTTAACCACCTGGAGTTTTGGCTATGTCGACTATAGGGATAATCAAAGTCTCCGCTGCGTGCCTCGTCTTCGATGGCACTGATTACCCCTACTGGAAGAATAAGATGCGCATGCATCTTGAAGCCATTGACATCGACCCCTGGTATGTCGTCAGGACTGGTGTTCCCAAAGTCGGTGAAGGTGTCACCGTTGCTGATGTCAAGAGATTCGCACAACTGGAGTCAACCGCCAAGAACATCATCTGTGGTCATCTGACCAAAGGGCAGTATGGCCGTGTGAGTGCTCTGGAAACTGGGAAGCTAGTCTGGGACTGGCTGTCCAAGGTCAACGAAGGCGTCTCAACACAGAGAGACTCAAGGATTGATGTGCTACGCAATCTCTTCAACCGCTTCAAGAGGAATGACAATGAGAATGTCTAGCTCACTTTCGACCGCCTCACTGATATCACAAATGAGCTTCTCGCACTTGGCGCCACTGAAATCACCAAGCATGAAATAGTGAAGAAGCTATTGAGATCACTTGACAGCTCATTTGACACCTTGGCCCTGATGATTCAAGAACGCCCTGACTTCAAAGATCTCGATCCGTCTGACATACTTGAGAGGCTCAACACACATGAGTTCCAGCTATCTGAGAAGAGAGATATATCTGGCCCCAATTATGGCCGGTCCCGTGCTTTGAAGGCAAAAGATGTTTCCTCATCTGAAGAATAATCTGACTGCAGTTTTGATGATCCTGAAGACATTGGCAAAGAGCTAGCAATGCTCGTGAGAAAGTTCCAAAAGTTCTCTAAGAAAAATTGCTTCGGAAAGTCTTCAAGATCAAGCTCCAAGAACGATGAGGCTTCCACTCGTGACCACAAGAAGAGAACATGCCACAAATGCAAGAAGCCAGGTCACTACATATCTGAATGTCCTCAATGGGACAAGGAAGCCAAGAAAAAGAAGAAGAGCAAAGAATATGACTCCGATGACAAGAAGAAGAAGAAATCTTCAAAGTCTTCTTCAAAGTCTTCCTCACACAAGAAGAGCTCATCTAGCAAGGCTCGTGCATTCATTGGCAAGGAGATGGATTCTGAGGAGGAGTCTGCTTCTGAGGAGGCGGAGGTGGAGTTTGAGGAGGAGTCTGACTCAGGCGTGGCAAGCCTGGCTCTGGCTTCACCATTCGTCGCCAAGTCCATCTTCAACCCTGAAGACAATGGTCACGATGTCGATGTCGAAGTCAATGATGACGATGACTCTGCTCCCACCTACTGCTTCATGGCAAGAGGTGCTAATGTAAACTCACGCGATGCTTACTTTCAGACCTCTAGTGAAGATGACTCTGAATGTGAATCCAAACCCAGCTATAAGACTCTTGCTAAGATTGCAACTGAACAGCAAAGAGCCATGGAAAAGATTCAAAAATTGCTAGACAAAAGCGATGACCTGTTGGACGAGGAAATGAATCGAACCCAGTCCTTAATCGAAGACATCAAAAACCTTCACGTTAAGTACGAGGAACTTGAAGTCGTCATGAAACCCTCTCAGCTACTCATGAGAAGCTTTCCTATGATTATCTTCAAAGGAAGCAAGATCTAGAGAAACTGAGAGCATCTCATGAAGATCTTCAAAAGGAAAACGATTCACTACTCGCTTAACAGATCAGTTCCGCTCAGGAAGATTTTGTGCCACCTTGCTTAAAATGCCTTGAGCATGACAATGTCGTTTCCATTGCTGGATGTTCTACTGCTTCTGAAGTTACAATATCTTCACCTGCTGATGTGGTAACTAACCACTCTTCTGAGGATGCCACTACTATTTCTGATGAGAATGCCGGGTTGAAGACATTGCTTGAAACAGGCATGTACAAAAGCCTCAAAGGGCATCAGACACTCTGCGATGTCCTCAAGAAACAGATTCTGAACTGTAACTCTAGGAAAGAGGGTGTTGGTTTCGAGAGGAAAATGAATGCTGATGGTTCTTACTGGAAGCCTGAGCAGTACCCCAAAACCACATGGGTTGCTACAAAGGGTCCTTCAGTAGATCCATCCACTTTGTCTGGCTTCACTTGTGCTAACCCGATTGTCATTGATGAGTCATTTGACTCAAACTATAAATTGTTCAAGAATCAGAATGGTGAAGTGTTTGCCAGGTTTATTGGAACTAACTGCAGGAATGTGTCTCCTATGAAGAAGATCTGGGTTCCCAAAAGTTGTCTTGAGAATCTTCCCGTGAATGTCATCATGACACCACCAGGGAAGAAGACAAGCACCAGATCAAAGGCTTCATACAGATAGAGGACCTCTCAAGGTCACCCTAACACCAATGTTTTGCAGGGAAGCCAACATCAGACTCATGAATATGAGCGTGTTTCTTCAAACCGCTATGTTCACAAGTCAAAGAACTTTTCTGCATATTCTTATGAGTACTATTCTCCTCCTGCAAAACTATTTGCTAGGGCTCCAAAGCCAAAGTTCTCAGATGCTGCACTTAGACTCATTGCTTCTAAGAGACCCCTTAAAATGTGGGTGGTTAAGAAGAATTAACTTCTCTTGCAGGGAAAGGTCTCCAGCCAGAAATCATTGACTTCTGAAGACAATGATGGGGACCTAAAACATCTTGTGGGACGCAAGATAAAATGTCAAAATGGTCTTATCATTTATTTTGTCCCTGGATTTCTTTATGATCATCCCATCTTACCATCCAAGAATCTTAACTTTGATAGTATGCTTGTTCGTCAAATGTTTATGCTTCACAATACTCTTGGTGAAGCCTATCCCGCTAACTGCACTGTAGGGTACGACTCCGAAAGCTACTGAATGGATTATGGACAGTGGATGCACTAACCATATGACTGGTGATCGAAGTCTTCTCATGGATTCAACTCTCCGACCGTCTACTAAAAGTCATATCACATTTGCTGACACTGGTACAAGCAAGGTATTGGGCCTAGGTAGAGTTGCTATCTCAAAGGATCAACACATGGATAAAGTGATGCTTGTTGAATCCCTTGGATACAACTTAATGTCTGTCTCAATGTTTTGTGACCTTGACATGATTGTGATATTTGGAAAATATCATTTCCTTGTGCTTATGGCTTCTGACAAATCTCTAGTCTTCGAAGGTTATCGAACAGGTGATCTGTATATGGTAGATTTCTCCGTAGGACCACAGCTTGCCATATGTCTTCTAGCCAAAGCTTCAGAATGCTGGCTTTGGCATCTAAGGCTAGGACATGCAGGCATGAGGAACTTGCACACTCTTGTGAAGAAGAAGCATATCATTGGCATCGAGGGCGTCAAGTTCAAGAAGGATCATCTATGTGGTGCTTGTGAAGCCGGGAAGATGACTAGGGCAAAACACCCCTCGAAGACAATCATGACGACTTCACGTCCCTTCGAGCTGCTTCACATGGACCTATTTGGCCCTACTCACTACTCAACCCTTACTACCACTGCACATCTTTATGGCTTCGTTATTATTGATGATTGTTCTAGATATACCTGGGTGCACATAATTCTCTATAAGACTGAAGTGCAGGATGTCTTCAGATGCTTCGCCAACCGTGCCATGACCAACTATGGCATCAAGATCAAGCACATCAGGAGTGACAATGGCACAGAATTCAAGAACACTGGCCTCGACACTTATCTTGATACATTGGGCATCACTCATGAGCTCTCTGCTCCATACACACCTCAGCAGAATGGCGTCGTGGAGCGCAAGAACAGGACCCTTATTGAGATGGCTCGTACGATGCTTGATGAGTACAAGACTCCAAGAAAGTTCTGGCCTGAAGCCATTGACACTGCATGCCATATCATCAACAGAGTTTATCTTCACAAATTCTTCAAGAAGACATCTTATGAACTACTCACTGGTAAGAAGCCAAACGTAAGCTATTTCAAAGTCTTTGGTGCTAGGTGCTGGATCAAGGATCCACATCACACTTCCAAATTTGCACCGAAAGCACTTGAAGGTTTTAGGCTTGGTTACGGAAAGGATTCGCACACCTACAGAGTCTTCAACCTCTTTCACTATAAAGTGGTTGAAACGGTAGATGTGCGGTTCGATGAGACTAACGGCTCGCAAAGAGAGCATGTGCCAAATGTGCTAGATGAAGCTTCTCCTAGTGAATCTATCAAGCTAATGGGTACTGGAGAAATCATACCCACCGAGGAACAGGCTGAAGAAGAAATCATCATTCCAGCTCCTACTCAACGAGAAGACAATGTTGAGCTAAAGATAATGTTGAAGATGAAGACACTGATCAGCAACAGCAAAATCTCCGCCCTGTTCATCCTCGTGTGGCCAATGAAGTTCAGATTGAGAAGATAATTGATTGTATCAATGCACCTGGTCCGCTTAATCGATCAAGAGCTACGCAATTAGCCAATTTTTGTGGGCACTTTGCTTTCATTTCCATCTCCGAACCCAAGAAAGTTGATGAAGCCTTCATGGAACCTGAATGGATTCAAGTTATGCAAGAAGGGCTTCAGCAGTTTGAGCTGAACAATGTTTGGGAACTTGTCAAGCGTCCTGATCCTCGCAAGCATAGCATTATTAGCACCAAATGGATCTATCGCAACAAACAAGATGAACATGGTCAAGTTGTCAGAAACAAAGCTCGTCTCGTTGCTCAAGGTTACACACAAGTGGAAGGGATTGACTTCGATGAAACCTTTGCTCCTGTAGCTAGGCTTGAAGCCATTTGCATACTGCTAGCCTATGCTAACCACAACAACATCCTTCTCTATCAAATGGATGTGAAGAGTGCCTTCCTCAACGGCAAAATTGAAGAAGAAGTATATGTAGCTCAACCACCTGGTTTTGAAGATCCAAAGCATCCTGATATGGTCTACAAGCTTAATAAGGCGTTGTATGGCCTCAAACAAGCTCCTCGCGCTTGGTATGACACTCTCAAAGACTTCCTGAAGAGCAAAGGCTTCAAACCTGGTTCTCTAGACCCCACTCTCTTCACTAAGACATATGATGGCGAGCTCTTTGTATGCCAAATCTATGTGGATGACATTATCTTCAGCTGCACTGACAAGAGATACAGTGATGAGTTTGGGCATATGATGCAAGAGCAATATCAGATGTCCATGATGGGAGAGCTGAAATTCTTCCTTGGTCTTCAAATCCATCAACAGAGAAATGGCATCTTCATATCTCAAGAAAAATACCTCAAAGATTGCCTGAAGAAGTTTGGAATGCAAGACCGCAAAGGGTACACGACGCCAATGCCAACCAAAGGCCAATTGGGCCCCGACGACAATGGTAAAGAGTTCGATCAAAAGGTATACTGCTCCATGATTGGTTCTTTACTGTATTTATGTGCATCTAGGCCAGATATAATGCTTAGCGTTTGCATGTGTGCCCGATTCCAAGCGGCACCAAAAGAATCGCATCACCTCGCTGTGAAGCGAATTCTTCGATATTTGGCTCACACCCCAACGCTAGGATTATGGTATCCAAAGGGCTCAGAGTTTGATCTAGTTGCATTCTCAGATGCTGATTCTGCTGGTGACAAGGTTGATCGCAAGTCCACATCAAGCACATGTCACTTTCTTGGACGATCTCTTGTCTGTTGTCCTTCAAAGAAGCAGAACTGTGTATCACTCTCCATTGTTGAATCTGAATACATTGCTGCTCGATCCTGTTGTGCTCAGCTTCTCTGGATGAAGCAAACTCTCAAGGACTATGGCATCAACAAGAAGAAGGTGCCCCTCTACTACGACAATGAAAGCGCCATCAAGATTGCTCACAACCCAGTTCAGCACTCGAAGACAAAGCACATTCAGATCCGTCATCACTTTCTCAGAGACCATGTGTTGAAGGAAGACATTGATATCATTCACGTCAACACTGAAGAGCAATTGGAAGATATCTTCACAAAGCCCTTGGATGAGAAAAGGTTTTGCAAGCTGCGATGTGAGCTAAATATCTTAGAATCCTCGAATGTCCTGTGAATGGACACACATCCTAACGCTTATGCATATTGATGACTTAGGTGTGCAACACACAAAGTAACATATGTCTTCAGCTCATGAAGACATACACTCTGAGTGTGAATACATTAAAGAGAAATTTGACTTCGGAGCGCCACGATAATTGTGCGCCGTGTCTAGGTCTAATACTTCCTATACGGTGGGTAATGCCACCACCAATCTTTATTGAAGATTTTTGTTTGGCGTCATGTTGCATTATCTTCAAAGTTCGTTTGTCTTCAACATTGCCTTGTCTGCATGATTTATCTTCGCAATGTTTGATTTGGTCTTCTCAGATATATATATATATATATATATATATATATATATATATATATATATATATATATATATGTATATATGTCTTCTGTCCTCTACAGCATTCACTTATAGCTATGTCTTCAAGTTGCCATTTTCTGCGCTAAGTGAATGTGATCGGACCCTAACCCCTTCCGTGCTTATCCCTCTAACTCTATCTGTCTCTTCATATGCATTTTATTAACACGTGTCAATTGTCTTCACTGCATCCTTGTCAGCTGAAGATATAAAGACAAAACATTTAAACTGCTTTTACTATCTCTATCCTTTTTGCCTGAATACCGAAGAAGCCGGAACGACCACCCGACAAACTAGGCGCGCGTGGGGTCGTGGCACAACTTTCAATCTGTTGCATGCTTGCCACGTGCCCTTCAGATGTGAACCGCCAGGGGCACCTGAGTAATTACACTATGCTGTCCCTCTTCCTTATAAATACTCAACCCCTGCGGTCATTATTTCTTCCCCCCTCGCCGTCTCGCTCAAACCCTAGCGCCACCGCTAGCATCAGTCATCGCTGGAGACGAAACGCTTCACTGCCGCGACTTCTCCGACGTCGTCTTCACGCCGGACGCAGACATCTTCTCCCCTGCCGCCACCATAGGTGTCTTCCGCCGCCAAGTTAGGGCATGAGAGATTGGACTGCTCGGCCTCCATCCTTCTCTTCTAGCAGTTCTTCGTGCGGTAAATAAGAACTCTCTTTTTACCATTTATTTGATCCGTTGAAGTATCCATATCCTCCAAAAGATGTTTTTACACTTCCAAATCAGGATCCTGTCTATTGTGAATCTCATAATCTGCAAAGAACTTTCACTTATGAATGCTTCACATCTAGTTTGATTCCTCACTTGTGCTTATTTTTGGATTCGTACAAATCTGGAACCAACTTACATCTATAAGTGAATGTCTTCGCGCTATGAGGTCATTGTCTTCAAACTAATTTATCTTCAAAATCTTCTGAGAATGCATATGACCTCTTCCCCTTCCCTCGCATCTCTAATGCTGTCACAGGTACATGTCCGTGGGAGAGTCCCTTGGTTCTCATAGTCTGCATTCATTTGCAGAGTTTTTACAGCATCATATTGAATCACCTGAAGCCAGTTCTTGTCTGACAAGTAGACTGAAGCCAGACATTGTTGTGAAGCCATTCAGTCTGAAGCCAATGGCTAGTGGGAAATCTGCTAAGAAGGGAGGCCGCCAGCGGCGTGACAACACTGCCAGAGACCTGCCTCCAGATCTCTATGAAATGTACAAGTCTAATCCAGAAGAGACCTATGGTGAGCGCAAGTCCAGAGTCCAATTGATTCGAAGTTATTGGGCAGAAGAATGGTTTCTGTATCATTATGTGACTTCTTAGTATGCGGACAAGAACGCTGTGAGGCCACCATGGGCCGATATCATTTACAAGAAGCTTCAACCCAAGACCAAGGTTGAAGCCATTGCCAAAGGCTTCTTTCCTTGCATGGTCAGAAGCCCAATGCCTGAGAATGCCGACCCATCAAGTCTTAGATGGTGTCGAGAAGATGATCTCTGTGAAGAGAATTACAAGTACGCCAAGACCTCAGCTGTCCAGAACAAGAAGGACTTCGGGTTTGACTTCAACCCGGGTCCAGCTCGACCAAGGCCCAATGGCAGCCGTGAAGCTGAACAGAATATCATTGGTCCTTTCAACAGCCTTGATGGGCTTCTCACACATATCACTGAGCAAAGGGCCAGTGTTGAAGAAGTTGCTGAGGAAGAGGAACATGCTAAAGTTCCAGAACCCCCGAAGCCTGTGAAGAAGGCTAAAGCTTCAAAATCTTCTGCTGCACCAAAAGCTTCACGTGTGAAGCCACTGAAATCTGCACCGCCTGAATCTGGTGTGCAGTCTGACAACTTATCTCGCACTTCGAAGAAGCCCAAGAAGATCTCATGGCAAGCTCTTACACCGGCAAGCATTCTTCGCAATGATGAAGATATTATCGATCTATCTAGCGATGAGGATATTGATGATGATGCCCTTGAGATGCTGATCAAGAGAAAATAGGAAGCCGAAATCATCAATGATCTGCCTCAGTTTGACACTGACATTCTCAACAACTTCATTGATGAATGTTTTGAAGAACCTCTCTTACCATCGATGATTTCCAGCTTCCGATTGGCATCAGCATGACATTTAGGGCTATATTGCCAAAGAGCTCGCAATCGCTCAAAAGGTCATTGAGCAGAAAAACAAGATTGACCATGAAAAGGCCCTCTTCAAGAAGAACATGGCCAAGCTCAGTTTCACTGAAGTGCAAAATTTCAAGCAGATGATGATTGATCTCAAGGCTGAATTTGTCAAGCGCCGTGATGAAGCCAAAGGCTCCAGAGAGCGTCTCAAGCACTATGCTGAAAAGTGCGTATAGGCTCATAATGAAGCCTTGAAGAGGAAAGCACTTGGGCATCCTGGCATTGACCCCAAGCTGGCTGCCAAGAAGAAGAAGCTAGCTGCAACTGAAGCCGAAGCTCCAAGGCAGGAAAGACCAAACATTGTCTTCCCTGCTAGCATGACTGGCTCGAAGCCAAAGGTCCCATCAGCTGCTTCTAAAAAGAAGAAGACAAAGCAGGTTGAGGCTGAGGCCAAGAAGCGAAAGCATCATGAAGCCTCTGATGCTGCTCCCTCCAAGAAGAAGCTGAAGACTAAGCCTTCAAAGTCTTCAAGAAAGGACCAAACTGCACCACCTGAGCCGTTGTTTGTTGAACCCATCTCTGTTGCCTTGCTTGCCTCCTCCAACCGCGAGCGCCGCCTAGTATTCCATGAGCCTGCTACCACAGAGGCTCATGACTCTGAAGATATTCCAGCTGCCAACACCATCGCAGCTGAAGACATTGGTCGTGAAGACAATGTAGTTGATGATGAAGTCCTTCCTCAGTTCCCCCAGATCATGCCCAAGCCAGTATCATTGCCTGCCCCCACGAGCAGTGAACAAATTAGCATTGGCGGTCCCACGACACCAATCACACAAGATGATTTCTGGGAAGAGCGCCACCCCAACACTCCGCTCCACGAGGTCATTCCTCGCACTCCACCAGCTCAAGTCACTACTCATGTGACTGAGACTCCGCAAGACACCCCTGAAGACATGGAGAAGACCACTCCCTCACCGCAGGCGTCGCCCTCTTTCCGAAGGCTTCGCCAAGGCCCAAGGCCAATGGTCTCCATGTCGAGCATTTCTGAAGAGGATGTGCAAGCCACAAGCTCAGTTGCACGTCAAGTGTTCCCTGAAGCCATCCCTACAGAAACTGCAGAATCTGAATCCAAAGAGACTGAAGATATTCTGGCTGCATCAGCCGAGGACAAAGAAGAAGAACAAGCCACTATTCCCCCTACCGTTGAAACAAGAGAGAATGAAGATGTGATTGTGCCTGACCCACCAGTTCTTGAAGCCACTGCAAATGTGGCTGCTACTGCCTCTGCTACTGAAGTCAATGACGTAGTCATGGCCGAAGACAATACACAGCCCGAAGCCACTCTTCAGACTGAAGCCCTAGATGCCACTGAAAACATTCAGCCATCCACCTCAGATGTTGCTGCTGCTCCTCTTGTACCCCACACAATGGCAAGGGCCTTCAATCGCGAAGGTGAGCTCGTAAGTGTTAGATGGCCCATAATGACACCACCTGTTGCTCTTGGTCCTCAGTATGACTACCATGTGGAGCAAAGGCCTTAGACGCAGAAGCCAAAGCCCAGGCTGTCAAGGCTTCCCAGTGCTGTTACCACTCAAGGCTCATTCAGTGTGATTAGCTTCAGAGAGCACAACACATTCTTCGACAAGGCCAAGAATCCATACAAGAAGCCAAAGATCTCCTCTGACAGGTTCTGGAGCCACCAGCAATGAAGCTATTACTCGTGCATCTTGTACAACCAGGACAGGATCTTCTCCCACAAGCGCCTGTGCTGCGATGCCATTTCTGGACTCCCCTGCCTTGAGGAAGCTCTTGACTGCTTTCGAGAAGTTGGCTTGCTCCCATTTGTCATCGACAAAGAGCACTGGAATGAAGAACTCTTGCTGCAATTCTATGCCACTCTACATATATCAGGCTACAACAGGGATCCGAAGACATGGGCCCTTGAGTGGATGTCAGGCGATGTACATCACGACGCCAAAGCTCAAGACATCATCGAGTTAACTTCCCTGCCCACTCCTGGCGATCTCTATGAGCCAGGTTGTCAGTGTTATGAGCAAGAATTGCAGAGCATCTTTCAGAAGCCTAAGCCCAACATGAGCCGGATGCTCAATATGATGAAGCCTTTGCCTGTTGATGCTGAATACCCCAAGGAATTTCTTGTCAATGACCTCGAGTACCTGCCCCGCACTATCTATCATATACTGAGGCATACTCTATGGTTAATCAAAGGGCATTCTCCTCACGCCAAGATTGAAGGCACTATGAAGATATTGGTCTTTTACATCATCAATGGCATCAGGTTCAATACTCAAGATTTCTTCATCCGTCAGTTGGCAGCTTCAGGGATTGATCTATTTAGCCTCAAGTTCTATGCCCCATGGGTCATGTGGCTGATCAAGCTTCACTCTACCATCAATTGTCAAGCTTCAGCTCGCAACCATATTGTCTTTCTGCCTGAAGTGGATATGTCCCATGAAGCCATTTATCCTGTGCCTGCCAAGGAACCTGTTCATGAAGACAATGCTGCCTTCCAAAGCTTCACACAGACACTTGAAGGAGTTCATGTGCCTAATCCACCTGCCGTTGCTGGTCCTCTTGCTGGTCAGCTCAGACTGCCGCATCATGCCAACACTGATGCAACAGCCAGCACAGTAGCTCAAAGGCCTCAGAAGCGTGCTCGTGTGCTGAATGACAGAGAGCTTCTTGTTTCACTCCATCAGAAGCAAGATAGGCATCATGACTGGATGAAGTGCCAGATGCAGAGTCTCCTTGTTGATGTCAATTGCATCCGCAATCTAGCCACCAATAACTCCTTTGTTGCTCATGAAGCCCGTCAGCGTGCCTAGAAGAGCCTCACAATGCTCTGTTCTGAAGACGATCTTCAAGCAGATGGCTTCACTGAACGCTTCAAGTTTGACTCCAGGCCTCCTCAATCTGCAAGCTGGCGTCCAACACCTTCTATTGAAGATTCTGAATACTCATCTTCGGCTCCAACTGTGGCTGCTCGAATCATCGATGAGGAGGACGACGCCACTTCACCAGTAATGGCTTCACTGCATCAGGATTCTGCCGCAGGCCCGTCTGCACCGCCCAACTCCACTATCGACCCTGCTGCCCCAACATTTTCACCAGCACCGCATGGGAACGCATAGGCACTCTGTGTCTTCCAACCTTTTTGGTCATTCTTGACAAAAGGGGGAGAAGCATATGAGTTGATAGTCTTCAAGCGGGTCTATATGGGTCGGGTGCTTATTTTTGCTAAGTTCTTACAACTCTCGTTCTTGAACTGCTGATTTTGAGTTGTAACACTTAAACCTTGATGGTCGTCCGCTACTTTTTGCTACTACCGTTTGTTGCGATGATAAATTATGCATGAAGTCATTTTGCAGACGCCCATTTCTCATTATGCATATCATTATCTTCATTACATTTGTGTATGCATGATGAATTGTCTTCATGAGTTAAAGAAGATCTCCACAAAGCAGAACCTGCCATGTGCATTTGCATTCAAAGGCAAATTACTTATATGCACATCTTCAGGGGGAGCCTTTTCAACTTATGAAGCCAATGACCACATTCTTTAACTTACACATAAT
The DNA here is from genome assembly GCA_011799875.1 of Thinopyrum elongatum. Taxonomy (NCBI): domain Eukaryota; kingdom Viridiplantae; phylum Streptophyta; class Magnoliopsida; order Poales; family Poaceae; genus Thinopyrum; species Thinopyrum elongatum. The sequence goes on from CM022298.1 coordinate 605,774,699, forward strand.
TTTATCCCCGTTGAAAACTTCAACCAGTTTGTCATCAATCACCAAAAAGGGGGAGATTGTAAGTGCATCTAGTGCCACCCCTAGTTGCTCTTGGAGTATTCACGACAAACGTGGTTGAGGGGCTAATGTGTTTGTGAGAATTGCAGGATAACACAGGTAGTAGTCCCTCATTGATTCGGTTTACCTACCAGAGATGACCCCTAAAAATGTATGAGGACATTGAAGACAATGGTGGTTCATGAAGACATTCACGTTGAAGATAATGACGTGTGAAGACATTCACTTGAAGACTATGGAGTGTGAAGACATAGTTTCTTTCGTAGTTTCCTTTTCTTCTTTATTGTGTCATAGGAACCACCGAACTGTCAAGTGGGGTCCAAGTGAACAAAGTCGGAAAACTGATGTGATGCTCAACCCAAATCCTATGTCTTCGAGTGAAGACAATGAGAGCAAATCTTATCCAGAGTTGGATGAGTCAGCTTTGCTTGTAGCCCAAGCCAAGCTGCCGTGTGTGTTTGAAATCCGACCGTTGGACACGTTTCGGTTCCTTAGTGACCCAGGGTCATTTCGGACATATCATGTCGGGTTGCCTGCTGGCTATAAATAGCCCACCCCCTCCACCATAAATTCGTGGCTGCTCAGAGTTAGTACATGGCTTTTGTCGTTTGAGAGCAACCCACCTCCAAAGCCTTTGAGAGAGAGAATCCTTGCGAGGACAAAACCCAAAACACCCAGAGCCAAAGAGTGTTAGGCATCACTGAAGTCTTTCTGTCCGCGTGATCTGAAGACTTATTACACTTGAGGACTGTGTATCCTCCAGCCGGTTAGGCGTCACGTTCTGAGGATCCAAGAGTCATTGTGGATCACCGGTGAACGGAGTCTGTGAAGATTTGGAAGTCTACCTTGAATACTTACCTGAGTGATTGGGCGGGACTAAGTGTCCTTAGCTCAAGGGGAATAAGGTGAAGACGTGGTCTTCTAAATTCAATCTCAGCCTCCCTAACCAGACGTACAGTTGTCACAACAACTGGAACTGGTCTACCAAATCCTTGTCTTCGTCAAGCTACTGGTTCTATCACTTCCCCTTACTTACTGTTTAGCTTCGTGAAGTCATTGCTTGGTTGCCCTGTTTGGCTTCACTGTGTGAAGACAATCTTTCTGATTGCATAATTGGCTTCATACCGTCTTCCTATTACGATCTGTTCTACCTAGCTGCTATTTGCCTTCGTACTTTCATTGTATTGCTTACTTGTCTATGGCCTGTCTAGTGTAGTTTATCTTCCGCTGCATATCATATAGGATCATTTTAGTCGGTTGTCTTCGAAGACATCACTCTTTGAAGACTTTCACAAAAATGACCTATTCACCCCCCCCCCTCTAGTTGATAACTAGCACTTTCAACCATGATCTCCATTATCATGATCTCCATCATCGTGTCGCCATCGGGGTTGTCACGCCAACCATGCTTCTACTACTATTGCTACCGCTTAGCGATAAAGTAAAGCATTACATAGCGCTTAATAATTGACACGGAGGAGATACAATAATTAAAGACAACCCTATGGCTCCTGCCGGTTGTCGTATGCATCGACATGCAAGTCAATATAAACTATTACAAACATGATCATATCATACATCAAATATATTTCATCATGTCTTTGGCCATATCATATCACAACATACCCTGCAAAAACAAGTTAGACGTCCTCTAATTGTTGTTAAATATTTTACGTGGCTGCTAAGGGTATCTACCAAGAAAGATTCTTACCTATGCAAAGCCACAAGGTGATATGCAAGTTGCTATTTAACCTTCTACAAGGACCGCCTTTGTTGAATCCGATTCAACTAAGGTGGAACACCCGCCAGCCATCTTTCTGCAACAAAGTCACATGTGAGTCGATGGAACCGGTCTCATGTACGTGGACATGTAAAGTTGGTCCGGGCCGCTTCATCCCACAATACCGCCGAATCAAGAAAATACCAAGGAAGGAAGCAATCTGAATATCAACGCCCACAAACTCTTTGTGTTCTACTCGTGATGTCATCTACACATAGACCTAGCTCTGATACCACTGTTGGGGAACGTTGCATGGGAAACAAAAAAATTCCTACACTCACCAAGATCCAATCGAGGATATGACCATCTACGAGAGGAGAGATTGGATCTACATACCCTTGTAGATCGCTAAGCGGAAGCGTTAAGAAATGCGGTTGATGTAGTCGAACATCTTCGCGATCCAATCATGATCCGTCCCGCGAACTCCCGATCTAGTGCCGAACGGACGGCACCTCCGTGTTCAACACACGTACGGCTTGATGACGCCTTCACCTCCTCGATCCAGAGAGCGATGGTGAAGTAGTAGCTCGAGTCATCCGGCAGCACGACGGCGTGATGGCGGTGGAGGTGGAGAAATCTCAGTAGAGCTTCGCTAAGCACTACGGAGAAGAAGATGGACTACGAGGGAGAGGAAGGGCAGCACGTGGCGTGGAGATGCACTCAAGGGTGCGGCTGCCCTCTCTCTACTTCTCTATATATAGGGGGAAGGGAGGAAGAGGGGGCGCCCTATATCCCATCTAGGGGGGCGGCGGCCACAAGGGATGGGAAACCCTAGATGGGTTTTGGCCCTCCCCTAGGAGACTTGGCCCCCAAGCCAGGTGGAGGCAAAACCCTAGGGAGGTGCCCCCGCCTCTTCTGGCAATGTGGGATGGGGTGAGGGGGCGCACAGCCCCTTAGTGGGCTGGTGTGCCCCCGCCCCTTGGCCCATGAGGCCCCCCAACACTTGTCGGGGCCCCCCAAAACACCTTTCAGTCATGCTAGTCATCACCCGGTACCCCCGGAACAATTCCAGACTCCAATACCCTTCGTCCAATATATCAATCTTCACCTCCAGACCATTCCGGAGTTACTCGTCATGTCCAGAATCTCATCCGGGACTCCAAACAACCTTCGGTAACCACCATAATGACTCAACTATACTTATATCATCACCAAACATTAAGTGTGTAGACCCTGTGGGTTCGACAACTATGAAGACATGACCGAGACACCTCTACGGTCAATAACCAATAGCGGGACCTAGATGTCCATATTGGTTCCCACATATTCTATGAAGATCTTATCGGTCGAACCTCGATGTCAAGGATTCAGCTAATCTCGTATGCAGTTCCCTTTGTCTATCGGTATGTTACTTGCCCGAGATTTGATCGTCGGTATCTCCATACCTAGCTCAATCTTGTTACCGGCAAGTCTATTTACTCGTTCCGTAATACAAGATCATGTGGCTAACTCTTTAGTCACATTGCTTGCATGCTTACTATGATGTTGTATTACCGAGTGGGCCCTGAGATACCTCTCCATCATACGGAGTGACAAGTCCCAGTCTTGATCCATGCCAACTCAACAGACACCCTCGGAGATACATGTAGAGCACTTTTATAGTCACCCAGTTACGTTGCAATGTTTGGTACACACAAGTCACTCCTCCGGTGTCAGTGAGTTGCATGATCTCATGGTGATAGGAACATATACTTGACATGCAGAAAATGATAGCAATAAACTAGATACGATCATATGCTACGTTCATAGTTTGGGTCTTGTCCATCACATCATTCTCCTAATGATGTGATCCCATTATCAAATGACAACTCATGTCTAAGGCTAGGAAACCATAGCCATCTTTGATCAACGAGCTAGTCTGGTAGAGGCTCACTAGGGACACGTTGTTGTCTATGTATCCACACATGTATCTGAGTTTCCGATCAATACAATTCTAGCATGGATAATAAATGATTATCGTGAACAGGGAAATATGATAATAACCAATTTATGATTGCCTCTAGGGCATATTTCCAACATTTAATTATGATAATTGTTCTTTGATAGATTGTATTTCCTTGTTGCAATCCATTTTAAATTCACCTCATGCTTATAATCAAAATAAAGCTTTTACAAAACATATCGTTGATGCTATGATGAAATCTTTTGAAGAAAAACTTGAGTTGGAAGTTTCTATTCCTAGAAAGATTTATGATGAGTGGGAACCTACTATAAGATTAAAATTAAAGATTATGAGTGCAATGCTTTGTGTGATTTGGGTGCTAGCGTTTCCACTATTCCGAAAACTTTATGTGATGTGCTAGGTTTCCGTGAATTTGATGATTGTTCTTTCAATTTGCATCTAGCGGATTCCACTATTAAGAAACCTATGGGAAGAATTAATGATGTTCTTATTGTTGCAAATAGGAATTATGTGCCCGTACATGTCCTATTGTTCTTGGTAGACCTTTACTTAGAACGATTGGTGCAATTATTGATATGAAAGAAGGAAACATTAGATTTCAATTTCCATTAAGGAAGGGCATGGAACACTTTCCAAGAAAGAAAATTAAGTTGCTATATGAATCTATTATGAGGGCTACCTATGGTTTGCATATCAAGGATGACAATACCTAGATCTATGTTTTATGCCTAGCTAGGGGCGTTAAACAATAGGGCTTGTTGGGAGGCAACCCAATTCTATTTTTATATTTTATGTTTTTTGTTCTGTTTTTAAATAAATACACATTATTACCTCTGTAGTAATTGTGTTTTGGTGTTTTAATTAGTGTTTGAGCCAAGTAAGACCTTTGGGATGGTCTATGCTGATAGTTGATTTGATTTTGCTGAAAAAACAGAAACTTTTTCATCCAGTAGCAGAATTTTAATAATTCTTAGAAGTGACGAAAACTTCTGAAGTTTTTACACCAGATTTTTTTTACAAATTTTCCAGGATTTCCTAATTTTTCAGAATTATTGGAGTTACATAAGTATGATAACAATTCAGATCTTCGCAGACTGTTCTGTTTTCGACAGATTCTGTTTTCTATGTGTTGTTTGGTTATTTTGATGAATCTATGGGTAGTATCGGGGGTATGAACCATGGAAAAGTTGGAATACAGTAGATATTACACCAATATAAATTAAGAATGAGGTCACAACAGTACCTAAAGTGGTGATTTATTTTATTATACTAACGGATCTTACGAGTTTTCTGTTGAGTTTTGTGTTGTGAAGTTTTCAAGTTTTGGGTAAATATTTGATGGACAACGGAATAAGGAGTGGCAAGAGCCTAAGCTTGGGGATGCCCAAGGCACCCCAAGGTAATATTCAAGGGCAACCAAGCATCTAAGCTTGGGGATGCCCCGGATGGCATCCCCTCTTTTGTCTTCAATCCATCGGTAAATTTACTTGAGGCTATATTTTTCTTCACCACATGATATGTGTTTTGCTTGGAGCATCTTGTATGATATAAGTATTTGCTTTTTTTTGCCACAATCATCCTTTATGTACACACCTTTTTTTTGCCACAATCATCCTTAAAGTTTGTGATTCCCGTAGCATGCACGTATGGTGAACCGTTATGTGATGAAGTCGGAGCATGATTTATTTTTTGATTGTCTTCCTTATGAGTGGCGGTCGGGGACGAGTGATGGTCTTTTCCTACCAATCTATCCCCCTAGGAGCATGCGTGTAGTACTTTGTTTCGATGGCTAATAAATTTTTGTAATAAGTATGTGAGTTCTTTATGACTAATGTTGAGTCCATGGATTATACGCACTCTCACCCTTCCACTATTGCTAGCCTCTCTAGTACCGCGCAACTTTCGCCGGTACATTAAACCCACCATATACCCTTCCTCAAAACAGCCACCATACCTACCTATTATGGCATTTCCATAGCCATTCCGAGATATATTGCCATGCAACTTCCACCGTTCCATTTATTATGACACGCACCATCATTGTCATATTGCTTTGCATGATCATGTAGTTGGCAAAGTATTTGTGGCAAGCCACCGTTCATATTTTTATACATGTCACTCTTGATCATAGCACATCCCGGTACACCGCCGGAGGCATTCATATAGAGTCATATCTTGTTCTAGTATCGAGTTGTAAATCTTGAGTTGTAAGTAAATAAAAGTTTGATGATCATCATTATTAGAGCATTGTCCCATGTGAGGAAAGGATGATGGAAGCTATGATTCCCTCACAAGTTGGGACGAGTCTCCGGACTTTACAAAAAATTAAAGAGGCCAAAGAAGCCCAAACAAAAAAAGAAAAGAAAAGAAAATGAGAGAAAAGAGAGAAGGGAAAATGTTACTATCCTTTTTCCACACTTGTGCTTCAAAGTAGCACCATGATCTTCATGATAGAGAGTCTCCTATTTGTCACTTTCATATACTAGTGGGAATTTTTCATTATAGAACTTGGATTGTATATTCCAATGATGGGCTTCCTCAAATTGCCCTAGTTCTTCGTGAGCAAGCAAGTTGGATGCACACCCACTTAGTTTCTTTTTGAGCTTTCATACACTTATAGCTCTAGTGCATCCGTTGAATGGCAATCCCTACTCACTTGCATCGATATCAATTGATAGGCATGTCCATAGCCCATTAATTTGCCAAGTTGATGTGAGACTTTCTCCTTCTTTTTGTCTTCTCCACAACCACCATATTTTATTCCACCCATAGTGCTATATCCATGGCTCACGCTCATGTATTGCGTGAAAGTTGAAAAAGTTTGAGAACACCAAAAGTATAAAACAATTGCTTGGCTTGTCATCGGGGTTGTGCATGATGAAATACTTTGTGTGATGAAGATGGAGCATAGCCAGACTATATGATTTTGTAGGGATAACTTTCTTTGGCCATGTTATTTTGAGAAGACATGATTGCTTTATTAGTATGCTTGAAGTATTATTATTTTTATGTCAATATTAAACTTTTGTTTTGGATCTTACGGATCTGAATATTCATGCCACAATAAATAAGATTGCATTGATAAATATGTTAGGTAGCATTCCACATCAAAAAATTCTGTTTTTATCATTTACCTACTCGAGAACGAGCGGGAATTAAGCTTGGGGATGCTTGATACGTCCCCAACGTATCTATAATTTTTTTTTTGTTCCATGCTATTATATTATCTGTTTTGGATGTTTTATATGCATTAATATGCTATTTTATATTATTTTTGGGACTAACCTATTAACCTAGAGCCCAGTGCTAGTTTCTGTTTTTTCCTTGTTTTTGAGTTTTACAGAAAAGGAATATCAAACGGAGTCCAAACGGAAAAAAACTTTTGCGATGATTTTTCTTGGACCAGAAGACACCTACATGACTTGGAGAGAGGGCAAGAAGGTTCCCGAGAAGGCCACAAGCCTGCCAGGCGCACCCTAGGGGGGGCGCCCTGAGGGCTTGTGGGCCCCTTGGAGGTCTCCCAACCCTAATATTTGCACTATAAATTCCTAAATATTCCCAAACCATCAGAGGCATCCACCAAAATACTTTTCCGCCGCCGCAAGCCTCTATTGCCGTGAGATCCCATCTTGGGGCCTTTTCCGGCGATCTGCCGGAGGGGGATTCGATCACGGAGGGCCTCTACATCAACCTTGTTGCCCTTTCGATGATGTGTGATTAGTTTACTACAGACCTACGGGTCCATAGCTAGTAGCTAGATGGCTTCTTCTCTCTCTTTGATCTTCAATACAATGTTCTCCTCGATGTTCTTAGAGATCTATTCGATGTAATACTTTTTTGCGGTGTGTTTGTTGAGATCCGATGAATTGTGGATTTATGATCAGATTATCTATGAATATTATTTGAGTCTTCTCTGAACTCTTTTATGCTTGATTAAGATATCTTTGTATTTCTCTTCGAACTATCGGTTTGGTTTGGCTAATTAGATTGTTTTTTCTTGCAATGGGAGAGGTGTTTGGTTTTGGGTTCAATCTTGCGGTGTCCTCACCTAGTGACAGAAGGGGTACCGAGGCGCGTATTGTATTGTTGCCATCAAGGATAAAAAGATGGGGTTTATATCATATTGCTTGAGTTTATCCCTCTACATCATGTCATCTTACTTAAGGCATTACTCCGTTCTTATGAACTTAATACTCTAGATGCATGCTGGATAGCGGTCGATGTGGGGACTAATAGTAGTAGATGCAAAATCATTTCGGTCTACTTGTCACAGACGTGATGCCTATATTCATGATCATTGCCTTAGATATCGTCATAACTTTGCGCTTTTCTATCAATTGTTCAACAGTAATTTGTTCACCCATCGTATGCTATCTTCAAGAGAGAAGCCTCTAGTGAAACCGATGGCCCCCGGGTCTATTTTCCATCATATATTTTCAGATCTATAAACCAAAAAACCCAAAAATACCTTGCTGCAATTTATTTATATTTACTTTAGTTTGCTCTTTTATTTATCTTTTATACCTATCTCTATTAGATCTCACTCTTGTTCGAGACCGTGAAGGGATTGACAACCCCTTTTTCGCGTTGAGTGCAAGTGTTTGTTAGTTTGTGCAGGTGCATAGATTGGAGACTTGCTTGTGCCTCCTACTGGATTGATACCTTGGTTCTTAACTGAGGAAAATACTTATCTCTAGTTTGTTGCATCACCCTATCCTATTCAAGGAAAAAATCAACGCAAGCTCAAGAAGTAGCAAGCATCCGCAACTACGAGAAAAGTATTAAGATAAAATCTAACCATAGCATTAAACATTTGGATCCGAATCGGTCCCTTACGAAGTAGTGCATAAACTAGGGTTTAAGCTTCTGTCACTCTAGCAACCCATCATCTAATAACTACTCCACAATGCATTCCCTTAGGCCCAAATATGGTGAAGTGCCATGTAGTCGACAATCACATGACAACACTAAGGGATTCACAACATACATATCATCAAAATATCGAACACATATCAAGTTCACATGATTACTTGCAACATGACTTCTCCCGTGACCTCAAGAACAAAAGTAACTACTCACAAATGATAATCATGCTCAAGATCAGAGGAGTATTAAATAGCATAATGGATCTGAACATATAATCTTCCACCAAATAAACCATATAGTAATCAACTACAAGATGTAATCAACACTACTAGTCACCCACAGGTACCAATCTGAGGTTCCGGTACAAAGATTGAACACAAGAGATGAACTAGGGTTTGAGAGGAGATGGTGTTGTTGAAGATGTTGATGGATATTGGTCTCCCAAAGAGGAGAGGGTTGTTGGTGATGACGATGGCTTCGATTTCCCCCTCCAGGAGGGAGGTTCCCCTGGCGGAATCGCTCCGCATATTATCTTATTTTTATTTAATAGAAATTAGAAATTCTCTATAGCAAATTCTGTGGTATGTAAAATACACATAGAGGAAAAAAGAAAAAGGATGCCCAAGTTCCGCCTCGAGACGGCGGCGCTCCGTCCCGAAAGTCCTCTCCTTATTTTTTTTCTAGGTCAAAATGACCTATATACCAAAAGATGGGGACCGGAGGTGGGCTGGGCTGAGCCCAACCAACCAGGGCACGCTTGGGGGGCCTGGCGCACCCTGGTGTCCTGTGCTCACCAGGTGGCCCCCCTCTGGTAGTTATTTGCTCCATTATTCTTCATATATTCCAAAATAATTCCCCGTAAATATTCAGCTCATTTGGAGATGTGCAGAATAGGTGCCCTGAATTCTAGCTGCCGGCATTCTCCCTCTTTGTGTAAACCTTGCATATTATGAGAGAAAAGACATTAGAATTACTCCATAAAGCATTATTACACATAAAAAAATATAAATAACAGTATGAAAACATGATGCAAAATGGACATATCAACTCCCCCAAGCTTAGACCTCGCTTGTCTTCAAGCGAAAACCAAAATCAAAAAACATGTCCACTTGCTTAGAGAGAGAGGTGTCGATAAAAACAAAATATGGACATAGAAGCATCTTGCTTATTATTATAACAGCAAAGAACTTTAACATAAAACTTTATCAGAAAACTTTATCATATAACTTCTCATGAACAAGTAATAATTCATCACAACATCGAAGTAAAAGCATAAACTCTATTGAAAACCAATAAACTATGTTCTTAGTCAACTTTGCAATTACAATTCATCATATTTTCAGGAAGGGTCTCGTATCGGAGCCTTTTGGCAAGTCCACATACTAAACCATCATTTAATCTTTTATGATTGCTAACACTCACGGCATACCCATGAGCAAAAAGTTTCAACCGGACACATAGAAAGATAGGGGCTTATAGTTTCGCCTCCCAACATATTCACCTCAAGGGTGATGTCAACAATAATAATTCATGCTCACTCATATCCAACTAGATATATGTGCCTAGATATTTCCTCACCACATGATGCTTGCAAAAAGAGAAAATAAAAAGGAAAAGGGGAGAATACTTTGACTCTTACATGAAAGTAAATGCATAAAAGTAAAAGACAGGCCCTTCACAGAGGGAAGCATAGGTTATCATGCGCTTTTAGGTTTGTATGCCAAATCCCTTAATGCAAAAGAATGTCACATTATATTGCCCCTTATAATAGCAACCTTTATTATGCAGTCCGTCGCTTTTATTACTTTTCCATCACAAGTTTGTACAACGCTCAATTTTCTCTTACACTAAATGATCAAACACATTTAGAAGCAATTTTTATTGCCTTATTGCACCGATGACAACTTACTTGAAGGATCTTACTCAATCCATAGGTAGGTATGGTGGACTCTCAAAATAAGATTTTGGGTTTAAGGGTTTTTGGATGAACAAGTAGTATCTCTACTTAGTGCAGAGTTTTTGGCTAGCAAAGATATTGAGCAAGCACCACATGTTGAAGGATCTATGAAAATATAACTTCTATGTGAATATGAACAAACATAAATCATTACATTGTCTTCCTTGTCCAACGTCAACAATTTTGACATATAATATTTAATGGGGCTCACAATCATAAAAGATGTCCAAGATAGTGTATTTGCATATGAATCTTCTCTTCCCTTATTAATTCTTTCATGAATTGCATCATTGACCAATGCTATGTTTGTCAACTTTCAACAAATTTTATCACTTGTACTTTTCCTTATGTGATGTCATTACTTACCATAAGATTAGCATATGATCTTTTTCATTATTTCCTTTCTTTTTATTAAAACATAAAAGTAAAGAAACAAAAATCAAACTATTCTTTATTATATATCTCGCACATGATTACCACTACAAAAAATTACACTTCCGTGATGATACGTGTTTGTCACAGTAGGTCACGTTTTCTGTCGTGCATGTACATCCATTACAATTTTATGACAGAATCAAGATAGTCATACCTGTGCTGTCGTAGAAGTGTTCCATGACATTACCAAAATTATCATCACGGAAGTGTCCACTTCCATGACAAAAATGGCGCATCATGGAAGTGCTTTCGTCAAGGGTAACCGACACATGGCATCCACCGTAACGGGTCACCGTTAAGCTATCGAGTTCCGGTTTGGATCCGATAACCCATTAACAGCTCGGACCAATGGCGATTTTCCACGTGTAAAATTCTCATTCGCCGACGATCCACGTGTCAGCTCAGCGTTGGGACAGATGTCAACCGTCCATTGGACAAGAATCGCCAATGAAACGTTGACATGTGGGATGGCCCAATAGAGGCCCATATAGGTTTAAAAGCTGGCCCAGGAACAGGCCCACAAGATTTCTTCAGATCTAATGGACCGGCCCATTAACAGCTTAACATTTTCTGGACCAAATTATGGCCCACATCAGATACGGGCCGTTAAAGGACTGTGATATTCTGGGCCAGTTTATGGCCCATATCAAATCCGGCCCGTTAACAGCCTGCAATAGTTTGGGCCAAATTACGGTCCATACCTGATCCGGCCTGTTAACTGACTTTCATATCTTGGGCCAAATTACGGCCCATAACAGATACGGCCCTTTAACAGCTACTGTGCCATCGGGCCCATTGGGGGCCTGATTTGCTCTTCAGCCTCTTAATGGCCCGTTTAATAGTTTGACCCGATATTAGTTTCGGCCTGTCAGCGGCCCTGTCTACATATGGGCCTCTTTCGGCCCGGTTTCACTTTCGGCCATTTAAAGGCCCGAGTTGCACCTGGGCCTAATTCTGGTCCGTAGTTACTTTCAGCCTCTTAATGGCACGTAGTCTTCTTGGATACATTCTAGCCCAAACTGCCTATCGGCCCGTTAAAGGCCATTGATAGTGTTGGGCCTAATTTTGGCCCGTTATACATCCGGCCTGCTTCCAGCCCGTCATGTACTTGGGTCAGCCAAGGCCCAAAAACATTTCAGCCTGTTAATGGCCCGTCATACAAATGGGCCAATAATGGGCCAATGTATATTACAGCCTGCTGTCGGCCCGTGATTTGTTTGCCACAATTAAGGCTCAATCTAGATCTCAACCTGTTAAAAGCCTATTTAATTTTGTGGCTCAATTAAGGCAAGCGGTTTACTTGGCCTTTCAAAGGCCCGAAACTAATAGTGGGCCAGATTAAGTCTAGACCGAACTAATGGCCCAAGATGATTGTAGGCCCACAGTTCGGCCCGAACTAGCGATTGGCGACCGGCCAGTTTTAGTACCAATTTTTTTTGTAAACCTAACCTATTGGCTCATTGCGCTTCGATCGAAGATTACGACCTTTTCTCAGAGCGACGACATCATAAACAGCAAATAAATTACAGCATCGTGACGAAGAATAAACCTAGATTATACAACAAAGAAATTACAGCATATTACATCCCCTGGGCATCAAAGTTCGCCGCCATTGATAATAAAGGGCAACCAGATAGCAGATTCCATAAACTGGGCAGGTCGCCACCAGTGGAAGTAAACAGGCTGACAAAATAATAGCCAGAACCGACAGCACTTCAACACAGTTCAAGAAAGGTTAGCCTGGCCCAGGAGCTGCAGCGCAAGCAGCTTAGCAACCTGATGAGACTACACTTGTTTGACGCTTATATCCACCAACTCAAGCTGCATAGCATCAATAGACGTCCTGTACTTATGGTTAATCTTGCATAGAGATTGGAGTTCCAGTCGGATTTGAGCGGAAGCATGTCTTTCTGCTTGAATTTCAGACTGAAGAAGTCGAACAGATTCAGGCGGCGACTTCATCGAGCTTGTGTCACTGAGTAAGTTCGACACTAAATCAAGACCTGACTTTGGGGTTGTATCGCTACCCTCAAGATGTGTGGCCTTGTTCTCTGGAATATATGTTAGAGGGACAAATAATGGGTTCGTCTCACTATCATTGTGGCAGTTCTTCCTAGCATCAGTGCTGTCACCCTGAAAGAGAAACAAGTAGATAGATAACAGGTTTTGCACGTATAAGCATCAGCGTTGTCAATTCATCTCATTTCTTTGTCAGAAATAAAGAGACATGGTTTAAAATAGCATTAACATAATAGGCATTGTTCATAGTTAAGACGGCAGGAAACGGCATTGTGCAGGAGCGGCCAACTTCACCATACCACTAGATTACAGATCAAGAACACAAGCATACATGTAGTGCTAAACAACGTATAAGCATGAATGGTGAGTGTACTATCAATTTATACCATTTTAGATTGGTAAATAAAGAGACATGATTTAAATAACATTAATATAATATGGCATTGTTCATAGTTGAGACATAGCAGGATATGACATTGTGCTGGAGTTGGTAGTTTCACCACACCACTGGATTACAGATCAAGAACACAAGCATACACGCAGTGCTAAAGAAGGTAACTTGCTATGTTTAGTTTAATTTACATGGTATGAATAAGGAACTAGGTTGTACAACTAAAGACTGAAATTGAGAAGGACAAACTTATGTTTATGTACTTCTTCATTATAAACTTTGAACAAGCAATTTGATGCAGACGACAAAAATAAACAGCATTTGCACTCATAGCTATCCAAATATACACAACAAAGTTTGAAGGCTCGAGGAGGACAAACTTACATTAGTAGTGAAGACCGGCTCTATAAAGCCCTTGTCCATATTGATGGGGGGCAATTCAAGAAGTTTACGGCACACTCTTCTTCAAGAGCATTGCCTTTATTCTACATTTTGCTAAGAGTAAATATAGATGTGAAAATATAGGAACAAATGGCGATTATTTAACCTAAGATGCAGAGTACAAATGTAAATACAGCATACAGGCAAAAGGCACTGACAAGAGCAATGCAGAGCTAAGCTTCTTAAGTAACATTGGTTTTATTCAATATTTTGGCAAGAGTAAATGTAGATATGATGTGTAGAAAATGGAGGGCAAGGGAAAATAAACTGCAAAGTGTACATGAAGAACTAGCTGACAATATAAGTACAGTGATAAAGGACAGCAGATACTTACAAGAACAATGCAGAACTAAATTTCTTCATACGCATTGGGTTTATTCTACATTAATGTAAGCATTAATATAGATCTAATAATTTGGAGCGAACAGTGGATAAGCAAGTTATAATGCACTGAAAGTGCTAGTTATCGACTAGAGGGGGGTGAATATGCGATTTTTATGAAAGTCTTCAAAACATGAGGTTTTGATGTTGGGGAACGTAGTAGTAAATCAAAAAAAAATTCCTACGCATCACCAAGATCAATCTATGGAGAGACTAGCAATGAGAGAGAGAGGAGTGCATCTTCATACCCTTGAAGATCGCGATGCGGAAGCGTTGCAAGAACGCGGTTGGAGGAGTCGTACACGCAGCGATTCAGATCGCGGTCGATTCCGATCTAAGCACCGAACAACGGCGCCTCCGCGTTCAACACACGTGCAGCCCGGTGACGTCTCCCGCACCTTGATCCAGCAAGGAGGAGGGAGAGGTTGGGGAAGACAGCTCCAGTAGCACGACGGCGTGGTGGTGGAGTTGGCAGTTCTCCGGCAGGGCTTCGCCAAGCTTAACGGAGGAGGAGGGGGTGTTGGAGAGGGGGAGGGCTGCGCCTTGGATGAGGTCTTGCTGCCCTCCCTCCTCCCCTCTATTTATAGGGCCAAGGGGGAAGGGGGCCGGCCCCTCTAGATCAGATCTAGAGGGGGGGCGGCGGCCAGGGGGAGGGGACTTGCCCCCCAAGCCAAGGGGGGCGCCCCCCTTTAGGGTTTCCCCCAACCCTAGGCGCACGGGCCCTAGGGGGGATGGCGCCCAGCCCACTTAGGGGCTGGTTCCCTCCCCCATACAGCCCATAGGGCCCTCCGGGGCAGGTGGACCCTCCCGGTGGACCCCCGGAACCCCTTCGGTGGTCCCGGTACAATACCGGAAAACCCCCGAAAACTTCAGGTGACCGTATGATGACTTCCCATATATAAATCTTTACCTCCAGACCATTCTGAAACTCCTCGTGACGTCCGGGATCTCATCCGGGACTCCGAACAACATTCGGTAACCACATACTATTTCCCATAACAACCCTAGCGTCACCGAACCTTAAGTGTGTAGACCCTACGGGTTCGGGAACCATGCAGACATGACCGAGACATATCTTCGGCCAATAACCAACAGTGGGATCTGGATACCCATGTTGGCTCCCACATGTTCCACGATGATCTCATCGGATGAACCACGATGTCGAGGATTCAATCAATCCCGTATACAATTCCCTTTGTCTACCGGTATGATACTTGCCCGAGATTCGATCGTCGGTATCCCTATACCTTGTTCAATCTCGTTACCGGCAAGTCTCTTTACTCGTTCCGTAACGCATGATCCCGTGGCTAACTCTTTAGTCACATTGAGCTCATTATGATGATGCATTACCGAGTGGGCCCAGAGATACCTCTCCGTCATACGGAGTGACAAATCCCAGTCTCGATTCGTGCCAACCCAACAGACACTTTCGGAGATACCTGTAGTGCACCTTTATGGTCACCCAGTTATGTTGTGACGTTTGATACACCCAAAGCATTCCTACGGTATCCGGGAGTTGCACAATCTCATGGTCTAAGGAAATGATACTTGACATTATGAACTACACGATCTAGTGCTATGCTTAGGATTGGGTCTAGTCCATCACATCATTCTCCTAATGATGTGATCCCGTTATCAACGACATCCAATGTCCATGGTCAGGAAATCGTAACCATCTGTTGATCAACGAGCTAGTCAACTAGAGGCTCACTAGGGACATTTTGTGGTCTATGTATTCACACATGTATTACGATTTCCGGATAACACAATTATAGCATGAACAATAGACAATTATCATGAACAAGGAAATATAATAATAACCACTTTATTATTGCCTCTAGGGCATATTTCCAACAGTCTCCCACTTGCACTAGAGTCAATAATCTAGTTACATTGTGATGAATCGAACACCCATAGAGTTCTGGTGTTGATCATGTTTTGCTCGTGGAAGAGGTTTAGTCAACGGATCTGCGACATTCAGATCCGTATGCACTTTACAAATATCTATGTCTCCATCTTGAACATGTTCACGAATGGAGTTGAAGCGACGCTTGATATGCCTGGTCTTCTTGTGAAATCTGGGCTCCTTGGCAAGGGCAATAGCTCCAGTGTTGTCACAGAAGAGATTCATTGGGCCCGACGCATTGGGAATAACTCCTAGGTCGGTGATGAACTCCTTCATCCAGAATGCTTCCTGTGCTGCCTCCGAGGCTGCTATGTACTCCACTTCACATGTAGATCCCGCCACGACGCTTTGCTTGCAACTGCACCAGCTGACTGCCCCACCATTCAAAATATACACGTATCCGGTTTGTGAATTAGAGTCATCCAGATCTGTGTCGAAGCTAGCATCGACGTAACCCTTTACGACGAGCTCTTCGTCACCTCCATAAACAAGAAACATATCCTTAGTCCTTTTCAGGTACTTCAGGATGTTCTTGACCGTTGTCTAGTGTTCCATGCCGGGATTACTTTGGTACCTTCCTACCAAACATACGGCGAGGTTCACATCAGGTCTGGTACACAGCATGGCATACATAATAGACCCTATGGCTGAGGCATAGGGGATGACACTCATCTTTTCTCTATCTTCTACCGAGGTCGGGCATTGAGCCGTGCTCAATCTCACACCTTGTAATACAGGCAAGAACCCCTTCTTGGACTGATCCATATTGAACTTCTTCAATATCTTGTCAAGGTATGTGCTTTGCGAAAGACCAATGAGGCGTCTCGATCTATCTTTATAGATCTTGATGCCTAATATGTAAGCAGCTTCTCCAAGGTCCTTCATTGAAAAACACTTATTCAAGTAGGCCTTTATGCTTTCCAAGAATTCTATATCATTTCCCATTAATAGTATGTCATCCACATATAATATGAGAAATGCTACAGAGCTCCCACTCACTTTCTTGTAAACACAGGCTTCTCCATAAGTCTGTGTAAACCCAAACGCTTTGATCATCTCATCAAAGCGAATGTTCCAACTCCGAGATGCTTGCACCAGCCCATAGATTGAGCGCTGGAGCTTGCATACCTTGTCAGCATTATTAGGATCGACTAAACCTTCCGGCTGCATCATATACAACTCTTCCTTAAGGAAACCATTAAGGAATGCCATTTTGACGTCCATTTGCCATATCTCATAATCATAGAATGCGGCAATTGCTAACATGATTCGGACGGACTTCAGCTTCGCTATGGGTGAGAAGGTCTCATCGTAGTCAACCTCTTGAACTTGTCGATAACCCTTAGCGACAAGTCGAGCCTTATAGATGGTCACATTACCATCCGCGTCTGTCTTCTTCTTAAAGATCCATTTGTTCTCTATGGCTTGCCGATCATTGGGCAAGTCTATCAAAGTCCATACTTCATTTTCATACATGGATCCTATCTCGGATTTCATGGCTTCTAGCCATTTGTTGGAATCCGGGCCCGCCATCGCTTCTTCATAGTTCGAAGGTTCACCGTTGTCTAACAACATGACTTCCAAGACAGGGTTGCCGTACCACTCTGGTGCGGAACGTGTCCTCATGGACCTACGAAGTTCAGTAGCAACTTGATCCGAAGTTTCATGATCATCATCATTAACTTCCTCTCTAGTCGGTGCAGGCACCACAGAAACATCTTCCTGAGCTGCGCTACTCCCCGGTTCAAGAGGGGGTACCTCATCAAGTTCTACTTTCCTCCCACTTACTTCTTTCGAGAGAAACTCTTTCTCCAGAAAGGATCCATTCTTGGCAACAAAGATCTTGCCTTCGGATCTAAGGTAGAAGGTATACCCAATAGTTTCTTTAGGGTATCCTATGAAGACGCATTTTTCCGATTTGGGTTCGAGCTTTTTAGGTTGAAGTTTCTTGACATAAGCATCGCATCCCCAAACTTTCAGAAACGACAGCTTAGGTTTCTTCCCAAACCATAATTCATACGGTGTCGTCTCAACGGATTTCGACGGAGCCCTATTTAAAGTGAATGCGGCAGTCTCTAAAGCATAACCCCAAAATGATAGCGGTAGATCGGTAAGAGACATCATAGATCGCACCATATCCAATAGAGTGCGATTACGATGTTCGGACACACCATTACGCTGAGGTGTTCCAGGCGGCGTGAGTTGTGAAACAATTCCACATTTCCTTAAGTGCGTGCCAAACTCGTGACTCAAATATTCCCCTCCACGATCTGATCGTAAGAACTTTATTTTCCTATCATGTTGATTCTCAACCTCACTCTGAAATTCCTTGAACTTTTCGAAGGTCTCAGATTTGTGTTTCATCAAGTAGACATACCCATATCTATTTAAGTCATCAGTGAGGGTGAGAACATAACGATAACCACCGCGAGCCTCAACGCTCATTGGACCGCACACATCAGTATGTATGATTTCCAATAAGTTGGTTGCTCACTCCATTGTTCTGGAGAACGGAGTCTTGGTCATTTTGCCCATGAGGCATGGTTCGCACGTGTCAAATGATTCATAATCAAGAGACTCCAAAAGTCCATCTGCATGGAGTTTCTTCATGCGTTTGACACCAATGTGACCAAGGCGGCAGGGCCACAAGTATGTGGGACTATCATTATCAACCTTACATCTTTTGGCATTCACACTATGAATATGTGTAACATCACGTTCGAGATTCAATAAAAATAAACCATTGACCAGCGGGGCATGACCATAAAACATATCTCTCATATAAATAGAACAACAATTATTCTCGGATTTAAATGAGTAGCCATCTCGCATCAAACGAGATCCTGATACAATGTTCATGCTCAAAGCTGGTACTAAATAACAATTATTGAGGTTTAAAACTAATCCCGTAGGCAGATGTAGAGGTAGCGTGCCGACGGTGATCACATCGACCTTGGAACCATTCCCGACGCGCATCGTCACCTCGTCCTTCGCCAGTCTCCGCTTATTCCGCAGCTCCTGTTTTGAGTTACAAATATGAGCAACCGCACCGGTATCAAATACCCAGGAGCTACTACGAGCGCTGGTAAGGTACACATCAATAACATGTATATCACATATACCTTTGGTATTGCCGGCCTTCTTATCCGCTAAGTACTTGGGGCAGTTCCGCTTCCAGTGACCGTTTCCCTTGCAATAAAAGCATTCAGTCTCAGGCTTGGGTCCATTCTTTGGCTTCTTCCCGGTAGCTTGCTTACCGGGCGCGGCAACTCCCTTGCCGTCCTTCTTGAAGTTCTTTTTACCCTTGCCTTTCTTGAACTTAGTGGTTTTATTCACCATCAACACTTGATGTTCCCTTTTGATCTCCACCTCCGCTGATTTCAGCATTGATTATACCTCAGGAATGGTTTTTTCCATCCCCTGCATATTGAAGTTCATCACAAAGCTCTTGTAGCTAGGTGGAAGCGACTGAAGGATTCTGTCAACGACCGCGTCATCCGGGAGATTAACTCCCAGCTGAGACAAGCGGTTGTGCAACCCAGACATTTTGAGTATATGCTCGCTGACAGAACTATTCTCCTCCATCTTACAACAGTAGAACTTATCAGAGACTTCATATCTCTCGACCCGGGCATGAGCTTGGAAAACCATTTTCAGCTCTTGGAACATCTCATATGCTCCATGTTGCTCAAAACGCTTTTGGAGCCCCGGTTCTAAGCTATAAAGCATGCCGCACTGAACCAGGGAGTAATCATCACTACGCGACTGCCAGGCGTTCATAACGTCTTGAGTTGCCGGGAAAACAGGTGCGTCACCTAGCGGTGCTTCAAGGACATAAGCTTTCTTGGCAGCTATGAGGATGATCCTCAAGTTACGGACCCAGTCCGTGTAATTGCTACCATCGTCTTTCAGCTTGGTTTTCTCTAGGAACGCGTTGAAGTTGAGGGCAACATTAGCGTGGGCCATTTGATCTACAAGACATATTGTAAAGATTTTAGACTAAGTTCATGATAATTAAGTTCATCTTATCAAATTATTCTATGAACTCCCACTCAGATAGACATCCCTCTAGTCATCTAAGTGATACATGATCCGAATCGACTAGGCCTTGTCCGATCATCACGTGAGACGGACTAGTCATCAACGGTGAACATCTCCATGTTGATCGTATCTTCTATACGACTCATGTTCGACCTTTCGGTCTTCCGTGTTCTGAGGCCATGTCTGTACATGCTAGGCTCGTCAAGTCAACCTAAGTGTTTTGCATGTGTAAATCTGGCTTACACCCGTTGTATTCGAACGTTAGAATCTATCACACCCGATCATCACGTGGTGCTTCGAAACAACGAACCTTCGCAACGGTGCACAGTTAGGGGGAACACTTTCTTGAAATTTTAGCGAGGGATCATCTTATTTATGCTACCGTCGTTCTAAGCAAATAAGATGTAAAAAGATGATAAACATCACATGCAATCAAATAGTGACATGATATGGCCAATATCATTTTGCTCCTTTTGATCTCCATCTTCGGGGCACCATGATCATCATCGTCACCGGCATGACACCATGATCTCCATCATCATGATGTCCATCATCGTGTCTTCATGAAGTTGCCTCGCCAACTATTACTTCTACTACTATGGCTAACGGTTAGCAATAAAGTAAAGTAATTACATGGCATTTTTCATTGACACGCAGGTCATACAATAAATTAAGACAACTCCTATGGCTCCTGCCGGTTGTCATACTCATCGACATGCAAGTCGTGATTCCTATTACAAGAACATGATCAATCTCATACATCACATATATCATTCATCACATCCTTTTGGCCATATCACATCACACGGCATATGCTGCAAGAACAAGTTAGACGTCCTCTAATTGTTGTTGCAAAATTTTTTACGTGGCTGCTATAGGTTTCTAGCAAGAACGTTTCTTACCTACGCCACAACCACAACGTGATATGCTAATTTCTATTTACCCTTCATAAGGACCCTTTTCATCGAATCCGATCCGACTAAAGTGGGAGAGACAGACACCCGCTAGCCACCTTATGCAACTAGTGCATGTCAGTCGGTGGAACCTGTCTCACGTAAGCGTACGTGTAAGGTCGGTCTAGGCCGCTTCATCCCACGATGCTGCCGAATCAAGATAAGACTAGTAACGGCAAGTAAATTGACAAAATCGACGCCCACAACAACTTGTGTTCTACTCGTGCAAGAAACTACGCATAGACCTAGCTCATGATGCCACTGTTGGGGAACGTAGTAGTAAATCAAAAAAAAAATCCTACGCATCACCAAGATCAATCTATGGAGAGACTAGCAACGAGAGAGAGAGGAGTGCATCTTCATACCCTTGAAGATCGCGATGCGGAAGCATTGCAAGAACGCAGTTGGAGGAGTCGTACACGCAGTGATTCAGATCGCGGTCGATTCCGATCTAAGCACCGAACAACGGCGCCTCCGCGTTCAACACACGTGCATCCCGGTGACGTCTCCCGCACCTTGATCCAGCAAGGAGGAGGGACAGGTTGTGGAAGACAGCTCCAGCAGCACGACGGCGTGGTGGTGGAGTTGGCAGTTCTCCGGCAGGGCTTCGCCAAGCTTAACGGAGGAGGAGGGGGTGTTGGAGAGGGGGAGGGCTGCGCCTTGGATGAGGTCTTGCTGCCCTCCCTCCTCCCATCTATTTATAGGGCCAAGGGGGAAGGGGTCCGGCCCCTCTAGATCAGATCTAGAGGGGGGGCGGCGGCCAGGGGGAGGGGACTTGCCCCCCAAGCCAAGGGGGGCGCCCCCCTTTAGGGTTTCCCCCAACCCTAGGCGCATGGGCCCTAGGGGGGGATGGTGCCCTGCCCACTTAGGGGCTGATTCCCTCCCCCATACAGCCCATAGGGCCCTCCGGGGCAGGTGGACCCTCCTGGTGGACCCCCGGAACCCCTTCGGTGGTCCCGGTACAATACCGGAAAACCCCCGAACACTTCCGGTGACCGTATGATGACTTCCCATATATAAATCTTTACCTCCGGACCATTCCGGAACTCCTCATGACGTCCGGGATCTCATCCGGGACTCCGAACAACATTCGGTAACCACATACTATTTCCCATAACAACCCTAGCGTCACCGAACCTTAAGTGTGTAGACCCTACGGGTTCGGGAACCATGCAGACATGACCGAGACATATCTCCAGCCAATAACCAACAGTGGGATCTGGATACCCATTTTGGCTCCCACATGTTCCACGATGATCTCATCGGATGAACCACGATGTCGAGGATTCAATCAATCCCGTATACAATTCCCTTTGTCTACCGGTATGATACTTGCCCGAGATTCGATCGTCGGTATCCCTATACCTTGTTCAATCTCGTTACCGGCAAGTCTCTTTACTCGCTCCGTAACGCATGATCCCGTGGCTAACTCTTTAGTCACATTGAGCTCATTATGATGATGCATTACCGAGTGGGCCCAGAGATACCTCTCCGTCATACGGAGTGACAAATCCCAGTCTCGATTCGTGCCAACCCAACAGACACTTTCGGAGATACCTGTAGTGCACCTTTATGGTCACCCAGTTACGTTGTGACATTTGATACACCCAAAGCATTCCTACGGTATCCGGGAGTTGCACAATCTCATGGTCTAAGTCAATGATACTTGACATTAGAAAAGCTTTAGCAGACGAACTACACGATCTAGTGCTATGCTTAGGATTGGGTCTAGTCCATCACATCATTATCCTAATGATGTGATCCCGTTATCAACGACATCCAATGTCCATGGTCAGGAAACCGTAACCATCTGTTGATCAATGAGCTAGTCAACTAGAGGCTCACTAGGGACATGTTGTGGTCTATGTATTCACACATGTATTACGATTTCCGGATAACACAACTATAGCATGAACAATAGACAATTATCATGAACAAGGAAATATAATAATAACCACTTTATTATTGCCTCTAGGGCATATTTCCAACATTTGAAGACAGACAATCAAGTGGAACCTATATGATATGCAGCGGAAGATAAACTACACTAGACAGGCCATAGTCAAGTAAGCATTGTAATTAAAGCACGAAGACTAATAGCAGCTAGGTAGTATAGATCGGAATGGAAGACAGTATGAAGCCAAACAAGTAATAGTCTTCACACAGTGAAGTCAAACAGATCAGACAAACAGGCAATGACTTCACGAAGACAAGTGAAATGTAAAGGAGGTAGAGGATTGAACCAGTAGCTTGGTGAAGACAAGAATTTGGTAGGCCAGTTCCAGTTGCTGTGATAACTGTACGTCTAGTTAGGGAGGCTGAGATTGAACTCAGAAGACCACGTGTTCACCTTATTCCACTTGAGCTAAGGACACCCAGTCCTCGCCCAATCACTCTGGTAAGTCTTCAAGGTAGACTTCCAAACCTTCACAGACTCCGTTCACCGGCGATCCACAATGACTCTTGGATCCTCAGAACGTGATGCATAACTGGCTGGAGGATACACAATCCTCAAGTGTAACAAGTCTTCAGGTCACTCGGACAGAAAGACTTCAGTGATGCCCAACACTCTTTGGCTCTGGGTGTTTTGGGATTTGTCCTCGCAAGGAGCTCTCTCTCAAAGGCTTCGGCGGTGGGTTGCTCTCAAACGACAAAAGCCGTGTACTATCTCTGAGCAGCCACCAATTTACGGTGTAGGGGGTGGGCTATTTATAGCTAGGAGGCAACCCGACATGATATGTCCGAAATGTCCCTGGGTCACTAAGGAACCGACACGTGTCCAACGATCGGATTTCAAACACACGCGGCAGCTTGGCTTGGGCTACAAGCAAAGCTGACTCATCCAACTCTGGATAAGATTTGCTCTCATTGTCTTCGCTCGAAGAAATAGGATTTTGGTTGAGCATCACGTCAGTCTTCTGACTTTGTTCACTTGGACCCCACTTAACAGTACGATGGTTCCTATGACTCAATAAAGAAGAAAATGAAACTACGAAAGAAACTATGTCTTCGCACTCCATAGTCTTCAAGTGAATGTCTTCACACGTCATTATCTTCGACGTGAATGTCTTCACGAACCACCATTGTCTTCAATGTCTTCATACATTTTTAGGGGTCATCTCTAGTAGGAAAACCGAATCAATGAGGGACTACTACCTATGTTATCCTGCAATTCTCACAAACACATTAGTCCCTCAACCACGTTTGTCGTCAATACTCCAAAACCAACTAGGGGTGGCACTAGATGCACTTACATGCACAATGATGTCACATAATCCACCAAGTATGAATGTAAGTACAGCGATAGGACAATAGGTACTCACAAGAGCAAAGCAGCGACCAGCATAGTTGCGATATCCTAGGTTTTGCGGCGCTGGTTTTATCGCCAATATAAGTGGGGTGCTATCTGATTTCTCCGGTAGCACCACCTTTTTCAAGGACTTTGCTTGTACTCCTTCAGGTTCTGCAATCACCCTCTTCCTTTTGGATGTCTGAAACACAAGAACAACATTTGAATGGAAAAACATGGTATGACGACAAATGGAATAGGTATTGATAATGGATGGGCATGGCATCTTCACATATATCATGAGTAAACTAAGCAGATGGCGATGCAACGAAGCAAAAGAAATGCAAGACACCTTATGCAAGATACGTGCAACTAATAAAACCTTGCCAAATTAGAACAGGCACCTTATTGGGTGAATAGGATAGGCCATCTGCCTTTGACTCCTTGAGCTCAGAATAGTCATTAGGATCATATTCTAAATACGAATCTATAGGTCGGGAGCATGTGGGTTTCATTGCATCCACAATGGACCTCAATCCCTTGATGCCAAATTTGTTACCCATTGAACTATTTCGCAATATTCTTCTGATGTGCGCATTCTTATATTCATTGTGATTACGTACAATATCCAAAAAGCATGAAAACATAAATAGTAGTGAGATTATCTTTGTAATGCAGAGGATATTGTAATATAATAGGGGCTCCCTGTAAACCCTTGTGTGCTATCACTGGATTCTGATGAGAGAGCTCATGTGTGTTGTAATATGGTGAGTAGATTAATATAATCTGGCACAACTACACAAAAAAATAGGCTCCCTGTTGGGAGCTCCAGATATAAGGATAGTTGGCAGATGATAGGTTCATAATATACCGTATAGAAAGTTTATTGCCAAACCATGATAACGAGAGCGCACAACCACTAGGCAGATCGTAGTGTAGATAAAAGGGGTACACCATAACCACCATAAATAAATCAGGAAAGCGGAACTGGCTGGAAAATACAGGGTTTTGCCGCTACTAATATGCAGCCTATCGATCACCTACAGGCCAGCTCTATTCATCTGAAGGCGCACTGCTGTTACTATCAGTCTAGTCTATCAAAGACCGTGCGGCTCCCACCATTTCCGGGATATTATGGCAGACCAACTCAAAGTGCGAAATCATGTAGCAGAACCAGCCCAATAGAGCTGTCGACTGTAGATGTCCCTACTCCCCTTCCTGACAAGGAACATACTGTTCTTACTAAAGAAGAACAGAAGAGGAACATGTTAAAGAATAGAAGGGGAAGCATATTATTGAGATTCCCCTTCTTTCTATACAATGTTGGTTGCCCACCCATGATGAATCAGAGCGCCCAAAGAAATGCCATTCCATGATGTCTCTCTATATGTGGCCACATGCATTTGGAAACTCAAGTGGGAGCATTAGCTAACCAATTAAATGTGTGTCTGTTAGCTAATGTCAGTATCATATCACATTAGTATTTGAAGAAGCTTAGGACGTATGATTGGTGTGTTATTTAGCTTTAAAGGGTGGACAGCTGCTAGTAGGACACAAAGCACCTACGCAGATCATAGTGTAGATATAATGGGAAAACCCTAAGCATCAGGAGTAAAATCAGGAAAGTGGAACTTGCTGGAAAATATGTGCTAGTATTGCCGGTACGGCTAGAAAGGCTTCGGATACCAGCTCTCTACAACTGAAGGCGCAGTACTGTTACTATCAGTCTAACTCTCAAAGGCGACACATACGACCGAACACGAAGAGTTGAAAGCGTCCATGACAATCGACATGAAGACCAACACGAAGAGTTGAAAGCGTCCATGACAAGCGACCGAATAGACCTATACACTGCAAATGTCCCTGCTCCTCTTCACTATAAAGAACATACTGTACAACTATTATACTCCCTCTATTCCTAAATACAAGTCTTTGTAGAAATTCCACTATGGATCACATATGGATGTATATAGATACATTTTAGAGTGTAGATTCACTCATTTTCCTCCGTATGTAGTCCATGGAGGAATCTCTACAAAGACTTATATTTAGGTACGGAGAGAGTACTTACAAAAGAAGAACAGAAGAGGAGCATGCTAAAGAAGAGCAAGCAGATTTTGGATAATAAAATGTTGGTTGGCCACACATGATGAACGAGAGCGCATAAAGAACGCAACTCCCTATTGTCCCTCGATATGTGGTGCATGTGCTTTTCGAATGTAAAGTAGGAATATGAGCTGACCAATTAAACATTCTCTGTTTTAGTACATGTCAGCATCATATCAGATTCGTACTTGAGCAACTAAGTTTGGAATTATGAGTGGCATGTTGTTTAGCTTGATGGGTTGAGGAGCACTGCTTGCACGTACGTCTCGAAGCACCTACGATGATGGTACTGAATATATGGGAATGTCTACATGCAAGTCGCCTGACTTTCGTCATTTGGGTCAGTCGACCATTTCAGGCGGTTGGATGAAGATCCTACGTCTCCTAACCCTTCTTCTTCCTCGCCTCTTATTCTTCCCCTAAAGACCACCGCACTGGCCGCCAGCCGAACCACTGGCCCCCGCCCTCCCCTGAACCGCCTACCACCTCCGGTCTTCCGCCGCCCTCGGCCATCCCTCTAGCTAACCCCACCCCCCCACCCGCGTCGAGTTTTTCCTCCGGCGAGGCCCCACCATAGCCCGACGACAGCCCCCCACAACCACTGTCCCCACTCGAAACCCTAAGATAGATATTGGGGAAGCCCTCCGGTGAACTACCAAAAATGGACTGACCCCAATTTGAAATTCAGTCGACTGTCATTTAAGCTAATGTGGAATATAAAAGGGGAAAACCATAAGCATTGTGAGTATAGTGGTGAGCGTGCCATGGCGGATCTGAAGGTGCAAACCGGACAAAGGCAACTTCGCAACCAATGTTTGGTTTCAACTAACAAGTAAGATTCTAAGTGATGGACAAGAAATCACAGTAAAGTAGTGGCGATCTATTTTCTTGCTGAGATAAATAACTTGAGCAGATACGAAAGAGTACCGCCTCTGGTGTGGCGCCATGTAAGCATCTGCTGAGGCGTTGAGGGTGCTGCGGTAGTGATGGCTGTCGGCGGCGTGGAAGCAGATCTAGGAGGGCAGACGGTGGCGGCGAGGGAAATATCCCGGTGCGGTGGACGAGACGGTCGTACGAGCGGCCTCGGCAAGGTGGACGACGACGCGGATGAAGCAAGAGGACGCGATGCAAGGATCCTGTTCCGAAGCCGTGGATGAGAGAGGTCGATCTCTTGTAATGGATGACGGCATCGGGGTATCAGCTCCGGCATGGTGGAGGAGGACGGCGGTGGATGGGGTGGCGGACGAAGGAGACTGCGGTGGAGAGGGTATTTTGGCGCCCACGGAGTACGAATGGGGAAATGGAGGGAGAGAGGTAGGGGGGAACCATGTCTTCAGGGCGGGCTTGTCTCAAATGCGAGGAAATTTACAAACTTAGCCCTCGTTTAAAATTTCCTACATCACAGCAATATTAGTCGGTTGGGGATACGACGGTAATCTTGCATACACCGAATATTTGCCGACAGAGATTTCGGCCGAGGAGAGTTTGTTTTGGCGCCCACCGTGTATGAATCGGGGAGGGAGCTGAGAGGCGACTTCGGCCGAGGAGAAACTGTGTTTTGGCGCCCACCGTGTATGAATCCGGGGAGGTGAGAGGCGGAGGCGGTTATGTTACGTTTGAGTGAAATTACAAGCCTACCCCTATCGAAACCTATAGAAATCGAGCCGATAGGCTTTGCGTGTCAGGGATAGGCAGTAATTTCCATCTCGCAGATTTTGGTTTCGGGCGGTTACTGCGAGTTTCCCCGCTTCGTTCAAATTTTTGCAGAGAAAGAGTGCACGTTTACCGTGCCAACTCAATTCAAATCCAGTTTGTATTTTTTTTCGGGCATGATCCATTTTGTATTCGAATACAAATCTATCCATTTTGTATTCGAATACAAATCTATATACATCATTTTTTTTATATATACTTTCAAAAGCACAACACCCTTTATACATAAGGGATAATTGGTTTTTAAATATGGTTTACAAATGGCATGATCTCAGATTCATAAGGCTGGATCCATCTTAATTTGGACTTTCAAACATTTGAAACCACTTTATGTTGAAATCCAATGTATGCATTCCTCGCTAACTGTCTTCAATTAATGTGTGTTTCATGCGGATTTTTTTTACTTCTCAAACACGTATAATGTGTTTGACACACGCAACATATAGTGTAATCCCGTTCAGACATTAATTGCATATAAACCATGCATTGGCTCTAATTAAAGAATCTATGGATCACTAATATTGATAAACTATATAACATTACACGTGTCCCCAAATTCAAATGAATATGCATGTTTGATAGACCAATTTTCGTTATGATATTATCGATGTCGTGATATCTAGTTTAAATATTTGAATCCCCTTTAATCCAGATATTCGTCTCATATAGCTATCACTCATGCTTATATATCTCTCTAGACCTATACGCCTTCATCATCTCTCGGGTATCTCTCGTGCTACTAGTATGTCGACAATTAATGATCTTTTATCTTCGTAACACACTGACGGTACTTTCTCCCTCGACCTTCACTCTATCTCTCTCTAAGTATATCTCGCTCCCTGCTATGTGTCTCTAACTATGATTCTCCCTGTGAAATCTATTTCTCTCACACAAACACAAACTTCGTCTCCGAGGGTCTCATTTCTCTCTGCTATTCCCCTGTGTGCCGCTCGCACACCCCCTCTCACACAGAGATCTCTTGCGCTCCTTGGGTATGAGAAGCTACGACTCTCCCTCTTAAATATCTCTTTCTCACACACAAACACAAACTTTGTCTCCCGGGGTCTCATATCTCTCCACCATTCCCTTGTATGTCGCTCACACACACTCTCTCTCCCTAGGGATATCTCGCGTTCCCTGATATGTCTCTCTAGCTATCACTCTCCTTGTGAAATATCTTTCTCTCTCGCAAACACAAAACTCCGTATCTCGGGATCTCATTCCTCTCTAATATTTGTTTGTATGTGACTCACATGCACCCTCTCTCTATCTCTCTCACACCCACACACATAACTCAGCCTTCTGATCCACTCGACTCTTATCTCTAACACACACACCAGCTAGCCGATCTCCCTCTAGCTAGCATCTTTATCTTTCTATTTATCTGTTTCTCCATCAACCTTGTTTCTCGCCCTCACTCTTGCTTCCGGCCCTTCACTCCGCGGCAACGGCGCCAGAAAAGAGTCTTGATGACCCACAAGTATAGAGGATCTATCGTAGTCCTTTAGATAAGTAAGAGTGTCAAACCCAACGAGGAGCGGAAGGAAATGACAAGCGATTTTCAGCAAGCTATTTTCTGCAAGCACTAAAATTATCGGTGACAGATAGTTTTGTAATAAGATAATTCGTAACGGGTAACAAGTAACAAGTGTAACAAAGGTGCGGCAAGGTGTCCCAATCCTTTTTGTAGCAAAGGATAAGCCTGGACGAGCTCTTATATAAAGCAAAGCGCTCTCGAGGACACATGAGAATTATTGTCAAGTTAGTTTTCATCATGCTCATATGATTCGCATTCGTTACTTTGATAATTTGATATGTGGGTGGACCGGTGCTTGGGTGCAGTCCATACTTGAACAAGCCTCCCACTTATGATTAACCCCTCTCGCAAGCATCCGCAACTACGAAAGAAGAATTAAGATAAATCTAACCATAGCATGAAACATGTGAATCCAAATCAGCCCCTTACGAAGTAACGCATAAGCTAGGGTTTAAGCTTCTGTCACTCTAGCAACCCATCATCTACTTATTACTTCCCAATGCCTTCCCCTAGGCCCAAATCATGGTGAAGTGTCATGTAGTCGACGTTCACATAACACCACTAGAGGAAAGACAACATACATCTCATCAAAATATCGAACGAATACCAAATTCACATGATCACTTATAACAAAGACTTTTCCCATGTCCTCGGGAACAAACGTAACTACTCACAAAGCATGCTCATGTTCAAAATCATAGGGGTATTAATTATCATTAAGGATCTGAACATATGATCTTCCACCAAATAAACCAACTAGCATCAACTACAAGGAGTAATCAACACTATTAGCAACCCACAGGTACCAATCTGAGATTTTGGGACAAAGATTGAATACAAGAGATGAACTAGGGTTTGAGAGGAGATGGTGCTGGTGAAGATGTTGATGGAGATTGACACTCCTCCGATGAGAGGATCGTTGGTGATGATGATGGCTTCGATTTCCCCCTTCCGGAGGGAAGTTTCCCCGGCAGAATAGCTCCGCCGGAGCCCTAGATTGCTTCTGCCCAGGTTCCGCCTCGAGACGGCGGCACTTCGTCCTGAAAGCTTCTCTCTCATTTTTTCCAGGTCAAAACCTTTCATATAGCAGAAGATGGGCACCGGAGACCTGCCAGGGAGCCCACAAGTCCTGGGGGCGCGCCCCCAGGACTTGTGGGCTCCCTGGCAGGTCTCCGGTGCCCATCCTGGGGGTGCGCCCCCAGGCTTGTGGCCTCCTGGTGGGTCCCCTCTGGTAGTTTCTTCGTCTAATAATTTTTATATGTTCCAAAATAATTCTCCGTAAATTTTCAGGACTTCTGGAGTTGTGCAGAATAGGTCTCTCAGATTTGCTCCTTTCCGGTCCAGAATTTCAGCTGCCGGCATTCTCCCTCTTCATGTAAATCTTGTAAAATAAGAGAGAAAATTCATAAGTATTGTACCATAATGTATAATAACAGCCCATAATGCAATAAATATTAACATAAAAGAATGATGCAAAATGGACGTATCAGCGTCCTACCTGCCGCCAACAAGGTCCGCCCCGCCCGCGACCGACAACGTCCAATCGTTCAAATGGGGAGGGATTCCACACGGGTGGACGCATCGAAGACGGTGTGTGACTCACTGCTACTCCAAAGGGCACGGACAACCACGAGCAGATACTTTGTACCAACAAACCAAGAAGAAGCCATTCAAATTAAGTCATTCTTGGATAAAATTGAAGGGCAAACCAAAGTGGCAATACCTTGTGTATGACCTCAAGAACGATAAAAAGAGGTTGAAGAAAAATGATGACTCAAGCTTCCAACAGTCCATTCAATTGGACGATAAAGAGAAAAAAGTTGTGGCGGAGGATTGATGAGCTACCATGCCAATGAAGAACCATCAACTGATAGGAAACAAGTGGGATAAGGGGAGGCCGCCCGTGACGCCGCCGCGACTAAAATGTCTGCCACATGGGCAGACATTTTTTCCACAAAGGAGAAAAAGAAAGAGAAGATGTGCAAACTAATGTTGGATGCACAAAAGGAGAGAATAGATTGAGACCCAGAGAGGATGAACAACAAGTTACAAAATTGAGACGGAGAAGATAGACTCAAAGAAGCAAGAGGCGCGTGTCAAATGAGAGTTCGGCCATGTTAGAGCATCTACAGCCGGGCGCCCCAAACCCGCCTCATACACCCGGGCGGGCCGCCCAGTCACTCTCCGGTCGCGATTTTTTGACCCAGACGGCCCCTCAAACGGGCCTTAAATGCCCGGACTGACCGGCACCCCTCATATCCAGCCCAAATATGGGGTGGATATAGAGGTGCCCGGGCAAGCCCGCCACGTCGGACCTGACAGCCGAACCCCACCGCAAATTGCATCAAATTCACCCCCAAGACCTGCCGGATCCATTTGCTATCTCCTCTCTTCTTCCTCCTCCGCATCGTCCGTCTCGCAGCTCCGCCGCCGCGCGCGCTCCGCTGCCGTTCCTAACCTCTGCGCCGCCAGCTCCGACAAAGCAGTCCTCTCTCCCGTCCTCCCCGCGGGGCCGGGGGGGGCGTCTTTTATGTAAAAACTATTTATGCTCTGTACCAACATTTGTTATTTACGTGCTACATTGTCTTTTATGATCGACGTGCATGGATTTGCATGGATTTGAGAGTCCGGATTTGAGATATGTGGATGCCGGAAGGGAAATATGAGGACTCGACTGATGAGGTCACCTATTACAAGTAGGGTCAAGGACCCATCATATAGGGCCCACATGGGGCCCATCACTACCATGGGTAGGTCCCTGGACCATACCAGCATTCGGATGCATATACCAGGAAGTCCACTGGAACAGCTCGACAACATTCGGACGACCACCCGTCACTCGGCTGGACAACCACCACTCGGACTAAAGAGGTGAAGGGACGGCGTGGGAGCTGCAACGGTCGAGGAATCCTAAGTCGCCCTTAAGGCGGAGTCAAGACTAGCGTTACCTGTAACCGCTATAGTAGAGGCTCTTTACACGTGTAACTGACGCAATCAATGTCATTAAATGCCCTGACGACGTGGAGGACATGGGGTTGCGGCGCACTCTATATAAGCCGCACTCCACCTCCTGAGCTAGGGTCGAGCAACCTTTATGACCATACCCATCAAATCAAAACCAAGCCTCATGACACGAGACGTAGGGCTATTACCTCCATCGAGAGGGGCCT
The DNA here is from genome assembly GCA_011799875.1 of Thinopyrum elongatum. Lineage (NCBI taxonomy): Eukaryota > Viridiplantae > Streptophyta > Magnoliopsida > Poales > Poaceae > Thinopyrum > Thinopyrum elongatum. The sequence continues at coordinate 605,807,644 of CM022298.1, forward strand.
GAACTCGTTAAACACCAAGTGTTACACCTGCGTAGTAGTTAGGTTCTGCCCCTTATTCGTAACCCTAGTACTCATTGTCAGGATCGTAACCCCGACACCGTCCGGATGCGCCCGCGGGCGTGCCCTGGCGCGTCCGCGGACATGCAGAAGGTCGGATTTGCCAAGTCCGGTTGTAGATGCTTTTATGCCTTAAATGTCCTGTAGAGGCGGATCCCATGGAATGCGGATCGCCTCAAGGCGACGCCTGACCCTGGCCCCTTGCTGGTCGCCGGCGCCGCCGTCGGGTGGCTCGGGATCTCGTTTTTCCTGTCTGGCTGAGACGGAGGCGGAGGAGGCTGGGCCTGTGGCCGAGGGCTCGTCCATCGACTGCCGTCCCTTGCAGGCTGTCGTGGTTCGCCGGAGGAAGACTGATGACGAGCTGGCGGATGAGTTTTGGGCGGACATAGGATACCCAACGCCGGCGTCTCGGGTGTGGGAGCGACCGCGGTCTCGACAAGCAGGTGAGGTGCTCTCTGTGTGTAGGTCGGATGCACTTGCAGGCTCGTCATCAGAGGAAGTGGAGGCGGATGGCTTCGTGCCTCCCGTCCAGGATGCAGACAAGACGGCGCCCGAGGACGTGCATAGCCTGAGGTCGGATTCTTCGGCAACTCGCGGCGTCCGCGGGGTCCCTGGCTTGGCTAGGCCTCTCGTCAAGCCGTGGGTCGGACCTGTCCCGCCTCCTCGGATGTCGCCGCCGAGGACTCTCGGCCACTTCCTGCCGCCGGGGTGGCTCGGTGATGGGGCGTCCTCGTCGCAACCTAGTGCTGCGCCGCTGACGTCGGGCTCGGCCGTGCAGCCCGCCGCGGCTGCCGCGGTTCATCTTCCAACCTTTGATCCGACTTCTTCGCCACATCCAAGACAGGCTCGCGATCCAATTCATCCTGGACGTCCGCTACGGATGGCCAATCTCGGACGTTGGCTAGGAAATAAGTGGAAACGGGTGCAGCCAGAAGGAAACCCTAATACCACTCGTTCGTTCGCGGCCGTCGTCCGCTCTCCTGTGATGTCGCGTTGGGACGCCTCCTCTGCGCCGTCGGGGGCCGCCGCCGGCCGCCCGCCTTCGAGCTCTGCGCCGCCGCCGATCGCCCGCTCTCCCTCGGGTGGGGCTCCCGGTTTCACACCGGGCGCGTACCAACCGATACAGGTTGTCCAAGCGTCTGCTCCATCGGCCGCGCTCACGCCGTCGCAGCCCGCGCCGGTGCAGCCGTCGCCGTCGCAGTTCGTCCAGGCCACGCAAACGCATCAGTTCGTTGGCTACCATCAGCAACCACAGTTTCTTCTACAAGCTGGTGGTGGGTTCGTGCAGCAGCAACAACTCATGGCCGCTCCTCCTCAGTTCCTGGCAACGCCTGATATGATGCAACAGCAGTTCCAACACCTGGCCGCTGGTCCGTCAGTCTACGGCAATGCAGCCGCCGGTATTCCTGCTGCAGCCCGGCCGCCGCGCAAACAGAAGGCTGGTAAGGGCGGCCGCCTCAAGCCCCGACAGGGTGCAGCCACTCAACACTAGGCTCCCTCGCAAGTGGTCGCTGCTGCTGCTCATTTTGCTGCTGCCCAACCGATGCAATCCATGGCTCATGTGCCCAGCTCGTCCTCTTCGTCCACAGCGGCAGAAGCGCCGGTGCAGGCTGCTACTTGGCCTTTGGACACCCAACAGTCTACAGGTGCTGTCCAAGAGACAACAGTACCCAAAAAAGTTTGGTGTTCCAAATGCCAGTCTGCTGGGCACAAGGCTGACGACTGCGAGACACAGCAATATTGCTTCATCTGTAATAAGTACAATCACCCGATGACCATGAAACGGTGTCCTGCTTTGAAGTTGCCGAATCCGGCGGCGATGCTATGTGGTTACGGAACTGAAAGCATGGTGTTTTTTCAGATGCCTGATAATGTTTGCAGGGAGGATCTCTCACCACAGGACTCACTGACAGCTTTGGTATCGATTTCCGACGGTACACTTTCTGCCAATATTGTGGAGGTAGAGGTGGCCAAGATCGCTCAGTTTCAGCATGAGTGGGCTTGGGAGGCTATACCGCATGGTCAGAATGCATTTCTCATGTCCTTTCCTACTGAGAAGGTTTTGCAGAGGGTGACCGGTTTTACAGTTTTCCTCAAGTCTCACAATGTCACCATCGAGTTCAAGCCCTGGAAGTCAGAGGAGATACCACATCGTTTTGAGCTTATTCCTATTTGGGTACATGTGCACGGTGTGCCTCATGCGCTTCGACACTTTTTGGGTCTTTGGGCGGTCGGCTCGGTTATTGGAGCTACTCTAGATGTTGATCTTCTTTGTTTGCGTCGCAGAGGCATTGTTCGTATTCAGGTAGCGGTGCTGAACCTCGATGCTTTCAAGAGAAGCACAATTGATTCTCTTTCTTCTGACGTGGTCGTTCAGAGGAAGGGTTATGAGTTCCGGTACAGCCTGGAAAAAGAGGACTTCCGTGTTGATGCTGATTTTGTGCCTCGAGTATGGGAGCACGAGGATGATCCAGGAGGCGACAAGGGACATGACAGGGAGGACACAGTGCGGGGCAATGATACAAGTAAAAGGCCCAAACCCACTTCGTCGTCCAAGGAGCCTGCAGTTGCTCCCACCTCTGGTGGCGTGATGCCCATGCAGTTGTCCACTTTGGTGCCACTGGCTTCTACGACGACTATGGCGCACCGGACTTCGACGCCAACGGTCGTGTCACCCGTGGCACCACCGCCTCACCTCGACGAGGGGCCCCAGGGGCCTAGGCTTCAGGAGGAGGCATCAGGTGCGGCGTCTTCATCACCGACCCTACCACAGTCACCCGCGCCAGTATCACCAGCTCAGCGTGGTGTGATTTTCTCACCGTCGGTTCGGGCTGACCGTGAGTCAGCGATGGCGGAGCTGCAAGGATTGTCTTCTGCGCCTTCGACACCTCCAGGGGCGACGACGTCCAGGGCTTCCACTCATCCCACGTTGTCACCTCCGTTCGAGGGCACTGGGGCTGAGGTGCAGCCCTCTTGGCCTTATTCAGTTTTGCCGCGCCCTTCTACCCCACCGCTTGGGGGCACTGCGACCGTGACTGCAGTTGACTTCACACCTTCACCGCTGTGGCGCAGCGGTCGTCACTCTGTTGCTGTTGATGGTACAACAGCTACTGATGAGGACTCTCTGACCAAGGCCATGCGCAGGACGGCATCCCGCAACCTCGACTTCGAAGGTACTCCCTCTCGTAAATCTTTTTTGCCCTTTGATAATTCCAGAGTTTCTTCAAATATTGCTAGCCTTGGAGTTTCATTGGGACGTAATGAGAAAGAGGTAGAATTTTCTGTTAGAGCTTTTAAACAAATGGAGTTCGACCGGCTTACGGTTGCTCCTAAGTTGTCAACTTTTTGTGACCCTCTCGTGTCGGATGAGGAGGATGAGGAAGCTGATGCCGATCATGATGGCAAGCTTCTCTCCCATCTGGTTAAAGACAAGACTGAAGTAGACTTGGACGATACGGTACGCGACACTATGCTTTGTGAGCTTGTCGCATCGGTACGAAAAAACAAGTCTACTTCAGCTAAGAAAAGAGGGCGCTCGTCTAAGAGGGCAAAAGTATCTAAACGTAAAAATGGTTCATCATGAGAGGCATGTTTTGGAATAGCAGAGGTCTTGGTGACTTGGCTAAACACAAACATATTGCCGATTGTGTAAGGGATCATGCATTGGACTTTGTGGCCATCACTGAGTCGGGTAAACATGATTTCCAGACACGTGATCTTGACCACTTTTCATGTGGTTATGATTATGTATGGCATGTCTTACCCCCGTCCGGAAGGTCAGGTGGAATCTTGCTTGGCATCCACTCGACATACCTGGAATTGTTGTCCACGTCAAAGGGTGAATATCACATCAAATTCCACTTTCGAAACAAGTCCAACAACTTCCTTTGGAGCCTGGTTGCTGTATATGGTGCCGCTCAAGAGGAGTTTAAGTCTGCTTTTCTTAAGGAACTTGTTAATACCTGCCGGGACAATCCTTACCCCATGTTAATTGGGGGGGATTTCAATATCCTTCGATATCAGCAGGAAAAAAACAATGATCAGTTTGACACTAGATGGCCTTTCCTCTTCAATGCTGTTATTGACAGCTTGGACCTACGGGAGCTCACTATGTCTGGTCGTCAGTACACCTGGGCCAATAACCGACCTACTCCTACCTACGAAAAACTTGACCGGGTGCTAGTAACCACCGACTGGGAATATAAATATCCCCTTGCCTCGGTTCGGGCACTAGAAAGGATTGAAGCCTTATCGGATCATGCTCCATTGCTAACCGATTTTGGTGAAACACCTCCAACCTCTAAGACTCCACAGTTTAAATTCGAACTGGGATGGCTCACTAGAGAGGGATTCCACGACCTGGTTAAGAAGGTGTGGGCGCGTCAACCTCGGGGTAACACGCCCATCCAAAGATGGAATAATCGAATTCGCGCCTTGCGTCGATTCCTTCGTGGATGGGCTAAACATACCGCTGGCATATACAAAAAAGAAAAGTTGCGACTATCTACCTTAATCGATGCCCTTGATAAAATTGCGGAGGTGCGGCCCCTTTCTGCTATGGAGATTGAGCAAAAAAGTCATCTAAATGAGCAGATTGTCCGCCTTTTACGCGAGGAAGAGATTAAATGGTACCAACGGTCCAAGGCCGACTCGCTTGTTCAAGGGGATGACAATACGAAATACTTTCAAATGTTGGCCAATGGAAGGCATAGAAAGAAACGTATTTTCGCTCTTGACCAGGATGAAGGCCGTATCGAGGGGGAAGTGCCGCTCAGAAACTTTATTACTAACTATTACAAAGAGCTTTTTGGACCTTCAGCGGAAAGTTCCTTTACGCTGGATGAGTCTAATACTCATGACATACCTCAAGTTTCGGAGGCGGAAAATGATTTTTTAACCTCTCCGTTCACTGAGGAGGAAATTCGGACCGCGGTGTTTCAAATGGAACACAACAAGGCCCCTGGGCCAGACGGTTTTCCGGCGGAGTTTTATCAATGTTTTTGGGATATGATCAAGGTGGACTTGGTTCAGTTGTTTAACCAACTACACACCGAAAACCTTGACATTGCCCGTTTAAACTTTGGGGAAATTATTCTACTGCCCAAGACTAAGGAGGCTAGTCGTATTCAACAATATCGACCGATTTGCCTTCTAAACGTCAGCTTTAAAATCTTTACGAAGGTTGCAACAAACCGGTTGAACGGGGTGGCTGACCATGTGGTCAAACCCACTCAAACGGCGTTTATGCAAGGGCGCAACATACTAGATGGAGTGGTTGTGCTGCATGAAACCGTACATGAGCTTCACCGTAAAAAGTTGAGCGGAGTTATCTTGAAAATTGACTTCGAAAAGGCCTATGATAAAGTAAAATGGCCCTTTCTATTGCAAACTTTACGCATGAAGGGGTTTTCACCAAAATGGTGTCGTTGGGTGGAGAGTTTTGTTTCTGGAGGTAGTGTGGCTATCAAAGTCAACGATGTTGTTGGCAACTATTTTCAGACTAAGAAGGGTCTTCGCCAAGGGGACCCCGGATCCCCTATTTTGTTCAACATCGCGGCCGATATGTTAGCTATCCTTGTTCAGAGGGCTAAGATGGCCGGTCAGATTAGTGGTGTTATTCCTCATTTAGTAGAAGAAGGTCTGTCCATTTTACAATACGCGGATGACACTATTCTTTTTATGGATGATGACCTAGATAAAGCAAGAAACCTCAAGTTGCTTTTATGCGCATTCGAGGAGCTCTCTGGTCTCAAAATTAATTTTCATAAGAGCGAGCTTTTCTGCTTCGGCGATGCTGCAGAGTCCGCAACTGAGTATGCTGACATTTTTGGCTGCCAGCTTGGACAGTTCCCGATTAGGTATCTCGGTATTCCGATTCACTATCGGCGTTTAACTATCGCTGAGTGGAAGCATGTGGAAGAGAGACTTGAGAAACGGCTAGCCAGCTGGAAAGCCAAACTCTTGTCATATGGGGGACGATTGATTTTGATCAATTCCGTCCTCAGCAATATGGTTCTATACATGTTGTCTTTCTTCCACTTACCGAAAGGGGTTCTTCAGCGTCTAGATTACTTTAGATCCAGATTTTTTTGGCAATGCGATAATGAATCCAAGAAATATCGTCTGGCTAGGTGGACTGTATTATGCCGTCCTAAAAGTCAAGGGGGGCTCGGAATTCAAGATCTTGAGATTAAAAACATCGCTCTTCTCAGTAAATGGGTCTACAAATTACTCACTGAGAATGGAGTATGGCAGGAAATCATTCGTAACAAATACGTGGGGTCCAAAGCCACTTATGGTGCAGTACCCTAGCTTGTACAGGATTGTCAGACATAAATTTGTCACGATCAAACAAGTTTTGGGACAAGAAAACCCCGATATTTCTTTTCGTAGGGATCTCTTGGGCCCTCGCCTGGCAGCATGGAATGAATTACTCTCTCGTATGGAGGACATTCAACTGACAAGCGAGCCGGACAAGTTTCGATGGAAACTACACCAAAACGGTAGTTTCTCAGTCAAGTCCTTGTATGATGCGATGACTCATATCGATGTTCCAGTTGATAACAAAAAAATTGTGGAAGCTAAAAATACCTCTGAGAGTGAAGATATTTCTCTGGTTTTTAAGCAGAGGGGTCATCTTAACTAGAGATAACCTGGCACGACGTAACTGGCAAGGTAGTAAGACATGTGTCTTTTGCCAACATGACGAGTCTATCAAACACTTATTTTTTGAGTGTAAGTTTGCTCGCGCAGTATGGGCCATAGTTCAAATAGCTTCAAATCTATACCCCCCACGTAGTGCACGTAACATGTTCGGCAATTGGTTGCGGGGTATTGATAAACAATTTTCTGCACATATTCTTGTGGGGGCGGCTGCCTTATGCTGGGCATTGTGGCTTACCAGGAATGATGATGGTTTTTAATAATAAATGTGTTTCCTCTCCTGTGCAGGTTATTCATGCATGTACGCGATGGCTCCGTACTTGGTCTATTCTGCAGAAGTCGGAGGACAGAGACCTCTTTATGATGGTGTCTACACGGCTGGAGCGTACGGTCAGGGAGGTTTTCTCCCACCATGGATGGCGGTGTAATCTCCGTATAGGATCTGCCCCACCCTAGGCTGGATTGATTTACTTTTCCTGTAAAACAATGTTTATTTTTGGTTGTTTGGACTTGTTGGCTGTGTGCATCATGTTATGCAGAGGCCGGGCATTCCTTGGATGCGGTTGTATCACCTTGATAAATCAATTCAATGATATGTCCTTTATCGAAAAAATGCCTTAAAACTCATAGACCCGGTTTAATCTCCACCATCGATCTACCTCCCAAAATCACAAACTTTTCAAAGGGGGCGTACGTACCGAAAGCAAAGCCGTCCATCCATCCATCCATTCACCAGGAGGAAGAAAATGGCGAGCCGTACTCGCGTCACAAAGACAGGCAGCCGGACCGTGGCATGACAAAACGAGCGCATCGAAGTACCGACAGCCGACTCGGAGAAGGCGATCGCATTTGCAGCTGCCATCGAGGCTCGTGAGTCGAGAGAGTACCATTTAGTCACCCGCCACCTTCCCCGATATCACGGGGCTCCGGGCATGTCCGTACTCCCGTCCACGTCCGGCGCGCCCGTTTCAATGCCCCGTTGAACCGGCAGCGGGGAGGCAGGATCGAGAGCGGCCGTGCTCACGGAACCACACTGGACGACGTCGGGCTCCGGTCCGTTTTCTACCCCCGGTGGTTGGGGTCCGGGGGCGAGATCTTCAATGGGCTTAAAGAGGATGCGACATGTGAAGCAGAAGAGGTCAGGAGAGAAACTGATCGAGAAGAGGAGGTTCTGTCCTCCTCGCCCACACCGCCACGGTAGTACTCCTCGGGTATGTACGTGGGAAGTGGGAAGTTTTGTTGCGTGCCCGTGAGGCCGTGATAACTGTGCTGCCGCATGCACTGACCTGGCCCGCGCGGAACTCTGCCTCGCCTAGCGCACGCGCCGCTGCCAAGAGGGCAGATCCAGAGCAGCTGCTTCTGGAACCCGAAGCCGAGGGCAGGTGAAGTGAAGAGGACGCGTCGCATCTTCTCTTCCTGGCCCGGTCAACGTACTACTACGTAGCACCAGTGGGTGATGGTCGTGAGTAACCGGAGCGAGTGGCCGGTGGCATCAGGGGAAGAACGTGACGAGCGGAATGGGCCGCTACGCCACACCCGACCGAGAAATGAAGGGATTCACGTGCACGTTTGCCGCTCCGGAAGAGAATAGTAGTATCTTCGTTATCCGAAAACGAACATGCGGTACACCACTCTTTGAAGGGGAGTAGTAGTATACGTGCTTTCGAGAGTACATAGGAGTGTGTCAAGTCGGGTCACGAGACTGTCCAAAACGTCCCGGTCAAACGCAGCTTTAACAGGAGGGGTCCATAAAGTCCACTAGACCGCTATATCCCGAGAAAACCACGGGCTCCTTTATTCAAAGCATTTTCATAAGAATTTTACGGAGTTCAGGGCATCTCCAAGGCAACCCGTCGTCCATCGTAGCCGTCGTACATTTTAACCCGCGTTTTAACTAATCAAACAAAATTTATACAAACCGGTCGATATTCATCAACGTTCGATAATATAACATGCAAATCAAGTCTAGTACAGCAATGTTTCAAATTCGACTAGATTAACCGGATGTCCAACAAGTTTTTCATCAACGGATCATGTCGTTTCACTCATACTCCCCTTCAGCTTCATCCAGTAGTATGTGCACGTAAATGGCCGTCCCTCAATCATGTGGTACACCAAGGCAGCACGTGCGGGTTACATATAATGTGTAGACCAACATTGAGTGAATGAATCAATCAACAAGTTGAGTAAGAGGGAAAAAACTTACGATCTCGTCCTCTGCCGCGTGCAATGGCCATCTTGCCTCGAGCTGACGAACTACGTGACAAAACTTGGTGACGCTCGTCTGGATTGTGTACCAGCTATACGACAACGACCTCATGTTGCGTTGTTGAATGATTTACATGTCGTAGGGCGCAATGAAACTTTTCATGCACTTGATCGTAGAAGGTCGCCCCTCTGCTCCTGCCTACGAAATCCGCGGATATGACCAACCACACATCGCACAACAACTCATCCTCCATGGCCGACTAGCTCACCATCCTTCATACTCTAAAAAACGACATAGCGTTTGAAAAAAAAAACTCAATGGCATTTGGCCGAACACCTGCCGGGCGTGGTGTCTGCCATGGAGGTCATCGACAGGGGGCAGAGTGTACCTTGGTACAAACAGCTCCAGGGTGTACAACTCCGTCGTAAAGGCGAGCGGGCGCGTCTATGCTGGTTGCGGACGTCCAGCAATGCCTTTGTGGCGGCCGGAGATGTACAACACCGGTGGTGGAGGTGGAGGATGCGGATGCAAAGCAAGGTGAAGAATGGGAGGAGTGGAAGAAAATGGGGCCGGGAGAGTGGATTGGGTTGGCCGAGGTGTCGGAGTCCTACGTATCTGCTGTCCGGACTCTCGCAAACCTCCCCCACTTTGTCTCCAATTTGCGGGAGAAATAGCGTCCAGACCGCCCCGCAGACTAATACATGACTGCGTTGGATGGCTTCTGCGGTCCGAACAGTGCGGTCCGGACGTATGCGGGAGGTTTGAGGGTCGGCGTTAGAGATGCCCTTACTCCCTCAATTCCTAAATATAAGGCCTTTTAGAGATTCCAGTATGGACTACATACGGAGCAAAATAAGTGAATCTACACTCTAAAATATGTCTATATACGTCCGTATTAAAATCCTAAAATGGCTTATCTTTAGAAACAGAGGGAATAGAAGATTAGTATCCTTAGTTTTTTTTTCCTATATTAGTTGTTTGATTCACATGATTGATTCCTATAGAAATTTTTCATTATCCCCAACCTTGGGCTGGTGGAAAATGAGGAAAAAACCTACATGAGATTCCTAAGGATTTCTTTGTACTATTTCTTATAGAATTTCTAGCGTCCACTCAGCCCCAAATCATGTATGATTGAGATGATCATGTCATTCCAATCTTTTTTTTTTCATGTTACCGTGTTTTCAGAATCCTGCGAGTCAAATAGGCCCCAGGACCAGGTGTTCAGTTTTTTTTTTTGTCAAGAAGAAATGATGTAGTAGCTCTAAATTTCTTCTGGAAAATTAAAGCCCTACTATTACTCGACTGATTACGCCAAGACAGTGGTAGCTTGGTTACGTTACTTTAGCGGTAGACGACAGCACGTGGAGTACAAAGCACCACTACAGTGGAGTAGCATCACAGATCGACAGATCGATATGGAGGTCCACATCCAACTAGGATACTCACTCTTAACCAATCAGCCCGACTGATCAGCTTAAAAACCCAACTAAATTACTCCCACAGTCGCATCTCTCTCCTCTACCCTAAACAAAGCCATTTGAAAACTACCCCGACTCCACTTTGCCAGCCTACAAGACCTCCCCGCTCCTCCACCCCGGCCTCCCTCCCTCCCCGGGTCCGTCACGCCACACCACCGCGTCCAAGTCCAGCCAGCAACGGCAATGCGCAGGGCAGCGGCGAGGAGGGAGCCATGAGGTGCAGGACGCACCCCTACGAGAGCGCGGTCGGCGTGTGCGCGGCCTGCCTCCGCGGCCGCCTGCTCGCGCTCGCCGCCGCGCAGAACCAGGCGCCCTCGCTGCCCCCGACGCCGCCGCCGCCGGAGCCGGTCCCGCTCTTCCCGAGGTCCGTGTCGCCGTACGTCTGCCCCCGGAAGTCCGACGCCGCCTCGGGGCCCGGGCCGTGGCGGCACCCGTCCAGCCGCCTCTTCTTCCGGACGCCCCAGGTCGGGCCCGGCACCGGCTTCGAGGAGGGCGACATCGGGTTCCAGATCAGGCGGCGCCGCGGCGGCAGGCTCTCCGCCCTCGCCGCGCTCTTCGGCGGTCACCGCCAACACCGGCACGACGGATCGGAGGAGAAGGGCGGGGAGCGGAGGCACGGATCTTGGCTCGCGGGGATCATGCCGCGCGCGCGCGGCCGCCGGAAGGAGGAGCCGACCACGCAGTCGCCGCTGCCCCCGCGGCGGCGCTCCTCCCGCGTGATCAGCAACCGGGGGCTCTCGCCGGTGCGGTGCTCGTACGAGGAGAGCGAGGAGGGCGGCTCGGTGGCGGACTCGCCGTGGCGGCCGTCGCCGATGCGGAAGACCCCCTGCCGTCGCCTCCTGGGCGGCGCCGGGGCCGGCGTGTCGGGCTTCGCGGTGTGCATCAGCCCGCTCGTCCGCCCCAGCCCGGCGCGGAACCACCACCGCGGAGGCCACCCTCCGGACGTCCCCGCGCTGTCCGGCGAGCTCCGGCCGTCGCCGCTCCACCATCCCTCCGCCGGGTCGTCCCTCCACCACTGCCGCTCCTGGAAGCTCGCCGACGGCGGCCGCTTCCGGTGATCCCGCATATTCCCGCGGCGTTCCGATCGTTCGTCCCAGATTCCTCCGAGGCCATTTTTGTCTGGGATTTCACCTTTAGCTTTACTTGTAAACTGGACAAGGAATTTGGTGCCGAGATAGGGGGGCGGCGCGCTCTCCCGCTGACATGTGGGTGCGCCTGTTAGCCTGAGCATGCATGCTGCAGCACTGTAAAAAAAAGCTTCATCTGTCTGTGTATACTAGTTCATTTATTTGCGTGTCAGATTATCACAGTATTTTTTGTGAGTAGTAGTATACATTTAGCAGCAGCGTGGTCATGTGGGTGGAATTGAATGCTGGCTGGCATTATGAAGGGGAGATCTATTATCTCAGTGGAGGGCTGACACGATCACGTTCGTTTTTTATATGCACATGTCGTCATGAGCCGTCCATGGTCTATGGAGTAGTTGATCGGTAGATGTAGAGGGGTCTGTTGGAATGGATGGACCATGGTTCCGGCGACGGAAATTTGTACTGCAGTCGTCGATGCTATTGGGTTGATATTTCCATCGCTCTGATCGTGTCTTCGGTTAGATACTCCTCAGTCCTCACGATCATAACACTATGGCAACACGTTACTAGAAGCAGTCTCGAGTTAGCAAAGGCTTGTGGAAGCTTCCGATTGATTGCTTCTGGAACAAATTAGCACAGCACAGGTTGCGTGACATCGCAACCGCAAGCTTCTGACTTGTGCGTTTCTTCCACAAGGTCGGTGCCGAAATAGTTGTACTGATTCCAGTTGACTATCACGCGATGTCCTCATCAAGCAGCAGATCGCGGGTGCGTTTCGGGGAACCGTGGCGTGATGATGCCATGGGACACCTGGGCGCCCGACGGTCAGCCCGTTCGCCGCCCACTCGCTCCAAGTCAACTTCCGATCTACTGTTCCGCTCTCTCAGACAACAAACATTTGTTTCAGGAAATCTCAGACAAGAGCTGCGGGGTGGAATTGGAAAGAAGGAGCTCGCAATCATTAATCATGGTGTTTTGCTTAGCTAGAACCCACCGGCACCTACCTGGTCACTGGTCAGGGCTGTTGAGCTCGTCAGCGCGAGCGTCTCGACAGAAATTGACAGGCTCGTCGCGCACTCGCCCGCGAGCTTTAGTTATCGCGGATCATGGAAAAGCTCCCCAATTATGATCGCTTTGGCCGGGAAAGATCGACGCCTTTTGGGTTTCTATAAGTTGCTCGGTGGTGGTGGTGGTGGTAGCCGGTGGCCTCCGCGCGCGGAGGCTGCGATCCGGTGGGTCGCGGTGGGTTGCGGGCGCGGGTGGAGCGGCTGGCGCACGCACACGCACGCCGTGGTGCTCGTCCCGTGTGCCGCGTTGTGCTACTCTGTCACCCCTAGCTCCCCGCAGTTTCAGAAACACTTTTGCGAAGTCTCTCACGACTGAGGTCTAGTTATGTCAGTCGATGCTAATATTCGATCAATCTTGCATGGAGAGTCGTGCAAAATTTCTTTCTAGCATTTTTTTTGTTTTTATACTATATGTCACTTGACTAAGACTTGATTAAATCTCAGTCGACTGAGACCTAGTCACACCCTTTCATAAAATATAGACACTTGTACCCGGCGGACCGGCTGAAAATTGCGCCGGTCGCGCACGGGGGTCACCCGCATCTCAAGCGGGGCCCATCCATCGCCCTCCATTCACCTTATCTTCTCAGAGGCTCAAACGACCACATCCACTAATCTCATCTCGTCACGCTCCTCCGCTCTGCAACTCTGCTCCACCTCGTCTTGCGCGCCGCCATCGAGATCCTCAGCCACCGGCGATGCGATGCCGGCCGGTCGTGGCCACCACCACCTTCTGTTTCTTTTATCCCTGCCATGGCTGCTCCACCAAACGCCACCGCGGCAAGCTGCGCCTGCGGCCGCAATGAGCCGCGCCCATGGATGCGAGGCCGTGGAGCGGCCGGCTTGCGGCGGAGCCTGTTGTGTCCTCGGACCGGCGGTGATGTCCGAGGTAACACGTTGCGACGGTGAGATGTGATGCTGGAACCGGTGTGGGGATTTACTTCACCCGGCATGGGGATTTGCTTCAACCGGCGAGGATGGTGGTGGGCTGCGGTAAGTTGCTGCCTTTTTTTGATTTTTGCTGGAAGCACTTACGATTTTTGCTGGAACCAGTTTCTCGATTTGCTGCAACAGGAGAGGATAGTGTTGGTCAGCCATGACAGCGGGGGTGCCATGTTTTTTGCTACACAGGATTTTGGCTGGAACCAGCTTTTTGACCAGCTACTATCGCCGAGGATGGTGTTGGGGCGGCTACAACGGCAACGCCATGACTTTTTTTTGCTGCATTGGTTTTTTGCTGGAAACCCTTTTTCCAGTTTTGCTCGAACTATATGATTTTTTTGTTGGAACCATGTTTGATTTTTGCTGGAACCATATCAATGTGTTTCGCTGGAAACACATCATTTTTGCTGGAACCATATTATTGTTTTCTGGAACCATATCGATTATTTGCTGGAACCATGTGTTTTGCTTTTCAAATTGGCGTTGCTATTTTTTGTTGCAAATGACAAGCGCCGACGGCGACGGCAAGCAGCGAGCGACGAACGGTGGGGAGTCAGCGGAGCTTCGAGGTCGCGTGGGCAAGGATCTATGGCGTTCATTGTGTTTTTTTTTCTGTGCATGCGAGGCAGAACGATAGGGAAGGAAAAAGGAAAAGGACAAGAGATCTGATGGTTCGCGGCTTTTAGATCGAGTGGCTAGCAACCGACCGGACGAAAGGTTGGGCCGGCGCGCTAACGCCTAGTGTGCCCACGAGGGAATTTCCATTGCATAGGGCCACAGCAAAAGACAACCCAGATATAGGAACCCCGTTTCACAAAACCTGTTGACGAGGGAATAACAGCGAGGGCAAACTCAGAACCTCTATGTGTTGCGGCCCAACCCGCGATGAGGATTTCAAGCCCATAGGCACCCTGGCCCGAGACTCTGTCGGATGTGGCTGGGGATACTGCCGAATTCTATCCGACGCCTTTGGGATGAGATGAAAGAACTGGTTGGCTTTGATGTGGGTTCCCATGCTCATTACTATGCCTATTTGGTTGATAATCCTCGTGTTGCGACGGCATTCAAGGTCTTGGGGGATGTTCAAAGAAAGGTTTGGGTCTCTAGATATGTGAAGAGTACCTTTCCTGAAGCCGAAGCATGATGTGTTTATATGGGTGTTTGACTTATGCTTTTGATGACAACCAAAATAATGGAGCTATGGATCCTATGGACTTGTTATTTTGATTACAACCAAAACATTGAACTACACATGAGTTGTATAACTATATAGATTTATAGATTTGATCTAGTATTATATAAAACGTCGAACTATGAGCTCTATATGTGGAAATGTTGAACTATGATGTGTATTGAAGTTAAAGATAGCTTGTACTACTGATGAGTTTGTTTGGGTATGATGCTCAAGTTTCTACAAACGTTCTTATATCATATTTGATTGCGAGTGTGGCGTTGCAAAGGACGAGCTCCATGGAGCTCGTTTTGCACCCAAAAAAAATTCAAAATATGCTTAAAAGTTTCAAAAAATGCCTTTTTTTTCTACAAATACATATACATATTCTTCAAGTATTTATAATTTTTCATCAACCAATTTTATTATTTGCATGCTACACAAAAAAGACAAATATCTGACACAAATACAACAAAGAAAAAGCCTAGTTTAATCTGTGTATTTGTCTTTTTTTGTGTACATCACATATAAATATATATGTTCATGAAAATTTATACATGTATACTATAAGTATACGTCTACATGAAAACATTTTTTCAGATTTTTTTGAGATATGGAAAAGGTATTTTGACTGAAAAAAATATATAGAGCTCAATGGAGCTCGGCCTCTGCAGGCACTTTTCGATTTGATTGCCTCATATTGAAAAATGGGCTAACCTCACCCACCAAACAAACAGAAAAATGGCTATTCCCAATCATGATTCATCCTTCTAACCAAACAAAATATGGGCTAACTTTATTCACACAACCAGACAGAAAAAATGGCTATCCCTATCCAGCATGATAGGGCTACCCATATCCACCCTAGCATGTCCCTCTAACCAAACACATCCTAACATACATTTCGTACGCGGCGTCTGAAGGCTTCCGGGATGGGACGGCCCATGTAAGGGTTTTTTCTAAAAAAATATATATGTTTTCTTTTTCGTTTTTGTTTTCTTCTGGACGGGTTTTGTTAGTTTTTTCTTTCTTTATTCTTTTTCTTTTAGTTTTTTCTATTCTTTTGAATTTTCTTTACTTTTGCTTTTTTATTTCTATTTGTTCAAATGCATGATTTTTAAAAAATTGATTAACTTTTCTCAGAATTGACGAACTTTGTTTATAATTGATGAACTTTTTTCATTTTGTGTTTTTTTGAATAATTGATGAAATTTTTTCAACTTTGTGGACTTTATTTCAAAATTTCTGAACTTTTATTTTTTTTTGCACTTTTTCAAAATCAATCAATTTTTTTAATATTATGTTTTTTAAACTCATGATTTTTTTTTTGAATTTTTTCTAAATACCTGATTTAATTTCAATTCTTGTGAACTTTTTCCAATTTTTTTACGAAAGTCAATGATCAAACGGTCCACTCGTAAGCCTTTTTTTAGAGGAGTCCCTGGTCAACCGATCGAACGAGCGAGTCTTTTTTTTAGGGGGTCAAACGAGTGAGCCATGGGGGACAGGACGAGCGACCTCACGCTGTTTGGGTCGCGGCCCCTGTTGGGCGCTAGTTGTGTTTTCCGATGCTAAAGGCATTGTAGAGGCGCTCCCGTGGATACTTGGTTCACAAGAAGGTCAAAAGATGCGCCATGAAGGCGCGCTCTTAACACCAGGATCATGAAGGCCAATATACCCTAAACCAATGATCATGAACGGCAATAACACCAGGTTTCAACTCAGCACCTCTATGTCTCGCTTTATGCGAGACGATAGCTCAGCTCGTCTATAAGGGGGCTGGAAGTGGGCCGAACAATAGCCATGTGGGTTCACCACGTTGACGTCATGCATACTTTTTTTTTTTACTTTTGTTAAAATTTTGAAAAATACTAACTACATATAGACAAAAAAAATGAATTAGTTAATTTTTCAAAGTGTTTATAACACATTTAAAAATGTTCATATAGTGTAAAAATTGTTCGCTCAACTTTTAGAAAATGTTTGTATCATTCAAAAATTAAGAGCCATTTATAAAAAAATCATCCATAAATGTTATACAACGTAAAAAAATCATGTAAATCATACAAATGTTTTGTAGCTTCCAAAGAAAGTACGTTACCTTCAGACAATGTTCACGCTTTCAAAAATATGATTGCGACATTTTGAAAAATGTTTATACAATCTAACAAAATGTTCTCATGGTTGTATTTTTTTATCATTAAAAAAAGTTTCAATGTGTATTTGAACTTTTGGAGACGTATAAACAAAGTTCACAAACATGAATAAAAATATTATTACTCATGTATTTTAAAAAAGTTAAACATGTATAAGGAATATTTTAGATGTATACAAAAAATATATAATGTGTACGAAAAAAGTAGACATCAAACTTATAATTTAAAATACATTATTCATGTATTTGAAAATTGTTAAGCATGTAAAAAAATGCTCCTAATGAGTACGAAAAAATATATAATGTGTATGAAAAAAATGGACATTTATTGAAAAGAAAGAAAAAAAGAAGAAGAAAAAAGGCAAAAAAAAGAGGAGAAAGCAGTTTAAAAACCGAAGAAAGAAACGAGGAAATCCGGAGAAAAAAAGAAAAAGGAGCATGAAGAACAGTAGAAAATCAATGCAAAATAGTGAAAAAGCCGATAAAGAGAATCACATTAAATAAACTTGCGGGTCAACTACAATTATCGGTCAGCCGAGTAGTACCACGCTAAAGGTGTGACCTACTTACTCTCGTAATGGGCGAGAATAGCTCCCGTGGATGAAGGTAGATGTTACTGCCATGTTCCACTCCGCATTTGAGCTAGGCCTTACCATATCACTCTTAATGATACTGCAGTACCCGCCTCTTGGGGGCCTTGTTGTGCGAGAGTGTCCTCCGCGCCGTCTTTTTTCACGCTGGCCTCGCGCGGCTGGCTCCCTGGTGTGCCCCGTGCCGTCGCATCTTCACGACACTGGTGCGGGAACACCTTATACAAAAGTTCAGACGCAAGACTTGTTGGCATATTGGAGTATCTACATGAAGTTTCCCTCGAGCGGAACGCGTTGAGGCCAGGAAGGTCTTTTGCCCTCTTGAGTTGCTGCACGAAATATACCTTGTTGCATCAATGATTGCTTCATTTATTGGAATGAGCACGCAGACAACACAAAGTGTTCACAGTGCTACAAACCCACATACAAGCGGGGAAAGACATCTCCTCAGAAGGTTGTTTGATATTTTTCGCTCATTCCCTGTCTACAGCGTTTATACGCAAGCAAGAATGGCACAAAGATCATGTCTTGGCACTCGTGGAGGGAAAAGCCAAGTACAGATGATGGAGTGATTAGACACCCTGCAGATGGTACATAATTGAAAGCACTCGACTAGGATGATGACCCACAAGTATAGTGGATCAATTGTAGTCCTTTCGATAAGTAAGAGTGTCGAACCCAACGAGGAGCAGAAGGAAATGACAAGCGGTTTTCAGCAAGGTATTTTCTGCAGGCACTGAAATTGTCGGTAACACATAGTTTGATAGCAAGACAATTGGTAACGAGCAAGTAATAGTAACGGTAACAAAGGTGCAACAAGGTAGTTCAATCCTTTTTGTAGCAAAGGACAATCCGGAACAAACTCTTACAGTAAGTAAAGCATTCTTGAGGACACATGGCAATTTCATCTAGTCACTTTCATCATGTGTGTTGGATTCGCGTTCGTTACTTTGATAATTTGATATGTGGGTGGACCGGTGCTTGGGTGTTGTTCTTACTTGAACAAGCCTCCCACTTATGATTACCCCCTCTCGCAAGCATCCGCAACTACGAAAAAAGAATTAAGAACAATCTAACCATAGCATGAAACATATGGATCCAAATCAGCCCCTTACGAAATAGCACATAAACTAGGGTTTAAGCTTTTGTCACTCTAGCAACCCATAATCTAATAACTACTCCACAATGCTTTCTCTTAGGCCCAAAGATGGTGAAGTGTCATGTAGTCGACGTTCACATAACACCACTAAGGGAAACAACAACATACATATCATCAAAATACCAAACGAATACCAAATTCACATGATTACTTATAACAAGACTTCTCCCATGTCCTCAAGAACAAACATAACTACTCACAAAACATATTTATGTTCAAAATCAGAGGGGTATTGAATAGCATAATGGATATGAACATATGATCTTCCATCGAATAAACCAACAAGCATCAACTACAAGATGTAATCAACACCCACACGTACCAATATGAGGTTTTGAGACAAAGATTGAATACAAGAGACGAACTATGGTTTGAGATGAGATGGTGCTGGTGAAGATGTTGATGAAGATTGGTCCTCCCACGATGAGAGGATCATTGGTGATGATGATGGCTTTGATTTCCCCCTCCCGGAGGGAAGTTTCCCCGGCGGAATCGCTCCGCCAGAGAGCAAAAGTGCCCCTGCCTAGGTTCCGCCTCAAGACGGCGGCGCTTCGTCCCGAAACCTTCCTTCTTATTTTTTTCTAGGGCAAATGGCATCATATATGTGGAGATGGGCCCCGGAGGCCTGCCAGGTTCACCACAAGCTCAGGGGGCACACCTGTCGTGGTTCTAAGTCTGACAGTAGAATAGGGGGGTAGGTATGAGGAGGCAAGACCCTAGCTACGATGAGGTTGTGCACGCAAGATTTACGAGTTCAGGCCCTTCTTGGAGGAAGTAACAGCCCTACGTCTCGGTGCCAGGAGGCTCGGTCGATTGACTTATGCGTGAAGTTACAGGGGGTGCAAACCCTTGTGCCTGAGGAGGGAGGTGGCTTATATAGAGTGCGCCAGGACCCCAACCGTCCCACGTTACAAGGGTTTCAATGTCTATAAAGACAGGACGTTACTGATAATGCCAGCAATAAAGGCAATTAAATGATCATTAAGACTACAGAGTGAACGCCTGACCCTTGCCATCCTGAGTGACCTTAGATCTTCTGTCTTCCGAGTGGTTTCCGGTGTGGTCGAGTGAGTACACCCCGGTCGAATGGAATTGGGTTGTCCGAGTGAACTGTTGGTCGAGTGGGTTGCACCCTGTGGCGATTTCAGTCGGTAGATGGTGCCATCCTTTGAATGTCCTTGCCCTTAGGGCAGTGTCCTCGGTAAGGGTGTCTAGGTTGGGCCTATTACCTTACCCTAGGTACATGTCTTCGTCATTAGCCCCCGAATGGATCTGGGTTCGAGTGGAGAAGGGGTTGAAGATGGTTCCGACCCGATTTATATGCTTCAGAGGCATCCTAACCGGGCCGGTGATCTTTGTAAAAACTTCAACTTCATTTTCAGTCGCCTGGGTCCATTCAGAGGTCGTCGAGTGATTTTTTCTGATAAGCTCCGAATGTTGATATGGTATAAGATCCTTGGCGCGATTGGTCACGCTGCCGTTTTCCAGATCTCACGGGATTCGAAATTTGGAGAAGCGCGCGGGACGGAGAGGACCGCAGTAGACGGAGCGGATTAGGCAGGGACGCCTCGATTCTCGTGCCACCTTTTTCGCCACGTATCCAGCGCGCGACTGTTGCGGGATTTGACTGGATTGCCTGGGCCCACTAGTCAGCCACTCGGGAGCGGACCCATATAAGGCGTCGGGGTCGATGAGCCCGGTACTGTGCTCCCCATCTCCTTCCTCCTCTCCTGTTTCACCACCACATTCGCCGCCACCTTCGACGCCGCCGCCCCGCCCGAGCGCAGCCTGCCGTGATGGGGAAGGAGAAGACGGCGGCCTTGGAGCGTGCGAAGAAAGCGACGGCGGCAGCGAAGGGCAAGAAGACGAGTCGGGGAGGCTCGTCGTCGAGATCCGGCCTGCCGCCCGGCTGGATCCAGGGCGATTGGATTCGCTCCACGATTCAGCAAGAAGGCATGGAGGATCTGGTTGAGGGAGGCTTGATCAACCATGGGTCTTGGAGGCTGCCAGGTGATGAGACCGAGCCGCAACCGCAGGAGGGTGAGTGCGTCCTCCTCGCGACTCACGTCGACCGTGGTTTTTATCTGCCCCCTCATCCTTTTTTCCGAGGTTTTCTGAACTTTTTCGGGGCCCAACTTCATCACTTTTCTCCGAACACCATCACATACCTAGCTGTGTTTGTCTCCATGTGTGAGAATTTCCTGGGTTGTCGACCGCATTGGGGTCTCTTCAAACACATCTTCACCTGCCGCTCACAGTCTGTGAAAAAGGCCAATCCGAGTGATGAGAGGACGCACGTGATTCAGATGTGCGGAGGTCTAGGGATCCAAATGAGAGGCAAAAGCACATTTCCACCTATGACTCTTCCCGATTCGGTCAGAGGGTGGCAGTCGACCTAGTTTTATTGTAAGGACAAACCAACTCCTGGTCAGTCAACTGGCCTTCCTCCCTTTACCATGGGGCGAATTGAAAAGCCCTCTTCCTTGAAAGTGACTCCAGAAGAAAAGGCGGAGGTGAACATGTTGGTCGACCGCGTAATCCAACTTGTCCGCGATGGCGTGACCGACATGGATTTGCTCGAGGTGTTTCTCACTCGCCGCATCCAGTTGCTCCAGGCCCGCGATCATCCTATGTGGATGTATTCGGGCGCCGATGATTCTGCTCGGATCCACCCGGAGGAAGATGCCGAGGAGACGGTGGCGCGGTGGCTGCAGAGCATTACCGGAAACAGAGACAACCCCAGGGGGTCTAGGAGAATTCTGCCACTCGGCGCTGATAACGAACCAGACAAGGTCAGACCTTCGATGTCGAGTGACTTTTACTCTAATTTGTAAACTGTCTTTGGAACCGACTGATGCTTGTTCGATTCTTTGCTTCGCAGATATATACTGAGATGTACTCGATGCCCAACGGGGAGCAGATCCAGGAAGGAGAAGAGAGCGGAGGCGACAGCGGCGACTGGAACTCCGATGGGGAGAGTGATGAAGAGCAGGAAAACTCGAGCAGCGAGGAGGAGGTCGATTCTCCACCTCGCACGGAAAAGCGTTCCAAGCACAAGCACGACCCAGCAAGTATCCGGGGTAAGGTGGCAGCACCGACTGGACAGACTTCGAAGCGCACTCGGACATCTTCTCCGGTGCCGACTGAGAAGGCTCCGAAGCAGCTCAAGACCGCGCCGTCCAAGCCACGGAAGGCTTTGCCCAAGATCAAGGTTGACGTTCCCGTCGCCTCTGCGTAAGCGTTTCGTTTTCACCCTTTGTTTGAAGAATCTTATATCAGTTGCCGACCCATCCACTTGCTTGACCGAGTGAACCTTGAGATTTGCAGTGCTGCTACCTCCGGGACTTCTGCTTACCAAGATGATGGTGACGAGGAGATGGAGGACGCGGTCACCTCCAAAGCGAGTATGACCCCTGTTATCTTCATCTTTTCTTTGCTAGCCAATTCTACAGTCGACTGAACTCTTGTGGTCGATTCTTTTGCAGCTCCGCGAGATGTTATTGAACTTCAAGACGATGATGAAAATGAGCCACAAGAACTCGTGGGTAGGAGGAGCAGGGCCTCAGTCAAGAAGGTGCCAGCTAGCAAGACGCCCCAGTCGACGCCGGCGACGGAACCAGCTATCCAGCAATCCGGGGACTTCAACCGTGCCTCCGTTACTTTTGCGATTCCCTTGTCGAGTGCTCGTCCTTCGTCGTCGACTGTGCGGGCCCTTCCTCCGTCTGTCCAACTTCATGCCTCAAGCTCTCAAGCTACTGCAACTGATACACCGACTGCACCTCCCACCGCCCATCAAGTCCCAGAAGACCAAGTGAGTGCTGCCAAGGAGGCTATACGCCAGGCTGGCGTTATGATGGAGCAGATGAAGGTGGTGCGCGAGGCCAGTCAAGCTGCCTATGATGCCAGCTCAGCACTTCAGGCCAATGTCCAGGTTAGCTTACTTCCGACTGAACTCCATCTTGACGCTTGTTCTGTTGGGATATGATATTTAGGAACTGATGTTTTATCTGCAAGACGTCCGTGGATGAGCGTTTTGGAACCTTAATTGCACACCCATTGTCAGTCTATACACCCACTGGGTGTTTTAATTTCTGTTGAGTAGTTTTTCCACTTGAGTCGACTAGGTTGTGCTGATCGAATCTCTGAACCAGTGGGGGCACGCTGAGTGCACCCACTGGGTGTAGTCCCCGAGACCGCCGTCGAATGTTTGATTCGGCGGGGGTCTTTTAACAGATCTTTTCCACTCGGGCTGGGCAGATCATGCCGAGTGGAACCTTTACCAGTGGGGGCACGCTGAGTGCACCCACTGGGTGTAGTCCCCGAGACCGTAGTCGACTGCGGGCAGTCGGCTATGGTCTGAGTTTTTTTTTTGACTGGACGGACCAAGTCGAATGAAAGAGTCGGACCAGTGGGGGCACGATGAGTGCACCCACTGGGTGTAGTCCCCGAGACTATTGGCGAATGTTTGATTCGGCAGTAGTCTTTGTGTCTGCCGACTGACTATCTTCTGAACGCATAAATCTTGTGATCTTGGAGCCCGGTTTGCCGACTTGGAGAAGAAGCAAACTCAGCTCAATCTTGACCTGGAGTTGGCTCGAAACAACTTGCAGAAGGCTAAGGATGACGCTGCTGGTAAGGAAAGTTTGTCGACCGGTTCTCTTGCCACCTTTTCTCCTCCTTTTTCTGATTCGAATGTTGTTCTTTCTAGAAACAATGAGACAAGCTTTGGAGAAGAAGGACCTTGACCTTGCGGTTGCGAAGAAAACCGCCGAAGACAAACTAGCGCTTGCCGACCAAAAGATGGCTTCAGTCGGACAGCTGGAGGGAGAGAATGCCAAGCTGAAGGCTGCTCTTGACGAAGCTAACAAAGAAGTGACTCGTCTGAAGAAGGACAAGCGAACCCTGACCGATAAAGTAGAAGACATCACCCGCAGGAGGGACGAGCTGGAGAACTACCTGGGAGGACTCGCCAAAAAATTATTCCTCATGCTTGAAGGTACTTTTCTCTGTGCGATTGGTTTGCTTTCGTCGACTCATCATACCGCTGTCGACTCATTATTTTTCTGCGAGTGCAGAATTCTGTCAAGACTTTGAGGAAGAAACTAGGCGAGTCGAGACGAACTTGGACCCTATCAACTCCCCTGTCAAAGATGAAGCAGCCATGAATGTGCTCCGACTGGAGTCTCGCCTCGCCAGTGCCTTGGAATATCTTGCTCGACTCAAGGTCGCAGTTTCGCGGATCGACACAGCGCTCTGGCCAGGGGACACGCTCCGAAACGACCTCGAGTCTCTGATGACTCGACTTAACGAGATTCCTGGTCGAGTGCAGGAGTGGAAGAAGTCCACTGCTCGATGCGGTGCTGACGTAGCTTTATCCCTGGTTCGCGTCCACTGCAGGGAAGCCAGAGAAGAGAAGCTAGCGGCAATCAAGGTCGCCAACACCAAGAAACTCGACTTCCAGTCTTTCATGGAGCCTTCATTGCTGCTGCTACTCGAATCGCAGATGGAATTGACTTGGACGAGTTTGTCGAGCCTGCCAGCCCCTCTGCGGAGTGAATGAAACTTTTACGATCTGATTCAATTTGCCTCGGTATGCCGAGTGATTCTGTAACCGTAAAACTCCCTTCGGGCCTGATGCCCGAGTACTTCAAGCTCCTTCGTCCGAACTTTTATGATCCGGTTCAATTTGCCTTGGTATGCCGAGTGATTTTGTAACCGTAAAACTTCCTCGGGCCTGATGCCCGAGTACTTTTAAGCTCCTTCGTCCGAACTTTGTTTGCCCTTAAATATGCTTGTTTTTATTTCCGAGTGGAACTTGTATCTTCACTCGGAACAGACGCAGTTCTGAGGATAGGATCGCGGACGACCTGCACCTCGTCGTCCTTACAGATCAGGATGGAGCATGTTTTACACTTAGGCGAGTACAGGACTGCAGCTAAGCCTCCGAGTGAGAGGGTTGCTCATCACTCGGTAGGATTTTCTTTAAACTTAGGCGAGTACAGGACTGCAGCTAAGCCTCCGAGTGAGAGGGTTGCTCGTCACTCGGTAGGATTTTTTTAAACTTAGGCGAGTGCAGGACAGTAGCTAAGCCTCCGAGTGAGAGGGTTGCTCAACACTCGGTAGGATTTTTTAAACTTAGGCGAGTGCAGGACTGCAGCTAAGCCTCCGAGTGAGAGGGTTGCTCATCACTCGGTAGGATTTTCTTTAAACTTAGGCGAGTGCAAGACTGCAGCTAAGCCTCCGAGTGAGAGGGTTGCTCATCACTCGGTAGGATTTTTTAAACTTAGGCGAGTACAGGACTGCAGCTAAGCCCCCGAGTGAGAGGGTTGCTCGTCACTCGGTAGGATTTTCTTTAAACTTAGGCGAGTACAGGACTGCAGCTAAGCCCCCGAGTGAGAGGGTTGCTCATCACTCGGTAGGATTTTACAAACTTAGGCGAATCGGATTCGCGGCTAAGCCACCCACTGGGGGATTTTGGACACATGTATTAGTAACAACAATCATTTAGGAGACTGTAAAACCATGTCTTTGATAAACGAACTGAAAGGTACTCTTTATTACATCTCATCAGTCTGAACACTTAAGTATAAAAACGGCGGAGTAGCTCCGCATTCCAAGCGCGTGGCTCTTCTTTATTATGCTCCACATTGTAGAGGTGATACGCTCCGTTGTGGAGCACCTTGGTGACGATGAAGGGACCTTCCCAAGCGGGGGCAAGTTTGTGAGGCCGTTGCTGGTCCACTCGGAGCACAAGGTCCCCTTCCTGGAATGCTCGACCCTTCACATTTCTGGCATATAACCGACGAAGGTCTTGCTGATAAATGGTCGATCGGATCAAGGCCATCTCTCTTTCTTCTTCCAAAAGATCAACAGCATCTTCTTGAGCTCGTTCTGCTTCAGCTTTTGAAAAAAGTTCTACTCGGGGTGCATTGTGAAGCAAGTCACTCGGCAGCACAGCCTCAGCCCCATAGACCATGAAGAAGAGGGTTCGACCAGTCGACCGATTTGGTGTTGTTCTTAATCCCCAAAGGACTGACGGTAGCTCATCTACCCAAGCGCCGGCTGCATGTTTGAGGTCGCGCATCAATCGAGGTTTCAGACCTTTGAGAATCAAACCGTTCGCTCTTTCTGCCTGTCCATTCGACTGAGGGTGGGCGACTGAAGCATAGTCGACCCGAGTACCTTGGGATGCACAGAAAGCTCGAAACTCATCAGAATCAAAGTTTGACCCATTATCTGTGATGATGCTGTGTGGGACTCCATATCTAAATGTTAACCCTCTGATGAAGCTGACCACAGTACTTGCATCCAGGTTTTTGATAGGTTTAGCTTCGATCCACTTGGTGAACTTGTCGACTGCTACAAGCACATGGGTGAAACCACTCCTGCCAGTCTTCAGAGGTCCCACCATATCCAAACTCCAAACAGCGAATGGCCAGACGAGTGGAATGGTCTTCAGGGCTGAAGCGGGTTTGTGGGACATGTTGGAGTAGAACTGACAGCCTTCACATTTGTCAATTATCTCCTTTGCCATCTCATTTACCCATGGCCAATAAAACCCTGCTCGATACGCCTTGGCCACGATGGCCCGAGAAGACGCATGGTGACCGCAGGTTCCCGAGTGAATATCATCGAGGATCATTCGGCCTTCTTCCGGAGTGATGCATTTCTGAACGACCCCAGTGACACTTTCTCTATAGAGTTGTTCCCCCATTACTGTGAAGGCTTTGGATCGACGGACAATCTGGCGAGCCTCTTCTTCATCCTCTGGAAGCTCTTTCCTGAGAATATATGCAATGTACGGCACTGTCCAATCTGGAATAGCAGTCAAAACTTCCATGATCAAGTCGACCATAACTGGGATTTCAACTTCAGACGGATCAGTGGAACTTTTGGGCTGTGGGGGCTCTGCTATGAAGGGATCTTCTTGAACTGATGGTGCGTGAATATGCTCCAAAAACACATTGTTGGGAATAGGCTCCCGCTTGGATCCTATCTTCGCCAAGTCATCAGCTGCTTGATTCTTCAGTCGGGGTATATGGTGGAGCTCTAGCCCCTCAAACTTCTTTTCTAACTTTCTCACCGCATTGCAATAACCAGTCATAGCTTGGCTCCTGACGTCCCACTCCTTCATCACTTGATTAACCACTAAATCTGAGTCATCGTAAACCATTAGGCGGCGGACACCGAGTGAAATGGCCATACGCAACCCATACAAGAGTGCCTCATATTCAGCTTCATTGTTGGAGGAATCAAAGTGAATCTGGAGAACATATCTGAGGTTGTCGCCTCGTGGAGATACCAGGACCACTCCAGCGCCTGAACCATTCAACATCTTGGACCCTTCGAAGAACATAGTCCAATGTTCCGACTGTATCTGGGTCGGTAACTGTTGTTCAATCCACTCGACGAGGAAATCTGCTATCGCTTGAGACTTTATCGCTTTCTTTGCCTCGAACTTGATATCCAGCAGAAGGAGTTCAATCGCCCACTTTGCCACTCGACCAGTTGCATCTCTGTTGTTTAGAATTTCCGACAACGGAGCGTCACTGATGACTGTAATCGAATGATCTGAGAAGTAATGTGCAACCTTCTTCGTGGTCAAGTAGATTCCATAGACAAGCTTCTGATAATGTGGATATCTCTGCTTGGATGGAGTTAAGACTTCAGAAATATAATATACTGGGCGTTGAACCTTGTAAGTTTTGCCTTCTTCTTCCCGCTCGACCGTGAGTACTGTACTGACAACCTGTCCAGTGGCTGCTATATAAAGCAGTAAAGGCTCTTTGCTGATTGGAGCAGCAAGCACCGGCTGGGTGGAAAGCAGGGCCTTGAGCTCTGCAAACGCTGCGTCAGCTTCAGGAGTCCACTCGAACTTATCAGATTTCTTCATCAGTCGGTAAAGAGGCAATGCCTTTTCATCGAGGCGAGAGATGAATCAACTCAAAGCGGCCAAACAACCAGTAAGCTTCTGAACGTCGTGTACACGCACAGGGCGTTTCATTCGGAGGATTGCACCAACTTTCTCTGGGTTTGCATCGATCCCACGTTCGGAAACGAGGAAACCGAGTAACTTTCCACCTGGAACTCCAAATGAACACTTCGACGGATTAAGCTTGATATCATATCTTCTCAAATTGGCAAAGGTTTCAGCAAGGTCAGTCAGCAGGTCGGAACCTTTGCGCGACTTAACCACGATGTCATCCATGTATGCTTCCACATTCCGACTGATTTGAGTTAGCAGGCACTTCTGTATCATGCGCATGAATGTGGCACCAGCATTCTTGAGACCAAAGGGCATGGTGACATAGCAAAAGCACCCGAATGGGGTGATAAAAGCTGTTTTTATTTCATCAGGTCCATACAGTCGGATCTGATGGTACCCGGAATATGCATCCAGGAAGGACAATCGCTCACATCCCGCAGTCGAGTAGACTATCTGATCGATGCGGGGGAGAGGAAAATGATCTTCCGGGCAGGCCCGATTGATATGCTTGAAATCAATGCACATACGGAGTGAATCGTCCTTCTTGGGAACCATGACAACGTTGGCGAGCCACTCGGAGTGGTAAATCTCGCGGATGAACTCAGCTGCCAGAAGCCGAGCCACCTCCTCGCAGAATGCCTTTCTCTTCTCCGCAGCGGACCGACGGAGGTGCTCTTTCACGGGTTTTGCCTTTGGATCGACTCGCAAACGGTGCTCAGCCAGCCCCCTGGGTACACCCGGCATGTCAGATGGTTTCCATGCGAAGATGTCCCAGTTCTCACGGAGGAACTGGATGAGCGCTTCTTCCTATTTGCTGTCGAGTGTTGTTGAGATATGAGTCGGTGCAGCACTGGGATTGGTCGGGTGAATGTGAACAGGCTTTGTTTCACCGGACGACTGAAATGCAGACTCGGAAGCAGGCTTCTTAGTGCGCAACAAATCACTCGGATCTGCAGTCTTCTTATACTCTTCCATTTCAATCGCTGCCATCTGTTCATCGGCAATCTTAGAGCCCTTCTGGAGGCACTCTTCTGCTCGTTGCCGATTGCCAGTGACCGTGATCACGCCCTTGGGGCCAGGCATCTTCAGCTTGAGGTACACGTAACACGGTCGAGCCATGAAATGGGCATATGCAGTTCTGCCCAGAATAGCATGATAGGCACTGTGAAAATCCACAACTTCAAATGTCAGCTTCTCCTTGCGGTAATTCTTTGAGTCACCGAAAACCACGTCAAGAGTGATCTGTCCGAGTGAATCAGCTTTCTTCCCTGGAATGACACCATGGAACCGCATGTTGCTCTCACTGAGCCTGGACATCGGAATGCCCATCCCACGAAGAGTCTCTGCATACAAAATGTTCAAGCCGCTGCCACCATCCATCAAGACTTTGGTCAGTCGAGTGCCCCCAACGACCGGGTCGACCACCAACGCTTGCCTCCCAGGGGTGGCGACGTGCGGTGGGTGGTCAGATTGGTCGAATGTGATGGGAGTCTTTGACCATTTCAAGTATGTCGTCGTTGCCGGAGCAACCATGTTTACCTCTCTATTGATGACTTTCAGTCGACTTTTACTCTCAATGTCAGCAAAAATCATCAAAGTGAAATTGACGTTAGGGAAACCGTCATCATCTTCTTCCTGATCACCATCCTTGTCAGACTCTTTTTCCTTTTCATTGGGCTGTTTCTCTCGGAACTGCTGGATCAGGAGCCGACACTGTCGAGTGGTGTGTTTGGGATAAATTAGATTTCCCTCTTCATCCTTCTTGGTGTGAATGTAACATGGCAAGTCCAACACATCGTTCCCAGCCTGATCTTTCACCTTCTTGGGGATCCAGGGTCCCTTGGGCTTTCCTTTGAATTTCCCTTGAGTTACAACTGCAGCTTCACCTGGACCTGCTGGCTCGGCTTTGCGTTTCTGCTTCCGACCCACTCCGGTGTCTTGGGCGGCTGGCTTGCCCTTCCCACTGCGGAGTCGGTCCTCTTCTTCACCATTAGCGTACCGGGTGGCTATTTCCATCATTCGGGTCAGAGACATATCTCCTGTCCGACCGAATTTCAAGTTAAGCTCCCGATACCAAACGCCTTCCTTGAAGGCACAAACTGCTTGGTGTTGGGATACATTCTCTACCATGTGGTGTAATGTGGTCCATCTTTGGATGTAATCCCTCAGAGTTTCATTCGGCTTCTGTACACAATGCTGCAATTCTGTCAACCCCGCAGGTCGTTTGCATGTGCCCTCAAATGTCCTGACAAACACTTGGGCTAACTCCTCCCAGCTGAATATACTGCCTGGAGCCAACTGATTCAGCCATGCTCTGGCCGACCCTTCCAGCATGAGAGGAAGGTGTTTCATAGCTACCTCATCGTTTCCACCACCGATCTGGACAGCCACTCGGTAATCTTCCAGCCAAGTATCAGGCTTCGACTCACCGGTGAACTTACTAACCCCAGTCGCCAACCTGAAGTTGGGGGGGATCTCAGCGGCTCTGATAGATCTGCTAAAACACTCGGGACCCGAAACATGAATCCTGCTTCCACTCGGGCAATCCCTGCCTTGCCCCTCTCTGTGTGCTCGGTTCCTGTCGACCAAACCTTGCACTAAAATTGACCTCGCATCAAACCCTGGCTCTCTTGGGTCGACCGGCGTCCTCCGCCCTCCGCTGTACGGGCGCCTGTCATCATAGTGCCGGGGCACATATGATCCGCTTCTCGGAGGGGGTGTAGGCGCTCGACGGCGGTCATCACGGCCGAGTCAATGATCGTACTGCTCGTGGATCTGACCCAAATGCTGATCCTGGCGATGCACCCGCCCTTCACGCCGCGAAGGCGATCTTGGGCTGTGAGCCGACTGAACTGTGTCAGCCACCACAGATCTGCTATGGATTCTGTCACGCGACTATGATACTGCAGTGTTTTGGTCTCCTGCCGCCCGGAGCAGAGCCCGGATCTGCATCAAACCTCGTCCAACTTCTGACTGGGATGGCTGGATGGATTCTGCTATACGAGCTGCAGCTGCAAGATTCTGAATCGGAGTGCGGTATACCTGAGGTTCAGGAGGGAATAATTGCCGCCGTCGACTGGACTCAGGAATCCGCTGCCGAGCACGTTCGTCGAGTGCATGTTGAAGATTTTCCAGTCAAGTGCGCTCAGCCAAAGTGGCCAAGCGCGCTGCCTCCAAGGCCCGGGCCTCAGAGGTCTCTCCGACGATGGGTTTGTGGAGTGCTTCCTCGTTACGGCGGTGAAGTTCCTCCCTCCGCTGTGAAGAGAGGGTTTCGGGGTGGTATTCCTCGTGAACACGCGACGGATCGCCACCGCCGTCGCCGCCTCCGTTGCGACGCATGCCAGGCGGGCTATGCGGCGTGTCGACCATCAGGACCTTCGCCGCAGGATCGCTGCTGTCGCACTCGGACAGAGTCTCGACGGAGCCAGTCGACAGATCGAACAGGCCATAGAGAGATTCATCGGGCTCGATTGCCGCGACTTGAGGGGTGGCCGATTGACGTGCCACTGCATGCTTCACCCACCGCTGAAGCCGCGATCGACCGGATCGCTTGCGATGGCGAACAGCGGGGGACGAAGACACCGTAGGAAACGACTGATATTGGGTCGACGGCTGCCGCAGAAGGACGCCGGGGACACATGCGCGAAAGTGCGTCGCCCCGCGGACGGGGAACGTCTCGACGTCGAGGGGGGCCTCCTGGAGCCAGGCGGAGTCGTCGGCGATGAAGACGAGCGCGCCGAGACGGATCTCGTGGCCCTCAGCCAAACCTCCACCCGAAACCATGATGATGGGAATCGGAAAAAATCGCAACCTCACCGGAAAGTCGCTAAGACACCTGCCCCACGGTGGGCGCCAACTGTCGTGGTTCTAAGTCTGACAGTAGAATAGGGGGGTAGGTATGAGGAGGCAAGACCCTAGCTACGATGAGGTTGTGCATGCAAGATTTACGAGTTCAGGCCCTTCTCGGAGGAAGTAACAGCCCTACGTCTCGGTGCCCGGAGGCTCGGTCGATTGACTTATGCGTGAAGTTACAGGGGGTGCGAACCCTTGTGCCTGAGGAGGGGGGTGGCTTATATAGAGTGCGCCAGGACCCCAACCGTCCCACGTTACAAGGGTTTCAATGTCTATAAAGACAGGACGTTACTGATAACGCCAGCAATAAAGGCAAATAAATGATCATTAAGACTACGGAGTGAACGCCTGACCCTTGCCATCCTGAGTGACCTTAGATCTTCTGTCTTCCGAGTGGTTTCCGGTGTGGTTGAGTGAGTACACCCCGGTCGAATGGAATTGGGTTGTCCGAGTGAACTGTTGGTCGAGTGGGTTGCACCCTGTGGCGATTTCAGTCGGTAGATGGTGCCATCCTTTGAATGTCCTTGGCCTTAGGGCAGTGTCCTCGGTAAGGGTGTCTAGGTCGGGCCTATTACCTTACCCTAGGTAC
Source organism: Thinopyrum elongatum (assembly GCA_011799875.1). Lineage (NCBI taxonomy): Eukaryota > Viridiplantae > Streptophyta > Magnoliopsida > Poales > Poaceae > Thinopyrum > Thinopyrum elongatum. The sequence continues at coordinate 605,839,653 of CM022298.1, forward strand.
ATGTCTTCGTGTATTTGTCTTTTTTTGTGTACATCACATATGAATATATATGTTCATGAAAATTTATACATGTATACTATAAGTATACGTCTACATGAAAACATTTTTTCAGATTTTTTTGAGATATGGAAAAGGTATTTTGGCTGAAAAAATATATAGAGCTCAATGGAGCTCGGCCTCTGCAGGCACTTTTCGATTTGATTGCCTCATATTGAAAAATGGGCTAACCTCACCCACCAAACAAACAGAAAAATGGCTATTCCCAATCATGATTCATCCTTCTAACCAAACAAAATATGGGCTAACTTTATTCACACAACCAGACAGAAAAAATGGCTATCCCTATCCAGCATGATAGGGCTACCCATATCCACCCTAGCATGTCCCTCTAACCAAACACATCCTAACATACATTTCGTACGCGGCGTCTGAAGGCTTCCGGGATGGGACGGCCCATGTAAGGGTTTTTTCTAAAAAAAATATATGTTTTCTTTTTCATTTTTGTTTTCTTCTGGACGGGTTTTGTTAGTTTTTTCTTTCTTTATTCTTTTTCTTTTAGTTTTTTCTATTCTTTTGAATTTTCTTTACTTTTGCTTTTTTATTTCTATTTGTTCAAATGCATGATTTTTTAAAAATTGATTAACTTTTCTCAGAATTGACGAACTTTGTTTATAATTGATGAACTTTTTTCATTTTGTGTTTTTTTGAATAATTGATGAACTTTTTTCAACTTTGTGGACTTTATTTCAAAATTTCTGAACTTTTAATTTTTTTTGCACTTTTTCAAAATCAATCAATTTTTTTAATTTTATGTTTTTTAAACTCATGATTTTTTTTTGAATTTTTTCTAAATACCTGATTTAATTTCAATTCTTGTGAACTTTTTCCAATTTTTTTTACGAAAGTCAATGATCAAACGGTCCACTCGTAAGCCTTTTTTTAGAGGAGTCCCTGGTCAACCGATCGAACGAGCGAGTCTTTTTTTTAGGGGGTCAAACGAGTGAGCCGTGGGGGACAGGACGAGCGACCTCACGCTGTTTGGGTCGCGGCCCCTGTTGGGCGCTAGTTGTGTTTTTCGATGCTAAAGGCATTGTAGAGGCGCTCCCGTGGATACTTGGTTCACAAGAAGGTCAAAAGATGCGCATGAAGGCGCGCTCTTAACACCAGGATCATGAAGGCCAATATACCCTAAACCAATGATCATGAACGGCAATAACACCAGGTTTCAACTCAGCACCTCTATGTCTCGCTTTATGCGAGACGATAGCTCAGCTCGTCTATAAGGGGGCTGGAAGTGGGCCGAACAATAGCCATGTGGGTTCATCACGTTGACGTCATGCATACTTTTTTTTTACTTTTGTTAAAATTTTGAAAAATACTAACTACATATAGACAAAAAAATGAATTAGTTAATTTTTCAAAGTGTTTATAACACATTTAAAAATGTTCATATAGTGTAAAAATTGTTCCCTCAACTTTTAGAAAATGTTTGTATCATTCAAAAATTAAGAGCCATTTATAAAAAAATCATCCATAAATGTTATACAACGTAAAAAAAATCATGTAAATCATACAAATGTTTTGTAGCTTCCAAAGAAAGTACGTTACCTTCAGACAATGTTCACGCTTTCAAAAATATGATTGCGACATTTTGAAAAATGTTTATACAATCTAACAAAATGTTCTCATGGTTGTATTTTTTTATCATTAAAAAAAGTTTCAATGTGTATTTGAACTTTTGGAGAATGCTTAACTCGTACTAAAAAAAGTTCGCAAACATGAATTTAAAAATATATATTACTCATGTATTTTAAAAAAGTTAAACATGTATAAGGAATATTTTAGATGTATACAGAAAATATATAACGTGTAAGAAAAAAGTAGACATCAAACTTATAATTTAAAATACATTATTCATGTATTTGAAAATTGTTAAGCATGTAAAAGAATGCTCCTAATGAGTACGAAAAAATATATAATGTGTATGAAAAAATGGACATTTATTGAAAAGAAAGAAAAAAAGAAGAAGAAAAAAGGCAAAAAAAGAGGAGAAAGCAGTTTAAAAACCGAAGAAAGAAACGAGGAAATCCGGAGAAAAAAAGAAAAAGGAGCATGAAGAACAGTAGAAAATCAATGCAAAATAGTGAAAAAGCCGATAAAGAGAATCACATTAAATAAACTTGCGGGTCAACTACAATTATCGGTCAGCCGAGTAGTACCACGCCAAAGGTGTGACCTACTTACTCTCGTAATGGGCGAGAATAGCTCCCGTGGATGAAGGTAGATGTTACTGCCATGTTCCACTCCGCATTTGAGCTAGGCCTTACCATATCACTCTTAATGATACTGCAGTACCCGCCTCTTGGGGGCCTTGTTGTGCGAGAGTGTCCTCCGCGCCGTCTTTTTTCACGCTGGCTCCCTGGTGTGCCCCGTGCCGTCGCATCTTCACGACACTGGTGCTGGAACACCTTATACAAAAGTTCAGACGCAAGACTTGTTGGCATATTGGAGTATCTACATGAAGTTTCCCTCAAGCGGAACGCGTTGAGGCCAGGAAGGTCTTTTGCCCTCTTGAGTTGCTGCACGAAATATACCTTGTTGCATCAATGATTGCTTCATTTATTGGAATGAGCACGCAGACAACACAAAGTGTTCACAGTGCTACAAACCCACATACAAGCGGGGAAAGACATCTCCTCAGAAGGATGTTTGATATTTTTCGCTCATTCCCTGTCTATAGCGTTTATACGCAAGCAAGAATGGCACAAAGATCATGTCTTGGCACTCGTGGAGGGAAAAGCCAAGTACAGATGATGGAGTGATTAGACACCCTGCAGATGGTACATAATTGAAAGCACTCGACTAGGATGATGACCCACAAGTATAGTGGATCAATTGTAGTCCTTTCAATAAGTAAGAGTGTCGAACCCAACGAGGAGCAGAAGGAAATGACAAGCGGTTTTCAGCAAGGTATTTTCTGCAGGCACTGAAATTGTCGGTAACAGATAGTTTGATAGCAAGACAATTGGTAACGAGCAAGTAATAGTAACGGTAACAAAGGTGCAACAAGGTAGTTCAATCCTTTTTGTAGCAAAGGACAATCCGGAACAAACTCTTACAGTAAGTAAAGCATTCTTGAGGACACATGGCAATTTCATCTAGTCACTTTCATCATGTGTGTTGGATTCGCGTTCGTTACTTTGATAATTTGATATGTGGGTGGACCGGTGCTTGGGTATTGTTCTTACTTGAACAAGCCTCCCACTTATGATTACCGCCTCTCGCAAGCATCCGCAACTACGAAAAAAGAATTAAGAACAATCTAACCATAGCATGAAACATATGGATCCAAATCAGCCCCTTACGAAATAGCACATAAACTAGGGTTTAAGCTTTTGTCACTCTAGCAACCCATAATCTAATAACTACTCCACAATGCTTTCTCTTAGGCCCAAAGATGGTGAAGTGTCATGTAGTCAACGTTCACATAACACCACTAAGGGAAACAACAACATACATATCATCAAAATACCAAACGAATACCAAATTCACATGATTACTTATAACAGGACTTCTCCCATGTCCTCAAGAACAAACATAACTACTCACAAAACATGTTTATGTTCAAGATCAGAGGGGTATTGAATAGCATAATGGATATGAACATATGATCTTCCATCGAATAAACCAACAAGCATCAACTACAAGATGTAATCAACACCCACACGTACCAATATGAGGTTTTGAGACAAAGATTGAATACAAGAGATGAACTATGGTTTGAGATGAGATAGTGCTGGTGAAGATGTTGATGAAGATTGGTCCTCCCACGATGAGAGGATCGTTGGTGATGACGATGGCTTCGATTTCCCCCTCCCGGAGGGAAGTTTCCCCGGCGGAATCGCTCCGCCAGAGAGCAAAAGTGCCCCTGCCTAGGTTCCGCCTCAAGACGGCGGCGCTTCGTCCCGAAACCTTCCTTCTGATTTTTTTCTAGGGCAAATGGCATCATATATGTGGAGATGGGCCCCGGAGGCCTGCCAGGTTCACCACAAGCTTAGGGGGCACACCCAGGGGGTGGGGCGCGCACCCCAGGCTTGTGGCTGCCTGGTGGGCCCCCCTCTGGTACTTATTTCGCCAACAATTTTATCATATTCCAAAATAATTCTTCGTCAATTTTCAGCTCATTTGGAGATGTTCAGAAAAAGGCCTCCGATATAGCCCTTTCCGGTCCAGAATTCCAGCTGGCGGCAATCTCCCTCTTTATATGAAACTTGCAAAATAAGAGAAAAAAGACAAAAGAATTGTATCATAAAGTGAAATAACAGTCCATAATGCAATAAATATCAACATAAAAACATGATGCAAAATGGACATAACAACTCCCCCAAGCTTAGACCTCGCTTGTCCTCAAGCGAAAACCGAAATCAATAATCATGACCACATGCTTAGAGAGAGAGGTGTCGATAAAAATAAAATACGGATATGGAAGCATCAAGGTCATTAACATAACAACAATATTCATTATCATAAAACTGATGAGCAAGTAACAATTCATCACAACAACGAAGTATAAGGCATAAACTTTCTTGAAAACTAACAAACTATGTTCTCAGTCAATAATGCAATTGCAATTCATCATATTTTCAGGAAGGGTCTCATGTCGGAGCTTTTTTGCAAGTCCACATACTCAACCATCATTTAATCTTCTATGATTGCTAACACTCACAGCATATATATGGAGCAAAAAGTTTTAGCCAGACACGTAGAAAGATAGGGGCTTATAGTTTCTCCTCCCAACTTATTCACCACAAGGGTGATACCAACAATAATAACTCATGATCACTCACATCCAACTGGATATATATGCCTAGATCTTTCCCCACCACATGATGCTTACAAAAGAGAAAAATAAAAAGGAATAGAGGAGAACACTATCGACTCTTGCATAAAAAGTAAATACATAAAAGTAAAAAATAGGCCCTTCGCAGAGGGAAGTAGAGGTTGTCATGCGCCTTTTGTTTTTGGATGCACAAGCTCTTAGTGAAAAGGAACGTCACGATATATTGCCCCTTATGATAGCAACCTTTATTATGCAGTCCGTCGCTTTTATTTCTTTGCCATCACAAGTTTGTACAACGCTTATTTTCCCTTACAATAAAAGATCAAACATATTTAGGGGCAATTTTTATTGCTTTATGTACCGATGACAACTTACTTGAAGGATCTTATTCAATCCATAGGTAGGTATAGTGGACTCTCATGACTTGAAATTGGGTTTATGGTTTTTGGATGCACAAGTAGTATCTCTACTTAGTGCGGATTTTTGGCTAGCAAAGATATTGGGCAAGCACCACATGTTGGAGGATCTATGACAGTATAACTTCTATGTGAATATAAGCAAACATAATTTATTATGTTGTCTTCCTTGTCCAAAGTCAACAATTTGGTATAAAATACTTAATGGGGGCTCACAATCATAAAAGATGTCCAAGATAGTGTATTTCCATGTGAATCTTCTCTTCCCTTATTAATTTTTTCATGAATTGCATCATTGAACAATGCTATGTTTGTCAACTTTCAATAAATTTTACCACTTATACTTTTCCTTATGTAATGTCATTACTTTCTATAAGATTAGCATATGATCTTTTTCATTATTTTTATTGGTAGGATTGAAACATAAAAGTAAAGAAGCAAAAACTCAAACTACTGTTTATTATATAACTCTCAACTCGATTACATAGATAGATCACTAAGCAAGCACTCGAACATAGATCATACTAAAACTTTATTCTTCTAATTCATGAAATAACTAAGGATCAAACTAAGATAGATAATGATGATAAAAGTGATGGTGATACGATACCTGTGCACCTCCCCCAAGCTTGGCACAAGCCAAGGGGAGTGCCGATACCCATGTACTCAAGTGTCCTTCTTGGGTGATGATGGTGATGATGAGGTAGTAGGCTTGTCCTACGGTTTCCAAGGCATAGGCTCCCCATCATAAAAGGATGAACGTGTCTACGGAGCCCTGAAATTTGCAGCTAAACTCATACCTTTAAATCTTGCCTCATACTAAATTTTTTGGTTTTGAAGATCATAGATTTGGCCTTGGAGATTGTCGATTCGCTCGTTGAATTCAAAGACGATGTCTCCCATTGACTTGCCATCCACCTTGTGCTCACGGGTGAATTATGTGATCATGGAGTGGTTGGCGTTGAGTCCGCGTTCCACCATCCCTTGACACTTGAAGATCGCTTGCTCGAGGGCTTCAAGCCTGGCCTCCACGCTCCCGGTCTTCTTAGGCCCTTGAACGTCACGGATGTGAAGCACCCCCTCATGCATCTGGATCTCCTAGGGGTGTTTCATCACCTCTGGTAGGTAGGGGTTGATGACCTTCTCATAGAACTTGTCCTTGGAAGAGCTTGGTGGAGTCATGGTGATCTAGATCCGTCAGAAAAACACCACGAAACAAGAATAGGGGATATCTGTTGGGGAATGTTGCATGGAAAACAAAAAAATTTCTACGCACACGCAAGACCTATCCATGGAGATGCATAGCTACGAGAGGGGGAGAGCATCTACATACCCTTGTAGATCGCTAAGTGGAAGCGTTTATCAACGCGGTTGATGTAGTCATACAACTTCACAATCCGTACCGATCAAGCACTGAACGTACGTTACCTCCGCGTTCAGCACACATTCAGCTCGATGACGTCCTCGCCTTCTCGATCCAGCAAGAGAGGCAAAGTAGTAGATGAGTTCCGGCAGCACGATGGCATGGTGAGGGTGGTGGTGAAACTATGCCGCAGGGCTTCGCCAAGCACAACAGACGTGGACGGAGGAGGAACTAGAACTAGAGGGAGAGGGGGCGCCGCACACGGCTTGGGAATCGTGGTGTGCGTGTTGCCCCCTACCCTCCTCACATATATATAGGTGGAGGGGGGAGAGGAGGCTGCCTAGGGCGCCCCCAAGGGGGCCGACGGCCAGCCCTAGGCGCCCCTCCCCTTCCTTCCTAAACGCGTGGGGGGAAGGCAGGAGGAGAGCCGCCCCCTTTCCTTTCCCTGCATGTGGAAGAGAAGGAAAGAGGGGGCTGGCCCTCTACCTTCCTTCCCTAGGGCCGACGCCATGAGGTGGGGGTGCGCCAGCCCCATGTGGGCTGGTGTGCTCTCCCTCGTTGGCCCGTTTTGCGCAATATGCTCCCGTGGCCTCCCGGAACCCCTTCTGGTGATCCAATAAATACCTGGTGCATTCCGAAACCTTTCCGGAGACCAAATACTATCATTCTATATATCAATCTTTACCTCCGGACCATTCTGGAGCTCCTCGTCATGTCCGTGATCTCATCCGGGACTCCGACTAACATTCGGTCACCAACTCACATAACTCATATAATACTATATCATCAACAAACGTTAAGCGTGCGGACCCTACAGGTTCGAGAATGATGTAGACATGACCGAGACGCTTCTCTGGTCAATAACCAATAGCGGGACCTGGATGCCCATATTGGTTCCTACATATTTTACGAAGATCTTTATCGGTCGAACCTTTATGACAATATACGTAGTTCCCTTTGTCTGTCGGTATGTTACTTGTCCGAGATTCGATTGTCGGTATCTCCATACCTAGTTCAATCTCGTTACCTGCAAGTCTCTTTACTCGTTTCGTAATACATCATCTTGCAACTAATTCCTTAGTCACTTTGCTTGCAAGCTTCTTGTGATGTTGTATTACCGAGAGGGCTCAGAGATACCTCTCCGTCATACGGAGTGACAAATCCCAATCTTGATTCACGCCAACTCAATAGACACCTTCAGAGATACCTGTAGAGCATCTTTATGATCACCCAGTTACGTTGTGATGTTTGATAGCACACAAGGTATTCCTCCGGTATCCGGGAGTTGCATGATCTCATGGTCGAAGGAATATGTATTTGACATTAAGAAAGGAGTAGCAATAAACTGAACGATCATATGACAAGCTAACAGTTGGGTCTTATCCATCACATCATTCTCCTAATGATGTGATCCCGTTATCAAATGACAACTCATGTCTATGGTCAGGAAACCTTAACCATCTTTTGATCAACGAGCTAGTCTAGTAGAGGCTTACTAGGGACTTGGTATTTGCTTATGTATTCACACATGTATTTAAGTTTCCAATCAATACAATTATAGCATGAATAATAAACCTTTATCATGATTAAGGAAATATAATAATAACCACTTTATTATTGCCTCTAGGGCATATTTCCAACAGCCTCCCACTTGAACTATAGTCAATAATCTAGATTACATAGTAATGAATCTAACGCCCATGGAGTCTTGGTGCTGATCATGTTTTGCCCGCAGAAGAGGTTTAGTCAACGGGTCTGCCACATTCATATCCGTATGTATTTTGAAAATTTCTATGTCTCCATCCTTGACCTTTTCACGAATGGAGTTGAACCGTCGCTTGATGTGTTTGGTTCTCTTGTGAAACCTGGATTCCTTCGCTAAGGCATTGCTCCAGTGTTGTCACAAAAGATTGTCATTGGACCCGATGCACTGGCTATTACACCCAGATCGGATATGAACTCCTTCATCCAGACTGTTTCATGCGTTGCTTCCGAAGCAGCTATGTACTCCGCTTCACACGTAGATCCCGCCACGACGCTCTGCTTGGAACTACACCAACTGATAGCTCCACCATTCAATATAAATACGTATCCGGTTTGTGACTTAGAGTCATCCGGATCTGTGTCGAAGCTAGCACCGACATAACCCTTTACGACGAGCTCTTCGTCACCTCCATAAACGAGAAACATATACTTGGTCCTTTTCAGGTACTTCAGGATATTCTTGACCGCTGTCCAGTGATCTACTCCTGGATTACTTTGGTACCTCCCTGCCAAACTTATGGCAAGGCACACATCAGGTCTGGTACACAGCATGGCATACATAATAGAACCTATGACTGAGGCATAGGGAATGACTTTCATTCTCTCTCTATCTTCTGCCGTGGTCGGGCTTTGAGTCTTACTCAACTTCACACCTTGCAATACAGGCAAGAACCCTTTCTTTGATTGATCCATTTTGAACTTCTTCAAAACTTTGTCAAGGTATGTGCTTTGTGATAGTCCTATTAAGCATCTCGATCTATCCCTATAGATCTTGATGCCCAATATATAAGCAGCTTCACCGAGGTCTTTCATTGAAAAATTCTTATTCAAGTTTCCTTTTATGCTATCCAGAAATTCTATATCATTTCCAATCAGCAATATGTCATCCACATATAATATCAGAAATGCTACAGAGCTCCCACTCACTTTCTTGTAAATACAGGCTTCACCGTAAGTCTGTATAAAACCATATGCTTTGATCACGTCATCAAAGCGTATATTCCAACTCAGAGATGCTTGCACCAGTCCATAGATGGATCACTGGAGCTTGCACACTTTGTTAGCACCTTTAGGATCGACAAAACCTTCTGGTTGCACCATATACAACTCTTCTTTAAGAAATCCGTTAAGGAGTGCAGTTTTGACGTCCATTTGCCAGATTTCATAATCATAAAATGCGGCAATTGCTAACATGATTCAGACAGACTTAAGTATCGCTACGGGTGAGAAAGTCTCATCATAGTCAACCCCTTGAACTTGTCGAAAACCTTTTGCGACAAGTCGAGCTTTGTAGACAGTGATATTACCATCAGCGTCCGTCTTCCTCTTGAAGATCCCTTTATTCTCAATGGCTTGCTGGTCATCGGGAAAGTCCACCAAAGTCCAAACTTTCTTCTCATACATGGATCCTATCTCAGATTTCATGGCCTCAAGTCACTACTATAGGATGCTGCTAACACGACACTACGATCAGAGACCCTTTGATGAAACTGTGTGCGATGCATTAATCGCAAACGGGGATTTAAAAAAACCGTCAAAAAAGATGCAAAACATTTGCGATGGCGGAGACATCAAACACGGTTCAGATTTCAGTTACATGTGCAATGCGGGGCATACGGTTGATCCAGAAGAACTGTTTGCGATGAGGCAGAACAACAGAAACGGGCAGCCATATCAATGTGTGTGCGATATACGGCATACAGTTCGCTCCGATGAACTGTGTGCTATTAGGGAATGCAACAAAAACGGTCAGCCAGATCAAGGTGTGTGTGATATACAGCATACGGTTCACTCGGACGAACTATTTTCGATTAGGGAAGAGAACAGAAGCGGTTCAACTTAACAAGATGTGTGTGATATGCGGCATACAGTTCACAAAGATGAACTATTTGCGATGAGCCAAAAGAACACAAATGATTCGTGTAAACAAGATGTGTGTGATACGCAGCAAACAGCCCACTCGGATGAACTGTTTGCGATGAGAAATTATAACACATACGGTTACTATAGTTAGTTCGTGTGCGATTCTGTTCGTACAAAAAACTTTGAAAAACGCAAACTAGTTGCTTGCGGTGGCTAGGAGTATCGCACACGATGCGTCTGCGAGTACTCGTGTACGATGATTAGTAAGTTACACATACGTTTCCTTATGTTAACACGTGTGTGATAAATAACACGTGGCCCAGAACCATCAATAAATTTTGACCTTGTTTCTCGTCACATTGCAGATTACAACGCAATAAGTAATTGCAAATCTGTTCACACCTATCAAACTAATATGTGTTCACACTTAGCACCGGGCTATAAAAACTACCCACTCGAAAATTACTTCACAGTTTCTCTCCTCATCACCAACAAAACTGGTCTTTCATGTCAAGTCGTTCCACCATGACCGGTAGGAGGAGTTTCGGGTGGACATATAACCAGGCAGCAAAGACCAAGGCCGCAGAAGCACTAGAGAGGTCCCGCCGCGAAGCGGCAGCTGCAGCAGAGATGTCCCGGCTCGCCGTGGAGCCCTCGAACGAGCTCTCATGGGCACACGAGGGCTCTCACAAGCGCACTCACCGCGTCGGCGATCGCGACAAGCTGGCGTTGCTGAAGTCCTTGGCTGGCGACGACGACATTCTCGCTGGCCTCATTAAGCAGCAGGAGCTGGTTGACGGCTTGATGAAGCTGCTCAAGATTAGTGATGCCTCGGTTGACAAGGCGACCGGCCTCGTCGAGCAACTCATGGGTGACAATGCGAAGCTCCTCAAGGCGCTCGCCGAGAAGGAGGAGGAGGCCACTGGCTGGAAGATGCTGCATGAGCAGAGCAGTGCCTCGGGGATGACGCTGATAGCGGTCGTCGAGGAACTGATGGGTGACTTGAGGAAGCTCCGGATCGAGCGCGAGCAGGAGGTGGAGGAATCCGTGGCTGCTTTCAAGCAAAGTCGTGAGGAATTGAAGGAGCTGGAGGATGTCGTCGCCCGGTGATCTATCGACGAGTAGAGACAGTAGCGACCCAGATCGTTGTTTGCGATTTCCTTCTTCTCTTGCCCCCGTGTCTTCTGGGCTTTGCCGCATGTGGCATTTTAAATTATCCAGAATATGTAAGACAATTATTATCCGCGCCATTGTAAATTTTTCATCGTATTATCCGTTGCCATTTTATTTGTCGTCGTATTATTCGTTGCCCTATGTGGCAATTTAAATTAGGTCGGAATATGAGTTGAAAACACAAACAAAGCAAATGCTGCCATGGGATCACAAGCAAACACCCTCCGTCCAGGTGCTTTAATTAACCGCGTGTTAAACAGCGGCTCGGCCGCCATTAATGGAGAAGTTGTGAGCGAGGCGGGCGGCTGGTGGATGGAGGTCAAAGAGCTCACTTCCCGGTGAGCATGGGCGGCCTTGCTGCTTGCATGTGTCCCGTCGAGCCTACGAGGTGGACAGGATGCACGCGTCCCATCGAGCCTGCGCGGCGGACTGCTCGCACGCGTCCCGTCGAGCCTGCACAACGGACTTCTCGCGCTTGTCCCGTCTAATCAAACAGCTGCACGCACGCCACCGAGTATGGTTAAATTTTGGTAGAGGTAGTGGCCGCACTTAAATGGTTACGGAAACACACGGTTCATATAATACAACCGTTTGCGATATTAACATGTCAGCTATTTGTTTCAAAAGGACTTCGTTGGCTATTAATGTGTGCGCCTTGTCTCAAACTGGACGATTTTTTTACCACGGCATATATGTGCCATGTCATGAAACCATGCCAAGTTTCATGTTTTTTGGGTGAGTCTTCGATTTACTGGGATTTAAAAACCGAGATTCTCAATGTTTCAGGACGACGAGAAGTTTGTAATTCATTCCCATTCTTTAAATGAGACCTAAACATGCACCAAATGACACATGTACGATTTCCCACCCATTTTGCTTCACTGGAGCATGTGCTTGTAGTTCAAATTTGAATTATGGACTACATTAAATGCCTAGAAAACTTAATTAATATATACAATGGCCAAACGAACCTTGAACAGTTTCAAATTTTAGCACGACACTCCTGTTATTCTATGTTGCCTGTAGAAAATAAAGTTCAAGGCGAGAAGAGGCAACAATTATCGTTTCGCCCAGAAGAGGGGCATGTTTCCCCACCGGAACCACGAGGGTTGCGAGAAGCTTCGGTTTGTAAGAGGCTTGTAATATAGCTTGGCCCAAATTGGACAATTATTTTACCATGACATATATGTGCCATATAGTGACACCATGCCACGTTTCATGATTTCCTGGTGAGTTTTAGATTTACAGAGATTTAAAAACCGAGATTCGCAATGTTTGTGGCCAAGCCAGGACGCCGAGACGGTTGAATTCATTCCCATTCGTTCCATGGGACCTAAACATGCACCCCAAGGACATATGTACATTTTTTCTAGCCATTTTGGTGCACTGGAGCATGTATTTGTAGTTCGGATTTGAATTATGGATATTAAATGCCTAGAAAACTCAATTAATGAATAAAAAAGGTCAAATGAACCATGAATAATTTCAAAGTTTAGCGTGAATCTCCCGTTGTTCCATGTTGCATGTAGAAGAAAATACAAGGCTATAAGAGGGAGCGATTATCGTTTCGCCCACAAGGGGACACGTTTCCCTATCAAAACCACGAGGGTTCTTGCGACAGGCTCCGGTTTGTAATAGGTTTGTAATAAAGCTTGGCCCAAATTGGACAATGTTTTTACCACGACATATATGTGCCATGACGTGACACCATGCCACCTTTGATGACTTTCTGGTGAGTTTTGATTTATGGGGATTTAAAAACCGAGATTCCAAATGTTTGAGGACAAGCCAGGACGCCGGTACGGTTGTAATTCATTCCCATTCCTGGCATGGGACCTAAACATGCACCCAAGGGCACATGTATAATTTTTCTAGCCATTTTGGTGAACTGAAGCATGTATTTGTAGTTCAGATTTTAATTATGGACATTAAATGCCTAGGAAACTCAATTAGTGTATAAAAAGGCCAAACGAACCCTGAATAAGTTTAAATTTCAGCACGGATATCCTGTCGTTCCATGTTGCCCGTAGAAGAAAATACAAGGCAAAAAGAGGCAGTGATTATGTTTCGCCCACAAGGGGAACACGTTTCCCTATCGGAACCACGAGGCTTCTTTGAGAGAAGCTCCGATTTGTAAGAGGTTTGTAATAAAGCTTGGCCCAAATTGGACAATGTTTTTACCACGACATATATGTGCCATGACGTGACACCATGCCAACTTTCATGACTTTCTGGTGAGTTTTGGATTTATGGGGATTTAAAAACTAAGATTCCAAATGTTTGAGGACGAGCCAGGACGCCGGTACGGTTGTAATTCGTTCCCATTCCTGGCATGGGACCTAAACATGCACCCAAGGACACATGTATAATTTTTCTAGCCATTTTGGTGAACTGGAGCATGTATTTGTAGTTTAGATTTGAATTATGGACATTAAATGCCTAGGAAACTCAATTAGTGTATAAAAAGCCAAATGAACCCTGAATAAGTTTAAATTTCAGCACGGATATCTTGTCATTCCATGTTGCCTGTAGAAGAAAATTCAAGGCGAAAAGAGGCAGTGATTATCGTTTCGCCCACAAGGGGGACACGTTTCCCTATCGGAACCACGGGGCTTCTTTGAGATAAGCTCCAGTTTGTAAGAGGCTTGTAATAAAACTTGCGCCAAAATGGACAAAAAAATTCCTCGACATATATGTGCCATGTCGTGACACCATGCCAAGTTTCACGATTTTCGGGTGAGTTTTGGATTTACGGGGATTTAAAAACTGAGATTCTTCCCACGAAATGTTTTCAAATAGCACACGGTTCACTCACGAAAGCCGTGTGCCTACCAAACCGTGGCCGATGCCCCCCTCCACCCCCTGCTGCGCGCGCGATCTGAGTCGTGCATTCTGATTGGCCAGAACCCAAACCCCACGGATCGTACGTCTGCACCGTTGGATGCTCCCAGATCGAACGGCAATCCTTAGCCCTTTCGACAACACATGCATTATATGGGTAAGCACTGTGCGCATGCGTCGTGCTAGCTCATACTTCCTTCTCTACTAAGTTTTCTATATTAATGTTGTTATATATCCAAACAGGCTACCGTTTCCCGCCACTCCTCTCATCGGTTTCCCGCCTCTTCTCCCATCGTTTTCCCGCTACCAATGTCAGTGCTCATTGAAGGCTAGGCGGCAACACACCGGCCATGTAAATATCGCACACAGTTTCTAAAAGCACAAATGTGTGTGATAGGAGGGAGTAGGTCCCATAGGGTGACCAGCGTGAAATGCCTTAAAGGCAAGGAGGCATATCCTATCAGCAAGGTGCGACTTCCCATCCGCTAGCCTAGTCGAATAGAACTTAGAAGTTAAGCATGCTCGAGCTGGAGTAGTCCAAGGATGGGTGACCCGGTGGGAAGTTGCATATCTCAAGCTTCATTTAAATGCTATGACACGGTCATTATAGAGATAAAGAGATAAATATCTCTATAGTGACCTGTCATGGCGATTATATAAACCTTGGGATCCTTGGTTTGCTAATTTGTAGACTATGTTTTTATTGGTTATTTTTTGCTCTAAAAAATTAAAGAATGATTGACTCTATAGTGACCTGTCATGGCGATTATATAAACCTTTTTCAGGTCGCATGCAAGGTATAGGGGGCAGGGTGTTCTGATCGAGCATGTCTCCCTTGTGCGGTTTATAGACGCTGCACATATCCGTGGGCTCCCCGAGGTATATATATTATCATTTACCGATAATGAGGGGGGCCCACACAATCTATCCCTTTGACCCAACAACGAGAAGGGTTTGACCATGATGGTTTCCTATTGCTATGTGTGCCATGTTAGACCAAATAAAGTTTGAGCGCATGCGTTGGACGACACCCCCCCCCCCCGCCGCCTCGAAGTTGGGAAACCGACATCGTACGTATTGAACCAGGCTTGGGGTCGGGTACGGTGTTCGGTTTGTAATGTAGTTGGTGGCCCATCAAAGTTGTGCATTCGGGATTTAAACACATCACACACCACCGTACCCCTACATATTTTTGGGCCGCATGCAGTGTATACGGGGTCTTCTGATCGACCACGTCTCCCTTGTGCGGTTTTTTGTGACGACATGCATATCTGTGGGCTTTCCGAGTGTATATATATCATCAATTTGACCGATAACGAGGGGTATGTGTTGGCCATGAATGGATTCCTCCTAGTTCTTTGTGTTAGGGCCGGTCACCGTCACATGTCGTTCAACCAAAGCTCGAGCTCATGCGTTGTCAGGATTCCCTCCCACATGCTCGAATTGCTAGGTTCGACCTTCACCGTACCCTGCGTATCTCGTCCTTAACTACCTGGCCTTCATGGTTGTTGTCTATATCGAGAGGTAGGCACCACATCTAAATTGTACATTATTCTATATTGAAAACACACATCACCCCTTCCAACGTACATCATTTTGGGCCGCATGCAAGAGGTGCTGGTTTTGTGGTCCCTCTCGTGCGATTTTTATGATGGTTCAATCTATTGGCCCAAGCGGTTTATCGACAACAATAGTTGTCGTTTGACCAAACGATAGATTCACTGGTCCGTTTTATGGTAGGTCATGGCGACATGCATGTATGACCAAAGTATCATTACGTGCATCCGCCCCGCTGACACGAAGTGGGAGGTGGTGGGTCAAGCACCCTAGCTAGCTACAACATTATGTCATTATAGATATATCCAAGGGTGCTTTCGGGTTTGCGAGGCAGGTGCCACCAAAGTTGTGCATTGTGTATTTAAAGTTTTAAACATCACACCCAATATTCCTACATATATTTGGCCACTTCCAGGCGGTTCTTGACTTCTGGCCCCTCTCATCGATCTTCGACGACGCGCCCAACCGTGGCCCGCGCGGTTAAAGTTGTGCATTGGAATTTTGAACATCACAGACCACCCTTTTCACTCATATATATTTGGGCCACATGCTGGTGTGGCTGTCTTCTGACCCTCTCTAACATTTTTTTGCTGCAAAGACTCTGATGACGCTCAATGGACACGGGTATAATGTCTTAACCGTGTGCGATGCAAGTGCACTGTGAATCACCACGACTGCGCAAGCGCGAGCAAAGGTGGAGGTACTGGCTCAACCGTGTGCGATGCAAGTGCGCTGTAAAATCACCACGACCGCGCAAGCGCGAGCAAAGGGTGGAGGTACTGGCTTAACCGTGTGTGATGCAAGTGCACTGTAATTAAAATCACCACCTGCGCAAGCTAAAGGTGGGTAGTTTATTTAGAAATTAGGAAGAACTGAGTGCGATAGACCAGCTAGCTAGAAATCTAAAAACAAACTACCCGCCTTGAGCGTTGCAAAAATCGGCGGTTCCGCCACTTTTCCTTATTATTATACACGCATATTCTTATTGGACCGTGCGCGATCTTGGGTACTCCCGCCCCGCATCAATTCCTTTACCCAAATTTTAGTAGCCTCCGTACTTCAACCGTCGCCCACACTCCTCCAGCACCGACCTTATAGTAAAATTGCAGTAGCTGAGGCATTTGAACCGTCGCCCTCCCTCGTCCACCACCATCTCCACCCACCATTACTAAAATTTTCAGTAGCCGCGGCGTATCCTCAAACACCACGCCCCCCTCCACAGTCCCCCACTTGGCCCCCTCCCTCCCTCGAACCCTAGCTCGCCGGCGCCGGCGCCGCCGCCAACCCCTGCCGGTCTGCCCGTTCCTCCTAGCTTAGATAATAAAGTTCTGGTTACCCAGCGATTCCCATACCGTTGCCCCACTCCCCTGAGTTTTTAGATGAGGCCTACGGTGTCCCTCCCCGCCAGATCCACATCCCCTGCTCCAGAATGTCGCAGCCTAAGCTCGACCACGTGTCCCAGGGAGCCCGACGAGCATTCGACGAAGAAGAGGTTTATCATGGCCTCTCCGGCGGACATTGGCGAGGTGGCCGCCGTTCGCCCCGACTTGTCGATCCTGGAGCAACACGTCACCGCAGAAGCCGGCGAAGACGTTGACTACGTTGCCATGCCAAAGGCTTCATGTCAGCGGGCTAGCATATTACTGTATCTCGGGAAAGCTGGCTACGACATCAAGCTCGTCGACAGCGACGGCTTCACGCGGGCCATGTCACAGGTTAAGTGGTCCATCCCCAACCCCTCTGGTTCAACCGCCGTCGATCTCTTCGACGGCCCTGCCGCTGATCTCCTCTGCCAAGCGGTCAAGGATTTGCGATCCTTGTACGCCATCGAGCCCATTTTGTCATTTCTGAAGGACACGTTCTACGATGGCGGCTTGGGATCCTCAATTGCCAAGTCAGATCTCATCGACCACGACCACGACCACGAGGAGGGCACCCACAAAGGTTCTTCCAAGGTGAAACAGCCCATCTGTGACATCAGAGAGCGCACCATGGGTCTGTACTCTTCCAACTGGAAGGATCCCGTCCATGACATGTGAGGAAACATCCTATCAACAAATATTACCTTTTCTAGCTTGCCAACCCGTACCCTTTGTTGTAGTAGCATTTGCTGTGCGGTGCTTTAACTGTGCCATGTTTAATTATTTCAGTTATGCAAAAAATGTACTGTTCAATAGGGCTATGTGATGTTTAAGTATGAATTGTCCACTTCAGTTTCACGAATGTCTATATTTGGTTGTTTATAGTGAGTAGATGCTTTGTTTATCTGTATTTGGTTGTTAGGTTGGTTGCAGTGAGCATTTTTCCAGTTATCGAGCAGATGCCTTGTTTATATGTATTTGGTTCTTAGGTTGGTTGCAGTGAGCATTTGTCCAGTTATCAAGCAGATGCCTTGTTTATCTGTATTTGGTTGTTAGGTTGGTTGCAGTGAGCATTTGTCCAGTTTTCAAGAAGATGCCTTGTTTATCTGTATTTGCTTGTTAGGTTGGTTGCAGTGAGCATTTGTCCAGTTTTCAAGCATATGCCCTGTTTATCTGTATTTGCTTGTTAGGTTGGTTGCAGTGAGACTCTGTCCATTTTTCAATGGCTATATTTGGTTGTTATACTGATCATTTATGCCTTGTTTATTTCAGTCATTCGCAATGTGATGTTCATTATGTGCAAGTCGAAACTGTGCCGCTCGACTGCATCAGTACCAGTTTGAACGGCTATATTTGGTTCCAGTTATGCCTGGTGTAGTTAACACATGCCCTTTATTTCAGTTTTACACATTTATCCAGTGTGATGTTTAAGCATTACCTACATTCTATTCATTTTCAACAATACCAGTTTGAATTGCAATATTTGATGGCTGTTAAGCCTATTGTCGGTAACATTACCTTCCATTTTATATCTACTTTAACAGCATGCTGAAACCAACACATTCAAGCTATCATTTGGAGATGATGTTGTTTACCTTTGCTATATTTGTTTGATGTTAAGGTTGCTGTACTTACCATGCCTTTCCACTACTTATGCAGGACAACAACGGGAGTGGCCACCATTTTCCGCCGAGGTTAGTTTCATCCCTCGGCTTGTACTCCCCCCGTCGTTCCATAATGTAGTGCATATAGATCCAGGCCTGGACACTTGTTAGCTTCTAATATTGACTTGTTGCTTGTAGGTACATATGCCCTTGACAAGGATCCACGCATCGACCCTTTTTGCGTATGGGGCAATGAGATATTCATGAACAAGCATCAAGTGAGGAAACTGATAAGGATTATTAGCAAAAAGATACAAACGGTGGCAAGCAAATTATTTGTTTACGCTCTATCCAACACAACAGTGAGCTGTAGGATGGTAACTACAAACTCTACAGCCTTCTCTTTTTACTGCCCATAATGAGTTGTTAGACAACAATGTCTGAATCTTTTTCGTTCGCAGTGGTTCCCGAAGCAGTTCACTCAAGATTACCTCGCAAAGTACATGATTGGTGGACACGCAATGAAGGTTAAAGTATTTCATCCAGACTACAATGAGCATCGAGAAGTCCTAATGAAGACAGTGAAGGATGGACGGGCAGCCATCACAAGTGGTTGGCCTAGAGTCGTGCGCGCATTACGCATGGAGGAGGGCACAATATGGGCATTCTGCTTCACCTTCTCCAGCAACCAGAATGTCTTTCGCCTCTCTCTTTATAGTCTTTAGTACAACTGTGGTTCATCATTCTTTACTTGGTGCTTCTGTAGTTCTTCAGTATATGTACGTGTGCATCGAATTATGCATTCGTGGTTGAACCTATATTTGTAATAAACATGGTTGGATATGAAATAAGTGATTGCCTACTTTCAAATTCAAAACATGGGATTTTTAAATTATGGATTAATTAGGGATTACACTGCACACGGTTTGCGTAAACAAAACGTCTGCGATAGACGTGGAGATCAGACACGTTTCTAGGATCCACTACGTGTGCGATCAATCTCTACTGCACACATGATCAGCCAAGAAAAAACATGTGCGATTAACAACAGCATCGCAAACAGTTCTTTCTTATTAAATGTTTGTGATAGTCACCTTATCACACACGCTTCACAATTATGGACTATTTGTGATGTTGTGCGCATCGCAAATGTTTGTTCATAGAAGAACACGTGCGATAGGTCGATCATCCGACGCGGGTACAACGAATGAATCGTGTGGGATGTATTCAAGCTTCGCATACAGTTTTATAGCGACAACTATGTGCGCTCTTACAACGAATTGCACACGGTCGACCAAAAGTAAATGTGTGTGATTGTCTACTTCTATAATCGTGAACTATTTGTGATGGGTCACGCATCGTAAACGTAGCACCACAGAATACCGACTGCGATGGCAATGCGAGCACAAACGAGTAGGGAGTACTGTATATGCATCGAGGCTCCCTATCCCCGATGGTTTCTAGGTCGTGTGGGAAGGACCCCCCCTATCGCACACTCACTTGGCGACGGTTCAGAACGCCATCGCGGAAAGGGGTTAAAAACCGTTTGTATAGCACCTTGCTGTACCAGTGAGCCATTTATCAGAATCTGGGCTCATCATAGCTTCTTCACAGTTCGTAGGTTCGCCGTTGTCTAACAACATGACTTCTAGGACAGGATTACCGTACCACTCTGGTGCGGTACGTGTTCTGGTCGACCTATGAGGTTCAGTAGTAACTTGATCTGAAGTTTCATGATCATCATCATTAGCGTCCTCTCTAGTTGGTGTAGGCATCACGGGAACAGTTTTCTCTGATGTGCTACTTTCCAATTCGAGAGAAGGTACAACTACCTCATCAAGTTCTAATTTCCTGCCACTCACTTTTTTCGAGAGAAACTCCTTCTCTAGAAATGACCCATTCTTAGCAACAAAGATCTTGCCTTCGGATCTGTGGTAGAAGGTATACCCAATAGTTTCTTTATGGTATCCTATGAAGACGCACTTTGCTACTTCCTAAGCTTGCGTTCATTTTTCCCTTGAAGAGGAAAGGGTGATGCAACAAAGTAGAGATAAGTATTTCCCTCAGTTAAGAACCAAGGTATCAATCCAGTAGGAGGTACAAGCAAGTCCCCAATATATGCACCTGCACAAACTAACAAACACTTGCACACAGCGCGAAAAAGGGGTTGTCAATCCCTTCACGGTCACTTGCAAGAGTGAGATCTAATAGAGATAGATATAAAAGATAAATAAAATTCAAAACAAAGTAAATATAAATAAATTGCAGCAAGATATTTTTAGGTTTTTGGTTTTATAGATCTGAAAATATATGATGGAAAATAGACCAGGGGGCCATAGGTTTCACTAGAGGCTTCTCTCTTGAAGGAAACATACGGTGGGTAAACAAATTACTGTTGAGCAATTGATAGAAAAGCGCAAAGCTATGATGATATCCAAGGCAATGATCATGAATATAGGCATCATGTCCGTGACAAGTAGACCGACTCCTGCCTGCATCTACTACTATTACTCCACACATCGACCGACTCCTGCCTGCATCTAGAGTATTAAGTTCATAAGAACAGAGTAACGCCTTAAGCAAGATGACATGATGTAGACGGATAGATCCAATCAATATGGTAAAAAACCTCATCTTTTTATCCTTAATGGCAACAATACAAATATGTGCCTCGCTACCCCTACTGTCACTGGGTGAGGACACCGCAAGATTGAACCCATCACAAAGCACCTCTCCCATTGCAAGAAAAACCAATCTAGTTAGCCAAACCAAATTGATAGATCGGAGAGAAATGCAAAGCTATCTTAATAATGCATAAAAGAGTTCAGAAAAGACTCAAATAATATTCATAGATAATCTATTCATAAATCCACAATTAATCGGATCTCAACAAATGCACCGCAAAAGAAGATTACATCGAATAGATCTCCAAGAACATCGAGGAGAACATTGTATTGAATATCAAAGAGAGAGAAGGAAGCCATCTAGCTACTAGCTATGGACCCATAGGTCTGTGGTAAACTACTCATACATCATCGGAAAGGGCAGCAAGGTTGGTGTAGAGGCCCTCCGTGATCGAATCCCCCTCCGGCAGAGTACCGGAAAAGGCCCCAAGATGGGATCTCACGAGAACAGAAGCTTGCGGTGGCGGAAAAGTATTTTTTGTGTGCCCTCTGGTATAGGGGGAATATTTGAGGATTTATAGTGCTGGAGTTAGGGTTAGGAGAGCCACGGGGGGCCCACAAGCCCCTTGGCCGTGCCCCTAGGGCTTGTGGCCCCCTCGTGGGTCTTCTGGCCTCCTCCCGAAGCTTCGTGGGTGTCTTGTCGTCCAAGAAAAATCATCGTAATATTTTATTCCATTTGGACTCCGTTTGGTATTGATTTTCTATAAAATTCAAAAACAAGGAAAAAAACAGCAACTGGCACACTGGGCACTAGGTTAATTGGTTAGTCCCCAAAAATGATATAAAATAGCATATAAATGCATATAAAACATCCAAGATAGATAATATAATAGCATGGAACTATAAAAAATTATAGATACGTTGGAGACGTATCAAGCATCCCCAAGCTTAATTCCTGCTTGTCCTCGAGTAGGTAAATGATAAAAACAAAAATTTTGATGTGGAATGCTACCTAACATATTTATAAATATATTTTTCCTTTTTGTGGCATGAATGTTCAGATCCATAAGATTCAAAACAAAAGTTTAATATTGACATAAAAACAATAATACTTCAAGCATACTAATAAAGCAATCATGTCTTCTCAAAATATCATGGCTAAAGAAAGTCATCCCTACAAAATCATATAATCTTGTCATGCTCTATCTTCATCACATAAAGTATTTATCATGCACAACCCCTATGGCAAGCCAAGCAATTGTTTCATACTTTTAATGTTCTCAAGCTTTTTCAACTTTCACGCAATTCATGAGAGTGAGCCATGGATATAGCACTATGGGTGGAATAGAGTATGGTGGAGGTTGTGAGGAGAAGACAAAAAAGGAGAAAGTCTCACATCAACTAGAAAAATTAATGGGCTATGGAGATACCCATCAATTGATATCGATGTAAGTGAGTAGGGATTGCCATGCAACGGATGCACTAGAGCTATAAGTGTATGAAAGCTCAAAAAGAAAACTAGTGGGTGTGCATCCAACTTGCTTGCTCACGAAGACCTAGGGCAATTTGAGGAAGCCCATCATTGGAATATACAAGCCAAGTTCTATAATGAAAAATTCCCACTAGTATATGAAAGTGATAAAATAGGAGACTCTCTATCATGAAGAACATGGTGCTACTTTGAAGCACAATTGTGGAAAAGGATAGTAACATTGTCCCTTCTCTCTTTTTCTCTCATTTATTATTTTTTCTTTTTTTTCTTTTGGGCTCTTTGGCCTCTCTTTTTTTCTTTTTGGGTTCCGTGGCCTCTTTTTTATTTATTTAAGTCCGGAGTCTCATCCCGACTTGTGGGGGAATCATAGCCTCCATCATCCTTTCCTCACATGGGACAATGCTCTAATAATGATGATTATCACACTTTTATTTACTTACAACTCAAGAATTACAACTCGATTCTAGAACAAAATATAACTCTATATGAATGCCTCCAGCAGTGTACCAGGATGTGCAATGATCTAGAGTGACATGTATAAAAAATATGAACGGTGGCCAAGCCACAAATACTATGCCAACTACATGATCATGCAAAGCAATATGAAAATGATGGTATGTGTCATAATAAACGGAACGGTGGAAGTTGCATGGCAATATATCTCGGAATGGCTATGGAAATGCCATAATAGGTAGGTATGGTGGCTGTTTTGAGGAAGGGTATATGGTGGGTTTAATGTACCGGCGAAAGTTGCACGGTACTAGAGAGGCTAGCAATGGTGGAAGGGTGAGAGTGCGTATAATCCATGGACTCAACATTAGTCATAAAGAACTCACATACTTATTGCAAAAATTTATTAGCCATCAAAGCAAAGTACTAATACGCATGCTCCTAGGGGGATAGCTTGGTAGGAAAAGACCATCGCTCGTCCCCGACCGCCACTCATAAGGAAGACAATAAAAATAAATCATTCTCCAACTTCATCACATAACGATAGACCATACATGCATGCTTCGGGAATCACAAACCTTAACACAAGTATTTCTACCAATCCACAATTACTCATTAGCATGACTCTAATATAACCATCTTCATATCTCAAAACAAATGCAAGGAATCAAACTTCTCATATATATTCAATGCTCTTTATGAAAGTTTTTATTATATCCCTCTTGGATGCCCATCATATTAGGACCAAATTCATAACCTACGCCAATTGCCATACTATTTTTAAGACTCTCAAAAAAATATAAGTGAAGCATGAGAGTTCATCAATTTCTATAAAATAAAACCACTATCGTGTTATAAAAAGATATAAGTGAAGCACTAGAGCAACTGCCTAGCTCAAAAGATATAAGTGAAGCACATAGAGTATTCTAATAAATTCACGATTATTGTATGTCCCTCTCAAAAGGTGTGTACAACAAGGATGATTGTGGTCAACTAAAAAGCAAAGAATCAAATAATACAAGACGCTCCAAGCAAAACACATATCATGTGGTGAACAAAAATATAGCCTCAAGTAAATTTACCAATGGATTGAAGACGAAAGAGGGGATGCCATCCGGGGCATCCCCAAGCTTAGATGCTTGGTTGTCATTGAATATTACCTTGGTACTGTTGTGAACTCGTTATAATTTTATATTGGTGTTATATCTACTGTATTATAACTTCTCCATGGTTCATACCCGCTGATACTACCCATAGATTCATCAAAATAAGCTAACAACACATCGAAAACAGAATCTGTCAAAAATAGAACAGCCTGTAAAGACCAAAATATTAGTCATACTTCTATAACTGCAAATATTGTGAAAACTTAGGACAACAGAGGAAATTCATATATCAATCTTTTGTAAAAAATTCAGAAGTTTTCCATGCTCCAGTGAATTTTAACAATTCTGTTACTGGACGCAAAAGTTTCTGTTTTTCAGCAAAACCAAATCAATGATATACCAAAGCATCCCAAAGGTCTTGCTTGGATCAAACACTTGTTAAAACATTAAAACACAATTAATACATAGGTAATATTGTGTATTATCATAAAAATAGAAAAGAAAAATATTGGGTTTTCTCCCAACAAGCGCTTTTCTTTAAAGCCTTTTAACTAGGCGTTGGTATATTTAATGATGCTCACATGAAAGATAGCAATTGAAACACGAAGAGAGCATCATGTAGCATGTGAAAAACAAGTTTAAGTCTATCATACTTCCTATGCATAGGCATTTTATAAGCAAACAAATTATCAAGACAAGCAAAAATTAGCATATGCAAGGAAGAAGAAAGAAACAATAGCAATCTCAACATAACGAGAGGTAATTTAGTGACATGAAAATTTCTACAACCATATTTTCCTCTCTCATAATAATTACATGTGGGATCATATTCAAACTCAACAATATAGCTATCACATAACATATTCTCTTCATGATCCACATGCATGCAAAGTTGACACTCTTCCAAAATAATGGGAATATCATCAAATAAAGTCATGACCTCTCCAAGCCCACTTTTATAAAAAAAATCATAAGATTGATCATTCTCCAAAGTAGTGGGATCATTATTACCTAGAGTTGACACTCTTCCAAATCCACTTTCAATATTATTGAAAACACTATTATCAATATCATATTCATCATGAGGCTTAAATAATTTTCAAGATCATAAGTAGCATTATTACCCCAATCATGATCATTGCAATAAGTAGTGGACATAGCAAAAGTAGCATCCCCAAGCTTGGGGTTTTGCATATTATTAGCACAATTGACATCAATAGAATTTATAATAACATCATTGCAATCATGCTTTTCATTCAAGGGGCTATCGTGAATTACGTTATAAATTTCTTCTTTTAGCACTTCATCACAATTTTCAGATTCACGAATTTCAAGCAAAACTCCATAAAGATAATCTAGCGCACTCAACTCACTAGCAATTGGTTCATCATAATTGGATCCTTTAAAAAGATTAGCAAGTGGATGAGGATTCATAAGCTTTTCGTTCTTGATTTCCAATAAACACACAAATATGCCAAGCGAACAAGCAAACAAACCAAGTAAGACATAAAGGCAAACGGAAAGAAGGCAAATAAAAAGGCAAATATTTTTGTGTTTTTCTGAAATGGTTTTAGAAGCGGGGGAGAGGAAAATGAGAGGCAAATGGCAAATAATGTAAGTGCAAGAAATGAGAGTTTATGATAGGTACTTGGTAGGCTTGATGTAGAACCTCCCCGGCAACGGCGCCAGAAATTTTTCCTGCTACTTCTTGAGCTTGCGTTGATTTTTCCCTTGAAGAGGAAAGGGTGATGCAGCAAAGTAGAGATAAGTATTTCCCCCAGTTAAGAACCAAGTTATCAATCCAGTAGGAGGTACAAGCAATTCCCCAATATATGCACCTGTACAAACTAACAAACACTTGCACACAACGCGAAAAAGGGGTTGTCAATCACTTCACGGTCACTTGCAAGAGTGAGATCTAATAGAGATAGATATAAAAGATAAATAAAAGGCAAAACAAAGTAAATAAAAAAAAATTGCAGCAAGGTATTTTTAGGTTTTTGGTTTTATAGATCTGAAAATATATGATGGAAAATAGACCCGGGGGCCATAGGTTTCACTAGAGGCTTCTCTCTTGAAGAAAACATATGGTGGGTAAACAAATTACTGTTGAGCAAATTGATAGAAAAGCGCAAAGCTATGATGATATCCAAGGCAATGATCATGAATATAGGCATCACGTCCATGACAAGTTGACCGACTCCTGCCTGCATCTACTACTATTACTCCACACATCGACCGACTCCTGCCTGCATCTACTACTATTACTCCACACATCGACCGACTCCTGCCTGCATCTAGAGTATTAAGTTCATAAGAACAGAGTAATGCCTTAAGCAAGATGACATGATGTAGAGGGATAGATCCAATCAATATGGTAAAACCCCATCCTTTTATCCTTAATGGAAACAATACAAATACGTGCCTCGCTACCCCTACTGTCACTGGGTGAGGACACCGCAAGATTGAACCCATCACAAAGCACCTCTCCCATTGCAAGAAAAACCAATCTAGTTGGCCAAACCAAATCGATAGATTGGAGAGAAATACAAAGCTATCTTAATCATGCATAAAAGAGTTCAGAAAATACTCAAATAATATTCATAGATAATCTGATCATTAATCCACAATTCACCGGATCTCAACAAACGCACCGCAAAAGAAGATTACATCGAATAGATCTCCAAGAACATCGAGGAGAACATTGTATTGAAGATCAAAGAGAGATAAGAAGCCATCTAGCTACTAGCTATGGACCCATTGGTCTGTGGTAAACTACTCACACATCATCAGAAGGGCAGCAAGGTTGGTGTAGAAGCCCTCTGTGATAGAATCCCCCTCCGGCAGAGTACCGGAAAAGGCCCCAAGATGGGATCTTACGAGAACAGAAGCTTGCCGCAGCGGAAAAGTATTTTTTGTGTGCCCTCTGGTATAGGGGGAATATTTGAGGATTTATTGTGCTAGAGTTAGGGTTAGGAGAGCCATGGGGGCCCCACAAGCCCCCTAGACGCGCCCCACTGGCGCGCGCCCCTAGGGCTTGTGGCCCCCTCGTGGGTCTTCTGGCCTCCTCTCGAAGTTTCGTGGGTGTCTTGTCGTCCAAGAAAAATCATCGTAAAGTTTTATTCTGTTTGGACTCCGTTTGGTATTGATTTTCTATAAAAGTCAAAAACAAGGAAAAAACAGCAACTAACACTGGGCACTAGGTTAATAGGTTAGTCCCAAAAAATGATATAAAATAGCATATAAATTCATATAAAACCTACAAGATAGATAATAAAATAGCATGGAACAATAAAAATTATAGATACGTTGGTGACGTATCAAGCATCCCCAAGCTTAATTCCTGCTCGTCCTCGAGTAGGTAAATGATAAAAACAGAATTTTTGATGTGGAATGCTACCGAACATATTTATAAATATATTTTTCCTTTTTGTGGCATGAATGTTCAGATCCATAAGATTCAAAACAAAAGTTTAATATTGACATAAAAACAATAATACTTCAAGCATACTAATAAAGCAATCATGTCTTCTCAAAATATCATGGCTAAAGAAAGTCATCCCTACAAAATCATATAATCTTGTCATGCTCTATCTTCATCACATAAAGTATTTATCATGCACAACCCCTATGGCAAGCCAAGCAATTGTTTCATACTTTTAATGTTCTCAAGCTTTTTCAACTTTCACGCAATTCATGAGAGTGAGCCATGGATATAGCACTATGGGTGGAATAGAGTATGGTGGAGGTTGTGAGGAGAAGACAAAAAAGGAGAAAGTCTCACATCAACTAGAAAAATTAATGGGCTATGGAGATACCCATCAATTGATATCGATGTAAGTGAGTAGGGATTGCCATGCAACGGATGCACTAGAGCTATAAGTGTATGAAAGCTCAAAAAGAAAACTAGTGGGTGTGCATCCAACTTGCTTGCTCACGAAGACCTAGGGCAATTTGAGGAAGCCCATCATTGGAATATACAAGCCAAGTTCTATAATGAAAAATTCCCACTAGTATATGAAAGTGATAAAATAGGAGACTCTCTATCATGAAGAACATGGTGCTACTTTGAAGCACAAGTGTGGAAAAGGACAGTAACATTGTCCCTTCTCTCTTTTTCTCTTATTTATTATTTTTTTCTTTTTTTCTTTTGGCCTATTTTTTTTCTTTTAGGGCTCTTTGGCCTCTTTTTTTAATTTAAGTCCGGAGTCTCATCCCGACTTGTGGGGGAATCATAGCCTCCATCATCCTTTCCTCACATGGGACAATGCTCTAATAATGATGATCATCACACTTTTATTTACTTACAACTCAAGAATTACAACTCGATTCTAGAACAAAATATGACTCTATATGTATGCCTCCGGCGGTGTACCAGGATGTGCAATGATCTAGAGTGACATGTATAAAAACTATGAACGGTGGCCAAGCCACAAATACTATGCCAACTACATGATCATGCAAAGCAATATGACAATGATGGTATGTGTCATAATAAACGGAACGGTGGAAGTTGCATGGCCATATATCTTGGAATGGCTATGGAAATGCCATAATAGGTAGGTATGGCAGCTGTTTTGAGGAAGGGTATATGGTGGGTTTAATGTACCGGCGAAAGTTGTGCGATACTAGAGAGGCTAGCAATGGTGGAAGGGTGAGAGTGCGTATAATCCATGGACTCAACATTAGTCATAAAGAACTTACATACTTATTGCAAAAATTTATTAGCCATCAAAGCAAAGTACTAATACGCATGCTCCTAGGGTGATAGATTGTTAGGAAAAGACCATCGCTCGTCCCCGACCGCCACTCATAAGGAAGACAATCAAAATAAATCATGCTCCAATTTCATCACATAACGATAGACCATACGTGCATGCTTCAGGAATCACAAACCTTAACACAAGTATTTCTACCAATCCACAATTACGCACTAGCATGACTCTAATATCACCATCTTTATATCTCAAAACAAATGCAAGGAATCAAACTTCTCATATATTCAATGCTCTTTATGAAAGTTTTTATTATATCCCTCTTGGATGCCCATCATATTAGGACCAAATTCATAACCTAAGCAAATTGCCATACTATTTTTAAGACTCTCAAAATAATATAAGTGAATCATGAAAGTTCATCAATTTCTATAAAATAAAACCACCGCCGTGCTCTAAAAAGATATAAGTGAAGCACTAGAGCAACTGCCTAGCTCAAAAGATATGAGTGAAGCACATAGACTATTCTAATAAATTCACGATTAATGTGTGTCCCTCTCAAAAGGTGTGTACAGCAAGGATTATTGTGGTAAACTAAAAAGCAAAGACTCAAATAATACAAGATGCTCAAAGCAAAACACATATCATGTGGTGAATAAAAATATAGCCTCAAGTAAATTTACCAATGGATTGAACACGAAAGAGGGGATGCCATCCGGGGCATCCCCAAGCTTAGATGCTTGGTTGTCATTAAATATTACCTTGGGGTGCCTTGGGCATCCCCAAGCTTTGGCTCTTGCCACTCATTATTCCATAGTCCATCAAATCTTTACCCAAAACTTGAAAACTTCATAACACAAAACTCAACAAAAAACTCGTGAGATCCGTTAGTATGATAAAAAAAATCTCCACTTTTAGGTACTGTTGTGAACTCATTAAAATTTTATATTGGTGTTATATCTACTGTATTATAACTTATCCATGGTTCATACCCCCCGATACTACCGATAGAGTCATCAATATAAGCAAGCAACACATCGAAAACAGAATCTGTCAAAAACAGAACATCCTGTAAAAACCAGAATATTAGTCATACTTCTGTAACTCCAAATATTCTGAAAATTTAATAAAAGAGAGTAAATTCATGTATAAATATTTTGTAAAAAATTCAGAATTTTTCCACGGTACAGTGAATTTCAACAACTCTGTTACTGGACGCAAAAGTTTCTGTTTTTCAGCAAAACCAAATCAACGATATACCAGAGCATCCCAAAGGTCTTGCTTGGCTCAAACACTAATTAAAACACTAAAACACAATTACTACATAGGTAATATTGTGTATTCTCATAAAAATAGAAAATAAAAATATTGGGTTGTGTCCCAACAAGCACTTTTCTTTAAAGCCTTTTAGCTCGGCGTTGGTAATTTTAATGATGCTCACATGAAAGATAGCAATTGAAACACGAAGAGAGCATCATGTAGCATGTGAAAAAAAGTTTAAGTCTAACATACTTCCTATGCATAGGCAATTTATAATCAAACAAATTATCAAGACAAGCAGAAACTAGCATATACAAGGAAGAAGAAAGAAACAATAGCAATCTCAACATAACGAGAGGTAATTTAGTGACATGAAAATTTCTACAACCATATTTTCCTCTCTCATAATAATTACATGTGGGATCATATTCAAACTCAACAATATAGCTATCACATAACATATTCTCTTCATGATCCACATGCATGCAAAGTTGACACTTCCAAAATAGTGGGAATATCATCAAATAAAGTCATGACCTCTCCAAGCCCACTTTTATCAAAAATTTCATAAGATTGATCATTCTCCAAAGTAGTGGGATCATTATTACCTAGAGTTGACACTCTTCCAAACCCACTTTCAATATTATTTATGGAAATATGCCCTAGAGGCAATAATAAAGTTGTTATTATTATTATATTTCCTTATTCATGATAAAGGTTTATTGTTCATGCTAGAATTGTATTAATCGGAAACTTAAATACATGTGTGAATACATAAACAAATACCGTGTCCCTAGTGAGCCTCTACTAGACTAGCTCGTTGATCAAAGATGGTTAAGGTTTCCTAACCATGGACATGTGTTGTCACTTGATAATGGGATCACATCATTAGGAGAATGATGTGATGGACAAGACCCATCCGTTAGCTTAGCATATGATCGTTCAGTTTATTGCTATTGCTTTCTTAATGTCAAATACATATTCCTTCGACTATGAGATCGTGCAACTCCCGGACACAGAAGGAATACCTTGTGTGCTATCAAACGTCACAACGTAACCGGGTGATCATAAAGATGCTCTACTGGTATCTCCGAAGGTGTCTGTTGAGTTGGCATGGATCGAGATTAGGATTTATCACTCCGTGTATCGGAGAGGTATCTCTGGGCCCTCTCGGCAATACACATCACAAGAAGCTTGCAAGCAAAATGACTAAGGAGTTAGTTACAAGATAATGTATTACGGAACGAGTAAAGAGACTTGCCGGTAATGAGATTGAACTAGGTATGAAGATACCGACGATCGAATCTCGGGCAAGTAACATACCGACAGACAAAGGGAATTACGTATGTTGTCATAACGGTTCGACCGATAAAGATCTTTTTAGAATATGTAGGAACCAATATGGGCATCCAGGTCCCGCTATTGGTTATTGACCGGAGAGGTGTCTCGGTCATGTCTACATCATTCTCGAACCCGTAGGGTCCGCACGCTTAACGTTCATTGACGATATAGTATTATATGAGTTATGTGATTTGGTGACCGAATGTTGTTCGGAGTCCCGAATGAGATCACGGACATGACGAGGAGCTCCGGAATGGCCCGGAGGTAAAGATTGATATATAGGACGATGCTATTTGGACACCGGAAAGGTTTCGGGATGTACCGGGGAACCATCGGATCACCGAAAGGGGTTCCGGGAGGCCCCGAGAGGTCTATGGGCCTAATGGGCCAAGGGGAGCCACACACCAGCCCACAAAGGGGCTGGCGCGCCCTCTCCCTAGCCACCAGCCCTAGAGAAGGAAAAGGGGGAGGGCTAGCCCCTCCTGCCTTCCCCTCCTCATGGGAGAAAGGAAAGTGGGGGGGGGGGGGGGGGGGGGCGCCACCCCCTCCTGCCTTCTCCCTGGCGCCAAACAAGGAAGAGGGGGCGCCATAGGGCAGGAGCCCAAGGGGGCTGACCGGCCACCTTGGGGCGCCCCTTGGCTGCCTCCCCTCTCCCCACCTATATATATATATATATATATGAGGGAGGGGGCGCCACACAACCCCACGACAATCTCTTAGCCGTGTGCAGCGCCCCTCTCCACAGTTTAGTCCTTCGTCCAGTTTTTCCGCAGTGCACGGCGAAGCCCTACAGGAACGAGTTCACCATCACCGTCATCATGACGTCATGCTGCCGGAACTCATCTACTACTTCTCCCATCTCGCTAGATTAAGAAGGCGAGGACGTCATTGAGCTGAACGTGTGCTGAACGCGGAGGTGCCGTATGTTTGGTACTTGATCGGTTGGATCGCGAAGGTGTTCGACTACATCAACCGCGTTAATCAATGCTTCCGCTTTACGGTCTACGAGGGTACATAGACACACTCTCCCCTCTCGTTGATATGCATCTCCATGGATAGATCTTGCGTGTGCGTAGATTTTTTTTTGTTTTCCATGCAACATTCCCCAATAGTGGTATCAGAGTCAGGTCTATGCGTAGATGATATACACGAGTAGAACACAAAGGAGTTGTGGGCGGTGATAGTCATACTGCTTACCACCAACGTCTTATTTTGATTTGGCAGTATTGTGGGAGGAAGCGGCCCGGACCAACCTTACATGTCCACGCACATGAGACCGGTTCCGCCGACTGACATGCAACTTGTTTTGCATAAAGGTGGCTGGCGGGTTTCTGTTTCTTCTACTTTAGTTGAATCGAATTTGACTACAGCCGGTCCTTGAAGAAGGTTAAACCAACAAACTTGATAAATCACTGTTGTGGTTTTTGCGTAGTTAAGAATGGTTCTTGCTAGAAGCCCGTAGCAGCCACGTAAAACTTGCAACAACAAAGTAGAGGACGTCTAACTTGTTTTTGCAGGGCATGTTGTGATGTGATATGGTCAAGACGTGATGTGATATACGTTGTTGTATGAGATGATCATGTTTTGTAATATTGACAACCGGCAGGAGCCTTAGGGTTGTCTCTTAACTATTATATGAAATGCAAGAGCCATGTAATTGCTTTACTTTATCGCTATGTGTTAGCAATAGTTGTAGAAGCAATAGTTGGCGAGACGACCCCGATGCAACGATGGAGATCAAGGTGTCGAGCCGGTGATGATGGAGATCATGACCATGCTTTGGACATGGAGATCAAAAGCACAATATGATGATGGCCATATCATGTCACATATTTTGATTTCTTGTGATGTTTATCCTTTATGCATCTTATTTTGCTTAGAACGGCGGTAGCATTATAAGATGATCCCTTCACTAAATTTCAAGATAAAAAGTGTTCTCCCCGAGTATGCACCATTGCCAAAGTTTGTCGTTTTGAAGCACCTCGTGATTATTGGGTGTGATGGACTCTACGTTCACATACAACGGGTGTAAGATAGTTTTGCACATGTAGAATACCTGGGTTAAACTTGACAAGCCTAGCATGTACATACATGGTCTCAGAACACTGGAGACCGAAAGGTCGAACGTGAGTCATATAGTAGATATGATCAACATAGAGATGTTCACCATTGATGACTACCCCATCTCACGTGATGATCGGACATGGGTTAGTTTATTTGGATCATGTATCACTTAGATAACTTGAGGGATGTTAATTTAAGTGGGAGTTCATTAGTAATTTGATTAATTGAACTTCATTTATCATGAACTTAGTCTTAATAGTTTTGCATATCTATGTTGTAGATCAATGGCCCGTGCTACCGTTCCCCTGAATTTTAATGCGTTCCTAGAGAAAGCTAAGTTGAAAGATGATGGTAGAAACTACACGGACTGGGTCCGTAACTTGAGGATTATCCTCATTGCTGCATAGAAGAATTATGTCCTTGATGCACCTCT
Source organism: Thinopyrum elongatum (assembly GCA_011799875.1). NCBI lineage: Eukaryota > Viridiplantae > Streptophyta > Magnoliopsida > Poales > Poaceae > Thinopyrum > Thinopyrum elongatum. Next base: position 605,873,920 of record CM022298.1, read on the forward strand.
AGGTGACAGACCTGCTGCAGGAGCTACTGCAGATGTTATGAACGTCTGGCAGACTCGATCTGATGACTACTCAATAGTTCAGTGTGCCATGCTTTACTGCTTAGAACCGGGACTTCAAAGACGTTTTGAACGTCATGGAGCATATGAGATGTTCCAAGAGCTGAAGTTGATATTTCAAGCTAATGCCCGGGTTGAGAGATATGAAGTCTCCAACAAGTTCTATAGCTACAAGATGGAGGAGAACAGTTTTGTCAGTGAACACATACTCAAAATGTCTGGGTATCATAACCACTTGACTCAGCTGGGAATTGATCTTCCAGTTGAGAGTGTTATTGACAGAGTTCTTTAGTCACTACCATGAAGCTACAAAGGCTTTGTGATGAGCTATAATATGCAAGGGATGACGAAAATGATTCCCGAGCTCTTTGCAATGCTTAAGGCCGCGGAGGTAGAAATCAAGAAGGAGCATCAAGTGTTGATGGTTAACAAGACCACTAGTTTCAAGAAAAGGGGTAAGGGAAAGAAAGGGAACTTCAAGAAGAATGGCAAGCAAGTTGCCACTCCCGTGAAGAAGCCCAAAGCTGGACCCAAGCCTGAAACTAAGTGCTTCTACTGCAAAGGAAATGGTCACTGGAAGCGGAACTGCCCCAAATACTTGGCGGATAAGAAGGATGGCAAAGTGAACAAAGGAGCTACGGAATAAACGAAGATTGGCTAAGGATGAGGTGACGATGCGCGTCGGGAATGGTTCCAAGATCGATGTGATCGCCGTCGGCACGCTACCTCTACATGTACCTTCGGGATTAGTTTTAGACCTCAATAATTGTTATTTGGTGTCAGTGTTGAGCATGAACATTATATCTGGATCTTGTTTATTGCGAGACGGTTATTCATTTAAATCGAAGAATAATGGTTGTTTTATTTATGTGAGTAATATCTTTTATGGTCATGCACCCTTAATGAATGGTCTATTCTTGTTGAATCTCGATCGTAGTGATACACATATTCATAATATTGATGCCAAAAGATGCAAAGTTGATAATGATAGTGCAACATACTTTTGGCAATGCCGTTTAGGTCATATTGGTGTAAAGCGCATGAAGAAACTCCATGCGGATGGACTTTTGGAATCACTTGATTATGAATCATTTGATACTTGCGAACCATGCCTCATGGGCAAGATGACTAAAACTCCGTTCTCCGAAACAATGGAGCGAGCTAATGACTTATTGGAAATAATACATACCGATGTATGCGGTCTGATGAGTGTTGAGGCACGCGGCGGGTATCGTTACTTTCTAACCTTTACAGATGATTTGAGTAGGTATGGGTATATCTACTTAATGAAACACAAATCGGAAACATTTGAAAAGTTCAAAGAATTTTAGAGTGAAGTAGAGAATCATCATAACAAGAAAATAAAGTTTCTATGATCTGATCGTGGAGGTGAATATTTGAGTTATGAGTTTGGCCTTCATTTAAAACAATGTGGAATTGTTTCACAACTCACGCCACCTGGAACACCACAGCGTAATGGTGTGTCCGAACATCATAACCGTACTTTATTAGATATGTTGCGTTCTATGATGTCTCTTACCGATTTACCACTATCGTTTTGGGGTTATGCATTAGAGACAGCCGCATTCACGTTAAATAGGGCATCGTCTAAATCCATTGAGACGACACTGTATGAACTATGGTTTGGCAAGAAACCTAAGTTGTTGTTTCTTAAAGTTTGGGGATGCGACACTTATGTCAAAAGGCTTCAACCTGATAAGCTCGAACCCAAATCGGAGAAGTGTGTCTTCATAGGATACCCTAAGGAAACTATTGGGTACACCTTCTACCACAGATCCAAAGGCAAGATCTTTGTTGCCAAGAATGGGTCCTTTCTAGAGGAGTTTCTCTCGAAAGAAGTGAGTGGGAGGAAAGTAGAACTTGATGAGGTAATTGTACCTTCTCTCGAATTGGAAAGTAGCACATCACAGAAAACCGTTCCCGTGATGCCTACACCAACTAGAGAGGAAGCAAATGATGATGATCATGAAACTTCAGATCAAGTTAATATTGAACCTCGTAGGTCGACCAGAACATGTTCCGCACCAGAGTGGTATGGTAATCCTGTCCTGGAAGTCATGTTACTAGACTATGGTGAACCTACGAACTATGAAGAAGCTATGATGAGCCCAGATTTCGATAAATGGCTTGAGGCCATGAAATCTGAGATAGGATCCATGTATGAGAACTAAGGGTGTGTTTGGTTGGGGAACCAACTGTCATGGAATGGAATGGTTCCATTCCAGAGGAACGGGTCCATTCCATTCCTGTGTTTGGTAGGAGCAAAAGAGAGGAACGGGTTGGTTCCGTTCCGGTGTTTGGTTGGAAGCATAGAATTGAAAATGGAATGACATAAATTTCTAAATTTCGGCAGCATATCATTTGTATTTTCAAGAAAGACAACATAACAATATATATTGACAAGCTTAACATATAAATGACAACACATAAAACACAGTTTTCAACAAGGTGCACATAGTTAACACATTTGACAGCCATACATGTGTAGTTCACATACGAAATTTCCAAAAGCAAGCAAAGTGCAATAGAGCCATACATGTCCAAGTCATACTTGACAGCCACACATGTCTAGTTCACGTACGAAGCTCTCCAAAAGCAACCAAAGTAAACTAGAAGCATACGTGTCAAGTTCACATACTTGACAACCATACAACCATATCGAATTTAGAAGTTCTTCTTGACATACCTACTCACCCAAACAGACTTGTTGGTTTGGGAAAGTTTCATGAAGGCTCTTGCAGTCTTTGGGTTGTCCACAAGATGCGCATAGTAGTGGGCTACGTGCTCTTCATCAAAATCCGGCAATGTGGAGACTACATCGCAAAGGTCATCGGGTATGTCATCATCATCTCCACTAGACTTCACAAGCGCATCGGCCACAAGTTTGAACCCATCTTTGAGAATTAAACTAAGTGGATCCTCAGGAACATGCTTTACCTTAGCCTTCTTTTTTGGTGGTGCTTTGGGGACAGACTCACCAATATTTGGTGACGTGTTGACCTCACCATTCTCCTCGTCTTCGAGATCAGTGGAAAGAAGATCATTGCCAGATCTGGCATTCAGCCCCTTGGCCCCAATTGTCCCATAAATGGCAGCCATGGCATGATAGTGCTCAATTGGGGTATTTAAGAAGGGGGCATCAGCTTTGTGGGTCTACAAACATTGTGCAAAATTATTAGCATAATGCAAACATAAAACGACATCAGATTTCTGGGGTGAGAAGCATACCATACAATGCCCTGCATAGTGCTCCTCGCTGAGCCTAATTGTGCAAGTATCTTCATCCCATAGAGCTCCACTTAAATTCTTCAAATTGACCACCTTCGTCCAAATCTTCCTCCACTTCTTGAGATGGTTTTTGACTTGCTCTCCGGTGACAGAAAGCTTGAATTGCTCATTCAAAATAGTAGCACATTGTCTATGATGCACATCCCTGAATCCACTTGACGTTCTCTTCCCATCAGCAACAAGACCAGCCAAAAAACCAAGCATGGTTTTTGTCATGGCATTGGTCCAAACAATGATCCCAACTCTCCCGGAGTTCCCACTTGCAGCTTCAACACTCTCCATTTCTGTCCAGACAATAAAAGATACAATCTGTCCAGCCATCAAATAAATTCAAATGTAGTTGCATAAACATGACAAATACATGGTTCAAATTTAGTAAATGATACAATCTGTCCAGCCATCAAATAAATTCAAATGTAGTTGCTTAAACATCACAAATACATGGTTCAAATTTAGTAAATGATACAATCTGCCCAGCTATCAAATAAATTCAAATGTAGTTGCATAAACATCACAAATACATGGAGTGTGCCACGCTCATAGATTAGCATACATTAGTTGTCTATCTTCCCACATTTGGGCTGCCATTTGTATCCTACGGTCTACCACGGCCCTAACGTCACTTGCTTGTTGCCTTGATGTTCGAATTGGTTGGGTGGTCCATGTCACTTCCGGTATAATAAATTCATCAATCCCTTGTGACAGTGCATAATTATGAAGAACACAACAAGCTATAACAATGTCAACTTGCACCGGGAAAGAGAAGAATGGTTTGGCATCATCTAAAATTTTGAAGCGCCTCTTCAGAGATCCAAAAGCTCTCTCTACCGTCACCCGTAGACATGAGTGCCTAAGGTTGAACAGCTCCCTATCATTTTGGACCGGATTGTTGCCCCACTCGTTCAAATGGTACCTCACACCATGAAAAGGGGGCAAGAACCCAGGCTTTGCTCCATAGCCAGCATCAACTAGGTAGAACTTTCCTAAAAAATAATAATTGGTGACAATGGTTCTTGTAAGGTAATAACAAATGGACAATTTTCTATCTTAGGCAGCTTCTTACCCGGTGGTACTTGTAAGCCCCTCTCACGCGTTAATGCATCAGCTAAAACAGTAGCATCATGTGCTGACCCTTCCCAACCAGCTAACACATATGTGAAGCGTAGATCAAAATCTACCGCTGCCATCACATTTTGAGTGGTGAAGGCCTTCCTACCTCGAAAAGAATGCTCCACATCTTTGGTAACACCTACTCGCACATGTGTACCATCGATAGCTCCAATACAATCCTATATAGTGACAGGTATTAATAAACGGCATATCATATAGCCTAGATAGCTAACCAATAGTTTCTGAATTTACCTTAAAATATGGGTCAAATCGATGATTTCCTGCAATTTTTGTGGGGGTCTCCAATGATGGTGGCATTATGTAATCATTACGAAGCTCGCCTATGGCATGGAGAACCTTTCTAAAATAGATGCTGGTTGTGCCGTATGATCTACAAAAATTGGCTGAAATAACCCTATTTCGAAGGTTATGCCCAATTGTATGCAAAAACATCGCTAATTGTTGCTCCACGCTAAGATGTGGACTGTCTTCTAGCAATTCGCAATCCCTCAGTATGCCACACAAGCGAAAGAACGCACCTCTTTCAAACCTTAACATGTTTTTACATAACACATCGCTTTGCCAATTTTTTTGATCTAGATAATCATATCTGATTCGATCTCTTTCATGCATTGGGCCATATGTAATACATGCTCTTCTCTTCCTTATTATAGCTCGAACAATGACTACAATTGCAGCAAGTGTGACAAAAACAGCGGCTCCCCTAACCATCCTTTTTCTTTTGTTCATCTTCTTGACCATCTACAATTGATGCATGCTATCAAAATTATTACACATCACCACATATTGCAAAGATGTACTGGACAATAGCAAATTGAACAAAAAGATGTACTACACAACAACAATTGGAGCAAAAAAATATACTGGACATCAGCATATACAAGGGGAGAGGAAGAGGAGTTTGTACCTTCAAGAGAGATGGTTGTGCTTCGCTCTACTGCCACGCCGGTGTAGCACCTAGACCCTGCATTCTTCCCCTTCTAACCTGCAGATCGAGTGAGGGGATGAGAAAATGGATCGAGGGAGAGCTAGGTAGAACGCAAGAGAGAGGGAGATGGGCCAGCGGCGCGCGAGAGCGAGGAAGATGGGCCGACGGCGCGGAACAGCTGGAGAGGGGTGGCGGCTCAGAGAGGGAGAGGACCGGTGCCACAGAGAGGGAGAGGGCCGGCGGCGCAGAGAGGGAGAGGGACGGCGGTACACGAGAGCTGGAGAGGGGCGGCGGAGCAGAGAGGGAGATGGCCGGCGGCGCAGAGAGGGAGAGGGACGGCGTCACAGAGGAGAGGGAGGGAGGAAGAGGGGCGGCGGCGCACCTGTGAGTGGGAGGAAGGAGGAGAGCAGCGATAGGGTTGGGGGAGAGACGAGCCGTTCCGTGTGGTTTCATCGATTTGGAGGTCTCGGCGCATTCCGGATCTAAGGCGAATATTCGCTAAGGGGGGACGACTTGGTTCTGCTTCGGTTGGCCTACCAAACGCTGGAATGAGGCCTAGGAATGGGTCCGACCCATGACTGCAACCAAACACACCCTAAGTGTGGACTTTGGTGGACTTTCCCGATGATCGGCAAGCCATTGAGAATAAATGGATCTTCAAGAAGAAGATAGACGTTGATGGTAATGTCACTGTCTACAAAGCTCGACTTGTCACAAAAGGTTTTTGACAAGTTCAAGGGGTTGACTACGATGAGACTTTCTCACCCGTAGCGATGCTTAAGTCTGTCCGAACTATGTTAGCAATTGCCGCATTTTATAATTATGAAATCTGGCAAATGGATGTCAAAACTGCATTCCTTAATGGATTTCTTAAAGAAGAGTTGTATATGATGGAACCAGAAGGTTTTGTCGATCCTAAAGGTGCTAACAAAGTTTGCAAGCTCCAGCGATCCATCTATGGACTAGTGCAAGCATATTAGAGTTGGAATATACGCTTTGATGAGGTGATCAAAGCATATGGTTTTATACAGACTTACGGTGAAGCCTGTATTTACAAGAAAGTAAGTGGGAGCTCTGTAGCATTTCTGATATTATATGTGGATGACATATTGTTGATTGGAAATGATATAGAATTTCTGGATAACATAAAAGGACACTTGAATAAGAATTTTACAATGAAAGACCTCGGTGAAGCTTCTTATATATTGGGCATCAAGATCTATAGGGATAGATCAAGACACTTAATAGGACTTTCACAAAGCACATACCTTGACAAAGTTTTGAAGAAGTTCAAAATGGATCAGTCAAAGAAAGGGTTCTTGCCTGTGTTACAAGGTGTGGAATTGAGACAGACTCAAAGCCCGACCACTGCAGAAGATAGAGAGAAAATGAAAGTCACTCCCTATGCTATGCTGTGTACCAGACCTAATGTGTGCCTTGCCATAAGTTTGGCAGGGAGGTACCAAAGTAATCCAGGAGTGGATCACTGGACAATAGTCAAGAACATCCTAAAGTACCTGAAAAGGACCAAGGATATTTTCTCGTTTATGGAGGTGACGAAGAGCTCGTTGTAAATGGTTACGTCGATGCTAGCTTCAACACTGATCCTGTTGGGGATATAACCCTGCGGTATGACCTGCCCAGAAGGGGCCGGGTCACACCGTTGGCGAATCAATAGAGAAAGCCTAAATAGGCCCAAGAAGAGAAGATATGAAGACTGGAGGCGGCTCATGAAGCGGGCCTGTTGAAGTCCCAAGACCAGGCGATGGCGCTGTAACCCGGAGATGTGAGCCGCCCGATGGCGGCTTGCCTAGCTAGGCAAGGAGACTTAGAACCCAAGTGGGCACGTTGTGTGATCCGGCTTGGACTCTTGTAAGCCCAGGGCTTCGATCTGTGTACATAAAGGCGAGACCCTGCGGCGGGTTAACTAAAGAAACAATCGATCGATAGCTAGGACAAGCGATTCTGCTCCCTTGTAATTGATATCCAATCAATACAACACAAAGCAAGACGTAGGCTTTTACCTCGTTGTGAGGGGCCGAACTTGGGTAAACTCGTGTCTCTCGTCCCGATCAACCCCTTTAAGCTAACCTACGTTGTGATGGCTCCACGCTTAAGTCCTTTCACAAGGACATCTGCCGTGACAAAACCACGATAGTTGGCGCCCACCGTGGGGCCAGTGCTCGGTGGTTTCGAGTTCTTGAAGGGCTCTTTCCCAGGTATCGAGGGGTACGCCATTGGCAGGATGACTAAGAGTCGCCGCGGCAAGCTCTACATTGACGATGCTGGCTGGGGCCCGGAGGCCGACTCAATCGAGTACGGGTACCGGGTGCCCTTCGGCGGGATTCACGTCTTCATCGGCAAGATTGGCGGATCAAAGCCTGAGCTGGACATCTGCACCGACATCATCGAGCCGGCTTGGCGTGCGCGACCCGCCAGGGTCCAACCCGGCCGAAAGCGTGTCTTCGTTTGATTTGCACATGGCACGGACCTTGCAGAGAATTCTGTGTCCAGAGAAGAGACTCTCATCTATTCAGGTGATGAGTCCTCGACCGGAGAGACGGAGTCAATCTACCAGCTTCAAGACGGCGGGCTTGGGGGCTATTCCGATGGTGACAGTATTCCGGATCCCTATGAGCCGCCGTATCAAGCTGCTATCTTTATGGCTGGTACAGGGCTGGTGTCTGTGCCAAAACCGGCAGATCTCGGGGTAGGGGGTCCCAAGCTGTGGATTTAGGATCGATGGTAACAGGGACGATGAACACGGTGTTTTACCCAGGTTCGGGCCCTCTCTGAATCAGGGTCTTTGCCATCTGCCAGCTGATGGCAAAGAGGTTGTTTGCCGTCTGTCTTGTCAAAGCAGATGGCAAAGAATCAGCTAATGGCAAAGAGGGTCTTTGCCATCTGCCACTTCTTTGCCGTCTGCTGGCAGACGGCAAAGACCAAAGTGGGCCCCACGGGGGTGCTACACTGCCTAGGTCACACGGGCCACTTCTTTGCCGTCTGCTGGCAGACGGCAAAGATTTCTTTGCCATCTGCCAGCAGACGGCAAAGAGGTAAGGGGGCCCACAGTGTCACGATGTGGGCATGCTAACGGTCACCCTCTTTGCCGTCTGCTGGCGGATGGCAAAGAATTCTTTGCCGTCTGCCAGCAGACGGCAAAGAGGGTGTCTTAATTTTCGCCCCCTATTTGCCATCTGCCAGCGGACGGCAAAGAGGTGGGACTATCTTTTTTTTTGCGGGTAAAAAAAAACGTTGCCCCCACCTCCTCTCTCTCTCCCCTCTCTCTCCGCCCGGCCCCACCCCTCTCTCTGTCTCCCCTCTCTCTGTCCCGCTTGTCTCTCCCTCTTCCTCGCGCGAGCAGCTACGGCGGCCGATTCCGGCGAGCTCCGGCGGGATTCGACGGCGCCCAGCACACCCATGTGACCCCCTCGCCTCGCTCCTCCATCCCCTCCGACCAGATCCGACGCGCGCGTCCTCCTGCGACCACGCGCGACCCTCCCCTGCGGCTAGGGTTTCGGCCACCACGTCGCCGGCGTGGCTCCGGCGTTGCTCCGGTGACTCAGGTGAGTCCCTTCACTCTTCCTCGTCACATCCATCCCTCTCTTTCTCACCGCGTCGCATCGCGTCTCCTCTCCCTCCCAGATCCAGCACGCCGGGCCGCCATGGACGGGAAGGACACCGTGGAGGACGTAGCTCCACCACTGCCCCGACGCCATCCAGGACACCGTGGAGGATGAGATGCCCAGCCATCCATGGAGGTCAAGGTGCGCCCCACTATCCTCCTCTCTGTTTGAATATTGTTTTGAATACAATGGTAGGTGTAATGTAATGCTTGCTATCTTTTTAGATGGGAAATCTGTTGTCCTTTGGATGAAGATTAGACTTATTGCTGATGCACGTCTTACCTATGTGTGTAGGTTGCAATGTTTTCAGAGTACTGTGAAAATAAGTTTGAAGTGGAACCAGTTGAAGTGGTATCTTATGATGGAAGCACAACCATTTACCCTGATCTTTCATGTTATAAAATGGAAGTTCCGCTCTCTGATATTGTTGGACCCATTGGAATCTCCCTAGATGAGTCGCAGGTATATTTTGTTGAAGCCTGAAAGATCTTCAAGTACAGCATATATCTTTTCGCCTGAAACCACGGACCTCATATCTAGATAATAATTGAAATAAGCGATATATTTCGCTTTACTGTAGAACAGCTATTTTCTCTGATGCAAATTGCAATGATAATTATTTAAGGCAATGTTTTCTGCTTGATTTCTTTAAATTTAAGTTTGCAGCTTTGAGCAAGTGAAATGATACAACTGAGTGTTTGAAAGTTCAGGTTATCTCCCTTTTGAACAAAATGCAATTGCAAGCATAACTGTGTTCATCAAATGGGGAGCCTTGTATTTCGGTGTCTGTCCCTCCTACGAGAAGTGATGTTCTGCACGCTCATGATCTAGCGGAGGTAACATATGCAATTCCCTACCTATCAAAGTCTTTTATGTTCAGTACCTCGTAACGACCCTTCAGTTGTTCCATATGCATATGTTCACTCATCAATATTTTACTGGGGGAAAAATGTTTGTGGGGCAGGTTGCAAGAGCTGGTTACATGGAGGTGCTCACATTTGTTTTGACTTCACACGAAGAAAACTTTGACATGCTAAACAGGACAGATTATAAAGCAGTCATTATTGCAAACCCCCGTAATTCTGAATTGAGGTGAATTGCTCAAGTACTGAAGGGTGTCTTTATGATTGGATCTTTCATTTATTTGTTACAGCTGGTTGCAGTAGAAAAAAGTATATTGTCATTCTGTTGTTAATTGCATGTTAATCAGCGAGCAGTGTAAGCGTTCATTCATTGAGGCCTGGCCTTCTATGCTTGGTATCTTTATTAGCTTTGTTTTCGAGAATAGTTGTAGATAATTTACATATGCATACAAGTAAAATCAAGAATGCATGCACAACTACCACCTGGTGCCGCATTATGCCATTATCTACTGATTAAAGTTGATGAAATGTTATGGTTCTGTCTTTTTGACTAATTAGTATAATCATGAATGCATGGACAACTACTCGTCGCAGCCACGGACGCCGGCCAATTTCCGGCCGCTCCGGCTGTCTCCGGCGACGCCCTGGCCCTCTACTGCTTTCTCTCGATGAGCTCTATCGATTCCTCCGCATCGATATGCTTTTCCCCGCCTCCTGCGGTCGCCCCCTTTGGTTTCTCCCCGTTAGGATTTCGATGCTGGTGGTGGTTCGGCCGTGGTACTCCGATGATGGTCCGGTCGCAGTGAGGATCCTCCGGCGGTGCTGGATGTGCCATGGCGCGGTGGTGCCCCTGGGTGGCGCCTCCGTCCTGCGGTGCCCCTGGGTGGTTGCCTCCGTGCCCGTGCTCTCGCTGGCGTCGCCGTTGTGGTGCTCTCTGGCGAGCTTCGGCGTGCTGTGGTGGTGTTGGTTGTGCTGCTGGTCACACCATAGTGATGGTGTGGCTGCATCCTGCTTCGGCTACAACTCCTCTTGGTGAGCTTCTCCTTGCTCCCCTCCTCTGATCTCTCTAATGCATAGCTCTAGCTCTTGATCTTGTTGGATGTGAGGCTCTATTAGCTGTGGTTAGCTGCTGTAGATGAGCATCAACTTGTGTTGGAGCTCTCTGTGATGGATTCTTGCTGTGTCAGGGTTTTGGTCAGTGGCCATCTATGTGTATTTGTGAAGTATATATGCTCCTGTACTGCTCTGTTCTGTGTAGTTTCTCCTGGAGTTGTTACTTTGGTCAGTAGCTACTCATGTGTGTGGGCTTGGACCTCTCCTTACTGTTGCTACATTTCTACTCCTAACCCATTCTCTCTTTCTTAGTGTTTTTGTTATGCAGGTTGGAAGAAAAGAAGAAGATCCAGAGAAGATCTTAGTAATAAGGTAGTTTTTAGGAAAATAGATATTTAGTTTTAGGTCATTTCTTGTAATTTCAGAAATCTAAATTTAATTACTTAATCATTTCTGATTCTTTATAATATAATTTGTATTACCTATTCCAATTATTAATAAAGTTTTTAATTTACATGTGTTCATGACTATTGGTAATATGTGTTGGATATGCTATATTGGTCATATATATATATATATGTGTTTGAATTTCTATGAAAATGAATTGATATAAGAAAAAATAGGGGCTATATAGCCACTTTGCCGTCTGCTAGCAGACGGCAAAGAGGCCACGTGGCAGCAGCCTGGTCAACCTGGGCTGGCCTATTTGGCCTCTTTGTCGTCTGCTAGCAGACGGCAAAGAAGAAAAGGTCTTTGCCATCTGCTGGCAGACAGCAAAGAAGAAATGTCTTTGCCATCTGCCAGCAGACGGCAAAGAAGCAAAGGTCTTTGCCATCTGCTGGCAGACGGCAAAGAAGCAAGGTCTTTGCCGTCTGCTGGCAGATGGCAAAGAGCGCCGTTAGCCCCCTAACGGGGCTGTCACCTTTTTTGTGCCGTCCACAAGCTTTGCCGTCTGCTAGCAGACGGCAAAGAACTTTCCTTCTTTGCCGTCCGCCAGCAGACGGCAAAGCGGCCTTTACCGACAGCAGTTCAGCCGGAGTGTTTGCCGTCTGCTGGCAGATGGCAAAGGCTTTGCCGTCCGCCAAACATGCCTTTGCCGTCTGCTATGGCAGACGGCAAAGCAGCTGATTCCAGTAGTATGGAGGTAAAACCCTACGTCCTGCTCTTGTTTATATCAATGGAGTATTAAGTACAGAGTTGATCTACCTCGAGATCATACGTTGTGGTCTAAACCCTAGGGGTATGATGGATCAATATCATAATAATCTACCGACTAGCCTGGCCTCGGCTTATATAATATACCAGAGGCCTAGGATAACAAGAGTCCTAGTCGAATACGTCGGTGGAGAGGAGTCCTTGTCTTGATCACCAAGTCTTGTGGAATCTTCCTCGTATATGTCATCGGCTGTCCGAATTGGCCCATTAGTGAACCGCCATGGGGGTCCTCGGCCCGACCCACTGGTCGGGAGACGATGTGGTGAGTACCCCCTAGTCCAGGACATCGTCAGTAGCCCCCTGAACCGGTCTTCAAGTTGGGGCCGCTCCTCGGTTCTTCCAAACTTTTCTTCATCTCTGGTCGTCGGCCTTGAAAACTGGTTCAACAAATCTTTCCATCTTCAATCTTGAGGATTTCCGAGTTAAATCCGAAGAGTTTACACGTCGGGCATCCGAGGAGCCCTTTAAGTCTTCGGCCTTTATCAATGCCTTGTTATTTTTACGCCACACCTCGGGTTTAAAGTGTTTCCCGTGCGGCAGTGCCCTCTTGCATCCAAAATCCAACGCCAGATTGCATCCGAGGTATATCTTTTTGGAGCCGAGCACCAATGCCGGATTGCTTCTGAGCTCCAACGCCGGACTGTATCCGAGCTCCAACGCCGGACTGTATCCGAGGTGTCATAGATCACCTTGGTTCAAAAAAGTTGAAGGAGTTCAGCCGAGCTTAATGCTGGAAATGCCCTTTATGGAGCCAACTACTTGTATCCGAGATTTATGCCGGACTGCATCCGAGGTGGTGCACTACCTCGGGTATGGGCTGATTTTTTGTGGATATAATTTTCTTGATTGGTGCAATTTATTCTCTGCCGAGATATATAACCAGTAGCCCTCAAGGTGTGTGTCGGTTTAAAACCCGAGATGCACCTGAAGGAAAACATGAGACCGCTGATCCCATTAGCCCCTGAGACTCAGGTTGATTTGCGAAATCGGCCTGAGGATCAACTCCTAGCTCGACAGTATACATAGGAATTGAAACGCGGTGTAATATATTGGAGGAAATAGTGATCGGCAGACGGGTCCTTGAGAAGTTGCCGTAAAATATTAGCTTGATGCCGGATAGGTCCAGATGGTACCTATTGTTGTTCGAAGACGCGTTTACCCATAGCTCAGTCAAGCCGAACACTGGCATTATGAATTTTCTGCATTGAATAGGCAATGCAGTAGCCCCCGAGCCACTGGTCGGGTGGCAACACTAGATCAGGGGATCGATGTGCCCCTTTAATATTTGTAAATGATAAGCGCGAAGCCCAGTAGCCCCCGAGCCTTAATGTGGGCACGGGGTGCCTGAATTAAGGATCGATATCCGTTTGACAGAAAATTTTGTTGTGTTTAACACGAACTTCTCGGAAAGAGAATAAAGATCTCTTAAAGGATCTAGAGCTAACGAAAGCTGGTCTCGCCAAGGTCGGCCTCAATGGGCTTAATAGATAGGAAATCAATGCCAATAGGGAATTATGAGACCGTTATGTCAGCTGATCGGTTGTCTTAGCGAGATTGTGCCCTTGACTCTTTGAAAGATTGGCTACAATTATTTGACTTTTGCTCGCAATTTATGTGTAATGATTCTATGTACCTAAGTACTTTACATCATTAAAGCTCGGATCCCCATTGTACAAAACTTTGTTGACCGACCATCGGCTTCAACCTCCTCAGCCAGTAGTCGAGGAGTGTTTGTCTCACTTTATAAAACCTTTATGAGGGCAAAGATTTATGGCAAACGAGGCAATCCGGCCATACGATTTTATAAACAAAGGTATGCGGAGAGATATGTTATATTACTATGTAAGAAACATCTTCCAAAGAAAATAGTTCCTCTATCAGTTCCTTTCTTTGGGTTCTCATGCTGACCATGATCATAAAACCTCATCTCCGATCAATGTGGGAGGAAAATATTGAGGATTTAGTTAGGGGAGAGTTCCCAAACTCTGTGGTCCATGATGAACCAGAATTTTCGCTTCCATCGTTGCCGACCAATTATATCCTTTAAGATGGCTAGCTTTTGGCTTCACCCAGTCTGAGGTACTAATCCGGATGACCCGGTAGTAACAATCACAGAGGTGCTCCCTTTACCGCCTAGTCGAACAACCGGGAATGTAGGGGTAAGCACAGGAGCCAGGCAACCCAGCTTGGCCAAAATCTTAAGTCAAATTGATGCATATTTATGGCTTTATTACGATAATTATGGAAGGCAAATTCTCCATTGAGACTGTTTATAACCTGAAAGTGGCCCATCATCGGCTTCCACCCCTTTGTAGATGCTACACAGGGTGTTTCCGTACTAACAATACAACCCTTAGCTGACGTCTCGGTGCCCGGAGGCAGTTGTGTTAGCGGAAACGAGGTAATCAGATATGCAAGCTTTATAACTTTCACTTAGTCATAGGAGTTTGAAGTTCGGGGCCAGTTACTAGCCCCCGGTTAGTGTTCGGCATCAGCCACGGTCAAACCAGTAACACTTCAGCCAATCTTATGAAAGGCCCATTGTTTAATACGGTCATCGGATTGCCGACCAGTTTACGCTCATTATGACAGTCAGTTTTCGACTTTCTCCACTGAGGTACTTGACCAGTTAAACCGGAAGTACACTCGCAGTGGTTCTCCCTTTTGCACTCCTAGCCGGACAAAGCAGAACGTAGGAGGCAAGCACAGGAGCCAGGCAACCCAACTATTGACCGAAGACACAATTCAAAACTGGTGCATATAAAGCAATATCCGAGAACGTTTTGCCGAGGACTCCTCGGAGTGCCTTGGCTTTTGGTGGGTTCGGCTCTAGTCGCAGCCCCCCGTCGATATTGTCGAAGCTTTAAATGTGTCTGGCGTCGTATTGTGAGACTTATGCTGGAAACACACAAATAGGTTAAAAGTGCCATAAGCATGGAAAACCAAAAAACTTTAGTAAAAACTTTACATCCGAACTAAAAACAAGTTTTTTGTGCCAATCCGAAATTGGTCTTAAAAAAAATTTGTGCTCCTGTCGTGCTTTAACATGACACATCCGATCTCTAAACTTCAAGTAGGTCAGCCTTCGGCTTCAACCTCCTTATCCCGAAGGCAGAGTGCTTCTCCAAGGCCAGTTTAGCGAACTAAACTCAAGCGGTTTTTTAGAGAGAAGCCAGGCTATCCGGCTATTGACCACACACTCGGGTCGAAAAAGGAGTGGTAGAAAAAGACTTTGCAACGACTGAGAAGAAAAAAACATTCATTATAAAATGGCTTGTATAAATTTAAGAGCCCCCAGTTAACCTATGACAGGAAGTGTTTTTAACAAACAACGCATGTGAGCATGGTCGAACCGAACACAAATTAAAAATGTAAAAACTTTGAGCATGAAAGCGACTTAGCTGGTTAATGTGTTCGGCGTTGATGATGTGGGCCGAGTTTGCGGCGGGTCGAGGTCCCAGCCCCCAAGCCGGTCCCGAGGTGCCCGAGCGAAGAGCTCATCTCGATGAAGTGGCGATGCCGCATGATCGATGTGGTGAGCCGAAGCCCCTGGTCCAGCCGAGGTGACAAAAACCCTCATGACTGAGGTGACGAAGAGCTCGGCGGAAAAAAGAAGCGTTTAACAATCAACGTTTGAACGAACAACTTTTTTGTTTAACACAAATATAATGTTTGGTTGAACCGAACAAGAAATAAAATAAAATAAAATATTTTAAAGAAAAAAACTGAGCATGGAGGCGACTTAGCTGGTTAATGTGCTAGGTATTGTTGACGAGGTCCGATCTCGTGGCGGGACAAAGACGTAGTCCGCAGCCTAGCCAAAGTCCCAGCCCCCAAGCCCGAGGTAACCGAGTGAGGAGTTCGGCTTGATGAGGTGGTGATGCCGCACGGTCGATGTGGCGAGGTGAAGCCCCCGGTCCAGCTAACGTGACGAAGCTGGTCGGCTGGTGACGCCGAAGTCACCGGAGTAGGTTGATGAAGAGATGGCGAAGCCCCCGGTCTAGCCGAGGTGACGGGGCAGGTCGGTAGTATGACGTTTGCAGCCCCATGCCGGCCGAGGTGTCGAAGCAGGTTGGCGTGGTGGACATCGGCTTGGTCAGCCGGATTAGTATTTGGGATTTCTTCGGAATCGTCCTCCGGTACTATGGTGCGAGGGGCGAGTCCGGCCAGGGTTGACTTCTGATGTTCGGACGCCGAAGTCGCGTCCAGGATTGAAGCTGGATACGGGATAAGAGAGGCGAGTCCGGCCAGAATTGACTCCCGATCTTTGGACGCAGAGGTCACATCCAGGCTTGAAGAAGCAATAGTGCGGCGATGCCGTCGCGGGCCGGATCTTGTGACGTGGTCGATGCCTGCTTGATGAAGTGACCATGCAGCGATGCCGGTGTGCCCGCTCCGTATAATTCGTGGGGCGACAATGTTGGTGATGATTTACCCTTCACGATGCCGAACTCTTGTTCGGCTTGCCAAGGTAATGATCCGAAGAGGTTGAGTTCGGCTCGATGAAGCGATGACCCGTCTGGCACAGGTCGGCAGCCGTGCAGCAACGTTGTCAGCCTGGTTTGGCACCGGCGCAACGGTGAAGGTTACCTCCGAAAAGGAGCAAAATTTGTGAGCATGTGTTCGGAAACAAAACACAATACCCTAGAAAGAGATTCCTCCAAAAAGGTTGTCCAATATCCCGTTCATGAAGAAAGATGAACTCGGGTCGGATTCGTATTCGCGCAGAAAATAGATCAGAAAATTGATGCGCTCATCGGAGGTTTCCCGGAGTTTGAACGGTCGGATCGAGCTGAAATTTTGAGGGGCAGTACATATAGGAATTTTGCAGCCGACCAACAGTTGGATCTTCCAAAGGACGTCCGAGCTAGAAGCTGGACACCATGCTCCAAACTCGTCCAGATTCTCTTCCAGATTCGACAGGGCTCCGGTATATCGGAGATCGACGGAGATCGCTCCGTCGGAACATGACGAAATTTTACAGGGTTGTTATAGACTCAATCCCGCACTATTCCACCAAAGGAATCATCAAAGCAATGCTCGAGGAGGTGGTGGCCGCGGATACAAGTTTGCTGTCCGGAAAAACAGCATGTTCGCCTGAGGGCAATGTTGACGTTGAGCCCCCGAGCTCCATGGATGATTCCTCCATGATCATAATAGAGATCGGAGTTGATGTTGATGAAGGCCCTCATCCGAACATGATGATCGGATGCAGAGGACAGTCCTCGGTCGAGCCAAAGTAACCAGTCAAGCCGGAGACGAAGATGCCGACGTCACAGTTGATCTGTAGGCGAGCCATTGATCCTTTGCCGATCACACAACGGAACTCTCAATGAAAGCACCATTGTCGGTGTCAAAAATGGCAGATCTCGAGGTAGGGGGTCCCAAGCTGTGGATTTAGGATCGATGGTAATAGGGACGATGAACACGGTGTTTTACCCAGGTTCGGGCCCTCTCTATAGAGGTAAAACCCTACGTCCTGCTCTTGTTTATATCAATAGAGTATTAAGTACAGAGTTGATCTACCTCGAGATCATACGTTGTGGTCTAAACCCTAGGGGTATGATGGATCAATATCATAATAATCTATCGACTAGCCTGGCCTCGGCTTATATAATATACCAGAGGCCTAGGATAACAAGAGTCCTAGTCGAATACGTCCATGGAGAGGAGTCCTTGTCTTGATCACCAAGTCTTGTGGAATCTTCCTCGTATATGTCATCGGCTGTCCGAACTGGCCCATTAGTGAACCGCCATGGGGGTCCTCGGCCCGACCCACTGGTCGGGAGACGACGTGGTGAGTACCCCCTAGTCCAGGACACCATCAGCTGGCTCTCAACTCATCTACATCGGCGGCTATGATGTCTGGTTCGACTGCTGCTGCGACGGCTGGGGCCGGCGGATCAGCTCGGCTGCCGGCTCAGGTTTTATCGGAGCTCTCGGGCACTTTGACGACCCTGTTAACAACAGAAGTTACCACGGCGAATCAAGCACAACATAATGCAGAAGTTGCAAAGGTGCGTGATGAGGTGGCCAAGGCTCAGGAGGAGCTTAATGCAGAGAACGCCAGGATGGCAACGGAACGAGCTCTGATGGACGCTGAGTCACAGCGCATAAGGGCGGAGGCTTTTCGCCTGAGTCTAGATCAGAATGCGTCTAATGCTGTTCTTCGAAGGAGATACCAAACCCGTTTGCCTTTCCAATACGAGGCATGGAACCTTTTCAACACACCTGGTGCAGGGCCAAGTAACCCGCTAGGTACAGCCCAGGCAGCTGAAGTCCATGGGAGCGGGGCGGCGGCTCAGCCTTAATTACCAGACCCGCCCCACAGGGGTCAAACCCCACCCCGACATTTTTCAACACCATCTGGCCATTATTCTAACCCGGTGGATAACATGATAGCGGCGGCTACCTGGCTCAATGCAATCCCTATTACGGATGAGACGCCTTTTGCAGCTGAGGCGCGGAACACAATTGAGCTCTTACAGACAGCGATCGCACAGCAGGAGAAGTATACACATAGTCGTGAGAGGGTGCACTCGACCCCCCTCCCAAGCCGCAATTACATCCGGCGCGTTGAGTTGCTGGCGGTTTCCAGTAGCGAATGACGTCGTCCAGTGAATCAGGATGACCTGCCCCGTGGGAATAACCCGCCCCTTACTCATGCTCAGGCGATTGTGAACGATGCCAGATCTCGCTGAGAAGCGGAGGCTACGGCGGCTCAACTGGGGGCATATCAGCAGCCCCCGGTGACCCCTTCATTGTCAACAGGGGCTGGTGTAATTTTTAGGTCTGTTGGGGTGCCTTGTTTAGTACCAGCCTTACGTAATGAACGTCTACCTAAGGATTTCAAGAGTCCTCATAAGGTGGCTAATTATACAGCTGATCTCCCCCCGAGGCATGGATTGAGAGTTATGAGTTAGCCATGGAGATGTTGGATGTCAATGATGCTGTATGTGCGGAATACTTTACTATGATGCTGGATGGGCCAGCTCGGACCTGGTTAAAAGGATTGCCTGCTAATTCCATCAGTTCATGGGCAGAGTTGAAAGCAAGATTCATTCAAAACTTTAAAGGAACATGCAAGCAGCCTCTGACGATTATTGATCTTGATAGATGTGTGCAGCGTGAGGATGAGGTGGCCCATCATTGGGTCCGGCGGGTCTCTGCTATTATTCACTCATCGGATAGTATTGTGGGGGGTCAGGCGGTTCTGGTTTTGGAGAAGAACTGTCATTTTACCCCCCTTAAGCAGAAGCTTGGGCGACTTAAATGTCATTGTAATGACATGGGTGAGCTTATGGCGGCTCTCATCAAATATGTCGACTCTGATACCACCAAAGATCCTGGATCTGATGATGAGAAATCCAACAAGGGCAAGAAGAATGGTAATGGTAAGGGTCAGTAGCAGAATGTGGTAGCGCATAAAGGTAATAACCAGGGCAATGGTGGTAAGCGTAGACACCCCGAGGGCGGGTCAGATCTCGTCGCTAACACCAACACTGGATATAAAAACCAGCGCCATAATGGTAATGGTAAGCCGTCCTTTGGAGGGAAAAACTTTAATATTGAGGCAATGATGAATGAACCTTGCCCAAAACACAGTCTGCCTGATAAGCCGACAACTGATACGTCCATTTTGCATCATGCTTTTATGTTGATTTTTATTGCATTATGGGCTGTTATTACACATTATGGTACAATACTTATGCCTTTTCTCTCTTATTTTACAAGGTTTACATGAAGAGGGAGAATGCCAGCAGCTGGAATTCTGGACCGGAAAGGAGTGAATCCGAGAGACCTATTCTACACAACTCCAAAAGTCCTGAAAATTTACAGAGAATTATTTTGGAATATATAAAAAATATTGGGCAAAGAAAATACCAGAGGGGACCCACCAGGAGGCCACAAGCCTAGGGGGCGCGCCCTACCCCCTGGGCGCGCCCCTGTGGCTTATGGGCCCCCTGACAGGCCTCCGGTGCCCATCTTCTGCTATATGGAGGGTTTTGACCTGGAAAAAAAATTAGAAGAGAGCTTCCGAGATGAAGCGCCGCCGTCTCGAGGCGGAACTTGGGTAGAACCAATATAGGGCTCCGGCGGAGCTGTTCTGCCGGGGGAACTTCCCTCTCGGAGGGGGAAATCGAAGCCATCGTCATCACCAACGATCCTCTCATTGAGAGGGGGTCAATCTCCATCAACATCTTCACTAGCACCATCTCCTGTCAAACCCTAGTTCATCTCTTGTATCCGATCTTTGTCTTAAAACCTCAGATTGGTACCTATGGGTTGCTAGTAGTGTTGATTACTCCTTGTAGTTGATGCTAGTTGGTTTATTCGGTGGAAGATCATATGTTCAGATCCTTAATGATATTTATTACCCCTCTAATTATGAACATGAATATGCTTTGTGAGTAGTTACGTTTGTTCCTGAGGACATGGGAGAAGTCTTGTTATAAGTAATCATGTGAATTTGGTATTCGTTCGATATTTTGATGAGATGTATGTTGTCTTTCCTCTAGTGGTGTTATGTGAACGTCGACTACATGACACTTCACCATTGTTTGGGCCTAGGGGAAGGCATTGGGAAGTAATAAGTAGATTATGGGTTGCTAGAGTGACAGAAGCTTAAACCCTAGTTTATGCGTTGCTTCGTAAGGGGCTGATTTGGATCCATATGTTTCATGCTATGGTTAGATTTATCTTAATTCTTCTTTCGTAGTTGCGGATGCTCGCGAGAGTGGTTAATCATAAGTGGGAGGCTTGTCCAAGTAAGGACAGCACCCAAGCACCGGTCCACCCACATATCAAATTATCAAAGTAACGAACGCGAATCATATGAGCATGGTGAAAACTAGCTTGACAATAATTCCCATGTGTCCTCGGGAGCGCTTTGCTTTATATAAGAGTTCGTCCAGGCTTGTACTTTGCTACAAAAAGGATTGGGCCATCTTGCTGCACCTTAGTTACACTTGTTACTTGTTACCCGTTACGAATTATCTTATCACAAAACTATCTGTTACCAACAATTTTAGTGCTTGCAGAGAATACCTTGCTAAAAACCGCTTGTCATTTCCTTCTGCTCCTCGTTGGGTTCGACACTCTTACTTATCGAAAGGACTATGATAGATCCCCTATACTTGTGGGTATCAAGACTCTTTTCTGGCGCCGTTGCCGGGTAGTGAAGCGCCTTTGGTAAGTGGAATTTGGTGAGGAAACATTTATATAGTGTGCTGAAATTTACTGTCACTTGTTGCTATGGAAAATAATCCTTTGAGGGGTTTGTTCGGGGTATCTTCACCCTGACTAGAAGAGAAAAGAGTTGCCCCTCAACCTACTGAACCTACTAAAAATATTTATTATGAAATTCCTTCGGGTATGATAGAGAAATTGCTAGCTAATCCTTATGCAGGAGATGGAACATTACATCCTGATATGGATCTAATCTATGTGGATGAAGTTTGTGGATTATTTAAGCTTGCAGGTTTACCCGAGGACGAAGTCAAGAAGAAGGTCTTCCCTTTATCTTTGAAGGAGAGGGCATTGACATGGTATAGGCTATGTGATGATATTGGGACTTGGAACTACAATCGATTGAAATTGGAATTTCATCAGAAGTTTTATCCTATGCATCTAGTTCATCGTGATCGGAATTATATTTATAATTTTTGGCCTCGTGAAGGAGAAAGTATCGCTCAAGCTTGAGGGAGGCTTAAGTCAATGTTATATTCATGCCCCAATCATGAGCTCTCAAGAGAAATTATTATTCAGAATTTTTATGCTCGGCTTTCTCGTAATGATCAATCCATGCTCGATACTTCTTGTACTGGTTCTTTTATGAAGAAGACTATTGAATTCAAATGGGATTTATTGGAAAGAATTAAATGCAACTCTGAAGATTGGGAACTCGACGAAGGTAAGGAGTCAGGTATAAACCTCAAGTTTGATTGTGTTAAATCTTTTATGGATACCGATGCTTTTCGTGAATTTAGCATTAAATATGGACTTGACTCTGAGATAGTAGCTTCTTTCTGTGAATCATTTGCTACTCATGTTGACCTCCCTAAGGAGAAGTGGTTTAAATATCATCCTCCCATTGAAGTGAAAGTAGTAGAACCAATTAAAGCTGAAGAAGAAACTATTACTTATAATGTTGATCCTATTGTTCCTACTGCTTATATTGAGAAACCACCTTTCCCTGTTAGAATAAAGGAACATGCTAAAGCTTCAGCTGTGGTTCGTAGGAGTTATACTAGAACACCTACACCCCCTGAACAAATTAAAGTTGAATCTAGTATTGCTATGGTTAAAGATCTCTTGGTCGATAATATTGATGGGCATGTTATTTACTTCTGTGATGAAGCTGCTAGAATTGCTAGACCCGATGATAAAGATAAACATAGACCTGTTGTTGGCATGCCTGTTGTTTCTGTTAAAATAGGAGATCATTGTTATCATGGCTTATGTGATATGGGTGCTAGTGTGAGTGCAATTCCCTTTACTTTATATCAAGAAATTATGAATGATATTGCACCAGCTGAAATAGAAGATATTTATGTCACTATTAAGCTTGCTAATATAGATACTATATCACCAATTGGGATTGTTAGAGATGTTGAAGTCTTGTGTGGGAAAATAAAATACCCTACTGATTTTCTAGTTCTTGGTTCCCCACAAGATGATTTTTGTCCCATTATATTTGGTAGACCTTTCTTGAACACTGTTAATGCCAAAATAGATTGTGAAAAAGAAACTGTTACTGTAAGTTTTGGGGATGTGTCTCATGATTTTAATTTCTCTTAATTTCGTAGACAACCCCATGATAAAGAATTGCCTAATAAAGATGAAATTATTGGTCTTGCTTCTATTGCTGTGCCTCCTATTGATCCTTTAGAACAATATTTGCTAGACCATGAAAATGATATGTTCATGAATGAAAGAAAGGAATTAGATGAAATATTCTTTAACCAAATGCCTGTTTTGAAACACAACTTGCCTGTTGAGATTCTTGGGGACCCTCCTCCACCCAAGGGAGATCCCGTGTTTGAGCTTAAACAACTACCTGATAACCTGAAATATGCTTATCTTGATGAAAAGAAGATATATCCTATTATTATTAGTGTTAACCTTTTAGAGCATGAAGAAAATAAATTATTGAAAACTCTGAAGAAGCACCGTGCCGCTATTGGATATACTCTTGATGATCTTAAGGGCATTAGTCCCACTCTATGTCAACACAAAATTAATATGGAGCTTGATGCTAAACCAGTTGTTGATCACCAACGACGGTTAAATCCAAAGATGAAAGAAGTGGTAAGAGATGAAATACTAAAGCTTCTGGAGGCAGGTATAA
The DNA here is from genome assembly GCA_011799875.1 of Thinopyrum elongatum. Lineage (NCBI taxonomy): Eukaryota > Viridiplantae > Streptophyta > Magnoliopsida > Poales > Poaceae > Thinopyrum > Thinopyrum elongatum. The sequence continues at coordinate 605,897,452 of CM022298.1, forward strand.
TTTATCCTATTGCTAATAGTAGATGGGTAAGTCCTGTTCATTGTGTCCCTAAGAAGGGAGGTATTGCTATTGTTCCTAATGATAAGAATGAATTGATTCCACAAAGGATTGTTACAGGTTATAGAATGGCTATTGATTTTAGGAAGTTGAATAAAGCTACTAGGAAAGATCATTATCCTCTACCTTTTAATGACTATCAAAACATACACACTTTTGCTTTCTAGATGGTTATTCTGGTTTTTTGCAAATACCTGTGTCAAAAGAGGATCAAGAAAAAACTACTTTTACTTGCCCTTTTGGTACCTTTGCTTACAGACGAGTGCCTTTTGGTTTGTGCAATGCTCCTGCTACCTTTCAAAGATGTATGACTACTATATTCTCTGACTTTTGTGAAAGGATTGTTGAGGTTTTCATGGATGGTTTCTCCGTTTACGGAACTTCTTTTGATGATTGCTTAAGCAACCTTGATCGAGTTTTGCAGAGATGTGAAGAAACTAATCTTGTCTTGAATTGGGAGAAGTGCCACTTTATGGTTAATGAAGGTATTGTCTTGGGGCATAAAATTTCTGAAAGAGGTATTGAAGTTGATAAAGCTAAAGTTGATGCTATTGAAAAGATGCCGTGTCCTAAAGATATCAAAGGTATAAGAAGTTTCCTTGGTCATGCTGGTTTCTATAGGAGGTTTATTAAAGGCTTCATTAAAATTTCTAGTCCTCTCACTAATCTCTTGCAAAAAGATGTTCCGTTTGTTTTTGATGATGATTGTGTACAATCATTTGAAATCCTTAAGAAAGCCTTGATTTCTACACCTATTGTTCAACCACCTGATTGGAATCTACCCTTTGAAATTATGTGTGATGCTAGTGATTATGTTGTTGGCTTAAGAAAGCCTTGATTTCTACACCTATTGTTCAACCACCTGATTGGAATCTACCCTTTGAAATTATGTGTGATGCTAGTGATTATGTTGTTGGTGCTGTTCTAGGACAAAGAGTTGATAAGAAATTAAATGTTATCCATTATACTAGTCTGTTTCCTCCGTTTTGCGGTACGCCACACCCCTCCCGATCTACAGGACCCCATTTCGACCGTAGGCACTCCAACACAAGTCCGTTTCCTTTATTTTGTGGAACGCCAGACCCTTCCTGATGAACAGGACACCGTTTCGACCGTACGCGGTCGAACAGAAGGCCCGTTTCCTCCGTTCTGTGGTATGCCAAACCTCGTTTCGGCTGTTCCGTCCAAGCCGGTTGGCTCCCGATGAACACGACGTATTCCGTTGCCTCCCGATGAACACGATGCTGTTTCCTCCGTTGCGACCCAGCCGGTTGGCTGCCGACGAACAGGACGACGTCGCTGTATGCGTTCAAGACCCCGCCCGTATGTACGTACATGGCCGTATTTTTTGGCATCTGGCTGTACGTACGTGTACATGGTTTTGACTGGACTGCCTAAACTGCTACCGCTCCTTACTCGGCCACGGTTCATCGTGGCAGACAGACCGATCGACCGGTATGTACACAGACAACGCGACATACGCTTTGACTGGGTGGGTCCCAGCTGTCAGAGAGGGCAAGGAGGCACTTCCTTGCGTGCGAATATATAGCTGGCGGGTCCCAGCAGTCAGGGGCGGAATCATATTTTTTTGCTCGTAATAAGGAGGCACTTCCTTGCGTGCAAAGATGTTGTTGGTGGGTCCCAGCTATCAGGGGCAGGCATAAGGAGGCACTTCCTTCCTTGTGAAGATATACGTGGTGGGTCCCAGCTTTCTGGGGGAGGAATAATTTTATTTTCGCGTAATAAGGAGGCGGTTGCATGCGTGCGTCCATGGACCTGGTGCGTCCCCGCTGTCAGCCTCTCCACGTATAGTCCTCTTCCGATGACTCTCGTTTGTTGACCACGCCGGGCCGAGCGCACCAAGGCGGTGGACGACGACGAGGCCCTGGACGGCAACGAGCCGGTGATGGGAAGACGCGGCAGTGGAGTCGCAGACGGAGAGGTGTACGAGGGTTAACTGGTTCTGGTGCGGCGTGGTTCTGCAGTCGGCGGAGAATAACAGGAGGTGTGGAGGGGTGGAAGGATGGCTTGGCCGATGGTGGGGTAGCGCTTCGCAGTGAAGCGTGCTAAGCAGAGCTGCTAGCAGCCGGAGGTGGGAGCAGGTGGTCCCGGCGGCGCTGGAGGAAGAAGACGAGAGATTGAAGATGAATGCCGGCCGTTGGATGTAAATCCAACGGCTATCGATGTCAGAATCATTTGTTGACTAAGTTGACAACGCCTTGCATTGGCTTCGACCTATTGGCCCACATTTCAGCCTCCAAAAATGTCGCACATATTCAACCCATTTTTTTAGAATTTACAGTCCATTCGCTGCGCTGGGTGAACAAATAATGTAGCGTCCATGCGGCCCATTTATTTTTTTTTGTAAAAAAACTACATCCCATTTGCACTTTCTAGAAATACACGAATTTGCTGGCCTGGGTGAACAAATAATGTAGCGTCCATGCGGCTCATTTATTTTTTGCTAAAAAATTAAATCACATTTGCACTTTCTCGAAATACACGATTTTGCTGGGCTGGTTCTAATTATAATGTTGGGTTGGGCACAGCAATGTTATCAAAAAATAAACAGGGGCTGAGCATTTTGTTATAAATATATTTAAATAATAAGTGCTTTATTTACATTGGTCCTTAAATCTTACCAAGCTTTTGTACACAATCATCTGTATTTTGGTTGACCTTAAGTAAAAAAACCAGGATTTTATTGTTAAACATTTATTTTTATAATTCATAATACATGGGATATTTTTTTTCTTATATATGTAAGTATCTGTTAAACATATGATGATAATAATAATATATAATAACATATAAAATAATTTAAATATATATAATATAGTTAGAAGGGAAACATAAGTTGGACCTGGCATTCCTATTCTTATATAGAAAAATAGAACAAATCTCTGCGTTTTCTTCAAAAATATATATAAGTTGGGTTGCGGATGCTTAAGAACAAATAAAACCTAGGATGGGAGGGCCATAGGCCGGTCGATACATGACGCCCCTCAAACAAATACAAACCGGCATGTCGTGGGCTGCACATGTTAAAAAAGAAAGCCTGGACTGGGCAGCCCACAACCCAGCTGATACTTGTTGGCCCACTGATAATAAATGATACATGCCAGCTCCCCGAGGACTAGCTTCATTGTAAATTTATCTCCTTTAGTAACTACGTTGACAAACCCGTGGCCCCCAACGTCAGTATAGCATTAGGAGGAAGTATTTTTTTTCAATGAGGCACTTGCTTGCGTATGGCCATGGACCTCGTAGGGCCATAGACGTGCTACAGTAGTGGTAGATGTTGTGCCTAATTTCTAGCAAAAGTACTGGAGTAACCCAGTGGTCAATTTCCACTCCCCAACCGCTGCTCCGCCCGGGTTCGATTCCACCTGATGCAGTGAAAATATCCACAAATTTTTGCCTCTGCCTCTGACATGTGGGTGCCCATTGTCATCTACGCACACCACCTCCAACACACTCAACATTGTGTGGGCATTTTGAAAATAGCATATCTTATTGACTGTGCATCATATGAAGATGTGCTAAGCATGAATGTTGATCAGCATGATGTTAACTGGCGGGTAGTTCCATTTTCATCCATGAATAAAACATCCAACATGATATTATTCCTGTTTGAAAAGGGCGTGTTAATATGAATGCTCTGCCTCGAAAACTTGCAGTTTCTTATCTGAAACTGAAACTTGCAGTTTCTTCTCTGAGAATCACATTGTCTGCACTTTTATATGAAACTACATTTTTTAAAGTGCTAAAAATAGATCTCTAGAATTCATAAAATACTTCATATGCTCAATACTGCAAATCTGAAATTCAAAAGACATTCATATCTGAAAGTACTCTCAAATCTGAAACACAAAACACAACCTGCAAATACTGACAACCCTAAGCTCCTCCTCGGACTATTTGGGGGGGGGGAAGAGTCCCCTCCTATTCCTCGGCGGTAAACAGCCGCCCCGTGGGACAAGGTGAATGGCGAGGGAGAGGATGGCGGGGGAAGCGTCGTCGCGCCAACTGTTTTTCTCCTCTTGCAGTTGAGTTCGGTCGACGAAGACTCCACCAGCTCGCTCTATCATGACACCCTCACAAACGGCATCGTGTAGATGCTCGATCCTTCAATCTCGGGTGGATGCTCCATCTTGGATCGATACTCCCACCACCGCAGCCTCACGATCGGATCCGGTGAATCTGTTTACTCCATGGCCCAGAGGAGCAGCTCTATGTACTCATGCGCGACTCCCTCCCGGTGTATCGCCTCCTTTTCGCTCTTTTCCAGATATTTGGTCATCGCTTTCGCTGTCGCCGCTAATTGCTCCGGGTTGTCAAACCAAGACTGTATCTCCAAAATCCTAGCTAGCTTCACAGGGTCGCCGCCTGTGAGACATACGTATCGGTTGTACTCCTCCATCGATCTACTTCTCCGCAACACCTTCACTCGCCGGCGGTGGTTTTTGAATGGAAGAGGAGAGGAGCGGCGCTGGTTTTGGATTAGAACGGGAGAGGGGCGGTGGTGGTTTTGAAATGGAAGAGGAGAGGAGCGGCGCTGGATTTGGATTGGAATAGGTGAGGAGCGGCGGTGGTTTAAGAGGAGAAGAGCGGCGCTGGTCTTGGAAGTATTTTTTTGTTTTGCGTATTTTGGGTCAAAGTTTGACCACATACTGTATTTGACAAGCAAAATGTGAATGCATGTCATCAAAAATTGTATCGTTTGGTTCATATCTGAATGTACTTTCAAATTATATTATTTTTGCAACGTATAACATATATTTTATTTGTGAAAATCATGGTCAAATATGACCCCGAATACAAGGGAGACTAGTTAATGTAGGGTCGCTTTCTTAATTGAAGGGTAAATTGTTTTTGATGTTGATCCAGTCACAGCGCGCCGGCCCTCTCGTCCAATCCTAAATCGCTGCCGCACGCTCCTCTCCCTCTTCTTCATTGCAAAACCACCCCCTCTCCTCTCCATTCCAAAACCACCATCTCGCCTCTCCCTCTTCTCCATTCCAAAACCACCGTCTTGCCTATCCATCTTCTCCATTGCAAAACCACCGTCTCGCCTCTCCCTCTTCTCCATTGCAAGACCACCGTCTCTCCTCCCATCTTCCAAAGCTAGCACCGGACCTCTCAGAAGGACATCTATGGAGAGGATGCAGCAGCGAATCGGGCAGATCACCGGCGGTGACCAGGCAAAGTTAGCCAGGTTGAAGGAGATCCTTACTTGGTTTGACAATGAGTAGGAAATTTCGAGGACGGTGAGGGCCATGTGGCAATGTATGCGAAAGAGCGAGACATCTGTGATGTACTCCCCGATGGCAGTCATGGCGCAGTCCTTCGAGTTCATCGAGTATCATCTCTGGGCGATGGAGCAGACAGATTCACCTGACACGAAAATCAGGCGGAGGTGGTGGGCGTACAGGTCGAGGGTCGAGCATCCAGAGGATAACGAATCGATCGAGTACGGTGTGCCGTTCGTGAGGGTGTAGTGCCAGCCGACGCCACAGGAGTATTCGTTCTCCCACCGCAAGAGGAGGCCGGATGGCACGACGTCGCTTCCCCGCCGTTCTCCACTGTTCCCTCGCCGGTCGCCTCATTTCAACGGTGGCGGTAGGGCTTAAGGTAAGCTTCGCACTAACCTAATCTTCCATCTGCTCATGCTTATAATCAGTGTGACGGCTAATGAAAATCATGCTTACAATCAGTCCCCAAGTACTATGCCAATCACCCTAAAAATAGCTCTGGACCAAAAACAAAGTTGTGACACTGTGCACAAATAAAGAAAAATAGATTGGTGCTTCTTTCAGAAAAGAGTACTCCCTAGAAAAGTGCCAATATAAGCTACTAGTATTTGATTAGAGGATTTGCTACCGAGAAAGATCTGTCCACAGAGAGCGCCACCCATCCCACTGGTGGTGGATGCCAATGCTTAGATGGAGCATGGTTGGTGTCGGTAATTTTTACTTGGCACCTCGCACTCTGCATATATGCCGGTTCCATCCGTACATTTGTGCAGTTCCACCAAAATGCAACTAAATAACCCTGTTTGCACAGATAATGAAAAAGCATGATTACATTATAGTGGCACTAGTTGATGAAACATACACTAATAAATAGAAGAAACTTCATTTTCTTAATGGGAAAATATTGCGATATTATCATAGTATGCCATGCTGCAAGGGCGAGATGGGCCCTGCGACTCCTCATACGGTAGGCCTCATACTGGAAATCGACCAAACTCTTCCCGATACACCTTCTGCCAGTGATGAACATCAGTGTACAGCGGTAGTACAAGGAGGGGCCTTGAGACATTCCAATCTCTATTTTTGTGCAGATCAACTAAAATTAAGTACCCCAGTTTGCAGAAACACTTAAACATTAACAATGGGACTAGTTGATGAAACATATACTAACAAAGAGAAGCAGTTTCTTTATCTACATTGGAAATGAAATGATAGAGAGGACACTCGGTCTATTTTAACTGTATTATTACTTCATTTTATCAGTGGCACTAGGGTCGAGCAGGTGGCAAGCGAGGTGTACCGTGCGTCGCAAGGATGGAGGCTGGGGGTGCTTAGACTGGGATGCTGAAGCTAGCTATTTCAGTCCCTATCTTCCCCTTGATGTTTCTGTGGTAGCATTTGGGTTGTAATCCAAACTTGGTTGAGTTGGTGCTGCATATCCCTACCCGCCTAGCTTATGTGGCGAACTTGTCTCCTGCTAGTACTCAGTCCGTTCTAGTAGTAGTTGCATAACTGCCCGTTTACACTGAGATGTTGTCGGATAATGGTTCTCTATGGTTGGGTTTCTTTAATGAAATCGGAGGAAACCCCCTCTTTTGATATATAAAAAAATCAATGGCACTAGCGGTGCCAAAACATTGCCTCAAATTAATAGTGCCACTAGATTAAGGTGCAAAGTAATAACATTACTGCTTTATCATGGCAGTGCCAAAACAGCAGCACAAGAGCAGAGTCAACATGCAGGATCTTTGGCAAACGGTCGGACCAAAAAGGAACATACCTCGTGATGGGAACCATATCTGCAGCCAACGCCATCGTAGAAGGGATGACACCAGTCACCAACATGGATGATTCAATTCATGGGACCTTTTTGTGCAGTTCACCTAAAATGAAGCAATGTCCCATGAGCTAGCAGCTTCTTCTTCATTAGTTGGAATAAAATTGAGCAACATCAAGGTTGGTCGTGAAGCTCGTGGAATGTTCAACTATAATTTGGATATCATTTGTGCAGTTCAACTAAGATCAAGCGTGAAATGTATATCTCTGTTTGCACAAAAAGGTGGAAAGGAGGGTGACTAACAAGTGATGAAACATACATCAAATGAAAAGAAGCATGTTCCTTATCTGAATGGCGATCCTACAAGGACAGTAGCAATTTATAAAGTAGCAGCATTGCTAGATATTAGTGTGGGCATTAGGATTAACTATGACAACCGTTAAATATGGCATTACTTTAATGGTGCCATTGCTTCATTTTACCAGCAACATTACATTAACAACTGCTAAAGAGTTGGTATTTGGGCACGGGAGAGTAGGCGGACCAGGACAGTTGCATTTCTAACGAAAAGAAGCAACTTATCTTAATGGGAAATTTAGCAGGACATGAAAAACAGTGCTATTGATTCATATTACTGGAGGCATTACATTGAAAACAACATTGGTTTAACGTGTCCTTCCTTTTAACAGTGGGACTGCTACATTTTACCAGTGGCATTACATAAGAGGGGCTCAGGGCAACAAACATCAGAACAGGATATCTGGGTAACTGGGTTGGTCCCATTTTTGTTCGGTATAGCCACCTTATACTATGTGAGGCTAGCAAATCTAGTGCTGGACATACTCTGTTGACTTGTCCCCCAGTCCCCACTCTCTTTCCTTTTTCAACCAATAGATCGGTTTATATTGAGTTTGTACTGCATTTCCCTTTATTTCCCTATTAGACCAAGAGACCAGTTGGATAGCCAGTCTCTGCTACTTTTCGCCCCCATTATTTCCTCTTTCGACCAAGTCCTAGATTCAGGTAAAAAATCTTCCCCCACCCCCACCCCCTTTCTTCCCTATTTGAACCAAGTAGTACTAGATTCGACTGCATGATGTAGTTTTACCTCTTAACAATAAAAATATAGGTGGCTTTCGAACAGCCGATCGATCCTATCTACAAGGGGGCCTGAGAAATAGTAAAAGATACAAATGCAGCGATGTCAGGAGCTGGGGCAGTAGAGCAAGGCCGGTTTCGAAGGAAGTTATACCCGAGGGTCGCCGGGATGTCGCTAGGTGGGCGGCGGGAGGCCGGATCTGCCCACCCTACGGCAGCGAGGAAGAAGGGGTCGGAGGCCCTCCCTAGCCGGCACTGCGTGGGAGAGAACGGCAAGGCACGCTGATCGGGACACGCCGACAGTGGGTAAGAGCCGTCGCCAAGGACGACCGCGTGAACATTGCACCTTCTCACCTTCACCGACGGAGGGGATCCAGCCAGATCTGTGACCAACAGTGAGCAGAGAGAGAGTGTGGCCACCGCTGTCATGTTTAGATCTGGAGAGGACGAGAGAGTGTGAAGAGAGCAACACTAGCAAGCAAGCGCGGAGGCTCCTGCCTATATAGTGGAGTAGTTTTCTTTTATCTACCGGAGCCGGCTTGACCTCGTCAATGACTGTCGAGAAGTCTTCATGCACGTGCCCTGGAGGCGCAGTTGTCGTCATTTTGATCTGAAGCACCGGATTAACATATACGTAACACAAAAAAATGCCACATGACAAGAAACCATAACCTCACTGCCCCAACGAGAGAACATGAATCCTGACGGACAAACTAGATGAGGATCAAAGCTCAAATTAAAGACAAACTCATAGAAAAGGGGTCAATCGATAGATGTCCTAATTAACATAGCCGGCTTGACCTAGATGGCAGCCAAGTAGTCTTCGTGCATGTGCCCCCAATGACCAGTGCCTTGGAGGATCGCAGTTGTCGTTGTTTAACCCTCGCAATGATCCGAAGCACATGACACCTAATATTGCGAGATGACAAGAAACCTTTTTTTAGATTTCTCATCAGAACTACAGCCCTGTACAACACAACCTGCACGATATGTAGATGATAGCCAATCCAGCCATCTGCTGGAGTCTGGTCACATGCATGGACGAACTGATCTCCCGTGTCGTGCAGGGATCGTCCAGGCACCAACGTGTTTACAGCATTGCTCCAGTACTACTATCACTCGTATCTCTCTTCTATTAACTCAGCCGACTTGCGGGGATGGGGGAGTGTGCCTATGGTCGGTTCTCAATTGTGGTCCCACATGTGTGTGCAAATGCAATATGACGCACGTTCCATTCTAAGAGCGGCGTGCCAGACCGACCGACCGTCTGGGGTGCGACGCGAACGCGACGGGCATGCTGTATACATGTGTACCACCATTTTCTTGAGGCTTTGCTCCATGGCATAATCCATGGATACAAAATTATATTTAAAAGTCGAGGGCGGGGCTTTTCCCGCGCGGTAGGCAGGGCAGTTCCGCCTAGTCGGTTCGACAGAGAGGTGAGAAGATGAGGGAGTAGGCTGCTGCAAACTTAGGGCTGTGTGATTTGACGGCTTGTTACTGCTGGACAGGTGGGGCCCTGTGATTTGACTTGCCATTATCATTATTACTGCAGCGCTACGACCGGCGTGAGTCTCCCGATTCTTGACCACCTCCATGGTATATAGGTGCCAAGTACTAGTACTCCTTACTCCTTGGCAAATGCAGTAAATACTAGTATGAAGAAAGAGATAGAGAGAAGTAAAAAAAAAACTCTTATAGCCAACCTTATAGCTAACCTTGTTGTATGAGTGACTAAGTGATGACTATGCATGACATGCCAACAGCAGATAGCCTAACGCACCTGGACGGAGGAAGTAATTTCATGCATGCGAAGTAGGCAAAAAAAATGCTCATTTATAGCCGTCTGAAATATCCATGGGCGCGACCGCGCGAGCGAGGCAACGGTCATGGTAGGCGCGACCATGATACGGGCTGCTGACAGCCCTTGGATCTGATATCGAACGGTCGCATGCTAAGTTGCTGAAAATTTGAAGAATAACCCTCCAGGATAGGATATTCACCCATAGGTCTAGAATCACGCCATGCAACCGTTCGATCTCAGATCCAAGGGCTCTCGGAAGCCCGTATCATGGGAGCATGGAAAGCTTCGTATCACCTGTAATTTTCCCGACGCTTGACGTGCGAACACACAGATGCATGAAGCCATTTAATTGGGCGTCTAGTAGACATGACATCTAATTGGGCCCCCATAGTACTGTGCATGAATCCATTTATCCACCGGGCAAGCCACTACCATGCCATTCGCACGACCCACTCAAGCATTTTTACAATCAGAAAACCGCTAGCAGTTCGCTCCTACTCGTCCCCGGCCGTCCTTTAACATTACGGCAGTTCGCTCCTAGTCGTCCCGTCCTTTCACATTACAGCAGTTCCACTAATCCTAACCCTCCTCCTAAATCCATGGCGTCCCAAATCTCCATGATCGGCGGTGAGTACAAGGTTAGAACCATCACCGGTGATGAGTTCGACGTCATCTACACCCGTTCTTCCGCGACAGTGAAAGGATGCCTTGCTCGCTTCAGACGCATGTTCGAAAAGTCATATGGTGATGAGTGGGTCGCTGGGCTAGATGTTGAGTACACCACCGTCCTAGGAAAAGAGAAGAATCTAAAGGAGGAAGAGAGGAAGAAGCCTGTCGTGATCCAGGTTTGTGTGCATAACTTTTGCTTGGTCTACCACATATGCCATGCCGACATTGAGTGCGAGGATTTTAAGAACTTCCTCGCGGGCGGCAAAGTCAAATTCGTTACTGTAGACTTTACGAACGGCAGAAGAATCCTGAGTCGGATAGGCCTCATTGTAGGCCAGCCCTTCGACCTCCAGAAGAATGGGCTGGTGCCCTCCCGTAAGCCTTCAATGCTGACCCTGGCAGGAGCCATGGTTGATCCTTCGTACGGTAAACTGACGAAACCTCCACCCAAGTCTCATCTTACATGGCAGTGGAATGTACTAGATAGAGACCATATCCAGTACACTGCAATGGATGCCTACCTTTGTTTCAATATCTACAAGGGTTGGATGAAGAGCGAGAGCCAAGTGTGCGGTTCAAGCAAAGAAGTATCGGCCAAGAGGAAGAGGGACAAGGACGAAGTCGAGCACGTGGACGAGGAGTCCGAGTAAGGTGGCAGTGTCGTTGCTCATGGTGGTTTAATGCAGTGTCTACCGGATTAGTTGCTTAGTTTAATTTCAGGGTGCTTAGTTTTATTTGAGGGGTGTGTTGTGCTGAGCCCCCAGCAGAACTATGTTATGTTCCTTCTCGTTACTTTAACTCTTCAGTACGTACATACTAGTAATTCTTACAGTTCATCTTGTAGTTGGTAGTACTACCACTCATTTCTTCACATTATATACGTACAATATATATGGCCAACATCATATAGCCAGCAGTTGGCTATACTATTAACCACGCTCTAAGCATGCCACATACGCAAAACACTTAAATGAGATATGTAATTCTAAAAAAAAACTTAAATGAGAGAAGTTTACCCAAAGCATGAAGGTGTTTAGTTGTCAAAGAATTAAATTGGTATGCTAATTCCTTTAATAGACTTTAGCACCCCATCTAAGCATGTACTTGCTTTTTTAATAGTACTGTATGCATAATTTGGTGACAAGCGCTCTCTATATGTAGCACCTTTTTTCTTTAATTTCATCTTGTTAGTTTTGCTCTATGGCACAATCCATCGATACTACTACTGTACAAAAGTATACATTTAAAAGGCTAGAGGGCGGGGCAGTCTCGCTTGGTCGGTTTCATGAGAGGCGAGGGCCTTTGTGATTTGATGACTCATTACTGCTGGAAGGCGGGGCCTTGTGATTTGACTGCTCGTATAAATGTTGCCGACGACCTGAGGAGGAGCAAAGAACCGTGCGGTATACTCAAGTTTTCCACTGGAGTGCTAGTACGACGGAGCAGCACGAAACACCGCAGCCCAGTGCGATATGGCAATAAAAAATGATCTAATTTGGTAGTCATCGATCCCACGACGCCGCTCATCGTTAGCATTGTTCTATTCATGCATCGCAGAGAACGTGACACATGCAGTGAAACACCCGAAGCAAAAGAAGAAACACAGGAGCAAAAGAAGAAGGAAGATTATCCCCCCAAAAAAAGAAGGAAGACGCACACACAAGTCTGGGGCGCTGCTCTCTACTACATGAAGGGTTGCTGGCCGCGGAGTCGTAACTGCTTCTTCATCGCCTCCACGACCTCCATCTCCTCGCGCATCTCGTCCGCCATCTTCTTCATTCTGTCCATGACGCGGGATTTCTCGACGCGAGCCTTCATCATCTGTTCCACGGCCGCATTACGTACCTTGACAGCAGCCGGGTGCTCGATGCGGAGCTTCGCCAACTCTTCCTTCTGTTCCATGACGAGGGCGTGCAGCATCTTCACCGAGGAACTACTCTTCTCATGCAGCTTCTTCCAGCCAGCGTTCTCCTCCTTCAGCAGGTCGAGCTCGTGGTAGAGCTTTGCCTTGTCCACCTGAGGTTGCAGGATTTCGCCGGTCGCCTTCTTACCTGAGGCAATGCTCTCCTTCAGCAGCATCACCAAGCTGGCGGTCAACCCCCCTGCTCATTGAGCTCAGCAGGCATGTCATCGAGGCTCTCCTTCAGTAGCTCCACCAAGGCGTCGATGAACTCCTTCTGCTTATTGAGCTGATCGGGCATGTCGTCGAGGGTTAACGACTCCAGCGCCGCCAGCTCGGCATGTTCACCTTCGCGGCTAGGGCGCTCCTGGGAGCCCTCGCCTACCTGTGAGAGATCTTTCGAGGTCTCTACGAGGCGGCGAGCCCTCTCTTTTTTTTCCACGGCCTTGGTCGCCGCTCCCTTGTTATGAGTAGTTCTCGACCTAGAGCTCTGCACACCGGCCATGGCAAGGACGGACGAACAAGAAAGACTTATGAGGAGGAAGGTAGAGTGATTTTCGGCTAGGTAGTTCCCCTTTTTATAACCTAGTACTAGCACTAGTACTATAAAACCTGCATAGTGGGAACATGTTCAGGTTTGATACGTACTAGGTGTGAGCAGGTTTGCACTTAATTATAGCATGGTAGTACTACTTTGGAATGTGATGGGAACAAGCTAAAGATTAATTGATGGTTTTGGTTTTGAGGCCCGAAACGGCTCCCGATGAGTTTCCTGGAACACAAATTTCAAGTACTACTGCTCAAATGCAGTCGCACAAGTCAGTGATGTAGCTTGTCGTACATGTCAGACCAAGCTGATGCGTGTCCCTTTGGTGAGACGCGGGTCCGACCGACCGTCTGTTGGTGCGACCGACCGTAAGTATTACGCGATGGAGACTTCTGGTTGTGGCTTCGGGTGATTGTCACGACCAAGCATTCAAAAACAAGTGATAAATCAATTACTATCATCTTTTTCCAAACGACCAAGTATTTTCACAGGAATACAATACATATAGTGGAGTGATTGTCACGGTTGCAAACCGCCATGGCGCCGCAAGTTCACTGCAGCAGCAACCGAGTAGGTCACTGCATCGCTGGCGGGGAAGGAGGGCAGCTCACCTCGCCTACGATGCATGCCTAGCGGCGGCGGCATAGCTGGTCCCGCGATTTGGCTTCTCCTACCGCGCATTTGAATAGTTGCACCAGCTGCTCATGCCATTCCGCAGGCATGCGTGTTCTTTCCTCCGCAGTAGACTCCGTGAATATGATCTCTGCCATTAGCCCCATCTTGAAATCAACGCGACGCTGCCGATGTTGACATCCCTTGGCATCTCTCCCCTGAGATGGACCTGCGCCTCCGCCTTGTGCTTTGCCAGACGCGGCTCCTTCGAACTTGTCTCCAATCGATGCGACGCTTCCTCGATCCGATTTGCCCTTGCTGCCTACCACCTAAAACGCAGCCCTGGCATGTCCTCCAACGCCACCGATCTGTGATTCCAGAGCAATGGATCCCCTCTGAAACACATGTGGGTTTGGCTCAAAGGCGGTAGTGCTGCGGGCCGCAGCGAGAGGGCAGCCCGCGGGATCCTGGTATCTAAGGGATTATCCATGGTGGGATCCTCCATGGCGGGATCCGGTGGGCGAGGCGGGGAGGCGAGCGTAGGCGCTGGGAGAGCCCTATGAGGCTAATATAAAGATAGTACTACTCCACTCCATCCATATTTAAATACAAAGGCCACCAACAGTAACCCAGGCAAAAATTGATCATCCTGCCTGCGTCCTGGTTTATTGGCCCCCTTTTTATTTTGTGCCAATTTTGACCAAAAATTTAACTAAGAAAATGTTAATGCATGTCACCAAAAATTATATCATTGGAATCACATTTGAAGATAGTTTTCAATGACATTAATTTTTATGACATACATAAATATTGTGTTACTTAAAATTATGGTCAAAAATTGGCACAAAATACGAAGGAGACCAATGGAAGTAGCAACCCATGATTTAACTACTCGCATGCACCCAGTGGAGTAGTAATGTCTTTCTCAACTACTTCCTTCCTCACGTCCACTCAATTTGCATGCACTGTATTAATTAACCATCAATGAAGTGAACGACTTTACACGCGTCAAATTATCACATGGGGTGGATCTTTGTACAAAAATGCGTCCCACCGTGTACCCACATGTGCGTGCGAGGGATTGAGTGCGTGCGTGCACATCTTCGCTTCGTGCATGTACTGCCAGTGTGTGAGAGAGGACGAGTACATTCTTCTGGAACCAGCAGCACATCACTGTGATCAATCCACACAAGGAGGTCGCGACAATGCCTCCACATGTGCCATGTGGCTTCATGGATGCCCCCACATCATTTTAATCATAATATATTAACTGAAAAGGGGCGAGACACTGTGTAGCGTGCCATTGGAATTCTAATTTACGTGTTTTGCACATACTGGAAGTACTAGTAAGGTATACGTGCATTGCACGCATGAGATTTGGCAACCAAATTATGAATAAATACCACACTATAGCATGTAAGCTTTGAGTCATATATGCATGATGTAGACGTTCGTTTAATTCTTATAGTTCATCTCATTCAAAATCAATTAGTTTTTATAAAAAAGTTAACCTATTTTATGATTCATGGAATTGTGTGTTGTAAAGCATAAAGTAAAAACGAATAATGACAATTCAACTAGAAAATAAGTTTGAGCAATTATGATATGGAAGATTCTAGAACAAAGGAAGTACTTGTGTTTTGAGGTTTGTGCATTATGCTTAAGTTCAACCATGGAGTCGATCTAGATTGTACATGTGGCAGAATCTGGTGGAATGTAGATGATATCCAATGGCCAGTAGTGCTCGGATTTGCCATCTCTGCACCGTCTAATTGGCTTCATCCAATGACCATCTTTCAAATTTATTCGCACTCAATATAGGGGTATAGATATAGATATAGATATAGAGGTATAGATATAGACTAGTGGCACATCATCTAAAGCCTTTCTACACGCTCATTTTTTGTACAAGTGTGCTCCACCGTGCACCCGCGCGTTTGTATGTGGGAACGAGTACGTGTGTGCACCTCTTCTCTTTCGCACACGTAGTCCGTGTGTGTGAGAGATACTAAGATATGGTGAGGTAATACGTGTCAATGCAATTTGTGTGAAGGATAGGCCTATATACATACATGTATGTGCATGGGGCCGGGGTGATATACGAGAAGGGAGGGGAGGGGTTGACCGCGCGAGATATCGATAGAGATAGATAGAGGGAAGATCTCTACGAGCGTACAAGCACTGGGATATGGTGGGTGGGGTGCTGGAAGATCGTGCGAGGGGCCAAGTGGAGGGAGACTATGAAGGAGTGCACAAGTGCGAGATCGATATTTAAAGAGAGGGGGCGAGAATGTGTGTGGTTGCACGCAGTGGCAGAGCCATGAAAAATAAATGAGCTAGGGGGCCAAGCATTGCTAATCCTTTACGGGGAGGACCAATTCATCAACTTAAACCATTTTACCAGCAATTGATCTAATGATCACATTCATATTAGCCTCAGTATATAGTGATGTTAGGGGGGCCAAGGCACTTGCTGCCCCTGTCTTCGCCACTGTGCGCGCGTCTGAGAGATGAAGTGGAAGGCATGGATGATGAGAGGGGGACGGAGGATAGATAATGTGGGTGTATCAGCTATGTAATCCTATATAGAGAGGTATAGATTGATCGATGTGTACGTGGGAAAGAGGGTGAGACCTGACTAATATATAGATCGATCGGTTTGTGTGGTAAACTGGGAAAGACCTAGCTATATATATACACACACATAGAGGAACATCGATCATTGTGCATGCATGTGAGAGATAAAGAATGCCCGAAGTGATGAAGAGGGGGAGGTGTGTATGTGCATGCATAGGAGACCGACCTGAAGAAAAAGATTGCATGTGTGCGATTGATAATGCCGAGTGGTAGTGTGTGTGCATGCATGCACGAGAGAAAGTTAGTGGTACAAATATAAAGAGAAGACGACTGTGTGGGTGTAAAAGACTAGGTGAGGTCATAATCAATGTAAAGTTGAATTCAAATATTTGAATAAGAGATCATGATGTTTGAAACCCATGCATGCATGAATATAACTGAGATATGCGTGGTGTGGTTTGGAAACAAGCATGCTATACTGTATACACATTGAACAAGGTCAGACTGATTTGAATTTGAGATACTGATGGCAGGCATCGTTTGGCCACATTGCATCTGTGCATGGGCACACTATTCAAATTGGAGATGATGGGTGGCTTTCGCATCACATATCTATACCCCTATATAGTGTGCGAATAACTTTGAAAGATGGTCGTTGGATGAAGCCATTCCGACGGTGCAGAGATGGCAAATCCGAGCACTACTGGCCGTTGGATATCATCTACATTCCACCAGATTTTGCCACATGTACAATCTAGGAGACTCCATGGCTGAACTTAAGCATAATGCACAAACCTCAAAACACAAGCACTTCTCCTTTGTTCTAGAATCTTCCGTATCATAATTGCCCAATTTTTTTTAGATGAATTGCCATTATTTGTTTTTACTTTATGCTTTACAACGCACAATTCCATGAATCTTAAAATAGATTAGCTTTTTTATAAAAACTAATTGATTTTGAATGAGATGAACTATAGGAATTAAACGAACATCTACATCATGCATATATGACTCAAAGCTTACATGCTATAATGTGATATTTATTCATAATTTGGTTGCCAAATCTCATGCATGCAATGCACGTGTACCTTACTAGTCTAAATGGTGTGTGTGTGTGTGTGTGTGTGTATTGTGCGTGTTAAACACATTGTACGTAGTATCATACATGGTTTAGATTCCGAACATCTAGCTAGAGCGTACATGTGCTATATATGATTTGAATTCAACATAAAATGGATACATATATTTGAATTTGAGATCGTATGTACATGTAGTTCATATTTATATGGGAATTTACTACTCCTATATTCATGTCATGTGTTGTGAAGATAATATTTAGATAGTTGTATAACTAACCCGAGTACAATCCCATTCAAACAGGGAAAATGTACTCAAATTTAGTCCATATGCTAGACAACACGAATTGTTTTTTTTATTGTTGAGGGAAGTGCAAATTGATTTGGTAATGTACACGTTAAGTTTGTTGTCCCGAATTTTTCAGTTTTTTGTTGTTGTATTTGAATGCATTTCTAGTAATATAGTAAAACGGGACATGGCTCTCTCTAGTGAGGTGCGAATTGTCTTTTTTTTGTACATGTTAAGCTTGTTCTCCCAAAATTTCAAGCCGCGCCTTGTTATGCCGAAATTTCAAGCTAGCATCTCAGTCTATCGTGCTGCGAAACTCCCGCCTCTTCAACCCGCGCCTTGTTACCCCAAAATTTAAAGATATCTCTTTGTCTCATTGTGCTCCAAAAACTCCCTCCATCTCAACCCGCGCCTTGCTATCCCAAAATTACAACGCGCGCGAAAACTCCCACCTCCCGCGAAATCACGACACACGAAATGCGCATGATAGCCCTGAACCGAAAGTACCGCCTAGCTCAAATCGGTGGGGGTACTTTCGTAACTTACCCCACATTTCGGACAAGCGCGTCCCTAAGCCATGGTTCCCCCCTCCCATTCCCTCTGCCCCCATTCGTACACCGAGGCCGCGAAAACCCGCAAAGCCCCACACCCTCCTCCATCCACCCACCCAGTCGGAGCCTCTTCCCCGACGACGTCGTCCACAGCAACACCTCGACGTCCCTCATCCACCGCACCGAATGAGGATCAGTCATCGATCTCATCGTCCCACTGGTTCAGCCACCCCGTCCGCCACCTCCAAGGAACTGCCCCGACGTTCCCCTCGTCTTTCGCGCCACCTCCATTCCCACACCGCCGTCTTCACTTGCACCACCGGAAGAGCAGCATCATCACCGATTCCTCGGATGAAGTTGAGGCCTAATCGGCGCCACCAAAGAGGTTCTACACTAATCGCTGCATTTTCTTCTTGATTCGATCTCACGGTGCTGATGGCGCTCGGTCCCGAGCCGACATGGCGCGGCTCCATCTACGGCGGCGTCGCCGGCCACTTCCTCCACAGCGTCGCTCCCTCGGCGGTGACGTCCACATCAGTAGGAGCTGCTGCTGCATTGGCTCTCGCTCGCGCTGCTACTCTGCTCTTGCTCTCGGTCCCCTGCCTGGTCTGCTCTTGCTCTTGCTCGCGCTGCTGCTCTCGCTCTTGCTCTTGCTTGCGCTGTTGCTCTACTCTTGCTCGCGCTACTACTGCATGAGCAGCAGATCCTGCTCTCGCTCGAGCCCCTACAGCTGCTACCCGAGATGCTGCTACCCGACCAGCTGCCCCAGCTCTCGCACGCGCTGCTACTCCGGGCGCTGCTGCTGCTACTGCTTTTCTGCTACTAGTGCGTTCATTTTTGATAGTAAAATTCAGTTTTGACAGCAAAATTCAGTTTCGACAGTAAAATTCAGTTTCGACAGTTAAATTCAGTTTCGACAGTTAAGTTAAAAGATGAGCGGCTGATGTATTTTACATCTAGCACTTTGTGGTTATGTATTTTACATCATCTATTGGAGATGCTATTAGAATTCCACTCAGGTTAATGGTGTCTCTCTTGTCCTGCTTCAGCCTCGCCATCGTACAACTCACCGGAGCTGCTCCAACGACGAAACCCTCCATCATAGCGGAGCAGTACCCTCGGCTCCATCTCCAGACGCGTAAGATCTTCTTCCCCTCCTCCGCCAGCCAAATCAGCCGGAGCATCCTCACCAACCAACCCAATCATGCTGAGATCGACATGGCTTCGCCAAAGAGGTTGTACACTTGTTGCATTGCTTTTTTACTCTACATGTTATATATATTGTCCACTGAGCACACGTAGTAACGTGAAATATGATTAGTTTCTCCTACTATATGACAAGCAGTGAGGTACCAGGCAACTTAGCTATCTGTGATGGACTCTCTTGAACGCCATCATTATTTATTTCTGCGTGTTTGAGCTGTGCATTTGTAGATGGGCCTGGGAGTTGAGCTAGTAGGGCAGTGGCCTGGGTC
The DNA here is from genome assembly GCA_011799875.1 of Thinopyrum elongatum. Lineage (NCBI taxonomy): Eukaryota > Viridiplantae > Streptophyta > Magnoliopsida > Poales > Poaceae > Thinopyrum > Thinopyrum elongatum. Next base: position 605,917,139 of record CM022298.1, read on the forward strand.
CAAAGTAGTAGAAGTAGCACAAAAACATTTTTTGAGTGTAGGCTTTTCCCTGTTCAAGCCTGCCTACTAGAATCGCCAGTGCTTGAAAGGAAAAGTGAAGGAAAAACATAGGAATTGGAATGTTTCCTATGGTACTACTATTCATGCATTTGGTACAAAGGAATGGAGGAAAGGAAAACTGTAGGATTTGTTCCTTTAGTGTCTCCTTGAAAGAAAAACTGTAGGAATTTTAATATCCACTTGTCCTCCTTTTCAAATTCCTATTCATGAAGCGCAAGACTAAGAGATAGTAGCATAATAGCATTATAACCGTACATTTTCTTGTGGTTTGACTTAATCTCACCATGCTTCTTTGCATCCTGTGATCTTCCAATTCTTGTGAACCAAACACCCAGATTGGCAGAAATCCTGTGTTTTTAAATTCTCTGTTTTGCACGTGCATTCCAATCCTATTCCTGTGTATTTCCTATCCATGCATTGTTAGAATCCTCCAATTCAAACAAGCCCTTAAAGAATTACTTCTGTTACAGATATGTGTCAAAGAAAACCTTGTGTGGTTTGTCCCGCTCCTACTGCGCTGTGGTCCACCCCAGCTCAGCTGCTCCAACGACGGACGGGTTCACCACAGCAGGGATCCACCCTCCAGACTGTCTTTCGCCGCCTCAGATCTTCTTCCCCGCCGCCGGCAGCCACGACAACTGCATTACCATCATCAACTGAGCAGATGACCTTGAGGACTACACGGGTCCGCAAGAGAGGTCGCACTCTTTCGTGTCTGCTTTCGTTATGCATCGCTTAATATGATGACATGCTACTTTATCATCCTGTTCACCGATTAGACTCTGAGTCAGGTCCAAACTAATGCCGGTGACGATGGTGATCATGCCGCGCCTCAAAGATGGAGATCAAAAGCGCAAGATGATATTGGCCATATCATGTCACTTTATGATTTGCATGTGATGTTTATCATGTTTACATCTTATTTGCTTAGAACAACGGTAGCATAAATAAAATGATCCCTCACTAAAAAATTTCAAGAAATGTGTTTCCCCTAAGTGTGCACCATTGCGAAGGTTCGTTGTTTCGAAGCACCACGTGATGATCGGGTGTGATAGATTCTAACGTTCGCATACAACGGGTATAAGCCAGATTTACACATGCGAAACACTTAGGTTGACTTGACAAGCCTAGCATGTACAGACATGGCCTCGGAACACGAGAGACCAAAAGGTCGAACATGAGTCGTATAGTAGATGCGATCAACAAGGAGATGTTCACCGTTGATGACTAGTCCGTCTCACGTGATGATCGGACACGGCCTAGTCGATTTGGATCATGTATCACTTAGATGACTAGAGGGATGTCTATCTGAGTGGGAGTTCATTAGATAATTTGATCAGATGAACTTAATTATCATGAACTTAGTCTAAAATTGTCTTTACAACCTATCTTGTGATCCAATGGCCCATGCTAATGTTGCCCTCAACTTCAACGCATTCCTAGAGAAAACCAAGCTAAAAGACGATGGTAGCAACTATACGGACTGGGTCCGTAACTTGAGGATCATCCTCATAGCTGCCAAGAAAGCATATGTCCTTGAAGCACCGCTAGGTGACGCACCTATTTTCCCAGCAACTCAAGACGTTATGAATGCCTGGCAGTTGCGTAGTGATGATTACTCCCTGGTTCAGTGCGGCATGCTTTACAGCTTAGAACCGGGGCTCCAAAAGCGTTTGTAGCAACACGGAGCATATGAGATGTTCCAAGAGCTGAAAATGGTTTTCCAAGCTCATGCCCGGGTCGACAGATATGAAGTCTCCGACAAGTTCTACAGTTGTAAGATGGAGGAAAACAGCTCTGTCAGCGAGCATATACTCAAAATGTCTGGGTTGCACAACCGCTTTTCTCAGCTGGGAGTTAATCTTCCAGATGACTCAGTCATTGACAGGATCCTCCAGTCGCTTCCACCTAGCTACAAGAGCTTTGTGATGAACTACAATATGCAAGGGATGGAGAAGTCCATTCCTGAGTTATATTCAATGCTGAAATCAGCGGAGGTGGAGATCAAAAAGGAACATCAAGTGTTGATGGTGAATAACACCACTAGTTTCAAGAAAGGCAAGGGTAAGAAGAACTTCAAGAAGGACGGCAAGGGAGTTGCTGCGACCGGTAAGTCAGTTGCCGGGAAGAAGCCAAAGAATGGACCCAAGCCTGAGACTGAGTGCTTTTATTGCAAGGGAAATGGTCACTGGAAGCGGAACTGCCCCAAGTACTTAGCGGATAAGAAGGCCGGCAACGCCAAAGGTATATATGATATACATGTTATTGATGTGTACCTTACCAGCACTCGTAGTAGCTCCTGGGTATTTGATACCGGTGCGGTTGCTCACATTTGTAACTCAAAACAGGAGCTGCGGAATAAGCGGAGACTGGCGAAGGACGAGGTGACGATGTGCGTCGGGAATGGTTCCAAGGTCGATGTGATCGCCGTCGGCACGCTACCTCTACATTTACCTTCGAGATTAGTTTTAAACCTCAATAATTGTTATTTAGTGCCATCTTTGAGCATGAACATTGTATCTGGATCTCGTTTAATGCGAGATGGCTACTCATTTAAATCCGAGAATAATGGTTGTTCTATTTATATGAGAAATATGTTTTATGGTCATGCCCCGCTGGTCAATGGTTTATTTTTATTGAATCTCGAACGTGATGTTACACATATTCATAGTGTGAATGCCAAAAGATGTAAGGTTGATAATGATAGTCCCACATACTTGTGGCACTGCCGCATTGGTCACATTGGTGTCAAACGCATGAAGAAACTCAACAGATGGACTTTTGGAGTCTCTTGATTATGAATCATTTGACACATGCGAACCATGCCTCCTGGGCAAAATGACCAAGACTCCGTTCTCCGGAACAATAGAGCGAGCAACCAACTTGTTGGAAATAATACATACTGATGTATGCGGTCCAATGAGCGTTGAGGCTTGCGGTGGCTATCGTTATGTTCTCACCCTCACTGATGACTTAAGTAGATATGGGTATGTCTACTTAATGAAACACAAGTCTGAGACCTTTGAAAAGTTCAAGGAATTTCAGAGCGAGGTAGAGAATCAACGTGACAGGAAAATAAAGTTCTTACGATCAGATCATGGAGGAGAATACTTGAGTCACGAGTTTGGCACGCACTTAAGGAAATGTGGAATTGTTTCACAACTCACACTGCCTGGAACACCTCAGCGTAATGGTGTGTCCGAACGTCGTAATCGCACTCTATTGGATATTGTGCGATCTATGATGTCTCTTACCGATCTACCGCTATCATTTTGGGGTTATGCTTTAGAGACTGCCGCATTCACTTTAAATAGGGCACCGTCTAAAGCCATTGAGACGACACCGTATGAATTATGGTTTAGGAAGAAACCTAAGCTGTCATTTCTGAAAGTTTGGGGGTGCGATGCTTATGTCAAGAAACTTCAACCTGAAAAGCTCGAACCCAAATCGGAAAAATGCGTCTTCATAGGATACCCTAAGGAAACTATTGGGTATACCTTCTACCTCAGATCCGAAGGCAATATCTTTGTTGCCAAGAATGGATCCTTTCTGGAGAAAGAGTTTCTCTCAAAAGAAGTAAGTGGGAGGAAAGTAGAACTTGACGAGGTACCCCCTCTTGAACCGGAGAGTAGCGCAGCTCAGGAAGATGTTTCTGTGGTGCCTGCACCGACTAGAGAGGAAGTTAATGATGATGATCATGAAACTTCGGGTCAAGTTGCTACTGATCTTCGTAGGTCCACGAGGACACGTTCCGCACCAGAGTGGTACGGCAACCCTATCCTGGAAATCATGTTGTTAGACAACGGTGAACCTTCGAACTATGAAGAAGCGATGGCGGGCCCGGATTCCAACAAATGGCTTGAAGCCATGAAATCTGAGATAGGATCCATGTATGAAAACAAAGTATGGATTTTGATGGACTTGCGCGATGATCAGCAAGCCATAGAGAATAAGTGGATCCTTAAGAAGAAGACTGACGCGGATGGTAATGTGACCGTCTATAAGGCTCGGCTTGTCGCTAAGGGTTATCGACAAGTTCAAGGGGTTGACTACGATGAGACCTTCTCACCCGTAGCGAAGCTGAAGTCCGTCCGAATCATGTTAGCAATTGCCGCATTCTATTATTATGAGATTTGGCAAATGGACGTCAAAACGGCATTCCTTAATGGTTTCCTTAAGGAAGAGTTGTATAAGATGCAGCCGGAAGGTTTTGTCGATCCTAAGAATGCTGACAAAGTATGCAAGCCCCAGCGCTCCATCTATGGGCTGGTGCAAGCATCTCGGAGTTGGAACATTTGCTTTGATGAAATGATCAAAGCGTTTGGTTTTTTACAGACTTATGGAGAAGCCTGCATTTACAAGAAAGTGAGTGGGAGCTCTGTACCATTTCTCATATTATATGTGGATGACATACTGTTGAAGGGAAATGATATAGAACTTTTGGAAAGCATAAAGGCCTACTTGAATAAGTGTTTTTCAATGAAGGACCTTGGAGAAGCTGCTTACATATTAGGCATCAAGATCTATAGAGATAGATCAAGACGCCTCATTGGTCTTTCACAAAGCACATACCTTGACAAGATATTGAAGAAGTTCAATATGGATTAGTCCAAGAAGGGGTTCTTGCCTGTATTGCAAGGTGTGAGATTGAGCGCAGCTCAATGCCCGACCTCGGCAGAAGAAAGAGAAAAGATGAGTGTCATCCCCTATGCCTCAGCCATAGGCTCTATTATGTATGCCATGCTGTGTACCAGACCTGATGTGAACCTTGCCATAAGTTTGGTAGGGAGGTACCAAAGTGATCCCGGAATGGAACACTAGACAGCGGTCAAGAATATCCTGAAGTACCTGAAAAGGACTAAGGATATGTTTCTCGTTTATGGAGGTGCCGAAGAGCTCGTCGTAAAGGGTTACGTCGATGATAGCTTTGACACAGATCTGGATGACTCCAAGTCACAAACCGGATACGTGTATATTTTGAATGGTGGGGCAGTCAGCTGGTGCAGTTGCAAGCAAAGCGTTGTGGCGGGATCTACATGTGAAGCGGAGTACATAGCTGCTTCGGAAGCAGCTCAGGAAGGAGTCTGGATGAAGGAGTTTATTACCGACCTAGGAGTGATTCCCAATGCGTCGGGCCCGATGACTCTCTTCTGTGACAACACTGGAGCTATTGCCATTGCCAAGGAGCCTAGGTTTCACAGGAAGACCAAGCACATCAAGCGCCGCTTCAACTCCATTCGTGAATATATTCAAGATGGAGACATAGATATTTGTAAAGTACATACGGATCTGAATGTCGCAGATCCATTGACTAAACCTCTTCCATGAGCAAAACATGATCAGCACCAGAACTCTATGGGTGTTCGATTCATCACAATGTAACTAGATTATTTACTCTAGTGCAAGTGGGAGACTGTTGGAAATATGCCCTAGAGGCAATAATAAAATGGTTATTATTATATTTCCCTGTTCATGATAATTGTCTATTGTTCATGCTATAATTGTATTAACCGGAAACCGTAATACATGTGTGAATACATAGACCACAACATGTCCCTAGTGAGCCTCTAGTTGACTAGCTCATTGATCAATAGATGGTTGTGGTTTCCTGACCATGGACATTGGATGTCGTTGATAACGCGATCACCTCATTAGGAGAATGATGTGATGGACAAGCCCCAATCCTAAGCATAGCACAAGATCGTGTAGTTCGTTTGCTAGAGCTTTTCTAATGTCAAGTATCATTTCCTTAGACCATGAGATTGTGCAACTCCCGGATACCGTAGGAATGCTTTGGGTGTATCAAACGTCACAACATAACTGGGTGACCATAAAGGTGCACTACAGGTATCTCCGAAAGTGTCTGTTGGGTTGGCACGAATCGAGACTGGGATTTGTCACTCAGTATGACGGAGAGGTATCTCTGGGCCCACTTGGTAATGCATCATCATAATGAGCTCAATGTGACTAAGGAGTTAGCCACGGTATCATGCGTTACGGAACGAGTAAAGAGACTTGCCGGTAACGAGATTGAAAAAGGTATAGGGATACCGACGATCGAATCTCGAGCAAGTAACATACCGATGGACAAAGGGAATTTTATACGGGATTTATTGAATCCCCAACATCGTGGTTCATCCGATGAGATCATCATGGAACATGTGGGACCCAATATGGGTATCCAGATCCCGCTATTGGTTATTGACCGAAGAGGTGTCTCGGTCATTTCTGCATGGTTCCCGAACCCGTAGGGTCTACACACTTAAAGTTCCGTGACGCTAGAGTTGTTATGGGAAAGTTGTTCGGAGTCCCGGATGAGATCCCGGACGTCATGAGGAGTTCCGGAATGGTCCGGAGGTAAAGATTTATATATGGGAAGTCCTATTTTGGCCACCGAAAAATGTTCGGGTTTTTAGATATTGTACCGGGAAGGTTCTAGAAGGTTCCAGAGTGGGGCCCACCTGCATGGTGGGACCCACATGAACGTGGGTAGTGGGGGCAAGTCCCCACACCCCTGGTCAAGGTGCACCAAGATCCCCCCTTAGCAGGAATAAGATCATATCCCGAAGGGATAAGATCAAGATCCCTAAAAAGGGGGGATAACAATAGGTGGGGAAGGGAAAGGATGGGATTTCTTTCCTCCCACCTTTGCCAACGCCCCAATGGACTTGGAGGGCAAGAAACCAGCCCCCTCCACCCCTATATATAGTGGGGAGGTGCATGGGAGCTGCACCCTTCCCCTGGCGCAGCCCTTTCCCCTCCAACACCTCCTCCTCCTCCGTAGTGCTTGGCGAAGCCCTGCCGGAGAACCGCAAGCTCCACCACCACGCCGTCATGCTGCCGGAGTTCTCCCTCAACTTCTCCTCTCCCCTTTCTGTATCAAGAAGGAGGAGACGTCCCCGGGCTGTACGTGTGTTGAACGCGGAGGCGCCGTCCGTTCGGTGCTTGGATCGGATCTTCCACGATTTGAATCACCGCGAGTACGACTCCATCAACCGCGTTCTTGTAATGCTTCCGCTTAGCGATCTTCAAGGGTATGAAGATGCACTCCCTCTCACTTGTTGCTAGCATCTCCTAGATTGATCTTGGTGACACGTAGGAAAATTTTGAATTATTACTACGTTCCCCAACAGTGGCATCATGAGCTAGGTCTATGCGTAGATTCTATGCACGAGTAGAACACAAGTAGTTGTGGGCGATGATTTGTTCAATTTGCTTACCATTACTAGTCCTATCTTGATTCGGCGGCATTGTGGGATGAAGCGGCCCGGACCGACCTTACACGTACGCTTACGTGAGACAGGTTCCACCGACTGACATGCACTTGTTGCATAAGGTGGCTAGCGGGTGTCTGTCTCTCCCACTTTAGTCGGATCGGATTCGATGAAGAGGGTCCTTATGAAGGGTAAATAGCAATTGGCATATCACCGTTGTGGATTTTGCGTAGGTAAGAAACGTTCTTGCTAGAAACCCATAGCAGCCACGTAAAACATGCAAATACAATTAGAGGACGTCTAACTTGTTTTTGCAGGGTATGCTATGTGATGTGATATGGCCAAAAGGATGTGATGAATTATATATGTGATGTATGAGATTGATCATGTTCTTGTAATAGGAATCACGACTTGCTTGTCGATGAGTATGACAACCGGCAGGAGCCATAGGAGTTGTCTTAATTTATTGTATGACCTGCGTGTCAATGAAAACGCCATGTAATTACTTTACTTTATTGCTAACCGTTAGCCATAGTAGTAGAAGTAATAGTTGGCGAGACAACTTCATGAAGACACGATGATGGAGATCATGGTGTCATGCCGGTGACGATGGTGATCATGCCGCGCCTCGAAGATGGAGAACAAAAGCGCAAGATGATATAGGCCATATCATGTCACTTTATGATTTGCATGTGATGTTTATCATGTTTACATCTTATTTGCTTAGAACGAAGGTAGCATAAATAAGATGATCCCTCACTAAAAATTTCAAGAAATGTGTTCCCCCTAAGTGTGCATCGTTGCGAAGGTTCGTTGTTTCGAAGCACCACGTGATGATCTGGTGTGATAGATTCTAACGTTCGCATACAACAGGTGTAAGCCAAATTTACACATGCGAAACACTTCGGTTGACTTGACGAGCCTAGCATGTACAGACATGGCCTCAGAACACGAGAGACCGAAAGTTCGAACGTGAGTCGTATATTAGATGCGATCAACATGGAGATGTTCACCGTTGATGACTAGTCCGTCTCACGTGATGATCGGACACGGCCTAGTCGATTCGGATCATGTATCACTTAGATGACTAGAGGGATGTCTATCTGAGTGGGAGTTCATTAGATAATTTGATCAGATGAACTTAATTATCATGAACTTAGTCTAAAATTGTCTTTACAACCTATCTTGTAGATCCAATGGCCGACGCTAATGTTGCCCTCAACTTCAATGCGTTCCTAGAGAAAACCAAGCTGAAAGACGATGGTAGCAACTATATGGACTGGGTCCGTAACTTGAGGATCATCCTCATAGCTGCCAAGAAAGCATATGTCCTTGAAGCACCGCTAGGTGACGCACCCATTTTCCCAGCAACTCAAGACGTTATGAACGCCTGGCAGTTGCGTAGTGATGATTACTCCCTGGTTCAATGCGGCATGCTTTACAGCTTAGAACCGGGGCTCCAAAAGCGTTTTGAGCAACACGGAGCATATGAGATGTTCCAAGAGCTGAAAATGGTTTTCCAAGCTCATGCCCGGGTCGAGAGATATGAAGTCTCCGACAAGTTCTACAGTTGTAAGATGGAGGAAAACAGCTCTGTCAGCGAGCATATACTCAAAATGTCTGGGTTGCACAACCGCTTGTCTCAGCTGGGAGTTAATCTTCCAGATGACTCGGTCATTGACAGGATCCTCCAGTCGCTTCCACCTAGCTACAAGAGCTTTGTGATGAACTACAATATGCAAGGGATGGAGAAGTCCATTCCTGAGTTATATTCAATGCTGAAATCAGCGGGGGTGGAGATCAAAAAGGAACATCAAGTGTTGATGGTGAATAACACCACTAGTTTCAAGAAAGGCAAGGGTAAGAAGAACTTCAAGAAGGATGGCAAGGGAGTTGTCGTGCCCGGTAAGTCAGTTGCCGGGAAGAAGCCAAAGAATGGACCCAAGCCTGAGACTTAGTGCTTTTATTGCAAGGGAAATGGTCACTGGAAGCGGAACTGCCCCAAGTACTTAGCGGATAAGAAGGCCGACAACGCCAAAGGTATATATGATATACATGTTATTGATGTGTACCTTACCAGCGCTCGTAGTAGCTCCTAGGTATTTGATACCGGTGCGGTTGCTCACATTTGTAACTCAAAACAGGAGCTGCGGAATAAGCGGAGACTGGCGAAGGACGAGGTGACAATGCGCGTCAGGAATGGTTCCAAGGTCGATGTGATCGCCGTCGGCACGCTACCTCTACATTTACCTTCGGGATTAGTTTTAAACCTCAATAATTGTTATTTAGTGCCAGCTTTGAGCATGCACATTGTATCTGGATCTCGTTTAATGCGAGAAGGCTACTCATTTAAATCCGAGAATAATGGTTGTTCTATTTATATGAGAGATATGTTTTATGGTCATGCCCCGCTGGTCAATGGTTTATTTTTATTGAATATCGAACGTGATGTTACACATATTCATAGTGTGAATGCCAAAAGATGTAAGGTTGATAATGATAGTCCCACATACTTGTGGCACTGCCGCCTTGGTCACATTGGTGTCAAACGCATGAAGAAACTCCATGCAGATGGACTTTTGGAGTCTCTTGATTATGAATCATTTGACACGTGCGAACCATGCCTCATGGGCAAAATGACCAAGCCTCCGTTCTCCGGAACAATAGAGCGAGCAACCAACTTGTTGGAAATAATACATACTGATGTATGTGGTCCAATGAGCGTTGAGGCTCGCGGTGGCTATCGTTATGTTCTCACCCTCACTGATGACTTAAGTAGATATGGGTATGTCTACTTAATGAAACACAAGTCTGAGACCTTTGAAAAGTTCAAGGAATTTCAGAGCGAGGTAGAGAATCAACGTGACAGGAAAATAAAGTTCTTACGATCAGATCATGGAGGAGAGTACTTGAGTCACGAGTTTGGTACGCACTTAAGGAAATGTGGAATTGTTTCACAACTCACACTGCCTAGAACACCTCAGCGTAATGGTGTGTCCGAACATCGTAATCGCACTCTATTGGATATGGTGCGATCTATGATGTCTCTTACCGATCTACCGCTATCATTTTGGGGTTATGCTTTAGAGACTGCCGCATTCACTTTAAATAGGGCACCGTCTAAATCCGTTGAGATGACACTGTATGAATGATGGTTTGGGAAGAAACCTAAGCTGTCATTTCTGAAAGTTTGGGGATGCGATGCTTATGTCAAGAAACTTCAACCTGAAAAGCTCGAACCCAAATCGGAAAAATGCGTCTTCATAGGATACCCTAAGGAAACTATTGGGTATACCTTCTACCTCAGATCCGAAGGCAAGATCTTTGTTGCCAAGAATAGATCCTTTCTGGAGAAAGAGTTTCTCTCGAAAGAAGTAAGTGGGAGGAAAGTAGAACTTGACGAGGTACCCCCTCTTGAACCGGAGAGTAGCGCAGCTCAGGAAGATGTTTCTGTGGTGCCTGCACCGACTAGAGAGGAAGTTAATGATGATGATCATGAAACTTCGGGTCAAGTTGCTACTGAACTTCGTAGGTCCATGAGGACACATTCCGCACCAGAGTGGTATGGCAACCCTGTCCTGGAAATCATGTTGTTAGACAACGGTGAACCTTCGAACTATGAAGAAGCGATGGCGGGCCCGGATTCCAACAAATGGCTTGAAGCCATGAAATCCGAGATAGGATCCATGTATGAAAACAAAGTATGGATTTTGACGGACTTGCCCGATGATCGGCAATCCATAGAGAATAAGTGGATCCTTAAGAAGAAGACTGACGCGTATGGTAATGTGACCGTCTATAAAGCTCGGCTTGTCGCTAAGGGTTATCGACAAGTTCAAGGTGTTGACTACGATGAGACCTTCTCACCCGTAGTGAAGCTGAAGTCCGTCCGAATCATCTTAGCAATTGCCGCATTCTATGATTATGAGATCTGGCAAATGGACGTCAAAACGGCATTCCTTAATGGTTTCCTTAAGGAAGAATTGTATATGATGCAGCTGGAAGGTTTTGTCGATCCTAAGAATGCTGACAAAGTATGCAAGCTCCAGCGCTCCATCTATGGGTTGGTGCAAGCATCTCGGAGTTGGAACATTCGCTTTGATGAAATGATCAAAGCGTTTGGTTTTATACAGACTTATGGAGAAGCCTGCATTTACAAGAAAGTGACTGGGAGCTCTGTAGCATTTCTCATATTATATGTGGATGACATATTGTTGATGGGAAATGATATAGAACTTTTGGAAAGCATAAAGGCCTACTTGAATAAGTGTTTTTCAATGAAGGACCTTGGAGAAGCTGCTTACATATTAGGCATCAAGATCTATAGAGATAGATCGAGACGCCTCATTGGTCTTTCACAAAGCACATACCTTGACAAGATATTGAAGAAGTTCAATATGGATCAGTCCAAGAAGGGGTTCTTGCCTGTATTGCAAGGTGTGAGATTGAGCGCAGCTCAATGCCCGACCTCGGCAGAAGAAAGAGAAAAGATGAGTGTCATCCCCTATGCCTCAGCCATAGGCTCTATTATGTATGCCATGCTGTGTACCAGACCTGATGTGAACCTTGCCATAAGTTTGGTAGGGAGGTACCAAAGTGATCCCGGAATGGAACACTGGACAACGGTCAAGAATATCCTGAAGTACCTGAAAAGGACTAAGGATATGTTTCTCGTTTATGGAGGTGCCGAAGAGCTCGTCGTAAAGGGTTACGTCGATGCTAGCTTTGACACAGATCTGGATGACTCCAAGTCACAAACCGGATACGTGTACATTTTGAATGGTGGGGCAGTCAGCTGGTGCAGTTGCAAGCAAAGTGTCGTGGCGGGATCTACATGTGAAGCGGAGTACATAGCTGCTTCGGAAGCAGCTCAGGAAGGAGTCTGGATGAAGGAGTTTATCACCGACCTAGGAGTGATTCCCAATGCGTCGGGCCCGATGACTCTCTTCTGTGACAACACTGGAGCTATTGCCATTGCCAAGGAGCCCAGGTTTCACAGGAAGACCAAGCACATCAAGCGCCGCTTCAACTCCATTCGTGAATATATTCAAGATGGAGACATAGATATTTGTAAAGTACATACAGATCTGAATGTCGCAGATCCGTTGACTAAACCTCTTCCAGGAGCAAAACATGATCAGCACCAGAACTCTATGGGTGTTCGATTCATCACAATGTAACTAGATTATTGACTCTAGTGCAAGTGGGAGACTATTGGAAATATGCCCTAGAGGCAATAATAAAATGGTTATTATTATATTTCCCTATTCATGATAATTGTCTATTGTTCATGCTGTAATTGTATTAACCGGAAACCGTAATACATGTGTGAATACATAGACCACAGCATGTCCCTAGTGAGCCTTTAGTTGACTAGCTCGTTGATCAATAGATGGTTGTGGTTTCCTGACCATGGACATTGGATGTCGTTGATAACAGGATCACATCATTAGGAGAATGATGTGATGGACAAGACCCAATCCTATGCATAGCACAAGATCGTGTAGTTCGTTTGCTAGAGCTTTTCTAATGTCAAGTATCATTTCCTTAGACCATGAGATTGTGCAACTCCCAGATACCGTAGGAATGCTTTGGGTGTATCAAACATCACAACGTAACTGGGTGACCATAAAGGTGCACTACAGGTATCTCCGAAAGTGTCTATTGGGTTGGCACGAATCGAGACTGGGATTTGTCACTCCGTATGACGGAGAGGTATCTCTGGGCCCACTCGGTAATGCATCATCATAATGAGCTCAATGTGACTAAGGAGTTAGCCACGGGATCATGCGTTACGGAATGAGTAAAGAGACTTGCCGGTAACGACATTGAACAAGGTATAGGGATACCGACGATCGAATCTCGGGCAAGTAACATACCGATGGACAGAGGGAATTGTATACGGGATTGATTGAATCCATGACATCGTGGTTCATCCGATGAGATCATCGTGGAACATGTGGGAGCCAATATGTGTATCCAGATCCCGCTATTGGTTATTGGCCGGAGAGGTGTCTCGGTCATGTCTGCATGGTTTCCGAACCCGTAGGGTCTACACACTTAAGGTTCCGTGACGCTAGAGTTGTTATAGGAAAGTTGTTCGGAGTCCCGGATGAGATCCCGGACGTCACGAGGAGTTCCAGAATGGTCCGGAGGTAAAGATTTATATATGGGAAGTCCTATTTTGGCCACCGAAAAATGTTCGGGATTTTTCGGTATTGTACCGGGAAGGTTCTAGAAGGTTCCGAAGTGGGGCCCACATGCATGGAGGACCCACATGAACATGTGTAGTGGGGGCAAGGCCCCACACCCCTGGTCAAGGCGCACCAATGTCGGTGTACTAAGTATTGGGCCATTAGTACCCCGTACTTGTGCACGGGAAGTTGTAGCCATACTCGTGGTCAGGCTTGTCGGGGAACAGTTCGAGGTTGATTCAAGTTATCGAAGAAACACTCAAGTCAAGGATCTGAGGATCAACAGATAAGAAGAGCTAAAGACTGAAAGCCAGCCTCCCCGGCAAGATCTTGCCGGGGTGGCCTGTGAAGTCCGGCAAGATTTCACGCCCGGCAAGATTTTGCCACTGTGCCAACGCTTCGGCACAGCAACAAGCCTGACATTCTGGGTCCTTCTCTGGATACGTGGCAACGCGTCAGTGGAGGAGAGCTTAAGCGGTGCTGATGGGATGGCCCCTTTTTCCATCCCGAAGAAAGTGAGGACACCTAAACGGACACCTCACGGTGCATTAAATGCATTCATCCTAATCCGTCAGTGGTTAGGTATGATGACCCTGTAGCTACTTTACACCTCAATGTATGTACATTTTGCCACTGTGGTGACCCCTTTTGAGCGTATAAAAGGAGGCCCAAGGCAACTGCTACAGGGGGAAGAGGATCTTCTGGCCCATTCTGCATGCATAGCTGCTCTTTGAACGTACTGTTCATTGCGAGCGCTCCTGGAGCCTGGGCTAAAGAACACTCATAATAAAACAAGGCAGGAGTAGGGTTTTATGCTGATTAGCCGCCCGAACCTGGGTAAAATCGCCCCGCGTCGATCATTGGTTCTGCTCTTTGTGCATACCTCTCTCCCTGCCGAATCATAAAGGGGTCCCTTGGGGTCCCATAGGTGTCGCACGCCGACATCTTCCTGTCGGTGTACTAAGTATTGGGCCATTAGTACCCCGTACTTGTGCACGGGCAGTTGTAGCCATACTCGTGGTCAGGCTTGTAGGGGAACAATTCGAGGTTGATTCAAGTTATCGAAGAAACACTCAAGTCAAGGATCTTAGGATCAACAGATAAGAAGAGCTGAAGACCGAAAGCCAGCCTCCCCGGCAAGATCTTGCCGGGGTGGCCTGCGAAGCCTGGCAAGATTTCACGCCTGGCAACATTCGGCGCCCAGCAAGATTCTGCCACTGTGCCAACGCTTCGGCACAGCAACAAGCCTGACATTCTGGGTCCTTCTCTGGATACATGGCAACGCGCCAGTGGAGGAGAGCTTAAGCGGTGCTGATGGGATGGCCCCTTTTTCCATCCCCAAGAAAGTGAGGATACCTAAACGGACACCTCACGGTGCATTAAATGCATTCATCCTAATCCGTCAGTGGTTAGGTATGATGACCCTGTAGCTACTTTACACCTCAATGTATGTACATTTTGCCACTGTGGTGACCCCTTTTGAGCGTATAAAAGGAGGCCCAAGGCAACTGCTACAGGGGGAAGAGGATCTTCTGGCCCATTCTGCATGCGTAGCTGCTCTTTGAACGTACTGTTCATTGTGAGCGCTCCTGGAGCCTGGGCTCAAGAACACTCATAATAAAACAAGGCAGGAGTAGGGTTTTACGCTGATTAGCGGCCCGAACCTGGGTAAAATCGCCCCGCGTCGATCGTTGGTTCTGCTCTTTGTGCATACCTCTCTCCCTGCCGAATCGTAAAGGGGTCCTTTGGGATCCCATAGGTGTCGTACGCCGACATCTTTGGCGCGCCAGGTAGGGGGATTGAGGGTTGTGCGAACTTGATCTAGTGATCGGCGCCTTAGTTTCTTCATCCTCTTCATCATCATGCCACCTAAGAAGAAGAGTGCCACACCGGCGCAACCATCTACATCCGTTTTGCCTGTGCCCTCGTGTACGGGCGACGGTGTAGATGCAGAGGGAAGAGGTCTAGAGTTTCCACGGCGTTCCGGTGATCCATGCCAGGCAAGCGGCGTCGTTCGCAGCGGCAGCGGCAACCCACACGCCGCTGGATCTAGAGATGGGGCTGTGCTGCCCACGGGCGGTGCAATGAACTCCAGAGATCGGAGGACGCCTTCTAGGGCTCCCGCGCCGGCGCAAGTGTCACGACCTTCCCAGGTCGTGTACGATGAGCAGCGTCATGGCACTGGTGGTTCAGGGCGTCCCCATGGAAAGACTTCTGCGCGTCGATCCCAAGGTGCGCAGGCCCAACATGCACGTCAAACTGCCGGCGGAAGTGGCGCGCGGTCGCGTGATCGTGACGGTGCTCCTTCTAACATTGTTAGGAGTCAGAGCACCTCACGTACCTCGCACCTGTCGCCGCCGCCTACGCCAGCGGAAGCCTTGGCACGTGCGCAGCTGCTCCTCGATTTCCCTCCTGCTTCGGAGAAGATGGAGGAGTGGTGAGCTACTATCTAGAGCCTCATTGGCTTCGCCAACAAAGATGGGCCGCAGGAGGCAGGGCCCTCGCAATGGCGGTCCATCGATCCGGCGCGAGCCGATGTGGAGAAAACTGGAGGTGGTGCGACCACGGTGCACTCCCCTCCACGACACCAGCGGTGGTCGACGACCCGGCGGACTGATGGCCGTGATGATGATTCCACGGCATCGTTCGATCCACGGATGCGCCGCGACCAGCGTCAAGTTCTCCAGGAACAAAGCAAAGAGGACGCTTGAACTACCATCGAGCGGCAACGGGAAGCGCGCTATCAATCTGATAAGTGTGCAGGGCCCACTGTCGATGAGCCTGTGCCAGGGGACACAGGCGACTTGCCTTACGAGGTAGGTACTCCAGCATTTACCCGTGAGCTGCGGCAAGTCCAGTGGCCCAATTCCCGAACCTTCAAGCCAGAGGTCCCGGAGAAATATGATGGCATGACTCACCCCTCGGAGTTCTTGAGCATCTACACCATTGCGGTGCAGGCTGCCGGGGGCCGAGACGACAAGATACTTGCCAACTACTTCCCGTTGGTACTCAAACCCAACGTAAGGTCGTGGTTGATGCATCTGCCAGAGAATTCTATTTCTTCTTGGTCAGATCTGTGCCATCAGTTTGTTGGCGCCTTTGTTGGAGGCCACCAAGCTCCTGGCCAAGAGAGTGATTTGCACATCATCCCTCAGAAGGAGGGCGAACCCCTGCGCAAGTTCATCCAGAGATTTAGCCGGGTGCAGTACAATATTCCTGACGTTCACCCTGCCGCTGTTGTTAGCGTGTTTCATCAGAACATGCATAACCGCAAAATGCGTGAAGAGCTGGCGATGAACAAGGTCAGGAGTATTGCCGAGCTTTACGCTTTGGCCGACAAGTGCGCTCGGGCTGAAGAAGGGAGGAAACTCCCTGGCGAGGCTTTTGGCGCAGGGGGCGAATCGGAAGATGAAGACGCTGCAACCCCGTCAAGGAAAGGCCGGCGGCGGAATAGGAAGCGCAGAGGCAAGGCCGTGCTTGCTGTCGAGGAATCCGGCAACCCCGGCACCACCAAGAAGGCCAAGGTTGATGACCCCGGCAAGGAAGTTGCCGGGTGCTCTTCCTGCCAGGCCTTGGCGGCGGCCGACAAGTCGGAAAGCTCCGGCAAACAGTATTGCAAGATCCATCGCACCAAGGGCCACGATCTCCAAAACTGCCGGCAAGTTGAGCAGCTTTTCGAGAAGCAGAGAGCTGAGTATGAGAGGCGAGATAAGGAGAAGGCCCATGACGGTGCTGAGGGGTCCGGCAAGAAGCGCGGTGGCCGAGGGGGTCACCGCGGCAAGGCCAAGCAACAGAGGGAGAGGCCCGCTCGAGGCCGTGACAAAGAAGAGGTTGATGATGATGATGCAGAAGACGATGAGTCCAGTGAGCAAGAATTTCAGAAAGCTACAGAGGCCATGTGTATCGACGGAGGTGCCTCATTGCATACCTCCCACCGACGACTTAAGCAGTGGGTGCGAGAAGTTAATGCGACCGAGCCATCGTTAGACGCATGTAAGCCCTTGAAGTGGTCCAACACGCCTATCATTTTCGACGCCGAGGATCACCCTGATCGCACGACCGCGGTCGAGTGCTTGCCATTGTTGGTCTCACCGACAATCCGCAACCTCAAGGTGACGAAAATGCTAGTTGACGGTGGGGCCGGACTGAACCTAATCTCGCCAGATGTGCTCAAGAGGCTCCAAATTCCTGATGAAGATCTCGAGGAAATGGGCACGTTTCAAGGGGTCAATCCAGGAAGGACCCAGCCAAAAGGCAAGATCACGCTACCGGTGACATTTGGTAGCGAGCTCAACTACAGGACAGAGAAGGTGGTGTTTGATGTCGCCAAGATCCCTATGTCATACAATGGGATCCTTGGCCGCCCAATGCTGGCTAAATATATGGCGGCATCACACTACGCGTATAATGTGTTGAAGATGCCCGGGCTGTTGAGTGTCATCACTATCCACTCCGACAAAAAGGATGCGCTCATCTGTGCCGACCAACTCTACCGGGAAGCAGTTGCAGCACCTGCCATCAAGGCATCTGCTCCTGCTACTGGAACTCCCGGGGGATGAAGAAGAAGACCAGCAAGAATCTTGGCGCAAACTCCGGCAAGCGCACCTCCTCGGAGTGTTGCGCTTCCGTTGAGGATGCACCAGAGAGTTCCACCGGCAAGAACAAGAAATCCAAGGCTGCTCCACCAGAGACCAAGAAGGTGCTCATCAGGGATGACGGAATGGGAGGAACTTTCACCATAAGTTCCACCCTAGATGACAAATAGGAAAGCGCGCTCATTGCCTTCCTGCGGGTGAATGTCGACGTGTTTGCATGGCAACCGTCTGACATCCCCGGTGTTCCCAGGGAGGTAATTGAGCACCACCTTGCTGTCTGTCCTCATGCGCGGCCTGTCAAGCAGAGGGTCAGGAAGCAAGCCTTGGAGCGGCAAGAATTCATTGCCGAAGAAATCAGGAAGCTGGAGGCGGCAGGATTGGTCAGAGGAGTGCTGCACCCAACGTGGTTGGCCAATCCGGTTGTAGTGCGCAAGGCGAATGGGAAATGGAGGCTGTGTATTGATTATACAGATATCAATAAAGCCTGTCCAAAAGATCCCTTTCCTTTGTCGTGCATTGACCAGATTGTGGACTCCACTGCTGGTTGTGACCTACTGTCGTTCCTTGATGCCTACTCAGGGTATCATCAGATCTTCATGGCAAAAGAAGATGAAGAAAAAACCGCATTTATCACCCCATGTGGTATGTATTGTTTTATACGAATGCCTTTCGGGTTGAAAAGTGCTGGTTCTACATTTGCCAGAGCGGTCCAAATTGGTTTTAAGCCTCAACTCTATAGAAATATGGAGGCATACATGGATGATATAGTGGTCAAAACCAAGGACAAAGCGACGCTCATACAAGATCTAGAGGAAACATTTGCAAATCTGCGCCAGATCAACTTAAAGCTCAATCCTGAGAAGTGCGTGTTTGGTGTTCCTTCTGGCAAGCTTCTCGGGTTCTTTGTATCTCAACGGGGGATCGAAGCGAACCCCGACAAGATCAAAGCTATTGAGCAGATTGAAGCGCCAAGACGCGTTAAGGATGTACGTCGTCTTGCCGGCTGTGTTGCTGCCCTAAGCAGGTTTATTTCCAAATCTGCTGAGCGCGCCCTGCCCTTTTTCAAAATTTTGAAGAGGGCAGGTCCAATGAAATGGACTCCGGAAGCGGAGGCTACGCTGCAAGATTTGAAGAAATACCTTTCTTCTCCGCCGACACTAGTCGCACCTAAACCACAAGAACCGTTGCTGCTGTATCTGGCAGCGACAAATCAAGTGGTTAGCGCTGCGTTAGTGGCGCAGAGAGAAGGTGATGAGGAGGCAACACTAGCGGCAGGACCGCCAAGTGATGCGGCGGGATCTTCCTCGGCAAGGGTTGATCCCAGCAAGATAGGATCTCCGCAGTCAGAAGGACCAGTGCAAAAGAAAAAGGTGGTGCAGCGCCCAGTTTATTTTGTTAGCTCTCTTTGGCAAGGAGCTAGGTCAAGATATTCTGGCGTGCAGAAGTTGCTCTTCGGCCTCCTTATGGCCTCGAGGAAGCTGCGCCATTATTTTCAAGCACATGAAATCACCGTCGTCACTCGCTTTCTGTTGCAACGGATTTTGCGAAATCCAGAAGCAACCGGCAGGATTGTGGAGTGGGCGTTGGAGTTGTCGAGCTTTGGTCTCAAGTTTGAAAGCACTTCGACAATTCAGAGCAGGGCCTTGGCAGAGTTCATTGCGGAATGCACCCCAATGCCAGACGAAGAGGTTCAAGAAACGACTCTCCCCGGCAAGGAAATTGATCAAGAATGGGTTATGTACTTCGACGGTGCTTTTTCGCTGCAAGGCACCGGTGCTGGCGTGCTGCTTGTCGCACCCACCAGAGAGCACCTCAAGTATGTAACCCAGATGCATTTTCCCCGGGAGAGTTCGACAAACAACACTGCGGAGTACGAGGGGCTGCTTGCCGGTCTCAGGATGGCGGCAGACCTTGGTATCAAGAAGCTCGTCATCAGAGGCGATTCATAGCTTGTTGTCAGGCAAGTTAACAAGAATTATCAGAGCCCATTAATGCAAGCTTATGTGGATGAAGTGAGAAAAATGGAAGAGCGCTTTGACGGTCTGCAAATGAAGCACATTCCTCGTGCCGAGAACAGTATTGCTGGCGACCTGTCAAAGCGCGCTGCCCTCAAGTTGCCTGTGGAACCAGGAACTTTTGTGCTCCATTTGACTCAACCATCTGTGGCGTCATCAATGCGACAAGAAAAGAGAAGAAAGTTGAATTCTGGACAGTACTTTCCGGCAGAGCTCCCTGGAGCCGCCGGCAAGGAACTTGCCGGGATCAGCGACAAGCCTGCCAGGGAATGACAGGCTCCGGCGGAACCTCACGCTTTCGTTGTCGAGACAAATGTTCCCCTGGCGGAAGAGATGCCTTTAGTCCTAGTTGTCGAGCCCCAGGCTCCGCATGGGCACAGCACATTGTCCATTTCCTTCAGACAGGAGAACTCCCTGAGGAACAGGAAGAGGCAGAAAAAGTAGCCCGTCGGTCTATTATGTACAAGTTCGTCGATGATGTCCTGTACAGAAAGAGACCAAACGGTGTGAAATTGAAGTGTATTCCTCGGGAGGATGGACTAGAGCTGTTGGCAGAGATACATGGAGGCATATGTGGCTCTCACATAGGATCAAGAGCACTTGTCGGGAAAGCATTCCGGCAAGGTTTCTTTTGGCCCACCGCTCTCCAGGATGCAACTGCACTTGTAACCAAGTGTGAAGCGCCCCAGTTTCATTCGAAGAAATCACATCAGCCAGCTCAAGTTCTTCAGACGATCCCTCTCTCCTGGCCATTTTCGGTCTGGGGGCTCGACATACTGGGCCCTTTCCCTCGTGCTACCGGGGGCTTTGAGTACTTGTACGTCGCAATCGACAAGTTCACAAAGTGGCCGGAGGTTGAAGCAGTGAGGAAGGTGACAACACAGTCAGCCGTCAAGTTCTTTAAGGGAATAGTTTGCCGTTTCGGTGTGCCCAACAGGGTCATCACCGACAACGGCACGCAATTCACAAGTCGCACCTTCATGCAGTACGTCCAAGACCTTGGCGGCAAAATTTGTTTTGCCTCTGTTGCTCACCCAAGAAGCAACGGCCAAGCGGAGAGGGCTAATGCTGAAGTGCTGCGTGGTCTCAGGACCAGAACCTTTGACAGGCTGAGAAAGTGCGGAAGACGCTGGATTGATGAGTTGCCGGCGGTTCTTTGGTCAATCGGAACGACACCAAATCGAGCCACTGGCCAGACACCCTTCGTTCTGGTCTACGGAGCAGAAGCAGTTCTCCCCACGGAACTCATATACGGATCACCTCGAGTGCTTGCTTATGATGAGCTTGAGCAAGAGCAACTGCGGCAAGATGACGCTGTGCTCCTTGAGGAGAATCGTCTTCAGGCTGCTGTGCGAGCTGCATGCTACCAGCAAGCTTTGCGCCACTACCATAGCCGCAAAGTTCATGCCCGAAGCCTTGAGGAAGGCGACCTTGTTCTTCGATGGATTCAGTCTGCCAAGAATTCAAACAAGTTGACGCCGAAGTGGGAAGGCCCTTGTCGGGTACTACGAGTCACCAGGCCCGGCGTTGTCCGCCTGGAGACCGAAGATGGCGTTCCAGTGAGCAACTCCTGGAATATCGAACATCTTCGCAAGTTCTACCCATAAGGCGCGGTTGCCGGGGGCCCCCGGCAACCACCCTTTTGTACAAGTCTTGCCGGCAAGGCATGTAATCCTTTGTACAAAGCCAGGCGCAGACCCTGAGCCCAGATGAATAAGTTTAAGTGTTGAGCATTTCCTTATCTATTTCCATGTTCATATATATATATATATATGCATGCCTGTCTAAGATGTTGTATGACACTTGTTCCCGGTAAGTTCTAACGAACCGCCAAGGTTCCATATCTTTATTTTCTCTTCTTTCTTTTTCTCAAAAGACAGAAGGATTCCTCGCGTGCACGTTTGCTAGGGGGGAGGGAAGGAAGATATGAGTACCAGTTGGCGACGTTCAGAATTGACACCTTACTGGAGGAAGAACAGCGACAGAAAGCTAAGTTATAAAACTTAAAGCAAGTTTCTTTTATTACAAAGTTATTTTCCTTAGACGATTTCGACTTTGTATGGAAAACCTGCACGCGAAGGAACCCTTGTCGTAATCGGTTGCGCCCTTATTTTGTTTCGAGTCTGCTCAACGATTTAAGTGGCTGCACTGAGAACGCCAAGGTGCCTTGCCGGCCGCTGCACCTCCAGCAGGCTGCTGAAGTCCCGCACCTAGCGCTCGCGGCAGGTTGCGCGCCGGCAAGTTTTCAATAAGCGTAGGGTATACTCCGTACATAAAGGAATCAGACAAGGGAAATAGCATGCATATACCCAAACATATGCAAGTTATATTACATCACTAAATTGTCGCAGTTCTAACACAAGACTTGATTGTCTTTTGGCATGGAATGGTGGCGACAAGGGAAAATGAGGCAGCTAGTCCCTGCGTCGGCCCTCGATCCTCTTGATTGAATCTACCTTCTCGAGGATGGGCGCGACAAGCTGCTCAAGTGCTTCGAGATCTGCGTCCTTCGGCAAGTGGTCGAGCACGTCGCTGAGATCAACACCAGGGTTATTATATACCACCTTGACGAGTACCTTGCGGAGGACGGCCCGGCAAAGTTTGCGGGATTCATTGGCCAGTTGGGTCGCTCGGTTGGACTGTAGCAGCTTCAAAGCGTCAACGATGCTTTCGAAGAACATGGTCAACCTGGCGCTCGAAGATATCCTTTCTTCGAAGGAATACCTGAAGTTTTGCAGGCCATCCTGCCCCATGGTTGACAACTGTGCAGTGAGCCTCTCCGCGGCGTCGACAAGGCGATCAGTCTAGATTTTCACTCCCTTTTCATAGTCAATTTGAGCGGCGGCGGCACTCTTAAGCAAGTTCCTTTCTTCCTGAAGATCTTTGCTTAGGGCCTTCTCGCAGGCCCTGCCGTCCTTGAGGGACTTCTCCAGTGTGGTCAGCTTTAGCTTCAGATCGGCAATGGCATCGTTGGCTGAAGTGAGCTGCTTGGTCTTATCGGACATGGCAACTTGCATCTCCGCCAGGCTGTGGAGAGTTTTCTCCCTGTCCCCTTTGAGCGTCGAGAGCTCCTTGCCATGTTCTTCAAGATCCACCTCCAGCTTCTTCACTTTGTCGCTCAGCTCGTTCTTGGCGGCCTCTGCAGCCTCGGCAGCATCGACGGCCTCTTTGAGCTTGCCGGTGTGATCTACAGTTAGAGCTTCGAGCGCCTCCCTGTGCTTTTGCTCCAGCTCCTGGATCCGCTGCGCGATGAGCTTATCGATTTCCTCATCTTTGCCGTGAAGTTTGGCGGCGAGCGCCTGCTCACGCGCGACAAGATCTTCCTCGTGAGTGTCAAGCGCAATGCGACGCTCCGTCAGGAGAGCATCTTCAGCAGCAGTTCTTTGTGCAGCTTCTTCCTGCGCTTTCTCCAGGTCAGATTGTTTCAAGAGGATCTCTGTCCAGTTTTAGCTCACTTGTTCCCGGCTGGCAGTCAACTCTTGAAGGGCCTCGGCGTACCAGACTTGCATTTGCTCGACGCGCTTCTGAATATCTGCTTCGGCTGCCTCGACAACTGCCATTCTGGAATCTGCTTTCTCTTTCCGAGCACGATGGAGTGCTTGGAGCTTGCGGAAATTTTTGCCCATGGCCTGGAGGAGCTGGTCCTCTTCAGATCTGCCACTGCTGGCGCTTGGATCATCAACAATTTCGAGCCCGGCAGTGGCGATGACTTATTCATCGAAGATTTCCCCTTCAGTCGACGTTTCAATATTTGCCGTGCCCGGCAAGTTGATGAATAAGTTGTCCCCAACCTTGAGATATTTGCTTGATGAGGGGGCTTCGGACGTCGATGGTTGGTCCTCGACGTTCGTGTCGCCGGTGGCTGGGGGCTCTGTGGCTGATGTAGCGCCTGGCGCTCCTGCGGCAGGAATGCCGTCAGTGTGGTCATCAGTTTCCTCGCCGGCCGTCTCGGCAGATTCCTTGGTGGTTTCCTCGGCAACATTTTTGCCGACCACGACAGTGGCATCTTTGGCGGCTTCGCTAGCGGCAATCCTGTCAGCTTCGGCGGCGGCATCCCTGGCGGTCTCCTCGATGACAACGTCGACATCCATGTGTTCCATCACAGGGAATTCTGGAGGACGAAGGAAGGAAACCAAATAAGATTAAGATTGAAGTCCAAGAAGACAAAAAGAAAGAAAGATAAAGAAAAGGATAACAAGCGCTCCAAGGCAAACAGTTACCTGCATCGAGTTGTTGAGAGGTGGCCTCGCCCCTCCCGGCGATGTTTGTTACCGGGGAAATGTTGCCGGTATCCATGCATACCGGCCCTTCCTCAACCAGGATAGCCTCGTCAGTGGCAACCCTAGCCGGTGATGCGCTTGTGGGCGGCGCGGTAGACGAAGGCGACACGACAGGGGCGGTTTCCACCTCTCCCTACTGCTGTTCTTCTCCTGCAAGCCCAAAGATATCAGTGGCAAGGGTAAAAATCTCAGTGCCTGCCAGTGGGAAACGAATGGAGAACTCACGCTGGGGGCTGCGCTGGGGGCTGCGTTGAGGGCTGAGCTCCGGGCTGACGACGACAATTTCCAGCGCGCTCGTAGAGCCAGCCAGGGCCTCGTCGCCCGTGGAAGTTCTCAACCTCTTCGCCGCTCTTTCCGCCAAGGTTTCTGCATCACTGTGGAGACGAGACAAAGCAAGGCTATGAGATTACTCCAAGATTTGGAAGATAAAGGCTATGACAGGATACTTACTCTTCCCCTTCTCATTCCGGGCTAAAGCCGGAGATGTCAAAATCGACCTCCGTTGCAGTGTCCGTGTGAGGGGGCGGAGGGGGGCTCCTGGGTCGCTTGGCTGTAGCAGGCGCGGGGTTGGCGTGATTCCGCCACCTCAGCCTTCGGTGCGGTTGTGTGGGACGCCCCTGCCGCCTCAGCAGTTGTCGCAGTTGCGGGTCTCGCGTGCCACGCAGGTTGCTGTTGAACTCCTTGCCGCGGCGCAGTCTTGCCGGCCGCCTTCTTGCCGGGAGCCTCACTACTCGAGGAGGGTTGGCTTGCCGGGATGCCGGAAGCAGCTTTTCGAAGGACGCACTTGGTCTTCTTCGGAGCTGGGGGCTCCTCCTGTGGCTCTTCTTCGGCTACGTCCTCGTCGGACGAGCCCTCAGCGGCCGCGCTGCTCTGTTCCTTGGTAGCCTCAGCTTCCCCGGCAGGATTTTCTTCCATCACAACCTCTGCATCGCTGGTTTCCAATTCTGTGAAACCGGCGCTGCCGGCCTCCGCGGCAAGATTCGCTTCTTCCACCCTAGAGGCAATATACGCCACTTCTTCGTCAGTGGTGGCGCGAATGAGGCCCGTCTCTTCCCGGACGACCCTCTCCGACAAGTTGTTGAAGAACTTTTGTGCTTCCTCCTCGGTTGGCTCGGCCCAAGTCGCGTCAAGACCGTGGGCGTTGAACATTGGCATGAAGGCAATGATCGACCCCAATGCGGAGTTGTTGCACAAAGGAACAATTCTTGCCGGCAACCGATGTTTGTCATCGCGCTGGAATAGCTTGTGGCAGAGAGCGCCGAGCTGCATGGTCGTCAGATTGTTGTTCAATCCCGGGCGCAGCCTCATGATGTCCGCTGCGTTTCGGTACTCCCAAGTTGGTCTTCCCCTGCTCTGTAGGGGTGCGATGCAGCGGCGGAGGAAATCGAATCCGGTCATCTCCATTGTAAGCCCGGCAGCTTTCAGGCGGAGGATCCTGGTGGTGGCGATTGTGAGCCTCTCGTCCTCCGCGGCGAGATCGCTCCAGTCACTACCGCGGACCACCTTCTGCCGTCGAGGCGAACAGAACGGATGAGGACCTGCTTCCTTGATCCAACACCACTCAGACCGCCATTCGTCCCACTTCTCGCGTTGAACTCCATCTGGGTATATCTCCTTATTCCAAGCCCATGGAATCCAGGCGATAGAACCGGAAAGGGCCTCCCCCTTTTGGATGCGAGGAATAAAGTAATGGCGGAAAAGGGCGGTGTTGGGAACTACTCCGGCAAAGTTTTCGCAAAGATGAGCGAAGATGGACATGCACATTACGGCGTTCGGCGTGAAATCAAGAAGGTGGAAGCCGTATGTGTACATAATATTGTTGAAGAAATCAGAGAATGGAGGACAGAGTCCGCAATAGAAATAAGCGGTGAAGAAATGATATCTATCAGGGCCGCTCTTGGAACAAGAACCTGGAATCACGCACGTTGCGGGATAAGCTTGTGTCCCCTTCACCCACATGCACTGGTATCGGTTCTTCAAAGCCCTCGCATCGAGCGTCGGAGCGAAGACGACGAACTTCTTTCACATCTTCACCAGCTCGCTCTCTGGGACGTCGGCCTTCGTCTCCTTGCTCTTGCCTTTGCCCTTGCTAGCCTTGGGCGGCATGGCGATTTCGAGGGCGGAGGCTGAGGATTGAGCGGGTGCGGAAGCGAAGAGCGGATGAGGAGAAGTCTGGCTTTGAGCTCGGGAGGGGAAGATAATGGCGGAATCCAGATTGAGAAGAAGAGGGGGGTAAATAGGCTGCACCTCTGCAGTTTCCCTTTTTATGGGGAAGGGGCGAGGCCGCTTCTTTTACTCCCCAATGAAAATACGCCTCTGCAGGCATGCTGCAGTTGCAGCCTTTCAGCGCACGCTTCCCACATCGCGCATTCAGCGCGCATAGTGGGGGGCACAGTAAGCGGGATATTTACGAGTAGTTAATCCCCTGCCACGTGTGCCCGTACACTGTTTGGGCCTAGCCCAACAATGCCTCGCACTCGTGTGTGGCCTAGGCCCGGGGGCTCCTGTCGGTCTACTAAGTATTGGGCCATTAGTACGCCGTACTTGTGCATGGGCAGTTGTAGCCATACTCGTGGTCAGGCTTGTCGGGGAACAGTTCGAGGTTGATTCAAGTTATCGAAGAAACACTCAAGTCAAGGATGTGAGGATCAACAGATAAGAAGAGCTGAAGACCGAAAGCCAGCCTCCCAGGCAAGATCTTGCCAGGGTGGCTTGCGAAGCCCGGCAAGATTTCACGCCCAGCAAGATTCGGTGCCCGGCAAGATTCTGCCACTGTTCCAACGCTTCGGCACAGCAACAAACTTGACATTCTGGGTCCTTCTCTGGATACGTGGCAATGCGCCAGTGGAGGAGAGCTTAAGCGGTGCTGATGGGATGGCCCCTTTTTCCATCCCCAAGAAAGTGAGGACACCTAAATGGACACCTCACAGTGCATTAAATGCATTCGTCCTAATCCGTCAGTGGTTAGGTATGATGACCCTGTAGCTACTTTACACCTCAATGTATGTACATTTTGTCACTGTGGTGACCCCTTTTGAGCGTATAACAGGAGGCCCAAGGCAACTGCTACAGGGGGAAGAGGATCTTCTGGCCCATTCTGCATGCGTAGCTGCTCTTTGAACGTACTGTTCATTGCGAGCGCTCCTGGAGCCTGGGCTCAAGAACACTCATAATAGAACAAGGCAGGAGTAGAGTTTTATGCTGATTAGCGGCCCGAACCTGGGTAAAATCGCCCCGCGTCGATCGTTGGTTCTGCTCTTTGTGCATACCTCTCTCCCTGCCGAATCGTAAAGGGGTCCTTTGGGATCCCATAGGTGTCATACGCCGACAACCAAGATCCCCCCTTAGAAGGAATAAGATCATATCCCGAAGGGATAAGATCAAGATCCCTAAAAAGGGGGGATAACAATCGGTGGGGAAGGGAAAGGATGGGATTTCTTTCCTCCCACCTTTGCCAACGCCCCAATGGACTTGGAGGGCAAGAAACCAGCCCCCTCCACCCCTATATATAGTGGGGAGGTGCATGGGAGCTGCACCCTTCCCCTGGCGCAGCCCTTCCCCCTCCAACACCTCCTCCTCCTCCGTAGTGCTTAGCGAAGCCCTGCCGGAGAACTGCAAGCTCCACCACCACGTCGTCGTGCTGCTGGAGTTCTCCCTCAACTTCTCCTCTCCCCTTGCTGGATCAAGAAGGAGGAGACGTCGCTGGGCTGTACGTGTGTTGAACACGGAGGCACCGTCCGTTCGGCGCTTGGATCGGATCTTCCGCGATTTGAATCACCGCGAGTATGACTCCATCAACCGCGTTCTTGTAACGCTTCCGCTTAGCGATCTTCAAGGGTATGAAGATGCACTCCCTCTCACTTGTTGCTAGCATCTCCTAGATTGATCTTGGTGACACGTAGGAAAATTTTGAATTATTACTACGTTCCCCAACAACACGAGCAGTTAGTAAGGCAACTGCAGTGCCCAAAGCACGAGGACCACCACTCCGAACCCCAAGTCAATGCTTAAAGCAGAAGAAGAATTGTTCTCAGGTCAGGTTCCATAGCTATGGTTCATACTCCTTTGCTCTTGCATCACTGTATTTACTCATACCAACTAATTTCAAATTTGAAGGATGCAATTGAAACTCCAATGGCGCAACAGGTATGTTTTAAACCTGTTTGTTTAACGTGTTTGCTGTTGTAACCTGCTCTATGTTAATTTCAGTTTCAATTGAATAAACAGTTATGTTCTCATGCCATGCACATTACAAGTGTTGTTATTGATGTGTAGTTTCCCACACTTATATTCTGTCTATGCTGCTTTGTCTTAAACAGATATGATTTGAACTGTCTCTATCTTGATTTGGCAACATAAACTAGAATGATATATACCATACAGTGACCATACTACATAGATATATGTTTGTTTCATGTTGTTATCCTGTCCACCTTACTACTAAACTGGTTTACCAAAATGAGTTTCATATACAACATGGTAAACCTGTGATCTGTCTGCTTGTTTCTCTTTTAGAATGCGGACAAAATATTGGAGAAGAGTACCCCGTTATGCAGTGGTAAAGGAAGTAATGCAGATAAGGTTCAAGATAGTAAGACATCCCTGTTGGTCTCCAAGAAAGCTGATAAAAACTATATTGAAGACACTAAGACAACCCCAAAGTCATGTCTTGATGTAGTGTTCGAGTTACTGGCCACTACTGCTGGCACCAGCTCTTCAGACTCGCTGCCTGAATCAGTTCGGCTTCTTGAGTCTCAACTTCAAGTTGAAAGACATCGATCAAATGTGCTACGACAGGAAGCCGAAGGACTGAGGAAGTCCCTGCAGAATTCAGATGCATACTTTCTAGTGCAATAGCAAGCGCTGGAGGATTTAAGCACCAAACAAGAGAAAGCTAATAAGCTTGCTAAGCGTCTTGCCAGCATGGTGGATACCCAGGATATTGTTTCTTGAGCTCTTGTGAAGTGGTTTCAGTGCTGGACTTGTTTTGCTGCGGCGTTTATTTGCACTGGTCGCCAACTTTGACAACCAGTGTATGTAATATGCTGCTTTGTTCCCCATATTTGCACTGGTTGCGAACTTTGATGCCCAGTGGATGTAATATGTGTAATAGCCGTGATAGCCTAGCGTAAGTTGCTTGCTTATTTATTTCCTTGTTGTCTTGTTTATTTGTTGGCTTGTAGTCAGTGCAGTTCTTTTTCCGCGGTTTGCTAGTGGCCGCAATAACCTATTTTTTAAAACTAGGCCACAATAACCATGGGCTACATATTTACTGTACTGACCATGGGCCTCCTACAGGCCGTAGAAATAATGGGCCTTCTACGGGCCGTAGAAACAATGGGCCTTCTATGGGCCGTAGCATCAATGGGCCTTCTATGGGCCGTATGATCGATTGGCCAAACATGGGCAAATAGTGGACTGCATTATGGGCCATAAACGGGCTAGAGTTGGAATCGTCTGTTCATGGGCCCCCTGGCAGGCCTCCGGTGCCCATCTTCTGCTATATGGAGGGTTTTAACCTGGAAAAAAATCAGAAGAGAGCTTTCAGGACGAAGCGCCACCGTCTCGAGGCGGAACTTGGGCAGAACCAATCTAGGGCTCCGGCGGAGCTGTTCTGCCGGGGAAACTTCCCTCCCGGAGGTGGAAATCGAAGCCATCATCATCACCAACGATCCTCTCATCGAGAGGGGGTCAATATCCATCAACATCTTCACCAGCACCATCTCCTCTCAAACCCTAGTCCATCTCTTGTATCCGATCTTTGTCTTAAAACCTCAGATTGGTACCTGTGGGTTGCTAGTAGTGTTGATTACTCCTTGTAGTTGGTGCTAGTTATTTTATTCGGTGGAAGATCATATGTTCAGATCCTTAATGATATTTATTACCCCTCTGATTATGAACGTGAATATGCTTTGTGAGTAGTTATGTTTGTTCCTGAGGACATGGGAGAAGTCTTGTTGTAAGTAATCATGTGAATTTGGTATTTGTTCGATATTTTGATGACATGTATGTTGTCTTTCCTCTAGTGGTGTTATGTGAACGTCGACTACATGACACTTCACCATTGTTTGGGCCTAGGGGAAGGCATTGGGAAGTAATAAGTAGATGATGGGTTGCTAGAGTGACAGAAGCTTAAACCCTAGTTTATGCGTTGCTTCGTAAGGGGCTGATTTGGATCCATATGTTTCATGCTATGGTTAGATTTATCTTAATTCTTCTTTCGTAGTTGCGGATGCTTGCGAGAGTGGTTAATCATAAGTGGGAGGCTCGTCCAACTAAGGACAGCACCCAAGCACCGGTCCACCCACATATCAAATTATCAAAGTAACGAACGCGAATCATATGAGCATGGTGAAAACTAGCTTGACAATAATTCCCATGTGTCCTCGGGAGTGCTTTGCTTTATATAAGAGTTCGTCCAGGCTTGTCCTTTGCTACAAAAAGGATTGGGCTACCTTGCTGCACCTTAGTTACACTTGTTACCCATTACGAATTATCTTATCACAAAACTAAATGTTACCGACAATTTCAGTGGTTGCAGAGAATACCTTGCTGAAAACCGATTGTCATTTCCTTCTGCTCCTTTGTGGCACCCCGATAGAGGGCCGACGCACGCCAGCCCCAGGATAAGACCTGGCGCACGTCAAAGACATGATACAGCAATTCCAGGCACAAAAATGGCTTTATTAAATAGAATGGAGTATTACAATACTGTTGCTTACAACAATATTACATAGCTCCAAGGCTAACTAAGATGGCAGCGAAGGTCTTGGTTCAGCGGTGACATCATCTCTGGCTGGGCTCCATAACTCACAGGACTGGCTGGGTTACGATCTAGCACGATGAATCTTCTCCTGCAACTGGCCACATGCAAGGCCAGGTGAGTACTTTGAATGTACTCGCAAGACAACCAAATACATAGCATCCAAACAAGCAGATGACAAAGCAAGCCATATGCTATGCAAGAATTCATTCTAAACATGACATGGAATTAACAAGAAAACATGAATCAAGCATGGCGTAGCATACCTATCTAGCATTATTAATCATCATGTCGTAGCAAGATTATCTGGCATGATTAAACATCTAGCAGCATTGATCATCACGACATAACGGGGTTATCTAGCAAAGTAACTACTGAAGTAAAGTACAATAAAGTATGCATCAAGTAAATAGTCCATATTCCGAATATTCTCATGATCCAATCTGAAACTGATCCAAATCCAAGTCTCTCGGTCATCTGACCATCTCTTCCATAGCCCTCCCATGGCTATCATACCATATTCCTGACAACATCTGCTGTCCATGCAGGACAGGTTCTTTCACCATCATTACGGTTGATCGCCTAACGAGGTCTGGACGGGCTGTCCAATACCGTGGACGCGGCTATTCGAATAGATTTTACACTCCGCAGAGGTTGCACACTTTACCCACACTATGGAGTACTGACCTCGTGATCCCATTCGGGTGGACCAGCATTGCTCCAACGAAACCTGTCTGACCCGTGACTCTCCCATCATACCACCGGCAATCATCCTCCCCCGGAGTCAAGCCCTGGGTGGCCCCTGTGTCACCCCGTGACACCTGCCACCGTCATGGCCAAACTAAACTGTCCCAAATGGGGATGGGTACCCAAACAACTCAACTGGGCTCACAGGGTTATCGCCGCCTACCGGGCCAGGGCAGCGCGCGCGCATAACCCTCCCTCTTTGGAGGTACCGGTGAAAGAGCACGCGATCAGACCAAGTCAAGGCTGTCCCATACCGGCAAATGTGGTTGCACGGATAAGCCCGGACAGGTGACTCTGATCAACCGATTAGGTTTATCAATATATCTCCATCATCGCACCATTACCTTAACAATTATAAGTGTGAACAGCCACTTAACATCAGCATAGCAGAATCATTACAACGTTGACAAACATGGCAAGATATCAGATCATGGTACTCACATGATAACGGTATTCAAAATATTGTTACTAGCATGGCTGGGCATGGCATGGAAACAAGGCATGATATTAGATGAAACGTAATGCTAACACCTAAAACAGATGACATAACAGGTGTATGCAAGTGCAGGCTAACAGGTGATACAGATGTATTACAATGAAGACACAGGGTGCAAGCAAAGTCATCACGCATGTCCGGGGCTCATGGAAGAGGTTGGCTTGCCTGGGGTAGAGGAATACACCGGGTGGAAGTGCAATAAAACTCCGGAAAGATTTGTCAGAAAAGTTTCCCTCTCGGAGGGTCTGATCAATGGGCAAGGGCAAAAATGGTCATTTTCACAGTGTGAAAACATTATCAAAGTGATGGCATCGGAACGGGCTCGTCGATCTGAAGACATGGGCGTTGGTTTTACCTCAATCGGAGTTACGGTCGCGGAGTAACGGCCGTTCGTTCGTTAAGCGATAAAACAGACAAAAACTGTCCGTTTCAGTGCTTAACGAACGAACGTTCGCAAAATAACAGGTTCGGCCGGTAGCTGAGAATTTGAAAGCGCCTTTTCAGAAATACGCTTTCGGCAACCGAAAACGCGTTTCGCGAACTGCGCTTCCACTTACTGCGGCTAGGCCCGGGTTGACTTTTTCCTCCGGCTAACATGTGGGCCCCGCCTTATCTCCTTCCTCTCTCTTTCCCTGGTCGCTTTCTTCCTCGACAGAGACAGGGAAGCGCCCCGACCGCTCGGCTTCGTTGGCGTAACAGCCGCACGGCGGCACGGGAGGGCCGGCTGGCGCGCGTAGGGGCACCACCGTTCCCAGCCGCGTCCGAGGGTAGTCGCAGCCTCGCCTGGGACGGCCTGTGGCACTACCGCCACTGACAGGAGAGCGGCTGCCGACGGGCAGCAGAGGGGCCGCGCCGGCATGGTTTCCCCGGCGTAGAGTGGGACGGCGGCGGCTTGCGGGGACCCAGGGGAGGCCGAGGCGCAGAGGAGAGGGGAAGGGCAGAGCTAGGGCGCTGGACTGCTCGAGGGGATCGGCGGCGGCAAAGTGCGACCATGGGCGAGGAGAAGAGCTCGGGAGCTCGGGTGGGAGAAATGGGAGATGGCTTGCCAGGCAGGGGAGCTCGGGGCACGCATTTATAGCTCGGGGACGAAGCTAGCCGAAGATGGACGGAGCTCCGAGAAGCTCCTCGCCGACGACCGAGGCTTCGAGCGCTCCACCAACTAGGGGACGAGGGGGAGAGGCCTCTGGATGGATCACGCACGCGCTAGGGATCTCTACGACACTACTAGACATGCTGGAACCTGCTGGAGACGAGCTCCCGTCAACTCCAATGCACAGAGCACCAATTTGGCACACTCTGCCCGTGGTCACCGTGTGGCCACGGCGTTGCCACGCCGCACATGAAGTCAAACCATGTCTAGGCTATTCACCGTGCTACTCTGAGTTGACCTATGCGTCTGAATGACCTGAGAGAGGCCTGAGGTGACTGCACCATGGTCAAACAATTGCTAACAGCGACCTGTTTGTGCTGTGGTGTGGCCACCACAGTGATCACCTTGGCTGGATCTTGGGCATGAGCTAATCATACACTAAGATGAACATGATCACAAAGTTTCAGCATGAATGGATAACCCCAACTGGTACTTCCTTTGTAACCATGCACTCTGGCCAGAAATGAAGATGAGGAAGTAGGGGTCAAATGGATGAATGGATTTGGATGCTTCTTGGTGTAGAGTGATGATATGGTCATAGGAACTATCTGAAAAAGTTTCAGCTCAAATTGATCATCTATGAGGGTACTTCTTTCACAGAGATGCAATCTGAACAGAAACTTAGATAATTTACTGAGGAAGATTGGCTAGATGGAATGGGCTGGTTTTTGGTATCCATGAGTAATATATCATAATTAATCACCCTACAAAATTTCATCCCAAGGAGATCAAGGAATCAAGCACTTCCTTTGCAAACTGAAAATCTGAACAGAATTTGCAAAGTGGTGTTGTGATCAAAATTTAATGGGTGAAACTTGAGATGTTGATGGAAATGGTGAATATAGGGATAGTACAAGCTCCACAATTTATTTGGGATTTTTCCTAGCTACCAAAATGGTAGTTCCTTTGGAAAGGCCCCAAATTGAAATATTGGCTTAAAATAGGAAAATGTAGTTTTTCCTATTTAATTATGGCCAATATTTTTATGTGAGCTTAATATGATCACAAAGAATATCTCCACAAGTTTTCATGAACTTTGGAGATGGATAGATATTTTTCTGGATTTAATTCCTCGAAAAGGCAGAAAAAGGAATTAATTTTAGATGAGAAATATTGCATATGACTTGGCAATATTTTAGCACATCTAGGGTTTATGAGTGAAGGATGATCTCCGGAAATTTTGGGAGGATCAACTGAGCAAAGAAAATGGTAGCTCCTTTGTAAACACAAAGGCAGGATTTCCAGTTCCGATATTTTGGAACTAGGGTTTAAATGAGGTTCGGGGCTTACTGACGGAAACGTGACTGGCACAAGAGAATTGGAAAGGCACTGAGAGGTTGAGGATTGTCTGGATTCACCTGGTCACTCACCAGATTCTAGAGGAAAAATTCGGGAGAGAAAAGCTAGGAAGGAATAACAGCACAAAAATCGATAACCCAATTTTTGGGGTGTTACAAACCTTCCCCCCTTAAGAGAATCTCGTCCTCGAGATTCCTAGGGTTAGCTCAGAACAAAAATCACTCCTCCTGAAAAAAAAACCTCTGGGTTGAGTTTTAACCCTGTGGTTGAAAACAACCGAGTTAAACGTACCGAAAATTGGTACACCCCGATCGAGATACGGATATCGCGGGATTTACTTCACGGTAGGGGCCGCTGGGTAGCCCTGACATTTTTAGAAAAAGCAGAATTTCCTTCTTCCAAAAATGCTCGGGACACCACTGTGAACAGTGGCCTCTCTCACTGGCAGGTGGGCCTAGGGCCCACTGGCAGCCTCCTTCTTCTCTCTCCAACCAACTTCTCTCTCTCGCTCCCGCGCTGTCCTTAGTGCGGCTAGGCACTGCGCACGCCTAGCTCCTGGGCCTAGAGCACCCTAGGGTGATAGTGCGCGGCGTGCACGGGACCAACGCAGAGAGCACTCCCATCGCGGGCCTGCACCGGTCGACACTGCTCGCGGATTCGCCTCCTGGACGCCGGTGATCGAGCGACGCGCGGTTCTCCTGGACCTCGCTCACCGTACACCGGATTCGGGCTATAAAATGACCGCAGTCTTCTTCTTCCTCCACCTCGCATCTACCTCACCTCTTTTCCTCTTCTCCTTTTCCTTCTGGTTGCAGGAGCGTGAGGCAAGGCGTCAATGGCGGACGTGGGTTCGGAGCTGATCACTATCCTCATGGTGAGTCTGCTGGCAGCATTGGTTGGCTTCTCGCTGCTGCTGTGTGCGATGATCCTCGATGATCGTCGGGATGCCGCTAACCGAGCGGTGGCTGGTGATCACCTACGCCGTCTTAGGCCGGCGGAATAAGCGCGGGCTGCGGCGGGGCGAAGGGGGTGCCTGGTCAGCGTCGCTTAGGATGGTGACAGAAGCGTCGCTGAGTCTGTGGTTAGTGCGGTGTGGTCAGCGAAGCTCTACCAGTGTGGAGGCCACACTGTTGGTTGCTCCTCGCTGAACAACATCCACCACGAGTGGGGGGGGGGGGGGTTGAGGTAGAATCGAGGTTTAGATTTTAGACTGGAGGGGTTGTAACGGTTTGTGCTGTAATAAAATTTCTCAGAATTTCTCCGAGATTGCAGCTGGGTTCGGAAAAAAAATTGGGACCAGGGAAATTACTGGATAGAGCTGGTTTTCCAGAACACTGAGTTCAGGAAAACTGACAAATGGAGTATGCATAGATGGGTAGGGGTGGGCAGCTTTGCATTCTACCCGAGTACCGCGGCGGCTGTACTCAGGAGGAAGAACTTGGCGTGTAGACATTGCTCACACGATGCACAAGCAATCTATTCAAATTAATATGCAAGCACATACGGAATGCACATCGTAGCAAAATACAAATAGAGGAAAGAAACATATCGAGCAGACTACACTAAGGTGTTTTAATGCTAGTGGGTGTATGTACTCCTGGTATACATACACCTACACCAGCTCGCATTTTATTAGGGACTCTGGGCGAGTTCAATGTTATTAAGTGTAAGTGCTCTACTGACTAAAATCTTGTTAAAAATCCACTGCCAGCTCTGTTAAACATTTCTGCTTAACAGAGAGACAGATGAACTAAACACACGGAGCAAACAAACATACGTAATATTACAACAGCACACAGGCACAAGCAATACAAGCATTACAACAAAACACAACCTTACTAAGCAGCTAATAGCAACAACTCACTCCGAACTACAGGATCCTAATCCTAGACGAGGACGAAGATGTAGCGACCCGACCCGAATGGATCAAGTCTCTGTGCTTAAGTGTCATCCCTGGATAGGTATGCTGACACACACAGTACTTGAGGATTTATAACAGAGGTAAATCACATGTATAAAGTAACGTAAATACTATTACCTCAATCCATATAGCGGAAGTAACAACAAGGTTGTGGATTCCCATCAACACCAACGGCAAAGTTGAGTGTAGAAATCGTAACCCTAACGTATCACTTACTCGTCGTAAGAATCCTGCAACATGAGACGTTGCAGCCATGTAGGTCAGTACATTGAATGTACTGGCAAATTCACACCATAGGATAATGATGAATAATAGCTATCACTATATGCATATTTGGCTGGTGGAGAAGATCTAGGGTTATATTGTTTTGCGAAAAGCCAATTTTTCCCTACATCAAAGGAATATGTTTTATTTAGCTATCATGGTGGTTGAAACATTGAGAAGGTAAATCCCCCTCTCAATCCCAATTAAAAGTAATCATTAAACCCAACAAATTAATTTAGAGTGATGAGATCAAATCAATAATTCAAGTACCAGATACTCAAGATGTCCATAACCGGGGACACGGCTAACCATGATTAGTTTATACACTCTGCAGAGGTTTGCGCACTTTTCCCCACAAGACTCGATCTCCTCTGTTGGATTTCTCGCACTACATGGTGTTTGAGAAACGGATGACCGAGACACAGTCTTTCAGAAGCATTTACTCTTTACTCTGGGTAGACAGTTACACCTACTTTTCCCTACATCTGCTAGCCTACCACTGAAAGAGGTCATGCAACATACTCAACTATGCTAGAGCCCATAATAGCTTGTGGCTGCACACGGAAGTTTCTAGCATGAATAATCTTATGATCCCTTTGAGCCTGGGTGGCGAACCAAATGGACAGCACTGGTATATCCCCAGGTGCCCGCAACCATTCCACCCAGATGTGTGTTTAAGTAGCCACCTTAAGTTAACCATTAATTAACAATCTCACATCTGTCATGGATACACTCAAACCCAATCCACGTCTACGAGCATAGCATGGCAATATAAGCATAGCGTAGAAGTAACTCCCAAGGTTTGATAATAAAGGGCAATAGGTTCTACCTCATCATCTACTTCCTAGTACCCACAAGTTAATCACATCCTAATCATGCAGTGTTTGAGGAGTGAAACTAATGCATAAAAACTGGGTAATAAAGGGATATGATCAAAGTGTGAACTTGCCTTGTACTGTTGATGAAGATCCTTCGCACTCATAATTCCTGATAGTTCTACTCGTCACACTCCGTAAAATCTAACGTGAGCAAGCAATTACATACATAAGCACTCATGCAAAAGAATCGAAGAAAAGATCTCGGAAAACTTCGAAAACTAGCAATTAACTCTTGCAACAGAAAACAATTTCTAACAGTACCAAAATTGGGTGGATTTGGTCTTATCAGAAAGTTTAGGTCAAGAGCTTCAATTAGCAAAAAGAATCAATTAAATCGGAGTTACGAAACTCAAGTTATAGCCAAAACAAGTTTGAATATGAATCTGAATAAATTTTGAAATTTGAAAGTTGCAAAAAGTTTATTTGATAGATTCACTAGATAGGTGGAATCAAGACAAAAATGTAGGCGTTGGTTTTATCTAATTTGGATGAACGAGTAAAAAGTTGTGGCTATTTGAAAAATCAGGGTCAAGCTGTTTTACGGAAGAAGAATAGCTATGGCTAAAAGAATTCTAGTTCTAAAATGTAAATACAGGGACTAATTGATAATCTAATTATTCTACCGTACTAGTCTAGAAATAATAAGCTACGGGAGAAAGAAAAAAAATACGAAGAAAGATACCTTTATAAGGTAGAGAAAAGACGACTTCTGAGAGAGGAGACAACTTCCAGAAGTCCCGCCGGAGAGAAAAAAATATATTTTTATTTAGTAAATCTAGTCAAACCAAAATATTGATTTAACCCGAATCGGATGATTTTTGAAGGCTCTATGGGTCTATATTTATAGGTGGAAAAGAGGTTTAGGGGTCAAGAGCTAGACAATGTGGGACTAAACATATGCATACGCAGATGAAATTGAAAAAAAATCATGCGCATGGGCTAAGAATTCGGCCTGGCCGCGCGCGTACACTGCGCGCAGTTTTTTTTAAATAAAATAAAATAAAATTGTAAACCTTAA
Source organism: Thinopyrum elongatum (assembly GCA_011799875.1). Classification (NCBI taxonomy): domain Eukaryota; kingdom Viridiplantae; phylum Streptophyta; class Magnoliopsida; order Poales; family Poaceae; genus Thinopyrum; species Thinopyrum elongatum. The sequence continues at coordinate 605,956,033 of CM022298.1, forward strand.
CGAAAATAAAAAGAGAAAAAGAAAATACGGGCCGGCCTGTCTACTAAGCTGCGCATGTGGGCGATAAATAATTATTAGCCGCACGTACAGTTTTTTTTTAAATAGAGACAGAAAGGAAAAACTGAATAACGAAAATAAAACTAAAATTGTACATAGGCATATTATATATCAAAATTTTCAGAAAAATATTTAATAAATGATGAACATATTTTTAGTGGAAAATAAATTCCAAAAAAATTTAAATAAAGCAAACAGTACTAGTGGTTCATTTAAAAACCATATAAAAAATATTTTAAAATATCTAAATAATTTCAAATTTATTTCTCTCCATTTTTCTACTGTAGGGAATCATTTTACCCTAATTTTCATATATTTTATTTTTTGGAGAAAAATAATTTGAATAAAAACCAAATAACTCCAAATTGAAAATACTTTCAAAGGGACTTTAAATTTGATTTCTTTGAAACTTCCAACTCTCTTTCTTAGCATTTGAAGAAGTCATTTTATCTTCTCTCATGAAACTCATTGAGTCGCATAAAGTTACCGAAGTTGAAATATTTTCAAATGGAATTCAAATCTTTTCAAAACCCCTTTTCATTTATTTAAATGGAAGAAGTCATATCATCTTCACTCGAGGGTTTTGTGATGAAATGAATTTTAATTCATGGAGGTCATAAATGCAAGGTGAAAGTTTGGAAAGTCATTTCATTCCCTCTCATTTAACTTTCAAAAAGTTTCAAATTTCACTCAATTTCACACAAACAACCACACCACAATCAAACAATCAATCAAAACTATTTATTTAATATAACATTCCAAAATTTAGAATTTTGTGATGTTACAAACCTACCACCCTTAAAATGAATCTCGCCCTCGAGATTCGGAGAGGCTAGAAAGAAATAGGTTAGGTTCGGGGGTCTCCTAAAAAATCCATCGATTGGCACGAAGGTCTCGGGTGCTACCCCCCTTAGAAACATCGTTACGGTTCCATCAAAACTCATATACTCCATCCTTATTGTTGGCAGTGTCGATCTCCTCAGATATTCAGGATAATTCCTTCTCTGGGCTCTTTCGGTAGTGGCATAACCTTTTTTTTTCTCAATTCTTGTGTCCTTTCATCTTGGTAAGGTTCTTCCGAGACTGGTTCTTCTTAGCTGACAAGTCTGGCGCCGATACTAAACAACTATCGATATCTCATGGTGGTCATCGAACAATTAGACTGGGTCCCTGCAGAAAACGGGTCTGGGCTGAACCTCACCGTATATCCTACAATTAGCAACAACTGCCTTGTACAAGGGGAAAATTGTCATACCATTCTAAGGTTTACACAAGGTTTTTGATATCGTCGTCTCTCTCTACTATGGGTAAGTCACTCAGATTTACCATCCCATATAGCAAGGCGAATAATAAGAGTAAGTCGGTATGGTGATCAATCCATCCCGCACCCAAATCATTACCTTGTATATGGTTTAGCGAATCTCGCATTCTAACACTCGGTCATCCTCACAAGCATTGCGGAATTTCTCTTGTCGACGACCTGAGTTCGGATATATCCATTGCTTCTGCAAGCTGAACAAAACATCTATCGTTTCTTCACATCTTTCGGGTTTTCCGTAAACTCCTATAAGGTCGTCTGTTGATAAAGTCGTAACTTCTACCAGGGTTTTTCCTTCAGCAAGAGTGTGCTGGCTTCTTGGCAGGTCCTGGGGCCTGTGGGTTATGGCCCATCTCATCACTTGTAAACCTTGAACTCATCATCGGGGCAACTGATCATTATTCCAACATCCAGCTTCCTAGCATTCTTAAATTCATCCCATTGTACTGTCTCCCTTCCTTCTATCGGTACCAAACTAAGAAGGGATTACACAGACTCATCATGGAGTTACAATTGCTCCATATTGCCAACCTTCTACCTCCTTTATATCCAATAGAACTTCATCCCATCATAGTCATGGGGTATCCCACATATCAAGATAAAATTCGTACTTATCTTGTCCGAAGTCCACTCCGTGGAATATCATTATCCTTTCCAGGGGTCAAGGGTCCTCACAGGGTACTACCACCCTTAAAATGCACAAATTCATCCATAGACCATATTTCTCATATCCTCGAAAATGGTCAAAATCTTTCTTCATAGAGTAACAACTCATAAAATCCAAATCAGTACCAACAATGCTAACTTTATTGATTCTCAAATTTTTACAATCTCCTGCATTTCCATTACATGCCTCAACTCAATACCTCAACAATAAAAGAATTGTTCCCACTACTACTACTATATCTCTTTTTCGACACAACTATTTAGCACAAGTCTCCTTCTCATTGGGACAATCTCTGGCAAAGTGCCCTTCTTCATTACAGCAGAAAACATATTACTTCTGACAAGTCTCGAGGTTTCCTAGTGATTACATAGCCTCCTTGGGTCCTCGGCTTCCTTTTTGGGAATCGCTGAAGTAGTGTCCTGAATCTTTGCACCTAAAACATGTGATATGACTCAGGTCCTTCTTTGTAGAAATTGGGTTGTTCTAGGGATACATTCTGTTTCTCTTCCTGGACTTTTCCGTACCAATCAGGACTTCTATTTCCTGTGGGTCATAATCTACTTCCACTGTCGGGAATTCTACTAGATACTCCTTCGGACAATACTGGGAGATGTGTCCTTCTTCTCCACATGAATAGCATGACTTGGCGCAGAGTTAATTGGATCTTCTTCGGGTGTGTCCTCCACCTCTTCCTTCATCACAGGTTCTTCTAAAATTTCCATGAGGGCTCCTTTCATTGCTTCTTTCTTCTGCTGGATGGTTCTTTGTACTATGGGGTAAATGTGACACTGAGCAGGGTAGTGGGTAGTCCCTTCACACAAGAAACAAGTAATCTGCCTAGTTGGGCATTCTTCAGCTGGGTGACTCTCTTCACAATGAGGGCATTCATCCTTGTGTTCTTTATGGTTGTGTCCTATTTCTCCACAGAGCTTGCATGCACAAGGTTTCTTCATATCATTTCCATAAGGCTTCAACTTCTGGGACACAAGCCGAGACTTTAGCAGAGTCAACTTAAATTCTTTCCAAGTGGTTACTCTTTGCCATCCATTGATGGTTTGGTACATCCTCCAGCAAGTAGCAGCACCTCTTTCAAAGCACTGAAGAGCATGCTGGGTCATATCCTTTCTGGCTATAGTGTTAATCTTCAGGTGATCTTCCATGTTCTGAATCCATCGGTCCGTCTCCAATTGAGTCATTGGTCCAGAAAATATGAGTTCATCTCCATTCATCCTCTATTGGTTCCAAGGGTTTGGGGTGGGATAAGAGAGATAGAGAGGGATACACACAATACAAACAACAGTTTTGAAGAGACAGATTTTTTATTTTGTGGCTGTCGGAAAAACATCAAACAAATGATAGCTCACAATCGTCGTATCTAACGTAAGTATATAATAGGGGTTTGGTCTTCTAAAGGTCAATAAATCTTCAAAGTCACCAAACTCTTCAAGTCTTGTTCATGTCTCCGATGGGCTTCTTCCGATCGTGCTTGACCTTCTCAAGTTCTTTTGCCAGATCATCTCTGTTGACGCGAAGTCTCTCGTGACGTCCTTTAATATTCTGGAGTTGCGTTCCAAACTTCTGGGTTTCAACATCCTTGGCATGAACCATGGTCCTACTGTCCTTCAGTTCCTGACGAATCTCTGGTATCTCGAGGTTTTGCTCCTCCAGCTTGGCTACTTTCAGCTTCTGGGTCCTGAGTTCTTCACGAAATGCTTCCTTGTCAAATACGGCTTCCTGAAGGTCCATCTTAAAATTCTCGATGTAATACTCCAGATCCTGTCGATACACCAGCTAAGGTTAAACTTCATCTTTTGCTGATAGATGCTCCATTAGCCCTTTTGTCATCCAATCCTTCCGACGAAATGCATGCTTAACTCAGCACGGCGACAATAGCATAAGCGGGCGATAACATCATGGATAGCAGTGTTTCTGCCCTTGTCATTGCCATGAGCTATCATTCCATAGTTGATATCTCCTGCCTTAGGGTTTTCTTGACAAAAACTTTGAGTTTTAACGCTCCATGTTCCGGTCTTTCTCCGACACACCTTGATCTCGGGTATTGACAACTTCAATAGTCTGACAAATTCCATAAGGGTAGCCTTCCTAGGTCATACCAATCTGGAAATTCTTCAGAAACTTCAAATTCTCCTAGTCTTCGGAGTCTTCAACCGTTGTAGTTTCCATTATTATAATGCACGGTAAAATCCTCTTCATTCCGAAGTGGTCTTAGTTGTCCGATATCTTGTACTTCTTGGAGTGGTCTCATCAGTCGAATCTTCGCGTGGTCAAAAGGGAAAAGGGGTATAGTCTAACTACTTGAGGTGAGAGGAACTACTTGGTAAAGCTTTAGAAAAGATGAGAGTTAAGGGATCTCTTTTGAAAATAAAGTTTTAGAGAAATCCTTTCCTATGGGCTTGCCAGTTTCTATGGGTCACGTCCTACAGTCAACATGTGCTCTGATACCATCTTGTAGCGACCCGACCCGAATGGATCAAGTCTCTGTGCTTAAGTGTCATCCCTGGATCGGTATGCTGACACACACAGTGCTTGAGGATTTATAACAGAGGTAAATCACATGTATAAAGTAACGTAAATACTATTACCTCAATCCATATAGCGGAGGTAACAACAAGGTTGTGGATTCCCATCAACACCAATGGCAAAGTTGAGTGTAGAAATCGTAACCCTAACGTATCACTTACTCGTCGTAAGAATCCTGCAACATGAGACGTTGCAGCCATGTAGGTCAGTACATTGAATGTACTGGCAACTTCACACCATAGGATAATGATGAATAATAGCTATCACTATATGCATATTTGGCTGGTGGAGAAGCTCTAGGGTTATATTGTTTTGCGAAAAGCCAATTTTTCCCTACATCAAAGGAATATGTTTTATTTAACTATCATGGTGGTTGAAACATTGAGAAGGTAAATCCCACTCTCAATCCCAATTAAAAGTAATCATTAAACCCAACAAATTAATTTAGAGTGATGAGATCAAATCAATAATTCAAGTACCAGATACTCAAGATGTCCATAACCGGGGACACGGCTAATCATGATTAGTTTATACACTCTGCAGAGGTTTGCGCACTTTTCCCCACAAGACTCGATCTCCTCTGTTGGATTTCTCGCACTACATGATGTTTGAGAAACGGATGACCGAGACAGTCTTTCAGAAGCATTTACTCTTTACTCTGGGTAGATAGTTACACCTACTTTCCCCTACATCTGCTAGCCTACCACTGAAAGAGGTCATGCAACATACTCAACTATGCTAGAGCCCATAATAGCTTGTGGCTGCACACGGAAGTTTCTAGCATGAATAATCTTATGATCCCTTTGAGCCTGGGTGGCGAACCAAATGGACAGCACTGGTATATCCCCAGGTGCCCACAACCAATCCACCCAGATGTGTGTTTAAGTAGCCACCTTAAGTTAACCATTAATTAACAATCTCACATCTGTCATGGATACACTCAAACCCAATCCACGTCTACGAGCATAGCATGGCAATATAAGCATAGCGTAGAAGTAACTCCCAAGGTTTAATAATAAAGGGCAATAGGTTCTACCTCATCATCTACTTCCCAGTACCCACAAGTTAATCACATCCTAATCATGCAGTGTTTGAGGAGTGAAACTAATGCATAAAAACTGGGTAATAAAGGGATATGATCAAAGTGTGAACTTGCCTTGTACTGTTGATGAAGATCCTTCGCACTCATAATTCCTGATAGTTCTACTCGTCACACTCCGTTCAATCTAACATGAGCAAGCAATTGCATACATAAGCACTCATGCAAAAGAATCGAAGAAAAGATCTCGGAAAACTTCGAAAACTAGCAATTAACTCTTGCAACAGAAAACAATTTCTAACAGTACCAAAATTGGGTGGATTTGGTCTTATCAGAAAGTTTTGGTCAAGACCTTCAATTAGCAAAAAGAATCAATTAAATCGGAGTTACGAAACTCAAGTTATAGCCAAAACAAGTTTGAATATGAATCTGAATAAATTTCGAAATTTGAAAGTTGCAAAAAGTTTATTTGATAGATTCACTAGATAGGTGGAATCAAGACGAAAATGTAGGCGTTGGTTTTATCTAATTTGGATGAACAAGTAAAAAGTTATGGCTATTTGAAAAATCAGGGTCAAGCTGTTTTACGGAAGAAGAATAGCTATGGCTAAAAGAATTCTAGTTCTAAAATGTAAATACAGGGACTAATTGATAATCTAATTATTCTACCGTACTAGTCTAGAAATAATAAGCTACGGGAGAAAGAAAAAAAATACGAAAAAAGATACCTTTATAAGGTAGAGAAAAGACGACTTCTGAGAGAGGAGACAACTTTCAGAAGTCCCGCCAGAGAGAAAAAAATATATTTTTATTTAGTAAATCTAGTCAAACCAAAATATTGATTTAACCCGAATCGGATGATTTTTGAAGGCTCTATGGGTCTATATTTATAGGTGGAAAAGAGGTTTAGGAGTCAAGGGCTAGACAATGTGGGACTAAACATATGCATACGCAGATGAAATTGAAAAAAATCATGCGCATGGGCTAAGAATTCGGCCCGGCCGCGCGCGTACACTGCACGGCAGTTTTTTTTTAAATAAAATAAAATAAAATTGTAAACCTTAACGAAAATAAAAAGAGAAAAAGAAAATACGGGCCGGCCTGTCTACTAAGCTGCGCATATGGGCGATAAATAATTATTAGCCGCCCGTACAGTTTTTTTTAAATAGAGACAGAAAGGAAAAACTGAATAACGAAAATAAAAATAAAATTGTACATAGGCATATTATATATCAAAATTTTCAGAAAAATATTTCATAAATTATGAACATATTTTTAGTGTAAAATAAATTCCAAAAAAATTTAAATAAAGCGAACAGTACTAGTGGTTCATTTAAAAACCCAATAAAAAAATATTTTAAAATACCAAAATAATTTCAAATTTATTTCTCTCCATTTTTCTACTGTAGGGAATCATTTTACCCTAATTTCTATATATTTTATTTTTGGAGAAAAATAATTTGAATAAAAACCAAATAACTCCAAATTGAAAATACTTTCAAAGGGACTTTAAATTTGATTTCTTTGAAACTTCCAACTCTCTTTCTTAGCATTTGAAGAAGTCATTTTATCTTCTCTCATGAAACTCATTGAGTCGCATAAAGTTTCCGAAGTTGAAATATTTCCAAATGGAATTCAAATATTTTCAAAACCCCTTTTCATTTATTTAAATGGAAGAAGTCATATCATCTTCACTCGAGGATTTTGTGATGAAATGAATTTTAATTCATGGAGGTCATAAATGCAAGGTGAAAGTTTGGGAAAGTCATTTCATTCCCTCTCATTTAACTTTCAAAAAGTTTCAAATTTCACTCAATTTCACACAAACAACCACACCACAATCAAACAATCAATCAAAACTATTTATTTAATATAACATTCCAAAATTTAGAATTTTGGGATGTTACAAAAGAAACAGTCTTCGCAACACACATACTTGCGGCCTCAACTGGCTATACTCACTGCCAGAGCCACAAATGAGCCTACTCTTGCTGGGGCTCTCCTGGGGAACGCAGGCTGAGCCAACTTCCATCTTCATCGTCGGACACCACAATGGGTTGGGGCACAACTGCTTGGGTTGCGGCTGGAACTTGGCGGAACACATCTTGACGATGAAGACGATGAATAGCTCTGGCAGCATAACTTGGGTGGATGATGCCAGGTTGCCATGGGTTCACGGGCTGCGAGGGTAGCACTGGCTGTGAGGGTGGCACTAGTTGAGAAGGTGGCACTGGGTTTGGCAGTAGGGGAAGGGTGGTCTGGGATGCAGCTTGGCGGGCATCACGGTATGCTTCCGTAACAACCCGGGTGGTGTCACGGTCAATGGATTGGAACTCTCGAATAATGCCGGCAATTAGTAGTCCCTAGGCATCAATGAACTGAACCAGGTGAGCTACTGCCGGGTCGGCTTCACCAACTGCGCTGAAGAACTCGCAACCTGTATTGGACGAAGCGGGAAAATAGTGGAACTCCCTCATCTCCGCTACTTGCGGAAACTGGAAGCGAAGACGGGTGATGGCTTCCGCAGCAGCTGTCTGTACAGCCAAAGCAGTGGTGGGCATGGGTTTGCCCTTAAAAACCAAGGGCATCCCATCCTTTGCTGGACTTGGGCGGAGGAGCACCTTTGCCTCATATCGGCAAAGGTGAGGGACGGGTTCCGATTGGAACACCAAATACACTGGGGTAGTATTACAGCCAAGGGCTTGGGTGAGCATGATGGAAAGGATAGGTGAAAATCCGTCATAACCTTTGGCCACGGTTTGGCTATGGAACTTGTGCATTTTGGAAGAACTAGCCATGGCTGCTGGTTTGCGGATACTGGCCTGGGTTCTCCTACGGGGATCTGACTTACTGAATGGAGAGAGCTGCGGCTCACAGGTGGACGGGGTTAAATAGGCAGGCAAGCTAGAACACACCAGCATGGCCTGGATCCTTCTCGTGTCGGGCAGAAGATACGCCGGCACGGCCGACAGCTGGGTAGGGTCGCGGTCTAATCCAGGGACGGCTGGGGGATGGACAGCTGAGCAGGGACACGTCCATTCCGACTGCGCCGCCTGTTGATCAACAGTGGTCATGTCGGATGCCAGGGATGGGTCAAATCTATTGGGCTCACTACCGGGTAAAATATAGGGGTGGTTTGGTGCTAGGGTAACCTATAGCCAGCCTGGCTCTGATACCAAGTCTTGTGGCACCCCGATAGAGGGCCGACGTACGCCAGCCCCAGGATAAGACCTGGCGCACGTCAAAGACATGATACAGCAATTCTAGGCACAAAAATGGCTTTATTAAATAGAATGGAGTATTACAATACTGTTGCTTACAACAATATTACATAGCTCCAAGGCTAACTAAGACGGCAGCGAAGGTCTTGGTTCAGCGGTGACATCGTCTCTGGTTGGGCTCCATAACTCACAGGACTGGCTGGGTTACGATCTAGCATGACGAATCTTCTCCTGCAACTGGCCACGTGCAAGGCCAGGTGAGTACTTTGAATGTACTCACAAGACAACCAAATACATAGCATCCAAACAAGCAGATGACAAAGCAAGCCATATGCTATGCAAGAATTCATTCTAAACATGACATGGAATTAACAAGAAAACATGAATCAAGCATGGCGTAGCATACCTATCTAGCATTATTAATCATCATGTCGTAGCAAGATTATCTGGCATGATTAAACATCTAGCAGCATTGATCATCACGACATAACGGGGTTATCTAGCAAAGTAACTACTGAAGTAAAGTACAGTAAAGTATGCATCAAGTAAATAGTCCATATTCCGAATATTCTCATGATACAATCTGAAACTGATCCAAATCCAAGTCTCTCGGTCATCTGACCATCTCTTCCATAGCCCTCCCATGGCTATCATACCATATTCCTGACAACATCTGCTGTCCATGCAGGACAGGTTCTTTCACCATCATTACGGTTGATCGCCTAACGAGGTCTGGACGGGCTGTCCAATACCGTGGACGCAGCTATTCGAATAGATTTTACACTCTACAGAGGTTGCGCACTTTACCCACACTATGGAGTACTGACCTCGTGATCCCATTCGGGTGGACCAGCATTGCTCCAACGAAACCTGTCTGACCCGTGACTCTCCCATCGTACCACCGGCAATCATCCTCCCCCGGAGTCAAGCCCTAGGTGGCCCCTGTGTCACCCCGTGACACCTGCCACCGTCGTGGCCAAACTAAACTGTCCCAAACGGGGACGGGTACCCAAACAACTCAACTGGGCTCACAGGGTTATCGCCGCCTACCGGGCCAGGGCAGCGCGCGCGCATAACCCTCCCTCTTTGGAGGTACCGGTGAAAGAGCACGCGATCAGACCAAGTCAAGGCCGTCCCATACCGGCAAATGTGGTTGCACGGATAAGCCCGGACAGGTGACTCTGATCAACCGACTAGGTTTATAAATATATCTCCATCATCCCACCATTACCTTAACAATTATAAGTGTGAATAGCCACTTAACATCAGCATAGCAGAATCATTACAACGTTGACAAACATGGCAAGATATCAGATCATGGTACTCACATGATAACGGTATTCAAAATATTGTTACTAGCATGGCAGGCCATGGCATGGAAACAAGGCATGATATTAGATGAAACGTAATGCTAACATCTAAAGCAGATGACATAACAGGTGTATGCAAGTGCAGGCTAACAGGTGATACAGATGTATTACAATGAAGACCCAGGATGCAAGAAAAGTCATCACACATGTCCGGAGCTCATGGAAGAGGTTGGCTTGCCTGGGGTAGAGGAATACAACGGGTGGAAGTGCAATAAAACTCCGGAAAGAATTGTCGGAAAAGTTTCCCTCTCGGAGGGGCTGATCAAAGGGCAAGGGCAAAATGGTCATTTTCACAGTGTGAAAACATTATGAAAGTGACGGCATCGGAACGGGCTCGTCGATCTGAAGACATGGGCGTTGGTTTTACCTTAATCGGAGTTACAGTCGCGGAGTAACGGCCGTTCGTTCGTTAAGCGATAAAATAGACAAAAACTGTCCGTTTCAGTGCTTAACGAACGAACGTTTGCAAAATAACAGGTTCGGCTGGCAGCTGAGAATTTGAAAGCGCCTTTTCAGAAATACGCTTTCGGTAACCGAAAACGCGTTTCCCGAACTGCGCTTCCACTTACTGCGGCTGGGCCCGGGTTGACTTTTTCCTCCGGCTGACATGTGGGCCCCGCCTTATCTCCTTCCTCTCTCTTTTCCTGGTCGCTTTCTTCCTCGACAGAGACAGGGAAGCGCCCCGGCCGCTCGGCTTCGTTGGCGTAACAGCCGCACGGCGGCGCGGGAGGGCCGGCTGGCGCGCGCAGGGGCACCACCGTTCCCAGCCGCGTCCGAGGGTAGTCGCAGCCTCGCCTGGGATGGCCTGTGGCACTACCGCCACTGACAGGAGAGCGGCTGCCGACGGGCAGCAGAGAGGCCGCGCCGGCAGGGTTTCCCCGGCGTAGAGTGGGACGGCAGCGGCTTGCGGGGACCCAGGGGAGGCCGAGGCGCAGAGGAGAGGGGAAGGGCAGAGCTGGGGCGCTGGACTGCTCGAGGGGATCGGCGGCGGCAAAGTGCGACCATGGGCGAGGAGAAGAGCTCGGGAGCTCGGGTGGGAGAAATGGGAGATGGCTTGCCAGGCAGGGGAGCTCGGGCATGCATTTATAGCTCGGGGACGAAGCTAGCCAACGATGGACGGAGCTCCGAGAAGCTCCTCGCCGACGACCGAGGCTTCGAGCGCTCCACCAGCTAGGGGACGAGGGGAAGAGGCCTCTGGATGGATCACGCACGCGCTAGGGATCTCTACGACACTACTAGACATGCTGGAACCTGCTGGAGACGAGCTCCCGTCAACTCCAATGCACAGAGCACCAATTTGGCACGCTCTGCCCGTGGTCACCGTGTGGCCACGGCGTTGCCACGCCGCACATGAAGTCAAACCATGTCTAGGCTATTCACCGTCCTACTCTGAGTTGACCTATGCGTCTGAATGACCTGAGAGAGGCCTGAGGTGACTGCACCATGGTCAAACAGTTGCTAACAACGACCTTTTTGTGCTGTGGTGTGGCCACCGCATTGATCACCTTGGCTGGATCTTGGGCATGAGCTAATCATACACTAAGATGAACATGATCACAAAGTTTCAGCATAAATGGATAACTCCAACTGGTACTTCCTTTGTAACCATGCACTCTGGCCAGAAATGAAGATGAGGAAGTAGGGGTCAAATGGATGAATGGATTTGGATGCTTCTTGGTGTAGAGTGATGATATGGTCGTAGGAACTATCTGGAAAAGTTTCAACTCAAATTGATCATCTATGAGGGTACTTCCTTCACAGAGATGCAATCTAAACAGAAACTTAGATAATTTACTAAGGAAGATTGGCTAGATGGAATGGGCTGGTTTTTGGTATCCATGGGTAATATATCATAATTAATCCCCCTACAAAATTTCAGCCCAAGGAGATCAAGGAATCAAGCACTTCCTTTGCAAACTGAAAATCTAAACAGAATTTGCAAAGTGGTGTTGTGATCAAAATTTAATGGGTGAAACTTGAGATGTTGATGGAAATGGTGAATATAGGGATAGTACAAGCTCCACAATTTATTTGGGATTTTTCCTAGCAACCAAAATGGTAGTTCCTTTGGAAAGGCCCCAAATTGAAATATTGGCTTAAAATAGGAAAATGCAATTTCCCCTATTTAATTATGGCCAATATTTTTATGTGAGCTTAATATGATCACAAAGAATATCTCCACAAGTTTTCATGAACTTTGGAGATGGATAGATATTTTTCTGGATTTAATTCCTCGGAAAGGCAGAAAAAGGAATTAATTCTAGATGAGAAATATTGCATATGACTTGGCAATATTTTAGCACATCTAGGGTTTATGAGTGAAGGATGATCTCCAGAAATTTTGGGAGGATCAACTGAGCAAAGAAAATGGTAGCTCCTTTGTAAACACAAAGGCAGGATTTCCAGTTCCGATATTTTGGAACTAGGGTTTAAATGAGGTTCGGGGCTTACTGACGGAAACTTGACTGGCACAAGAGAATTGGAAAGGCACTGAGAGGTTGAGGATTGTCTGGATTCACCTGGTTACTCACCAGATTCTAGAGGAAAAATTCGGGAGAGAAAAGCTAGGAAGGAATAACAGCACAAAAATCGATAACCCGATTTTTGGGGTGCTACATCCTTGTTGGGTTCAACACTCTTACTTATCGAAAGGACTACGATAGATCCCCTATACTTGTGGGTCATCAGCGAGTCATGCCTGGAAGGACTGTTTCATCATGCGAGAGTACATGTATTACAGTTTTAACCAGAATCATGGTAACAATAATGGCCCACCCGGCGGGTCAGGATCAGGTTCACAATGGCCCGACTTTGGGGGTGGCGGTTCAAATTCTGGTTATCAAGGCCAGGGGAGTCAGGGTGGTTATAACCAACAATCTGGTCAGGGTAACCAGCAGCAAGGTAATCAGTCAGGGTATCAGAGTAATCCAAAACAGCTCAACAGTGGCCAGTATCATGTTTTCACCACAAGTCTTTGCAAGCGAGATCAGAAGGTTCATAAGCATGCGGTCAGTGCAGTTGAGCCGGCGGTGCCGCAATACTTGAGGTGGTCAGAGTATCCAATCACATGGCGTCAGGAGGATCACCCACCCCGGGTTGAGAATCCGGGTCATCTGGCATTGGTTGTAGCCCCTCAGGTCGTGGGTTATAAATTCACTAAAGTACGCATGGATGGTGGCAGCAGTATCAACATCCTGTATTATGACACCTTTTGCCGGATGAACTTAACTGACAAGGATCTTAAGCCGTCTTCTACAGTTTTCCATGGTGTGGTGCCTGGTAAGTCGGCGTATCCTGTTGGAAAGATTGCCTTGGAAGTTGCTTTTGGTGATGACTATGACTACAGAGCAGAGATGATATGGTTTGAAGTGGTTAAGATCAAGAGTCCATAGCATGCTCTGTTTGGGCGGCTGGCTTATGCCAAGTTTATGGCTCGACCTTGTTATGTCTATTTACAGCTTAAGGTGCCAGGGCGTAAGGGCATAATTACAGTCCATGGTGATCGGAAAATCGCTCTGGAATGTGAGGAAGGAGATGCAGCTTATGCAGAGTCGTCTTGTGCCACTGAGGATCTTAAATTTTATAAGGACAATGTTGACCCGGCTGATATGACCCCTTTGAAGAAGCCCACCACTAAGCAATACCCTTTGTTGAAGTTTAAGTCGACTGATGACACTAAGCAGGTTGACTTTGTGCCCGGCGACTCATCTCAGTAGTTCACAGTGGAGGCTAATATGGATCCTAAATAGGAAAGCATGCTCATCGAGTTTATCCGTGAGAATCGGGACATCTTTGCATGGAAACCATCTGACATGCCGGGTGTACCGAGAGAATTCGTTGAGCACACTCTTAATGTGGATCCTAATTTTAAGCCAGTCAAGCAATTCCTTCGTTGTTTCAATGAAGAGCGACGTAAGTCCATTGGAGAGGAGGTAGCCGGACTCTTAGCAGCTGGGTTTATTGTGGAACTCTTTCACCCTGAGTGGTTGGCTAACCCTGTGCTTGTACTCAAGAAGAATGGCACATGGCGTATGTGTGTTGACTACATAGATCTTAACAAGGCTTGTCCAGCTGATCCATTTGCTCTCCCTCATATTGACCAGATTATTGATGCCACGGCGGGTTGTGAGAGTTTATGTTTCCTGGATGCTTATTCTGGTTATCATCAGATCAAGATGGCTATTAAGGACCAAGAGAAGATGTCTTTTATCACCCCTTTTGGAGCCTTCTGCTATGTTTCTATGCCTTTTGGGCTTAAGAGTGCTCAGGTGACTTATCAACGCTGTGTTCAGAATTGCTTTCACAGTCAGATTGGGCACAATGTACATGCTTATGTGGATGATATTGTGGTCAAGTCTAGAAAGAAGGAGACTCTCCTAGACGACCTGAAGGAGACTTTTGACAATCTCCGGGTCTATAAAATGATGCTTAACCCGGCCAAGTGTGTCTTTGGTGTGCCTGCAGGTAAACTATTGGGTTTTTTGGTCTCAGAGAGGGGTATGGAAGCTAACCCGGAGAAGATTAATGCGATCACTTCACTTGCTAAGCCGGCGTGTGTCAATGACGTCAGCGCTTGGCGGGTCGTATCGTGGCTTTGAGCCGGTTTATAAGTCACCTGGGAGAGAAGGCAATTCCTTTATACCAGATGATGAAGAAGACAGATCACTTTGTCTGGAGTGATGTGGCTAATGAGGCATTTGAGGTACTCAAAAAACAGCTAGCTGAGCCGCCTGTCCTTGCGGCTCCCATTGAGAAAGAGCCTTTGCTCCTGTATGTGGCGGCTAATAGCAAGGCTGTCAGTGTGGCGGTTGTTGTGGAGCGCAAGGAGGCGGGTAAGGAGTACCCAGTCCAGCGGTCGGCTTATTATGTCAGTGAGGTGTTGATTGAGTCCAAGCAATGATATCTACATTGGCAGAAACTGGTATATGGGGTGTTCATGGCGAGTCGCAAGCTGAAGCATTATTTTCTTGGTCATCCTATTACTATGGTCAGCTCTGCTCCCTTAGGAGACATTATTCAAAATAGGGAGGCCACAGGCCGGGTTGCTAAGTGGGCGATCGAACTTGGACCTCATGGTTTGAAATATGTGCCAAGAACGGCCATCAAGTCTCAGGCTCTGGTGGATTTCATCAATGATTGGATAGAGTTGCAGACACCTGAGGAAAGCCCTAACAACACATATTGGACAATTCACATTGATGGGTCCAGGCAGTTGGAAGGCTCGGGGGCTGGAGTTATTTTGACTTCCCCACGAGGTGATAAATTTTGTTATGTTTTAAGGCTAATGTTTCCTTGTACTAACAATGCAGCTGAATATGAGGCTTTACTCCATGGCCTGTGTATGGCCAAAGAGATGAATTTAAGCCGGGTCAAGTGTCTGGGCGACTCAGACCTTGTGGCTCATCAAGTCTCAGGCACGTGGGATTCCAAAGACTCGCTCATGGCGGCTTATCGCCGGGCGGTTGACAATATTGCTGGCCATTTCAAGGGTTATCAGGTGGATCACCTTGATCAACGGAAGAACGAGGCGGCTGATGCCCTAAGCCAGCTTGGATCTCAACGTAAGCCAGTGCCTCCTAATGTATTTCTTGATGTATTGCACAATCCCTCGGTCAAGTTGCCATCCGAAGAAGACCTTGCTGTTCCTGACCCAGAGGCGCAATTGGTGGCGGCTCTCCATGCTATTCCTGATTGGACGCTTCCCTACTTGGCCTATATGACCCGGGGCGAATTACCTGAGGATGAAACTTTGGCAAGGCAAATAACCAGGAGGTCTAAATTTATGACTATCTCAACGGCGAGTTACACCGATGCAGTGTGACAGGCCTGTTCCAACATTGTGTTTCGCCTAAAGAGGGCCGTGAGATCTTACAAGAGATTCATGAAGGTGATTGTGGTCATCATGCCAGCTCTAAGTCTTTAGTAGCTAAAGCTTTTCGTCACGGGTTTTACTGGTTGACGGCTCATGCTGATGCAGAGGATATCGTTAGCAAGTGCGACGGGTGTCAAAAATTTGCAAGACAGGCTCATGTGCCGGCTCAAGAATTGCGTATGATTCCAATAACTTGGCCATTTGCAGTTTGGGGGCTTGATATGGTTGGACCATTCAAGAGGTCTAAGGATAAAAAGACCCACCTTTTGGTGGTGGTTGACAAGTTTACCAAGTGGGTTGAGGCGGAGCCAGTTAGCAATTGTGAGGCGGCCACAACTGTTCAGTTTGTTAAAAAGTTGATTTTCTGTTTTGGATACCCTCATAGCAAAATCACTGATAATGGCACTAATCTTTCTAAGGGTGCTATGAAGGAGTTCTGTCAAACAGAGCATATTCGTCTTGACGTTTCTTCAGTGGCTCATCCACAGTCTAATGGACAGGCAGAGCGAGCTAATCAAGAAATTTTGAGAGGCATCAAGCCCCGGCTCATGTTTCCTTTGAAGCGAACACCGGGTTGTTGGGTTGAGGAGTTACCTTCAGTGCTTTGGAGTATCAATACCACCCCCAACAGATCAACAGGCTATACGCCTTTCTTTATGGTTTATGGTGCAGAGGCGGTTCTCCCAAGTGACATCCGTCATGACTCGCCTAGAGTGGCGGCTTATGTTGAAGCTGATAATGAGACGGCACGTCAGAACTCACTTGATGCTCTGGATGAAGAGCATGACCTTGTGGCGGCTCGTTCGGCGATATATCAGCATGATCTACATCGCTATCATAGCCGTAGAGTTCGAGGCGGGGCTTTTCAAGAGGGCGACTTAGTACTCCGTTTGATTCAAGATCACACAGGGATGCATAAGCTTTCTCCTCCTTGGGAAGGGCCTTTTGTGATCAGCAAAAATCTCAATAACGAGTCTTACTACCTCATTGATATACGAGAGCATAAGGATTCACGCAAGTCGGTAGAGGAGACCCGCCGGCCATGGAATATTACTCATCTTCAGCCTTACTACACTTGAGCCACCGGCTCTTATCCTTTGTACATACATTTGTCAATGTATATCTTTTATGATCAATATAATAAAGCCGGCATCCCTGAAATTCAGGGCTTCTGTCGTTTCATTTTTGTGCATCTGAGTCTTTGTTATTTGATCATAAGGTCACTTGGGGGCTTCCAACCCACCGGGTTTAGCTTTCATACCCTCTTGACCGGCCTGAGTTGCCACATTATGAGTTACACCTGCCTGTTTGCAACGTGCTACTCCACCAGGTGACCCGCCAAACTCTTAAAAAGTCAATCTTTTTTAAGACCCTGAACTTGTTAAGGTTAATACGACGGCTTGTGTCACGTGAGAGCCGGCATACAGTGAGCTAGGATAAACTCAACGGCTATGCGGCCTTGAAAGCAAAAGGCCTATGAGCCCGGCCTAACAAAAAATTGAGATTTTTTGTATCTCTCTTTTGGAATTTTTTTGGATGTTTTTATCTTAAGTTTTTGCTTTTGTGCAAATTTTGACTACCCGGGTCGTGAGGCTCCGGGTTATGATGCTCATATTTGAGTATTTCGGGTTGTCACCCACCTTGGCTTTTAACTTTAAGTCACCGGTATGTTTTGGCTTGAATAGGCGTGATTATGATTTTCTTCAGTAGTCATATAAGGCTACCTGTCTTTGGGTTGTAACCCGCCCTGGCTTTTGACTTTAAGTTGCCAACACATAAGTTGATTGGTCTTCTGCAGGATATGCAAGACTGTAGATAAAAATAAGTGTCATGGAACGGCTCATATATAAGATCACATCAGGCATGCAATAAAGTTTAGCTGCCGGATTAAAAGTTGAGATCAACATGCACGAAGGCATGACAAGGCGGATCATTGTCTTATGCTACCCTATTACAAGACTTCAAATTTAGCCCAAAAGATTTTGAGTCAAGTGTTTTTTTTGGAGCTGCACTCCTAAAACCCGGCTTCGGAGCCGTCCGGCTTACGATCACCCCCGTTCAGTTATCTTCTTGGCGCTTTGAAGATTCTGAGTCATCCCGCACTGGCTCTTCCTCGTCGACCATCTGGAGATCAGCCGATGTCCAGTCGATGCCGGTTAAGGCCTCGAAGGTGGCTTCATCATTAAGAACAATGGAATGATCAACATCAGGGGCGAAGGTATGCTTACGCCTTGGAGGAATAAGGTCCATGACATCATGAGAAGGCGGCTTAATCTTGTTGTTGTTATCATCATAAGCCGGCGTGTATTTGTTCAGATTCAACTCTTCTATGAGTTTGCATGCCACGGGCCGCATCTCCCTAACGCATTGGTTGAAGTCTTTTTCTTCAAAGCTTGACCCATCATATTTAAACTCTGGGCATCCAGTGGCTATCTCCTTCGGGTCAAGTTCTGACTGCCACGCTTTGGCTCGGCCTAGTGCAACAATAGCTCCTACGCGGGCGGCTGATAATTTGTGTTCTTCAATTTGAGCCGGTGCAGTTGAGAATTGTTCTAGCACAGTCTTGATCTAGGTTGGAGGCTTTTTCCCACCTGACAGGGCGACAAGGCTGCGAAGGGTGCCAGTGTACAACTATTCAGTCAAAGAATAAACCGCCTTCAGTTTGAGTAGCATATTCTGACCAAGACTAGCGTCTGGGGCCTGTTCAAGTTTTTTGCACGAGAGTCGCCAGGTGGGTTAGGAAGTATATGTTATGAATTGCAGATAGGTTAAGGAAATATTAAATAAGTAATGAGTTGCATATGAAGCTTACCAAAGATGGCGGCTGACATTTGAGAAATATGTTATTTTAAGCCGGCCAACTCTTCGGTTATCGGCTTAAGGTCAGCCTCAGCATCTTCTGCTCTCTTCAGCAGTGTAGCCTTGTCAGTCTCCCAGGCGGTTCTCTCAGCATCAAAACCCTCCTTGATTTTCTCAATTTCCTCCAGGGAAGATTTCAACTTTGACTCGGCCTTGGAAGTTTCAGCCTGTTGCAGCTGAATATTCTTTTCTAAGTCGCCAAGATGCGACTCTTTCACCTTCAACTCCTCCCGCAATACAATATTGAAGCAATGGTTACCATACAAGGAGCAACTTTTAGTGATACAATTACATTAAGTACCAAGCACATTGCAAGCAATATACTTGGCACTTGGGGGCTAATGTAGGTCATTTCAGTTTCTGATTGAGACCCGGCTCATCCTTGCCAGCTTAAGCCGGCCCTTGGGGGCTACATGTTTGATTCTATAAAGGTCATTGAGACCCGGCTCATCCTTGTCAGCTTAAGCTGGCCCTTGGGGGCTACATGTTTGATTCTATAAAGGTCTCTGAGACCCGACTCATCTTGTCAGCTTAAGCCGGCCCTTGGGGGTGATTCTATTAAAGTCATCAAGACCCGACTTGTCTTTTCAAGACAAGCCGGCCCTTGGGGGCTACACTTTGGAAATTTTATAAGTCTAAAGCTTAGTCAGCATTCTTCCTACACTTTAGACTTGGGGGCTAGTATGGATATACATATACGCACAAGACTAAACAGAGGTTGGATATTTACCTCATACTTTTGTTTCATCAACTCAACCAGCCCGGCTTCCATATCCCGACTTGTATTAAGGCAGCTCAGATAGCCCGCGTACACATCACCTGCACTGAAGGAGGAATAGCTCTCCAGGTCCAGCTTATCTTTGCCTTTCTCCAGTGAAGGTGTTTCTTCCTTGGCTGAATGCTTGGCTAGGACTCTGGAGGCCTCGGGCGGCTTAAAAGCTGACCCGATAACAGTGACATCATCAGCGTTAGTAGCAGGGCTCTTGATAGTGGACTTGGCAGGACTGGGCGGCTTAGGGCTCGGCGGGTCATGACTGGCAGCTGGGTTAATACCAGTGTCCATTTGTTCAAGGACGGTAGCATCAATTGATGGTGGCGGGTCTTTGACAGGCTCTTCAGGATCTTGAATGAGGGGCTCAGAAATTTCTGTTATCTGCTTCTCTGGTTCAGCAGCTTTGGGATCCTTTGAAGACCCGCCCAGCTTTTGTTTCTTGCCCGCCTTGGCAACACCTCTGCGACAAGGATACAAAGTTTATAAGTATATCATTACAAGTCATTTATGAACAAATAAAAATACTTACCCCTGGGCAATCTTGAAAGTGGGCATTTGAGTCCCGGTAGAGTCGCCGGATGACGAAGGCGTCCCCTGATAATTTGAGTCGGAAGAATTAAGAGGTTGACAATTGAGACCAGCCTTTGGATAGGAAAGAGTCGGGCTATGAGGCACCTCATTTCGACGCTTTCGAGGAGCTGGGGTGTTGGGTAAGCCGGCCAGGAGATCTTCAGTGGCGTCACTTCAGGTCTTACGCCTTAATTCATGTTGCCGTTTCTTCAAAAGAAAGTTGGGATCCAAATAAGCAAGAGGGTGAGAAAACCTTACTTTTCGGGTGGCCCGCCGAGTTTTCTTTCTTAGCAAGGGTTCTGAGTCGGAGGAAATTATAGTTACCTCTGCTGCGTCTGCATGACTGGTCTCTGCCTCTTCCTGAGAGGAATTAGCGTCAATAAGTTGCATAAAAAGAAAGCCAAGGGAATCAAGTTCTACCTCCGACTCATCATCAAGATGGAGCAGCTCGTCGGCTGATGGTTTCTTGCGATGACCCGGACCCTTAGTCTTTGTTTTAGGTTTCTTGGTTGGGGTGGCGGCTTGAAGTTTCTTTCTCCAGAAAGGAGAGTCGGCCTGTATACATGTGAGAAAATAGTTGAAATGAGTAAAAAATTAAAGAGATAAGTAAACAGGATGAAGTTTGGTCTGATTGCTTACAGGAGGAGCCGGGTAAAGTGTGCAGAAAGGATTCAATCCCACTTTGCTGTAGTTTTCCACAGAATCGCCGAGCAGCGTCTTGACCATCTCATTGATCTCTTTATCAGTCAGATGAGCATGATTGTAGCACTGCAAGTCTTTGGGGTCACCGTTGTACTGACACATTAGGCTGCTGCGCCAGCTCAATGGTAAAATCGTCCAGGCAACCCAGCAGCGGACTAGATCAACTCCGGTTAAGCCATTGGCGAGCAAGGCCCTTATCTTTGAAAAAGTGGCGGCAAAGGGGGTGCGCTCGGCAACAGTTAAACGACCTAGAAGCTGGCCGGTGGTGGTGAGCCGGTAGGAACGGAAACCCAGCAAGGGGTTCTCTCCAGCTGGGGAGGTGTCTCTACAGTAGAACCAGGTAAAATTCCAGTCCTTGGGATGAATGGGCAGGGCGGCTGAAGGAAAGACTATGTCTCTTCGTCTTTGGATGGAAATGCCTCCGAGTTCAAGAGTGGGCGCATCTGACATCTCAGTTTGGCGGTTGATGTAAAAATAATCCTTGAACAGAACAACAGTCCTAGAAGAATTTTGAACCAGGCGGTGAGAAGCCACAGAATAGGTGGTCCGTGAAAATCACAACTTCACCCACCTGGGGCTAAGGGGGACATTCAAAGCCTGGAACCCGCCAATGGACGACCTCCTTGGTGGGTAAAACTCCCATGGTCATGAAGTCATTGAGTGTGCTCTCCGTGACTTTGGAGACGATCCAGTCGCAAGAGGTGGGGGTCTTAGTCATGATGGCGAGTTAAAAGCTATGGCCTGAGAATAAAAGTATGGTGGGTCAATATTACGATGGTAAGCCGCCTAAATGGTTACCATGACAATTTAGTGGCTGCAGATAGGTTTTGGATATAAGGTTAATCATTATTATGGAGCATGGAAAAATCATAAGTCGCCCTTGTGAGGGGATAACACAATTCTCAGGTTGATTGACATATGGCGGGTCAAGTTGTGGCAGTTTAAACTGGTTAGATGCTGGCGGGTTACAAGTTTATTGATAATCCGTCCAGGTGCTGGCGGGCTATAAATTCATGATTAAGATCAGTCAGGTGCTGGCTGATTACAAAGTTACCGTTATAAGCTGCCCAAACAAAGAATGGCGGGTCAATTATCTATGGATTCAAGGTTGCTGAAATTTTGCTAAGTATTGGGTAAACAAGTTTTGCAGATCGCAACTACAATTACGGATCTGTGGTAGTTTGAAAAAGGAAGCATAATTTTTGACCTAGAGTGCGGCAGTGGAAGAACTACACAAGCTATATCAATTCTGAATGGGAAGAGATCTATCCAGATGCAAGATAAGGGCTAAAACTGCTACCGCCCCACGTCTACTTAGTTTTTGGATTGAACTATGTTCTCTAAGCGGAAGTTGGATGAACTTGGGAGAACCGCGATGAACAGGTTGATGAACTACATAAACTACTATAACCTAATGCGGATCTGAAGCAGAAAAAGAGGAATACCTGATGGAGCTAAAAAAGAGCGGGGGTGCGCCACAATTATCTGGTTCGGTCAGGTTGATGCAGCGGCCTTTGTCGAAGTCACTGGTGAAGAACGGTCAGAGCGGCGGAGGCTACGAGGAGGAAGAAGTAGAGGTGAAGGGGGTAAAAGTGAAAACGGACCCCCCGTGCCAATTTATAAGGAAAAATCGGTGAACAGTAAAATGGCATGTGCGGAAATCAACGGGACGTCATGATTATCTTAACATAGGAGGCGCCTCGATTCTCGGACAACTAGTTAAGGCAAAAAGATCCGTTGTGATGTCACAGGTTTTTTTTGAATTTATTTTGCATGACATCATGGCGGGTCATGGTGATCTATTCAAGATTAAATATTGGGAAGAATTAAAAAAGACTAGCCAATTGAAGATGAAGATTGACATGAACAAAGTTCAAGTCAATCTGGGGCCTAATGTTGGGGATATAACCCCGCGGTATGACTCGCCCAGAAGGGGCTGGGTCACACCGTCGGCGACTCAATAGAGAAAGCCTAAATAGGCCCAAGAAGAGAAGATATGAAGACTGGAGGCGGCTCATGAAGCGAGCCTGTTGAAGGCCCAAGACTAGGCGATGGCGCTGTAACCCAGAGATGTGAGCCGCTCGTTGGCGGCTTGCCTAGCTAGGCAAGGCGACTTAGAACCCGAGTTGGACACGTTGTGTGATCCGGCTTGCTCTTGTAAGCCCAGGGCCTCGATCTGTGACATCAAGGCGAGACCCTGCGGCGGGTAAACTCAAGAAACAATCGATCGATAGCTAGGACAAGCGATTCCGCTCCCCTGTAATTGATATCCAATCAATACAACACAAAGCAGGACGTTGGCTTTTACCTCGTTGTCAGGGGCCGAACCTGGGTAAACTCGTGTATCTCGTCCCGATCAACCCCTTTAAGCTAACCTACGTTGCGATGGCTCCACGCTTAAGTCCTTTCACAAGGACATCTGCCGTGACAAAACCACGACAGATCCGGATGACTCTAAGTCACAAACCGGATACGTATTTATATTGAATGGTGGAGCTATCAGTTGGTGCAGTTCCAATCAAAGCGTCGTGGCGGGATCTATGTGTGAAGCAGAGTACATAGCTGCTTCGGAAGCAGCACATGAAGGAGTCTGGATGAAGGAGTTCATATCCGATCTGGGTGTAATACCCAGTGCATCGGGTCCAATGAAAATCTTTTGTGACAACACTGGAGCAATTGCTTAGGGAAGGAATCCAGTTTTCACAAGAGAACCAAACATATCAAGAGACGCTTCAACTCCATTCATGAAAAGGTCAAGGATGGAGACATAGAGATTTGCAAAATACATAAGGATCTGAATGTAGTAGACCCATTGACTAAGCCTCTTCCGCGAGAAAAACATGATCAACACCAAGAATCCATGGGTGTTAGATTCATTACAATGTAATCTAGATTATTGACTCTAGTGCAAGTGGGAGACTGATGGAAATATGCCCTAGAGGCAATAATAAAGTTGTTATTATTATTATATTTCCTTATTCATGATAAAGGTTTATTATTCATGCTAGAATTGTATTGATCAGAAATTTAAATACATGTGTGAATACATAAACAAATACCGTGTCCCTAGTAAGCCTTTACTAGACTAGCTCGTTGATCAAAGATGGTTAAGGTTTCCTAACCATGGACATGTGTTGTCACTTGATAACGGGATCACATCATTAGGATAATGATGTGATGGACAAGACCCATCCGTTAGCTTAGCATATGATCGTTCAGTGTATTGCTATTGCTTTCTTAATGTCAAATACATATTCCTTCGACTATGAGATCATGCAACTCCCGGACACCGGAGGAATACCTTGTGTGCTATCAAACATCACAACGTAACTTGGTGATCATAAAGATGCTCTACATGTATCTCTGAAGGTGTCTGTTGAGTTGGCATGGATCGAGATTAGGATTTGTCACTCTGTGTATCGGAGAGGTATCTCTGGGCCCTCTCGGTAATACACATCACAAGAAGCTTGCAAGAAAAATGACAAAGGAGTTAGTTACAAGATGATGTATTATGGAACGAGTAAAGAGACTTGCCGGTAACGAGGTTAAACTAGGTATGAAGATACCGACGATCGAATCTCGGGCAAGTAACATACCAACAGACAAAGGGAATTACGTATGTTGTCATAACAGTTCGACCGATAAAGATCTTCGTAGAATATGTAGGAACCAATATGGGCATCCAGGTCCTGCTATTGGTTATTGACCGGAGAGGTGTCTCGGTCATGTCTACATCATTCTCGAACCCGTAGGGTCCGCACGCTTAACGTTCGTTGACGATATAGTATTATATGAGTTATGTTATTTGGTGACCGAATGTTGTTCGAAGTCCCGGATGAGATCACGGACATGACGAGGAGCTCCGAAATGGTATGGATGTAAAGATTGATATATAGGACGATGCAATTTGGACACCGGAAAGGTTTCAGGATGCACCGGGTAACCATCGGATCACCGGAAGGGGTTCCGGGAGGCCCCGGGAGGTCTATGGGCCTAATGGGCCAAGGGGAGGCACACACCAGCCCACAAAGGGGCTGGCGCGCCCTCTCCCTGGCCGCCGGCCCTAGAGAAGGAGAAGGGGGAGGGCTAGCCCCTCCAGCCTTCCCCTCCTCATTGGAGAAAGGAAAGGGGGGGCAGGCGCCAACTCCTCCCGCCTTCTCCCTGGCGCCAAACAAGGAAGGAGGCGCCATAGGGTAGGAGCCCACGGGGGCCGGCCGGCCACCTTGGGATGCCCCTTGGCTGTCTCCCCTCCCCCACAGAGGGGGCGCCACACAACCCCATGACAATCTCTTAGCCGTGTGCGGCGCCCCTCTGCACAGTTTAGTCCTCCGTCCAGTTTTTTCGCAGTGCACGGCGAAGCCCTACGGGAACGAGTTCACCATCACCGTCACCACGCCGTCGTGCTGCCGGAACTCATCTACTACTTCGCCCATCTTGTTGGATCAAGAAGGCGAGGACGTCATCGAGATGAACGTGTGCTGAACGCGGAGGTGCCATACGTTCGGTACTTGATCGGTTGGATCACGAAGGTGTTCGACTACATCAACCGCGTTAATCAACGCTTCCGCGTTACGGTCTACAAGGGTACATAGACACACTCTCGCCTCTCATTGATATGCATCTCCATGGATAGATCTTGCGTGTGCGTAGAATTTTTTTTGTTTTCCATGCAACGTCCCCAACAATTATTGCAAACACTATTACCAATATCATATTCATCATGAGGCTTAAATAAATTTTCAAGATCATAAGAAGCATTATCACCCCAATCATGATCATTGCAATAAGTAGTGGACATAACAAAACTAGCATCCCCAAGCTTGGGGTTTTGCATATTATTAGCACAATTGACATCAATGGAATTTATAATAACATCATTGCAATAATGCTTTTCATTCAAGGGGCTATCATGAATTACGTTATAAATTTCTTCTTTTAGCACTTCATCACAATTTTCAGATTCATGAATTTCAAGCAAAACTCCATAAAGATAATCTAGTGCACTCAACTCACTAGCAATTGGTTCATCATAATTGGATCCTTTAAAAATATTTGCAAGTGGATGAGGATCCATAAGCTTTTTATTCTTGATTTCCAATAAACACACAATTATGCCAAGCGAACAAGCAAACAAACCAAGTATGACATAAAGGCAAACGAAAGAAGGCAAATATTTTTGTGTTTTCCTGAAAACATTTTAGAAGCGAGGGAGAGGAAAACGAGAGGCAAATGGCAAATAATGTAAGTGCAAGAGATGAGAGTTTATCGTAGGTACTTGGTAGGCTTGATGTAGAACCTCCCCGGCAACGGCGCCAGAAATTCTTCCTGCTACTTCTTGAGCTTGCATTGATTTTTCTCTTGAAGAGAAAGGGTGATGTATCAAAGTAGAGATAAGTATTTCCCTCAGTTAAGAACCAAGGTATCAATCCATAGGAGGTACAAGCAACTCCCCAATATATGCACCTGCAAAAACTAACAAACACTTGCACACAACGTGAAAAAGGGGTTGTCAATCCCTTCACGGTCACTTGCAAGAGTGAGATCTAATAGAGACAGATATAAAAGATAAATAAAAGTCAAAACAAAGTAAATATAAATAAATTGCAGCAAGGTATTTTTAGGTTTTTGGTTTTATAGATCTGAAAATATATGATGGAAAATAGACCCGGGGGCCATAGGTTTCACTAGAGGCTTCTCTCTTGAAGAAAACATACGGTGGGTAAACAAATTACTGTTGAGCAATTGATAGAAAAGCACAAAGCTATGATGATATCCAAGGCAATGATCATGAATATAGGCATCACATCCGTGACAAGTAGACCTACTCCTGCCTGCATCTACTACTATTACTCCACACATCGATTGACTCCTGCCTGCATCTAGAGTATTAAGTTCATAAGAACAGAGTAACGCCTTAAGCAAGATGACATGATGTAGAGGGATAGATCCAATCAATATGGTAAAACCCCCATCTTTTTATGCTTAATGGCAACAATACAAATACGTGCCTCGCTACCCCTACTGTCACTGGGTGAGGACACTGCAAGATTGAACCCATCACAAAGCACCTCTCCCATTGCAAGAAAAACCAATCTAGTGGGCCAAACCAAATCGATAGATCCTAGCGAAATACAAAGCTATCTTAATCATGAATATAAGAGTTCAAAAAAGACTCAAATAATATTCGTAGATAATCTGATCATAAATCCACAATTCATCGGATCTCAACAAACGCACCGCAAAAGAAGATTACATCGAATAGATCTCCAAGAACATCGAGGAGAACATTGTATTGAAGATCAAAGACAGAGAAGAATCCATCTAGCTACTAGCTATGGACCCGTAGGTCTGTGGTAAACTACTCGCACATCATCGGAAGGGCAGCAAGGTTGGTGTATAGGCACTCCATGATCGAATCCCCCTTCGGCAGAGTACCAGAAAAGGCCCCAAGATGGGATCTCACGAGAACAGAAGCTTGCGGCGGCGGAAAAGTATTTTTTGTGTGCCCTCTGGTATAGGGGTGATATTTGAGGATTTATAGTGCTGGAGTTAGGGTTAGGAGAGCCACGGGGGGGGGGGGGGGGGCACAAGCCCCCTGGCCGCGCCCATAGGGCTTGTGGCCCCCTCGTGGGTCTTTTGGCCTCCTCCCAAAGCTTCATGGGTGTCTTGTCGTCCAGGAAAAATCATCATAAAGTTGTATTCCGTTTAGACTTCGTTTGGTATTGATTTTCTATAAAAAGTCAAAAACAAGGAAAAAACAACAACTGGCACTTGGCACTAGGTTAATAGGTTAGTCCCAAAAAATGATATAAAATAGCATATAAAACATCCAAGATAGATAATATAATAGCATGGAACAATAAAAAATTATAGATATGTTGGAGACGTATCACACTTCTCCGCTTTGGGTTCGAGCTTATCAGGCTGAAGCCTTTTGACATAAGCGTCGCATCGCCAAACTTTAAGAAACGACATCTTAGGTTTCTTGCCAAACCATAGTTCATACGGTGTCATCTCAACGGATTTAGATGGTGCCCTATTTAACGTGAATGCGGCTGTCTCTAATGCATAACCCCAAAATGATAAAGGCAAATCGGTAAGAGATATCATAGAATGCACCATATCTAATAAAGTACGGTTACGACATTCGGACACACCATTACGCTGTGGTGTTCCAGGTGACGTGAGTTCTGAAACAATTCCACATTGTCTTAAATGAAGGCCAAACTCGTAACTCAAATATTCGCCTCCACGATCAGATCATAGAAACTTTATTTCCTTGTTACGATGATTCTCCACTTCACTCTAAAATTCTTAGAACTTTTCAAATGTTTCAGACTTGTGTTTCATCAAGTAGATATACCCATACCTACTCAAATCATCTGTGAAGGTTAGAAAATAATGATAACCGCCGCGTGCCTCAACACTCATTGGACCGCATACATCGGTATGTATTATTTCCAATAAGTCATTAGCTCGCTCCATTGTTCCGGAGAACAGAGTTTTAGTCATTTTACCCATGAGGCATGGTTCGCAAGTATCAAATGATTCATAATCAAGTGATTCCAAAAGTCCATCCGCATGGAGTTTCTTCATGCGCTTTACACCAATATGACCTAAATGGCAGTGCCACAAGTATGTTGCACTATCATTATCAACTTTGCATCTTTTGGCATCAATATTATGAATATGTGTATCACTATGATTGAGATTCAACAAGAATAGACCATTCATCAAAGGTGCATGACCATAAAAGATATTACTCATATAAATAGAACAACCATTATTCTCTGACTTAAATGAATAACCATCTCGCAATAAACAAGATCCAGATATAATGTTCATGCTCAACGTTGGCACCAAATAACAATTATTGAGGTTTAAAACTAATCCGAAGGTAGATGTAGAGGTAGCGTGCCGACTGCGATCATATCATTCTCGACGTGCATCATCACCTCGTCCTTAGCTAATCTTCGTTTATTCCGCATCTCTCGTTTCGAGTTACAAATATGAGCAACCGAACCAGTATCAAATACCCAGGCGCTACTTCAAGCATTAGTAAGGAACACATCAATAGCATGTATATCAAATATACCTTTGTTCACTTTGCCATCCTTCTTATCTGCCAAGCATCACTACAAAAAAAAGACACATTCGTGACATTTTGGGCCGAACAATTTTTTTCTATCATGCTTATGACACTTCTATGACGATAATTGTGACAAAAGCACGTATCATCATAGATGTGGTGGGCTCCTACTTCTATGACAGAAAATGGGCTTTTCGTCCTGGGCGGACCGGAGACGCAGCTGCATGACATTCTTTGGGCCGTCCATGACGGAAAAAATCGTGGTAGAAGCGAGGGCGAGGAAAATATCGGGGAGTTCCCGGTTACAGTGGGTGGTCGGGGCCGAGTGATGCACTGTGGTTTGCACATTTCTCTCGTGTACGCGCGTGTGTGCGAGGCATTGGGCTCTAATTGAAGCCGAGCGATCGCACTGCTAGCTACGTTACTGAACCCGAGCGATCGATCCCTTGGCTGTTAACTGAACCCGAGCGATTCATTCGCTGCTGACTGAACCCGAGCGATTCCTTCACTGCTGCTGCTAACTGAACCGAGCGATCGATCACTACTGTTGCTTACATTGAAGCCGATCGAGCCCCCGTGCGAGACGTAGCTAGCCAGCCGGTGTTGGTTGGCTCTTGATGAACAGTGATCATTGCTACCATGCGCGCGGTACGTAGAACGAGTCGAGACATGGTGAGTCGAGCCGGATGGTTGGCTGTGGATGAACAGTTCTCGGTGGGGGTTGGATGAACAGGACCCCATGGTAGTAGGCTGTTACCGCTGGATGAACAGGACCTCGAGGAGGCCGCCGCACCCCAGCCGGTTGGGGGTGGATGAACAGGACCCCGTGGAGGCTCTATGAACAGTAGCCGGTGGAGGCTGGATGAACAGTAGCCCGTGGATGAACAGTAGACCCTTGGAGGCTGGAGGAGGTCGACGGTGGATGAACAGTAGCCTGTGGAGGCTGGAGCGAGGCAGTAGACGGTGGATGAACAGGGCCCCGTTTCAACCGTAGGTGCTCCAACACAAGTCTGTTTCCTCTGTTTTGCGGTACGCCACACCCATCCCGATCAACAGGACCCCGTTTCGACCATAGGCACTCGAACACAAGTCCGTTTCCTCCGTTTTGCGGTACGCCAGACCCTTCTCGATGAATAGGACCCTGTTTCGACCGTACGCGGTCGAACAGAAGGCCTGTTTCCTCCGTTCTGCGGTACGCTAGACCTTGTTTCGACTATTCCGTCCAAGCCGTTGGCTCCCGATGAACATGACATATTCCGTTGCCTCCCGATGAACATGACGCATTCCGTTGCCTCCCGATGAACACGACGCAGTTTCTTCATTCCGACCCAGCCGGTTGGCTTCCGATGAACAGGACGCCGTTGCTGCCGTTCGTTACCTCTCCATGTACACGAGCCCTGGCCGCACGTATGCGCGAGTACGCGTTCGAGACCCCGCCCGTATGTACATACGTGGCCGTTTTTTTTGGCATCTGGCTGTACGTACGTGTACACGGTTTTGACTGGACTGCCTGAACTGCTACCGCTCCTTACTCGGCCACGGTTCATCATGGCAGACAGACCGATCGACCGGTTTGTACACAGACAACGCTACATACGCTTTGACCGGGTGGGTCCCAGCTGTCAGGGAGGGCAAGGAGGCACTTCCTTGCGTGCGAATATATAGCTGGCGGGTCCCAGCGGTAAGGGGCGGAATCATATATTTTTTGCCCATAAAAAGGAGGCACTTCCTTGCGTGCAAAGATGTTGTTGGTGGGTCCCAGCTGTCAGGGGCAAGCATAAGGAGGCACTTCCTTCCTTGCGAAGATATACGTGGTGGGTCCCAGCTTTCAGGGGAGGAATAATTTTATTTTCGCGTAATAAGGAGGCGGTTGCATGCGTGCGTCCATGGACCTGGTGCGTCCCCACTGTCAGCCTCTCCACGTATAGTCCTCTTCTGATGACTCTCGTTTGTTGACCACGTTGACCACGCCGCGCCGAGCACACCAAGGCGGTGGATGACGGCGAGGCCCTGGACGGCAACGGGCCGGTGATGGGAAGACACGGCACTGGAGTCACAGACGGAGAGGTGTACGAGGGTTAACTGGTTCTGGTGCGGCGTGGTTCTGCAGTCGGAGGAGAATAACAGGAGGTGTGGAGGGGTGGAGGGATGGCTTGGCCGGCGGTGGGGTAGCGCTTCGCAGTGAAGCGTGCTAAGAAGAGCTGCTAGCAGCCGGAGGCGGGAGCAGGTGGTCCTGGCGGCGTTGGAGGAAGGAGACGAGAGATTGAATATGAATGCCGGCCGTTGGATGTAAATCCAACGGCTATCGATGTTAGAATCATTTGTTGACTAAGTTGACAACGCCTTGCGTTGGCTTCGACCTATTGGCCCACATTTCAGCCTCCAAAAATGTCGCACATATTCAACCCATTTTTTTAGAATTTACAGTCCATTCGCTGCACTGGATGAACAAATAATGTAGCGTCCAAGCGGCTCATTTATTTTTTTCTAAAAAACCTACAGCCCATATGCACTTTCTAGAAATACACGAATTTGCTGGCCTAGGTGAACAAATAATGTAGCGTCCATGCGACCCATTTATTTTTTTCTAAAAAATTACAGCCCATTTGCACTTTCTCGAAATACACGATTTTGCTGGGCTGGTTCTAATTATAATGTTGGGTTGGGCGCAGCAATGTTATCAAAAAATAAACAGGGGCTGAGCATTTTGTTATAAATATATTTAAATAATAAGTGCTTTATTTACATTGGTCCTTAAATCTTACCAAGCTTTTGTACACAATCACCTGTATTTTCGTTGACCTTAAGTAAAAAAAACAGGATTTTATTGTTAAACAATCATTTTTATAAGTTCATAATACAAGGGATATTTTTTTTCTTATATATGTAAGTATCTGTTAAATATATGATGATAATAACAATAATATATAATAACATCTAAAATAATTAAATATATATAATATAGTTAGAAGGAAAACATAAGTTGGACCTGGCATTCCTATTCTTATATAGAAAAATAGAACAGACCTCTGCGTTTTCTTCAAAAAAATACATAAGTTGGGCTGCGGATGTTTAAGAACAAATAAAACCTAGGATGGGAGGGCCATAGGCCGGTCGATACATAACGGCCCTCAAACAAATACAAAACAGCATGTCGTGGGCTGCCCATGTTAAAAAAGAAAGCCTAGACTGGGCAGCCCACAACCCAGCTGATACTTGTTGGCCCACTGATAATAAATGATACATGCCAGCTCCCCGATGACTAGCTTCGTTGTAAATTTATCTCCTTTAGTAACTACGTTGACAAACCCGTGGCTCCCAATGTCAGTATAGCACTAGGAGGAAGTATTTTTTCAATGAGGCACTTGCTTGCGTACGGCCATGGATCTGGTAGGGCCATAGACGTGCTACAGTAGTGGTAGATGTTGTGCCTAATTTCTAGCGAAAGTACTGGAGTAGCCCAGTGGCCAAGTTCCACTCCCCAACCGCTGCTCCGCCCGGGTTCGATTCCACCTGATGCAGTGAAAATATCCACAAATTTTTGCCTCTGCCTCTGACATGTGGGTGCCCATTGTCATCTATGCACACCACCTCCAACACACTCAACATTGTGTGGGCATTTTGAAAATAACATATCTTTTTGACTGTGCATCATATGAAGATGTGCTATGCATGAATGTTGATCAGCATGATGTTAACTGGCTGGTAGTTTCATTTTTGACTATGAATAAAACTTCCAACATGATGTTATCCCTGTTTGAAAAGGGCGTGTTAATATAAATGCTCTGCCTCAGAAACTTGCAGTTTCTTATCTGAAACTGAAACTTGCAGTTTCTTCTCTGAGAATCACATTGTTTGCACTTTTATATGAAACTACATTTTTTAAATGCTACAAATAGATCTCTAGAATTCATAAAATACTTCATATGCTCAATACTGCAAATCTGAAACTCAAAAGACATTCATATCTAAAAGTACTCTCAAATCTGAAACACAAAACACAACCTGCAAATACTGACAACCCTAAGCTCCTCCTCAGACTATTTGGGGGGGGGGGTCCCCTCCTATTCCTCAGTGGCAGACAGCCGCCCCGTGGGACGAGGTGAACGGCGAGGGAGAGGATTGCGGGGAAGCGTCGTCGCGCCAACTGTTTTTCTCCTCTTGCAGTTGGGTTCGGTCGACGAAGACTCCACCGGCTCGCTCTGCCATGACACCCTCACAAACGGCACCGTGTAGATGCTCGATCCTTCAATCTCGGGTGGATGCTCCATCTTGGATCGATACTCCCACCACCGCAGCCTCACGATCGGATCCGGTGAATCTGTTTGCTCCATGGCCCAGAGGAGCAGCTCTATGTATTCCCGCGGGACTCCCTCCTGGTGTATCGCCTCCTTTTCGCTCTTTTCCAGATATTTGGCCATCGCTTTCGCCGTCGCCGCTAATTGCTCCGGGTTGTCAAACCAAGACTGTATCTCCAACATCCTAGCTAGCTTCACAGGGTCGCCGCCTGCGAGCCACACGTATCGGTTGTACTCCTCGATCGATCTACTTCTCCGCCGCACCTTCACTCGCCGGCGGTGGTTTTTGAATGGAAGAGGAGAGGAGCGGTGCTGGTTTTGGATTAGAATGGGAGAGGAGCGGCGGTGGTTTTGAAATGGAAGAGGAGAGGAGCGGCGCTGGTTTTGGATTGGAACAGGAGAGGAGCGGCGCTGGTTTTGGATTGGAACAGGAGAGGAGCGGCGCTGGATTTAGATTAGAACAGGAGAGGAGCGGCGGTAGTTTAAGAGGAGAGGAGCGGCACTGGTCTTGGAAGTATTTTTTTGTTTTGCGTATTTTGGGTCAAAGTTTGACCACGTACTGTATTTGACAAGCAAAATGTGAATGCATGTCATCAAAAATTGTATCGTTTGGTTCATATCTGAATGTACTTTCAAATTATATTATTTTTGCAACGTATAACATATATTTTATTTGTGAAAATCATGGTCAAATATGACCCAGAATACAAGGGAGACTAGTTAATGTGGGGTCGCTTTCTTAATTGAAGGGTAAATTGATTTTGTTTTTGATCTAGTCATAGCGCGCCGGCCCTCTCGTCAAATCCTAAATCGATGCTGCATACTCCTCTCCCTCTTCTCCATTACAAAACCACCCACTCTCCTCTCCATCATCTCCATTCCAAAACCACCGTCTCGCCTCTCCCTCTTCTCGATTGGAAAACCACCCCCTCTCCTCTCCATCTTCTCCATTGCAAAACCACCGTCTCGCCTCTCCCTCTTCTCCATTGCAAGACCACCATCTCTCCTCCCATCTTCCAAAGCTAGCACCGGACCTCTCAGAAGGACATCTATGGAGAGGATGTAGCTGCGAATCGGGCAGATCGCCGGTGGCGACCAGGCGAAGTTAGCCAGGTTGAAAGAGATCCTTACTTGGTTTGATAACGAGTGGGAGATTTCGAGGACGGTGAGGGCCATGTGGCAGTGTATGCGAAAGAGCGAGACGGCGGCGATGAGGGCGGCGATGTACTCCCCGACGGCAGTCACGCCGCAGTCCTTCGAGTTCATCGAGTATCTCCTCTGGGCGATGGAGCAGACAGATTCGCCCGACGTGAAAGTCAAGCGGAGGTGGTGGGCGTACAGGTCGAAGGTCGAGCATCCAGAGGATAACGAATCGATCGAGTACGGTGTGCCGTTCGTGAGGATGCAGTGCAAGCCGGAGCGACAGGAGTATTCGTTCTCCCACCGCAACAGGAGGCCGGATAGCGCGATGTCGCTTCCCCGCCGTTCTCCATGGTTTCCTCGCTGCTCGCCTCATTTCAACGGTGGCGGTAGGGCTTAAGGTAAGCTTCGCACTAACCTAATCTTCCATCTGCTCATGCTTACAATCAGTGTGACAGCTAATGAAAATCATGCTTACAATCAGTCTCCGAGTACTACGCCAATCACCCTAAAATAGCTCTGGACCAAAAACAAAGTTGTGACACTATGTACAAATAAACAAAAATAGGTTGGTGCTTCTTTCAGAAAAGAGTACTCCCTAGAAAAGTGCCAATATAAGCTACTAGTGTTTGATTAGAGGATTTGCTGCCGAGAAAGATCCGTCCACAGAGAGCGCCACCCATCCCACTGGTGGTGGATGCCAATGCTTAGATGGAGCATGGTTGGTGTCGGTAATTTTTACTTGGCACCTCGCACTCTGCATATATGCCGGTTCCATCCGTACATTTGTGCAGTTCCACCAAAATGCAGCTGAATAACCCTGTTTGCACAGATAATGAAAAAGCTTGATTATATTATAGTGGCACTAGTTTATGAAACATACACTAATAAATAAAAGAAACTTCATTTTCTTAATGGGAAAATATTGCGATAGCATCACAGTATGCCATGCTGCGAGGGTGAGATGGGCCCTGCGACGCCTCATACGGTAGGCCTCATACTGGAAATCGACCCAATTCTCCCCGATACACCTTCTGCTAGTGATGAACATTAGTGTACAGCGGTAGTACAAGGAGGGCCCTTGAGACATTCCAATCTCTATTTTTGTGTAGATCAACTAAAATTAAGCACCCCAGTTTGCAGAAACACTTAAACATTAACAATGGGACTAGTTGATGAATCATATACTAACAAAGAGAAGCACTTTCTTTATCTACATTGGAAATTAAATGATAGAGAGGACACTCGGTCTATTTTAACTGTATTATTACTTCATTTTATCAGTGGCACTAGGGTCGAGCAGGTAGCAAGCAAGGTGTACCGTGCGTCGCAAGGATGGAGGCCGGGGGTGCTTAGACTAGGATGCTGAAGCTGGCTCTTTCAGTCCCTATCTTCCCCCGTGATGTTTCTGTGGTAGCATTTGGGTTGTAATCCAAACTTGGTCAAGCTGGTGCTGCGTCCCCCTACCTGCCTAGCTTATGTGGCGAACTTGTCTCCTGCTAGTACTCAGTCCGTTCTAGTAGTAGTTGCATAACAGCCCGTTTACACTGAGATGTTATCGGATAATGGTTCTCTATGGTTGGGTTTCTTTAATGAAATCGGAGGAAACCCCCTCTTTCGATATATAAAAAAAATCAATGGCACTAGCGGTGCCAAAACATTGCCTCAAATTAATAGTGCCACTAGATTAAGGTGCAAAATAATAACATTACTGCTTTATCATGGCAGTGCCAAAATAGTAGCACAAGAGCAGAGTCAACATGCAGGATCTTTGGCAAACGGTCGGAGCAAAAAGGAACATACCTCGTGATGGGAACCATATCTGCAGTCAATGCCATCATAGAAGGGATGACACCAGTCACCAACATGGATGATTCAATTCATGGGACCTTTTTGTGCAGTTCACCTAAAATGAAGCAATGTCCCATGAGCTAGCAGCTTCTTCTTCATTAGTTGCAATAAAATTGAGCAACATCAAGGTTGGTCATGAAGCTCGTGGAATGTTCAACTATAATTTGGATATCATTTGTGCAGTTCAACTAAGATCAAGCGTGAAATGTATATCTCTGTTTGCACAAAAAGGTGGAAAGGAGGGTGACTAACAAGTGATGAAACATACATCAAATGAAAAGAAGCATGTTCCTTATCTGAATGGCGATCCTACGAGGACAATAGCAATTTCTAAAGCAGCATCATTGCTAGATATTAGTGTGGGCATTAGGGTTAACTATGACAACCGTTAAATATGACATTACTTTAATGGTGCCATTGCTTCATTTTACCAGCAACATTACATTAATAGCTGCTAAAGAGTTGGTATTTGGGCACGGGACAGTAGGCGGACTAGGACAGTTGAATTTCTAACAAAAAGAAGCAACTTATCTTAATGGGAAATTTAGCAGGACATGAAAAGCAGTGCTATTGATTCATATTACTGGAGGCATTACATTGAGAACAACACTGGTTTAACGTGTCCTTACTTTTAACAGTTGGACTGTTACATTTTACCAGTGGCATTACATAAGAGGGGCTCGGGGCAACAAACATCAGAACATGATATCTGGGTTGGTCCCATTTTTGTTCGGTATAGCCACCTTATACTGTGTGAGGCTAGCAAATCTAGTGCTGGACATACTCTGTTGACTTGTCCCCCAGTCCCCACTTTCTTTCCTTTTTCAACCAATAGATCGGTTTATATTGAGTTTGCACTGCATTTCCCTTTATTTCCCTATTAGACCAAGAGACCAGTTGGATAGCCAGTCTCTGCTACTTTTCGCCCCCATTATTTCCTCTTTCGACCAAGTCCTAGATTCAGGTAACAAATCTTCCCCCACCCCCCACCCCCTTTCTTCCCTGTTTGAACCAAGTAGTACTAGATTCGACTGCATGAAGTAGTTTTACCTCTTAACAGTAAAAATTTAGGTGGCTTTTGAACAGCCGATCGATCCTATCTACGAGGGGGCCTGAGAAATAGTAAAAGATACAAATGCAGCAACGCCAGGAGCTGGGGCAGTAGAGCAAGGCCGGTTTCGAAGGAAGTTATACCTGAGGGTCGCCGGGATGTTGCTAGGTGGGTGGCGGGAGGTCGGATCTGCCCACACTACGGCATCGAGGAAGAAGGGGTCGGAGGCCCTCCCTAGCCGGCGCTGCGTGGGAGAGAACGGCAAGGCACGCTGACCGGGATGCGCCGGCAGTGGGTGAGCCATGGACGACCGCGTGAACATTGCACCTTCTCACCTTCCACTGCGAAGGGGATCCGGCCGGATCTGTGACCAGCAGTGAGTAGAGAGAGAGTGTGGCCACCGCTGTCGTGTTTAGATCTGGAGAGGACGAGAGAGTGTGAAGAGAGCAACACTAGCAAGCAAGCGTTGATGCTCCTGCCTATATAGTGGAGTAGTTTTCTTTTATCTACCGGAGCCGGCTTGACCTCGTGAATGACTGTCGAGAAGTCTTCATGCACATGCCCCAGAGGCGCAGTTGTCGTCATTTTGATCTGAAGCACCAGATTAACATATAACACGAAAAAATGCCACATAACAAGAAACCATAACCTCACTGCCCCAAGGAGACAACATGAATCCCGACGGACAAACTAGACGAGGATCAAAGCTCAAATTAAAGACAAACTCGTAGAAAAGGGATCAATCGATAGATGTCCTAATTAACATAGCCGGCTTGACCTAGATGGCAGCCCAGTAGTCTTCGTGCATGTGCCCCCAATGACTAGCGCCTTGGAGGAACGCAGTTGTCGCTGTTTAACCCTCGCAGTGATCCGAAGCACATGACACCTAATATTGCGAGATGACAAGAAACCTTGTTTTTAGATTTCTCATCAGAACTACAGCCCTGTACAACACAGCCTGCACGATACGTTGAAGATAGCCAATCCAGCCGTCTGCTGGAGTCTGGTCACATGCATGGATGAACTGATCTCCCGTGTCGTGCAAGGATTGTCCAGGCACCGACATGTTTACAGCATTGCTCCAGTACTATCGCTCGTCTCTCTCTTCTATTAACTCAGCCGACTTGCGGGGACAGGGGAGTGTGCCTATGGTCGGTTCTCAATTGCGGTCCCACATGTGTGTGCAAACACAATATGACGCGTGTTCCATTCAGAGAGTGGCGTGCCAGACCAACCGACCGTCTGAGGTGCGACGCGAACGCGACGAGCGTGCTGTATACATGTGTACCGCCGTTTTCTTGAGGCTTTGCTCCATAGCGCAATCCATGGATACAAAATTATATTTAAAAGTCGAGGGCGGGGCTTTTCCTGCATGGTAGGCGGGGCAGTTCCGCCTAGTCGGTTCGACAGAGAGGCGAGAAGATGAGGGAGTAGGCTGCTGCAAACGTAGGGCCGTGTGATTTGACGGCTCGTTACTGCTGGACAGGTGGGGCCCTGTGATTTGACTTGCCATTATCATTATTACTGCGGCGCTACGACCGGCGTGAGTCTCTTGATTCCTGACCACCTACATGGTATACAGGTGCCAAGTACTGTACTCCTCACTCCTTGGCAAATGCAGTAAATACTAGTACGAAGAAAGAGATAGAGAGAAGTAAAAAAAATACTCTTATAGCCAACCTTACAGCTAACCTTGTTGTATGAGTGACTAAGTGATGACTATGTATGACATGCCAACATCAGATAGCCTAATGCACTTGGACGGAGGAAGTAGTTTCATGCATGCAAAGTAGGCAAAAAAAAATGCTCATTTATAGCCGTCTGAAATCTCCAAGGGCGAGACCGCGCGACCGAGGCGACGGTCGTGGTAGGCGCGACCATGATACGGGCTGCTGACAGCCCTTGGATCTGAGATCGAACGATTGCATGCTAAGTTGCTAAAAAATTGCAGAATAACCCTCCAGGATAGGATATTCACCCATAGGTCTAGAATCACGCCATGCAACCGTTCGATCTCAGATCCAAGGGCTCTCGGAAGCCCATATCATGGGAGCATGGAAAGCTTCGTATCACATGTAATTTTCCTGACGCTTGATGTGCGAACACGTAGATGCATGAAGCCATTTAATTGGGCGTCTAGTAGACATGACATCTAATTGGGCCCCCATAGTACTGTGCATGAATCCATTTATCCACCGGGCAAGCCACTACCATGCCGTTCGCACGACCCACTCAAGCATTTTTACAATCGGAAAACCGCTAGCAGGTCGCTCCTACTCGTCCCCGGCCGTCCTTTAACATTACAACAGTTCGCTCCTAGTCATCCCGTCCTTTCACATTCAGTAGTTCCACTAATCCTAACCCTCCTCCCAAATCCATGGCGTCCCAAATCTCCATGATCGGCGGTGAGTACAAGGTTAGAACCATCACCGGCGATGAGTTCGACATCATCTACACCCGTTCTTCCGTGACGGTGAAAGGATGCCCTGCTCGCTTCAGACGCATGTTCGAAAAGTCAAATGGTGATGAGTGGGTCACTGGGCTAGATATTGAGTACACCACAGTCCTGGGAAAAGAGAAGAATCTAAAGGAGGAAGAGAGGAAGAAGCCTGTTGTGATCCAGGTTCGCGTGCATAACTTGTGCTTGGTCTACCACATATGCCATGCCGATGTTGAGTGCAAGGATTTTAAGAACTTCCTCGCGGGCGGCAAAGTCAAATTCATTACTGTAGACTTTACGAACGACAGAAGAGTCCTGAGTCGGATAGGCCTCGTTGTAGGCCAGCCCTTCGACCTCCAGAAGAATGGGCTGGTGCCCTCCCGTCAGCCTTCAATGCTGACCCTGGCAGGAGCCATGGTTGATCCTTCGTACGGTAAACTAATGAAACTTCCGCCCGAGTTTCATCTTACATGGCAGTGGAATGTACTAGATAGAGACCACATCCAGTACGCTGCAATGGATGCCTACCTTTGTTTCAATGTCTACAAGGGTTGGATGAAGAGCGAGAGCCAAGTGTGCGGTCCAAGCAAAGAAGTATCGGCCAAGAGGAAGAGGGACAAGGACG
This sequence comes from Thinopyrum elongatum, assembly GCA_011799875.1. Lineage (NCBI taxonomy): Eukaryota > Viridiplantae > Streptophyta > Magnoliopsida > Poales > Poaceae > Thinopyrum > Thinopyrum elongatum. Next base: position 605,996,515 of record CM022298.1, read on the forward strand.
AAGTCGAGCCCGTGGACGAGGAGTCCGAGTAAGGTGGCAGTGTCGTTGCTCATGGTGGTTCTAATGCAGTGTCTACCGGACTAGTTGCTTAGTTTAATTTCATGGTGCTTAGTTTTATTTGAGGGGTGTGTTGTGCCGAGCCCCCAGCAGAACTATGTTTTGTTCCTTCTCATTACTTTAACTCTTCAGTACGTACATACTAGTATTTCTTACAGTTCATCTTGTAGTTGTTAGTACTACCACTCGTTTCTTCACATTATATCCGTACAATATATATGGCCAACATCATATAGCCAGCAGTTGGCTATACTATTAACCACGCTCTAAGCATGCCACATAAGCAAAACACTTAAATGAGATATGTAATTCTAAAAAAAAACTTAAATGAGAGAAGTTTACCCAAAGCATGAAGGAGTTTAGTTGTCAAAGAATTAAATAGGTATGCTAATTTCTTTAATAGACTTTAGCACCCCATCTAAGCATGTACTAGCTTTTTTAATAGTACTATATGCATAATTTGGCGACGAGTGCTCTCTATATGTACCACCTTTTTTCCTTAATTTCATCTTGTTAGTTTTGCTCCATGGCGCAATCCATCGATACTACTACTGTACAAAAGTATACATTTAAAAGGCTAGAGGGCGTGGCAGTCTCGCTTGGTCGGTTTCACGAGAGGCACGGGCCTTTCTGATTTGACGTCTCATTACTGCTGGAAGGCGGGGCCTTGTGATTTGACTGCTCGTATAAATGTTGCCGACGACCTGAGGAGGAGCAAAGAACCGTGCGGTATACTCAAGTTTTTCACTGGAGTACTAGTACGACGGAGGAGCGCAAAACAAGGTAGCCCAGTGCGATATGGCAATAAAAATGATCTAATTTGCTAGTCATCGATCCCACGGCGCTGCTCATCGTTAGCATTGTTCTATTCATGCCTCACAGAGAACGTGACACGTGCGGCGAAACACCCGAAGCAAAAGAAGAAACACAGGAGCAAAAGAAGAAGGAAGATTATCCCCCCAAAAAAAGATGGAAGACGCACACACAAGTCTGGGGCGCTGCTCTCTACTACATGAAGGGTTGCTGGCCGCGGAGTCGTAACTGCTTCTTCATCGCCTCCACGACCTCCATCTCCTCGTGCATCTCCTCCGCCATCTTCTTCATTATGTCCAAGACGCGGGATTTCTCGACGCGAACCTTCATCATCTGTTCCACGGCCGCATTACGTTCCTTGACAGCAGCTGGGTGCTCGATGCGGAGCTTCGCCAACTCCTCCTTCTGTTCCATGATGAGGGCGTGCAGCATCTTCACCGAGGAACTACTCTTCTCATGCAGCTTCTTCTAGCCAGCGTTCTCCTCCTTCAGCAGGTCAAGCTCGTGGCGGAGCTTCGCCTTGTCCTCTTGAAGTTGCAGGATTTCGCCGGTTGCCTTCTTACCCGAGGCAATGCTCTCCTTCAGCAGCATCACCAAGCCGGCGGTCAACTCCTCCTTATTATTGAGCTCAGCGGGCATGTCGTCGAGGCTCTCCTTCAGCGGCTCCACCAAGCCGTCGATGAACTCCTTCTGCTTATTAAGCTGATCGGGCATGTCGCCGAGGGATAATGACTCCAGCACCGCCAGCTCGACATGTTCGCCTCCGCGGCTAGGGCACTCCTAGGAGCCCTCGCCTGCCCGTGAGAGATCATTCGAGGTCTCTATGAGGCAGCGAGCCATCTTTTTTTTCTGCAGCCTTGGTTGCCGCTCCCTTGTTACGAGTAGTTCTCGACCTAGAGCTCTGCACACCGGCCATGGCAAGGACGGACGAACAAGAAAGACTTATGTGGAAGGTAGAGTGATTTTCGGCTAGGTAGTTCCCCTTTTTATAACCTAGTACTAGCACTAGTACTAAAACCTGCATAGTGGGAACACGTTCAGGTTTGATACGTACTAGGTGTCAGCAGGTTTGTACTTAATTATAGCATGGTAGTACTACTTTGGAATGTGATGGGAACAAGCTAAAGATTAATTGATGGTTTTGGTTTCGAGGCCCGAAACGGCTCCCGATGAGTTTCCTGGAACACAAATTTCAAGTACTACTGCTCAAATGCGGTCGCACAAGTCATGTGATGTAACTGGTCGTACATGTCAGACCAAGCCGATGCATGTCCCTTCTGTGAGATGCGGGTCCGACCGACCATCTATTGGTGCGACCAACCGTAAGTATTATGCGATGGAGACTTCTGGTTGTGGCTTCGGGTGATTGTCACGACCAAGCATTCAAAAACTAGTGATAAATCAATTACCATCTTTTTCCAAACGACCAAGTATTTTCACAGGAATACAATACATATAGATGGAGTGATTGTCACGGTTGCAAACCGCCATGGCGCCGCAAGTTCACAGCAGCAGCAACCGAGTAGGTCACTGCATCGCTGGTGGGGAAGGAGGGCAGCTCACCTCACCTACGATGCATGCCCAGCGGCGCCGCCGCAGCTGGTCCCGCGATTTGGCTTCTCCCACTACCCATTTGAACAGTTGCACCGGCTGCTCATGCCATTCCGCAGGCATGCGCATTCTTTCCTCCGCAGTCGACTCCATGAATATGATCTCTGCCATTTGCCCCAGCTCAAAATCAATGCGACGCTGCCAGATGCTGACATCCCTCAGCATCTCCCCCCTGAGATCGACTTGCGCCTCCGCCTTGTGCTTTGCCAGGCGCAGCTCCTTCGAACTTGTCTCCAATCGATGCGACGCTTCCTCGATCTGATTTGCCCTTCCTGTCCACCACCTAAAATGCAGCCCTTGCATGTCCTCTAGCGCCACCGATCTGTGATTCCAGAGCAATGGATCCCCTCTGAAACACATGTGGGTTTCGCTCAAAGGTGGCAGTGCTGCGGGCCACAGCGAGAGGGCAGTCCGCGGGATCCTGGGATCTAAGGGATTATCCATGGCAGGATCCAATGGGCGAGGCGGGGAGGCGAGCGTAGGCGCTGGGAGAGCCCTACGAGGCTAAGATAAAGATAGTACTACTCCACTCCATCCATATTTAAATACAAAGGCCACCAACAGAACCCAGGCAAAAATTGATCATCCTGCCTGCGTCCTGGTTTATTGGCCCCCTTTTTAATTTGTGCCAATTTTTGACCAAAAATTTAACTAAGAAAATGTTAATGCATGTCACCAAAAATTATATCATTGGAATCACATTTGAACATAGTTTTTCATGACATTAATTTTTATGACATGCATAAATATTGTGTTACTTAAAATTATGGTAAAAAATTGGCATAAAATACGAAGGAGACCAATGGAAGTAGCAACCCATGATTTAACTACTCGCATGCACGCAGTGGAGTAGTAATGTCTTTCTCAACTATCCTCCCTCACGGCCACTCAATTTGCATGCCCTGTATTAATTGACCATCAATGAAGTGAACGACTTTACACGCGTCAAATTATCACATGGGGTGGATCTTCGTACAAAAATGCGTCCCACCGTATACCCGCGTGTGCATGCGAGGGAATGAGTGCGTGTGTGCACATCTTCGCTTCGTGCATGTACTGCCAGTGTACGTGAGAGAGGACGAGTACATTCGTCTGGAACTAGCAGCACGTCACTGTGATCAATCCACACAAGGAGGTCGCGACAACGCCTCCACATGTGCCACGTGGCTTCATGGATGCCCCCACATCATTTTAATCATAATATATTAACTAAAAAAGGGAGAGACACTGTGTAGCGTGCCATTGGAATTCTAATTTACGTGTTTTGCACATACTGGAAGTACTAGTAAGGTACACGTGCATTGCACGCATGAGATTTGGCAACCAAATTATGAATAAACACCACACTATAGCATGTAAGCTTTGAGTCATATATGCATGATGTAGATGTTCGTTTAATTCTTATAGTTCATTTCATTCAAAATCAATTAGTTTTTATAAAAAAAGTTAATCTATTTTATGATTCATGGAATTGTGCATTGTAAAGCATAAATTAAAAACAAATAATGGCAATTCAACTAGAAAAAAAGTTTGGGCAATTATGATACGGAAGATTCTAGAACAAAGGAGAAGTACTTGTGTTTTGAGGTTTGTGCATTATGCTTAAGTTCAACCATGGAGTCTTCTAGATTGTACATGTGGCAGAATCTGGTGGAATGTAGATGATATCCAATGGCTAGTAGTACTCGGATTTGCCATCTCTGCACCGTCGGATTGGCTTCATCCAACGACCATCTTTCAAATTTATTCGCACTCAATATAGGGGTATAGATATAGATATAGATATAGACTAGTGGCACATCATCTAAAGCCTTTCTGCACGCTCATTTTGTGTACAAGTGTGCTCCACCGTGCACCCGCGCGTTTGTATGTGGGAACGAGTGCATGTGTGCACCTCTTCTCTTTCGCACACGTAGTTCATGTGTGTGAGAGATACTAAGATATGGTGAGGGAATACGTGTCAATGCAATTTGTGTGAAGGAGAGGCCTATATACATACAAGTATGTGCATGGGCCGGGGTGATATACGAGAAGGGAGGGGAGGGGTCGACCGCGCGAGATATCGATAGAGATAGATAGAGGGAAGAGCTCTACGAGCGTACAAGCACTGGGATATGGGGGGTGGGGTGCTGGAAGATGGTGCGAGGAGCCAAATGGAGGGAGACTATGAAGGAGTGCACAAGTGCAAGATCGATATTTAAAGAGAGGGGGCGAGAACGTGCACGGTTGCGCGCAGAGGCGGAGCCATGAAAAATAAATGAGCTAGGGGGCCAAGCATTGCTAATCCTTTATGGGGAGGGCCAATTCATCAACTTAAACCATTTTACCAGCAATTAATCTACTGATCACATTCATATTAGCCTCAGTATATAGTGATGTTAGGGGGGCGGGGCCCTTGCTGCCCCCTGTCTTTGCCATTGTGCGCGCGTCTGAGAGATGAAGCGGAAGGCATGGATGATGAGAGGGGGACGATGGGTAGATAATGTGGGTATATCAGCTATGTAATCCTGTATAGAGAGGTATAGATTGATCGATGTGTACGTGGGAAAGAGGGTGAGACCTGACTAGATATATAGATCGATCGGTTTGTGTGGAAAACTGGGAAAGACCTAGCTTATAAATACACACATAGAGGAACATCGATCATTGCGCATGCATGTCAGAGATAAAGAATGCCCGAAGTGATGAAGAGGGGGAGGTGTGTGTGTGCATGCATGGGAGACCCACCTGAAGAAAAAGATTGCATGTGTGCGATGGATAATGCCGAGTGGTAGTGTGTGTGCATGCATGTACGAGAGAAAGTTAGTGGTACAATTATAAAGAGAAGACGGCTGTGTGGGTGTAAAAGACTAGGTGAGGTCATAATCAATGTAAAGTTGAATTCAAATATTTGAATAAGAGATCATGATGTTTGAAACCCATGCATGCATGAATATAACTGAGATATGCGTGGCGTAGTTTGGAAACGAGCATGCTATACTATATACACATTGAACAAGGTCGGACTGATTTGAATTTGAGATACCGATGGTAGGCATCGTTTGGCCACATTGCATCCATGCATGGACACACTATTCAAATTGGAGATGATGGGTGGCTTTCACATCACATATCTATACCCCTATATAGTGTGCGAATAACTTTGAAAGATGGTTGTTGGATGAAGCCAATCCGACGGTGCAGAGATGGCAAATCCGAGCACTACTGGCCGTTGGATATCATCTACATTCCACCAGATTTTTCCACATGTACAATCTAGAAGACTCCATGGTTGAACTTAAGCATAATGCACAAACCTCAAAACACAAGCACTTCTCCTTTGTTCTAGAATCTTCCGTATCATAATTGCCCAATTTTTTTTCTAGATGAATTGCCATCATTTGTTTTTACTTTATGCTTTACAACGCACAATTCCATGTATCTTAAAATAGATTAGCTTTTTTATAAAAACTAATTGATTTTTAATGAGATGAACTATAAGAATTAAACGAACATCTACATCATGCATATATGAACTAACACGAATCGGGACAACACGAATTGTTTTTTTATTGTTGAGGGAAGTGCAAATTGATTTGGTACTGTACACGTTAAGTTTGTTGTCCCGATTTTTTTAGTTTTTTGTTGTTGTATTTGAATGCATTTCTAGTAATATAGTAAACGGGACATGGCTCTATCTAGTGAGGTGCGAATTGTCTTTTTTTGTACACGTTAAGCTTGTTCTCCTGAAATTTCAAGCCGCGCCTTGTTATGCCGAAATTTCAGGCTAGCATCTCGGTCTATCGTGCTGCAAAACTCCCGCCTTGTTACCCTGAAATTTTAAGATATCTCTTTGTCTTGTTGTGCTCCGAAAACTCCCTCCATTTCAACCCGCGCCTTGCTATCCCAAAATTACAACGCGCGCGAAAACTCCCACCTCCTGCGAAATCCCGACACGCGAAATGCATGTGATACCCCTAAACCGAAAGAACCGCCTAGCTCAAATCGGTGGGGGTATTTTTGTAACTTACCCCACATTTCGGACAAGCACGTCCTTAAGCCATGGTGCCCCCCTCCCATCCCATCCGCCCCCCATTCGTACACCGAGGCCGTGAAAACCTGTGAAGCCCCACACCCTCCTCCATCCGCCACCCAGCCGGAGCCTCTTCCCCGACAACATTGTCCACAGCAACACCTCGACGTCCCTCATCCACCGCACCGGATGAGGATCCATCGTCGATCTCGTCGTCCCTCCGGTTCAGCCATCCCGTCCTCCACCTCCAAGGAGCTGTCCCGACGTTCCCCTTGTCTTTCGCGCCACGTCCATTCCCACACCACCGTCTTCACCTGCATCACCGGAAGAGCAGCATCATCACCGATTCCTCGGATGAAGCTGAGGCCTAATCGGCACCACCAAATAGGTTCTACACTAATCGCTGCATTTTCTTCTTGCTTCGTTCTCACGGTGCTGCCAGCGCTCGGTCCCGAGCTGACATGATGCGGCTCCATCTACGGCGGGGACGTGCACATCAGTAGGAGCTGCTGCTGCTTTGGCTCTCACTCGCGCTGCTGCTCTGCTCTTGCTCTCGGTCCCCTGCCTGGTCTGCTCTTGCTCTTGCTCGTGCTGCTACTCTCGCTCTTGCTCTTGCTTGCGCTGCTCCTCTACTCTTGCTCGCGCTGCTGCTGCACGAGCAGCAGATCCTGCTCTCGCTCGAGCCCCTGCAGCTACTACCCGAGATGCTGCTACACGACTAGCTGTCCCGGCTCTCACACGCACTGCTGCTTTGGGCGCTGCTGCTGCGACTACTTTTCTGCTACTAGTGCGTTCAGTTTCGACAGCAAAATTCAGTTTCGACAGTAAAATTCAGTTTCGACAGTTCAATTCAGTTTCGACAGTTAAGTTCAGAGATGAGCGGCTGATGTATTTTACATCTAGCACTTTGTGGTTATGTATTTTACATCATCTATTGGAGATGCTATTAGAATTCCACTCAGGTTAACGTTGTCTCTCTTGTCCTGCTTCAGCCTCGCTGTCGTACAACTCACCGGAGCTGGTCCAACGACAAAACCCTCCATCACAGCGGAGCAGTACCCTCGGCTCCATCTCCAGACGCCTAAGATCTTCTTCCCCTCCTCCGACAGCCAAATCAGCCGGGGCATCCTCACCGACCAACCCAGTCATGCTGAGATCGACATGGCTTCGCCAAAGAGGTTGTACACTTGTTGCATCACTTTTTTACTCTACATGTTATATATATTATCCACTGAGCACATGTAGTAATGTGAAATACGATTAGTTTCTCCTACTATATGACAAGCAGTGAGGTACCAGGCAACTTAGCTATCCGTGATGGACTCTCTTGAATGCCATCATTATTTATTTCTGCGCATTTGAGCTGTGCATTTGTAGATGGGCCTGCGAGTTGAGCTAGTAGGGCAGTGGCCTGGGTCCAAAGTAGTAGAAGTAGCACAAAAATATTTTTTGAGTGTAGGCTTTTCCCTGTTCAAGCCTGCCTACTAGAATCGCCAGTGCTTGAAAGGAAAAGTGAAGGAAATACATAGGAATTGTAAGTTTCCTATGGTACTACTATTCATGCATTTGGTACAAAGGAATGGAGCAAAGGAAAACTGTAGGATTTGTTCCTTTAGTGTCTCCTTGAGAGAAAAACCGTAGGAATTTTAATATCCACTTGTCCTCCTTTTCAAATTCCTATTCATGAAGCACAAGACTAAGAGATAGTAGCATAATAGCATTATAACCGTACATTTTCTTGTGGTTTGACTTAATCTCACCATGCTTCTTTGCATCTCGTGATCTTCCAATTCTTGTGAACCAAACACCCAGATTGGTAGAAATCCTGTGTTTTTAAATTCTCTGTTTTGCACGTGCATTCCTACCCTATTCCTGTGTATTTCCTATCCCTGCATTGTTAGAATCCTCCAATTCAAACAAGCCCTTACAGAATTACTTCTATTACAGATATGTGTCAAAGAAAACCTTGTGTGGTTTGTCCCGCTCCTGCTGCACTGTGGTCCACCCCAGCTCAGCTGCTCCAACGACAGACGGGTTCACCACAGCAGGGATCTGGCCTCCAGACTGTCTTTCTCCGCCTCAGATCTTCTTCCCCGCCGCCGGCAGCCATGACAACTGCATTACCATCATCAACTGAGCAGATGACCTTGAGGACTACACGGGTCCGCATGAGAGGTCGCACTCTTTCGTGTCTACTTTCGTTCTGCATCGCTTAATATGATGACATGCTACTTTATCTTCCTGTTCACCGATTAGACTCCGAGTCAGGTCCAAACTAATGCTCAAACTTGAGTTTTTAAATGGTTGTGGGGTACATATTGGGGCAGCAATCAATACTATCTGTCTACTATCTGGTTAATCTCGGGTGTCTACTATGAGTTTCATGTTGGGTGGAAACAAACATTAAAGGAGCTATTATCTGTATTTTTTAACTGAAGCTATTATCTGCCTGCTATCATTGGTTTTGGGTCTATCCATAGTTTGCTACCATCACTCTGGATTTGTGCATGCACTCCTTACATAATCTCACTATGTTTTATTCCTATGCATGTCAGTTATTGTACACAATGGTACTGAACATGTAGAGCAAAAGAGACGAGCCTTGCGTGGCAATAAAATTTCATGCAGACGTCGCTCCATGGTCGGCGCAAAAGCAACCCCCCCTCCCCCCATTCCAGACTGTAATCAAGAGGAAGATAACTATTCAGAGGGGGATTCAGAGGGAGCAGACCACTCCTATTTACCTCTTGAGGTCTTTTGCTCTAACTTGGCATGCTGATGTTGGCCATATCATGCATATGGTGCCTTGCATTGCTTACTTTATACATAAAATATGTCATCTGCTTAGTTTAGACATGTATTGTGTGAATGCCATCTGTTTAGTTTCTATATCATATATGTGAATCATGCAATGCCATCTTGTTTAGCCAGGCATCATATATGTGAATTTTGCAATGCCATCCTGGTTAGCCAGTCATCTTATATGTGAATTATATCATGCCATCCTTTTTTATTACGTATTAAATTTGTCAACAATTTTAAAACATTCAATTACTCTTCCTGTGCATCAGCCATTCGACATGGTCATGGAAAAATCTAGAGTGAAAACAACGTCTTCAGAGCAGACAATGCTATCTGATATGTCTCCAACGTATCTATAATTTATGAAGTATTCATGCCATGTTTACAACAATTCAATATGATTTTGGTATGATTTGATTAGAACTAACCCGGACTGAAGCTGTTTTCAGCAGAACTACTGTGGTGTCATTTTTTGTGCAGAAATAAAAATTCTTGGAATGGGCTGAAAATTTACGAAGAATAATTTTGGAAAATATAAAACATACTGGAGCGAAAAGATACCAGAGAAGAGTCCCGAAGCAACCACAAGGGTGGGGGCACCCCCCCCCCCCCCGAGGGCACGCCCCCTGGCTTGCTGCTGCCTCGTGGACCCCCCTTGACGTGAGACGGATGCCAAATTCTCCTATAAATACAGAAACCCCCGAGAAGAAACCTAGATCGGAAGTTCCACCGCCCTAAGCCTCTGTAGCCATAAAAAAACAAGCGGGAGCCCGTTTCGGCACCCTACCGGAGGGGGAAACCATCACCGGTGGCCATCTTCATCATCCCGGCGGTCTCCATGACGAGGAGGGAGTAGGTCACCCTCAGGGCTAAGGGTATGTACCAGTAGCTATGTGTTTGATCTCTCTCTCTCTCACTCGGGTTCTTGATTTGGCACGATCTTGATGTACCGCGAGCTTTGTTATTATAGTTGGATCATATGGTGTTCTTACCCCTCTACCTTCTTGTGATGAATTGAGTCTTGCTCTTTGAGGTTTCGTTATGTTGGATTGAGTATTGGATTTGAGAACACTTGATGTATGTCTTGCGATGGGATATCTGTGGTGACAATGGGATGTTCTATTGATTCACTTGATGTATGTTTTGGCACTCAACTCGCGGATTCCCGAGGTGACATTGGGGTTATCTATGCATAGGAGTTGATGCACATTTTTGTCCTACATTCTCCGATAGAAATTTGGAGTGATTCTTTATTGCACGTTGAGGGATTCTTATGTGATCCAAATATGTTATCATTGTTGAGAGAATTTGCACTAGTGAAAGTATGAACCCTAGGCCTTGTTTTCAAGCATTGCAATACCTTTTTTGCTCACTTTTGTTACTAGCTACCTTGCTTTTTTATATTTTTAGATTACAAAAACCTATATCTACTATCCATATTACATTTGTATCACCATCTCTTCGCCGAACTAGTGCACCTATACAATTTACCATTGTATTGGGTGTGTTGGGGACACAAGAGACTCTTTGTTATTTGGTTGCAGGGTTGTTTGAGAGAGACCATCTTCATCCTACGCCTCCCACGGATTGATAAACCTTAGGTCATCCACTTGAGGGAAAAATGCTACTGTCCTACAAAACTCTGCGCTTGGAGGCCAAACACGAGTCTACAAGAAGAAGGTTGCATAGTAGACATCAATCTCTTTTCTAGCGCTGTTGCCGGGGAGGTGATTGCTTGAAGGTATGTCTTTAGATCTTGCAATTGAATCTTTTAGTATCTTGTTTTATCACTAGTTTAGTCTATAAAAGAAAACTACAAAAAAATGGAATTGAGGTTGCCTCATATGCTTCATCTTTTTAATGTCTTTCGTGAAAATGATGGAAAGGAAAATTGTGCTCAAGTGTTAGAAGAAGAAGTCTATAAATTGTTTAGCACTAAATCTTCGAATGATAAACATGATTGCAATGTTGTTGGTTTGCTTGCTATGAATATTCATGATACTAATGATGATTGCACTAGTCATGATAAAAATGTTTCTTATAAGCATGTCAATTTTTATGGAGTGAATAGAGTTAGCGAAGACATGCCTTATAGGGATGATAGATTTTGTAAGCATAAACATGATGAAACCAATCGATGGCTTAAGGTGATGATAAATTTGCTACAAAATTATGCTCTCTTCATCCCATTACTTGTGAACTTTGCAATAGGATTGGTCATCTTAATTTCCAATGCACACTTTTTCATGATCAAATCGTGGCTAAATATAGCAATAACTTAATCACCCTTGAACTTTATAATGAACTTTGTTTATTTTTTGGGTGTGAAGAATTGTCAAATAAAAATAGTTGGTTCGAAGCGTTCATATTCCTACTCTTAAAGAAATATATATGTTTTGCATGGTAAATTGCAATGAAAATGCTTATATTGCCAACTATAGAAAGACGGGAAAACCAATAGAATATAAAATAAATACTAATGAGAGGGTAAAGCTCTCCACTTTCCCTCCTATTGTCTCTCGTGATGAAACATGTTACGAGAATGAGCTTCCTATGCAACCAATCTCATCAATAAGGAGCTCCAAAAAGACGATTAAACCCACACATGATGTGGAGAAGAAAAAGAAAAGACGGAGAAGCAAAGGTAAAAAGGTATCCCTCCCAAATGATGTTGCTCCTATTATTGTTATGCCTCATGAGAATGAATCAAAAATAAATGTGGAAGATGATATACTTGATGATGATATTGATTCTTTGTCTTATGGTACAATGTCCGAAGAAACTACAGAGAATGATTTTGTTATGCCTATTACTCATTGTGATGATCATGATTGGGAAAATAATGATACTATTTGTAATCTTGAAAATCTTTTTGGCGCCAACTTAGAAAGTTGTGATGATAATAATTGCTATACTATTGGTGCTATTCATACTATTAATGATGAGAGTGATTATGCTTATGATATGCAAAGGCACAAGCTTGGGGATGCTATGTTTGATGAGAATGACATGTTTGAGAATTTATTTGCTGCAATTAATGTTTGTCCCAAGCTTGGGGATGCTATGTTTAATGAAGATGATATTTTTAGTCCCCCAAGTTTTGATGAGAATACTTATTATGATGATAGCATGCCTCCTATTTATGATGATTGCATTATTTATGAAAGTGGGTTTGGAAGAGTGTCAACTTTAGATAATAATTATCCTACTATTTTGGAGGGTGTTGAATCTTATTATAATGATAAAAGTGGATTTCGAGAGGTCATGACTTTATTTAGTAATGATTCCACTATCTTGGAAGAGGTTTCAATTGATTATGACGAGAACAAAGTTGCTACTTATGATAATTATTGTGATGACACTTATGTTATAAAAAGTAATGATGATTATATTTATAAAACTTGTCATAATTAGGATTACCCTTTTTCTGAACATTACTCTTTAATTGTGGAAACAATTTATAGTATTCGAATTTCTTATGATACTCCCACTATTCCGAATGAGAAGAATTTTGCTTATGTGGAGAGTAATAAAAATTCTATGCTTGTGGATCATGAAAAGAATGCTTTATGTTATAGTTATATTGTTGAATTCATTCATGATGCTACTGAAAATTATTATGAGGGAGGAATATATGCTTGTAGGAATTGCAAAAATATCAAGTTTCCTCTCTATGTGTTGAAAATCTTGAAGTTATGCTTGTTTTGCCTTCCTTTGCTAGTTGATTCTTGCTCCCATAAATTGTTTGCTCACAAAATCCCTATGCATAGGAAGTGGGTTAGACTTAAATGTGGTTGTCATATGCTTCATGATGCTCACATTATGTTTTAATTCTTATCCTTTATGTGAGCATCATGGAAATCATCATGCCTAGCTTAAAAGGCATTAAAGAAAAGCGCTTGTTGGGAGACAACCCAATATTTACCCCTACTGTTTTTGTGTGTTAACATGATTAGGATAATGTAGTAATCATGTTTTATAGCTTTTGTTTGAATAAAGTGCCAAGTAAAGCCTTTGGGATAGTGTGGATGATAGTTGACTTGATTCTGTGCAAAAACAGAAACTTTTGCGTCCAGTACAGAAATTCCTATCTTTTACTAGAATGTGGAAAAACTCTGAATTTTTTACAGAGGATGGATATACAGATTTTCTATGTTTTCCTAATTTTTCAGAATTTTTGGAGTTATAGAAGTATCTTATATTTAATAATTGGACGCACCATACGAGTCTCCGTGTTAATCCACATCATTAAAAATATCATAACCATTCAATCTATATAATGATCTATCTTAGCCCTACGATTTACGTTGCTTTATATAAAACAAATAAGGACAACCTGACACGACACCTACAATTTACATTGCTCTGGTGGGAAAAAAGCACAACGTGACATAACCAGAAAAGACACAACCTCCCAATCTGGGCGTAATTACCATCAGGAAAAGAAAAAAGGCACACACCCGTAACTCAATCCAATTTGACAAAAAAAAGATGATGAACAACGTCCGTAAAAAAAAGTACAGCTTCCTATCATGTTCTCCCAGAAGCATGTTTCCTTTCTTGAAAAAAGTCATACACGCATGACTCCAACCAATCTTTCAAAAGAAAAGATTAACAGCGTCCTGTCAAAAAAAAGTATAGCTTCCCATGAAAAAAATACACTAGCCACGCTTACGTCTCATCAAATCTCCCAATTGATTTGATGTTAATAAATACTCCCCGATTGATTTCCTTTCCTGTACAATGACTCGCTTACGAAAAAAGAGCCTCACATACCTCTCCTTCGTTCACCTAAAAAAGATGAAAATTTTCTAGAGCGCCGCCTCCGCCATGATATCCTCAAGATCGGCTTGGCCTCTACGTCGCGTGTCTTCTCACTCGCCTCGCCCTTTCCATGCATCTGGCCAATGATTCCGCCTCCTCCTCCATGTTCTCATCACATCCAGACTCAGCCGGCTAAGGTCTTCACCACGGCGGCTGGACGAGAAGACTCATCGCATCGCCAACAGGTCGCCTCATGCATCAGGTGTCTCCTCGATCGCACGTATAATAAGGTCTGAACATGTTTCCGACCAAGTCACGGAGCTGGACGAAGAGATTGAGCTTCTCTTGATAGATCGTTGTTGATGCAAGATGATGGGAAGCAATTTTTACAGATTGAAGTTGGCCAATGCTCCGATGACCTTTACTAATAAATATGTCTATAGTTTTATGGCTCTCTTTTACTATAGTATCCAAGGAGTTTATCTATTGGTTCCCTTCATACTATGACCAAGAACAGACATATCTTATTTTCCGTATATTAGTATACAGAATTAACAAGACTATGCCCTTCATACTATGGCTAAGAAAGTAAGAATAGACTAATCAAGCTGAAGGACGTCCTAGAGATCAATAGATCAAGTTGCATCCACTTGCTTAGTTGTTGGAACATAATCTCTTCCAACAAGGTTAGGATAAAGATATGACTTGCAATAACCATATTTTGTTGCTTAAGTTTCTATTTTCACATGCATATTGTTCCCTGAGTATCTAATTTATTTCTTGATTAAGTTGTTGATCCGTTGTAACCATTGGTTACTCTGAAGATTGAGAGTCTTATTTCTTCATGTACCATTTAGGTAAGATGCATGACGAGCTTAATCTCCATGGACTTATATCATTACTAGCACAACTAAAAATTGTTTGGAGATACAAGATATTCTTAGTAATTATGTGTGGTCTATGGAGACACAAGTATTGATTATTTCATCTGAAAAGATATAATTAGTACTTACCCATGCCCCCTCCAATAGACAGGAATCAATGAGAAGGAATGACCAGGAGTTGATCCATTGTTGCAAAAAGAAAACAATACGTAAAATCACCATTAATTGATACATTTGCTTGGATGTATCGAATAGAGTGTGGTTGTGGTTTTCTTAATGGCGGAAGACTGAACCTATTTATTCCATGACTTGGCAGCGATTACCGCACTACTTATGTACCTTCTGTTCACATACGCGGATTAATTTCTATCTCTTTCATTAACATGACATGAACGATTGAACCTTAATGCAGTTCCTCAGGTTTGCTTCAGAAAGTTGCGTTAAAGCAAACAAAGATGCTCATGACGCTATACTTTTCGGCATGTAATATACATCCCATATCATTCAGTGTATATTTGTCTTCAAGTGAATTTCGTTTTGTCTCCCATGGTAATCAGTTGACAAATTGAAGTACAGATTGAGAACTAAAAGAGTGGACATATAATACTTAAGACAGTCAGTGATGCTACCTTGAAATATGATTCTATTTTTTTTCTTACATGCAAAGAAAGAAGTATAAATATTTAACTGTACATGCCTACTTGGAAATACATAAACTGTACTCTTGGAACCAAGATTCCTTACTAATGCAGAAGGAGAAGAAAAAGATTCCACCCAATCATGCACGGTTCATGTCCTCTCCACGGCTTCCATTGAAGATAAAGTTTTGATCTTTCTTTACATGGTAAAAGGGTTTATCTAAAAGTTTTCATTCCCATATTGGTATCCCACGTTACTATAAGTGGTGGATTCTCTTTATTTGTTGTTTTGTCCGTTCTTTGGACTGATTGTGTTTTCTCAAGTGTAAACCGGACATATGGATACTATGGGCACATAGAAGTAGTCAAGACTAAATTTGTAATTTATGTCATCGTAGTTTTCCTTTTCTGCTATTCTGCCAATTGATTTGATGGCCTATTTTATAATTTTCATTATTATTTAGCTCTATTCAGATGTCCTAATTTTATATTTGAATTTTCATATTTCATTCGGCTTTTAATCTTTGAAGATATTTTCATTATCTATGTTCCTACGATAATAAATGACAATATAAGATTTTTTTCCCAGTTGTTTTTCTTCCTGTTTCTACACGAATCATAACTTTGCTGAGTCTTAGTTAGACTGCATTTTTTTAATTTTAGCTGACCATTTTCGTGTTGCCGAACATGGATTGATATATTATGTCCCAAATATTTCACCGGTGTTGATTTTTAATTACTTCTCTTATCACGATGTTTCATGATATAAATAATAATTTTTTTGGTATTTTTGAAATTCTGTAATTGTCGTATGATATTGGCGGCCAACATATGGTATTTTCATGATTTCTAAGAGATTGTGCATTGTCATGGATGATAAGTAACATACAACATTATAAAAGTTGTTACTAAGAAATTAAACATTTACTAACTTCTTTAATTTTTATTCATATACTAGATAGCACATTTTCATGGTGTTCGCCAAACTATAATTTTATCGGAGTTCGTACATAATGTGTTCTTCCATCTATGTTGCATATACTTCTTCAGCTCTCATTTTCTAATTTAAAAGTAGGTAGGAATTATCAGGGGCGGAGACAGTGGGGGGCGAGTGGGGGCTAGACCCCCCCTATCGATCGGACACCCCCAATGACCGTCAGCGGGGACTATTGAGCAATAACTTCCGATTAATTAGACAGCCCAAAAGCTTGGAAATGGCCCAAGCCTAGTTAGCGAAGGAAGTAACCCACGATGGCCCAAGCCTCACGTCTGGACCAGATGTATAGAATAGTCCAGCTATTGTTTGACCTGATTCAACTGGTGCTAGGGCATCGCCAGCAACTGGCGGCACTTCGTGCCCGATCTGATCGTCACCCTCGTCATCCGTCGCCTGTGATCTGCGGGTGCGCCAATCTCATGATTTCCCTGTACGAGGCGGTTCACTGGGATCTGCGTGTGCGCCAATCTCATGATTTCCTGTACGAGGCGCTTCAAAATTTCACTCTCAAGGCTTCACAATATGACTCACGCCAGATCAAAGGTACTATATATCATATATTACCGCTCATGTCTAGGCTATGTTATTAGTACTACTACATGTGTGCAAACTGCTAGATGCTCGTTACTGTTCATCAGATTTTTTATAGATTGTAGACTGCTTTATATACATAATAGCTTCAATCTTAATTTGTTTGTTATGGGTAGTTTCAATATCTACCGATCAAATATTCTAGCACTAGTAGAATTACACAAAAGCTGAAATATAAATTACACCATATGAGATTATTGTCTTCGTTCCACTTGTTTTGTGAGTATGAGCTACATTCAAACTAGGAGAAATCTACTTTCCTTCTTCTGTTTACAAAATATATATTATCTTGTGATTCCTCTTGTATGTTTATTGGCGGAGAAAAAAAGTTCTTTATACTATCATTATCTTCCTCGCCCTCCCTATGCTCAAATCCTGGCTCCGCCCCTGGGAATTATGTTCTACCAAATCTGTGTATGGTGAATAAATATCACTCATATGAATTACACCAATTCTGTTTAGTTTATTCAGATGTGGCACCAAACATTGGAGGAAAACAAAAATTGTTCCTCTATGATATGATTGTGTCTACATTCTTATTTAGAAACGAAGGTGCTCACTTCTTCCAGAGATTTCTAAGCACAATGATTTCAAATGGTAAAGCCATAAGATTCCATTTATTTATCAGTGGTGGGTTACTTTTCAGTCCAACTGTATGGTGAGTATCTTGGTCCAACAGTCTGTAATCTATCAATAATTATTTTACTATATCATCCAATATACTGATATAAAAAGTAAAATTGTACCACTGAGTGTGAAAATATATATTATGTGCCAGAGACATGGCTCAGGTTTACAAAACTTCTAAATATAACTTGCATCACTGTAAACTTTTTGCAGTAGCATGAAGAGATACTAAATGGACTTTAACACATCCTGCTCCATTTCTACGAACTAAAGATTGGTATGGGCTATGAATTTGCTTTCATGTGCAGCTTCAGTGTACGGATTATTTTATCTATGAGCAACAAAGAATATACACCTTTTGGATATGATATGATGGTTCATATATTTTCACTCTCAAATAACAATCAAGTACACTATATGCATTTACTAATTTCGGTTTATTGGTTGTTACAATGGGACCTTCTTAGGCCACCATTTCCTTCTGATTGATCACTTGGATGTGTTGGGTTTGTTAAAGTATCATCAAGATTTGTTCCTTTGCACTTTCGTGCTTCAATCAACATTTCATCTTATGACAAGGGTAGAAGCTTTTTTCCCCCTGATTTTTGTCTATATACAACATCTCATGTAGCATACATATTGTGAACCTATGTTATTCATGTGTGTTTTCAATTGCTAGCCCGTGCAGTTGCACGGGTTGATGACTAGTGACCTTAATTCAGATCTTTACGTATTGTTCTGTTTTTGATAGATTCTGTTTTCAATGCATAGTTTGGTTGTTTTATAGTTTCTATGGCTTATATTGCTTAATATAAATTGTATAAATGATAGGGTACAGTAGGCATCATGTGAGAAAAATTATGAATCTTGTCTTGACAGTACCAAAGTGAATGATTTGTTTTATTATACTAACGGAGCTTACGAGTTTTCTGTTGAGTTTTGTGTTGTGAAGTTTTCAAGTTTTGGGTAAAGATTTGATGGACTATGGAATAAGGAGTGGCAAGAGCCTAAGATTGGGGAGGACCAAGGCACCCCAAGGTAATATTCAAGGACAACAAAGCATCTAAGGTTGGGGATGCCCCGGATGGCATCCCCTCTTTCGTCTTCAATCCATCGGTAAATTTACTTGAGGCTATATTTTTATTCACCACATGATATGTGTTTTGCTTAGAGCGTCATTTTATTTTGTTTAGATTTGCTTGCTGTTATTTAGAGTAATGTTTTGCATCTTTTATTTCAATAAAAGTGTCAAGTATAGCCTTTATCATGCTTATTTTGCAAGTCTATATGTTGCTGTTTTGAAAACAGAAAGTTTCTATCGTTGTCTGAATTCTTATGGAAAGTAAGAACATGATAAAATCTTCACATTTTTACACAATGAGTAACAACAAATTTTCTCCAGTGTGGTTATTTTTCGGAATTTTTGGAGTTAGGGAAGTATGAGTACAATTGCACTCTTTACAGACTGTCCTGTTTAGACAGATTGCTGTTATGTGTGCATTGTTTGCATTTGTTTGCTTGTTTAATGATTATATTTGAGGATAGGAGTATTAAATATGCAGAGGCATTTAGTATGAAATTTTAAATAATAATTTTAGTGATTTTCTACAGTAGAGAATGATAAGGTTTTGCATTTGATTTATACTAACTTTTCTCACAAGTTTTTGTTGAGTTTTGTGTGCATGAAGTTTTTAAGATTTAGGGAAACCGTGATATAAAAGGAATTAAGGAGACACAAAAGCTCAAGATTGGGGATTCCCAAGGCATCCCAAGATAATATTTTAAGAAGTCTCAAGCATCTAAGCTTGGGGATGCCCCGGTAGGCATCCCACCTTTCTTCATCAAGAATTATCGGTTAGTATCGGTTGAGCCTAAGTTTTTGCTTCTTCACATGATGTGTGCTATTTTTAGAATGTATTTTTATTTTTTTTTGCTTGCTGTTTGAATAAAACATTAAGATCTAAAATTTTAAATGAGAGAGAGTCCTCACACAGCTACATAATTGTTTGACTACTCATTGATCTTCACTCATATCTTTTTGGAGTAGTTTGTCCGTTGCTCTAGTGCTTCACTTATATCTTTTTAGAGCACGGCGGTGGTTTTATTTTGAAGAAATTGATGAACTCTCATGCTTCACTTATATTATTTTGAGAGTCTCTAAACAGCATGGTAATTTGCTTAGGTTATGAATTTAGTCCTAATATATGGGCATCCAAGAGGGATATAATAAAAACTTTCATATAAAGAACATTGAATACTATGAGAAGTTTGATTCCTTGCATTTGTTTTGAGATATAAAGATGGTGATATTAGAGTCATGCTAGTGAGTAATTGTGGATTGGTAGAAATACTTGTGTTACAGTTTGTGATTCCCGTAGCATGTACGTATGGTGAACCGTTATGTGATGAAGTCGGAGCATGATTTATTTTTTGATTGTCTTCCTTATGAGTGGCGGTCGGGGACGAGCGATGGTCTTTTCCTACCAATCTATCCCCCTAGGAGCATGCGTGTAGTACTTTGTTTTGATAGCTAATAGACTTTTGCAATAAGTATGTGAGTTCTTTATGACTAATGTTGAGTCCATGGATTATACGCACTCTCACCCTTCCACCTTTGCTAGCCTCTCTAGTACCGCGCAACTTTCGCCGGTGCATTAAACCCACCATATACTTTCCTCAAAATAGCCACCATACCTACCTATTATGGCATTTCCATAGCCATTCCGAGATATATTGCCATGAAACTTCCACCGTTCCGTTTATTATGACACGCATCATCATTGTCATATTGCTTTGCATGATCATGTAGTTGACATCGTATTTGTGGCAAAGCCACCATTCATATTTTTTATACATGTCACTCTTAGTCATTGCACATCCCGGTACACCGCTGGAGGCATTCATATAGAGTCATATTTTGTTCTAAGTATCGAGTTGTAATTCTCGAGTTGTAAGTAAATAAATGTGTGATGATCATCATTATTAGAGCATTGTCCCATGTGAGGAAAGGATGATGGAGACTATGATTCCCCCACAAGTCGGGATGAGACTCCAGACAAAAAATAAAAAAAAGACAAAAAGAAAAAAAAGAAAAAAGAGAGGCCAAAGAGCCCAAAATAAAAAAAAATGGGAGAAAAGAGAGAAGGGGCAATGCTACTATCCTTTTTCCACACTTGTGCTTCAAAGTAGCACCATGATCTTCATAATAGAGAGTCTCCTATTTTGTCACTTTCATATACTAGTGGGAATTTTTGTTATATAACTTGGCTTGTATATTCCAATGATGGGCTTCCTCAAAGTGCCCTAGGTCTTCGTGAGCAAGCGAGTTGGATGCACACCCACTTAGTTTTTTTTGAGCTTTCATACACTCTTGTGCATCCGTTGCATGGCAATCCCTACTCACTCACATTGATATCTATTGATGGGCATCTCCATAGCCCGTTGATACGTCTAGTTGATGTGAGACTATCTCCTTCTTTTTGTCTTCTCCACAACCACCATATTCTATTCCACCTATAGTGTTATATCCATTGCTCACGCTCATGTATTGCGTGAAAGTTGAAAAAGTTTGAGAACATCAAAAGTATGAAACAATTGCTTGGCTTGTCATCGGGGTTGTGCATGATTTAATACTTTATGTGATGAAGATGGAGCATAGCCAGACTATATGATTTTGTAGGGATAACTTTCTTTGGCCATGTTATTTTGAGAAGACATGATTGCTTTATTAGTATGCTTGAAGTATTATTGTTTTTACGTCAATATTAAACTTTTGTTTTGAATCTTATGGATCTGAATATTCATGCCACAATAAAGAAGATTACATGGATAAATATGCTAGGTAGCATTCACACTTCATAAATTCTTTCTTTTATCATTTACCTACTCGAGGACGAGCAGGAATTAAGCTTGGGGATACTGATACGTCTCCAACGTATCTATAATTTATGAAGTATTCATGCCATGTTTACAACAATTCTATATGATTTTGGTATGATTTAATTAGAACTAACCCGGACTGACGCTGTTTTCAGCAGAACTACCGTGGTGTCGTTTTTTGTGCAGAAATAAAAATTCTCGGAATGGGCTGAAAATTTACGGAGAATATTTTTGGAAAATATAAAAAATACTAGAGCGAAAAGATACCAGAGAAGAGTCCCGAGGCAACCACAAGGGTGGGGGCGCCCCCCTAGCTTGTCGCTGCCTCGTGGACCCCCTTGACGTGAGACCGACGCCAAAATCTCCTATAAATACAGAAACCCCCGAAAAGAAACCTAGATCGGAAGTTCCGCCACCGTAAGCCTCTGTAGCCACGAAAAACCAATCGGGAGCCCATTCCGGCACCCTGCCGGAGGGGGAAACCATCACCAGTGGCCATCTTCATCATCCCGGTGGTCTCCATGATGAGGAGGGAGTAGTTCACCCTCGGGTCTGAGGGTATGTACCAGTAGCTATGTGTTTGATTTCTCTCTCTCTCTCTCTCTCTCTCTCTCTCGTGTTCTTGATTTGGCACGATCTTGATGTACCACGAGCTTTGTTATTATAGTTGGATCATATGGTGTTCTTCCCCCTCTACCTTCTTGTGATGAATCGAGTCTTGCTCTTTGAGGTTTTTGTTATGTTGGATTGAGTATTGGATTTGAGAACACTTGATGTATGTCTTGCGATGGGATATCTGTGGTGACAATGGGATGTTCTATTGATTCACTTGATGTATGTTTTGGCACTCAACTCACGGATTCCCGAGGTGTCATTGGGGTAATCTATGCATAGGGGTTGATGCATGTTTTTGTCCTACGTTCTCCGATAGAAACTTTGGAGTGATTCTTTATTGCACGTTGATGGATTGTTATGTGATCCAAATATGTTATCATTGTTGAGAGAATTTGCACACTTTTGTCACTAGCTACCTTGCTGTTTTTATATTTTTAGATTACATAAACCTATATCTACTATCCATAGTACACTTGTATCACCATCTCTTCGCTGAACTAGTGCACCTATACAATTTACCATTGTATTGGGTGTGTTGGGGACCCAAGGGACTCTTTGTTATTTGGTTGCAGGGTTGTTTGAGAGAGACCATCTTTATCCTACGCCTCCCACGGATTGATAAACCTTAGGTCATCCACTTGAGGGAAAATTGCTACTGTCCTACAAAACTCTGCGCTTGGAGGCCCAACACGAGTCTACAAGAAGAAGGTTGCGTAGTATACATCACTATCTAACGAAGCGCATGTCTTGCTGGTTACGGATAGCTCCTCAGAGGAGGATTCAGAGACAGATGACCAGTCATATTTCCGCCCCGAGGTGCATGCTCTAATTTGGTAGGGTTATATTGCTCATATCGTGCATATGGTGTCTTGCATTGGCATGTCATTTGCTTAGTTTAGACATGCTTTGTGTGAATGCCACCTGTTTAGTGTCTAATTACCATATATGTGAATTTTGCAATGCCATCTTGCGGCAAGACATTATATATGTGAATTATGCAATGCTATCTTGTTGCAAGGCATTATGTATGTGAATTATGCAATGCCATGCAGTTTAGCCAAGCGTCATATATGTGAATTATATCATGCCATCCTTTTTTTGTATTACTCATTCCATTTGTCGACAATGTTTGTATATTCAACTGCTCTTCCTGTGCATCAGCCATTTGAATTGGTGATGGAGAAATCTGGAGTGAAAACAAGGTCTTCAGAGCAGACAATGCTACCTATTGAAGCAGATATCTTGCTGGTTACAGATAGCTCCTCAGAGGAGGATTCAGAGGCAGATGACCAGTCCTATTTTCCTGCTGAGGTGTATGCTCAAACTTGGCAGGGTTATATTACTCATATCATGCATATGTTGTCTTGCAATGCTTAGTTTTTACATCATATACACAATATTGAATGCCATCTCCTTAGTTGACACATCATATATGCGATTGCCCTCTGCTCACTTGCTTAGTATATAAATCATATATTTGAATTATATCATGCCATGATGTTTACATAGACAGCATGTATCTGAATTATGGCATGCCAACCCATTTTCTAAAGACATAATATAGTTATATCATCTCATCCTATTTACATAGTCATCATATTTTGAATTATGTCATTCTATCCGTGAATTATATCATGCCATCATGTTTCCATCGACGGCATGTTTGTGAATTATGGCATGCCAACCACTTTAATAGACACATCGTATAGTTATATCATGTCATCCTGTTTACATAGTCATCATATTTTGAAGTATGTCATTCTATCCTGTTTAGTTAGCCATCATATATGTGAAATTGTGTCATGCTATCCTGTTTAATTAGCCAACATATATGTGAAATTATGTCATGCTATCCTGTTTGGTTAGACAACATAAATGCGAATTATTTCATGCCATGTTTTCTTCCCTACTATCCATTGCACCTATCTATCTTACAATGTCTGTGCATTCAATTACTTTTCTTGTTTATCAGCCATTTGAATTGGAGGGGGTAATGGCAGTATCTATGGGAGTAAAAACACGGTCTCCAGAAAAGATTGTGCTACACGTCGATGCAGATAGAACCACGGTTGTACTTGCCCAAGAACCAGCCCCACCACACATAACCCAGACTCACGCAGATTGTACCCCTACCCAGTTGGACAGAGAACCAGCTACACCCCTTATAACCCCAACCCCTGCAGATAGTAACCCAGTTCCAGTTGACACAGCACCGTCTCCACCACAGAGCACCCAAACACGAGCAGTTAGTAAGGCAACTGTAGTGCCCAAAGCACGAGGACCACCAGTCCAAACCCCAAGTCAATGCTTAAAGCAGAAGAAGAAGAATTGTTCTCAGGTCAGGTTCCGTAGCTATGGTTCATACTCCTTTGCTCTTGCATCACTGTATTTACTCATACCAATTAATTTCAAATTTGAAGGATGCAATTGAAACTCCAATGGCGCAACAGGTATGTTTTAATTTAACGTGTTTGCTGTTGTAACTTGCTCTATGTTGATTTCAGTTTCAATTGAATAAACAGTTATGTTCTCATGCCATGCACATTACAAGTGTTGTTATTGATGTGTAGTTTCCCACACTTATATTTTGTCTATGCTGCTTTGTCTTAAACATATATGATTTGAACTGTCTCTATCTTGATTTGGCAACATAAACTAGAATGATATATACCATACAGTGACCATACTACATAGATATATGTTTGTTTCATGTTGTTATCCTGTCC
The DNA here is from genome assembly GCA_011799875.1 of Thinopyrum elongatum. Taxonomy (NCBI): domain Eukaryota; kingdom Viridiplantae; phylum Streptophyta; class Magnoliopsida; order Poales; family Poaceae; genus Thinopyrum; species Thinopyrum elongatum. The sequence continues at coordinate 606,021,531 of CM022298.1, forward strand.
ACCTTACTACTAAACTGGTTTACCAAAATGAGTTTCATATACAACATGGTAAACCTATGATCTGTCTGCTTGTTTCTCTTTTAGAATGCGGACAAAATATTGGAGAAGAGTACCCCGTTATGCAATGGTAAAGGAAGTAATGCAGATAAGGTTCAAGATAGTAAGACATCCCTGTTGGTCTCCAAGAAAGCTGATAAAAACTATATTGAGGACACTGAGATAACCCCAAAGTCATGTCTTGATGTAGTGTTTGAGTTACTGGCCACTACTGCTGGCACCAGCTCTTCAAACTCGCTGCCTGAATCAGTTCGGCTTCTTGAGTCTCAACTTCAAGTTGAAAGACATCAATCAGATGTGCTACGACAGGAAGCCGAAGGACTAAGGAAGTCCCTGCAGAATTCAGATGCATACTTTCTGGTGCAACAACAAGCGCTGGAGGATTTAAGCACCAAACAAGAGAAAGCTAATAAGCTTGCTAAGCGTCTTGCCAGCATGGTGGATACCCAGGATATTGTTTCTTGAGCTCTTGTGAAGTGGTTTCAGTGCTGGACTTGTTTTGCTGCGGCGTTTATTTGCACTGGTCGCCAACTTTGACAACCAGTGTATGTAATATGCTGCTTTGTTCCCCATATTTGCACTGGTTGCGAACTTTGATGCCCAGTGGATGTAATATGTGTAATAGCCATGATAGCCTAGCGTAAGTTGCTTGCTTATTTATTTCCTTGTTGTCTTGTTTATTTGTTTGCTTGTAGTCAGTGCAGTTCTTTTTCCGCGGTTTGCCAGTGGCCGCAATAACCTATTTTTTAAAACTAGGCCACAATAACCATGGGCTACATATTTACTGTAGTGACCATGGGCCTCCTACGGGCCGTAGAATCAACGGGCCTTCTACGGGCCGTAGAATCAACGGGCCTTCTACGGGCTGTATGATCGATTGGCCAAACATGGGCCAATAACGGACTGCATTGTGGGCCGTAAACGGGCTAGAGTTGGAATCGTCCGTTCATGGGCCGACCATAACGGGCCGTCGTTAATCGGCCGTATTTGATGACGCTATGAAAATGACCCAACGGATTAACGGGCCACAAACAGGCCGACTTTAACCACGGGCTGAATTTGGCCCACAACCGGAACAGGCCAGTAACGGACCGTAAGTAATCGAGTGCTGCAAATCAGCCCAAGAATAAATGGGCCCTGAGAAGGCTGAAAGATAACACGGGCTGGAAACGGCCCAATGGAATAATGGGTCATTAATGGGTATAAAGCGATACACTCTTCAGTACGGGCCAGTTTCACCATGGGCCGTTAATGGGCCAAGAGTTACAAAGGGCCTCATATGGGCCGAAAGATGTCATGGGCCATACATGGGCCGGAAGTTACAACGGGCTGGAATCATATTGGACGGCCCAGATGACGCTACTGGGCCTAATTCGGATAGGCCATAATGGGCCGTGAGTTAGCGGGCTATAAATGGGCTATACGAACAGGCCGCTAGCAGGCTTTAAGTGGGCCGGCCGTTACCTTTTGACCAGGTCAAACGAGCCAGCCTTTTGACCTGAATGGGCCACTGTTGGGCCGAGCCACGTGTCGACGTATCATAGGCACGTCCCGTCCATTCGCTGGATGACAACTGTCCCAACGCTGGGCCAACACGTGGATCCACCGGCGAATGAGAATTTTACACGTGGAAAATCCCCATTGTTTCGGGATGTTAACGGGTTATCGGATACAAACTGGAACCTGATAGCTTAATGGCAACCCGTTACGGTGGATGCCACGTGTCGGTTACCCTTGACGAAAGCACTTCCATGACGCGCCATTTATCGTCATGGAAGTGGACACTTCCGTGATGATAATTTTAGTATTGTCATCGAACACTTCTACGACAGCACAGGTATGTCTATCTTGATTCTGTCATAAAATCATCATGGATGTACATGCATGACAGAAAACATGACCTACAAGTGACAGAAAACATGACAAACACGTATCATCACGGAAGTGTATTTTTTTTAGTGTATTTGGGGCAGTTCCGCTTCGAGTGACCATTTCCTTTGCAGTAGAAGCACTCAGTTTCAGTCTTGGGTCCAGCTTTGGGCTTCTTCACGGGAGCGGCAACTTGCTTTCCATTCTTCTTGAAGTTCCCTTTCTTTCCCTTTCCCTTTTTCTTGAAACTGGTGGTCTTGTTAACCATCAACACTTGATGCTCCTTCTATATTTCTACCTCTGCCGATTTCAGCATCGCGAAGAGCTCGGGAATCATTTTTGTCATCCCTTGCATATTATAGTTCATCATGAAGCCTTTGTAGCTTGGTGGCAGTGACTGAAGAACTCTGTCAATAACACTCTCAACTGGAAGATCAATTCCCAGCTGAGTCAAGTGGTTATGATACCCAGACATTTTGAGTATGTGTTCACTGACAGAACTATTCCCCTCCATCTTACAGTTATAGAACTTGTTGGAGACTTCATATCTCTCAACCCGGACATTAGCTTGAAATATTAACTTTAGCTCTTGGAACATCTCATATGCTCCGTGGCGTTCAAAACGTCTTTGAAGTCCCGGTTCTAAGCCGTAAAGCATGGCACACTGAAATATCGAGTAGTCATCAGATCGAGCCTGCCAGACGTTCATAACATCTGAATCAGCTCCTGCAGCAGGTCTGTCATCTAGCGGTATATCAAGGGCATAATTCTTCTATGCAGCAATGAGGATAATCCTCAAGTTACGGACCCAGTCCGTGTAGTTGCTACCATCATCTTTCAACTTAGCTTTCTCTAGGAACGCATTAAAATTCAAGGGAACAGTAGCACGGGGCATTGATCTACAACATAAATATGCAAAAACTATTACAACTAAGTTCATGATAAATTTTAGTTCAAATAATCAAATTACTAATGAACTCCCACTTAAATCAACATCCCTCAAGTTGTCTAAGTGATACATGATCCAAATCAACTAACCCATGTCCGATCAACACGTGAGATGGGGTAGTCTTCAATGGTGAACATATCTATGTTGATCATATCTACTATATGACTCACATTCAACCTTTCGGTCTCCAGTGTTCTGAGACCATGTCTGTACATGCTAGGCTCGTCAAGTTTAACCCAAGTATTCTGCATGTGCAAAACTGGCTTACACCCGTTGTATGTGAACGTAGAGTCTATCACACCCGATCATCACGAGGTGCTTCGAAACGATGAACTTTAGCAATGGTGCATACTCGGGGAGAACACTTTTATCTTGAAATTAAGTGAAGGGATCATCTTATAATGCTACCGTCGTTCTAAGCAAAATAAGATGCATAAAGGATAAACATCACATGCAATCAAAAAATATGTGACATGATATGTCCATCATCATCTTGTGCTTTTGATCTCCATCTCCAAAGCATCGGCATGATATCCATCGTCACCGGCACGACACCTTGATCTCCATCATTGCGTCGGGGTGGTCTCGCTAACTATTGCTTCTACAGCTATTGCTAACGCATAGCGATAAAGTAAAGCAATTACATCGCGCTTAAGTGATTGGCACACAAGTCATACAATAATTAAAGACAACCCTAAGGCTCCTGTCGGTTGTCGAACTCATCGACATGCAAGTCGTGAACTTATTACAAAACATGATCATCTCAACATCAACATATATCACAACACATCTTGACCATATCACATCACAACATGCCCTGCAAAAACAAGTTAGACGTCCTCTACTTTGTTGTTGCAAGTTTTACGTTGCTACTACGGACAACTAGCAAGAACCGTTCTTACCTACGAAAAACCACAACGGTGATTATCAAGTTGCTATTTAACCTTCTGTAAGGACCGCCATAGTCAAATCCGATTCAACTAAAGTAGGAGAAACAGACACCCGCCAGCCACCTTTATGCAAAACAAGTTGCATGTTAGTCGGTGGAACATGTCTCATGTGTGTGGACATGTAAGGTTGGTCCGGGCCGCTTCATCCCACAATGTCGTCGAATCAAAATAAGACATTGGTGGGAAGCAATATGAACATCACCGCCCACAACTCCTTTTTGTTCTACTCATGCATATCATCTATGCATAGACCTGGCTCATGATGCCACTGTTGGGGAACGTTGCATGGGAAACAAAAAAATTCTACGCACACGCAAGATCTATCCATGGAGATGCATAGCTACGAGAGGGGGATAGCATCTACATACCCTTGTAGATCACTAAGTGGAAGCGTTTATCAATGCGGTTGATGTAGTCGTACAACTTCACAATCCGTACCGATCAAGCACCGAACGTACGGCACCTCCGCGTTCAGCACACGTTCAGCTCGATGAAGTCCTCGCCTTCTCGATCCAGCAAGAGAGGCGAAGTAGTAGATGAGTTCCGGCAGCATGACGGCGTGGTGATAGTGGTGGTGAAACTATGCCGCAGGACTTTGCCAAGCACAACGGACGTGGACGGAGGAGGAACTAGAACTAGAGGGAGAGGGGGCGCCGCACACGGCTTGGGAATCATGGTGTGTGTTGCCCCCTTCCCTCCTCACATATATATAGGTGGAGGGGGCAGAGGAGGCTGCGTAGGGCGCCCCCAAGGGGACCGGCGGCCAGCCCTAGGGCGCCTACCCTAGGCGCCCCTCCCCTTCCTTCCTATACGTGTGGGGGGAAGGCAGGAGTGGAGGCGCCCCCCCCCCCCTTTCCATTCCCTGCATGTGGAGGAGAAGGAAAGAGGGGGTTGGCCCTCTCCCTTCCTTCCGTAGGGACGGCGCCATGAGGTGGGGCGCGCTAGCCCCATGTGGGCTGGTGTGCTCTCCCTCGTTGGCCCGTTTGGCCCAATATGCTCCCGTGGCCTCCCGGAACCCCTTCTGGTGATCTGATAAATACCTGGTGCATTCCGAAACCTTTCTAGAGACCAAATACTATCATCCTATATATCAATCTTTACCTCCGGACCATTCCGGAGCTCCTCGTCATGTCCGTGATCTTTATCCGGGACTCCGAACAACATTCGGTCACCAACTCACATAACTCATATAATACTATATCGTCAACGAACGTTTAGCGTGCGGACCCTACGGGTTCGAGAATGATGTAGACCTGACCGAGATGCTTATCCGATCAATAACCAATAGCGGGACCTGGATGCCCATATTGGTTCCTACATATTCTACGAAGATCTTTATCAGTCAAACCTTTATGACAATATACGTAGTTCCCTTTGTCTGTCGGTATGTTACTTATCCGAGATTCGATCATCGGTATCTCCATACCTAGTTCAATCTCATTACCGGAAAGCCTCTTTACTCGTTCTGTAATACATCATCTTGCAACTAACTCCGTAGTCACTTTGCTTGCAAGCTTCTTGTGATGTTGTATTACTGAGAGGGCCCAGAGATACCTCTCCGTCATATGGAGTGACAAATACCAATCTTGATTCATGCCAACTCAACAGACACCTTCGGAGATACCTGTCAAGCATCTTTGTGATCACCCAGTTATGTTGTGACGTTTGATAGCACACAAGGTATTCCTCCGGTATCCGGGATTTGCACGATCTCATGGTCGAAGGAATATGTATTTGACATTAAGAAAGCAGTAGCAATAAACTGAATGATCATATGCTAAGCTAACGGATGGGTCTTGTCCATCACATCATTCTCCAAATGATGTGATCCCGTTATCAAATGACAACTCATGTCTATGGTCAGGAAACCTTAACCATCTTTTGATCAACGAGCTAGTCTAGTAGAGGCTTACTAGGGACTTGGTATTTTCTTATGTATTCACACATGTATTTAAGTTTCCAATCAATACAATTATAGCATGAATAATAAACCTTTATCATGATTAAGGAAATATAATAATAACCACTTTATTATTGCCTCTAGGGCATATTTCCATCAGTCTCACACTTGCACTAGAGTCAATAATCTAGAGAAATCTCGAGGAGTATATATAATGAATTTTTTTAGTGCAGGACAAGTAACATGGAAGAAACAGAGAGACGGGAAAGTCCACGAGGGGGGCCACAAGCCTGGGGGCGCGCCCAGGGGGGTGGAGCGCGCCCCTAGGGCTTGTCGCTCCCTCATGCACTTTTCGGTCTGTTTATTATTTTCCTAATTTTTTAAATATTCCAAAATGGACAGGAAGTACTTTTATGGAACTTTTGGAGTCGGTTTACTTTTCGTACCACGTACCTACCCCCTTTTCAGGGCTTTGGACCATTCCAGAAGATTTACCTTATGTGTTCCTCCGGTGTCATAGTTTGGCGTACCTGAGATATAATGTTTAATCCTTTGCCCATTAACCACCCTCGGATTAGTGCCTTCAGTGTTGTTTATCTTGATTGCTCCGGAATGATAAACTTCTTCAATGATATATGGTCCTTCCCATTTAGAGAGAAGCTTTCCTGTAAAGAATCTTAAACGAGAGTTGTATAATAAAACTTGAACTCCTATTTTGAATTCCCATTTTTGGATTCTTTTATCATGCCATCTTTTAACTTTTTCCTTAAATAACTTAGCATTTTCATAAGCATGTGTCCTCCACTCATCTAGAGAACTAATATCAAATAACCTGTTTTCACTAGCAAGTTTAAAATCATAGTTAAGTTCTTTAATTGCCCAATATGCTTTATGTTCTAACTCAAAAGGTAAATGACATGCTTTTCCATAGACCTTTTTATAAGGGGACATACCCATAGGATTTTTATAAGCAGTTCTGTATGCCCACAATGCATCATCTAACTTCTTAGACCAATTATTTCTAGATCTATTAACGGTCTTTTGTAAAATTAACTTTATTTCTCTATTGCTTAATTCAACTTGGCCACTAGACTGAGGATGATAAGGTGATGCAATTCGATGCTTGACATCATATTTAGCAAGGAGTTTATGGAATGCACCATGGATAAAATGTGAACTGATGACCCACAAGTATAGAGGATCAATCATAGTCCTTTCGATAAGTAAGAGTGTTGAACCCAACGAGGAGCAGAAAGAAATGACAAGTGGTTTTCAACAAGGTAATTTCTGCAGGCACTGAAATTGTCGGTAACAGGTAGTTTGATAGCAAGATAATTTGTAGGAAGTAACAAGTAACAATAGTAACAATAAGTGCAGCAAGGTAGCCCAATCCTTTTTGTAGCAAAGGACAGGTCGGAACGATCTCAGATAATAAGTAAAACGTTCTTGAGGGCACACGGGAATTTCATCTAGTCTTTCATCATGTTGGTTTGATTCGCGTTCGCTACTTTTATAATTTGATATGTGGGTGGACCGGTGCTTGGGTGCTGTTCTTACTTGAACAAGCCTCCCACTTATGATTAACCCCCTCGCAAGCATCTGCAACTACGAAAGAAGTATTAAGATAAAATCTAACCATAGCACTAAACATATGGATCCAAATCAACCCCTTACGGAATAGTGCATAAACTTGGGTTTAAGCTTCTGTCACTCTAGCAACCCATCATCTAATAAGTACTCCACAATGCATTCCCTTAGGCCCAAATATGGTGAAGTTTCATGCATTCGACGTTCACATAACACCACTAAGGGAATCACAACATACATATCATCAAAATATCGAACACATATCAAATTCACATGATTACTTGCAACATGACTTCTCCTGTGGCCTCAAGAACAAAAGTAACTACTCACTCAACATATTCATGCTCAAGATCAGAGGAGTAATAAATATCATAATGGATGTGAACATATAATCTTTCACCAAATATACCGGCTAGCATCAACTACAAGATGTAATCAACACTACTAGTCACCCACAGGTACCAATCTGAGGTTTTGATACAAAGATTGAACACAAGAGATGAACTAGGGTTTGAGATGAGACGGTGTTGTTGAAGATGTTGATGAATATTGGACTCCCAAAGATGAGAGGGTTGTTTGTGATGATGATGGCTTCAATTTCCCCCTCCAGGAGGGAAGTTCCCCCGGCGGAATCGCTCCGCCGGAGGGCAAAAGTGCTCCTGCCCAAGTTCCGCCTCGAGACGGCAACGCTCCATCCCGAAAGTCCTCTCCTTATTTTTTTAGGTCAAAAGACCTTATGTACCAGAAGATGGGCACCGAAGGTGGGCCTGGGCCCCCACTACCCACCAGGGCGCGCCTGGAGGGGGTGGCGTGCCCTGGTGCCTTGTGGGCGCCTGGGTGGCCCCCTCAGGTAGTTCTTTTATCCAATATTTATTATATATTCCAAAATAATTCTCCGTAAAATTTCATCTCATTTGGAGATGTGCAGAATAGGTATCTCTGACATAGCTTTTTCAGATCCAGAATTCCAGCTGCCGGTATTCTCCCTCTTTGTGCAAACCTTGCATATTATGAGAGAAAAGGCATTATAATTACTCCACAAAGTGTTATAATGCATAAAAACACTATAAATAACAATAGGAAAACATGATGCAAAATGGACGTATGACGAACCACCATCAGTCATTAAATATCTAGGGACTCTAAACCTCGGGAAAATAAATTCTTTAATCATTTTAATAGAAGTGTTATGATCAGCACTACTAGTTGGAATAGCTTATACCCACTTAGTAAGGTAATCAACAGTCCCTAGAATATGAGTATACTCGTTGGAAGAAGGAAAAGGTCCCATATAATCAAATCCCCAAACATCGAATGGTTCAATAACAAGTGAATAATTCATAGGCATTTCCTGACTTCTGCTAATATTGCCAATTCTTTGACATTCATCACAAGATAAGACAAACTTACGTGCATCCTTGAAGATAGTAGGCCAATAAAAACCAGATTGTAATACCTTATGCGCAGTTCTATCTCCAGTATGGTGTCATCTGTATGCCTCGGAGTGACACTTCCATAGGATTTGTTCCTGTTCATGCTCAGGTATACAATGTCTAATAATACCATCTACTCCTTCTTTACAAAGATGTGGGTCATCCCAGAAGTAGTGTCTCAAATCAAAGAAGAACTTTTTCTTTTGTTGGTATGTAAAACTAGGTGGTATATATTTAGCAACAATGTAATTAGCATAGTCTGCATACCAAGGAGTATTGCGAGAAGCATTTATAACAGTTAGTCGTTCATTAGGAAAACTATCATCAATAGGTAGTGGGTCATCAAGAACATTTTCCAACCTAGACAAGTTATCAGCTACAGGATTCTTAGCTCCCTTCCTATCAGTAATATGCAAGTCAAACTCTTGTAGTAAAAGAACCCACCTAATGAGTCTAGTGATAACCCACAAGTATAGGGGATCGCAACAGTTTTCGAGGGTAGAGTATTCAGCCCAAATTTATAGATTCGACACAAGGGGAGCCAAAGAATATTTGCAAGTATTAGCAGTTGAGTTGTCAATTCAACCACACCTGGAGATTAAATATCTGCAGCAAAGTGATTAGTAGCACAGTAATATGATAGTTTTGATAGCAGTGGTAACAGTAATCGTAACGGTAACAGTGATAGCAATGATTTTGTAGCAGGTGTAACAGTAATAGCAGCAGTAGTAACTTAGCAAGAACAATATGTGGAAAATTCGTAGGCATTGGATCGGTGAATTCGCTGGATGATATTCATCATATAACAGTCACAACCTAGGGCGATACAAAACTAGCTCCAGTTCATAAATATAATGTAGGCATGTATTCCGTAAATAGTCATACGTGCTTATGGAAAAGAACTTGCATGACATCTTTTGTCCTACCCCCCCCCCCCCTCGTGTCAGCGGGGTCCATAAGGAAACTAAGGGATATTAAGGCCTCCTTTTAATAGAGAACCGGAACAGAACATTAACACATAGTGAATACATGAACTCCTCAAACTACGGTCATCACCGGAAAGTATCCCAATTACTGTCACACTGGGGTTTACGGATCATAACATGTAATAGGTGAATATGACTTGCAAGATCGGATCTAGAACATAGATATAATGGTGAAAACATAAACGGTTCAGATCTGAAATCATGGCACTCAGGCCCTAGTGACAAGCATTAAGCATAGCAAAGTCATAACAACATCAATCTCAGAACATAGTGGATACTAGGGATCAAGCCCTAACAAAACTAACTCGATTACATGATGAATCTCATCCAACTCCTCACCGACCAGCGAGCCTACAAAGGAATTACTCACTCCCAGTGGGGAGCATCATGGAATTGGTGATGAAGGAGAGTTGGTGATGACGAAGACCGAAGATTCCCCTCTCCGGAGCCTCGAACGGGCTCCTGATCTGGCCTCCCGATGAAGAACAGGAGGTGGCAGCGGCTCCGTATCGTAAAACGCGATGAAACTTCCTCTCTTATTTTTTTCTCTGAAAATAGGTATTTATGGAGTTGGAATTAGGGTCAGGGGGGCCACCAGGTGGGCAGAACCCACCAGGGCGCGCCAGAGGGAGGGGGCGCACCCTAGTGTATTGCGCCCAGCCAGGGCACCCCCTCCGGTGGTTCTTGGTTCCAGTATTTTTTATATATTCTGAAATAATTCTCCGAAAAGTTTCGTCCAAATCCAAGAACTTTTATTTCTGCACAAAGAACAACACCATGGTAGTTCTGCTGAAAACAGCATTAGTCCGGGTTAGTTTCATTCAAATCATGCAAATTAGAGTCCAAAACAAGAGCAAAAGCGTTAGGAAAAGTAGATACGAGGGAGACGTATCAACTCCCCAAGCTTAAACCTTTGCTTGTCCTCAACCAATTCAGTTGACAAACTGAAAGTGATAAAGAAAAACTTTTACGAACTCTTTTGTTCTTGTTTACATAAATAAGCTTAAGTAGCACCCAGGTTTTCAACAAAGATTATGACTAACCATGTCGACAATAAATCTTAGGAATTATATTAACTCATATCAATGACATAAGCAACTAGCGAGCAATAATAAAATATCTCAAATGACAACACTTTGTCAAAACAACCATAATATAATATGACAACAGTGGTATCTCGCTATCCCTTTCTAAGACCGCAAAACATAAATGCAAAGCACCTCCAAAGTTCAAGCAACGACTAAACATTGTAATTCATGGTAGAAAAGATCCAGTCATGATGCATTCAACATTAACTATATACAATGCATGAGGATGACAATTTTGCTCTCAGGTCTGGCGCTTGTTTGAGAAGGTGATGACTCAACATAAAATTAAATAGATAGTCCCTTCGCAGAGGGAAGCAGGGATTTGCAGAGGTGCCAGAGCTCAAAGCTCGAAATAGAGATAAATATAATTTTGGGAGGTGCACCCTTCCTGTCAATGTTACGACCAAAAGTTATCAATATCTTCCATGCTAAACACATTAGCGGCGGTTCCCAAGCGGTAAAAGTAAAGCTTTACTCCCCCTCCTCCAACAAACACACTCCACGGCCAGCCGAATCCACAGGTACCGTCCATACCAACAACAATCCTGGGGGAGTTTTATTTAATTATTTGCAATTTTTTATTTTGGGACTGGGCATCCCTATTACCGCCCCTCTCGTGCAAGGACGAGTGAATAAACACTCGTCACGAGAATAACCCGCTTAGCATGGAAGATACTGACTGCCCCCTGTCACTCCATGAGCGGTCCAGGCACACAAAACATATGTTCATTTGAAATTTTAGAGGTGGCATATGCAAATTTACTTGGAACGGCAGGGTAATACCGCATATAGGTAGATATGGTGGACTCATCTGGAATAACTTGGGTTTAAGGATTTTGATGCACAAGCAGTATTCCCGCTTAGTACAGGCGTAGGCTAGCAAATAGATTGAGAAGCGGCCAGCTAGAGAGCGAAAACGGTCATGAACATGCATTATGAATAATCAACATTGAATACTAGCATGAGTAGGATATGAACACCATGAACATAAATATCGTAGAGGCTATGTTGGTTTTGATTCAACTACATGCATGAACATATGCCAAGTCAAGCCACTTGAAACATTCAGAGGAGGATACCATATCATCATACTACATCACAATCATTTTAATGCATGTTGACACCTAAGACAAAATCATTATCCACTCCTAGATACTTAAGCATGGCATGAGAAACTATAATCTCTAATTGTCATTGCAAACATGTAGGATCATAATATGCTAAATCATGGATACTAGGTTAAACATATTTACAAAAACAGAACAAGTTGAGTTCATACCTGCTTCTCTCTGACACAGTCAATTCATCAAATATCATCATTATTGCCTTTCACTTGCACGACCGAATGATATGAAAATAATATTAGTGCAAGAGTGTCATGGACTGAGCTGGAATCTGCAAACATTTTATTCAAAAGGAGAAGACAAGGTAATTTGGGCTCTTTGTTAGATCAACAATAATACATATGAGAGCCACTCAACATTTTCATCATGGTCTTCTCCTTGGTATGACTCACTAAAAAGAAAAGAACTTCAGAGAAACACACTGAAATATTTTTGGAGTTTTTAGTTTTTCTTGAAGAAAGCAAATTAAAGAAGGGAAAACAAAAACGAGAAAAACTATTTACACGGGAAAGCTCCCAACAAGCAAAAGAAGAATAAGGAAATCTTTTTGGGTTTCCTTGTAACACTACAACTAATTTAAGCTAGAAAGAAAAACCGAAAAGAAGCGAGAAATATTTTTGGGTTTTCTCAAAGTTTTTTTTTCAAACACACAAGAAGAAAGCGAGGAAATAAGTCTAGCATGGATAATACAATGAAAAAGTGAGGACACCGACAACTGGAATGAAATGTGTGAACATAAATGTAATGTCGGTGGAAATAGGTACTCCCCCAAGCTTAGGCTTTTGGCCTAGCTTGGTAATAGCCATCCATAGTAGCCTTCCGGTCCCATGTCAAAGTGTTGTGGCGGCGGCACCTGAGCGTCCCACTCCTGGGGCTCCTCCTCTGCCACTGCCTGGGCGTTCTGGTAGCCAATAATGTCTGCTGGCATGACCCTGTACCCGCCCCTGGCAATAGAATCAAACAAAGCTGGTGCAGGTAACGGAATAACATCATGGGAATCCACACTGAAAACCAGGTTGTAGCAAATATTATGAAGAGAATCGGCATGAATAAACTGGTGAGCTACCAACGCTTGGTGATCTAGACAAACTCGGCGCAAGGGATAATCATGTTGGCGTATCTGAACGTTAAAGCGACTCGCTAAACAAGTAGCATAAATACCACCATGAATTTTGCCCTTAGTCCTGTTAAGTTGCAGACGACATGCAATAATAGCCCCTAGGCTAAAGGTGTGATCATTGTGTAGTGCACGGCGTAAAATGGCGAAGTCGGGGGCACTGAGTGCACCGACCTTCTCTCTAGCAGTTAAACACTTCGCGATGAATAAAGCAAAGTAATGCACAGAAGGAAACTTCAAACTAGTGGCAGTGACATTCGACATGCCCCTCTCATCCCCCACTGTCAGAGAGCAATAAAAGTCCTCAAACTTTGCAGGTCTAGGCTCTCTTAATTCCCCATCAGAAGGGATCAAACATATATCACAAAAGTCAGTGAGCGGTATCTGATGGGGTTCAGCATACAAATTAAACCGCACCTCAGGAGGATTATTCCTACTAAGAAAATGAACATTTTGCACAAAGGAATTTGTAAGGAGGTGGTGTTGGTCACACTAAGCTGCGAGGAAGTCGGTCAGCCCAACATTTGCAATGAATTGGGTGAACTCTTGATGGAACCCGACCCCCTCCATGAAGGCATTATGCGGCCATTCCCACGGCCGCACCTCCGCCGTTCTCGGAGAGTGGAGGTCATTGTCCGATGATTCCCCAATGACTCCCTTAGCATTCTTCTTGGAAGAAAACTTCCTAAAGAAACTCATCTTATTCCTATAAATAAAATTCTGAAATTTTTAGTCCACAAATTTTTTGTCAACCAAACTTCATAAGATTGATAGCAACTACTCATAAGGATGCATAGAGGCTATACTAAGCATTCAAACTACTTAAAACTCTGAGAATTCAACATGCAAGACCATCTACAGCAACACCAAGAGTAGCTAATTATTCAAAATATAAACCACCAACGAAAAACTAATTGGAGCAATGGAGGAGTTACATACCAAGTAGTGATGGCTCGAGTCCGCGTCAGTATTTCCCCGAAGAGGAAGGGATGATACAACACAGCTACGGTAGAAATTTCCCTCAGTATGAAACCAACGTTATCGAACCAGTAGGAGAACCAAGCAACACTATGTAAACGGTACCTGCACACAAAGAACAAATACTTGCAACCCGACGCGTAAGAGGGGTTGTCAATCCCTCTCAGGTAAAAGATAGATTGGTTTGTATGATTTTGGATAAATAGATCTCGCGATAGAACAAAATAAAATAAATAAAGAAAAAATGCAGCAAGGTATTTTTTGGGTTTTTAGAATAATAGATCTGAAAAAAAGCAAATAAAAATATATCTCAAAGCAAATATGATAAAGAATAGACCCGGGGGCCGTAGATTTCACTAGTGGCTTCTCTCGAGAAAATAGCATATGGCGGGTAAACAAATTACTGCTGGGCAATTGATAGAACTTCAAATAATTATGATGATATCCAGGCAATGATCATTATATAGGCATCACGTCCAAGATTAGTAGACCGACTCCTGCCTGCATCTACTACTATTACTCCACACATCGACCGCTATCCAGTATGTATCTAGTGTATTAAGTTCATGGAGAAATGGAGTAATGCAATAAGAATGATGACATGATGTAGACAAGATCTATTCATGTAGGAATAGACCCCATCTTGTTATCCTTAATAGCAACAATCAATATGTTGGGGAACGTAGTAATAATTCAAAATTTTCCTACGTGTCACCAAGATCAATCTAGGAGATGCTAGCAACGAGAGAGAGGGAGTGCATCTTCATACCCTTGAAGATCGCTAAGCGGAAGCGTTACAAGAACGCGGTTGATTGAGTCGTACTCGCGACGATTCAAATCGCGGAAGATCCGATCCAAACGCCGAACGGACGGCGCCTCCGTGTTCAACACACGTACAGCCCGGGGACATCTCCTCCTTCTTGATCCAGCAAGGGGAAAGGAGAAGTTGAGGGAGAAATCTGGCAGCACGACGGCGTGGTGGTGGAGGAGCTCGTGGTTCTCCGACAGGGCTTCGCAAAGCACTACGGAGGAGGAGGAGGTGTTGGAGAGGGGGAAGGGCTGCTCCCGGGAAGGGGTATTGGTGTCTCCAGGCCCTCCCTCTCCCCACTATATATAGGAGGCAAGGGGGAGGGCTGGGGCACAGCCTTGGCCCCTCCTCCAAGGAGGGGTGCGGCCAAGGAGGAGTTTCCTCCCTCCCCAAGGCACCTAGGGGGTGCCTTCCCCTTTTAGGACTCTTCCTCCTCCTCTCCTCTTGGCGCATGGGCCTCTTGGGGCTGGTGCCCCTGGCCCATATAGGCCAAGGCACACACCCCTACAACCCATGTGGGCCCCCGGGGCAGGTGGACCCCCAGGTGGACCCCCGGACTCCTTTCGGCACTCCCGGTACAATACCGATAATACACGAAACTTTTCCGGCGACCAAAACAGGACTTCCCATATATAAATCTTCACCTCCGGACCATTCCGGAACTCCTCGTGACGTCCGGGATCTCATCCGGGACTCCGAACAACTTTCGGTTAACCACATACAATTCCCATTACAACTCTAGCGTCACCGAACCTTAAGTGTGTAGACACTACGGGTTCAGGAACCATGCAGACATGACCGAGACATCTCTCCGGTCAATAACCAACAGCGGGATCTGGATACCCATGTTGGCTCCCACATGTTCCACGATGATCTCATCGGATGAACCACGATGTCGGGGATTCAATCAATCCCGTATACAATTCCCTTTGTCCATCGGTATGTTACTTGCCCGAGATTTGATCGTCGGTATCCCCATACCTCGTTCAATCTCGTTACCGGCAAGTCTCTTTACTCGTTCCATAACGCATGATCCCGTGGCTAACTCCTTAGTCACATTGAGCTCATTATGATGATGCATTACCGAGTGGGCCCAGAGATACCTCTCCGTCATACGGAGTGACAAATCCCAGTCTCGATTCGTGCCAACCCAACAGACACTTTCGGAGATACCTGTAGTGCACCTTTATAGTCACCCAGTTACGTTGTGACGTTTGATACACCCAAAGCATTCCTACGGTATCCGGGATTTGCACAATCTCATGGTCTAAGGAAATGATACTTGACATTAGAAAAGCTTTAGCAAACGAACTACACGATCTTGTGCTATGCTTAGGATTGGGTCTTGTCCATCACATCATTCTCCTAATGATGTGATCCCGTTATCAACGACATCCAATGTCCATGGTCAGGAAACCACAACCATCTATTGATCAACGAGCTAGTCAACTAGAGGCTCACTAGGGACATGTTGTGATCTATGTATTCACACATGTATTACGGTTTCCGGTTAATACAATTATAGCATGAACAATAGACAATTATCATGAACAAGGAAATATAATAATAACCATTTTATTATTGCCTCTAGGGCATATTTCCAACAGTCTCCCACTTGCACTAGAGTCAATAATCTAGTTCACATCACCATGTGATTAACACCCATAGAGTTCTGGGGTTTTATCATTTTTGCTTGTGAGAGAGGTTATAGTCAACGGGTCTGCAACATTCAGATCCGCGTGTACTTCGCAAATATTTTATGTCATATTGTAGATGCTGCTACCATTCTCCACTTGGAGCTATTCCAAATGGCTGCTCCACTATACGTATCCGGTTTGCTACTCAGAGTCATCTGGATTGGTGTTAAAGCTTGCATCGACGTAACCCTTTACGTCGAACTCTTTATCACCTCCATAACCGAGAAACATTTCCTTATTCCTCTAAGGATAATTTTGACCGTTGTCCAATGATCCACTCCTGGATCACTCTTGTACCCCCTTGCCAGACACGTGGCAAGGCACATATCAGGTGCGGTACACAGCATGGCATATCGTATAGAGCCTATGGCTAAGGCATAGGGGACGACCTTTGTCCTTTCTCTTTCTTCTGCCGTGGTCGAGCTTTAAGTCTTAACTTCACACCTTACAACTCAGGCAAGAACTCCTTCTTTGTCTGATCCATTTTGAACTCCTTCAAAATCATGTCAAGGTATGTGCTCTGTGAAAGTCTTATCAGGCGTCTTGATCTATCTCTATAGATCTTGATACCCAACATGTAAGCAGTTTTACCCAGGTCTTCCTTTGAAAAACTCCATTCAAACAACCCTTTTTGCTTTCCAGAAATTCTACATCATTTCCGATCAACAATATGTCATTCACATATACTTATCAGAAATGTCGTAGTACTCCCACTCACTTTCTTGTAAATACAAGTTTCTTGGAAATAATAGTGTAATTTTGGCTCTCTCAAATAGGTGTGTCCAGCAAGGATACTTGTGACAAACTAAAAAGCAAAACAAGCAAAGACTCATATAATACAAGACGCTCCAATCAAAACTCATGATGTGTGACGAATAAAAATATAGCTCCAAGTAAAATACCGATGGTCGTTAGAAGAAAGAGGGGGTGCCACTCGGGGCATCCCCAAGCTTAACTGCTTTTTTCTCCTTGAATATTGCATTGGGGTGCCATGGGTCATCCCCAAGCTTAGGCTCTTCTTACTCCTTATTCCTTCATCCATTGTGATCTCACCCAAAACTTGAAAACTTCAATCACACAAAACTTAACAAAATCTTCGTGAGATCCGTTAGTATAAGAAAACCAATCTTTAGTTTAAGTACTGTAGAAAACCCATTCAATTTTTTATTGCATTATATCTACTCTATTCTAAATTTGCCATGGCTTATACCCCCCGATACAATCCATAGAATCATCAAAATAAGCACACAATGCAAAGAAAACATAATCTGCCAAAAAAAGAACAGTCTGTAAAGACTCGAATTTTACTCATACTTCTGTAACTCCAAAAATTCTGAAAAAATAGGACAACAGAGGCAATTTCTATATCAATCTTTTGTAAACAATTCCGAATTTTTCGTCGCTTCTGTGAATCTAGACAATTATTTTACTGGATGCAAAAGTTTATGTTTTTCAACAGGATCAAATCAACTATCACCAAGGCTATCCCAAAGGCTTTTCTTGGCACAAACACTAATTAAAACATAAAAAACAAAATCACAATAGAGGCATTATTGTGCAAACACTCAAGAACAGAAAGAAAAAGGAAAAAAATTATTCATTGGGTTGCCTCCCAACAAGCGCTATCGTTTTATGCCCCTAGCTAGGCATAATAATTTTAATGATGCTCACATGAAAGACAAAAATTTGAAGCACAGAGAGAGCATCATATAGCATGTGAAAAACAAGTTTAAGTCTAACATACTTCCTATGCATAGGCATTTTGTAGACAAACAAATTATCAAGGCAAGAAATATCTAGCATATGCAAGGAAGAAGAAAGAAACAATAGCAATCTCAACATAACAAGAGGTAATTTAGTAATATGAAAATTTCTACAACCATATTTTCCTCTCTCATAATAATTACATGTAGGATCATAATCAAATTCAACAATATAGCTATCATATAAAATTTTCTCTTCATGATCCATATCCATAAAAGTTTTATAATCTTCCAAGATAGTGGGATTAGCATCAACTAAAGTCATGACCTCTCCAAACCCATTTTTATCAAAAATTTCATAAGATTTAACACTCTCCAAATATGTGGGATTATTTTTACCTAGAGTTGACACTCTTCCAAACCCACTTTCAATATTATTGCAAACATATTCATCATGAGGTTTAAATAAATTTTCAAGATCATAAGAAGCATTATCACCCCAATAATGATCATTGCAATAAGTAGTGGACATAGCAATATTAGCATCCCCAAGCTTGGGGTTTTGCATATTATTAGCACAATTAACATTAATAAAATTTATAACAATATCATTGCAATCATGCTTTTCATTCAAGGAGCTATCGCGAATCACTTTATAAATTTCTTCTTTTAACACTTCATCACAATTTTCAGATTCATGAATCTCAAGCAAAACTCCATAAATATAATCTAGTGCACTCAACTTACTAGCAATTGGTTCATCATGATTGTATCTTTTAAAAAGATTAGCAAGTGGATGGGGATCCATATCAATAGATTTTTAGAAAGCGAAGATGCAAGCAATAGAAGGCACATGGCAACACAAGCAAAGATAGCAAACAAGAGATCCGGCGAGAAAGAGGCGAATGAAAAAGATGGCGAATAAAAAGGCAAATTTTTGTGAAGTGGGGGAGATGAAAATGAGAGGCAAATGGCAAATAATGTAAATTGCAAGGAGATGAGATTTGTGATTAGGAACCTGATAGATATTGATGATGTCTCCCCGGCAATAGCGCCAGAAATCCTTTCTTGATGGCTCGTGTCCGCGTCAGTATTTCCCCGAAGTGGAAGGGATGATGCAGTACAACTACGGTAGGTATTTCCCTTAGTATGAAACCAAGGTTATCGAACCAGTAGGAGAACCAAGCAACACTATGTAAACGGTACCTGCACACAAAGAACAAATACTTGCAACCCGACACGTAAGAGGGGTTGTCAATCCCTCTCGGGTAAAAGATAAATTGGTTTGTATGATTTTGGAAAATAGATCTCACGATAGAACAAAATAAAATAAATAAATCAAAAGTTTAGCAAGGCATTTTTGGGTTTTTAGAATAATAGTTCTGAAAACAAAAGCAAATAAAAATAGATCTCAAAGTAAATATGATAAAGAATAGACCCGGGGCCGTAGATTTCACTAGTGGCTTCTCTCAAGAAAATAGCATACGGCGGGTAAATAAATTACTATTGGGCAATTGATAGAACTTCAAATAATTATGATGATATCCAGGCAATTATCATTATATAGGCATCATGTCCAAGATTAGTAGACCGACTCCTGCCTGCATCTACTACTATTACTCCACACATCGACCACTATCCAGCATGCATCTAGTGTATTAAGTTCATGGAGAAACGGAGTAATGCAATAAGAACGATGACATGATGTAGACAAGATCTATTCATGTAGGAATAGACCCCGTCTTGTTATCCTTAATAGCAACGATCAATACATGTCTTGCTGCCCCTTCTGTCACTGGGAAAGAACACCGCACGACCGAAACCATCACAAAGCACCTCTTCCCATGGCAAGAAAAATCGATCTAGTTGGCCTAACTAAACCAAAGATTCGAAGAAGAAATATGAGGCTATAAGCAATCATGCATATAAGAGATAGAAGAAACTCAAATAACTTTCATGGATAAATAGATCTGATCATAAACTCAAAGTTCATCAGATCCCAACAAACACACCGCAAAAAAGAGTTACATCAAATAGATCTCCAAGAGACCATTGTATTGAGAATCAAAAGAGAGAGAGGAAGCCATCTAGCTACTAACTACGGACCCGTAGGTCTACAATGAACTACTCACGCATCATCGGAGAGGCACCAATGAGGATGATGAACCCCTCTGTGATGGTGTCTAGATTGGATCTGGTGGTTCTGGAACTTGCGGCGGCTGGAATTGTGTTTCGTCGACTCCCCTAGGGTTTTTGGATTTTTGGGGTATTTATAGAGCAAAGAGGCGTGCTACTTCTTGAGCTTGCATTGGTTTTTCCCTTGAAGAGGAAAGGGTGATGCAGCAAAGTAGAGATAACTATTTGCCTCAACTTGAGAACCAAGGTATCAATCTAGTAGGAGGTACAAGCAAGTCTCCAATCTATGCACCTGCACAAACAATCAAACACTTGCACCCAATGCGATAAAGGGGTTGTCAATCCCTTCACAGTCACTTGCAAGGATGAGATATGATAGAGATTGATATAAAAGATTACTAAAATGTAAAACAAAGTAAAAACAAATAAATTGCAACAAGGTATTTTTGGGTTTTTTGGTTTATAGATCTGAAAATATATGATGGAAAATAGACCCGGGGGCCATAGGTTTCACTAGAGGCTTCTCTCTTGAAAGAAAATAATACGGTGGGTGAAAAAATTACTGTCGAGCAATTGATAGAAAAGCGCAAAGTTATCATGATATCCAAGGCAATGATTATGAATATAGGCATCACGTCCGTGTCAAGTAGACCGACTCCTGCCTGCATCTACTACTATTACTCCACACATCGACCGCTATCCAGCATGCATCTAGAGTATTAAGTTCAAAAGAACGGAGTAACGCCTTAAGTAAGATGACATGATGTAGAGGGATAAACTCAAGCAATATGATGAAAACCCCATCTTTTTACCCTTGATGGCAACAATACAATACGTGCCTCGCTACCCCTACTTTGTCACTGGGTGAGGACACCGCAAGATTGAACCCAAAACTAAGCACCTCTCCCATTGCAAGAAGAACCAATCTAGTTGGCCAAACCAAACCGATAATTCAAAGAGAAATACAAAGATATCAAATCATGCATATAAGAATTCAGAGAAGATTCAAATAATATTCATAGATAATTTGATCATAAATCCACAATTCATCGGATCTTGACAAACACACTGCAAAAGATCGGGTAGATCTCCAAGAACATCAAGGAGAACATTGTATGATCAAAGAGAGAGAAGAAGCCATCTAGCTACTAGCTATGGACCCGTAGGTCTGTGGTAAACTACTCACGCTTCATCGTAAGGGCAATATATTTGATGTAGAAGCCCTCCGTGATCAAATCCCCCTCTGGCAGGGTGCCGGAAAAGGCCCCAAGAAGGGATCTCACGGGTACAGAAGGTTGCAGCGGCGGAAAAGTATTTTGGTGGACGCTTCTGGTCGTTTGGGAATATTTCTGAATTTATAGGCCAAGAATTAGGGTTGGAGGAGCTTCGAGGGGCCCACAAGCCCTCAGGGCGCCCCCCCATAGGGCGCGCCCCTGAGGCTTGTGGCCGCCTCGGGACTCCTCTGACTCCATCTCCAAGTCCTACGTGTGTCTTCTGGTCCAAGAAAAACCATCGCGAAATTTTTATTCTGTTTGGTTTTCCTTTTCTGTAAAACTCAAAAACAAGGAAAAAACAGAAACTGGCAATGGGCTCTGGGTTAATAAGTTAGTCCCAAAAATAATATAAAATAGCATATTAATGCATATAAAACATCCAAAACAGATAATATAATAGCATGGAATAATAAAAAATTATAGATACGTTGGAGACGTATCAAGCATCCCCAAGCTTAATTCCTGCTCGTCCCCGAATAGGTAAATGATAAAAACAGAATTTTTGATGTGGAGTGCTACCTAACATATTTATCCATGTAATCTTCTTTATTGTGGCATGAATATTCAGATCCATAAGATTCAAAACAAAAATTTAATATTGACATAAAAACAATGATACTTCAAGCATACAAATAAAGCAATCGTGTCTTCTCAAAATAACATGGCCAAAGAAAGTTATCCCTACAAAATCATATAGTCTGGCTATGCTCCATCTTCATCACACAAAGTATTAAATCATGCACAACCCCGATGACAAGCCAAGCAATTGTTTCATAATTTTGATTTTCTCAAACTTTTTCAACTTTCACGCAATACATGAGCATGAGCCATGGATATAGCAGTATAGGTGGAATAGAATATGGTGGTTGTGGAGAAGACAAAAGGAAGGAGAAAGTCTCACATCAACTAGGTGTATTAATGGGCTATGGAGATGCCCATCAATAGATATCAATGTGAGTGAGTAGGGATTGCCATGCAACGGATGCACTAGAGCTATAAGTGTATGAAAGCTCAAAAAGAAACTAAGTGGGTGTGCATCCAACTTGCTTGCTCATGAAGACCTAGGGCAATTTGAGGAAGCCCATCATTGGAATATACAAGCCAAGTTCTTATAATGAAAAATTCCCACTAGTATATGAAAGTGACAACATAGGAGACTCTCTATAATGAAGATCATGGTGCTACTTTGAAAACACATGTGTGGTAAAAGGATAGTAGCATTGCCCCTTCTCTCTTTTCTCTCTTTTTTTTCTTTTTTTTCTTTTTTTTTATTTGGGCTTCTTTTATTTTTTTTCAAAGTTCGGAGACTCATCCCAACTTGTGAGGGAATCATAGCTTCCATCATCCTTTCCTCACATGGGACAATGCTCTAATAATGATTGATCATCACACTTTTATTTACTTACAACTCAAGAATTACAACTCGATTCTAGAACAAAATATGACTCTATATGAATGCCTCCGACGGTGTACCGGGATGTGCAATGATCAAGAGAGACATGTATAAAAAATATGAACGGTGGCCTTGCCACAAATACTATGTCGACTACATGATCATGCAAAGCAATATGACAATGATGAAGCGTGTCATAATAAACAGAACGGTGGAAGTTGCATGGCAATATATCTCGGAATGGCTATGGAAATGCCATAATAGGTAGGTATGGTGGCTGTTTTGAGGAAGGTATATGGTGGGTTTAATGCACCGGCGAAATTTATGCGGTACTGGAGAGGCTAGCAATGGTGGAAGGGTGAGAGTGCGTATAATCCATGGACTCAACATTAGTCATAAAGAACTCACATACTTATTGCAAAAGTCTATTAGCTATCGAAACAAAGTACTACACGCATACTCATAGGGGGATAGATTGATAGGAAAAGACCATCACTCGTCCCCGACCGCCACTCATAAGGAAGACAATCAATAAATAAATCATGCTCCGACTTCATCACATAACGGTTCACCATACGTGCATGCTACGGGAATGACAAACTTTAACACAAGTATTTCTACCAATCCACAATTACTCACTAGCATGACTCTAATATCACCATCTTTATATCTCAAAACAAATGCAAGGAATCAAACTTCTCATAGTATTCAACGCTCTTTATATGAAAGTTTTTATTATATCCCTCTTGGATGCCCATCATATTTGGACTAAATTCATAACCTAAGCAAATTACCATGCTGTTTAGAGACTCTCAAAATAATATAATTTAAGCATGAGAGTTCAACAATTTCTATAAAATAAAGCCACCGCCGTGCTCTAAAAAGATATAAGTGAAGCACTAGAGCAAATTGCCTAGCTCAAAAGATATAAGTGAAGCACAAAGAGTATTCTAATAAATTCACGATTTATGCGTGTCCCTCTCAAAAGGTCTGTACAGCAAGGATGATTGTGGCAAACTAAAAAACAAAGACTCATATCATACAAGACACTCCAAGCAAAACACATATCATGTGGTGAATAAAAATATAACCTCAAGTAAATTTACCGATGGATTGAAGACGAAAGAAGGGATGCCATCCGGGGCATCCCCAAGCTTAGATGCTTCGTTGTCCTTGAATATTACCTTGGGGTGACTTGGGAATCCACAATCTTAGGTTCTTCCCACTCCTTGTTCCATAGTCCATCAAATCTCTACCCAAAACTTGAAAACTTCACAACACAAAACTCAACAGAAAACTCATGAGATCCGTTAGTATAAGAAAATAAATCACCACCTTAGGTACTGTTGTGAACTCATTCTTTATTTATATTGGTGTAATATATACTGTATTCCAACTTTTCCATGGTTCATACCCCCCGATACTACCCATAGATTCATCAAAATAAGCAAACAACACAAAGAAAACAGAATCTGTCAAAAACAGAATAGTATGCGAAGATCTGAATTGTAGTCATACTTCTGTAACTCAAAAAATTCTGAAAAATTAGGAAAACCTGGGAAACTTTGTATTTCAATCTTATGTAAAAAATTCAGAAGTTTTCATCGCTTATGTGAACTTTTAAAATTCTGTTACTGGACACAAAATTTTCTGTTTTTCAGCAAAATCAAATCAACTATCACCGTAAGCCATCCCAAAGGTCTTACTTGGCTCAAACACTAATTAAAACACAAAAACACAATTAATACAGAGGTAATAATGTGTATTTTCACCAAAACAGAAAATAAAAATATTGGGTTGTCTCCCAACAAGCGCTTTTCTTTAAAGCCTTTTAGCTAGGCATTGATAATTCCAATGATGCTCACATAAAAGATAATAATTGGAACACAAAGAGAGCATCATAAAACATGTGACAAACAAATTTAAGTCTAACATGCTTCCTATGCATAGGCATTTTATAAGCAAACAAATTATCAAGGCAAGCAAAAACTAGCATATGCAAGGAATAAGAAAGAAACAATAGCAATCTCAACATAACGAGAGGTAATTTAGTAACATGAAAATTTCTACAACCATATTTTCCTCTCTCATAATAATTACATGTAGGATCATAATCAAATTCAACAATATAACTATAACATGAATTTTTCTATTCATGATCCACTTGCATGCAAAGTTGACACTCTTCCAAAATAGTGGGATTATCATCAACTAAAGTCATGACCTCTTCAAACCCACTTTTATCAAAAAAATCATAAGATTGAACACTCTCCAAATATGTGGGTTTATTTTTAGCTAAAGTTGACACTCTTCCAAACCCACTTTCAGTATTATCTCAAACATATTCATCATGAGGCTTAAATAAATTTTCAAGGTCATAAGAAGAATCACCCCAATCATGATCATTGCAATAAGTAGTGAACATGGCAAAATTAGCATCCCCAAGCTTGGGGTTTTGCATATTATTAGCACAATTGGAATTAATAGAATTTATCATAACATCATTGCAATCATGCTTTTCTTTCAAGGAGTTATCATGAATCACTTCATAAATTTCTTCTTTTAACACTTCATCACAATTTTCAGATTCACAAATTTCAAGCAAAACTTCATAAAGATAATCTAGTGCACTCAACTCACTAGCAATAGGTTCATCATAATTGGATCTCTTAAAAAGATTAGCAAGTGGATGAGGATCCATAAACTTTTTGCTTTCTGATTTTCAATAAATACACAATTATACCAAGCGAACGAGCAAACAAACCAAGTAAGACATAAAGGCAAATGAAAGAAGGGCGAATAAAAAGGCAAATATTAATGTGTTTTTCTGAAAACGTTTTAGAAGTGGGGGAGAGGAAAACAAGAGGAAAATGGAAAATAATGTAATGCAAGAGATCAGAGTTTATGGTGGGTACTTGGTAGGCTTGATGTAGAACCTCCCCGGCAACGGCGCCAGAAATTCTTCCTGCTACTTCTTGAGCTTGCGTTGGTTTTTCCCTTGAAGAGGAAAGGGTGATGCAGCAAAGTAGAGATAAGTATTTCCCTCAGTTTGAGAACCAAGGTATCAATCCAGTAGGAGGTACAAGCAAGTCTCCAATCTATGCACCTGCACAAACAATCAAACACTTGCACCCAACGCGATAAAGGGGTTGTCAATCCCTTCACGGTCACTTGCAAGGATGAGATATGATAGAGATTGATATAAAAGATTACTAAAACATAAAACAAAGTAAAAACAAATAAATTGCAGCAAGGTATTTTTGGGTTTTTTGGTTTATAGATCTGAAAATATATGATGGAAAATAGACTCGGGGGCCATAGGTTTCAGTAGAGGCTTCTCTCTTGAAAGAAAATAATACGGTGGGTGAAAAAATTACTGTCAAGCAATTGATAGAAAAGCGCAAAGTTATCACAATATCCAAGGCAATGATTATGAATATAGGCATCACGTCCATGTCAAGTAGACCGACTCCTGCCTGCATCTACTACTATTACTCCACACATCGACTGCTATCGAGCATGCATCTAGAGTATTAAGTTCAAAAGAATGGAGTAACGCCTTAAGTAAGATGACATGATGTAGAGGGATAAACTCAAGCAATATGATGAAAACCCCATCTTTTTACCCTTGATGGCAACAATACAATACGTGCCTCGCTACCCCTACTTTGTCACTGGGTGAGGACACCGCAAGATTGAACCCAAAACTAAGCACCTCTCCCATTGCAAGAAGAACCAATCTAGTTGGCCAAACCAAACCGATAATTCAAAGGGAAATACAAAGATATCAAATCATGCATATAAGAATTCAAAGAAGATTCAAATAATATTCATAGATAATCTGATCTCGACAAACACACCGCAAAAGATCGGATAGATCTCCAAGAACATCGAGGAGAACATTGTATTGAAGATCAAAGAGAGAGAAGAAGCCATCTAGCTACTAGCTATGGACCCGTAGGTCCGTGGTAAACTACTCACGCTTCATCGGAAGGGCAATATATTTGATGTAGAAGCCCTCCGTGATCGAATCCCCCTCCGGCAGGGTGCTGAAAAAGGCCCCAAGATGGGATCTCACGGGTACAGAAGGTTGCGGCAGCGGAAAAGTATTTTGGTGGACGCTTCTGGTCATTTGGGAATATTTCTGAATTTATAGGCCAAAATTAGGGTTTGAGGAGCTCCAAGGGGCCCACAAGCCCTCAGGGCGTGTCCCTCCTAGGGCGCGCCCCTGAGGCTTGTGGCCGCCTCGGGACTCCTCTGACTTCATCTCCAAGTCCTACGTGTGTCTTCTGGTCCAAGAAAAATCATCGTGAAAGTTTTATTCCGTTTGGACTCTGTTTGGTATTCCTTTTCTGTAAAACTCAAAAACAAGGAAAAAACAGAAACTGGCACTGGGCTCTGGGTTAATAAGTTAGTCCCAAAAATAATAAAATAGCATATTAATGCATATAAAACATCCAAAATAGATAATATAATAGCATGGAGCAATAAAAAATTATAAATACGTTGGAGACGTATCAGGGCGGTGCGGGAGGCGGCCGAGGTGGGCACAACCCACCAAGGCGTGCCTGGGCCCCCAGGCGCGCCCTGGTGGGTTGTGCTCCCCTTGGAGCCCCCTCTGGTACTTCTTTGGCCCAACTGGTGTCTTCTGGTCTAGAAAAATTCTCCAAAAAGTTTCGCTGCGTTTGGACTCCGTTTGGTACTGATATTCTGCGAAGTACAAAACAAGCAAAAAACAGTAACTGGTACTGGCACTATGTCAACAGGTTAGTCCCAAAAAATGATATAAAGTTGCTATAAAATGATTGTTAAACATCCAAGAATGATAATATAACAACATGGAACAAGCAAAAATTATAGATACGTTGGAGACGTATCAGTAGCAATCCCCCAAAACAGTTTCAAAAACAGAGCTTCGAGCAAAGAGATCGAAATCCGAGGGTTTGAGAGCAAGAACACGAGAGGGAGAGCTATGGTGATTTTTTCTGGAGGTAGGAGATGACATGGGCTAAAGAAGTAAGTGAGGGGACCACGTGGGGACCAGAACCCACCAGGGCACGCCTGGGGTTGCTGGCGCGCCCTGGTATCTTGTGGTCACCAGGAGCACCCCCCCCCCTCTGATGTTATTTGCACCAGAAATTCAGAAATATTCAGAAAAAAATCATGTTAAAATTTTAGGGCATTCTGAGAACTTTTATTTTTGGGTCATTTTTTATTGCACGGAAGATTTAGAAAACAGACAAAACATGTCATTTTATTTTATTTAACTAGGAAAAATAGAAAACAAAAGGTAGGGACAGAAAGTTGTGCTCACTAAATTCATCGACTTCATACCTCTAAAAAATGATTCATTAAAAAGGTTGATCAAGTCTTATTAACAACCACTTCCGATTAGCATGAAGCCAAAGAACTTTCGTAAAACACTAAGTTACCTCAACGGGGATGTGAATATCCCCTACAATAAGTATGTCATATTTTTTTTTGGCAGTAGGTAGAGGTAGTTGAAAACTTCCAATAGTGAGTGTCGGAGATTTTTCAATAACATTAATACCATTCACTTGGAATTGTTTCTTCGGAAAGTGCACCGTATGCTCATTACCATTGATATGAAAAGTGACCCTGCTTTTATTGCAATCAATAACAGCCCCTGCAGTATTCAAAAAGGGTCTACCAAGGATAATCGACATGTTGTCGTCCTCGGGCATCTCAAGTATAACAAAGTCTGTTAAGATAGTAACATTTGCAACAACAACGGGCACATCCTCACAAAAACCGATAGGTATGGCAGTTGATTTGTTAGCCATTTGCAAAGATATTTCAGTAGGTGTGAGATTATTCAAGTCAAGTCTTTTATATAAAGAGAAGGGCATAACACTAACACCATCTCCTAAATCACACAAAGCAATTTTGACATAATTTCTTTTGACGGAGCAAGGTATAGTTGGTATTCCCGGATCTCCAAGTTTTTTAGGTACTCCATCCTTAAAATAATAATTAGCAAGCATGGTGGAGATTTCAGCTTCAGGTATCTTTCTTTTATTAGTGATGATGTCTTTCATGTATTTTGCATAAGGGGCCATCTTTAAAATATCAGTCAAGCAGGTGCGCAAAAAGACTGGCCTAAGCATTTCAGCAAAGCGTTCAAATTCTTCATCATCTTTTTTCTTAGTTGGTTTAGGTGGAAAGGGCATGGGTTTCTGAATCCATGGTTCTCTTTCTTTACCATGTTTTCTAGCAACAAAGTCTCTTTTACCATATCTTTTATTTTTAGGTTGTGGGTTATCAAGATCAACAACAGGTTCTATCTCAACATCATTATCTGGTTGTTCATCATTGTTCGGTTGAGTGTCTTCATGAACATCATCATTATCATTTTCATTATCACTGGATGAATGTTCATTACCAGATTGAGTTTCAGCATCAGAGATAGAGACATCATTATTATCTTCAGGAGGTTTTCTGTTTCAGGTTCACTAGAGGTATGCAAAGTCCTATCATTTTTCTTTTTCTTTTTCTTTTTAGAAGGACTAGGTACATCAGTGTTAATTCTTTGAGAGTATTGTTCAATTCTTTTAGTGTGTCCCTTAGGATAAAGTGGCTCCTGAGTCATTTTGCCTCCTCTAGTTGCTACTCTAACAGCAAAATCATTCATATTATTATTCATTTCACTAAGCAATTCTCTTTGAGATTTAGCAACTTGTTCTAACTGAGTTTGAACCATAGAAGCATCTTTTCCTACACCCCTAATAACATTAGTAATTCTGAATAACAAGTCACTCAAGCAAGCAATCATATCAGAATTGTATTTCAATTGTTTCATAACATTTGCATTGAAGTGATCTTGTTTCCTAATGTAATTGTCAAACTCATAAAGGCATTGACTGGGATGTTTATTATAAGAGATGTCACCTTCATCAAAATTTAATAAAGAATTTACCTCTACCACCTATGGAGGTGGTGGTGTGTTAAATCCATGTATTTCTTTGATAGGTGGTAAATTCTTAACATCTCCAGCTTTAATACCTTTTTCCTTCATACATTTCTTTGCCTCTTGCATATCTTCGGGACTGAGAAATAAGATACCCCTCTTCTTAGGAGTGGGTTTAGGTGGTGGTTCGGGAAGAGTCCAATCATCATAATTTTTCAATATGTTGTTCAATAATTCCTCAGCTTGTTCAACAGTTCGTTCCCTAAAAACACAACCAGCACAACTATCTAGGAAGTCCCTAGAAGCATCAGTTAGTCCATTATAGAAGATATCAAGTATTTCATTTTTCTTAAGAGGATGAGTAGGCAAAGCATTAAGCAATTGGAGAAGCCTCCCCCAAGCTTCTGGGAGACTTTCTTCTTCAATTTGCGCAAAGTTAAATATTTCCTGTAACGCAGCTTGTTTCTTATGAGCAGGAAAATATTTTTCAGAGAAGTAATAAATCATATCCTGGGGACTATGCACATAACCAGGAGCAAGAGTATTATACCATATCTTAGCATCACCCTTCAATGAGAACGGAAATAATTTGTGAATATAGTAGTAGCGAATCTTCTCATCATTAGCAAAAAGGGTGGCTATATCATTTAATTTAGTGAGATGTGCCACAACAGTTTTAGTTTCATAGCCATGGAAAGGATCAGATTCAACCAAAGTAATTAACTCCGGGTTGACAGAGAATTCGTAATCCTTATTGGTAACAAAGATCGGTGAAGTAGCAAACTTGGGATCACATTTCATTCTAGCATTCAAAGATTTTTCTTTCAGTTTGCATAGTAATTTCTTAAGATCATCTCTATCATTGGAAGCAAGAAAATCTCTAGCTATCTCCTTATCCATAACATAACCTTCAGGTATCTTAGGCATTTCATATCTAGGAAAGCTAGGTCTAATAGGTGTTTCAAGATTTTCAGTTTCAAGTACTTCATCAGTTTCAGCATTCTCAATATCTTTAGCTCTAGCAATTTGTTCATCAAGAAATTCACCTAGTGGCACATTATCATCAAGCAAGGTACTAGCATCATCATGAGTATCATTCATAGCAGAAGTAGCATCATCAATAACTTGCGACATATCAAGATTAATAGCATGTGCTGGTGTTGCAAGTTTACTCAAAATAGAGGCTGAATCAAGTGCAAAGCTAGATGGCAGTTCCTTACCTCCCCTCGTATTAGAGGGAAAAATCTTGGTTTTGGTATCCTTCAGATTCTTCATAATGATAAATAGATAATAATCCCAAGTGACTCAGCAAATATAGCTATGCTCCCCTGCAACGGCGCCAGAAAAAGGTCTTGATAACCCACAAGTATAGGGGATTGCAAAAGTTTTCGAGGGTAGAGTATTAAACCCAAATTTATAGATTCGACACAAGGGGGGCCAAAGAATATTTGCAAGTACTAGCAGTTGACTTGTCAATTCAACCACACCTAGAGATTAAATATCTGCAGCAAAGTGATTAGTAGCACAGTAATATGATAAATTCGTAGGCATTGGATCGGTGAATTCGTTGGATGATATTCATCATATAACAGTCATAACCTAGGGCGGTACAAAACTAGCTCCAGTTCATAAATATAATGTAGGCATGTATTCCGTAAATAGTCATACGTGCTTATGGAAAAGAACTTGCATGACATCTTTTATCCTACCCCCCCCCCCCCCCCCGTGGCAGCGGGGTCCATAAGGAAACTAAGGGATATTAAGGCCTTCTTTTAATAGAGAACCGGAACAAAGCATTAACACATAGTGAATACATGAACTCCTCAAACTACGGTCATCACCGAAAAGTATCAAATTACTGTCACACTGGGGTTTACGGATCATAACACCTATTTGGTGAATATGACTTGCAAGATCGGATCTAGAACATAGATATAATGGTGAAAACATAAATGGTTCAGATCTAAAATCATGGCACTCGGGCCCTAGTGACAAGCATTAAGCATAGCAAAGTCATAACAACATCAATCTCAGAACATAGTGGATACTAGGGATCAAGCCCTAACAAAACTAACTCAATTACATGATGAATCTCATCCAACTTCTCACCGACCATCGAGCCTACGAAGGAATTACTCACTCCCAGTGGGGAGCATCATGGAATTGGTGATGAAGGAGGGTTGGTGATGACGAAGGTCGAAGATTCCCCTCTCCGGAGCCCCAAACGGGCTCTAGATCTGGCCTCCCGATGAAGAATAGGAGGTGGCGGCGGCTCCGTATCGTAAAACGTGATGAAACTTCCTCTCTTATTTTTCTCCAAAAATAGGTATTTATGGAGTTGGAATTAGGGTCAGGGGGGCCACCAGGTGGGCACAACCCACCAGGGTGTGCCAGAGGGAGGGGGCGCGCCCTGGTGTATCGTGCCCAGCCAGGGCACCCCCTCCGATGGTTCTTGGTTCCAGTATATTTTATATATTTTGAAATAATTCTCCGAAATGTTTCGTCCAAATCCGAGAACTTTTATTTCTGCACAAAAAACAACACCATGGTAGTTCTGCTGAAAACAGCATCAGACCGGGTTAGTTTCATTCAAATCATGCAAATTAGAGTCCAAAACAAGAGCAAAAGCGTTAGGATAAGTAGATACGACGGAGACGTATCATCTAGGTTTAGCATCTTTCTTTTCCATAAGGTATTTAATAGCAATATGATCGGTGTGAACAATTACTTTAGAATCAACAATGTAAGATCTGAATTTATCACAAGCAAACACAACTACTAAAAATTCTTTCTCAGTAGTAGCATAATTTCTTTGAGCACTATCTAGAGTTTTACTAGCATAATGGATAACATTTAATTTCTTATCAACTCTTTGTCCTAGAATAGCACCAACAACATAATCACTAGCATCACACATAATTTCAAAAGGCAAGTTCCAATCAGGTGGTTGAACGATAGGTGCAAAAGTTAAGGCTTTCTTAAGTGTTTCAAAGGCTTCTACACAATCATCATAAAAAAGAATGAACGGAATATCTTTTTGCAAGAGATTAGTAAGAGGCCTAGAAATTTTAGAGAAGTCTTTAATGAACCTCCTATAGAAACCAGCATGACCAAGGAAACTTCTTATACCTTTAATATCCTTAGGGCATGGCATTTTCTTAATTGCATCAACTTTAGCTTTGTCTACTTCAATACCTCGTTCAAAATTTTTATGCCCCAAGACAATACCTTCATTAACCATAAAGTGGCACTTCTCCCAATTCAAGACAAGATTAGTTTCTTCACATCTCTGCAAAACTCGATCAAGGTTGTTTAAGCAATCATCAAAAGAAGTTCCGTAAACGGAAAAATCATCCATGAAAACCTCAACAATCTTTTCACAAAAGTCAGAGAATATAGCAGGCATACATCTTTGAAAGGTAGTAGGTGCATTACATAAGCCAAAAGGCATACGTCTATAAGCATAAGTTCCAAAAGGACAAGTGAAAGTAGTTTTCTCTTGGTCGGATTGTGATAGAGGTATTTGAGAGAAACCAGAATATCCATCAAGAAAGCAAAAGTGTGTGTGCTTAGACAATCTTTCTAACATTTGATCAATAAAAGGCAAGGGGTAATGATATTTTCTAGTAGCTTTATTTAATTTTCTAAAATCAATTACCATCATATAAGCAGTTACAATTCTTTTGCGAGATAAGCTCATTTTTATCATTAGGAACAACGGTAATGCCTCCTTTCTTAGGGACACAATGAACAGGACTTACCCATCTATTATCAACTATGGGATAGATTATACCTTCTTCAAGGAGCTTTAATATTTTAGTTCTTACCACCTCCTTCATCTTAGGATTTAATCGTCATTGATGATCGACAACTGTTTAGCAACAGGCTCCATATTAATCTTGTGATGAAATAAAGTGGAACTAATTCCCTTAAGATCATCAAGAGTATATCCAATAGCAGCACGGTGCTTCCTCGGAGTTTTTTAATAATCTCTTTTCCTCATGTTCTGAAAGGTTAGCACTAATAATAACATGATATATCTTCTTTTCATCAAGATAGGCATATTTCAATGTATCAGGCAATTGTTTTAATTCAAACACAGGATCACCTTTATGTGGAGGAGGACCTCCCAGAGTTTCAACAGGCAGATTCTGTTTCAGGATAGGTGGTTGATCAAAGAACATCTTATCTATTTCATTTCTTTCATTCATATGCATATTATTTTCGTGGTCTAGCAAATATTGTTCTAACGGATCAGTAGGAGGCATGTCAATAGAAGAAAGACCAATACTTTCATCCTTACTAGGAAATTCTTTATCTCGAGGTTGTCTACAAAACTTAGAAAAATTAAACTCATGAGATATATCACCAAAGTTAACACTGACAGTTTCTTTAGCACAATCAATCTTAGCATTAACAGTGTTCAAGAAAGGTCTACCAAATTTAATGGGGCAAAAATCATCTTATGGAGAACCAATGACAAGGAAATCAGTAGGGTATTTTATTTTCCCACACAAGACTTGAACATGTCTAACAATCCCAAGCGGTGAAATAGTATCTCTATTCGCAAGCTTAATAGTAACATCGATATCTTCTATTTCAGTAGGAGCAATATCATTCATAATTTCTTGACATAAGGTAAATGGAATAACACTCTGAAAGCACAAGTGCTCCCTGGGTGATTTTGGTAATTAATGTCAACATATCTCTTGTTGGACTAATGTTTTTATCTAGTGTATTTCAGACAAGTTCAACAATGGCGTGGAAAGGATAAGAGGATGTGGAACCCCTTCAAGGTGTCTAGGACATGCACTGGCAAAAGCTCAAGACTCTTCATTTCTATTTTAGTGATCCAAGATCACAATGAGTCCATAGGAAAGCCAATACTATTAAAAGGGGATGAGGTGTTGCTTAATGGCTTGCTTGCTCAAAGTGCTTAGTGATATTGCTCCAAAGCCCTCAACCACTTTCTCATTCCAAATATGTCAAAAACCCAAAGTCAAACTCGGCCCCACCGAATCATCCTATCCGGAGCCACCGAGTTCATATGACATAGCCACTGCCAGAAACCCTAACAGTTCGGTCACACCGATACGGATCTCGGTCTCACCGAGATGGCCTTGCAAATTCTTTGTTGCCTGTTGCAATTGTTTCGGTCTCACTGAAATTGCGATCGGTCACACCGAGTTGGATTGACATCTTCTCTGTTGCCTTATTGCTTCACTTGGGTCTCACCGAGTTGATGCAATCGGTGCCACCGAGTTGATGTTTGCCCTAAGCCCTAGCACATCGAACCCACCGAGTTGTTCCAGTCAGTCCCACCAAGATTCCTAACGTTCACATTTTGAACAAAATCGGTCTCACCGAGTACTTCTATTCGGTCAGACCGAGTTGAGTTAAATGTGTGTAATGGTTGGATTTTGTGTGGAGGCTATATATACCCCTCCACCCCCTTCTCCATATGTGAGAGAGCCATCAGAACGTGCCTACACTTCCACCATACATTTTCTGAGAGAGAACCACCTTCTCATGTGTTGAGATCAAGATATACCAATCCTACCACAAGAATCTTGATTTCTAGCCTTCCCCAAGTTGCTTTCCACTCAAATCATCATTCCACCATATCCAAATCTGTGAGAGAGAGTTGAGTGTTGGGGAGACTATCATTTGAAGCACAAGAGCAAGGAGTTCATCATCAACACAACATCTATTACCTTTTGGAGAGTGGTGTCTCGTAGATTGGTTAGGCGTCGCTTGGGAGCCTCCGACAAGATTGTGGAGTTGAACCAAGAAGTTTGTAAGGGCAAGGAGATTGCCTACTTTGTGAAGATCCACCCGAGTGAGGCAAGTCCTTCATGGGCGATGGCCATGGTGGGATAGACAAGGTTGCTTCTTCGTGGACCCTTCGTGGGTGGAGCCCTCCGTGGACTCGCGCAACCGTTACCCTTCGTGGGTTGAAGTCTCCATCAACGTGGATGTACGATAGCACCACCTATCGGAACCACGCCAAAAATCTCCATGTCTTCATTGCGTTTGCACACTCCAATCCCATCCCTTTACATTCTTGCAAATAGCATGCTTTACTCTTTTCGCTGCATATACTCTTGTCATGCTTGCTTGAAATGTATTGTGAATGCTTAAACTTGTGCTAAAACTCTATCTCAACTTGAAGAACTTAAAAACCGCCACTTTTACTTGTTTAGGGTACAATCACCCCCCTCTAGACCCCTCTTCTCGATCCTTTCACACTCACACTAGCACCCAAATCACATAAGCCATGATAACAATGATATCCTATCTTTACTGAGATAACAGGCATGCCAACAACGTGCGTATTCTTATCTTTAGTATCGGGTTTAGCAATTCTAGTGGCTTCATCACAAAAGTAAATAACATGCCCATCAATATTATCGACCAAGACATCTTTAACCATAGCAACATTAGGTCCAAATTTAATTTGTTCAGAGGGTCTAGGTGTTCTAAAATAACTTTTGTTAACCACAATTGAAACTTTAGCATGTTCCTTTATACTTCCAGGAAAAGATGGGTTCTCAATATAAGTAGTAGGAACAACTGGATCAACATTGTAAATGATAATTTCATCTTTAACTATAACAGGCTCTCAATCTTTTCTTTAATAGGGGGATGATATTTAAACCACTTATCCTTAGGGAGATCAACATGAGTAGCAAATGATTCGCAAAAGGAAGCTACCATCTTAGAGTCAAGTCCATATTTAGTGCTAAACTTATGAAAAGCATCAGTATTCATGAAAGATTTAACACAATCAAATTCAAGTATTATAATTTATACCTAACTCATTACCTTTGTCGAGTTCCCAATCTTCAGAGTTGCATTTAATTCTTTCCAGAAGATCCCATCTAAATTCAATAGTGTTATTCATAAAGGAGTCGATCGAAGAAGAATCGAGCATGGTTTGATCATCATGAGAAAGCCGAGCATAAAAATTCTGTAAGATAATTTCTTTTGGGAGATCATGATTGGGGCATGTGTACATCATGTACTTAAGCCTCCCCCAAGCTTGAGCGATGCTTTCTCCTTCACGAGGCCAAAAATTATATATATAATTCTGATCACGATGAACCAGATGCATAGGATAACACTTTTGATAAAATTCCAATCTCAATTGGTTCCAATCCCAAGCTACAATATCATCACATAGCCTATATCATGTCAATGCCTTTCCCTTCAAAGATAAAGGGAAAACCTTCTTCTTAACTTCATCTTCGGGTAAACCTGCAAGCTTAAATAATCCAGAAACTTCATCCACATAGATTAGGTGCATATGAGGATGTAGTGTTCCATCTCCTGCATAAGGATTAGCTAGCAGTTTCTCTATCATACCCAAAGGAATCTCATAATAAATATTTTTAGTAGGTGCAGTAGGTTGAGGAGCAACTCTTTGTGCTTCTGGTCGAGGTGAAGATAACCCGAACAAACCCCTCAAAGGATTGTTTTCCATAGTAACAAGTAACAATAAATTTCAACACACAATATAAGTGTTTCCTTACCAAATTCCACTCATCAAAGGCGCTTCACTCCCCGGCAATGGTGCCAGAAAAGATTCTTGATGACCCACAAGTATAGGGGATCAATCATAGTCCTTTCGATAAGTAAGAGTGTCGAACCCAATGAGGAGCAAAAGGAACTGACAAGCGGTTTTCAGCAAGGTATTTTCTGTAGGCACTGAAATTGTCGGTAACAGATAGTTTGATAGCAAGGCAATTGGTAACGAGCAAGTAATAGTAATAGTAACAAAGGTTCAGCAAGGTAGCCCAATCCTTTTTGTAGCAAAGGATAGGCTGGAACAAACTCTTATAGTAAGTAAAGCGTTCTTGAGGACACACAGGAATTTCATCTAATCACTTTCATCATGTTTGTTTGATTCGCGTTCGTTACTTTGATAATTTGATATGTGGGTGCACCGGTGCTTGGGTGCTGTTCTTACTTGAACAAGCCTCCCACTTATGATTACCCCCTCTCACAAGCATCCACAAGTACGAAAGAAGAATTAAGAATAAGCTAACCATAGCATGAAACATATGGATCCAAATCAGCCCCTTACAGAATAGCGTATAAACTAGGGTTTCAGCTTCTGTCACTCTAGCAACCCATCATCTAATAACTACTCAACAATACTTTTCCTTAGGGCCAAAGATGATGAAGTGTCATGTAGTCGACGTCTCACATAACACCACTAAGGGAAACAACAACATACATATCACCAAAATACCGAACGAATACCAAATTCACATGATTACTTATGACAAGACTTCTCCCATGTCCTCAAGAACAAACGTTAATACTCACAAAACATATTTATGTTCAAGATCAGAGGGGTATTGAATAGCATAATGAATCTGAACATATGACCTTCCACCGAATAAACCAACAAGCATCAACTACAAGATGTAATCAACACTACTAGCAACCCACAGGTACCAATATGAGGTTTTGAGACAAAGATTGAATACAAGAGATGAACTAGGGTTTGAGATGAGATGGTGCTGGTGAAGATGTTGATGAAGATTGGTCCTCGCACGATGAGAGGATCGTTGGTGATGACGATGGCTTCGATTTCCCCCTCCTGGCGGAAAGTTTCCCGACAGAATCGCTCCGCCGGAGAGCAAAAGTGCTCCTGCCCAGGTTCCGCCTCGAAACGGCGGCGCTTCATCCCGAAACCTTCCTTCTGATTTTTTTCTAGGGCAAATGGCATCAATATGTGAAGATGGGCCCCAGAGGCCTGCCAGGTTCACCACAAGCTCAGGGGGCGCGCCCCCCAGGCTTGTGGCTGCCTGGTGGGTCCCCCTCTGGTACTTCTTTCGCCAATAATTTTAATATATTCCAAGATAATTCTCTGTCAATTTTTAGCTCATTTGGAGATGTTCAGAAAAATGCCTCCGATATAGCCCTTTCCGGTCCAGAATTCCAGCTGCCGGCAATCTCCCTCTTTATATGAAACTTGCAAAATAAGAGAGAAAAGACATAAAAATTGTATCATAAAGTGAAATAATAGTCCATAATGCAATAAATATCAACATAAAAACATGATGCAAAATGGGCGTATCATAGGCCGACCCTGCTTTCATAAGAGAATCAAGGAACAACAGACGTGGTGTGAGTGCGGACGGAATGAATCCCTTTGGCAACTAGAGTAGCACACACAACACTTGGCCCATGTCTGTATGGTTTTACAACCTTCCACATTGGGTGTGCGTGAAGAGGATTTCCTTGGGTGTACACTTGACACATGCATGTCACGCCAAGAAAGAGTTTCCCTCCTATGAGAGGTGCATTGATAACGACAATCCACAACTATTTGGTTACAGATATATCTCCAACCGGGTGTGCCACTGACAGTGTGAATGTGTTAAGAGTATGGATGATACATCTTTTCTCCAACTAAGTAAAATACCTTCCTAAAATGAAATCGAATTCATGGGGCATCAAAGTTGGCTTCACAAGAATGACGAGCGGAGAAGTCATCGAAATTTGTTCGATGATACGACAGAGGGCCGATCGAGGCCACAGAAGAGGAGGGAAACTGAAATCTTTCGACTGTTGGATGACTGAAATGAGTGCCCTCAGCTGGGAAAGAAGCAGAAGGTCCCTGTGTCACTGTTAAAAGTATGAAAAAAAGGTGCGGTTTTTGGGACTTGTCATATTGGAGATACCTCTTTGCGCCTCATTGTCTGGATGTCACTGTAATGCCCCATATGCGCTAGTACTCCAAATATAGACTGATGGTGTCCCGGACTAGGGTCACTTACCACACCGTCTCCTGGCCAGGTGGGCCGGGCCGAGGACTGATGTCTACTACGCAAACTTCTTCTTGTAGATTCGTGTTGGGCCTCCAAGCGTAGATTTTTGTAGGATAGTAGCAAATTTCCCTCAAGCGGATGACCTAAGGTTTATCAATCCATGGGAGGCGTAGGATGAAGATGGTCTCTCTCAAACAACCCTGCAACCAAATAACAAAGAGTCTCTTGTGTCCCCAACACACCCAATACAATGGTAAATTGTATAGGTGCACTAGTTCGGCGAAGAGATGGTGATACAAGTGTAATATCGATAGTAGATATAGGTTTTTGTAATCTGAAAATATAAAAACAACAAGGTAACAAGTAACAAAAGTGAGCAAAAACGGTATTGCAATGCTTGAAAACAAGGCCTAGGGTTCATACTTTCACTAGTGCAAATTCTCTCAACAGTGATAACATAATTGGATCACATAACAATCCCTCAATGTGCAACAAAGAGTCACTCCAAAGTTTCTATCGGAGAACGTAGGACGAAAACATGCATCAACCCCTATGCATAGATTACCCCAATGTCACCTCGGGAATCCGTGAATTGAGTGCCAAAACATACATCAAGTGAATCAATAGAACATCCCATTGTCACCACAGATATCCCATCGCAAGACATACATCAAGTGTTCTCAAATCCAATACTCAATCCAACATAACGAAACCTCAAAGAGCAAGACTCAATTCATCACAAGAAGGTAGAGAGGGGAGAAACACCATATGATCCAACTATAGTAACAAAGCTCGCGGTACATCAAGATCGTGCCAAATCAAGAACACGAAAGAGAGAGAGAGAGATCAAACACATAGCTACTAGTACATACCCTCAGCCCCGAGGGTGAACTACTCCCTCCTAGTCATGGAGACCATCGGGATGATGAAGATGGCCACCGATGATGGTTTCCCCCTCCGGCAGGGTGCCGGAACGGGCTCCCGATTGGTTTTTCATGGCTACAGAGGCTTGCGGCGGCGGAACTTCCGATCTATGTTTATTTCTGGAGGTTTTGGGATTTATAGGAGGTGTTGGCATCGGGGACAGGTCAAGGGGGCCCACGAGGCGATGACAAGGCAGGGGGCGCGCCCTAGGGGGGCGCCCTCCACCCTTGTGGTTGCCTCGGGACTCTTCTCCGATATCTTTTCATTCCTGTATTTTTTAT
The DNA here is from genome assembly GCA_011799875.1 of Thinopyrum elongatum. NCBI lineage: Eukaryota > Viridiplantae > Streptophyta > Magnoliopsida > Poales > Poaceae > Thinopyrum > Thinopyrum elongatum. Next base: position 606,062,495 of record CM022298.1, read on the forward strand.
ATTTTCCAAAAATATTCTCCGTAAATTTTCAGCCCATTCCGAGAATTTTTATTTCTGCACAAAAAACGACACCACGGTAGTTCTGCTGAAAACAGCGTCAGTCTGGGTTAGTTCTAATCAAATCATACCAAAATCATATAGAATTATTGTAAACATGGCATGAATACTTCATAAATTATAGATACGTTGGAGACAGATCAGCATCCCCAAGCTTAATTTCTTCTCGTCCTCGAGTAGGTAAATGATAAAAGAAATAATTTATGAAGTGTGAATGCTAGCAAGTGCACAAGTTTGATCAATGATAATTTCAATCACTTTTTCTAGCATCATTATATATCATAAACAGTAGCTCATCTCATAAAACTTCTCATGATCAAGTAGCAAGCTATTCACATGTTAAAGCATAGACCATAAACTTTCTTGAAAACTAATAAACTATGTTCTCAGTCATCAAACAATTGCAATTCATCTTATTTTCAGGAAGGGTTTATGTAATAACTTTGATTTAGCAAATTCCACATACTCAACTATCATATAGTCTTCCATGATTGCTACCACTCAAAGCATATTTTTAGAACAAATAGCATCCATCGAACACAGAGAAAGATAGGGGCTTAGTTTTTCGCCTCCCAACTTATTTATCATATAGATAATTGTCAACAATAATAATTCATGATCAAATATATTTTAATGGCCATATATGCTTAGATCTTTCCCCACCACATGATGCTTGCCAACTAAAGAATAGGTTCGAATAAGAAATTGACTCAACAAAAATAAAAGTAAAAGATAGGCCCTTCGCAGAGGGAAGCAGGGATTTGTAGAGGTGCCAGAGCTAGAAGCTTTTAAAACAGAGATGAACATAATTTTGAGAAGTATGCTTTCATTGTCAACATAACAACCAAGAGTTCTCACTATCTTCCATGCTAGACACATTATAGGCGGTTCCCAAACAGAATGGTAAAGTTTTTACTCCCCCTCCACCAACAATCACACTCCACGGCTGATCCAAAACAACGGGTACGGTCCATACCAACAACAATCCTGGGGGAGTTTTGTTTAATTATTTGAAATTTTGTTTTTGATCTTTTGATCATAGGACTGGGCATCCCAATTACCAGCCACTTTCTCGTGAATGACAAGTGAATCAACACTCATCGTGAGAATAACCCACCTAGCATGGAAGATACTGACAGCCCCTAGTCGCTACATGAGCGATTCGGGTATACAAAACAGATTATTATTTGAAGGTTTAGAGTTTGGCACATGCAAATTTACTTGGAACAGCAGGTAAATACCGCATATAGGTAGATATGGTGGACACTCATGGAAGAAACTTGGTTCAAGGATTTTGGATGCACAAGCAGTATTCCCGCTTAGTACAGAAATTTTGGCTAGCAAAAGATTCTAAATAGCAAGCACCACATGTTGGAGGATCCATAACAATATAACTTCTATACAAATATACCCAAGCATAACTCATTATGTTGTCTTCCTTGTGCAACTTCAACTAATTTGATCAAGTTTGAAAATAATTAATGGGGCTCACAATCATAGAAGATGTCCAAGATAGTATATTTATATGTGAAATCTCTCTTCCTTCAATATTCTTTCATGAATTGTTTAAGTGACCAATACTATGTTTGCTAACTTTCAATAAATTTGTCAGCTCTACTTCTTATATGTTGTGACGCCCCGGCTTAATCGTGCACTAATCATACATGCAAATGCACACGATCAAGCCTAAGGACTCACTTGAAGATATCACAACACAACTCTAAAACATAAATAAAGTCATACAAGCTTTATATTACAAGCCAGGGGCCTCGAGGGCTCGAATACATAAGCTCGCATACAAGCATCAGTGGAAGCATCAGATATCTGAGTATAGATATAAAAGATAAAACAGAAAGGCCTTAAGAAGGCGGGGCAAAACAAAGACTACGATCGAAAAGGCGCAGGCCTCCTGCCTGGGACCCTCCGAACCCACTCCTGGTCGTCAGCCAACTCGAAGTAGTAGCCATCCTCGGGGTAGTAGTAGTAGTCGTCGGCGGGGGCAGCTATCTCAGGGGCTCCGTCAACTGGTTGCATCAAACGGATATGGGGAAAAAGAGGATGCAAAGCAACCGTGAGTACTCAACCGAAGTACTCAGCAAGCAAGGATCTACACTGCATATGCAACTTTATCAAAGAAAGGTTGTATCTGTGGACTGGGCTGCAGAAATGCCAGAATAGAGAGGAGGCCTAGTCCTATCGTAGACTAGCATCTTCAGCGGTCTTGCGGCATCATCTTCAGCGGTCTTGCAGCATTAGAAGAGTACAAAACTGCATAATATAAAGTAGTAGTAGTCATCATCCTCGCCCAGAGATCCTTTCTCGACTCCCTGCGAGAAAGTGATCCCAGAGCCCTAATATCCAAGTATCAACCTTGGCCAGAGATCCTTTCTCGACTCCCTGCGAGAAAGCAATCCTAGAACACTACTATCCATATCTCATCACAAGTATCCAGTTCTAGTTGTATCGATCGGGATACAACTCCGAGCGTCCGTTACCGAGGATCCAGCTATGCATAGATTAGTTCTTCCCTGCAGGGGTGCACCAACTTACCCACCATGCTCGCTTAACTCCGGCCGGACACACTTTTCTGGGTCATGCCCGGCCTCGGCCAAACGACACACCGCAGCCCTACCTAGAGCTCAGCAGAGAGGTCCCCGCCGGTCTACATCCTAATCGCTCAGGGGTCTTGGGCCATCGCCCTGTGCACTCCGGGTCATTGCGTGCAGGGTGGATACCAGCGCCATCGGCATGATCCGACCCAGTCGCCATGCTGAACTGGATGTCTGACAGAGCTTTGGGCTGATGCATACGATGCAGAGTGCCCATAACTTTCCTGTGTGATGGTTAGTGCTATCGGGCCAGAGGCCCACTCGGATGAAATATCCAAATCGTTAGTGTTTTGGTAGTGCGGTAACGAGCAGAGACTCACGATCGATGTGACCCCGTCGCCCCGTCTCGAGGACTTGCGGCAAGGTCTAAGAATGCCCGGCCACACCTCGTAATTATCTCTCGGGTACCGTCCAGGTCAACCCGACGCCACATCACTCGCGGGTACCCCTCAGGGCCAACCTGATGTCATCATAGCCGTGTGTCCAAACACCAGGGGGAAACCTGAAGATCACAAGAGATACGAAGGAACAATTTCAAGAATAACAAGGAACTCAATGTATGAGCAAAACATCATCAGGTGAGTGTTGGAGGAAGTCAAGGATGTGGTCGATGATAATACAGATCATCGAGGGGCAAGAATAATATTACTCACCCTGAATATAACTGGCATCCCAGAAGACATCAAAGGGTTGACATTGATCTTGACACATTTGTCGAGAGATTTCATGAAGATGTAATCGATCGGCGACGGCATCAAGCAAAAGGAATGATGAAGCGAAAAGCTAATGGAACCACGAATACGACACAAGCTCGAAATCTAGCTTGTTGTTCAAGGTGAAATGATAAGATGAGGAAGATCGACGTAAGCTTAGCTCGTCATCGGAAGTTGCTCCGGGTTATAGGGACCAGGTAGCGCAGTTGAAATTTGCACGATAGGGATATAGGCGATCAGGCTAGAAAAGAATCAAAGGTTTATTAAACTTGTAAGCAACAAAAATTACTTAGAGTTATTGAATCGGAGTGCGGAATCGATTCACTTACCGGTGTTCTCGAGTGACCAACAACTCAGAACCCGGGGATATTGGAATTGGAGATCAATAGTAGTGTGATGAAGAACTCATAAGAAGTTATGTAGTTCCTGTGATATTCCCGAGATACCGGCGGTAATACTCGAGGGTAAATCAAGATAGAGGTTGGCAGGCATATTGGTTTGCAGAAGACAAGTGCCTTAACTTGTCCGAGAATTGGGACCAGAGAAGAACAATCATGGTCGGAACCATGATGGCAAAGTCCAGATCCCAGATATAAGATAAACTTATACCAAGGGGAATTATTTTTACGAGAAGCTTCCATGATAGGTTCTACATCGTGTCTATGGGCATGAACACAATGGTTCAAGGTCGACTCCCACTTCTTCAATGCATAACCTTTCATTCACTCCTCATTTTCGAAGAAATTGTAGTGCTGAAGATTTATCTGGTGAAGCACCAGAAGAGTATGACTCGCATAACCTTTGAGTTCACATGTATTAGGGCAAGCATAGGTCCAACTAATCGGGACATTTTTACGAACCTATACAACCATCAACCAAAGCAAGGAATACGGGTTCGTAAGCAGAGTATCGAAGTCAAAGCAGATGATACAATTTAACAAAGGTATTATGTATCAGGGGAGAACTCACAAGATTTTGGATGTTAAGGACACTGTCGGATAACAACCCAACAATGGATCTGGCGATTCACGACGGAGTTGATCTGAGTAACGGTACTCAACCAGAAGAAGAAATGCAAGGGCATCGGTTTATGGAAACATCTGAATAAGTCGTAGCTTAAATACGGGGGGTTTACAATTTAAAAATTCGGGGAATCAGAAGCAGATGTTGTGACCGAAAGATGAGTAAGTTGAATTGAGCTCGATGGACAATCGATTGCAACTTGATTAGCCGAGAACCAACTCATGTCCAAATTGACGTCTGAGCCGAAAGGACGAGTTCTAGGAATCGACTGATGATTGCGAACATTCGCAGCATATTGATTCCAGGGATTTAAAATGGTAATGGCAAAGGATGTTGACGGGGATTACTAGACATATGGAATTAGCCATAGTGCAGACCTGCAAGAACTCCAAGAGCAATAGGCTGCAAAGGAATCTCAGAAAGTCAGATAGTATTACAAGGTATTTTGGAATCACAAGAACAACTGGGAATGAACGGACCACGGGTCTGTATGAGGATTTATTCGTAGGTGTGTTCAGGCGGAAAGGAACTGCAAGGCAGTAGGTTCAAAGAATTCTCAAAATTTCAGATAGTATTTCGATATGTCAGATAGAACCCTAGAGTAACTGGAATGAATATATGAATGACAGGTGTAAGTAGTTAGTAATCAGAGTCTATCGGTGGTCAGGAACTGCAAAGCAGTGGGCACAGGGTCTCGGGAATCATTGAGGAGTATCTTCAGAGTCTTCTGATGAAGCAGACGATCGTCTGTGGTGAAGGAGCTCTCCGGGAGGAAGCGGTTACGAGAACCTAGTGTTAGAGTTAGCAAAATTATTTAACCTGAATAGAAGAGAGATCAGAGTCCCAGAGTATATATGAGGGATAAAAGATCCTAATACCACACAATGGCGACGTGGGTCCGTAAGCCACACAGCCATGTTAGTAAATCGGTTTTCCAAAGACTAGACTCAACTTCAGCCAAGGAGTTGGAAAGGGGGTTCCTACAGGCAGTCGGCTCTGATACCAACCTGTGACGCCCCGGCTTAATCATGCACTAATCATACACACAAATACACATGATCAAGCCTAAGGACTCACTTGAAGATATCACAACACAACTCTAAAACATAAATAAAGTCATACAAGCTTTATATTACAAGCCAGGGGCCTCAAGGGCTCGAATACATAAGATCGCATACAAGCGTCAGCGGAAGCATCAGATATCTGAGTACAGATATAAAAGATAAAATAGAAAGGCCTTAAGAAGGCGGGGCAAAACAAAGACTATGATCGAAAAGGCGCAGGCCTCCTGCCTGGGACCCTCCGAACCCACTCCTGGTCGTCAGCCAACTCGAAGTAGTAGCCATCCTCGGGGTAGTAGTAGTAGTCGTCGGCGGGGGCAGCTGTCTCAGGGGCTCCGTCATCTGGTTGCATCAAACGGATATGGGGAAAAAGTGGAAGCAAAGCAACCGTGAGTACTCATCTGAAGTACTCAGCAAGCTAGGATCTACATTGCATATGCAAAATTATCAAAGAAAGGTTGTATATGTGGACTGGGCTGCAGAAATGCCAGAATAGAGAGGAGGCCTAGTCCTATCGTAGACTAGCATCTTCAGCGGTCTTGCGGCATCATCTTCAGTGGTCTTGCAGCATTAGAAGAATACAGAAATGCATAATATAAAGTAGTAGTAGTCATCATCCTCGCCCAGAGATCCTTTCTCGACTCACTACGAGAAAGTGATCCCAGAGCCCTAATATCCAAGTATCAACCTCGGCCAGAGATCCTTTCTCGACTCCCTACGAGAAAGCAATCCCAGAGCCCTACTATCCATATCTCATCACAAGTATCTAGTTCTAGTTGTATCGATCGGGATACAACTCCGAGCATTCGTTACCGAGGATCCAGCTATGCATAGATTAGTTCTTCCCTGCAGGGGTGCACCAACTTACCCACCACGCTCGCTTAACTCCGGCCGAACACACTTTTCTGGGTCATGCCTGGCCTTGGCCAAACGACACACCGCAGCCCTACCTAGAGCTCAGCAGAGAGGTCCCCGCCGGTCTACATCCTAAGCGCTCAGGGGTCTTGGGCCATCGCACTGTGCACTCCGAGTCGTTGCGTCCAGGGTGGATACCAGCGCCATCGGCACGATCCGACCCGGCCGCCATGCTGAACTGGACGTCTGATAGAGCTTTCGGCTGATGCATATGATGCAGAGTGCAAATAACTTTCCAGCGTGATGGTTAGTGCTATCGGGCCAGAGGCCCACTCGGATCAAATATCCAAATCGTTAGTGTTTTGGTAGTGCGGTAACGAGCAAAGACTCATGATCGATGTGACCCCATCGCCCCATCTCGGGGACTTGCGGCAAGGGCTAAGAATGCCCGGCCACGCCTCGTAATTATCTCTCGGGTACCGTCCAAGTCAACCCGACTCCACATCACTCGCGGGTACCCCTTAGGGCCGTCCCGATGTCATCATGGTTATGTGTTAAGTCAAAGTAACCGTGTGTCCAAACACCAGGGGGAAACCTGAGGAATCACCCTCGATGGATTCCACCTGATGCAGTCATCAAGGTGAACTTAGGAGGAATCACCCTCGAGGTTCACACTTGAGGTGTTGCACGACGGCGTCGTTATCGGGGGTGGTGAAGGAGGAATCACCCTCGAGGACCATGACTGAATAACTACTCTACAGAGTTAACATCAGAAGTGCTAAACGAGGTATGACCCTCGGCACTTGATAGTAACACTGCAGTGTCGTACAACTAAGGGGGTGATGTGCGGTGCCGGGGCCTGGTTGTCGTTCATGCTGATCGAGTCATCTGGTAATCCAGCGGGGGCAACTAGGTCAAAGTGGGGTCTCTGGTGGGTCTCTAACCAGCCTATACTAAGCAGTTTAGGATAAGCAGGTAGATATCAACAGCAGTTACAAAAATAGGCTATGCATCAGAAATAGGATAAACAGTGGCAGCAGCAATTTGTAATGCAAGCATAAGAGAGAAAGAGTAGGCGATATCGGCATGTTCAAAAGGGGGGTGCTTGCCTGGAAGCTCTGCTGCAAGAGAAGGGTCGTCAACAGTGTAGTCGGACTCCGGAGCTGCGTCGGCCTCGGGGATTACGTCGGTGTCGGGGTCTACCGAGAGAGAAGAGGGGTAGGAAACAAATAAATACACAGCAAATATATGCAACACAGAGCATGCTATGCTAATGTTTAGTGCAGGGTTGCCTAAAGACATGTCTAAATTATTTTAGTTATTTTAGGATTAAAGTTGGATTTATTAACTGGTGTATATGCACTATTCATCTATCAGAAACAGGCTAAAAGTTGCGGGTTCACCTCCGTAGAGGGTCCCGACACGGAAACAGATGGCACGGTTGGATTCATCTCGTTTTTCTGATCAACTTTCATGTACAAAGTTTTTCGATCTGAGCTACGGTTTAATTTCTACTGATTTTAAAAGATTAAGCATTATCTAGAATTTTTTAAATTAACAGAAATTGATTATGACGTCAGTATGAGGTCAGCATTGCGTCAGCAGTCAACAGCCTCGCTGACCAAGTCAAACTGACCAGAGGGCCCCACATGTCAGTCACAGAGGGCTAATAGTGGCTATAGATTAAAATTAGCAGGGTTATTTAGGCAATGGGCCCAGCCTGTCAGTGACCTAAGCTAATTGTGTGTTAATTTAATTAAGTGCAATTAGTACCTAATCATCTTGCTGTCACAGGGGACCCACATGTCAGTGACTACGGTGAACAGTGCCCCACGTTGACCGAAGTCAACATGGTCAAACAGGCGCAGGGGCCCACGCGTCAGTGACCCTGGGCGGGTCCCACACGGCGACAGGTCAACGGCGGCCGGCGGCGAGGCTCCGGCGAGCCAGAACACGGCGGCGCGCGTCGGGCATGGTCGGGTTTTGCGTATAAGAGGCCATTTGCGGTGCGGTTGCGCGCGTTGGATCGGGGAGACGACGCCGCATCGATCCCGGGCGATGGCGCGGCCGGAGGAGCAACGCAGCGACGCCTACGAGCCCATCGGCGGACGGCGGCGCTCGGGTGTGACGGAACCGGTGATGCGAACGCGTTCGAGTCGAGCAAAAGGGCTAGGCGAAGTCTGTGCGGCCGAGCTCGGGATCGATCAAGAGGAGAGGGAAGAGGTGGGATAGATCTGGCGAGAGGGGGGAAATGAGGGTGGCGTCCAGGGGGACCGGCTCGGGGTTGCCCTTATCCCCTCGGTGTCGGTGGGCATCGCGGTGTTGACGGCTGGGCGGTGCACGCGCGCCTAGCCACGGCGCAGGCGACACGACGAGGGAGAGAGAAGAGAGGAGGGGAAGGGGCCGGCTGGGCTGGGCCGGCCACTGTTGCCGCGGCCCAGAGGCCAGGTAAGTATTTCTGCCCATTTTCTTTTCTGTTTTTCTTTTAACTAATAAACAGAGAGAGACAAAAGATTATTTGGGGCATCCTAATCACTTAGGAAAAATATGGAAAGTGTCCCATTAATTCCCTGGTGTTTTTAGACAGTGCCACAAAAAGTTTGTGGACCAATGGAATTCATTTGTATTTTTCATAAATGGATTAGCAATAAAAATTGTTGGAATAGCATTGTTTTAAATGCTACTGCCCATTTTTGCATAGGAGTGATGTTGTATTTCTTAATAAATAAATGTTATGGAATATTTGCTATGAGATGAACATTTTTCCAGCAACTTTTGGGCAACTTTATTTTGCACTTGAATTTGAATTGATTTCAGAGAGGGAAATTGAAATGAGTTGAATTATCACTGTGATCATGCACTACAAATGATGATGGCAAGGCAGAATTAAGAGGTGATCACTGTAGTTGATACATGGGGGTGTTACAATTCTCCTCCACTATAAGAAATCTCGTCCCGAGATTTAAGTGGGGAAGTAAAGGGTAACTTCGGGAGAACTGACCCATATAGGGTTAATTATCTGGTGAACAATTCAGGGAATGTGGCAGAAGTATCTATCAAGTTAAAACTCAAGAAAACATCGAGGGCAAAGTATGAAGGTACAATAGGAAGTTTCAAGCGAATTGACAAATGATCGATACCTGAACAGAGTGGGAAAAGGGGTTCAAAGTTTCGGAAATAGATCAACTCTCGGAGGGTGGCTCGTGATAACACACCAGGCCAAGAGCAAAGGATACTTTGGAATCAAGGTTGTACAGGAGAGTCAGGTTCCGATCCTGTGGAACTGTGATGAGGGTCGATCGAGAGTAGGGAGAATGGTGTCATCTTACCGGTCACGACAACAAGGTATGTCAGTTATGTCGGTAACAACGTCGGTACCAAGGGCGAGGGACGAAGAGAACCATTTTCCTGCTCGTTAAAACGAGGCGGACCAATAGGCAAAGTTCTCGTCCATCGGGGGTTACCGGAATGTCATCAACAATAGTAACAGGGTCTCACTGACAAGGTTGTTCATCGGGGTGTTTTATTAGCAGGGAATTATTTCTGCTTATATCATATAGATCACAAGAAAGGTTAAACAAACTAATGGAAAGGAAAATGTGATTATACACAGGATTTAGGAGTGTATCTTTTCCCAAGGAAAAGTAGAGCATGATATACATGTCAGTTCAACAAGTACTTCACCATTTGGATAAAGGGGCAAGGGAATTCAAGATGTTATCCATACAACGGTGTTTGGATAATAGAGCAAGAAACATTTGGCAATGCTCCTCCAATGTTCTTGTTGATATTCGGAATACCACAGTCATGCTTCGAGGTAGCATTGATATGGTGTTTCAAGTAAGGGTTGGATCTGAAGATCACAAGAGATACGAAGGAACAATTTCAAGAATAACAAGGAACTCAATTGTAACACCCTGGTTTTCGCCCCTGTTTTTTTTCCTTCGCGGGATTTGACTCCCGTCTTTTTTCTTAGTGTTATCGGATTTCTCTAGCTCTTGGGTATGTGAAGATGGTCATCTAGCCTTGCCTTTCCTATCCAACCAGAGATTCTCTCTAGATCAACCTTGCCACCCAAGATCTTTCTCAAAGTTTTGCCGTCGAAACCCTACCTTCCGAGTTGCCGGAAGGGAAACCCTGATTCTTCCAGTTACAAAGGAAACCCAATTTCCTTTGATCTGTTGCCTCCCAAACTTTTCCCAGCGATCATACTATATTTATAAACCCTGGATATGCAAAAATATTGCCAAGTCATTTGCAATATTTTTCATTTATAATTAATTCCTTTTTCTGCCAGTTAAAGGGATTAAATCCAGGAAAATATCTGTCCATCTCCAAAGTTCATTAAAACTTGTGGAGCTATTCTATGTGATCATATTGAGCCCCCATAAAAATATTGGCCATAATTAAATAAGGGAAATTGCATTTTCCTATTTAATGCCAATATTGCATTTTGGGCACTTTCTATAGGACCTACCATTTTGGTAGCCCGGAAAAATCCCAAATAAATTGTGGAGCTTCTCCTACCTATATCTTCATCATTTCCATCAAGAACTCAAGTTTCACCCATTAAAGTTTGAGCACAACATCCAATTGCAAATTCTGTTCAGATTTTTAGTTTGCAAAGGAAGTGCTTGAACCCTTGATCTTTTTGAGCTGAAATTTTTCATGGTGGTTAACATTGCCAAATCACTCATGGAAACCAAAAATCAGCTCAATTCATCTACCATTCATCCACAGAAATTTTCTGAAGTTTTTGTCCAAACTGAAGCTTTGTGAAGGAAATACCATTTTGGTATGTCCAAATGAGCTTAAATTTTACCAGCATCTCCATACTTCCAAATCACGACCCTATACAAAAATTCAGCTCATTTCATCAATCCATTTGAGCACAGCTTCAAAATTCCTTTTCTGGACCAATTTGGCAGTTGTGAAGGAAGTGTGTGCAAAACTTGTCCAAATGATCTCAAATTTTACCAGCATATAGTACTTTCTACCCTACCTCAGTTTGACAAAGTTTTAGCTCCCCACCCTTAACCATTTCTCCTCTATAATCCACCCAAGTTTCATGTCAGAACCATTGTGAGCTTGTATCAGTCATATCTTGCCCCCACCTCCATCCAAAATTCTCATATATCAACTCACTGACCTCTGATCTATCTATTTTACATGGTGTAAGGTCAAGATGATCGTCGGCGCACGTGGTGCCGGTGGTGACCACATTCAGGATAGGTCAAACCGGTGCTCTGCCCTCGGCTGGTCACTTCCGGTCGGTCGTGGCTTGTCTGGGAGTGTCTGGTGGCTTCGCAACGGCCGCGTGCACCCCCTCCAGGAGCTTCCCCCTCCTATCTCTTCATCCTCGCGCCACGGCGAGCGCCGCCGCGGCACTGTACCTCCCGTGAACCCCTCTGTCACCTCCCCTCCGCTGTCCTCTTCCTCCCCGAAGCATCTCGAGCTCCCCAAGCTGTCCCCTCCCTCTGATCTTCGTCAGGTCGGCACCTCTCCTCGGGTGCCACCTCGCCGGAGCTCCAGTACGGAGATAAGGCCGCCACGGCGGGCGTGCTTATCGCCACGCCACGGCCGGCTAAAAATAGCACGCACCCGAGCTCCTCGAGCACACCAAGCTCCTTCCCTCCTTCCCCGTAGCTCTCTCGCCCCTTCGGAGCAAGCCGAGGTGCTCGACTTTATCCTCTCCGGCGAGAATCGCCGCCGTGATCCCCTCGGGCCAGCCCCGACAACCACCGCTTCCCTCCCCTCGTTACACCACCTAATGGAGCCCCCACACCCCCAGGAAGCTACTCCAAAGCTCAACCTCTCTGCAGGACAATCGAAGCGCCGGCGTCGACGGTGGCCGACAAGCTACCCCGCCGAGGTTGAAGCTATCGTCGCTCTAGTCTTTCGCGAGGACCATGTCCCATCTGTGCGGGTGCGCCGCCCTCTTCTGAGCTCGCCGGTGGTCGAAGCTCCGCCGGGAACGGCCTGTGCCGTCGGGAATCGCCATTCGACGGCGCCCCGTGTCTCTGCGGCTGAGCGCGCAGGGTGGGAGACGAACCTGCATGCGGGCCCGGCTCGCCAGCGGCTCGGCCTCTCCCTCCGTTTTCTTTTTCCATAGCCACAGCGCAGGTGGGCTCGGCCCAGCGGAGTAGTAGCCGCAGCAGCTGTTTCAGCCCAAGTCAGCCCAGGTCCAACAGTGCAGTTTATTCATTTTCCAGAAAAAAACTGTGGAGGACCCAAAAGTAAATAGTTTATTTACAGACAGGTCCCTCCACTTCAAACCTTCACAACTTTTCACTCGTGACTCCGATTCAGGTGAATCCAACGCCCATGTCTTCGTCTCGTCGAGACCGTTCTGATGAGGTCACTTTCATAATGTTGTCACATTCTGAAAATGACCATTTTGCCCTTGCCTGTAAACAGCCCCTCCGAGAGGGAATCTTTTCCGGCGATCTGTTCCGCGGACTTTCCGCACCTTCTTTCGTTGGACCCTTCACCCCCAAGCAAGCCGACCATCTGATATATGCCCTAAAGCATTGCTCTGTGATATTCTTGCATGTTTAAATTAATATGCTTGTGCTTGTCTGTGTAATAGTGAGCTGTATGTGACTCTGACGAACCCTTGCTTGCACTTTCTTCGGTAACGGCACCACGCCTGTGTTCTGAGCTGTTTCCGGCCGTCTGGGGTGGATGCCGATTTTTATTTCTCTTGTCAGCAACTGTCCCTGTTCTGAGCTGCTTTTCGGCCGTCTCGGGCAGCTGTTGAATTTCTTTCCGTAGCAGTGACCCTATGCTCTGAGCTGTTTCTCGGTCTTAGGGAGCTGCTACATTCTTCTTATCAACACCGTCTCATGCTCTGAGCTGCTTTCCAGCCGTCTTGAGCCGAGGTTGAGTTATTCCGGTAATGTCCCAGATCTGAGTTGTAAAGACCGTTCTGGTGGCTACTGGTTTCTTTGCCGGTTTTGTGCAAGGGTTCCGATGGTCGTCACTTACAGCTAGAACTTGTAACGTGATAATTTGCCATTTAAATCTTGCCTCACTAATGACTCATTGTGATGTTATAAGGAGATAGATTATTATGATTCCACAGTTGTTACCACATACATAGTTGCCACCATGTTAAGTTATTATGATAAACAACCATGCTGGCTAAATACTGACTAAAGCTAAACCTAGTCGGTTGATCCAGAGTCACCTGTCCGGACTTATCCGTGCAACCACATTTGCCGGTATGGGACGGCCTTGACTTGGTCTGATCGCGTGCTCTTTTATCGGTACCGCCAACTAGGGAAGGTTATGCGTGCGCGCTACCCTGGCCCGGTAGGCGGCGATAACCTTGTGAGCCGAGTTGATTGTTTAACCCGGGAGTCCCTGTTTGGGACAGTTTAGTTTGGCAATGACGGTGGCAGGTGTCACGAGGTGACACAGGGGGCCACCCAGGGCAGGACTCCGGGGGAGGATGATTGCCGGTGGTACGGTAGAAGAGTCACGAGTCAGGCAGGTTTCGTTGGAGCAATGTTGGTCCACCCGAATGGGATCACGAGGTCAGTGCTCCATAGTGTGGGTAAAGTGCGCAACCTCTGCAGAGTGTAAAATCTATTCGAATAGCCGCATCCACGGTATTGGATAGTCCATCCAGACCTCTCTAGGTGGTCAACCGAAACAGTAATAATAATGATGGAAGAACTCGTCTTATGCCCTGAAGTACTCAGGGGATCGTGAATGTTCTGAGGGTTGTGAGGCAACCCGAAAGAGAGTAAGTTTGTCAAACTGGTAGTGCAGATGCATAGACATCAGATGATGTCAGGAATATGATATGTTAGCCATGGTTTGGCTATGAGATGAGTGGTCGGATGACCACCAGACTTGGATTGGATTTGGATTATGAGAATGTTCGGAGTATGGATTATTTACTTGCTATGCTTTACTGTATTTTACTTTCGTAGTTATATTGCTGGATAAACCTGTTATGCCATGATAATTAATGTGAGCTTGTAATTACAAATGCATGCTTGAATGCCATGGATTGCTTTGCTTGGTGTATATGTTAGTTTGGTTTGCTTGCGAGTACATTCAAAAGTACTCAGCGGCCTTCAATGTGGCCAGGTTCACATAAGGATCCGTCGTCCGTCGACGAGGAACCGGAGCGTTCGCGGGCTAGGAGTGTAACCCAGTCAGATCCCTGTGGATTGGAGCCGCACCAGGACCATGCTGCCTTAGATAGAGCTTTTCCGTTGCCATCCCTCTTGTAATACATCTCATGTAAGACTCATATATCCATTAATAGAAATGCCTATGTTCTTGATACTTGTTGTAAATGCGCATGCCAGAGTGATTTCCTGGGCTGGTATGCGTGGCGACCGTCTGGCTATAGTGGTACTCAGGCGGGGCGCCACAACAGATGGTATCAGAGCCAGACTGACTATAGGTTACCCCTAGCCAGACTTCATTGCTTCTTGATTAGTAGAAAGCCCAGATGGATGTCAGCCATCATTGCCAAGCAGGCATGGCTACTATTGATCATAAGGCAACCCCATAGGTTTTTGGCTCCATCAGACCCAACTCTTGTGGCCTTTGCCTTCGGTACGAAATGCTCGCACCCGGCAACGACCCGTGAGCCCTGAACCCCTAGGCAAACCAGATATCCTTACCCTGCTTGCTAGCCATGGCATTTCTCCCCTTAACTTTGGTTTCCTTTGGGAAACGCTTATAACTTTTATCTTTTCCCCGACAACCCTAGAATCGCATGACCATAGCCATCGTACGTCGAGAGTGTGATGTTCCCTAAGGAAGTAGCAAGAGCTTGACACCAGTGCTACTAGGAGCATTGTGTGCTTTCGCTTCTAAATCCTTAGAGGTACATCGAGTGCGCTATAATAGTTATACTAGTGAATCTTCGGCCACATGTGTAAGGTCCGCAAAATTTTGAGTTTTATTTGCGTTTTGGTTTTTCGTGGTTTTTGTTTGTTTTGTCGGTTCCGTTTCTTCGCTCCGACTGGATCCATCCGCAAGTGCCGCCAAGAAGACCAGCATACAACTGGGATAATACCCAAAAATCCCAATTCAGCAAGAGTCAAGCCAAGTCAACTGGCTGATATTCAGAATAGCAACACTGGATCTGTCAAGAATGAAGAACGGGTCAGAAGCAGAATCTATGTGCGACAGACAAGGCCAAAATATACCTGAGCGAATTGGCCTCCGAACAGATCAAACCTGAGGAGCAGTCAGATGAGTTATCAGGAATGAATATCAGTAAGGACAAATTATTCTGTCTGCAATACAAGGATTATTTCAGTCAGTAAGGTGAACCTTGAGTCTTTTGTCAACGGACTCAAAAATCGTTTATTCCCCACCGGAAACATATTTTAAGAATGTGAATGTGCCAAGAGCAGCAACAAAACTCCGGTACTTTGATACAAAATTGCAAAGCCTATCTGGAAGTTCACCGGTGCAAATAACAAATTTCCGGGCACTATGAACAAGGTTTGCGAGAAATATGGATGCGTTCACGGTTGCCCAGAATCAATGAGAACTTCACATGCTGGAAAACTCAGCTGAACCAAATGGAATTATCCGTCAACTGCTTATTATCGGCAACACTTGGTTTGAAGACAAAAGGTATTCCAAATCAATTAACAACATGAACCCTGCATCAGTTGTGCAGCCTTTACAGCCGCAATAATCAGACCAGCAGAAGGACAAGCAATGTGGGCGACCAATGGAATATTCTCAGACAAGGTATGGCCTATATCATGTTTTGGGCTCTACTATGGGTAAAATTCCGGATACTTCAGAAAGAGGCCAGAATCGGCCATAGATCCGACCGCATATCACCATAAAAGACTTCTGGTATAAGAAACCCAGCCTTCCTCCACAAGCTACCGAGAGAGGCCTACAACGCAAGATTGCCAATCTTCCTTGGTACGCGACTTGGTGGGAAAATCTTCTGGGGTACGACACTTCCATCTTCCACAGTGTGCTACCATGGAAAGCTTCTGGCATAAGGCACCTAACCTTCCATAGTAAGCCACATGAAGGAAAACTTCTGAGGTACGATACCCAGCCTTCTTCAATACACTACCCTGGCAGAAGCTCCAAGCATAAGGAATTCAGCCTTTTTCAACACGCTATCGTACCTACAACAAGCTTGTCAGAAGCAAGAACTAGTCTGGACACACATTCGCCTCAAAACTCAGTGGTTATAAAAGGATTCATCCTACACCTACATATGTTGTGAGCATGCAGTCCAGTGGATCAGTTCATGCGAGCCACTCGTACACGGGAATGGCTGTGTTCAGGGAAACATTGGCCCCATAGTTCAAAAAGGAATATGAGCACATCAATCCCTATGAGATATGCAAGAGTAGGCTGTGAGTACAAGCCCGACAGGCCGGGAAAACAATCAAGGAGCCGTGCTCGTAGGTCATGACAGGTCCATCAAAGGAATCCTCAAGAACAAAGGAGTGGTGGACAAACGACCTCCGTGACGGTCAACAAGATACAGATTCATAGACAAAATGGTAATACCAATCCCCGTCAAACTCTTGCATATACGGCTACAACAATGCACTGCTTGCGGTTACAAGTGAGATTGCCACACTCATCCTAAATGTGGGCCATCAACCAAGATAAAGAGGCTATACTTTGAAAGATGCACTAGATGATAGCGATACTATGCTCAGCCCAGTGGTCATAGCAAAAACTACAGAGGTTATATATATACGACAGAGCCATCTCAACCAACGACGGAGTTCGAAAAAGGACACTCAGATGAAATAGCTCAAAGCACATCAATACCAACAGCTCATAGACACCATGACATCATTGAGATCACTGTCTATGATTATTTTGAGACCAAGCCCGACACTTCAATTGGGGATACAGCAGCAATAGTTCGGTCATGTTGTTCCTTGAATCCTAGATCACCCAAGGACGAAATCAGAATGCCGAAGGCAAACGGAAATGTCAGTACGGAACTCGCAGCCAGACTGAGCATTCTGACACAGCAAAAAGAAAGCCACCCCTAGACACTTGAGGCCATACAAGCACGTAAGCCTGGTACTAGGAAAGGATGTCTTGCCATGACTGTCAGAGTACGCAGTATCACAATAAAACCCGAAGCAGTCACTTCCAGGCCATGTAAACCGAGCTGTTTGTTGGTATTACCCGCTACCCCACCCAGCAACACCACTATCCAGACAAAAGGTACACCTAACAGGAAAGAGAAGGATTCAAGAAAACTGTGTGCAGAGACAATACGTGATCCGTCAAAAGAGGCAGTTAAAGGGTCAGTGAACCAACGAAGACAAGACAGCTGATGGATCCAAGTCGCACATAGGTAAGCCCCCTTCCCCGGGAGGTAAGCCCAGAAATCTCGAGGATGAGATTTTCTTAAGGGGGGTAGGTTTGTAACACCCTGGTTTTCGCCCCTGTTTTTTTTCCTTCGCGGGATTTGACTCCCGTCTTTTTTCTCGGTGTTATCGGATTTCTCTAGCTCTTGGGTATGTGAAGATGGTCATCTAGCCTTGCCTTTCCTATCCAACCAGAGATTCTCTCCAGATCAACCTTGCCACCCAAGATCTTTCTCAAAGTTTTGCCGTCGAAACCCTACCTTCCGAGTTTCTAGAAGGGAAACCCTGATTCTTCCAGTTACAAAGGAACCCCAATTTCCTTTGATTTGTTGCCTCCCAAACTTTTCCCAGTGATCATACTATATTTATAAACCCTGGATATGCAAAAATAGTGCCAAGTCATTTGCAATATTTTTCATTTATAATTAATTCCTTTTTCTGCCAGTTAAAGGGATTAAATCCAAGAAAATATCTATCCATCTCCAAAGTTCATTAAAACTTGTGGAGCTATTCTTTGTGATCATATTGAGCTCCCATAAAAATATTGGTCATAATTAAATAAGGGAAATTGCATTTTCCTATTTAATGCCAATATTGCATTTTCGGCACTTTCCAAAGGACCTACTATTTTGGTAGCCAGGAAAAATCCCAAATCACTTTTGGAGCTTCTCCTACCTATATCTTCATCATTTCCATCAAGAACTCAAGTTCCACCCATTAAAGTTTGAGCACAACATCCAATTGCAAATTCTGTTCAGATTTTCAGTTTGCAAAGGAAATGCTTGAACCCTTGATCTTTTTGAGCTGAAATTTTTCATGATGGTTAACATTGCTAAATCACTCATGGAAACCAAAAATCAGCTCAATTCATCTATCCATTCATCCACAGAAATTTTCTGAAGTTTCTGTCCAAACTGAAGCTCTGTGAAGGAAATACCATTTTGGTATGTCCAAATGAGCTTAAATTTTACCAGCATCTCCATAGTTCCAAATCACGACCCTATACAAAACTTCAGCTCATTTCATCAATCCATTTGAGCACAGCTTCAAAATTCCTTTTCTGGACCAATTTGGCAGTTGTGAAGGAAGTGTGTGCAAAACTTGTCCAAATGATCTCAAATTTTACCAGCATATAGTACTTTCTACCCTACCTCAGTTTGACAAAGTTTCAGCTCCCTACCCTCAACCATTTCTACTCTAGAATCCACCCAAGTTTCATGTCAGAACCATTGTGAGCTTGTATCAGTCATATCTTGCCCCCACCTTCATCCAAAATTCTCATATATCAACTCACTGACCTCTGATCTATCTATTTGACATGGTGTAAGGTCAAGATGATCGTCGGGCCACGTGGTGCCGGTGGTGACCACGTTCAGGATAGGTCAAACCGGTGCTCTGCCCTCGGCTGGTCACTTCCGGTCAGCCGTGGCTTGTCTGGGAGTGTCCGGTGGCTTTGCAACGGCCGTGTGCACCCCCTCCAAGAGCTTCCCCCTCCTATCTCTTCCTCCTCGCGCCACGGCGAGCGCCGCCGCGGCACTGTACCTCCCGTGAACCCCTCTGCCACCTCCCCTCCATTGTCCTCTTCCTCCCCGAAGCATCTCGAGCTCCCCGAGCTATCCCCTCCCTCTGATCTTCGTCAGGTCGGCACCTCTCCTCGCGTGCCACCTCGCCGGAGCTCCAGTGCGGAGATAAGGCTGCCATGGCGGGCGTGCTTATCGCCACGCCACGGCCGGCTATAAATAGCATGCACCCGAGCTCCCCGAGCACACCAAGCTCCTTCCCTCCTTCGCCGTAGCTCTCTCGCCCCTTCGGAGCAAGCTGAGGTGCTTGATTTTCTCCTCTCCGGCGATAATCGCCGCCGTGATCCCCTCGGGCCAGCCCCGACAACCACCGCTTCCCTCCCCTCGTTACACCACCTAATGGAGCCCCCGCACCCCCAGGAAGCTACTCCGAAGCTCAACCTCTCCGCGGGACAACCGAAGCACCGGCGTCGATGGTTGCCGACGAGCTACCCCGCCGAGGTTGAAGATATCGTCGCCCTAGTCTTCCTCGAGGACCATGTCCCATCTGTGCGGGTGCGCCGCCCTCTTCTGAGCTCGCCGGTGGTCGAAGCTCCATCGGGGACGGCCTGTGCCGTCGGGAATCGCCGTTCGACGGCGCCCCGTGTCTCTGCGGCTGAGTGCGCGGGGTGGGAGACGAACCTGCATGCGGGCCCGGCTCGCCAGCGGCTCGGCCTCTCCCTCCGTTTTCTTTTTCCATAGCCATAGCGCAGGTGGGCTCAGCCCAGCAGAGCAGTAGCCGCAGCGGCTGTTTCAGCCCAAGTCAGCCCATGTCCAACAGTGCAGTTTATTCATTTTCCAGAAAAAACTGTGGTGGACCCAAAAGTAAATAGTTTATTTACAAACAGGTCCCTCCACTTCAAACCTTCACAACTTTTCACTCGTGACTCCGATTCAGGTGAATCCAACGCCCATGTCTTCGTCTCGTCGAGACCGTTCCGATGAGGTCACTTTCATAATGTTGGAACATTCTGAAAATGACCATTTTGCCCTTGCCTGTAAACAGCCCCTCCGAGAGGGAATCTTTTTCGGCGATCCGTTCCGCGAACTTTTCGCACCTTCTTCCGTTGGACCCTTCACCCCCAGGCAATCCGACCATCTGATATATGCCCTAAAGCATTGCTCTATGATATTTCTTGCATGTTTAAATTAATATGATTGTGCTTGTCTGTGTAATAGTGAGCTGTATGTGACTCTGACGAACCCTTGCTTGCACTTTCTTCGGTAACGGCACCACGCCTGTGTTCTAAGATGTTTCCGGCCGTCCGGGTTGGATGCCGATTTTTATTTCTCTTGTCAGCAACTGCCCGTGTTCTGAGCTGCTTTTCGGTCGTCTAGGGCAGCTGTTGAATTTCTTTCCGTAGCAGTGACCCTATGCTCTGAGTTGTTTCTCGGTCGTCTTAGGGAGATGCTACATTCTTCTTATCAACACCGTCTCATGCTCTGAGCTGCTTTCCAACTGTCTTGAGCCGGGGTTGAGTTATTCCGGTAATGTCCCAGATCTGAGTTGTAAAGACCGTTCTGGTGGCTACTGGTTTCTTTGCCGGTTTTGTGCAAGGGTTCCGATGGTCGTCACTTACAGCTAGAACTTGTAACGTGATAATTTGCCATTTAAATCTTGCCTCACTAATGACTCATTGTGATGTTATAAGGAGATAGATTATTATGATTCCACAGTTGTTACCACATACATAGTTGCCACCATGTTAAGTTATTATGATAAACAACCATGCTGGCTAAAGACTGACTAAAGCTAAACCTAGTCGGTTGATCCAGAGTCACCTGTCCGGACTTATCCGTGCAACCACATTTGCCGGTATGGGACAGCCTTGACTTGGTCTGATCGCGTGCTCTTTTATCGGTACCGCCAACTAGGGAAGGTTATGCGTGCGCGCTACCCTGGCCCGGTAGGCGGCGATAACCTTGTGAGCCGAGTTGATTGTTTAACCCGGGAGTCCCTGTTTGGGACAGTTTAGTTTGGCAATGACGGTGGCAGGTGTCACGAGGTGACACAGGGGGCCACCCAGGGCAGGACTCCGGGGGAGGATGATTGCCGGTGGTACGGTAGAAGAGTCACGAGTCAGGCAGGTTTCGTTGGAGCAATGTTGGTCCACCCGAATGGGATCACGAGGTCAGTGCTCCATAGTGTGGGTAAAGTGCGCAACCTCTGCAGAGTGTAAAATCTATTCGAATAGCCGCATCCACGGTATTGGATAGTCCATCCAGACCTCTCTAGGTGGTCAACCGAAACAGTAATAATAATGATGGAAGAACTCGTCTTATGCCCTGAAGTACTCAGGGGATCGTGAATGTTCTGAGGGTTGTGAGGCAACCCGAAAGAGAGTAAGTTTGTCAAACTGGTAGTGCAGATGCATAGACATCAGATGATGTCAGGAATATGATATGTTAGCCATGGTTTGGCTATGAGATGAGTGGTCGGATGACCACCAGACTTGGATTGGATTTGGATTATGAGAATGTTCGGAGTATGGATTATTTACTTGCTATGCTTTACTGTATTTTACTTTCGTAGTTATATTGCTGGATAAACCTGTTATGCCATGATAATTAATGTTGCTTTAATTACAAATGCATGCTTGAATGCCATGGATTGCTTTGCTTGGTGTATATGTTAGTTTGGTTTGCTTGCAAGTACATTCAAAAGTACTCAGCGGCCTTCAATGTGGCCAGGTTCACATAAGGATCCGTCGTCCGTCGACGAGGAACCGGAGCGTTCGTGGGCTAGGAGCGTAACCCAGTCAGATCCCTGTGGATTGGAGCCACACCAGGACCATGCTGCCTTAGATAGAGCTTTTGCGCTGCCATCCCTCTTGTAATACATCTCATGTAAGACTCATATATCCATTAATAGAAATGCCTGTGTTCTTCATACTTGTTGTAAACGCGCATGCCAGAGTGATTTCCTGGGCTGGTATGCGTGGTGACCGTATGGCTACAGTGGTACTTAGGCGGGGCGCCACATCAATGTATGAGCAAAACATCATCAGGTGAGTGTTGGAGGAAGTCAAGGATGTGGTTGATGATAATACAGATCATCGAGGGGCAAGCGTAATATTACTCACCCTGAATATAACTGGCATCCCAGAAGACATCAAAAGGTTGACGTTGATCTTGACACATTTGTCGAGAGATTTCATGAAGATGTAATCGATCGGTGATGACATCAAGCAAAAGGAATGATGAAGCGAAAATCTAATGGAACCACGAATATGACACAAGCTCGAAATCTAGCTTGTTGTTCAAGGTGAAATGATAAGATGAGGAAGATCGAAGTAAGCTTAGCTCGTCGTCGGAAGTTGCTCCGGGCTATAGGGACCAGGTAGCACAGTTGAAATTTGCACGATAGGGATATAGGCGATCAGGCTAGAAAAGAATCGAAGGTTTATTAAACTCATAAGCGACAAAAAATACTTAGAGTTATTGAATCGGAGTGCAGAATCGATTCACTTACCGGTGTTCTCGAGTGACCAACAACTCAGAACCCGGGGATATTGGAATTGGTGATCAATAGTTGTTTGATGAAGAACTCATAAGAAGTTATGTAGTTCCTGTGATATTCCCGAGATACCAGGGGCTAATACTCGAGGGTAAATCAAGATAGAGGTTGGCAGGCATATTGGTTTGCAGAAGACAAGTGCCTTAACTTGTCCGAGAATTGGGACCAGAGAAGAACAATCATGGTCGGAACCATGATGGCAAAGTCCAGATCCCAGATATAAGATAAACTTATACCTAGGGGAATTATTTTTACGAGCAGCTTCCATGATAGGTTCTACATCGTGTCTATGGGCATGAACACAATGGTTCAAGGTCGACTCCCACTTCTTCAATGCATAACCTTTCATTCACTCCTCATTTTGGAAGAAATTGTAGTGTTGAAAATTTATCTGGTGAAGCACCGGAAGAGTATGACTCGCATAACCTTTGAGTTCACACGGATTAGGGCAAGCATAGGTCCAACCAATCGGGACATTTTTACGAACCTATACAACCATCAACCAAAGCAAGGAATACGGGTTCGTAAGTAGAGTATCGAAGTCAAAGCAGATGATACAATTTACCAAAGGTATTATGTATCAGGGGAGAACTCACAAGATTTCGGATGTTAAGGACACTATCGGATAACAACCCAACAATGGATCTGGCGATTCACGACGGAGTTGATGTGAGTATCGGTACTCAACCTGAAGAAGAAGAAATGCAAGGGCATCGGTTTATGGAAACATCTGAATAAGTCGCAGCTTAAATACGGGGGGTTTACGATTTAAAAATTCAGGGAATCAGAAGCAGACGCTGTGACCGAAAGATGAGTAAGTTGAATTGAGCTCGATGGAAAATCGATTGCAACTTGATTAGCCGAGAACCAACTCATGTCCAAATTGACGTCTGAGCTGGAAGGACGAGTTCTAGGAATCGACTGATGATTGCGAACATTCGCAGCATATTGATTCCAGGGATTCAAAATGATAATGGCAAAGGATGTTGACGGGGATTACTAGACATATGGAATTAGACATAGTGCAGACATGCAAGAACTCCAAGAGCAATAGGCTGCAAAGGAATCTCGGAAAGTCAGATAGTATTACAAGGTATTTTGGAATCACAAGAACAACTGGGAACAAACAGACCTCAGGTTAGAATGAGGATTTATTCGTAGGTGTGTTCAGGCGGAAAGGAACTGCAAGGCAGTAGGTTCAAAGAATTCTCAAAATGTCGGATAGTATTTCGATATGTCAGATGGAACCCTAGAGTAACTGGAATGAATATATGAATGACAGGTGTAAGTAGTTACACATCGGAGTCTATCGGTGGTCAGGAACTACAAAGCAGTGGGCACAGGGTCTCAGGAATCATCAAGGAGTATCTTCAGAGTCTGCTAATGAAGCAGACGATCATTTGTGGTGAAGGAGCTCTCCGGGAGGAAGCGGTTACGAGAACCTAGTGTTAGAGTTAGCAAAGTTATTTAACCCGAATAGAAGAGAGATCAGAGTCCCAGAGTATAGACGAGGAATAAAAGATCCTAATACCACCCAATGGCGACGTGGGCCCGTAAGCCACACAGCCATGTTAGTAAATCGGTTTTCCAAAGACTAGACTCAACTTCAGCCAAAGAGTTGGAAAGGGGGTTCCTACAGGCAGTCGGCTCTGATACCAACCTGTGACGCCCCGGTTTAATCATGCACTAATCATACACGCAAATGCACATGATCAAGCCTAAGGACTCACTTGAAGATATCACAACACAACTCTAAAACATAAATAAAGTCATACAAGCTTTATATTACAAGCTAGGGGCCTCGAGGGCTCGAATACATAAGCTCGCATACAAGCGTCAGCAGAAGCATCAGATATCTAAGTACAGATATAAAAGATAAAACAGAATGGCCTTAAGAAGGCGGGGCAAAACAAAGACTATGATCGAAAAGGCGCAGGCCTCCTGCCTGGGACCCTCCGAACCCACTCCTGGGCGTCAGCTAACTCGAAGTAGTAGCCATCCTCGGGGTAGTAGTAGTAGTCGTCGGCGGGGGCAGCTGTCTCAGGGGCTCCGTCATCTGGTTGCACCAAACGGATATGGGGAAAAAGAGGAAGCAAAGCAACTGTGAGTACTCATCCGAAGTACTCAGCAAGCAAGGATCTACACTGCATATGCAACATTATCAAAGAAAGGCTGTATATGTGGACTGGGCTACAGAAATGCCAGAATAGAGAGGAGGCCTAGTCCTATCATAGACTACCATCTTCAGCGGTCTTGCGGCATCATCTTCAGCGGTCTTGCAGCATTAGATGAGTACATAAATGCATAATATAAAGTAGTAGTAGTCATCATCCTCGCCCAGAGATCCTTTCTCGACTCCCTGTGAGAAAGTGATCCCAGAGGCCTAATATCGAAGTTTCAACCTCGGCCAGAGATCGTTTCTCGACTCCCTGCGAGAAAGCAATCCCAGAGCCCTACTATCCATATCTCATCACAAGTATCCAGTTCTAGTTGTATCGATCGGGATACAACTCCGAGCGTCCGTTACCGAGGATCCGGCTATGCATAGATTAGTTCTTCCCTGCAGGGGTGCACCAACTTACCCACCATGCTCCCTTAACTCCGGCCGGACACACTTTTCTGGGTCATGCCCGGCCTCGGCCAAACGACACACCGCAGCCCTACCTAGAGCTCAGCAGAGAGGTTCCCGCCGGTCTACATCCTAAGCGCTCAGGGGTCTTGGGCCATCGCCCTATGCACTCCGGGTCGTTGCGTGCAGGGTGGATACCAGCGCCATCGGCACGATCCGACCCGGCCGCCATGCTGAACTAGACGTCTGACAGAGCTTTCGGCTGACGCATACGATGCAGAGTGCCCATAACTTTCTCGCGTGATGGTTAGTGCTATCGGGCCAGAGGCCCACTCGGATCAAATATCCAAATCGTTAGTGTTTTGGTAGTGCGGTAACGAGCAGAGACTCACGATCGATGTGACCCTGTCGCCCCGTCTCGAGGACTTGCGGCAAGGGCTAAGAATGCCCGGCCACGCCTCGTAATTATCTCTCGGGTACCATCCAGGTCAACCCGACTCCACATCACTCGCGGGTACCCCTCAGGGCCGACCCGATGTCATCATGGTTCTGTGTTAAGTCAAAGTAACCTTGTGTCCAAACACCAGGGGAAACCTGAGGAATCACCCTCGATGGATTCCACCTGATGCAGTCGTCAAGGTGAACTTTGGAGGAATCACCCTCGAGGTGCACACTTGAGGTGTTGCACGACGGCGTCGTTATTGGGGGTGGTGAAGGAGGAATCACCCTCGAGGACCACAACCGAATAGCTACTCTACAGAGTTAACATCAGAAGTGCTAAACAAGGTATCACCCTCGGCACTCAATAGTAACGCTGCATTGCCGTACAACTAAGGGGGTGATGTGCGGTGCCTGGTTGTCGTTCATGCTGATCGAGTCATCTGATAATCCAGCGGGGGCAACTGGGTCAAAGTGGGGTCTCTGGTGGGTCTCTAACCAGCCTATACTAAGCAGTTTAGGATAAGCATGTAGATATCAACAGTAGTTACAAAAACAGGCTATGCATCAGAAATAGGATAAACAGTGGCAGCAGCAATTTCTAATGCAAGCATAAGAGAGAAAGAATAGGTGATATCAGCATGTTCAAAAGGGGGGTGCTTGCCTGGAAGCTCTGCGGCAAGAGAAGGGTCGTCAACAGTGTAGTCGAACTCTGGAGCTGCATCGGCCTCGGGGATTACGTCGGTGTCGGGGTCTATCGAGAGAGAAGAGGGGGAGGAAACAAATAAATACACAGCAAACATATGCAACACAGAGCATGCTATGCTAACGTCTAGTGCAGGGTTGCCTAAAGACATGTCTAAATTATTTTAGTTATTTTAGGATTAAAGTTGGATTTATTAACCGGTGTATATGCACTATTCATCTATCGGAAACAGGCTAAAAGTTGCGGGTTCACCTCCGTAGAGGGTCCCGACACGGAAACAGATGGCATGGTTGGATTCGTCTTGTTTTTCTGATCAACTTTCATGTACAAAGTTTTTCGATCCAAGCTACGATTTAATTTCTACTGATTTTAAAAGATTAAGCATTATCTGGAATTATTTAAATTAACAGAAATTGATTATGACGTCGGTATGAGGTCAGCATTGCGTCAGCAGTCAACAGCCTCGCTGACCAGGTCAAAATGACCAGAGGGCCCCACATGTCAGTCATAGAGGGCTAACAGTGGCTTTAGATTAAAATTAGCAGGGTTATTTAGGCAGTGGGCCCAGCCTGTAAGTGACCTAAGCTAATAGTGTGTTAATTTAATTAAGTGTAATTAGTCCCTAATCACCTTGCTGTCACAGGGGACCCACATGTTAGTGACTGCGGTGAACAGTGCCCCACGTTGACCGAAGTCAACGTGGTCAAACAGGCGCAGGGGCCCACGCGTCAGTGACCCTGGGCAGGTCCCACACGACGACAGGTCAACGGCGGCCGGCGGCGAGGCTCTGGCGAGTCAGAACATGGCGGCGCACGTCAGGCGTGGTCGGGTTTTGCGTATAAGAGGCCATTTGCGGCGCGGACGGTAGCGTTCAGGTGTGACGACAACCGGTGATGCGGACGCGCTCGAGTCGAGCGAAAGGGCTAGGCGAAGTCTGTGCGGCGCGGTGAGCGTGATGGTAGCACGCACGGGACCCAAGGGTCACCGTGGCTACGCCGGCGACGAGTTCAGGCGGTGGTGGGTTCAGCCATGGTGGCGATGGTGGCTACGGGCGCGGAAGGAGAGGGGAAAGAGGGGGGTTACGGCGCGGAGCTCACCGCGGTTCTGTAGTTGTGCTTAAATGGGCTCGGGGGAGGCTCGAGGCGGCGGATTCTGGCGATGGCGGAGCAGAGGAGGAAGATGAGGTCGCCGCAGTCGCTGCAGGGGCTCCGAGCTCCAACCCGAGGTAGCAGGCGGCGTATGGGATGACGACGGAGCTGGTGAGCGCGCCGACGAGGTGAGTGAGGGCCGGTGGCCACGTCGACGGTGAGCAGTGGCGCCGAGCTCGAGCGGCCGAGCTCGGGATCGATCAAGAGGAGAGGGAAGAGGTGGGATAGATCTGGCGAGAGGGGGGAAAATGAGGGCGGCGTCCAGGGGAACGGCTCGGGGTTGCCCTTATCCCCTCGGCGTCGGTGGGCGTCGCGTTGTCGACGGCTGGGCGGTACGCGCGCGCCCAGCCACGATGCAGGCGACACGACGAGGGAGAGAGAAGAGAGGAGGGGAAGGGGCCGGCTGGGCTGGGCCGGCCACTGTTGCCGCGGCCCAGAGGACAGGTAAGTATTTCTGCCCGTTTTCTTTTCTGTTTTTCTTTTAACTAATAAGCAGAGAGAGACAAAAGATTATTTGGGGCATCCTAATCACTTAGGAAAAATATGGAAAGTGTCCCATTAATTCCCTGGTGTTTTTAGACAGTGCCACAAAAAGTTTGGGGACCAACGGAATTCATTTGTATTTTTCATAAATGAATTAGCAATAAAAATTGCTGGAATAGCATTGGTTTAATTGCTACTGCCCATTTTTGCATAGGAGTGATGTTGTATTCCTTAATAAATAAATGTTATGGAATATTTGCTATGAGATGAACATTTTTCCAGCAACTTTTGGGCAACTTTATTTTGCACTTGAATTTGAATTGATTTCAGAGAGGGAAATTGAAATGAGTTGAATGATCACTATGATCATGCACTACAAATGATGATGGCAAGGCAGAATTAAGAGGTGATCACTGTAGTTGATACATGGGGGTGTTACAATTCTCCTCCACTACAAGAAATCTTGTCCCGAGATTTAAGTGGGGAAGTAAAGGGTAACTTCAGGAGAACTGACCCTTATAGGGTTAATTATCCGGTGAACAATTCAGGGAATGTGGCAGAAGTATCTGTCAAGTTAAAACTTAAGAAAATATCGAGAGCAAAGTATGAAGGTACAATAGGAAGTTTCAAGCGAATTGACAAATGATCGATAGCTGAACAGAGTGGGAAAAGGGGTTCAAAGTATCGGAAATAGATCAACTCTCGGAGGGTGGCTCGTGATAACACACCAGGCCAAGAGCAAAGGATACTTCGAAATCAAGGTTGTATAGGAGAGTCAGGTTCCGATCCTGTGGAACTGTGATGAGGGTCGATCGAGAGTAGGGAGAATGGTGTCATCTTACCGGTCACGACAACAAGGTATGTCAGAGGATAGTCTGTCAGTTATGCCGGTAACAACGTCGGTACCAAGGGCGAGGGACGAAGATAACCATTTTCCTGCTTGTTAAAATGAGGCGGACCAATAGGCAAAGTTCTTGTCCATAAGGGGTTACCGAAATGTCATCAACAATAGTAACAGGGTCTCACTGACAAGGTTGTTCATCGGGGTGTTTTATAAGCAGGGAATTATTTCTGCTTATATCATATAGATCACAAGAAAGGTTAAACAAACTAATGGAAAGGAAAATGTGATTATACATAGGATTTAGGAGTGTACCTTTCCCAAGGAAAAGTAGAGCATGATATACATGTCAGTTCAACAAGTACTTCACCATTTGGATAAAGGGGCAAGGGAATTCATGATGTTATCCATACAACGGTGTTTGGATAATAGAGCAAGAAACATTTGGTAATGCTCCTCCAATGATCTTGTTGATATTCGGAATACCACAGTCATGCTTTGAGGTAGCATTGATATGGTGTTTCAAGTAAGGGTTGGATCTGAAGATCACAAGAGATACAACGGAACAATTTCAAGAATAACAAGGAACTCAATGTATGAGCAAAACATCATCAGGTGAGTGTTGGAGGAAGTCAAGGATGCCGTCGATGATAATACAGATCATCGAGGGGCAAGAATAATATTACTCACCCTGAATATAACTGGCATCCCAGAAGACATCAAAAGGTTGATGTCGATCTTGACACATTTTTCGAGAGATTTCATGAAGATGTAATCGATCGGCGATGACATCAAGCAAAAGGAATGATGAAGCGAAAAGCTAATGGAACCACGAATACGACACAAGCTCGAAATCTAGCTTGTTGTTCAAGGTGAAATGATAAGATGAGGAAGATCGACGTAAGCTTAGCTCGTCGTCAGAAGTTGCTTCGGGTTATAGGGACCAGGTAGCACAGTTGAAATTTGCACGACAGGGATATAGGCGATCAGGCTAGAAAAGAATCGAAGGTTTATTAAACTCGTAAGCAACAAAAATTACTTAGAGTTATTGAATCGAAGTGCGGAATCGATTCACTTACTGGTGTTCTCGAGTGACCAACAACTCAGAACCCGGGGATATTGGAATTGGTGATCAATAGTAGTTTGATGAAGAACTCATAAGAAGTTATGTAGTTCCTGTGATATTCCCGAGATACCAGGGGCTAATACTCGAGGGTAAATCAAGATAGAGGCTGGCAGGCATATTGGTTTGCAGAAGACAAGTGCCTTAACTTGTCCGAGAATTGGGACCAGAGAAGAACAATCATGGTCGGAACCATGATGGCAAAGTCCAGATCCCAGGTATAAGATAAACTTATACCAAGGGGAATTATTTTTACGAGCAGCTTCCATGATAGGTTCTACATCGTGTCTATGGGCATGAACACAATGGTTCAAGGTCGACTCCCACTTCTTCAATGCATAACCTTTCATTCACTCCTCATTTTCGAAGAAATTGTAGTGCTGAAGATTTATCTGGTGAAGCACCAGAAGAGTATGACTCGCATAACCTTTGAGTTCACATGGATTAGGGCAAGCATAGGTCCAACCCATCGGGACATTTTTATGAACATATACAACCATCAACCAAAGCAAGGAATACGGGTTCGTAAGCAGAGTATCGAAGTCAAAGCAGATGATACAATTTACCAAAGGTATTATGTATCAGGGGAGAACTCACAAGATTTTGGATGTTAAGGACACTGTCGGATAACAACCCAACAATGGATCTGGTGATTCACGACGGAGTTGATGTGAGTATCGGTACTCAACCAGAAGAAGAAGAAATTCAAGGGCATCGGTTTATGGAAACATCTGAATAAGTCGCAGCTTAAATATGGGGGGTTTACGATTTAAAAATTCGGGGAATCAGAAGCAGACACTGTGACTGAAAGATGAGTAAGTTGAATTGAGTTCGATGGACAATCGATTGCAACTTGATTAGCCGAGAACCAACTCATGTCCAAATTGACGTCTGAGCCGGAAGGATGAGTTCTAGGAATCGACTGATGATTGCGAACATTCGCAGCATATTGATTCCAGGGATTCAAAATGGTAATGGCAAAGGATGTTGATGGGGATTATTAGGCATATGTAATTAGCCATAGTGCAGACATGCAAGAACTCCAAGAGCAATAGGCTGCAAAGGAATCTTGGAAAGTTAGATAGTATTACAAGGTATTTTGTAATCACAAGAACAACTGGGAACGAACGGACCTCAGGTCAATATGAGGATTTATTCGTAGGTGTGTTCAGGCGGAAAGGAACTGCAAGGCAGTAGGTTCAAAGAATTCTCAAAATGTCGGATAGTATTTCGATATGTCAGAGAGAACCCTAGACTAACTGGAATGAATATATGAATGATAGGTGTAAGTAGTTACACATCAGAGTCTATCGGTGGTCAGGAACTGCAAAGCAGTGGGCACAGGGTCTTGGGAATCATCGAGGAGTATCTTCAGAGTCTTCTGATGAAGCAAACAATCATCTGTGGTGAAGGAGCTCTCCGGGAGGAAGCGGTTACGAGAACCTAGTGCTAGAGTTAGCAAAATTATTTAACCCGAATAGAAGAGAGATCAGAGTCCCAGAGTATAGACGAGGAATAAAAGATCCTAATACCACCCAATGGCGACGTGGGCTTGTAAGCCACACAGCCATGTTAGTAAATCGGTTTTCCAAAGACTAGACTCAACTTCAGCCAAGGAGTTGGAAAGGGGCTCCTACAGGCAGTCGGCTCTGATACCAACCTGTGAAGCCCCGGCTTAATCGTGCACTAATCATACACGCAAATGCACATGATCAAGCCTAAGGACTCACTTGAAGATATCACAACACAACTCTAAAACATAAATAAAGTCATACGAGCTTTATATTACAAGCCAGGGGCCTCGAGGGCTCGAATACATAAGCTCGCATACAAGCATCAGCGGAAGCATCAGATATCTGATTACAGATATAAAAGATAAAACAGAAAGGCCTTAAGAAGGCGGGGCAAAACAAAGACTATGATCGAAATGGTGCAGGCCTCCTGCCTGGGACCCTCCGAACCCACTCCTGGTCGTCAGCCAACTCGAAGTAGTAGCCATCCTCGGGATAGTAGTAGTAGTCGTCGGCGGGGGCAGCTGTCTCAGGGGTTACGTCATCTGGTTGCATCAAACAAATATGGGGAAAAAGAGGAAGCAAAGCAACCGTGAGTACTCATCCGAAGTACTCAGCAAGCAAGGATCTACACTACATATGCAACATTATCAAAGTAAGGTTGTATATGTGGAATGGGCTGCAGAAATGCCATAATAGAAGGAAGGCCTAGTCCTATCGAAGACTAGCATCTTCAGCGGTCTTGCAGCATTAGAAGAGTGTAGATCAGCATAGTATAAAGTAGTAGTAGTGTTAAGTATCAACCTCGGCCAGAGATCCTTTCTCGACTACCTGCGAGAAAGCAATCCCAGAGCCCTATTATCCATTTCTCATCACAAGTATCCATTTCTAGTTGTATCGATCGGGATACAACTCCGAGCGTCTGTTACCGAGGATCCGGCTATGCATAGATTAGTTCTTCCCTACAGGGGTGCACCAACTTACCCACCATGCTCGCTTAACTCCGGCCGGACACACTTTTCTGGGTCATGCCCGGCCTCGGCCAAATGACACACTGCAGCCCTACCTAGAGCTCAGTATAGAGGTCCCTGCCGGTCTACATCCTAAGCACTCCGGGGTCTTGGGCCCATCGCCCGTTGCACTCCGGGTCATTGTGTGCAGGGTGGATACCAGCACCGCCTCGGATGGCCAGCACGATTTGACCGTGCCACAATGCTGAACTGGACGTCTGATAGAGCTTTCGGCTGATACCACGATGCAGAGTGCCCATAACTATTCCCGCGTGATGGTTAGTGCTATCGGGCCAGAGGCCCACTCGAATCAAATATCCAAATCGTTAGTGTTTTGGTAGTGCGGTAACGAGCAGAGACTCATGATCGATGTGACCCCGTCGCCCCGTCTCGAGGACTTGCGGCAAGGGCTAAGAATGCCCGACCACGCCTCGTAATTATCTCTCGGGTACCCTCCAGGTCAACCCGACTTCCAAACACTCGCGGGTACCCCTCAGGGTCGACCCACCTTTCCAAGTAACAGTTGTAAAGTCCAAGTATCCATGTGTCCATAACATCAGGGAATCCGAGGTATCACCCTCGTTGGATTCCTACTCGATGTAACTGTCAAGGTGAACTCGGAGGAATCACCCTCGATGGGTTCACACTTGAGGTGTTGCACGACAGCGTCGTTACCGGAAGTGGTGAAGGAGGAATCACCCTCGATGACCATGACCGGGTAACTACTCCACAGAGTTAACATCGGAAGTGCTTACGAGGTATCACCCTCGGCACTTGATAGTAACGATGCAGTGTCGTACAGATAAAGGGGATGTGATGTGCGGTGTTGGGGCCTGGTCGTCGAGTCTTCCGATGATCCAGCGGGGCAACCGGGACAAGTGGGGTCAGTGAGGTCTCTATCCTGCCTATACTAAGCAGTTTAGGATAAGCAGATAGTATCAACAACAGTTACAAAAATAGGCTATGCATTAGAAATAGGATAAACAGTAGCAGTAGCAATTTCTAATGCAAGCATAAGAGAGAAGAATAGGTGATATCGGCATGTTCAAAAGGGGGTGCTTTCCTGGAAGCTTTGCAGACAAAAATGGATCTTCTACGGTGAAGTAGTCGTCCAACGGATCATCAGTGCTCTCGTAGTCTATCGGAGAGAAGAGGGGGGAGGAAACAGATAAATACACAGCAACAATGCAATCACAAGGCATGACAACGCAAATAGCTATGCTAGGGGTGATCTAACGCGGGGCTACACGTTGCAGACGGAGTAGGAATTTAACGGGAATGTTTTCCCGGTTCCGGACGTCTTTTAGATAGATGAACCGGAGGGGAAAGTTCCATGTTCATCATGCTAGAGGCATGTGACAGGTATGAGGAGGGCGTATTCGGATTCGTCTCGTAGTTCTGAGCAACTTTCATGTATAAAGTTTTTTTATTTGAACTACGGTTTAATTTCTATGAATTTCTAAAGTTTTAAACATTTCTGATTTATTTGAATTAATAGAAATTGCCAGAAAAGGAAAATGACATCATCATGACATAGTCATGGCGTCAGCATTGACTGGGGGCTTGACTAGTCAAAGGGGGCCCACTGGACCCACCACTCAGTGACTGGACTGGTCCAGTCAGCTAGTTGACCAGTCAACTGGGTCCAGTGGGACCCAGCGGTCAGTCTCTAGTTAATCTTAACAGTAGTTAGGCTAATTTAATTGCTCTAATTAAGACGTGGGCCCAGCCTGTCAGTGAGTCATTTAGTTAGATGTTATTTAACGCTAATTCTAAACGCTACAGTACCCGGACCCACATGTCAGTGGCCGTTCGCACGATGGTTAGTGCCTAATGGCTGGGCCCCACCGGTCCGCTGCACACCGGTGTTTAAAACGCGGTGGCGCGCCGGCGGCAGCCTCAGGAGCAGCGGCGATGGTCGGAATCGTCGCACAGGGGCCCATTTGGCCCGGGGTTTGTTCCTACGGGACGGGCGCGACGCGCCGCGTCCGATGGTGGCCGTGGATGGGACGGGGGCGGCCGGAGTCGAGCAGGACTGCGTCGACGGCGGCGCCGGCGATCGGACGTCTACGGATCCGCGGCTGCGGGACTCAGGGAGGCGCGTGCGTGCGCGCAAACGACTCCTGGGAGCACCAGGAGTTCGCTGCGGGGCTCGGGCATGCGTGTCAGAGGCCCTAGCTACGACGGCTACTGACGGCGGCGGCGGTAACTTCGGGCGGCCATGGCAGGGACGGCTACGAGCGCGGAAATGACGAGAAAGCAGAGGGGAAGGGAGCGTGTGCTCACAGCGGGGTAGCAGCGGTGGTCGACGAGCTCGGGGAGGGCTCGATGCGGTCAAAATCGACGGCGAGGTCGCGGTGGCCGTGGCGGGGAGGACCGATGCGGGCGACGAGGTGGTGGCCTCCCAGCTCTGATTCGTTGGCGCAGATGAGGTAGCGGGCGCCGGCGGAGACGATGGGCACTATGGTGTGGCGAGGCGAGGCCGGTGGCCGCGGAAACGACGGCGAACGGCGGCGAGCGCTTCGGGCGAGCTCGCGCGGGTGCTATGGAGAGAGCGAGAGGGGGAAGAGGAATGCAGGGATCTAGGGTTCGAGGGGGGCCGAGGTGGTACTTATCCACCTCCGCGGCTCGCCGGATGTCCGACGCGTGCGGCGTCGGCGGCGTGTCGGCGCGCGCAGTCGACACCGGGGAGAGAGAGCGAGAGATTAGGGGAGGTGCTGCGCTGGGCTGGGCCTTACACTGTAGTCATAAGGCCCAAACGCAAAGTGGTTGCTTATCCCATTCCTTTTCTTTTTCTACCTTGCAATTTTTGCCACTGTTTTGCAAATGGTTAGGCCACCAATTGACTTTTCTAAAATAGGTGATGGGTCAAATCAAATATTAGGCAATATCTAGTACTGCCAGAAATTGGTTGGGTGAATAAACGATTTCATTTGAATTACTCATAAATGATTTGGCATTTAAAAGTGCTGGAATAGAACTGTTTTAGGATGTTAGACTCTGCTAGGTAATTTGGGTGATGTTGTTTTCCTTAACAACATTTGTTTTGGAATATTTGCTAGAAGGTGGACATTTTTCCAGCAAATTTTGAGCAACTTTAATTATTCACTTAAGAATTGAATTTGAAGTTGGCTTTGATTTTTGGACAAATGTCAGATGCAATAGTGATCAAGATGACTTGGCCACTGTTAAGGAGAGATTACTGTTGTGTGAGGATGGGGATGTTACAGCTGGGATGATGAAGATGGCCACCGGTGATGGTTTCCCCCTCCGGCAGGGTGCCGGAACGGGCTCCCGATTGGTTTTTCGTGGCTACAAAGGCTTGCGGCGGCGGAACTTCCGATCTAGGTTTATTTCTAGAGGTTTTGGGATTTATAGGAGGTGTTGGCGTCGGGGACAAGTCAAGGGGGCCCACGAGGCAACGACAAGGCAGGGGGGCACGCCCTAGGGGGGCCCTCCACCCTTGTGGTCGCCTCGGGACTCTTCTCCGATATCTTTTCGTTCCAGTATTTTTTATATTTTCCAAAAATATTCTCCGTAAATTTTCAGCCCATTCCGAGAACTTTTATTTCTGCACAAAAAACGACACCACGGTAGTTCTGCTAAAAACAGCGTCAGTCTGGGTTAGTTCTAATCAAATCATACCAAAATCATATAGAATTGTTGTAAACATGGCATGAATACTTCATAAATTATAGATACATTGGAGACGTATCAAGGACCCCATGGCGGTTCACCAAGGGACCATCTCCAGATGGCCCATGGCACGTAGAGGTAATGTTTTTGAAGACTTGGCTGCAACATATCATGTTGCACGTGTCTATTATGAGGGGAGGAGTGATCGTACAAGGGTCTTGTACCTCCACTCGTCATGCTTCCCCATGGCGTTGATGGAGTCTTGTCAAGAACAACTACATTAGGATTTGTTTTTGTTTCCACTTCTATGAACTTTGTGCGATAGTAAGACTATTTATTCTGCATCATGCGATGCAACAAAATGCTGCATTTGTGTTTGATATTACATCCATACCATGTATGCTGGCGATTCGATCAATGGGCTGGCATAGAATACATGGAGACCATAACCTGAAAAAGTTGGCCGTTACAACCTAGAACAATGCATTAGCCTATGTTGTATAGATCACACTAGTAGTGAAGACTCTGAAACCCGTGAGAACACCTTTACTACTCAAGCCCCGCCTCAACTAGCTCAGTACCTTTTATTTTTGTTTTTTACTTTGTCGTTCTTAGTTTAGTTAAAACCATTTTCTTTCTTGTTTTCCATAGCAACTTATAAGCGTTATTTTCAAACTAGACTTACATTTTTTTCGAAAAGAGGGGATGACCCTTAGCCTCTACATTGAGTGATACGCACAACCATATATTATTGACTAGTTAACGATGACAAGCAAATCCTAACATTGATGCCGAACAAACGGCTTACCGAAAATAGAAACAAAAATTTAAGGCCATCAAACTTGGATTTGCCTCGCGACAGGATCTCCATAAACTTACCCCCTATGACATATGACCGAATTAAATGAAAAATAAGCTACTCCTAAACAGAGCCTTACATACATAGACGCAAATGCTCACAAACACTTACATACACTTATTGAAGGAAATATGCCCTAGAGGCAATAATAAAGTTGTTATTTCATATTTCCTTATTCATGATAAAGGTTTATTATTCATGCTAGAATTGTATTGATCGGAAACTTAAATACATGTGTGAATACATAAACAAATACCGTGTCCCTAGTAAGCCTCTACTAGACTAGCTCGTTGATCAAAGATGGTTAAGGTTTCCTAACCATAGACATGTGTTGTCATTTGATAACGGGATCACATCATTAGGAGAATGATGTGATGGACAAGACCCATCCGTTAGCTTAGCATAATGATCGTTCAGTTTATTGCTATTGCTTTCTTCATGTCAAATACATATTCCTTCGACTATGAGATTATGCAACTCCCGGATACCGGAGGAATACCTTGTGTGCTATCAAACGTCACAACGTAACTGGCTGATCATAAAGATGCTCTATAGGTATCTCCGAAGGTGTTTGTTGAGTTGGCATAGATCGAGATTAGGATTTGTCACTCCGAGTATCGGAGAGGTATCTCTGGGCCCTCTCGGTAATACACATCATAAAGCTTGCAAGCAAATGACTAAGGAGTTAGTCATGAGGTGATGTATTACGGAACGAGTAAAGAGACTTGCCGGTAACGAGATTGAACTAGGTATGAAGATACCGACGATCGAATCTCGGGCAAGTAACATACCGATGGACAAAGGGAATTACGTATGTTGTCATAACGGTTCGACCGATAAAGATCTTCGTAGAATATGTAGGAGCCAATATGAGCATCCAGGTTCCGCTATTGGTTATTGACTGGAGAGGTGTCTCGGTCATGTCTACATAGTTCTCGAACCCATAGGGTCCACACGCTTAATGTTCGTTGACGATATAGTGTTATATGAGTTATGTATGTTGGTGACTGAATGTTGTTCAGAGTCCCGGATGTGATCACGGACATGACGAGGAGCTCCGGAATAGTCCGGAGGTGAAGTTTGATATATGGGATAATAGTGTTTGGTCTCCAGAAGGGATCCGGAATTCACCGGAAGAGGTTCCGGATGTTTCCCGAAATGTTTGGGTACGAGAACACTTTATTTGGGCCAAAGGGGAAAGCCCACGAGGTTTTTGGAAAGCGCAAAAGGAAGTTTTGCGGAGTCCAGGGGCCAGACGCCAGGGTCCCTGGCGTCTGGGTCCAGACCCCGGGAACCCTGGCGTCTGGTCCTGGAGTCCGAGAAGGACTCTTGCCTTTCGGGTAAAACCGACTTTGAGGAGGCTTTTACTCCAAGTTTCGACCCCAAGGCTCAACATATAAATAGAGGGGCAGGGCTAGCACCCAAGACACATCAAGAATCACCAAGCCGTGTGCCGGCAACCCCGTCCCCTCTAGTTTATCCTCCATCATAGTTTCCGTTATGCTTGGCGAAGCCCTGCGGAGATTGTTCTTCACCAACACCGTCACCACGCCGTCGTGCTGCCGGAACTCATCTACTACTTCGCCCGTCTTGCTGGATCAAGAAGGCGAGGACGTCATCGAGCTGAACGTGTGCTGAACGCGGAGGTGCCGTACGTTCGGTACTTGATCGGGACGGATCGTAAAGGTGTACGACTACATCAACCGCGTTGTGAAACGCTTCCGCTTAGGGTCTACGAGGGTACGTAGACACACTCTCCCCCCTCGTTGCTATGCATCTCCTAGATAGATCTTGCGTGAGTGTAGGAATTTTTTTGAAATTGCATGCTACGTTTCCCAACACTTATCTCTATCACCCTATGAGCGCAAGCACACACATCCCTATGAGCGCCTTCGAGAGACCGAGCCTACGAATCTTAAAATTGGTGAAGTCACCATATACGTCTCGCTATCAACATGAATGTCGCCTCCCACTGAAAGAATATTCCTCCTTTATGAGACACCAAACCATCAAACTTGTGGTTTGATCCTTAGTGGACTTGCGGTACCACTGCCCTCTTAACCATCCAATCACAGATTGGTTACCTTTCATCCCCTATGTATTTGCTCATGTGTTACACATATTTGTTGTCTTCATAGATGTTTATGTTCTATGCTTAGTATGTGCTCACACAGTATGAGATTAATATTGATCTTGCTACGATCATAATTTATATATGAATTAAATTAATCAGAAAGTTGGCATTATGTAATGATATTTATTTGGCATTATTAGAGCAACTCCAATGCGCTGACCCAAACGGACGGCACTTTTGTCCGCTTTTTGTCCGTTTGGGTCGGCCGCCCACTCGGCGTCCGCCCTTTTTGAGATTTGGGTCGGCAGTGCGCCCAACGACCGCGACCCATTTCATGTCTGCACACAAATTTGAAAAAAGCCCGCGACCATAGATCATGCCAGCGGCCATGCCGTCGCCCGAAGTTCATGCCGGCACCATACGCGGCCGGCATACAATGCCAGCTTCAAAAAAACACCACACAGTTCACGCTGGCACACTTGCCAGCGGCCGGCACACATGCCATCACATAAAAAGAAGGGCGGGAGTTCGACCACGCCATCGCGGCCATGGTCATGCCAGCACACTTGCCAGCATACAAAAAAGGATGGTGCTCGTTGCCATAGATCACTCGTTGTTGAACTTGAGCATGTCGGCCTGCATCTTCTCGAACCACGACCTCTGACTTGGCGACACGGTGTTGAGATCCACCTTCATGACCTCCACCCCCGTCATCATGCTAGCGAGAGCCACTTCCTTCTCCTTGGTCTTGGCATTGGCGGCCTCGATCTCTAGCATCTTTGCTTGCTTCTCCGTCTCCATCTCAAACATCCTCGTTTGCTTCTCCGCCTCCATCTCAAGCCTCCTTCTTTTGATCTCCATGAAGGCGTTCATTTGCTCTTCTTTGTCTTGCCGGCGCTTCTCCTCCCTTGAGTCCTTCTTGGTCATCATGCCCTCCACGGTTGCAATCAAGGGGATCGACGCCGCATCCCGCTTGTCCTCCTTCTTGGAGTTGGTCTTCCCCCGCGGCCGTGCCTTCTCACCCTCACCAACCTCCTCCACAATTTTCTTCACCCCGCGCGACATGAGGGCGGCATATTGCGCCTTGAACTTCTCCTCGTCTTTGATGACCCTCCAACAATGGGAGAGGTTGAAGGACTTGCCATCGTGTTGGACCATGAATGCCTCCAAAGCTTGGAATGCCTACAAATGAATTGCATGCAAGCATATTGGCAAATGGACATGCAAGCATAAACGGAATGATACAGAAGAGGGGCGCTTGCATGCATACCATGTCTTGCATGCCGATGCCGCTCACGGGGCGTGCCTTGATGCTCTCAAGAGTGGCACAAAACTTGTTGCACTCTTGTTGGATCACCTTCCATCGCTTTGAAATGGACACCCACCCGCGCGTGCTTTGGATTTGGTACGGCGGAAACTTCTTGCGTTCATGGAACTCACGATGAACACGAGTCCAAAAGGTTGATGCCTTTTGTTTGGCGCCGGTCTTGGGGTCTTGCCCAATGTCCCTCCAACACTCACAGAGGAGCTTGTCCTCAGCCGCCGTGTATGCCTTCATCTGCCTGCTCTTGCACTCTGGCTTCGCCCCAGTGGCTTGGTTGGCGACCTCGTCCTCGAACAAAGGCTCCCCGTCGATGTCCAACTCATTCTCTTCCTCGAGGCCGTAGTCCTTCGGAAACTCGTGGTCGAGCGGGAAGCTGTCCAGGTCTAGGCCGACCTGATCTTGCATGAAGGCGGCCTGCATGCCAGCTTGATCAAAGGTCGACGGCGTGAACGTTCCTCGGCCGTCCTGGCTTTGTGTCTCATCAGGATCATAGCCAGCCGCGGCGGCACCGCCAGCGGCCGCCGTACCACCCTCGAAGATGATGTTCTGCATGAAATCTTCGTCACCGGCCGCCGGCATTCTATCGAATAGGTTGTGGGCACCGGGGAACATGCCGGCTGGCATCTCACACGCGCGTTTCCTCGGCCCACCGGATGACGAGCCACCGGCTACCGGTGTGGCGTTGAGGTCGATGGGTGCGGGCGCGGGCGTGGAAGGCGCCACCATGCTCACCTCCGGCGAGCATTCCCCGGAGAGTCGGGAGGCTTGCGGGTAGACGTGGAAGCCGGGAATCCGGCGAGTCGCTGACGCGCGGGGTGACTCTGGCAGCACCATCTGAGGAAACACAGAAGAGCCGGTGCTGGCCGCGGCCACGGCAGTGTTGACGAGCCCGTGCTGGCCAGGGTTTAACCCTAGGTACAACAGCGCCTCCCTCGTTGCCGCTGCGACGTGGGCGTTGGTGTCCTCCTGCTGCGCAATGGCGTCCGCGGTCGCTGCTTCGTCCCTTGCGTCCACCACGTGCCTCCGACCCTTTCTCTTCGCCGACTTCCTGGCCCGCTCCTCGGGCGTCAGCTTCTTCTTCGACTTGGGCGCGGTGGCGGTCTTGCGGGGGGCGCGAGGCTTGCCTTTGCTGGAGGGGGCGGTCGTGATGCCAGACGAGGCGAGGGAGGCGAGGCCGGCGGCGGCATCGAGGTCGTCGTCCATGGCGAGCGGCGAGAGCGCGCGCGGGCGGAAGGGTTTTGGGGAAATTGGAGGGAAATGATGGAGGCTGCCACCAACTGGCGGGCCAGGGGAGTAGTTGGCGTGCGTCCGTCTCGTATCCGCGCCGACGCAAATGAGGCTAAAAAATGGGCCAGGAATGGGTCGGCAGGCAGACGAAAAGCGGACGCGCGTCCGTTTGGGTCGGCGCGTTGGGCCGCGTTTTCTGTCCGCCGCGACCCAAACAAAATGGGTCGGCGCGTTGGAGTTGCTCTTACAGATATAAATATTTTCTCTGTAGACTTAGCCAAACTTTACAAAGCTTGGTTTTTGGAAAACATGTAGACACTGTACTTCAAAAAAGAAAAAAAATCACACCTCCATGGCTCCATCGTTCAGTGAGAAAAGAAGCCACCACACGCCACACACCACACATTCACACCCGAAAGAAGCAACAAACCTGTGAAGTGATCAGGGAGGTGAGGTTTAAGCCTATTTGCAAGAGTTTTAGCGAATTAAGGGTAGGAGGATTAGTGACAATATTATCATTGCCCAAGAGATCACTCATTCTTTTACTCTTAATTCTTGGAATCAGCACGCTTTCATGTTAAAAATTGATCTAGCTAAAGCCTTTGTTCGTATTGAATGGAGTTTCATAGTTTCTGCTCTTACACGTATAGGGTTGCATTGTCATTTTATTAGTTTAGTGCATGCTTGTATATCTACTCCTGTTTTCTCTGTCATTATTAATGGTCAACCCTTTCAGAGATTTAGAAGTAGCAGAGGTATCAGGCAAGGCTGCCCTCTTTCTCCTTACCTTTTCGTGCTTGCTATTAATGAGCTCTCACTTGCTCTCAATGATGCCATGACAATGCATAACCTCCAGGGGATCTCTCTTGGACCAAACTGCCCTCCGGTGCACTCCTTACTTTTTGCAGATGATCTTCTTGTGTGTGGATCTGCGTCCACTCAGGAAGCATTGGCCATGTCCAACATAATCAATCATTTCTGTGCAGCTTCAGGTCAAACACCCAATTGGACAAAATCTGCTATCTTATTTAGCTCCAAGGTAAGTCAACATACCACTACTCTAATCAAAGGCATTTTCCCGGTACCTGATATGGATAGCAATTTCACTCATTTGGGACATCCTCTAATCCTGCCGGCTAAGAACAGATTTGTGGCTGGAAAATTCTTGGCAAAGCTCTCTTGTTACAAAGCTAACACTCTTTCTCATGCTGCTAAATTGGAACTAATCAGATCTGTGTTCGCCTCTATCCCTGTGTATTATATGTCTAATATTCTCTTTTCCAAAAAGCTCATTGCCAAGTTAACTGCTATTATCAGGACATTTTGGTGGACAGGTATTAGGGAAGGTGACACCTCCAAAAGTCTTTGTCTTAGGGCCTGGAAGGAC
Organism: Thinopyrum elongatum; assembly: GCA_011799875.1. Classification (NCBI taxonomy): domain Eukaryota; kingdom Viridiplantae; phylum Streptophyta; class Magnoliopsida; order Poales; family Poaceae; genus Thinopyrum; species Thinopyrum elongatum. The sequence goes on from CM022298.1 coordinate 606,105,570, forward strand.
ATTTGCACCTCAAAAAATGAGGGAGGTTTAGGTATAAGAAATCTTCAAGCTATGAATCAGGGTCTCATTTTGGCGGCAGCTTGGAGAATTGCTGAAGCCCCTTCCTCCCATCTGCATTTGGTTCTTAAGTCTAAGTATTTTCATGATTCCTCCATTTGGCGGGCAAGTTCCAATGTCCCTAAATCTAGTTTCTGGCCTTCCATTCTTAAGTTGCTCCCTAAGCTTAAAGAGCATTCATTTTACCAACTCACTCAGGGTAATATTTCGATTTGGAGCACCCCTTGGTGTCCTGCGTGGTCTTCTGTTTATAATCATCTTATAATTCAGCAGGCACATTTTGTATACCCTGCGAAAGTCAATGATCTTTGGCTTCCTGGCCAAAAGCAGTGGAACCAGACCCTTGTGTTGCAACTTTTTTCACAGCCCACTGCTTCTATTATTTTGAATACTCCCATCATTGACGATGATTCTGCTGACATCTTATGTTGGGACCTTACTCCTAATGGCAGGTGTAACTCTAAGAGTACTTACAAACTTTGCTTGCAGGATTTGCAGATCTCTCCCAACAACCAACCCAGGCAAATTTCCACTCAAGTGAAGAACATTCTTATGCAGGTGTGGAAGCACAAGGTCCTACCTCCTAGGGTCAAAACTTTTGCTTGGAGGCTTCTGAGAAAAGCTCTACCCACTGGCCTTAGAGCAGGTAGGTACTCTACTCACATTAGCAAAAATTGTTGCAGGTGTGATCTCCCGAAGATGAAATACACCTTTTTTTTCTTATGCCGGTTTGCTAAAGCTACCTGGTTCTCCCCTCCCTGGTACTTAAGATGTAATGAGCTTATTTCCAATTTGGATACTATGCATGCCGTTATTGCACATATTTTCTCTATGAACCACCCATATGCTTCTTTGCAAAATTTGTTCACCTTTCTTTGGTGTATGTGGAAGGCGAGGAATGATTTTCTCTTTCAGAGGAAAAACTCTCTTCCTTATCAAATACATCAGATGGAGCAGGCCATTACATCTTGCAGCTGCTATATCTTGGATCAGTCAACTCAAGAAGCTTTGCCAGGAAATATTACAAATACATCTAATTGCTCTTTGCCTGCCTTTGGATGTTCTATTTCCTCTGATCTTTTGCTGACAGGTACTAAAATTTTCTCCGATGCATCCTGGAAGAATTCAAATATTCCTGGGAGAAGCAACTCACAAGCTACAGGTCTTGGTGTTTTCATTCAAATAAAAGAGGAACATGACACTAGTAGCTTAAGGATCCAGGGCTCCATGGACCTTGCCTCATCTCCACTTGTTGCAGAAGCGGGAGGACTTCATCTTGCCGCAGCAATTGCAGCTAAACTGGGGCTGTAGGAAACCACTTTTCTAACAAATAATCTCACCCTGGCTAAAACTGCTGCTCTAAAGAACATCGACAATCCCACTGTGCGTTGGGATATCAGGCAACACCTTGCGGCATTCTACTATAGCTCCAACAACTACAGTCCAGGGATCTTCCACATTTCAAGAGATCTCAAGGGTGTTGCGCACGATTGTGCTCATCAGGTGTTGAATAACAATTCCACACCTGTCTTTGCGTGCCTCAAACTAGCTCATAGACGGTCAAGTTGTCCTTACATTGATAGACTTGTTCATCTTGATTGTCCAGGATTTCAAATCCATGCTGTATACTGTACTTGAGGTATGTTTGAATGAAATTTGGCGCCCTGAGCGCCTCCACCTTGTTCAAAAAAAAAAAAACCTGTGAAGTGTGAACAAGCGAGTCCTACAGGGTGACGGGGCAGTACACCCAGTCCCAAAATCACCGACCGAGCTTGAGTGATGCGTTTGTGTCAATGACATATGGGCCCCACAAGTGGCTGGCCCACATGCCACTCACCCAAAGGCAGGTGAGGTACCGAAGCTTGTTTAAAAAAAAAAAGGTGAGGTACCGAAGCTCCGTCCCAAAATCACCGCCTCCTGCTCGTCCAGTCTCTCCTGAGTCCTGTCTCCTTTTCTTCCCCCCCACCCTCACCCGGTGTGCAAGGAAGGCCCAATATTTGGTACTGCAATTATCCTTTCCCTTTGCTATTCTGGTCTCGCGGTTCTTTTTGTGCGTCCTAGAAGGTGCAGATTTCTCGCTGCGCGGCCCTTATTCTGAGCGAGTTTTCGACTGTTCTTGCTGCTCGGGGGGCTGATCAGGCCGTCCCAGCCTTCGATTTGTTGTGCGATTTCCAGATAATTTTACCTTTTTCGCCAATGCTGTATCCAGAGGACCAAAGATAACCCCCATGGATTTTTTTCCCGATCTCTGTTTTTTTTGGGTGGTCAAAGGCGACCCTTTTCCAAAGAGCACAACAAATGTTCTTTTCGGAGGTTTGGAAGAAAACATTTTTCTAAACCTAGTTTTTTTTCGTGGAAACCCTTGATTTTGGGATGCTTGTCCGAAAGAGCAGGTTCAGATCTTGCGACTCCTTTTGTTTACTTCTTGTTTTGAAAGTTGGAGAAAATGTTTCCTTGCTTTTTATGGGTTTCTTCTGGGTACATACCAGGGGAAGTACAGTACATTTCAGTTTGACTGTTCTTGCTGCTTGGGGTCTGGTCAGGCCGTCCCAGCGTTCGATTTGTTGAGCGATTTCCAGATGATTTTACTTCTTTGAGGCTTCGCTCTCACTTTGTGACATTTACCCACCCCCCCCCCCCCCCCCCCCCCCCCTCCCCCCTCTCTTCTGCTATTCTAAGGGGGAAAAACACACTGCAGCAGTACTTCACCCGGCGCAAGTTGTGTTCTCTTTGGAGGTTTGGAAGAAATCATTTTTCCTGAACTTAGTGTTTTTTCTTGGAAACCCTAAACTTTTGATTTTGGGATGCTTGTCTGAAAGAGCAGGTTCAGATCTTGCGACTCTCTTTGCTTTCTTCTTGTTCCGAAAGTTGGAGAAAATGTTTTCTTGCTTTGCTTTATGGGTTTCTTCTGGGCAGTACATACTAGGGCAACTAGATTTCAGTTTTGTGGGGTGCTAATTGCATAAATCCCTTCACTCACCGATTAATCGTTTCCCTTTGCAGACCAGTTTGAAGGACAGTGGTGCTGGTTCTTGCCATCGGCGGTGCTCCATTTGCTAAGGTGAGGTCTTCTCTGCCTGTTTCTTGGATCTGTTCAGTGTATCTGTCGCATTACTCCCTGATTTTTACTCATGAGTTAAACATCCACTGCAAGTACTCCTTTTTTCCACATAATCACCTGAATTTTAACTCATGGAAGCACCGCTAGGCACAATCTGTCAGATAAAAAGCCACCACAACAACACTAGTACTAGAAGTATAAATTGTATGATATACTGTGGAACTGTGCACATGGTGTGTAAATGCTTTGATACTCTGTTGGCTACTGAACCTGCAGACTTTATGGCTGATGGCATAGCAATGGCCCGCGCTGGATCATTGGTTTCAAAGCTTGAGTCGAAGATATGCTATCATAGGGATGCAGCCCTCGAGTACATGGAAATCAAGGCTGTGGTTGGAGAAGTCATAGAAGAAAAGGAGATGCTCCAGCAGGATTATCATGGTCTGTAATCTCTTCCATATGGTTCTCTATTTCCAAATTAGTTTCTTATAGGACCCTGATAACTCTTGTGATCATTGGCATGTGTCACGACACATTTTAGGTAAGCTTCATCGTTGTCGTGCATCTATTTCAGTCTTGGACTATTTAGTGCTAAAATATCAGTTTTGATGTGAAAATGTCATGGTAACTGGGGACATTTTGGCAGCACTGAAAGATGAACTTGAGGCGGCAAAGAAAACGATTGTGGAAGTAAACAAGGAGCTTGCAGCAGGAAACGAGGAGACCTCTCTCAAAACAAAGGAGCTGGAGCTTGTAAAGAAGAAGCTTCAAGATTGGGAAGCTAAGAAAAATCTACCTGAGCTACAGAATTATTGTGCTTCTGAGCATGTCCAGCCTAGTAATAGTAAGGTAATCACACCAACGTATAGTACCGACCCTTGCTTGAAAACAAACTGTGTTGGTTTCGCAGTGTTATGTGTTATCTGTTCATTATTTTTTCTACATTTGTTATCTGTCCATCATATTACCATGCAACTTAACACCTTCAGGAGTTATATATCTTTTCTTGTAGTCTATATATATGCAAAAATAAATAAATAATATCTTCAGTCTATGTAACTTGGTAGGTTCCTTTCTGCTTACTGTCTGTCCTTGCTAGACCATGTCTTGCTTATAGAAGTTTTGGTACGAAGCAGGGGCAGAAAAGATCAATGAGGCACCAGGAAGTGCCATCTCAAGGACCTCTGAGAATTGATGCTGACAAGCCTGACCTGGCAGAAGAGCGTCCAGGGAGCATGCTGGTAAACAACCCCATTGTTGGCCAAACCTCAGTTGTTTCACCAAGCACAGATGATGACATGGTGGCCCTGCGTGAACATCTGATCAAGGTTTGCTCAGAGCCATGGAATATTTCTCCAGATATATGTAGATAGATATTGCATAGTTCATAGATATGGTAGCCGATGTGACATGCAAGTCATTGTTCCAGCAATTCCTTGAAATCGACAAATACGGCGGGCGGATCATCGGGATAAAGGAAATGGGCAAACTGAATATGAAGGCGTTCGAGATTGCTTGCGCTGAGAAGGTCCGTACAACAAAAGCCGCTGATGCGTCTAGTAAGCTGTACTCACTGTGGCAGCAGCGGATCACTGACGTAAGCTGGAATCCCTTCAACACGGTCACGGTCGAGGGCAATCATCAGGTATGTCAGCTGACAGTTGTGGGAAGCTTCTTGGCATCTGACTAGTGTGTTTGACCAGTTATCGACATTAAAAGATCATGTGCTGCTGCATTATCAGGAGGTTCTGAATGTCAATGATGATAATCTACAAGAACTGAGGAAGGAATGGGGAGAAGGCCCCTACAAAGCTGTCATCGATGCGCTGATGGAGATGAAAGAGTACAACTGCCTAGGCGACAGGAGCACCGTCTATGAGCTATGGAACTACAGGGCGGACCGGAAAGCCACCCTAACAGAGTGTACTGAGTACATGGGCGATCGTGTGCAAGAACTCACAGTGGTCAAGCGCAGGAAGACTCGCAGGTACATACATGTAGCTGTTTTTTTCTTTTCTTTTCATTTTGGCGATGATAGCATCTGAATGGCAGCTACATGCATACATTACTGTGCTTCTAGCTCAACCATACCCATATGCTTGTGTTTAATCACCTGTGTGGCATTTACTTGATCTTTAATCATCTGAGAGCCTTTCATTTTCCCTAGATTCCATTCTTTTGCCTATCATTTTATTTGTGATGAATCTCGTGGCATCAGAACATCAGCCTATATGGCACATGAATCTTTGATACCCACCGTAGAAATCTCAAGGTAAATGTTTGTGTGCTGCAGACAGGCAGAATAAGGCCCGACCTGGTGATCCATGAAACATCAGATCATTGAAACAAAGAACAATTCCACTGAGTTCTTGGTGTGCCCTGTCATGATTTCCTTTTTCTTTTTGTGTGATGCAGGCAGGCAAAAATAAGGCCTGACCATGAAACATCAGATCATTCCTGAAACAGTTTTCTGTTACAGCAATGAAAGCTTGCTTTGTCTAAACAAAAGTTTCCTTTAAACAAGAAACTAGGATCAAAGTCGATACGCTTTCTAAGCAAACATGCATCTGTGCTACTGAAATCACCAAAGCAGCTTACTTGTACCGATCATTGAGCTCATTGGTTCCCTTTGTATTATCATGCAGGATGATATGATGGCTCCTGCAAGATGCACTAGCAAGGAAAAGAGGTTGCTAGACCCCCCTTAGTAGTAGTTAAGCAGTGAAACTGTTGTGTGTGTGCTTTGGATAATTATCAAGAGAGGGGAAACTATGAGAGCAAGCCCTTTTCACGTTGTTGGACCAAAGTTGTAGCTTATGATTATATGTTCTGTTCTAAGCAAACAATATTTTAGCTGCCACTCTGATACTTGAAATTCCTGCATTCGGATTTCAAAAGCAGAGCAGTGTGCTTGTATGTTTAGGTTAACCAACTCTTAAGTCTTACTGAATTGCATGCGCCAACATGGTTGTCATTATCATGTTTCAAGTCCGTTGGGTATCTAGTACTAGTAGCAAACGTTGCGATAATTTTCTACAAACACTTTTGAATAATTTTTGAATTGCAAACATGAAAAATATGGTTTTCTATGGCTCCGTGAGATTGCATATATCTTACTAGTAGTTTTGTGTTCCTACCTTAACACGTGCAGAGAGTGCCACTGTATTTTTGTTACATGGTTTCAGAACTTTCTTGGATCTAAGATGTCGACACGAAGCATTTTGCATGAATTCGTGAACAAGTGCACTGTGAATTACTAGCACGTAAGTAATCATACGTAGATGGACGGACGTTTGGCAATCGGATTCATATACTCCCTCCGTTCCAAATTACTCGTCGTGGTTTTAATTTTACTAGCACGTAAGTAATCATACGTAGATGGACGGACGTTTGGCAATCGGATTCATATACTCCCTCCGTTCCAAATTACTCGTCGTGGTTTTAGTTTAAATTTGAATTAAAACCACGACGGTTTTAGTTTAAATTTGAATTAAAACCACGACGAGTAATTTGGAACGGAGGGAGTAGATGTTTTGTAACCATGATCGACATATGTTTTTGACAAAAAATCAGAAGAAAAAGTAAGCAATTGGACGAAAAGAACGAATGAAAAGAGAACACGAGGACTAGGAGTTTACTTTGGATCCTTGAGATTCATCGCCGTTCTCATGATTCCTAGCCTTCGTTTCTGCATAGTTTAAGACGCCAAACCATGGAGATTGGCGTATGTTTATCTTTATTTACTCCAGAACCCGGGTATTTCGGATCGGAACAGGCAAGCCGCGTCCGCGTGGAGCCCAATCCAAATCTGTCTGCACTCAGACGCCCAGCCCAGCCCACCCCGGCCCACTAACACGATGAAAAATGACTATCCCCAGCCCAGCATCAAGATCGCCCAGAAACTCAGGGTTTCCTTCCTTCCTTCCTTCGACCTCCACGCCGCCGCCTCCTAACCTTGTCCAGACGAACCACCGGCAGCGTTGTTGCCGGGCGTGCCTTCGGGAAACCACAGCTCTGCCGCCGCGCCGCGCCTCCGGTGGCCGCTTCTTCTTCGGCTCCGGCATAGGTAAAGCCACTCGCTCGCCCCCCCCCCCCCCCCCCCCCCCCGCGCCGCTTTCTCTTATGCTCCGAGTGCCCACGTCCGTCCAGCCGTGGTAACAGTACGGCATGGCCTGCGTTCTGCGACCGTACAAGTTCCACACTGCACGCTGATTAGTAGTGCAACCGAGCATCCGTATGTATTTGTATAAGAACACAAAATCTTTGTGGCGCTTGCTGGCCATTGGGTAAATAAATGACTTGCTGTCGGTTAAGTACAGGGTCTCTTTTCGCCAAGGATGCATTTTTCTTTCTTTCTAGAAACGGTCTCTTGCACCCAAGTGTTCTCTGTTGGGTGATAAATCCAGATGTATGGGTACTTCGTTAGCAATGTGAATGGATTATTGATACGTGACGCATCTGCGGTGCCAACATTTGTGATCCTCGTGATTCTGTTATCTAATAATTAGCGTTAATGTTTAAGTAGATTTAGCCCTCAAGTGCTGAAGCCCCAGCGTCGCACCCCATGGCGAAGAAGAGGAAGCGCAGCTCCGATGCTCTCGCCCCTGCTGCTGTACAGAAGCCCGACGACTCTGCGCCAGAGCGGCTGGAACGCACCCTCTTCGGGTTCAAGGACTCGGCTGACGAGCCTGCTTCTAAGGACGCGGGCCCGTTCTTCCGGAACAAGGAGAAGGTGCTCATTACGTGCTCCCGCCGCATCATTTACAGGTGAGCGCAGTGACCTCTCTGCTCCGAGTTCTGTGGTGGTGGTTGTTAGACCGATGCTTTTGTGGGGAGTCTAAGTGTTTTGTGGATTGGTTTGCGGTGTGCGTAGGTACCGGCATCTGATGCAGAACGTGGTGTCGCTACTGCCGCACGCCAAGAAGGACAGCAAGGTTGAGTCCAAGCAGTGCAAGGGCAGCGTGCTGAACGAGCTGGTCGAGCTCAGGAGCTGCTCCAGCTGCCTCTTTTTCGAGGTACTACACACGTACTATGCTCGCTGCTTGCTTGCCAGCTTGATGGAAATAGTTTACCTTTGATCAGCTCAAGGTTGCCTACTTTGATAGGAGAACTACATACTAGGAACATTAACAGTTGCTAAATCATACTGCATTTAACATGGAACAGGTTAGTCGTTTCTCGTGTGAAATCAACTTCAAAGTTAGCTCTGATCCGTATCATTGTTCTGGTGTGAACCTTACTGAGCTTTGTAATCCACACTGTCTGTTATCTGTTTCACAATGTTTAAAAGTTGTCAACTCCACGTTGTTTTACTATCGCTCCAAAATTAGACAATATAAATATGCACTAGAGTTGCTAATTCTTATATTGAAGCATCTTCCGTGTGTATATTGCAGTGCAGAAAACAGAAAGATCTTTACCTTTGGATGGTCAAATCCCCTGCAGGGCCATCAGTGAAGTTTCTAGTCAATGCTGGTATACTCTCACACCAATAGTAGTTATTCAGTTGTTTTACTATGCACTGGATTATATACTGCGTGTATTTTTATTGTGATGATTCATGTACTAATGCCCAACCATCCTGTAACATTTACGCGCAGTTCACACTATGGAGGAACTGAAGCTCACCGGCAACCATCTGAAAGGGTCACGTCCTCTGCTAACATTTTCTTCAAATTTTGACCAGCAACCTCATTGGAAGCTCTTGAAGGAAATGATAACACAAGTACGCGATGGTTTGGCTTGTTACATTATGCTGCATGTGTTATCTGCATTTTGAACAAAGCTGATATTGACCTGTATTAAAAAAAATTCTTCTATTTTTGCAAGATCAATTTATTCTTATTTAGTTGGGGTGTCAAAAGGAGGTTAAACTTGATTTTTGACGCATGTTTATGGTAAAATTATATTTGTCCATACAGTAGTTATAGACTAGCATGTGTATGTAATGCATCCACTATTGCTCTTTTTTATGTTTATAATATAGGCTTCTGAAGGAAGGATTCACATTTAATAACTCAGTCTATATTCTAAGGCCATGAACAATGCTAGATGCTTAGAGAAGTGCTTATAAAAGTAAACCATTTTTTCCTTAAGCCCCAGTGCTTATTTGTATAGCAGAGGTGATAATATACTTCGATATAGTCAAATTAGTAATCCAATGGAGACATGCTCTTCTTTTAATGATAGGCCGTCAGAGCTAACTCATTGCTCATTGCTGTAAATGCAGATTTTTGCTACTCCAAAAGATCATAGGAAGGCGAAACCTTTTCATGATCATGTTTTTGTGTTCTCCATTGTGGATGACCACATTTGGTTCAGAAATTACCAGGTGCTGTATTGGTCTTTAGAGTTTTGATTACGACGAACTTTGAATACTTAAAACCTGTTAAGTTATTAGCACCATCTGAATTTTACCAAATGATATACTTGACAGATATCTGTACCCCACAATGAGATTGACAAAGTTGATAAAGGAGGCCTAGATAAAATGACACTTGTTGAGGTAAAAGTAGCGTGAGCTTATATCTTGATGGTTTATATAACTTGTTTGCTAATCAATATTCTAATGAAATTGCTGTGTGTAGGTTGGCCCCAGGTTCTGTTTGAATCCAATCAAAATATTTGGTGGCAGTTTTGGTGGCCCCACATTGTTCGAGAACCCATTCTACGTGTCTCCCAATCAGGTATAGCTTGCTTTCACCGGTTGATGTGGACTAAGTACATATATTTCAGACATCTTTGTAATGAAAATCTGGTCTTACCTCTTCGGTCATCAAGGAATAGTTATATTATTTGTTTCTTGTGTTTCTTTGCTTGAAACAAAAGTTGAACTGAGAAAATCGACAAGTTGAATGATCTGTAGTGTCATGTTATTTCTTGGTACCACTGGTGCACAGTTAGCTTTATTGTGTTCTGGAATGTGATTTGATATCAAATATGGTATAGAGAGGAGCACATTTTTCATGAAATGACATGCATGTCATGTTTGCACCAGTGGAACGGAACATTCAAATGCATGTCATCCATTATGTTTCTCTCAGATACAGTACTCCTTGTACACTACTGCTCCATTCTGTTCTCGTTTTGTTGGACCTAACCAACTAATCATGTTTGATCTGCAAACTTAAAATAGACTAGTGTCATCGTCTGGTTGGTATCTTGTTGTGGTTCTAGGGAAAATGATTTACAGCTCACCAGGATATGCATAATCATGTATGCTTTTACATGTACTGATCCACACCCGGGGGTTAATAATGGTTTCATTGATTTGGAGCACCAGATCCGCGCACTGGAGAAGCGGAAGAAGGCTGGCAAGTATGCCAAGAAGGTGAAGGCCAAGGTGAGGAGGAAGATGCATGAGATGGAGAACACCCTGGAGCCTGATGAATTTGCTGACCTTTGGAAAGGGGAGGACTAGCTAGTGCGGGTGACTGTACCAATGAATTTGATCGTCAAACCCATGCATGCTGGCTATCGCCAAGCACTGAATTTTGCACTATTATGTGGTAGTTCTTGTATGACAATCAAAGCATGTGTTAATTTATGTAAACAACTTGATTTCGTTCTTGCTCGTATCCTACTGCCTGTGCGTTTCACCTTGTCTTGTGCCTGATATAGTTGCAAGCAAATGATCAAAGCTTCGGTACAAACGATTGATATGATCTCACGGCGTTTTGGGCTTGGATCTGTTGGTAAGAGTGATATTTGGAGAAGATGTTTGCTGTGGCACTTCGTTCCTGCATGCTATACTACTGTGGTTTAGGATAATTTGAATTTAAATATACTTTGTACCTAAACATGACCTGAATTCTTATTCCTTTTCAATAAGAACCTCCAAGCCTCCAACCAAACAGGCAGTTCTCTGTTTTTCCTTCTTTTCTTTTGAAGATCACTACTGCAATTTAAAGTTTGTTTACTCTAGTTTGATTGATGGGAGTGTGGGGATTGACTCAGCGTGTGAACTGGGCTGGCACTAGTTTTTGTTTTTGTTTTTGTTTTTGATGGGGCAATGCCGCGAAGGAGGGAAAGAAGGCCGAGAGGTTTGAGGAGTTGATGGCGGTGACGGAGAACAATATCTAGCTTGAAAAGAAGAGGGTTGAGCTTGTGATGGCGACAATCGATGCCAGGATGTCTACCTTGAAGATGGAGGACTTGGATCCTGATGCGGCGAAGATCAAGTGCTTGGCGGGCGAGTTGGGGAGCCAGCCGCTTGAATTTGCCATGGATGGCCCCGCGATAGCCGGAATGAAATTTTTTGGGTCCGTTGGATGTAAACATTTATTGAACATCCGGTACTTTTTAGTTGTGATGCATATGTTTGCAACTATTTTCACATATGCAAAAATGCTATTGATTCAACATGTTCTTGTCAACTAGAGTAGGCCGGACGTTTGGTGCATGCGATTGGATGGCCGGCTCCCGGAAGGTTAGTGTGTTCAGTTTGGGGTACACCGTTGAAGATGTGACAAGACACATGCATGATAACCCAAAGTGGTAGTAGTATTATACTCCCTCCGTTTCTAAATATAAGTCTTTTTAGAGATTTCAATACAAACTACATACGGATGTATATAGACATATTCCAGAGTGTAGATTCACTCATTTGCTCCGTATGTAGTCCCTTATTGAAAATCTCTAAAAAGACTTATATTTAGGAATTGGGGGAGTATATTTGATTGATGGTGCATACATGCAGAATACATACATTACATGTAAGAGTACATCCACTCCACAACCACATATGAGAGATGTGGTCCATCCTTCAATTTTTAAGCATAAACAAGAGAAGAGAAGGGAAACCGAGAAAAACCAACACACTGCACTGCCGGCTGGCACGAGAGAACAACAACCATCCGTATAAATCAAACCAGGGAGGATGAAATCAAATCAAATCAAACCATGCATGCACGCGCACGCACACACAAACACACAACAAGCATTCAAGACGCGCGCATTTGTTCTTGCATTCGTTCCTGCAATCAGGGCTCGTGTAGCAGGCAGGACAAGCATCTACGCAGGCCTCACACTCGTCGTCGGTAGGGCAGAGCTGACGCTTCTTGGGGGTCCTCCCGTTTGTGCATCTTGTCGCACAAGGACGAAAATTTACTCCACAAAGAGGATTGCAACAACCATCAACGCCAGTGGCAGAGCTTCATGGGCCAAAGGGGGCTATTGCCCCCATACTCTATAAAAACTCTTGAATGTACCCCTAATTATTAGGCTTGAATATCAAAGATTTCTCAGAATTCATGCATAATTTATCTTCTTCGCCCCCCTCAACTCTGATTAGCCCCCTCAATAATCTTCCTCAAGCTCCGCCACTGATCAACGTAGGCCTGCTACTTGGCATCTAGGAAACACCCTTGTATGGGCATGTCCCAACCGAGTATGCAGTATTGCGGTCCTCAATACGCATCCAAGGATATGTCGTCCTTCCCAAATGCCAAGCATCCAAGGATGCAAGTTGAATCTTCTCCACAACCAGAAATGCAGGGCAGCAGGACGTCCTCCCTACCTAAACATCAAAATATGCAAGCTCGAGAGGAAGCACACTTACTCGCGGTGCTGCAATCCTCATCCACTTCACAACGAGCAACGCAGGCCACACACTCGGGTTCCGAGACCAGAGAACACCCACGCACGATAGGGCCCATTGAACAAAGCTGATATTGACCTGTATTAAAAAAAACTTTTGTTTTTGCAAGATCAATTTATTCTTATTTACTTGGTGCCAAAAAAGGTTTAACCTGATTTTTGACGCGGGTTTACGATAAAACAATTTGTACACACTGTAGTTAAAGACTATCATGTGGGTGTGATGCATCCACTATTGGTCTTTTGTTATGTTTATTATAATATAACCCTTTGAAGGAAGGATTCACCTTTAATAACTCAAGTTATATTCTAAGGCCATGTGCAATGCTAGGTGCTTAGAAAAATAAACCAATTTTTTCTCAAGCCCCAGTGCTTATTTTTTATAGCAGAGGCGATAATATACTTCGATAGGGTCAAATTAGTAACTCTATGGAGACATGCTCTTCTTTTAATGAAAGAACTTCAGAGTTAACTCAATTGCTCACTGCTGTACCTGCAGATGTTCGCTACTCCAAAAGACTATCGGAGGGCGAAACCTTTTCATGATCCTGTGTTTGTTTTCTCCATTGTGGATGACCACATTTGGTTCAGAAATTACCAGGTGATGTATTGGTCTCTTGGATTTTGATTTCGATGAACTTTCAATACTTTAAACCTGTTAGGTTATTAGCGCCATCTGAATTTTAGCAAATGATATAATTGACAGATTTCTGTACCCCACAATGAGATTGACAAAGTCGATAAAGGAGGCCTAGATAAAATGACACTTGTCGAGGTAAAAAGTAGTGTGAGCTTATATCTTGATAATTTGTATAACTTGTGGTTGCTAATCAATATTTTAATTAAATTGCTGTGTGTAGGTTGGCCCCAAGTTCTGTTTGAACCCAATCAAAATATTTGGTGGTAGTTTTGGTGGCCCCACATTGTTTGAGAACCCATTCTATGTTTCTCCCAATCAGGTATTGCTTGCTTTCACAAGTTGATCTAGACTATATGGTACATATATTCCAAACATCTTTGTAACGAAAATCTGGGTTTAACTCTTCCGTCATCAAGGAATAGTTAGATTATGCATTTCTTTTGTTTCTTTGGTTGAAACAGAAGTTCAGTGAGGAAACCGGCAAGTTGAATGATTTGTAATGCCATGCCATATTTTAGTAGCACTGGTGCAGAGTTAACTTTATTATGTTTTGGAATGGCGTTTGATATCAAATATGGTATAACCGAGGAGCACATTTATCATGAAATGACATATATGCCATCCCTTAGATACAATATGTCGTGGGAACGATTCCGACAGTACGAAGGGGGTAGGGTAAAGGAGCATGATCTACCGAGATGCATATGGGTGACATGGTGTTTTAGCGAGTTCGGGCCTCTCACGGTGGAGATAACAGCCCTACGTCTTGTGCTCCGCAGAGGCTTTGTTTTATCTGGGTATGTATCCGGAGATTACAATGTGTGTGAGAGAGAGGAGAACGGATCCCCATGCCTGAGCTAAGTCCGGAGACTAGAGAGGTAGAAGAAAGAGCCTACCATATCTAGTGATGGGGGTGGCTTATATAGAGTGCGCCACTCCCTCACCTCTTATGTTACAAAGTGGGGGCGTTAATGCCATAACTCAGCCTACTACTAAGATGATGCTTTGAGTGCCTTGTCGACTGTTGGTCTTCGCATATTCGAGTGAGATCAGGTGCTCCGAGTGGAATGAGTTCGTCGAGTGGAGTGCTATGCTTCGAGTGGTTGTTGCCGTCCGAGTGGATGGTTGTCGATTGTCCGAGTGATGCTCTGGGCTCATCTGATATGTGGACCCCATGCTTTATGATCTTTGACCCTTCGTGGGCCTACCTGTTATGTATGTCCCCAACATTAGCCCCCGAATCGGTTGTGATTTTGCAGAACGAGTTTGTGAAAGACACAATTTGGCCCGAGTGATTACGGAAATACTCGGTACCCATCATCGTGCTTTCAGATAACCAAGGTTTGAACAAAATCTCAATGGATTCTGGCACTGTGCTTCCCGACTGATCTGGGATAAGTGCCCGCGAGGAGCAACTTGGTGACATTCGTTCATCTCTCGGAAGAGGTTAACTCGTGATCAGAGTATGGGTGTGTCATTAAATCCGGGCAACAAGATTGACGCATGGACTGTTCTCTCGGAGAGATGCCATTCTTATCCCGGGGGAACGTCAATACGAGTCGGTTCTAGATCCAAACTTATGAGTTTCACGCTTTGAGTCTTAGAAGAAGGCTCAAAACAGGTCCACGGAGGAGCGTTAAACTCACCTTGTAGCAATTTTTTTTTTGGGTAGTCGACGGGATCCTTAGAACTTGTTTGTTTGTTGTTCGTCACTCGGACTGGTCAAGTCGTACCGAGTGGAGATTACTCCAGTGGGGGCACGCTGAGTGCACCCACTGGGTGTAGTCCCCGAGACCGCCGTCGACTGCGGGCAGTCGGCGGGGGTCTGAGAGAACTAAAAATCTTCTTAGCTGGTGCTGATCGAACTTGTTCCTTTCTGACTCGGAGGTCGAGTAGTACTTGAGGATCTGGTATTGGTCTAGCTTGTTTCTCCTCGACTCAGAAGTCGAGTAGTACTTGAGTGATCTGGAGCTGGTCTTGCGTCGAGTAACAGATTGCTCGGAATTTTGTTCTATGGGTGCGCGATCAGCGCACCCATAGGGTGTAGCCCTCGAGACTCCGACTGATTGCTGGTAGTCGGTTGGAGTCTTTAGGGCTTATTGTACTTGAATGTTGGTGCTGGACTTGATCGAGCAGAATGTTTCTTTTTGGCTTCTCTTCCAGTGGGGGAACGCTGAGTGCACCCACTGGGTGTAGTCCTCGAGCCTCTGTCGGACTAGATGAGTCTGGTAGAGGGTTTAAGTTTCTGGTGAACCTCCATGCAGTCGGCACGGCAAATATATTTTAGTCTGAAATTGAGTCAATCGGATGGATCTTCACGCGCTTGGCACGGTGAATAAGCTCAGTCTGGAGCTGAATCAGTCGGATTGATCTTCGCGCTCTCGGCACGATGAATGAATTCGGCCTCAAAACTGCCGACTGTAGAAAAAAGCTGGACACTCCAGGGAGTAATCATTCCAGTAGTACTTCTTACATTGACTGTTAGCTTCTTGTTTTCACTCTTTTGCATGAAAAGGGGTATTTGTCCGAGTGGACGTGCTTCCCGACTGATCGGGGTATGTTGTCTGCAAGGAAAAACTTGGTGGCACTCGTATGTCTCCCGGAGGAGATAGACTAGTGGTCCGATGTGGACGTGCCATGAAACCCGAGTGGCGTGGCTAGCGTGTGGGCTGATTCTCTGGAGAGAGACCACTCATTATCCCTGGGAAACACTAGCACATGCCATCTCTGAGTCCAAGTTTGTGAAACTGACGCCTTGGAGCCTAAAATAAGGGCCAAGTGTATCCGTAGAGGAGCGTCGTTTTCACCCATTTGCAGTCCTGAAGATGACTCCAAGTAATGATTTGGGCGATCGTCCGAGTGGATGATGCTACCCTTATAGATCCTCGGCGGACCGAGCAAGTATGTTCAAAAAAATATTCTTGATGTGATCAATAGGTAGATCGAATGGGCGTAACCCCTGAGGGTAGCATAGCCCTCGGCTGTGGCATAGCCCTCGAGTGATGCTCGAAAGAGGTAAGCTCGCTACAGAGTGCGATATGAGGTTTATTCATATGAGTAACTTAGTCGTTCCCATGTTGGGGGTGTGGTGGTGAAGATATGTCCAACTGATGGTGACGCGCGGGGCGGCCGAGGGGCGAGGATGTGTTCAACCGAGTGGTGAAGACATGCACAACCGAGTGGCGACGCGCAGGGCCGCCGAGTGGTGAGACGCGCACAACCGAGTGGCGACGCGTGGGGCGGTTGAGTGGTGAAGACGTGCACAACCGAGTGGCGACGCGCGGGGCGGCCGAGTGGTGAAGACGTGCACAACCGAGTGGTGACGGGCGGGGCGGCCGAGTGAAGGACCACGTGTCCAGCCAAGTGGTGATGTGCGGGGTGGCCGAGTGATGACGCGCGGGGTGGTCGAAGTGAAGATGTGTCCCACGGAGCGGCGACGCACGGAGCGGCCGAGTGATGACACGCGGGGCGGTCAAAGTGATGAAAATGGTCCTCGGAGGAGTCAGTCAGATGCTTTCGAAGCTGATGTAGCGACGAGGTTGGTGTAGTGTGGTTGCGACGTAACAAGACCGGCGCGACAACTGAGTCTGAGTAGGAACGAAGATGGCACGCAAAGTGTCTGAGTGATTATGTAACTTGTCAAAGTGGCAGATCGAATGCACTTGTTGAAGGGAAGGATCTTGTGACGCCCCTGGCTCAATCGTGCACTAATCATACACGCAAATGCACACGATCATGCCTAAGGACTCACTTGAAGATATCACAACACAACTCTAAAACATAAATAAAGGCATACAAGCATTATATTACAAGCCAGGGCCTCGAGGGCTCGAATACATAAGCTTGATGCCAAACAAGCATCAGCGGAAGTGTTAGATATCTGAGTACAGACATAAGCCAGAGAGATAAGCCTTTAACAAGGCGGAACAAAACAAAAGCTACGATCAAAAGGCGCAGACCTCCTGCCTGGGACCCTCCGATCCTACTCCTGGTCGTCGTCCAACTCGTAGCATTATCCACCCTTGGGGTAGTAGTGGTAGTCATCGGCGGGGCAGCTGTCTCAGGGGCTCCGCCATCTGGTTGCATCAATTGGATATGGGGAGAAAAAGAAAGCAAAGCAACCATGAGTACTCATCCGAAGTACTCAGCAAGCAAGGATCTACACTACATACGCAACATTATCAAAGGAAGGCTGTATATGTGGACTGGGCTGCAGAAATGCCAGAATAGAGAGAAGGCCTAGTCCTATCGAAGACTAGCATCTTCAGCGGTCTTGCAGCAATAGAAGAGAGTAGATCAGCACAGTATAATATAGTAGTGGTTGTGTCAAGTAACAGTCTCGCCCAGAGATCCTTCCTCGTCTCCCTGCGAGAAAGCGATCCCGGAGCCATCATATCCAGTTATCATCACAAGTTCTAGTTGTATTGATCGGGATACAACTCCAAGTGTCCTTTACCATAGGACCGGCTATCGATAGATGTTTTCTTCCCTGCAGGGTGTGGCACCCCGGCTCAGAGGAAACCAGAACGCCCCGTATTCCAGCCTAGAGACAAGTCTTCTGGAATACGTCACTGTTGGCATAGAACAAATCAGCTCTTTATTACTATGAATAAGGTTACAAGGGTACAAGGATTACAGCGGTACAGCGACACTACACCTGCCCAGGGTAGTTCTATGCTAACAACGGGACAACCTGAGGAAGCGGAGCAACTCCTGGCAGCGGAACAATGACGCCGGTGATGGACTCCACTCCGCAGGGACTCTGGCTGGAACGCGTATCCTAGATCGCGAACTCGACATCCTCAACAAGCAAGCAATCATGGCATGACCTGCAAACTGGCATGACACGCCAGGTGAGTACTTTGAATGTACTCGCAAGCTCACAGCAACCAAAGCAATCAAGGCAAGCAACAGCATGGCATTTACAGGTTAAGCAGGTGTAAACATGATGATGCTAGAACAATATAACATGGCATGGCATATACTACATGCAACAGGTTGCAACTTACTCTGTCGTGAGGTTATCCCGTAACCACCACATGTAAGAACTTACCATCGCGTGTGCCACACGATAACCTCGGGACCAACCAAACTTGGTATTACAATACCGTAGTGAAAACATGATCACAAGGAGCTTGGTCTTTACCCGAGATCACCACATAACACTATCAACCAAATCCGGTATCCACGATACCACGGTGATCCTCTCATGACCATGATCAACCAACGTCGGTATCCTCGATACCACGGTGATCATCTCATGATCACGATCAACCAACGTCGGTATCCTCGATACCACGGTGATCCTCTCGCGATCACATAAAGATCAACCAACTTCTTTCTCATCGAACCGGGTTGTTATAAGCAAGATTATTATACTGTTGACCCATAGTGTGTCCTACTACGAACTATGCCCATATCCGAGGACGCGGCTATCGATAGATCATACACTCTGCAGAGGTTAGTACACTGTACCCACACCACGGAACTCATGGCCTCGTGCTCCCATTCGGGTGGACCAACGACGTTCCGACAAAACCCAATCTATTGCATGACACTCTCCCGGCCACTCCGACAAACTCCCCTTTGGGCTATGTCATGGGTGACCCATGTGTCCTTCCGACACCTGCCACCATCGTGGCCAAACAAAACTGTCCCAAACGGGGACTTGGATCCAATAACTCAACTGGGTTCACAAGGTTATAGCCGCCTACCTGATCAGGGTAGCACGCACTCATAACCTTCCCTAGTTGGAGGTACCGGCGAGAGGCACGACAATAGACCGAATTATGGCTGCCCCATCCCAGCAAGTGTGGTTGCACTAGTGAGCTCGATTCGGTCCGCACTATGACTCAGCCAACAGGTGTTCAAGTTCGATTAACATCCGGTTAAATTTGAATGATGATGTGCTGAGCCATGATAACAGGATGAATCATATCAACTGATAAAGAAACATGCAGACATGTCATCAACTTAGCATGAACTACTACCAGTATTAATCATGAGTATAATGCTACCAACGACTACTTGATAACTAGCAAGATGCACATGGATAGAATATAAAGATGAGCATATACAGTATTTTCAGGCAGAATAACATGCAGACATTAAATAACTATTCAAGTAGGAGACCATAGCTACTGCAAATCCATCATGCAAGTGGCTGTCGTGGCTTGCCTGGGGATGAAGGAACCATCGAGAAAAAGTGCGAGAAGCTCGCAGAAGGAATCGCCGGAAATAGTTCTCTCCCGGAGGGCTGTTTATGGACAAGGGCAAAATGGTTATTTTCACTCGGGAGACACATGATGAAAATGGTACCAACAGAACGGGCTCGACGAGACGAAGAAGTGGGCTTTGGAATCACCTCGATTGGAGTTGTGAGCAAAGAAATATGAATGCTTCTCTGCCAGGGACCTATCTGCAAATATTTTATTGGCATCCGGGTCCCTGCCAGTTATTCCACTGATAAAAGAGAAATGCACTGTGCCCACAGGCCGATCTGGGCCGAAACTGGCTGCTGCCACCGCTGCTACTGGGCCGGCCCGCAGCGCTGCTGCCCATTTCGTTTAAAAAAAACGACGGGCCACTGTGGGCTTGGCCCACCTTATCTTCCCTCCCTCTCCTTCTTCCTCCATCGAACAGAGCAGAGGAGCAGGGGAGGGGCGATCGGCCGGCGGCGTCCCTGGCCAGCTCCGGTGGTCTCCGGCCGAGCTCCGGCCACCAGCGGAACGGGGAGACAAAGCCGCATCCCCCTGGACGCGAAGCAGCCGCCGGGAATCACCGAGACGGACGGAGCACCAGCCGTGGCGGAGGACGGCTTCGGGCGCCAGTGGGTTCGCAGCCATGGTGGCTCCGGCAAGGGGGCAAGGTAGTGGAGGGGATCGCCAGGCCTTGGGTGAGCTCCTAGTGGTGGTGGGATGGAGAATGAAAGGGCAGCTCACCGGAATTTAGCCGGGCGTTGGCGGCGGCCACGGTGGCCAAACGGGGCATGGAGGAGCTCCGAGGCTCGGAAGAGAGGCTTGGGAGGGGTAGTGGAGGACGGTGAGTGCGATGAGATGCTCGGGAGGGGCTCGGGACGACTATATATAGGCGAGCGGCGGAGGAGGCCGAGCATGGCCGCGGTGACACGTGCTCCGGCGTCCCGGAGCTTCGGGAGCTCGCCTGGACGAGGGGAGCAGCATCCAGAGGGGTCGCGGAGGGGCGGAGAGGGTTCAGGCGAGGTCGAGAGAGCTCGGGAGGGAAAACGACGATGGTCACGAGCGAGACAGAGCCTCGGCGGCGATTGCCGTGGCGCGTGGAGGAAGAATTCGGTGGGGAAAAGGGTTCCAGAGCGAAGAGGATGGCGATGGAAAGCTGTTAGACATGACGAGGCGCGCGGATACGACGAGCAGAGGAGGGGCCCGAGCTAGAAATCACGCGGCTCGCGTCCATGGCGTGCCAGGGCAGTGGTCACCGCGTGGACATGGCGATGCCACGTGTTCTGGTCAACCCCACAATGTCAACTAGACCAGTCATTCGAAGGATAGGGTCAAGGAAGAAAGAAACAAGCATAGTGGCACTTGAGGTGACCACAGCTAGCAGGTCTTCTCAGCAACAACAAGGTGTTTGTGCCGTGGAGAGGAAGATTGGTCTGGAAGGAGATGCTGATATTTTGCTGAGGGTGATCAACCACTAAGATGACCATCTCTGCAAATTTTCAGCTCATTTAAATGAAATTAACTAGCACTTTCTGTACAATGTGCCAAACTGGACAGGAATGCAAATGTTGAAGTGGCCCTCACATACTTACTTGGATTGAGGTGAAATTTGGAGGAGGCTAGTTATTTAGGCATATGAAGACACTGTATAAATTTCATGCCATTTGGATAAACCAAAATGGTACTTCCTTCACACAGCATCCCACTGGACATAATTTTAGAAAAATAACTGAGGATAAATGGCTAGATGAAATGAGCCCAAATTTGTTGGAGAGATGTTATATGGGTGGGAGAATGATCTGGTAAATTTTCAGTAATTATGAAGCAATATAAAATATAGTTGCTTCACAACAGGAAAATATGACCAGAAGCCAAGATTTGATGATATGCTCTCCTAGAAGATGGGATGATGCTCAAATCTTGTGGACAGTATTAATTTGAGCATATGAAGATGATTGCCAAATTTCAACTCATTTGGTTGTGCCTAGCTTGCACTTCCTTCACAAGGCCTCTGTTTGAACAGAAACTTTGAAAAATTCCTCAGGAATATTTACTAGGCAAGTGAAGTTGAAATTTGGCATGAGGAAGTTATATGGATGGGAAAGAGAGAAAAAAAAGTTTGAGAGCAAGCAAGCAAAGATAATGGGTACTTGCTTCACAAACTGCCAGCTAGGGCAGAATCAGAAAAAGAATATTGGTGGAATATTTTTGGTCATGGCCAGGAAGGGTTCTGACATATCTGAGGAAGATATGACTCAAACAATTTATGAGGATTATTTGGGAATCTTTGGACTGCTGGAAATATGGGTTGCTTCACAACCCAGGGCAGACAGGGTTATTCCTTTAATAGAAAAAGGAATATTCCTAAAGATAAGAATATTGGGATTGGTCCAAGATGGAAATGACCAGGTCTTGGGATGGTTTTGAGGTTGACAAGCCACTTGGGAGAGGAACCAAAGGTGATCTCTTCAGGTTTCAAGACCACTAAGCCACTGAAAAGCAAAACCAGACCAAAATCGAAAGAAAAAGAGAATGGGCAAAATCCAGGGTGTTACACAGGGGTGCACCAACTTGCCCACCATGCTCGCTTAACTATGGCCGGACACACTTTTCTGAGTCATGCCCGGCCTCGGCCAAACGATACACCACAACCCTACCTACAGCTCAGCAGAGAGGTCCCCGTCGGTCTACCTCCTAAGCGCTCAGGGGTCTTGGGCCATCGCCCTGTGCACTCCGGGTCGTTGCGAGCAGGGCGAATCTCGGTACCACCTCTATACATGGATGGCGCCGGCCCAGCCGTGCCGCGATGCTGAACTGGACGTCTGACAGAGCTTTCGGCTGATGCTACGATGCAGAGTGCCCATAACTATTCCCGCGTGATGGTTAGAGCTATCAGGCCAGAGGCCTGCTCGGATCAAATATCCAAATAGTTAGTGGATTAGGGGCTTTCGGTAACAAGCAGAGACTCACGATCGATGTGACCCCGTCGCCCCGTCTCGAGGACTTGCTGCAAGGGCTAAGAATGCCCGGCCGCGCCTCGTAAATAACTCACGGGTAACTTTCCATCATTCGCGGGTACCCCTCAGGGTCGACCCGTCTTTCCAAGTATCAGTTGTAAAGTCCAAGTATCCGTGTGTCCATAACATCTGAGGAATCCGAGGTATCACCCTCGTTGGATTCCTACTCGATGTATCTGTCAAGGTGAACTCGGAGGAATCACCCTCGATGGGTTCACACTTGAGGTGTTGCACGACAGCGTCGTTATCGGGAGTGATGAACGAGGAATCACCCTCGATGACTGCAACCGATGAACTAACCTACAAGGTTAACATCAGAAGTGCTGACGAGGTATCACCCTCGGCACTCGATAGTAACCCAGTAGTGTCGTACAACTGAGGGGGTGATGTGCGGTGCCGGGGCCTGTCTTCGATCCCGTTGATCGGGTCTTCTGATAATCCAGCGAGGCAGTTGGGTCAAAGTGGGGTCTCTGATGGGTCACTAACCAGCCTATACTAAACAGTTTGGATATCAGGCTGGTATCAACAGTAGTTACAAAAACAGGCTATGCAACAGAATATGAGTAATCAATTACAGTAGCAAAATCTAATGCAAGCATGAGAAAATAGAATAGGAGATATCAAGATGATCAAAGGGGGGGCTTGCCTGTTTGCTTTGCAGACATCAACGGGTCTTCGACGAGGTAGATGATCATCGGGTCATCATCGGTCTCGAGGTCTACCGGAGTGAAGAGGGGGAGGAAACAATAAATACACGGCAATACAAGCAATCACGAAGCAAGACAGGGTAATACGCATCGCAGGGGGTGATCTAGTGCAATGTTAAGTGCTACAGACGGAGCGGGAATTTAACGGGAACGTTTTCCCGGTTCCGGACGTCTGTCAGACAGATGAACCAGAGGGTACGGTTCCAGGTTTGCGGTGTTAGAGGCATGTGACAGCTACACAGAGGGCATCATCGGATTCATCTTGTCTTTCTGATCAACTTTGATGTATAAAGTTTTTCCATCCGAGTTACGGATGAATTTCTACGAATTTCCGAAGATTTAAACAGTTATTTGGAATTTCCTGAAAATTGGCCAAGTCTGAGAATTGCTCAGTTTTAACACCACTTAGCTGTTTTTCAAAGGCTATAACTATTGTTCTGCCCATCCTATGGATTAGTGCCTTATATTAATATTGATCACTTTCTTGTGATCTACAAGATGGTGTCAATTGCATCACTGTTAGAATTCATTTGCTTAATCAAAACTTTGCTTGAAAAGTGCCACTCGATGTTAATTCCAGAAACTGATAAAATATACGAACATAGGATTTTGTGATTTTCACAGAATTTAATCCATGCCTTATTTGAATTTGGTCCAATGGGGTAATTTGGAGCTTGTCAAGTATATTTTCTACGCATATTATTTTTACTCATGTTATCAGCTGTTTAGATGCTGTTTAGGGACTGTCCAGAGGGTTAAACAACGTTGCAGCAGCAAAGCTAGCTACTGCTACAGTAACTGAATGTTACTGTAGCAGAGCAGCAGACAGAGGAGCAGCGGCTAGCAGGCGGTCGCGGGCGGCAGCAGTCCGCGGACGGCGGCGCATAGGGCAGTGCGGGGAGCAGCGGGGCAAGGCCGGAGCCACACACACGGACTGCACACACCACACACATAGAGCACGCACGCACGCGCGCGCACACACACACACACACACACACACACACACACACACACACACACACACACACACTGCATGCACACAACACACACACTGCACGCACACGCAACACACACTCACGGCCATGGCCATGGCCGTGCCCATCAGTAGCGGCAGCAGCAGCAGCGGTAGCAAGGCGGCAGCAATAGTAACTAGTAGGAGGAGCAGCAGCAAAGCAGCGAGCAGGCAGGGCTCAGTGGCGAGGCACAGCAGCAAGCGCGTAGCAGTAGCAGCCGGCATGGGAGCAGGCGAGCGGGTGCCACGGAGCAGCAGCAGCAGCGGCAGCAGGCGGGGCTGCGCGGGGGCGGCGCAGGGGGGTGCGGCTAGGCCGAGACGGGCGCATGCGGCCGGACGCGACCAGGGTGCGGCCATGGTCGGCGAGCATGGCTGCGGGCACGGAACTTCGCGCATGATGGGATGAGCAGCCTACGGCGTCAGATCAAAGGGGGAAACAGGGAGAGATGGAGGAGAAGCTCACTGCGAACTCGGGGGCATGGTCGGGGAGGCCGGAGGTGGACCGGAGCGGTGGCAATCGACGACGGACTACGATGACGTACGCGGTGAAGACGAGGTCGATGGCGAGTGTACGCCCCCCCCCCCCCCCCGGGCTTGGTTCGGTGCTCAGGATGGACGAAGTGGGCCGTTGCGCGCGGTTCTCCTGGACTTCTTCCCAGGCGACGAGGCGCATGGTGGCCGCGGATCGACGATGGCCATGGCGACCACGAGCTCAGACGAGCTCCAAGTCGAGAGACAGGGGATGGGGAGAGCGAGTGGGGCTAGGGTTCGGTCAAGGGGGCTCTGGGGATGCTCTTATCCACCCGGGGACCCGTGGGATGGCTGACACGGTGGCGTCGGCGGCGTGGATGGCCGCCACGCCATGCCCGTGCCTCTCCTCTGTACATACAGGTAGGGGAAAGGCCTGGTGGACTGGGCCATGTGCACTGTGGTCACTTATGGCCTAGTAACACAGTAGGAGTTTAGTCTTTTTCTTTTCCTTTTCTGCTTTGCATTTTCTCTGTCATTTTGCATTTAATTTTTATATCAAACAAATTTTGTTGAACTTGAAACTTGTTACATAAATACTAGGCTGCAAGTTTAATTGGCACACAAAGTTTCATGTGGTTTGGGATATGTAAGAATACCAGTTGGAATTAAAAAGACCAAATTAAATGTTGCTGGTCCACTAAAATATTGCTAGGGCCAAACTAAAAATCCAATTTGAGTTGACTTCTTTATGACAATTACTTGGGGATTATTTGCAACATCTTGAACATTTTTATTTTACCGTTTGAAGAAATAATAAGTTTTTTTACTTTATTTTAATTTTGAATTGAACTGGGTTTGGATTAAAATGAAGTTTAGCAAAATTAACTGTGATGACATGGCATCATTAGCATGGGTTTACTGTAGCATGATTCTCGGGGTGTTACCGATCTGACTGATGATGAAGTACTCGACCACTGAGGAGAGTGTCATTCCGAATGAGCTGCAGCCCTCGAGTGCGGTGTAGCCCCCGAGCGTACTACAGGCTTTGACAACGGACATGTTGGAACCCGGGAAATATAGTTTTGAATGGATAATTTGTAATTGATTGAGTCGGACTCGGGTAAAGATGAGGAGAAGCTTCCGAGTGATGCTCGAAAGAGGCAAACTCGCAAAGGAGTGAAGTGTGCAGTTTGATTATAAAAGAGATTTATCTGTCTCATACCCAACGAGACGACGAGGTCTATGTCGTTGATACAATGAAGAAGGCTCCACGGAGGGGTCGGCCGGATGTGTTCGAAGTCAACAGAGCGACAAGGTCGGTGTTGCGGTGCGCTAAGATAGGAACGGTGACCGAGTCCGAGTAGCGATGAAGTTGACGCACAGTGCCGTCGAGTGATTGCGTAACTTGTGCATGAAAAATAGCACAAGCCAACGTAATAATTTATTAAGATAATTTGATGTGTGCTGAAATAATTTGTGTAAGTAACACCCATAGACACCCGCTGGGTGTGCAAGGGGCTTGCTGGTTTAGCACCAACAAGAGTATAGAAGAGCGAAGGAATTGATCGAACTTGACGAAGTGAATGGTCCAACTTGATATGTTAGAGCGTCGGACTCAAATAAAACGGTAGAGCAGTGTTCCGACTGAGTTGCAACCCCCGAGGACCGATGCAAACTCGAAATGAAGAACACATGGTGTTCATGAATGACGTATGCGTAAAAATGGAAGTTGGACTCGGGAGTATGTGAAAATAAGCGACTGAGCGTAGAGGTACACTCGGTGGCGTGACCTCCGAGTGAACGTGATGTGTGAATTACGGGACACTCAGGAGCGCGGAAATAACAGATTGTAGTGCATGTAAAATGATTTAGCTGTCTGAAGATGTGTTCAATCGATGGCGATGCGCGGGGCGGTCGATTGATGCAGATGTGTCTCACCGAGTGGTGACGCGTGGGGCGGCCGAGTGGTGAGGATGTGTCCAACCGATGGCGACGCGCGGGGCGGCCGATTGATGTAGATGTGTCTCACCGAGTGGCGACGCGCGAGGCGGCCGAGTGGTGAGGACTAAAAGGTTCTCCAAATGATCGGATGTCTCTCGGAAGAGATAGACTTGAGATCCGAGTGTGGGCACGCCATAAAAACCCGAGTGACGACGCCGGCGCGTGGACTGAATCTCCGAAGAGATGCCACTCTTTATCCCGGGGGAACGCTAGCGCAGGTCATCTCCGAGTCGAAGTTTATCAAACTGACGCCTTGGGACCTAGAAGAAGGGCCAAGTGTATCCGTAGAAGAGCGTCGTTTTCACCCTTTTGCATGAAAGGGGTATTTGTCCGAGTGGACGCGCTTCCCGATTGATCGGGGTATGTTGACCACGAGAAAAAACTTGGTGGCACTCATATGTCTCCCGGAGGAGATAGACTAATGGTCTGATGTGGACGTGCCATGAAACCCGAGTGGCAAGGCTAGCGCGTGTACTGATTCTCCAGAGAGATGCCACTCATTATTCCGAGGGAACACCAACACATGCCATCTCTGAGTCCAAGTTTATGAAACTGACGCCTTGGACCCTAGTGGAAGGGCCAAGTTAACCCGCGGAGGGGCATCAAGCTCATCTCATAGCGATCCTGAAGATGACTTCAGTCGGGTGTTTTACGTGTCCGAGTGCACGGGTCCCCGCGGAGGGTGGTCAGTCGGACTGACAGACGTCCTTTCGGAAAGGAACTGTGGGCAATCGATCGGATCGATTCGCCGCGGAAATTCCGGGTGAGGCCTAGCCCAACCGAGTGGCGATGCACGGGGCGGCCGAGTGACGTAGACGCATCCCGCGGAGTGGCAACGCACGGAGCGTCCGAGTGACGTAGACGCATCCCGCGGAGTGGCGACGCACGGGGAGTCCGAGTGAAGTAGAGGCGTCCCGCGGAGTGGCGATGCATGGGGCGTCCGAGTGAAGTAGACGCGTCCGGCGGAGTGGCGACGCACGGGGCGTCCGAGTGACGTAGACGCATCCCGCGGAGTGGCGACACACGGGGCGTCCGAGTGAAATAGACGCGTCCGGCGAAGTGGCGACGCACGGGGCGTCCGAGTGACGTAGACGCATCCCGTGGAGTGGCGACGCACGGGGCGTCCGAGTAAAGTAGACGCGTCCCGCGGAGTGACGATGTGCGGGGCGTCCGAGTGATAAAGTCGCAGTAGACGCGTCCTGTGGAGTGGCGACGCGCGGGGTGTCCGAGTGAAGTAGACGCGTCCCGCGTAGTGGCGACACGCGAGACGTCCGAGCGAAGTAGACGCGTCCCGCGTAGTGGCGACACGCGAGACGTCCGAGCGAAGTAGACGCGTCCCGCGGAGTGACGATGCGCGGGCCGTCCGAGTTATCCGACGCTCGTCCGAGTGCATAGAGCAAGACCTGTACGTCACGCATGTCCGAGTGGTGTGCCTCAACCCGTCCGAGTGAAAAACACGCAGGAGACCTGCAGATACTCAGTTCAACTGGCTCGGTGAAACTCGGAGGTCATGGCAAAGCATTAATGCTAATTACGTGAGTTTTCAAAGTGTGGCAACAGCAAATGGTATTAGCATGCAATGATGGCTGCACGTTTCGGTTTTGCATGCTACCAATCAAGTCCCCATTCAGTGCTGGCTGCAGTAACCGATCCAGTGGCTGCAATTACGGCGTGTATCGGCTGCTGCGTTATGTACGCAGTTGAGGGCTCGGGAGCCTAACCGATCCGGTGTACATGCAGCCGTGAGGATGGAAGAAAAGATTTTTTATGCATGGATGCGTATGGATTAGTATTAATTAGAGGAGGAGAGAGAGATTACGACCTGGTGCGGACGCCGGAGGAGAGCTCCGCTGCGGCGGAAACGGCCGGTCTGGCCGGAACCAGACGGCAGCCGAGAGGTGGCGATGAGGAGGATGAACAGCTGTCTGCAGTCCAGTCGTGGGCCGGCGCAGCCAAGGGCGAGGCCGGCGCGAGCGCTGGTGGTTGCGTTTCATTGCTCGGGGAGCCGGAGCTGTGCACAGGTTGGAGTCGTGCTTCGATCGCGTGTGGAGCTGGGTCGAGTGCCGTCAGCCGGGCCATCAATCGGATCAAAGAGAGGCGTCCTTTTGTATGAGCTCGTGTGCATACAGAAAAAGAACAAACCATAGTTAGATCATTGCAATGTTTGATTGTAAAGAGGACAAGTTGAGATGAGCAACTCCCTGATCCTTTTGTATGATGAGGAGTATTTTGTGTGATGGCCGGGACTCCAATAGTCAAAATTGAAAGCGGTGATTGTTTGATCTCGGAAGATTATCCCAAGAAAGCTTGGGTTGCCTGCAGAAATTAGTCCGTTGCCGGCGATTGAAGAAAGAACCATATGCATCATGGCTCGATAGACGCCATGCCCCACGGTGGGCGTCAACTGTCGTGGGAACGATTCCGACAGTACGAAGGGGGTAGAGTAAAGGAGCATGATCTACCGAGATGCATATGGGTGACACGGTGTTTTAGCGAGTTCGGGCCTCTCACGGTGGAGATAACAGCCCTACGTCTCGTGCTCCGGAGAGGCTTTGTTTTATCTGGGTATGTATCCGGAGATTACAATGTGTGTGAGAGAGAGGAGAACGGATCCCCATGGCTGAGCTAAGTCCGGAGACTAGAGAGGGAGAGAGAGGTAGAAGAAAGAGCCTACCATATCTAGTGGTGGGGGTGGCTTATATAGAGTGCGTCACCCCCTCATCTCTTATGTTACAAAGTGGGGGCGTTAATGCCATAACTCAGCTTACTACTAAGATGATGCTTCGAGTGCCTTGTCGACTGTTGGTCTTCGCATATCCGAGTGAGATCATGTGCTCCGAGTGGAATGAGTTCGTCGAGTGGAGTGCTATGCTCCGAGTGGTTGTTGCCGTCCGAGTGACTTGATGGTCATCCGAGTGGATGGTTTGTCGATTGTCCGAGTGATGCTCTGGGCTCATCTGATATGTGGACCCCGTGCTTTATGATCTTTGACCCTTCGTGGGTCTACCTGTTATGTATGTCCCCAACACAATACTCCTTGTACATTGCTGCTCCATTCTGTTGTCGTTTTGTTGGACCTAACTAAGTAATCATGTTTGATCCGCAAACTTAAAACAGATTGGTGTCATAACCTGGTTGCTATCTTTTTGTGGTTCTTCTGAGGAAAAGGATTTACAGCTCACCAGGATTTTGATGATATGCATGTTCTTGTTATGACTTGACATGCACTGGTCCACATCTGGGGGTTAATAACGGTTTTGTTGATTTGGACTGCCAGATCCGCACACTGAAGAAGCGGAAGAAGGCAGGCAAGTACGCCAAGAAGGTGAAGGCCAAGGTGAGGAGGAAGATGCACGAGATGGAAAACACCCTGGAGCCCGATGAGTTTGCTGATCTTTGGAAAGGGGAAGAGACTAGCTAGTCTGGGTGACTACCGATGAATTTGACGAGTGAAGTGCATAGTAGGCCCTTGAACTATTTCAAGGGTGTCACGTAGGTCCTCAAACTATGAAAATCATCGTCCGGGTCCTCGAAGTACAGCAAGTGTGTCATGCTAAGCAAAATATAGGTCCTCGGACTACTTTAATGTTGAACTGATTTTGGACCTGAATAACACACTTACTGCACTTTGAGGACCCAGATGATGATTTTCATAATTCAAGGACCTAGGTGACACCCCTAAAATAGTTCAGGAACCTACAGTGCACTTCACTCAAATTTGATTGTCAAACAAGGATATGCTGACTATCGCCGAGCACTGAATTTTGCTACTTACTATGTGGTCTTTCTTGTATGACAATCAAAACATGTGTTTATTATGTATAAACAACTGGATTTTGTTCTTGCTCGTATCCATATCGCCTTATGTGTTTCAGCTTGTCTTTTGCCTCTGATATAAGTTGCAAGTAAATGAGCAAAGCCTCGGTAAATACGATTGATACGATCTCATGTCATTTTCCGCTTGGATCTGTTGGTAAGAGTAATACTTGGAGAAGATGTTTACTGTGGCATTTCGTGCCTGCATGTTATAATACTGTGTTTTTCGGATACTCTGGTTTCTAAACATGGCTTGAATTCTAAGCCCTGTACGGAATCCCATTAGCTCCGCGAAATACCGGGAGCTGCGGAGCCAGAAAACAGGGGGCTCCACATTTTGCAACTGTAACTCTACCTGCTCCGGGAGTGGAGCGGTGATGGAGCGGAGGTACTCCGAACAGGGCGTAAGTCTCCAACCAAACAGGATATAGGACTCCGTATATCTGATATTTCAAAGAAAAATAAAAAAAAGGAGTGCTATTAGGACACCACACCACTACTGTAATTTTAGCTTTGTTTGGCCACGGCCCACGGGCACAACGAACTGTCTCAGGCGGGCAAAACGGCCTCGCCGCCCGCGCGCGCCTTGCACACGCAGCACTCTGCCGCCCCACCCTCCCCATTGGCCGCGGCGCGCCGGCCGTCGAGGTAGTGCTGGTACACGTAGGAGAGGAACCCCCAGACGGCCATGAGCATGGCGACGGCCTTGATCCCCGTCATCCTGTCCCCGAACAGCACCACGGCGAACACCGGCACCAGCGGCAGCGACACGGTGCCCGTCACGTTGGCGAACAGCGACGACACCCTGGTGATCAGCCGCAGCGTCGCCACCGACATGGCCTGCCACGACACCGCCGTCCCCACCAGCGTCGCCACGTACCTCGCCCGCCCGTCCTCGAACGCCGCCATCTCCCCCGGGATCGTCCGCCACTCCCCCGACGCCAGCAGCCCGCACACGGCCACCGTCGCCGCCACGACGTTGGTGCACATCTGCACCCGCAGCACCCACCGGAGCGTCCTCCCGCCGACCGCCTTCTCGAAGGTCACCTCGAAGAGCGACAGGATGAGCGCGAACACGGCGGAGGCCGACAGCGTGAGGACGAAGCCCAGCGTGTACTTGCCGCGCGGCAGGTCGGCGGCGGAGGTGCCGTCCGAGGAGGAGCCGACGCCGAGCAGCGCGGCCGAGAAGGTGAGCACCACCACGGAGTTGGCGATGAGCGCCGTGAAGCGCTGCGCGTTGATGAGGCGGGAGGTGATGGAGTTGAAGGCGAGCTGCGTGGCCGCCACCAGCGCGAAGGTGGACACCGGCAGGTACTGCAGCGCGTACGAGTACATGAGGTTGTCGAAGCCGATGAGGGTGCCGAGCCCGAGGTAGATGGGCACCATCCTGGCCGCCGCCGGCCGGGGCTCGCCGACGGGGTCGCGCGGCGTGAGGAGGAGGAGGATGGCGAGCAGGGGCGAGCCGCCGGACTGCGTGAGCGTGGCCATCCACTTGCTGTTGCCGCCGGAGTTGTAGTAGTAGCGGCCGAGGAGGGTGGCCACGGTCTGCCCGCAGAGCACCACGAGCATGTCCAGCAGCACCATCAGCCACCACCTGACGCCGCGTGTCCCCGTCCCCGGCCGTCGTCGTTCGGCGGCCTTCGGTGCCCCGCCGTTCTCGCCATGGCCGGATTCTTGCTCTGGACATGGAATGCCTTAGTGGACAGAAAAGGGTAACGTGATTTTAGTAAGTGGAACTCTTTAGTACCAAGTGCATCAGTAAAGCTCAGTTCATTTTTGCAGAAGAAACTGAAACTGAATAGTGAATACTGAGTGTAGGCCAGGGCTACGTGTTTCTTCTCTGCCTCCATTCCAACTTCCAACTACTGAATTTATTTATTTATTTGTTTGTATTAAGAAACAACTTATAAATCCAATTACATCAAGATAAGATGACCGGTATGGGTGCTCTGCATTTAGTTCCACTCTCCAATGATTTGCTTGTCCAATCAGATACATGAAAGCTACATGCATGATGTGCAGATGCAATGAGTGAAGCAGTTCCTTTGTCGAATTTTTTTTCCTTGGCGGAAATGTTTAGGCGGCGGATATTTTGAAGAAGATGAAGGAATTACATCTCGATGCTTGTTGCTAGGTGGTAAGTTACTGTGAAACTGCGTTGCTGGCTAAGCTAGTTGAGGGCCGCGCCCACGACCAGCGCAAGAACAGGCCATGCTGGACTTCCATGACGACCCTTCTCTGCCGGTTAAAAAAAAAAGAAAAAAAAGACCGCCTTTTCAAGATCAGCTGTGAGAACTTGGAACGTGCGCAGCCACTGATATAAACATCAAGAAAACAACCATCGGGGCTGATCGAAACCGCTGACATACACACATAAAATACATAATCACGCTCGAGGAACGCAAGCGGGAGAAAGTTTACCTCTGATCTGGAGCTGGATTTCCTGAGGACTCGACATGTTGCTCCAAGAGCAGAATGAGGTGGTGTCTGTATCTGCTCGCCGTTCACCTGTTGTTGTTGTTGTTCACGCCCCTCGGCCCTCGCTAAGTGAGTGCTGCGAGCGATGGACCCCTGGCTTCTTAGCAGCATATATATTGACCAGGTCACAGAATTGTTTCCAATTGTTTGATGCCAGTGAGCTCACATCCATTTCCACCATGATTGGGTGATATTTTTCTTAATCTACGGTGGAGGACCCCACGCCAACGGGGTAAACAACTTTCTTTGGTCTACAAGTTTGGAAGTCATGGCCCCACATCACACTCAAACCTGTCATGCGCCGTCCAGATGATGCATGATTGAGGTGCATTAGTTCCAGCCTGACTAAGGCACACAAGTGATAGACTTTTACTGAAACGGGGCTAAAATATTTGTCTTGTAGTACCATGAAAATAAGAAGAGAATTGCCAAATTAATTCGATGAAATCAGATAAGAAGTGCCACAAACGCCACAAAGGCGCACCACCTGTCGACCTGGTATCAGTACAAAACCCACCCACATTGTCCAAGAGATGACCACCATGGAGGTTGAATGCAAGCATCAGCGTCATCACTCCTCTCTGAGGAAGCGACTCCGAGTTCACTGCAAATAAGCATCAACGGTGCCCCTACCACAGCAACCGCACAAAACCTGCAAGGAGCTATGCCAAACAGCGGACCACCAGCAATGGTGATGAGACAATTTCGACTTTGAAGACGATCACATGTGGAAAAAATATGCATGATTCACATGAACCAAGCTAGACCTCCTCGAAGACCACCAATCAGCTGTCAATGTCACCGCCTAGGCTCCATCGAGGCAGCTCCAACTCCATGATGACACATTGAGACAAAGAGAAACCTACCGGACATGCCGAACATAGTCGACTACCAAAGCCCTGCCGTGACCCTATACAACTCGCCATCATTATGGTCGCCAAATCATACGCCACATTGGATAAAGGTGAGCAGTTTCCCTCACAAACCATGTGAAGCAAGCCATTGTCGGTCCCGTCATCCCGGTCGGCTCCAAGACGACGCCTTCAAGGAAGCGGTGCACAACACCACACCGCCACCACCTGCTCCATGGGAGCTAGGTTTCCCTAAAGGACACATAGTTAATGGACCTCCCTCGAGTCCGAAAAACACCTCATATATAGCCAGTAGGGTGGAGATACTAAAGTTCGCTGATACTAGTCAAAACTAGCACAATCCTACCACTAACCCTCGCTAGGCCTATTATCGAAAGGAGAACAAGGGCTCTAATGTTCCCCCCCACATTGATACCGTCTCCACTAAGTACCTTTGAACAATTTTTTTTGTATCTATAAGATTAAATTCATATTATAAAGTATGCTTCGTGACAAATCTAATAATGATAGTATTTTTACTTCTCCAATCTATACATTTTCTTACGTTCAAGTATTCAGAATTACTCCCTCCATTCCTAAAGATAGGTCTTTTTAAAGATTTCAATGCCGACTACATATGGAGCAAAATGAGTGAATCTGCACTCTAAAGTATGTCTATATACATCCGTATGTAGTCTTTATTGAAATCTCTAAAAAGACTTATATTTAGGAACGGAGGGAGTATAAAAGTTTGGCTATGCACCGCAAGAAGTCATGTATTTATGGACAGACGTGTTGTTTAACACTATAGTCGTCGACCATGTGTAGATAGATACACAATAAACCAACCAATATCAGTCAATTCTCCCTGAAATCTTGATCTAAAATTTTCTTTATCCCTGAAATCGACACGTACTGCTCTCATGATGATGATGATAATGACGATGACAGTGAAAGCTTAAGACTAGTCTCATGTTGCACATCAAAATCATCAAATCGTTGTACTAGGAGTAGCGATCAAACATGACTGAAAAGAGGTTCTGTAACAAATTCACATCTCTCCTTTTTGCAGAGTTTTTGTATGCCTATAAAAACATTTAATATTTTGAGACGGAGGTAGTACTCTTCATAAGATTTCAGCTAAGTTCCAAAAGTAAGTAACAGTTTCTACCTGTCAGTGTGATTCCAATCCCAGAAGTGCTATCTGGCACGCACCATTGTCACATCACGCCGGCTATATTATTTACACAAACATCTTGGCACGTTCCGACAAATTGTGTAGGCATCTTGACAAGATTATGTAGCAACAGCGAGTAGTAGTAGAATCGTTCAAAGATTCAAGAATCGCTCGGCGTGGGCCATTTGACGCGAGTGTCGCGCCCAAAGGGTGCGTGAGAATGCATCTAATCATGCACAAACGGACACGCAGATCCTGCATGACATGTGACTTCTGCGTTGAAAATTAACACAAAGTGATTTTTTTCTTGTTTCACGCAGAAGATGAAAGCATTTTTAAGAAGTCATTTATCCCTATAAACATTTTGATTAATCAATAAAATTTGTGGAGTCTTTTCACTAAAAAAAACAGCCATGATTACACCAGTGATCTTATTCACGAAGGGCGATAGTCGACGCGCGCACTAACGCGCCGCATAATTTTAGTACGATGAGGGTGGATATAATCATTCATCGTGCCTGCGAAAGCGGACCGTGCAGAGGCCCTCCATTTCGGACGTCTTAGGCCATTCTACAGGGTGATTCGGAAATTGCAGAAGCTTGGTTTGATCAAGCTGCTGAATATTGGAAACAAGCTATAGCGCTTACTCCGTGGCCGGTCTAGACTGATTTGGTGATCGGCAATAGATGACTAAAAGTGTTTGATCCGAACGTTGGAGTCTTTAAAATGTAAAGTTGACGTTCCAACACAAATCTCCGCAATTACTTGTTCGGATTTTACATAATGATCATTTTGCACTATGTCGGCCACCGCTGCTTCAACTAGCAGCCGCCAGCGCTCGAAATGGCAGCCACCTGACGTCGCCCTCCACCAAACGATCAACGGCTCAAGTGCTCAACGCTGGCGCCGTTTGGATTCCTTTTCTCCAAGGGCTTGACTCATGGCAGAAGCGTTGCTCAACGGTGCTGAGTTTTTTTTTTCGAGGGAAACGGTGCTGAGTTAAGTCAATTAGATTTAGATCCGAGCTAGCTAGCGCCATGCATTGTTGCTACTTACCTGCCTTATTTTTATTCATTCAATCGACGGCGGACGAAGAAGGCGACACGCATCCGTGTGCAAGTAGGATCATAGTATTCCCCGGCCCCAATTGTTATCTTGTCGTTTATCCTTTTCTGGGCTTCGGGTTTTCAGGATACGGAGAACTCTGTCTGTGCATATCCTCGTGACGTAGATCGATATGGGCGATGGTGGTGAAATTCGTCTGCATATCGCAGGTCCCTCTCGCTCTCCATCTTGAATTCTTGATGCTGGAATCTTGTTGTGCTGACCAAATTGCAGGCTGGATCGATTGTAACCGGACTAATCGGCCGGCGATGCAGGTACAGGAGGCGAAGAAGAAGAAGCTGAAGGCGTGGCTGACAATGGCACGTCCACGGCGACCGCGGCGCCGCCGACGATGTCGGAACGCGTACAATGGTGGACGGTGGTGCTCGTCAACATCGTGTTCGTCCTCGCCGGGCAGAGCGTTGCGAGCTTCCTCGGCAGGATCTACTACGACCAGGGTGGCGGCAGCTTGTGGATGGCCACGGTGGTTCAGTCCTGCGGCACGCCGCTCGCCATCCCGCTGCTCCTCTACTTCCGGCGCCGCGCTAGGTCCACCGCGGTGACGCGGCCGGCGCTCCTCGTGATCTCGGCCATCTACGCCGGCCTGGGGGTCCTCCTCGCTGCCGACAACCGGATGTACTCGTACGCGCTCCTATACCTGCC
This sequence comes from Thinopyrum elongatum, assembly GCA_011799875.1. NCBI lineage: Eukaryota > Viridiplantae > Streptophyta > Magnoliopsida > Poales > Poaceae > Thinopyrum > Thinopyrum elongatum. Next base: position 606,142,419 of record CM022298.1, read on the forward strand.
GCTGTCGACCTACTCGCTCATCTGCGCGACGCAGCTCTCCTTCAACGCCGTCTTCTCCTACTTCCTCAACAAGGAGAAGTTCACCGCGCTCATCCTCAACTCCGTCGTGCTGCTCACCTTCTCCGCGGCGCTCGTCGGCGTGAGCCACGGCTCGGACGGGACCAACAGCAGCGTCCCGGAGGGGAAGTTCCCTCTGGGGTTCGCGCTGACGCTGTCGGCGTCGGCGCTCTTCTCCCTGATCCTGTCCCTGATGCAGCTCACCTTCGACAAGGTGCTCAAGAGCGACACCTTATACGACGTGATGGAGATGCAGTTCTGGAGCAACAGCGCCGCGGCCGTGGTGTCGGTGGCCGGGCTGTTCATCTCCGGCGAGTGGAGCACCCTGGACGGCGAGATGGACGGGTACAAGAAGGGCAAGGTGGCCTACGGGATGACCCTGGCGTGGACGACCATATCGTGGCAGCTGGCCACCGTGGGCATGATGGGGCTCGTCGCGGCGGTGTCGTCGCTCTTCACCAACGTGATCAGCACCGTGGGGTTGCCGCTGTCGCCCATCGTCGCCGTGATCTTCTTCGGCGACCGGATGGACGGGTTGAAGGTGCTGGCGATGCTCATAGGGGTCTGGGGGTTCTTGTCCTACATCTACCAGCACTACCTTGATGATGCCAAGGTTAAGAAGATACTAGCTGAGCGATTAGCCGACGACGACGAACACCAGACTGTAAAACTCAATACAGAGTGAATAGAATACGCAGGACTTACACTGTGCTCACCCTTGTTCATCTTTGTGTGGATTTTACTGAATCATGTTGCAAACCTATAATTTTGTGAGGGCATACTGTTACCTATAAATGTCGAAAGATGCTATCAGTGAGAGTCTTTAGAAGAGAAATGTTGGACCAAGTCCCTCCATTTGTTGGCAGCCCAACATCACCCAACGTAAGTTTAACACATGTGAAACGTCAATCTCAACTGCATCCAATGGCTGAGACTGCTTCCATGGTAAGTGAGTCAAGGAGAAAACCCTAGCCACTTCATCTTGCTGGGATGGCTACCATTGTGAAAGTGAGAGAGCACACAACAAGAACACAACCTGTGAGAGAGAGAGGAGGAAGAAGAAGTTCTGTCCAGATTTGCTGCACCTGACTAGAGAGTGTAAAGCTGGTGATTGGACTCAAACGTTCTTGGATTGACATCAAACCTTGTGAGCTCATTTCTTACTTTGAGTACTTTGATCTGGTTAGCTGGTTTGAGAATTAGGTCACTGGAGCATCAAATTTGAGAGTGGTGTTTGTCAATTCGAGCTGTTACAGTTTTAACAAAGAGTAGTTTTGGGAGATGAACAAATTAGATAGGCGAACGGTGTTCGATTGAGCTAAAATTTTAAGAAGGTATGAGAAACTTGTGTGTCTACTTGTCTACCAAATTTAATGCTATTTGGTTTAGCGGTTCAAGAGCATTATGCAAAGTAATATGGGAGGCAAAAGTTGTGTAAACTTTGTTTTACTGAAATCTTGCCTTGTTGCCGGTTGACAACATAGAGAGTGTTGTAAATCTCTCTAGAGGTTTTACAGAAGACTTTGTACTCATCATTCTCATAGTGAAGCTGTGTCGACCGGTCGGTCCACAACCATGGTTTTTAGTGCTCAAATTGAGGAGGTTTTTTCACGTTAATTCTTGTGTCACATGTGCATGTTATTTGAGTTTATTCCGCTGCTTACTTGTTGGTTGAAACTGTCCTTGAAGTTCACTATAAGTGGAGGGGGTTGTTTAGTGTGCATATTTGTCATGCCAGTGAATTTGTGCATCACATCTTTGCTGTCCAGCCCCACAAAGTGGCATCAGAGTTTTGGTTTGCTTTGTGCTAATTGCTGATTTTCTTGTAGTGAAAGATGGATGTGAATACCAACATGATGATAACTTTGAATGGTACAAATTAGCAAGCATAGAAGGGGAAGATGGAGGAACTATTATATGTCAATGAATACTGGAAGCCAGTGTTCTCCACTAAGATGTCGGGGGGCATTAGTGAAGATTAGTGTAAGGTGCTTCATTGCCAAGTTTGTGGGTTGATTCGACAATGCATCGATGACAATGTTTTGAGCCATATCATTGATGATACACATGCACGCATCTTATGGTAGAAATTGGAGGAGTCGTTTGTCCGAAAGAAAGGTACAAACAAGATGTTCTTGATCAAACAATTGATGTGTTTAAGGTACAAAGAGGGCATTCAAATTGTAGATCATGTGAATACATTCCAAGGCATTATAAATCAGCTTTCTTCAATGGGAATTACATTGAAGCTGAAGTGAGAACCTTGCTGATACTAGCTCATTACCGGACAACTTGGAGACCTTTAAGGTCACGGTTTGCAATTCATCGCCTAATGGAGTTGTCAATTGAAATCTTGTGAAAACCAGGGTACTAAAGGAAGAGCCCGGAAAGGTGGTTGAAGCTAGTTCTTCCTCAAATTCGGAAGTGCTTGTTACTCAGTCCAGGGGGAGCAGCAAGATCATAGGTCCAGGTAAAGGAGCAGAAAAAGGTAGAAACAAATCACAAGGCAAGTATGCTGATTATGAGTGCCAACACTGCCATGAGAAGGGTCACATTAAGTGGTAATGTGAGAAGTGCAAGAAAGAGAAAAAGAAAAGGAGAAGCAAGGTCATAAGCAAGAAAACTATGATAGTGACACAGAGGGCAACCGAGTTACTGTAGTAATTGAGGACATCGTGCTTGTTATGCATGAAGAAAAATGAAGGTAGATTTTGTCCCACTGTTGAGGAGAGGATCACTGTAGTTTCTAATGAAACTGTGAACCTTGTGGATGGTAACGAGATGATTTGGATACCGGACTAGGGGAAGACATTGTGGAATTATGTGAATGTCGACTACATGACACTCACCATCTTTGGGCCTAGGAGAAGACATTGTATAATTAGTTTGTAAATGATGGGTTGCGGGAGTGATAGAAACCTAAACCCCAGTTTATGAATTGTTCTGTGATGGGCTGTTTTGGATCCAACTGTTTAATGCTATAGTTAGATTTATCTTAATTACTTATCTTGCAGTTTTAGATGTTTGCATAGAAGGTATAATTATAAGTAGGTATTTGTTCAAGTCAGAACAGTACCTTAGCGCCGGTCCACCCACACAACACGTATCAAAGCAATGAACAATAACTTAATTCATCATGGTGAAAATAACCCTACAAGATTTCCTTATGTCCCCAATAGTGTTTTAGCCATTATAAGAAACACCTTTGACTTATTCTTAGCATTTATAAAGATCATGACCACTTGATGCAAAAAAAAAGATCAGTCAAATTCATTTTGATTTCTTCTTTCCAGATTCTTAGTACTTCATACCAAACAAAACATTTTTTATCTGCTCCGTTATAAATTTGGAGTATTTTTTGTACGAGGTTAAAAGCTATTTGACTCATGCATTTATTTGCTGACAATCTATCTCACTATTTTTTATTTTGGTCACCTCAAGTGGCCCAAATATATCTATATATCAATCAGTCACATACCTAAGCAAGTTTTGGTCTCCCTGAATTTCCTCTCATTCGGACCTCAGAGCATCTCTAACCGAACCGTCAAAATTTAGATCTGTATATGGCTTCTTATCCTTTAACTCCTCAAATTTGCTTCGTTAAAATTTAGCAGTTCCTAGCCGAACCCTTAAACTTATCTCGTTAAAAACAATTAAACACAAATTCATGCAAAATTGATTCAAACCAATCCATCAAACTCAATTCAAACTACTAGCATAAACTATATTACAAAATTAAAACGAGATCTAAACTAAATTTGCATGAAAACTTAAAAAGAATTAGTCCTCCTTGGCCATGATCTTCTCCCAATTTGGCTTGCCGTTGACGTCCTCATCGTTGTTGCTGTCGCTACCTCCCTCGCCCGCTCCATCATCAGAGTCGTCTCCGTCGTCAACCCTGGACCCGAAGCCATTACTGGAGCAAAGGTCGATGGCGGACACACCGGATGGCCCGGCTCCATAGGTCTTCCCCACCTTATACAACTCAAAGAGCCAGCGCTCCTCCTCAATGCACTCCGGATACCCGTTGGCGGAGCTTGGCCATGTACTCCTCGTCGTCGTGCTCTGCCTCGAGGCGCTCGTAGGCTTCCCAGTTCTCCCGCAGCTCATAGCGGGAGACCACTCAGGGGTCAATTGGGGCCAAATCCGGCATGAGAGCGCCAAAGGAGAAGTTGAGCCGCGCACGGGTGCCATAGAGGCACATCACCTGGATGTCATACGCCCATGCCACCTGCGCTGTAGACTGGAAGTAGCCGATCCAAATGCGGCGATGGGTGTCGCGGTCCGTGATCTCGGACAACCATGTCCCCCATGGCCGGTGATGCATGCCGTGGTACCTCCTCTGTGGTGTCGGTGGCGGTGGCAGGTCTGGGAGCCAGGAGGAGGACACACAACCATGGGAGGTACCACCACGACCTCTTGCTCGAGATGGTTGTGCGTGGCGGTGTGGATCTGTGCTTCTAATCGGCGACAGGGGCCTGTGGCGGCTGGATCCGACCATTTGGGCGGCAGGGAAGCGCCGAAGTGGATGTGGGGTCACATTGACAAGGATGCAAGGTGCGTTGCAGTAGGGATTGGGCGACGCTGGATGGGTGAGGTTGAGCGGTGAGGAGAGGAAAGAATTTACTCCATGGGTGGGTGGTCGAGTAAATAAAAGGGTCGGGGCAGCTGCGGAGTATAATTTGTACTCCTCTAACGCCGATAAAAAATTGGCCAGGTGCGATTTAGAGGAGCAAAATTGAATATTTACTTCTTTAAAGTTTTTTAACGGATCGATTAGAAATACTCTGAGCATGGAAATGCAAGTACTCTGTGTTTACATTCGATTCATTGTGAAAGGCATTTCGTACTGAACTTTTATACTTATTTTAAAATAAGTGCACCATATTATAATTTTAATTAATACAATTTTCTATTACTCAGTCACATAAGAATGTTTTCAAATAATATATTCATCATTACACAATTGTAATGTATATCAACGGAATTTTTGGTTCTACAAAATTTAAATTATAGTATGATTTATCAAATCTCTTGTTAAAAATTCCTTCAGATTAATTTTCTAATATTGCATAAACTATATAGTTATACACATATATTTGCATATCTATGTATTTGTTCATATATCTTTTAATATTATCGAATAACATGGTAGATATTTCTAAAGCATACATACGATTTTAATAGTGGTTTCTAGTATATATTAGGCAACCATATTCATATAAACTATTATTTGAAAACATTCTTATGTGACCGAGTAATATTTTTTTATATTCAAGCCTAATAATTAAAGGTACACTTAAGAGTTTTCCTAGAGTAGAGGGGGCAATGGCCCCCTTTGGCCCCCATGAAGCTCTGCCACTGCACAATGCCAAAGGACCAAACGACGGGGCAAAGAGCGCATTTTCCTTCTAGTTAATTATCGTTCCCAATGGAGAGAGAAGGAGAGTATTAATCTATCTTGCCCGCATACCTTCCTGGACCGGTCGTGGAAGGCGTACTCGTGAGTGGTGTTCATGCGGTCCTACATCGGCGCCGTGGTGCAGCCTGAGGTATGGCTTGCATGGGACGACAACCATACCACGCTCGACACCATCTATTACGGGGAGTACATGAACACGGCCCCCAGTGCCAACGCCGGCGGTTGGGTGAGGTGGCCAGGCTACCACGTGAATATGAGCCAGGCCAAGGCCAGTAACTTCACCGTGGGGCAGTTCATCGAGTGCAACATGTGGCTGCCGACCACGGGTGTCAGGTTCACGTCTGGGATGCTCACATTTTGATTGGTCAGTTGATTAGTCTGTCTACTATGAGAGTGTCCTGAGGTGCGACGAGTAGTTGTTACCCATCATATACAAGTACTATGGATGGAAGAAAGGTCTTGTTATAATGAAGTTAACTTAGGGACGACCGTTGTTCTTGAATGGGACAAGACAGATTAATACGCTCCTTATCTCCTCGTTGGGGATGATAATTAACTAGAAGGAAAAGGCGCTCTTTGCTCCGCCGTTTGGTCCTTTGGCATTATGCAGTGGCGGAGCTTCATGGGAGCCAAAGGGGGCCATTGCCCCCTCTACTCTAGGAAAACTCTTAAGTGTACCTTTAATTATTAGGCTTGAATATTTTTTTTCTCAAAGTTCATGCATGACTTATCTTCTTTGCCCCCTCAACTCAGATTAGCCCCCTCAACAATCGTCATCAAGCTCTGCCACTGGCATTGTGCATGACGTTTCTTAAAGTGTTACCTTGTATATCACTCTAATAAAGAAAATTAGTGGGTTGACAACGTGAAAATACAATCTATGGTATATTACCAAACAATATTTCATTATCCAAGCATAATATTGTTATGCAACACAAACTGGAATTCATTTCACGCAAAACCGAAGAGATAAAGAAATAGCTTGCTTGACCACTTTGAAAGAACTCCACATGGTGATTATCCATCGACATATTTGGCTACTGCTGCTCCAACTAAAATCACTGGCATATAGATTATCATATGAGTTTAGTTCTCTGTTGTCGCTGTTGAGGGAGCTAGTTTTACATCTATTACTTGACAGGTCATGCATAGCTAGTGCTATGGAGAACTTGGTAATCCATAATATAGTCTGACTAGAATGACCGAATTGGTTTTCCTCGTGGAGGAACTCAATAAAACTACAAAACAGAACTTGTTCTTATTTGAAAATCTTGGCCTGGTCCCCCGTTTTTCTTTCTTCAGAGTTTATTCAATGAAATAAATTTAAGTAGCAAACAAAAGGCTATTGATCTTCTAACTAAATATACACAAGATCACTTCACCAATCCTTCCATGTGAGTAGTAGGTGATGTGCATCCCGAATGACGATCAAGGCTTTTTATTGGACCTTCAAGACATTTCATCAACATAGAATCCACTAGAAAATGTAGTACATCTTCAAAGATATGTTCAATTAACCGCTTTGTACAAAAATATTTTACCACGATAACTTGTTAAACAAATTCAACAGAGTTATTTGATCCACTGTTGAAGTATACACCTGCATGTTGGGGAACATTGCATGGGAAAAAAAAATTCCTACGCTCACCAAGATCAATCTAGGAGATGACCATCTACGAGAGGAGAGATTGGATCTACATACCCTTGTAGATCGCTAAGTGGAAGCGTTAAGAAACGCGGTTGATGTAGTCGAACGTCTTCGCGATCCAATCATGATCCGTCCCGCGAACTCCCGATCCAAGTGCCGAACGGACGACACCTGTGCGTTCAACACACGTACGGCTTGATGACGCCTTCACTTCCTCGATCTAGCGAGCGATGGTGAAGTAGTAGCTCGAGTCCTCCGGCAGCACGACGGCGTGGTGGCGGTGGTGGTGGAGAAATCTCGACAGAGCTTCGCTAAGCACTACGGAGAAGAAGAGGGATGCGAGGGAGAGGAGAGGCAGCGCCGTGGCGTGGAGATGTGCTCAAGTGTTGCGGCTGCCCTCTCTCTACCTCTCTATATATAGGGGAAGGGAGGAGGGGGTGGCGCCCCTAGGGTTTCCCCTAGGGGGGCGGCGGCCAGGGAAGATGGGATCTCCCCTAGGGTGACTTGCCCCCCAAGCCGGGTGGAGGGAAACCCTAGAGGGGGGCGCCCCACCTCTCCTGGTCACCTGGGAAAGGGTGAGGGGGGGGGGGGCGCACAGCCCCTTAGTGGGCTGGTTTGCCCCCTCCCCTTGGCCCATGGGGCCCCCCCAACACTTGCCGGGGCCCCCCGAAACCCCTTTCGGTCATACTGGTCATCACTCGGTACCCCCGGAACAATTCCAGACTTCAATACCCTTCGTCCAATATATCAATCTTCACCTCCGGACCATTCCGGAGTTCCTCGTCATGTCCGGGATCTCATCCGGGACTCCGAACAACCTTCGGTAACCATCATAACAACTCAACTATACTTATATCGTCACCAAACGTTAAGTGTGTAGATCCCGCGGGTTCGAGAACTATGCAGACATGACCGATACACCTCTATGGTCAATAACCAATAGCGGGACCTGGATGCCCATATTGGTTCCTACATATTCTACGAAGATCTTAGCGGTCGAACCTCGATGTCAAGGATTCAGCTAATCCCGTATGTAGTTCCCTTTGTCTATCGGTATGTTACTTGCTCGAGATTCGATCATCGGTATCTCCATACCTAGTTCAATCTTGTTACCGACAATTCTCTTTACTCGTTCCGTAATACAAGATCTCGTGGCTAACTCATTAGTCACATTGCTTGCAAGCTTCTTGTGATGTTGTATTACCGAGTGGGCCCTGAGATACCTCTCCGTCATACGGAGTGACAAATCCCAGTCTTGATCCATGCCAACTCAACAAACACCCTCGGAGATACCTGTAGAGCACCTTTATAGTCACCCAGTTACGTTTCGACATTTCGTACACACAAGGTACTCCTCCGGTGTCAGTGAGTTGCATGATCTCATGGTCATAGGAACATAAACTTGACATGCAGAAAATGATAGCAACAAACTTGATACGATCACATGCTATGTTTATAGTTTGGGTCTTGTCCATCACATCATTCTCCTAATGATGTGATCCCATTATCAAATGACAACTCATGTCCATGGCTTGGAAACCATAGCCATCTTTGATCAACGAGCTAGTCCGGTAGAGGCTTACTAGGGACATGTTGTTGTCTATGTATCCACACATGTATTTGAGTTTCCGATCAATACAATTCTAGCATGGATAATAAACGATTGTCATGAACAGGGAAATATGATAATAACTAATTTATTATTGAAAGTGCGTTATATCGACTAGAGGGGGGAGTGAATAGGCGATTTTTACAAATTCGTCACTGAGGAATTTCACGGTGTGGAAATTCCTAAGTAACGAACTACTTAGCAGTGGAATAAGTACTCAGATGCAAACATAACATGGCATAAGAACAGTCATCATGATGAAATGAAATAGGCACAGAGTACAGGTAGCATGAAACACAGGATAAGCAGGCTGAAGACTATGTGACTGAAGAAATAGGATTGAGGAAATTGAGAAAGTCTTCAGTCAAAGTCTTCACACAGTAACGATCAAGTACATTAACACATGAATGAAGAAATGAAAGGGTTGAGGAAGTAGAACCAGTAGCTCGGTGAAGACGATGATTTGGTAGACCAGTTCCAACTGCTGTGACAGTTGTACGTATGGTTGGAGCGGCTAGGTATTTAAACTTGAGGACACACAGTCCTGGACACACAGTCCTCACTGTATTCTCCTTGAGCTAAGGTCACACAGACCTCGCCCAATCACTCGTGGTAAGTCTTCAGGTGACTTCCAAACTTTCACAGACTTGGTCACTCGGCGATCCACAATTTCCTCTTGGATGCTCACCGTGACGCCTAACCGTCTGGAGGATGCACAGTCCTCAAAGGTAACAAGCGTCGGTTCCACACAGGAACAATTTCTTCAGTGATGCTCAATCACTTTGGGTTTGTAGGTGTTTGGGTTTTTGGGTTTTTCCTCAGTTGATGATTTTCGCTCAAAGTCCTCGGAGGATGGGATGCTCTAAATGACAAGTGTCAATCTATCTCTCGGAGCAGCCAACCAGCTAGTGGTTGTAGGGGGCAGCTATTTATAGCCTAGGGAGTAGCCCGACATGATAAGACATAAATGCCCTTCAATGATATGACCGTTAGGTGGGTAGGATATTTGGACAGCTGGCGCGTAGCACAGCAATGGTCGGAAATTTGTGTATCAAATTCCTCAGGGCTATCATGTTCCTCACTTGTAGGCAATCTGCACTGGCGAATTCCTAACTCCTCAGTCAGAACAAATTCCTCAGAGAACAGAAGAACTTCGTCTCTGTCACTGAAGAAATTGACTGAACTGTATGAGATTTCCAATGGCTTCACTCGAAAGGATTGGGTAGGTGTAGGATTTTGAGATGAGCATCACTTGGAAACTTTTCCTTAGTTTTACCTCGACCCCCTTTAACAGTACGGTGTTTCCTATGACTCAAGAAGAAGAAAATGAAACTACGAAAACAAAAGTCTTCACGCTTCATAATCCTCGCATGAATATCAAGTCTTCAGGGTCACACCAATTTCTTCACTTTCAAAGTCTTCAAAAAAACCAAAGTCTTCAGTTCAAGACATTCATTTTTAGGGGTCGACTTTCATCGTAAATATCAAACTCCTCATAGACTTATAGAACCTGTGTACACTCACAAACGCATTAGTCCCTTAACCTATAAGTCTTCAATACACCAAAATCACTAAGGGGCACTAGATGCACTTACAATCTCCCCCTTTTTGGTGATTGAATACAATATAGGTTAAGTTTTCAATGGGGATAAACATATGAAGTGTAAATACTGATAATGAGGAATTTGATTGCAAGATATAGAAGAACTCCCCCTGAAGATGTGCATATTGAGGATTTTGCTTTGGATTGCAAATGCACATTGTAGAGTAATATCATGGAGATCTCCCATATATCTTGTAATTCATACATGCATTTAACATATGATGTGAAGAATTTGAAATGCATGATGAAATATGGTGACTGATGTAATTCAGCATGCGTGTGAGGAAATAGCATGCAGAAAAACAGAGTGAAAGTATCAGACCACCATAGGACTTAAGTTTACAACTCGATCCAACAAATACTTCAGAAGAACGAGAGTTGTAACTTAGCAAAAAAATGGCCATATATAGAGACCCGCTTGAAGACTAACTCAAATTTCTCCCCCTTTGTCATCGAATGACCAAAAGGGACGAAAAATGAGGACTAACGCCCCTGAAGAATATCATGATGTCGATGGAGGAGCGCCAACATTGTTGGGGTCGTCCGTTGGAGTAGGGCCTGCCGCGGTGTCGTTTAAGTCTTCAGCTTCATCCATCTCGCGCGATGAAGAACATGAACTGGCAACAAGCTGAGGAACTTTGACCTTCTTGAACTTCTTCGAAGGTGGCTGAGACCAGTCAAAGTCCTGTTGGAAACCCATCTCCTTGAGTTCTTCAGCACTATGAAGATTAGACAGAATCGCCCAAGTGCGGTCAAAGACTTCATGCAAGTAGTAGTGATTCTTCTTCACAGTATTTTGAGTGACTGTCATGTTCTAAAGAATTGCACCAAACTGACGCTTGACCCACTTGTGATTTCGATCAACTTTCTGATGAAGACTAAGGAGAAGTTCACGATCAGTCATCACACGCGGAGCTGTGGCTTGAGGATTATGTTCTGAAGCTTTGGCGGCAGAATCTTGTGTTGCAGAGTCATCATTGGTGGAATATGAAGTAGCTTTGTGAAACTGTCCATCCAATGGACGAGTGCCTTCATCAATAACTGCAGCCTTGCCCTTCTCATCAGCTGAGGAAATAGTCCGTTTGAGGACTTCAATAGGGGGCAAAAAGCTGAGATGATTTTGAAAGTCAGCCTTATAATGAATTGAAGACCTTGATCTGATGAACTTCATGATCCAGGGAGCATAAGGCTTCAACTCAAAAGGTGACAGAGCTGCATTGGCCAAAGTCCTCATGAAGAAATCGTGGTAGTTGATAGGAATACCATGAATGATATTGAACAGCAGATTTTCATAATGCGAACAACCTCTTCGTCATCAGAGTTGTGGCCCTTGATTGGACTGAGGGTTTTGGTCAAAATGCGATAAACTGTCCTTGGCACATAGAGCAATTCCTTGACGAGGAATTTGGTCCTTGGAGCTTGGCCTGGCTTCAAAGGCTTCATCAGCACTTGCATCAGATGATCGGATAGTTCAGGTTCAACAAAAAGAAGCCTAGCACCTTCAGTGGGAGGACTGACTGGGACGGCATGAAGCAATTCAGAGGCCGGTGCTTTGAAATGAGTATTTTCAGTCATCCAGTCCAATACCCATGAATTGACATCCTCAACATTTCCAGTGATACGCAGCGTGGCGAAGAATTGAAGAATGAGTTCTTCATTCCAATCGCAGATGTCGGTACAGAAGTTGAGTAACCCAGCGTCATGAAGAACACTGAGGACTGGGGTGAAGCAGGGCAGCGATTCCATATCCACATGAGGAATTTGCTCATGTTCAAAGATCTGGTCCTTATCAAACAACAGTGAGGAATAGAAGTTCATCTGGCTAGCAGTCTAGAAGCGCTTGCGACGAAGTCGAGCAGAGTCATAGGGATTGTAGTCAGTGAAGAATATGTGCTCATTGAAGAAATCTTCAGCATTGAACTTCTGCTTCTTGGAGTGAGGGTTCTGGGGCTTGGGCTGAAGATTTATAGTTGAAGTCTTCACAGCCTCTTGAGGTATAGCCACTGGAGCCACAGGCTGAGGAATTTCAGTAGCTGTATCAGCAGCAACCTTGGCCTCCATTTCTTCAGCACTAGCGGCTGGAACTTCTTCAGGAATAGATTGAAGTGAAGATTGAGGTCCATCAGAGCCCGTATGAATTTCTTCAGTTGGCACAGGGGACTGAGGAACTTGATGTAGTGGTGTTGTCAGAGGTGAATTGGGGTGATGACTTTCCCAAAAGTCATCATTCAGAATAGGAGTTGTAGACCCAATATCCACATCCTCATCTTTATCATCAAATTCCTCAACACCTGCCTCTTCAGCTGTGAACTGAGGCATGGGCGATGATACCAACGGAGTTGAAGTGATATTGTCCACTTCAATGTCTTCATCCAACTGCTCTGTCGAAGCAGCAGAAGGATCTTCTTCATCAGATTCACGTCGAATTGCATATTCCTCACCAAAGGGAATAATCTCCTTTGATGGCATGCTTGATATTGGAACAGCATCAATTGGGTTTTCAGTTGAGCTCGTCAAAGTCTTCACTTTCTTGGGAGCGGAAGACTCTGAGGAGGCAGATGCTTTCCTTTTCTTCACCGCAGCCTTCTCTGCGGCTTTGGTCTTCTTCGCTTCTGATGCAGAAGGAAGGACATTTTTCATCTGTGATGACTTTGCAGGAGGAGCAGATGAAATTGGTTGAATTTCTTCAGGCACAACTGATGCAGTTGCCCTGGCTTGTTCAGATTCCTCAGGCACAGTAGCAGATGTATCAACTGGCCTGGTTTGCTCTTCAGGCGCAACATTGGTGGTTGCCCTGGCATTTTCTTCAGAGACTGGAATTTCTTCATCAGCCCTGGTGCTTTCATTTTCTTCAACAGGCTGAGCAGATGTGTCAGTCTGAGGAAATTTGGATTGCGATGAAGCTGCAACATTTGGAGTGAATCCCTTTGCCATTCTGACGAATCTGACTTTGGCACCAAGCCAATCTGCACGGTATGCGTGAAATTCATCACTGAGTGCTTTGATCTCAGCCTGCATAGTCACAAGTTCTTCAGGAGACATTTTCACAACATTGTTCTTCAGAAAACGCTCCTTCTTGTACTGAGCCTTCTTCACCTGCCTGGCCTTTTCAAATTTCCATTTCTCTTCAGTAATGAAGGCCGTCAACATGTGACTTTGACCAGGAGTGAGGTTTAATTCAGGCAAAGGTGTATTTGGATCCTTGTGCCATAGATCGATGAAATCAAGGATCTTCCTTGGATCCAGCATGAGGGGCACAGCACTGCCTTTGGCACTAGAGGCCCTTTGTTGTCGATCTATGATGATCTTAGCTAATTCTTCATCATCAGCTTCGTCTTCACTTGACGGAACCTGAAAGGCGACCTGCTTTTTGTGAGGACTTGGCCTTGTGCCTCGTCCAGCAGTGGCCTTTTTCTTCAGCAAGGTCGGAGCTGTTGAAGACTGAGGTGGAGCTGAGGAACCTACAGAGGCTCCAGAAGCAATTGAGATTCCAGTAGTCCTTTGGCACGTGGCAAGATGCACAGGTGCTGAGGACTTTGCAGGAGCAGCTGAGGACTTTGCAACTGAGGGAGTTGGAGCTGCTTTTGAAGAAGTTGCTTGAGGATCAGGCCATGAGGGCTTTGAAGAGCTTGGCCGTGAGGGTATTGCAGCTGAGGAACTTGTCTTGATAGCTGGTTTCTTTGTCATAGCCTTCTTAGGCTTGCTAGCAGAGGCCTCAGCAGTGGCAGCAGTAGACTCTTCGTTGAATTTCTTCACTGCCTCTTTAGCCACTTTGGCCAGCTTGGCTTGAGGCTTAGCCCACTCCTGAGGAAATTCCTCACCTCTTCTGATGCTTGTGGGATCAGCTTCTTGGCCTGGAGCCAATGGAGGTCTTGGGCATGGAGGGTTAACAGCGAATTTCTTCATGTACTTTGGAGTCACATATTGATACTCTCTCCATTCTCTTGCCCATCTTCTCTCAATCTTCTGAATGCGCACTTTGCGCTGATTTTTGTTCTCCTTGCCATGAGTTGCTTCATCAGGAGTACAATATTCATCATAGATGTCTTCAGGGATCTCAAAAGCAGTATTTGTTTCTGGCCTCTTTCCTCCCTTCTGAGATCTTTTACCATCAGCCATTTTCTTCACTTGAGGATTTTGAACAATGGATGTTTCTGAGGAAGTGTGCAACTTTTCTTCGAGGAACGCTGCAAATGAGTTAAGTTGATGAGAACCTAGAGATTCAGCAGCGGACATTTGTACGTGTGAACAGAATATAGGTGCGAAGAATTTGGAGAGGTCATATGCATTTTCAGAAGTTTTTCAAAAGTATCAAGTTTGAGGAATTTGACCAGGGGTGTCTTGAGGAATTTCACTAAGCGTTCTTTGACTTAGGTTCCAGAGTTGTATAGATTGAAAATCCACACAATTGAGGAATCTTGAAGACAAACGTTGCTTAGAGAAACAGATCAAGAACAGAAGCAAGTTGGTGTTTAAGAACATGAAAGTTGAAGAATAAACACCTTTTGAAGATTTTGTGGAAATCATCAGAATCAACAAGGGCAGTAAAAATAGATTTTATTTACCCTTGACGAAGAACACGATGAGCTGAGGGTAGCAGTGGGGAAGCTCGTCCGTTCAGATCTTCCACGCCCTAACTTGGCGATGGAAAACAGCTACGGCGGCGGCGGAGTGAAGATTTCCGCGGCCGGCGTGAGTACGACGGCGGCGAGGTCGAGGCAGTGAAGCTCTTCCTCACCAGCGACGATGGAGTGTAGCGGCGGCGCTAGGTCTGAGAGCTCGAGCGAGGGAGTAAGATCGAGCGGGGTAAATGAGATCCGAGAGGGCGAGGGGTCTTTATAGCCGAGGTGAAAAACCGCTCGTCCGAAGAAAATGGACGAACATGCCCCTGACCCTTCTCATCCTAACGACATGTGTCACCCACGTACTATGAAGTGGAGATCGTGGGTGAATAGATAAATCTTATCGAGGGATATGGAACGGTTTGAGCGGCAAAAGCCGAAAATTCAGATAAGAATATTTTAATGTTTCATTCGCAAATTCTTCAGCTGTCAAGGACACAGTGAAGACTTTGAACGGGTTTCAAATAGAACGCACATGAAGAATTTGTGAACAGACTGGATTGAGTTTAGCATAGAGGGGGAACGGGTCCGATCACATTCACTTAGAAGAAAATCAACTTGAAGAATTAGCAATAAGTGAATGCTGTAGAGGACTGAAAACTCAAATATATGTATAGTCAATGAAGAACACAGTTGGAAAGAGTGAAGACTTTGCAAAGTTGACGAATTTGAAAATTTGAAGAATTTGCAAAATGAAGAAAAACTCAATTTTTGAAGATTTTCAACTTTTTGTGGTGGCGTGACCCACCGTATAAGAATGATGATTTCAGACGCCGCGTACAATTGTCGTAGGGCTCTGAGAATCAGATTCATTGTTAATTTCTTCACACTTAGAGGGTTAGTCTTCATTGATTTGAAGAAAAACGTTTCTTCGTGTGTTGCGCATCTAAGTCATAAATTTGCATAAGTGTTAGGATGTGTGTCCTTTTCAAAGGACATTCGAAGATTCTAAGATATTTAGCTCACACCGCAACTTGCTAAATCTCTTCTCATTCAAGGGCTTTGTGAAGATATCGGCTAGTTGTTCTTCAGTCTTCACGTGCTCGATTGAGATGTCGCCCTTCAACACATGATCACGAAGAAAGTGATGACGAATCTGGATGTGCTTTGTCTTCGAGTGCTGAACTGGGTTATGAGCAATCTTGATGGCACTCTCATTGTCACAGAAGAGTGGCACATTCTTCACATTGATGCCGTAGTCCTTGAGGGTTTGCTTCATCCACAGCAGTTGAGCACAGCAAGAACCAGCAGCAATGTACTCAGCTTCAGCAGTAGAAAGTGATACACAGTTCTGCTTCTTCGAGGACCAACATACTAAGGATCGTCCGAGGAAATGGCATGTGCCTGATGTTGACTTGCGGTCCACATGATCACCAGCATAGTCAGAGTCATAATATCCAATGAGATCAAAAGCCGAGCCCTTGGGATACCATAATCCAAGTGTTGGAGTGTGAGCTAGATATCGAAGAATATGCTTCACAGCCTTATGGTGTGATTCCTTCGGTGTAGCTTGAAAACGGGCACACATGCAAACACTAAGCATAATATCTAGCCTAGATGCACATAGATATAGTAAAGAGCCAATCATGGAGCGGTATACCTTTTGATCGAAGTCTATACCATTTTCATCAGTGCATAGATGGCCATTTGTGGGCATAGGGATTTTGAAGCCTTTGCATTCTTGCATACCAAATTTCCTCAGAACGTCCTTGAGGTATTTCTCTTGAGAAATGAAGATGCCATTGCGTTGTTGACGAATTTGAAGACCTAAGAAGAATTTCAATTCTCCCATCATGGACATTTGATATTCCTCACTCATCATATAAGCAAATTCGTCAGTATAACGTTGGTTAGTACAGCGAAAGATAATATCATCAACATATATTTGGCACACGAATAATTCATCATCATGTGTTTTGGTGAAAAGAGTTGGGTCGAGTGAACCGGGTTTGAAGCCTTTCTTCATGAGGAATTCCTTCAGAGTATCATACCACGCCCGAGGGGCCTGCTTGAGGCCATAGAGGGCCTTATTGAGTCTGAAGACTTGATCAGGATGCTTAGGATCTTCAAAACCTGGGGTTGAGCAACATATACTTCTTCCTCAAGCTTACCATTGAGGAATGCACTTTTCACATCCATTTGATATAAGATGATATTATGATGGTTAGCATAGGCAAGCAATATGCGAATAGCCTCAGGTCTAGCAACAGGTGCAAAAGTTTCATCGAAATCAATTCCTTCAACCTGTGTGTAGCATTGAGCTACAAGACGAGCCTTATTCCTTACCACAAGGCCATTTTCATCTTGCTTGTTGCGGTAGATCCATTTGGTGCCGATGATATTGTGCTTGCGAGGGTCTGGTCGCTTGACAAGCTCCCACACATTGTTTAGCTCGAATTGATGTAATTCCTCTTGCATCGCTTGAATCCATTCAGGCTCCAGAAATGCCTCATCTACTTTGGTGGGCTCTATGATAGAGACGAAAGCAAAATGCCCACAAAAGTTAGACAAATGTGAAGCTTTTGACCGAGTGAGAGGACCTGGTGCGTTGATGTCATTGATGATTCTCTCAATCTGTACTTCATTTGCAACGCGAGGATGAGCAGGTTGATGACTTTGATTTGGCTCAGCATTTTCTTCAGAGCCATTTTCTTCAGATGCACCAGCCTGATTTTCTTCAAGATCTGGAATGACTTCTTCAGCAGATTCTTCGGTAGGAATAACATCCTCAGTAGCCTTTAGCTTGATGGATTCCTCAGGAGACATTTCATCTAGCACAGGAGGTAGGTGCTCTCTTTGCGAGCCATTAGTTTCATCGAACCGCACATCTACAGTTTCAACAACCTTGTTGTGATAGGTGTTGAAGACCCTGTAGGTGTGCGAGTCCTTTCCGTAACCAAGCATAAAACCTTCATGTGCTTTCGGTGCAAATTTAGAAATGTGATGGGGATCTCTAATCCAACATTTAGCACCGAAGACTTTGAAATAACTCACATTGGGTTTCTTGTCAGTGAGGAGTTCATATGAGGTCTTCTTAAAGAATTTGTGAAGATATACCCTGTTGATAATGTGGCATGCAGTATCAATTGCTTCAGGCCAGAAATGATGAGGTGTCTTGTATTCATCAAGCATAGTGAGAGCCATCTCAACAAGAGTCCTGTTCTTGCGCTCCACGACGCCATTCTGCTGAGGAGTGTATGGGGCAGATAACTCATGAGTAATACCGAGTTCATCAAGATAGTCATCAAGACCAGTATTCTTGAACTCAGTCCCATTGTCACTACGTATATGCTTGATCTTCACACCAAAATTCGTCGAAGCCCTCGAAGAAAATCGTCTGAAGACTTCCTGCACTTCAGTTTTGTAAGTAATGACATGCACCCATGTGTAACGAGAATAATCATCAACAATGACAAAGCCATATAGAGATGCTGCATTTGTTAGTGTGGCATAATGAGTAGGACCAAAGAGATCCATATGAAGCAATTCAAAAGGACGAGAGGTAGTCATGATAGTCTTCGAGGGGTGCTTGGCTCTGGTCATCTTTCCAGCCTCACAAGCCCCACAAAGATGATCTTTGAGGAATTTGACACCCTCAATGCCAATGACGTGCTTCTTCTTCATGAGCGTGTGTAAGGTCCTCATGCCAGCATGACCCAGTCGTCAATGCCATAGCCAGCCTTCTAAAGCTTTCGCAAGTAGACAAGTGGCAGGTTGTGGTCCTGCAGAGAAATCAACAATATACAAGTCTCCTCTCCTAAAGCCTTTGAAGACTTTGGAATTGTCAGATTCCATGAGCACTAAGCAGCGATATTTGCCAAAGACAACAACCATATCCAGATCACAAAGCATTGAGACAGACATGAGGTTGAATCCGAGGGACTCGACAAGCATGACTTTGTCCATGTGTCGATCCTTTGAGATTGCAACCCTACCTAGACCCAATACCTTGCTTTTGCCTTTGTCTGCGTAGGTGATATGCTTCAAATGTGATGTAGATAAAGGAGTGTTCATCAGTAAGCTCTTGTCACCAGTCATGTGATTAGTACATCCACTGTCGAGGACCCACTCAGTAGCTTTGGGTAAGTCATCTTGCAGATGAATTAGTGCATCTTACGAACACATATCTTTATAGTGAAGAATATGACATCAATTTCATCAGACAAAAATTCATCAGTTAATGCAACATATGTATATATAGCAGTATAAGGACATGAGAAATGAATGATTCATTTCTTCATGATTAGCTTGCGTCCTTTCAAGCATTTCAGGTCTCCAGAAAATTCTTCAGACAATTTAGTTCGTCTGGAGACCTGACCCTGCATAAGAGGTTAGTTCTTTTTCTTCACCACCCACATCTGGAGGGGTGGCAAAGAGTTCATCATTCTGTGAGCTCCATAAGAGAAAGGTGGCATTGAAGCCAAAGCGCTTCGTTTCACAGGAGAGGGATTAGTATAGGCATATGAGTAAGCAGAGAAATTCTTCGAGGACTTATAAACATAATGATTTGAAGAATAATGCACATAATCAGAACTCTTAGATTTTCCCTGCGAAACAGAAGCATTAGCATGATGATCATATGAGGACATGGATCCACGTGAGGAATTTGATCCATAAGAGGACTTGGATCCATATGAAGACTTTGGTCCATATGAAGAATTTGATCTGGGGTTCCTATTTTTCACAGGTGGTGTCATGAGGACATTCACCTGAAGACTTTCAAGGCACCTTTTGGGAACCCAGATTTTCTTCATAGGAGGACCATTCCTGCAGTTAGTTCCAACATATCTGGCAAATACTTCACCATTCTGAGTTTTGAACAGTTTATAGTTGGAGTCAAATGACTCATCAGATGAATATGAGGATTCACAAGTAAAACCAGATAAAGTGGATGGATCTACGGGAGGTCCCTTCGCAGCAACCCATGAGGTTTTGGGATACTGCTTAGGTTTCCAGTAGGTTCCATCAGCATTGAGTTTCCTCTCAAATGCAATACCCTCTTTCCTAGGGTTCCTGTTCAAGATCTGCTTTTTGAGCACATCACAAAGAGTCTGATGCCCTTTGAGGCTTTTGTACATGCCTGTCACATACAATTCCTTCAACCCTGCATTTTCGTCAGTGATACTAGTGGTATCCTCAGATGAGGAATTTGTGACCACAGAGATAGTTGAAGAATTTACAACAATAGAAGCATTTGAACATTCAGGTGAAGAATTAGCAGTTTCACGTTCAATGCATTTCAAGCATGGTGGAATAAATTCTTCCTGAGCGGAATTGATCTGTTGAGCAAGCAATGAATCATTTTCCTTCTGAAGATCTTCATGACTCACCCTTAGCTTCTCAAGATCTTGCTTTCTTTGAAGAAATTCATAAGAAAGCTTCTCATGATCGGCTAAGAGAGTTTCATGACGACCTTGAAGGTTGTCAAACTTAGACTGTAGTTGCTGAAGATTATCAGTCAGTGTTTGAGTTCGATCCATTTCCTCACCTAACAGATCATCGCTTTTGTCTAGCATATTTTGAACCTTTTCCAAAGCCTTTTGTTGTTTAACAGCAATATTAGCAAGTTTGGAATAGCTGGGTTTGAGGTTATCATCAGATTCATCCTCACTTGATTCAGAGGAGGGATATTTGAATACCTTGGCACCTTTTGCCATGAAGCAATAGGTGGGAGCATAGTCATCATTGCCGTCATCAGTAGTGTTGGGGAAGCCATTTTCTTCAGTGTTGAAGATGGACTTGCTGACGTAAGCAGTAGCGAGGGCTAGGCTCGCCACACCAGAGTCTGACTCCTCAGATGCCTCCTCTTCCTCATGTTCCTCAGATTCAGCTTCAGAGTCCATTTCCTTGCCAATGAATGCCCGAGCTTTCTTGGAGCTGCTCTTCTTGTGAGATGAAGACTTTGAAGATTTTGACGATGAGGACTTTGAAGATTTCTTCTTCTTCTTAGAGTCATCTGAACTATCATCGTTGTATTTCTTCTTCTTTGATTCCTTCTCCCACTGAGGACAATCAGTTATGTAGTGACCAGGTTTCTTGCATTTGTGGCAAGTTCTCTTCTTGTAATCACAGGATGAGGAATCTGATTTCATGTCATCACCTCTTGAGGATTTTCCAAATCGGCCACGTCTAGAGAACTTCTGGAATTTCCTCATGAGCATTGCTAACTCCTGACTCAGTTCTTCAGGATCACCAAGGCTGCTACCAGAATCTTCATCTTCAGATTCAGAGACTGCCTTGGCCTTCAGTGCACGAGATCTGCCATAGCTCGGTCCGTAGAGATCTCTCTTCTCAGCAAGTTGGAACTCATGAGCATTTAGCCTCTCGAGGATATCAGCAGGATCAAGTGACTTGTAGTCTCCACGTTCTTGAATTATCAGTGCCAGTGTATCGAATGAAGAATCGAGTGACCTCAGCAATTTCTTCACCACTTCATGGTCGGTGATGTGAGTGGCACCCAGTGCTTGAAGCTCATTTGAAATGTCAGTGAGGCAATCAAAGGTTTGTTGGACATTCTCATTGTCGAGTCTTTTGAAGCGGTTGAAGAGATTGCGAAGAACGTCAACTCGAGAATCATGTTGAGTCGAGATTCCTTCGTTGACCTTGGACAGCCTGTCCCAGATAAGCTTTGCAGACTCCAAAGCACTCACTCTGCCGTACTGTCCTTTGCTGAGATGGCCACATATGATATTCTTCGCTTGAGAGTCGAGTTGCTTGAATCTCTTCACATCAGCAGCATTCACGGAAGGAGTGACAGCGGGAACGCCATTTTCCACAACGTACCAGAGATCATTGTCAATTGCCTCAAGATGCATGCGCATCTTATTCTTCCAGTAGGGGTAGTCCGTCCCATCAAAGGTAGGACACCCAGCCGAGACATTGATCATGCCTGCAGTCGACATAACTAAAACTCCAGGTGGTTAAACCAAAATCACACAGAACAAGGGAGTACCTTGCTCTGATACCAATTAAAAGTGCGTTATATCGACTAGAGGGGGGGTGAATAGGCAATTTTTACAAATTTGTCACTGAGGAATTCCACGGTGAGGAAATTCCTAAGTAATGAACTACTTAGCAGCGGAATAAGTACTCAGATGCAAACATAACACGGCATAAGAACAGTCATCATGATGAAATGAAATAGGCATAGAGTACAGATAGCGTGAAACATAGGATAAACAGGCTGAAGACTATGTGACTGAAGAAATAGGATTGAGGAAATTGAGAAAGTCTTCAGTCAAAGTCTTCACACAGTAATGATCAAGTACATTAACACATGAATGAGGAAATGAAAGGGTTGAGGAAATAGAACCAGTAGCTCGGTGAAGACGATGATTTGGTAGACCAGTTCCAACTGCTGTGATAGTTGTACGTCTGGTTGGAGCGGCTAGGTATTTAAACCTGAGGACACACAGTCCTCACCGTATTCTCCTTGAGCTAAGGTCACACAGACCTCGCCCAATCACTCGTGGTAAGTCTTCAGGTGACTTCCAAACCTTCACAGACTCGGTCACTCGGCGATCCACAATTTCCTCTTGGATGCTCTAGACCATGACGCCTAACCGTCTGGAGGATGCACAGTCCTCCAAGGTAACAAGCATCGGTTCCACACAGGAACAATTTCTTCAGTGATGCTCAATCACTTTGGGTTTGTAGGTGTTTGGGTTTTTGGGTTTTTCCTCAGTTGATGATTTTCGCTCAAAGTCCTCGGAGGATGGGATGCTCTAAATGACAAGTGTCAATCTATCTCTCGGAGCAGCCAACCAGCTAGTGATTGTAGGGGGCGGCTATTTATAGCCTAGGGAGCAGCCCGACATGATAAGACATAAATGCCCTTCAATGATATGACCGTTAGGTGGGTAGGATATTTGGACAGCTGGCGCGTAGCACAGCAACGGTCGGAAATTTGTGTATCAAATTCCTCAGGGCTATCATGTTCCTCACTTGTAGGCAATCCGCACTGGTGAATTCCTAACTCCTCAGTCAGAACAAATTCCTCAGAGAACAGAAGAACTTCGTCTTTGTCACTGAAGAAATCGACTGAACTGTATGAGATTTCCAATGGCTTCACTCGAAAGGATTGGGTAGGTGTAGGATTTTGAGATGAGCATCACTTGGAAACTTTTCCTTAGTTTTACCTCGACCCCCTTTAACAGTACGGTGTTTCCTATGACTCAAGAAGAAGAAAATGAAACTACGAAAACAAAAGTCTTCATGCTTCATAATCCTCGCATGAATATCAAGTCTTCAGGGTCACACCAATTTCTTCACTTTCAAAGTCTTCAGGAAAACCAAAGTCTTCAGTTGAAGACATTCATTTTTAGGGGTCGACTTTCATCGTAAATATCAAACTCCTCATAGACTTATAGAACCTGTGTACACTCACAAACGCATTAGTCCCTTAACCTATAAGTCTTCAATACACCAAAATCACTAAGGGGCACTAGATGCACTTACAATTATTGCCTCTAGGGCATATTTCCAATAGTCTCCCACTTGCACTAGAGTCAATAATCTAGTTCACATCACCATGTGATTAACACCCAATTAGTTCTGGGGTTTGATCATGTTTTACTTGTGAGAGAGGTTTTAGTCAACGGGTCTGCAACATTCAGATCCGTGTGTACTTCGCAAATTTTTATGTCATACTGTAGAATTTGCTACCATGCTCCACTTGGAGCTATTCCAAATGGCTGCTCCACTATACGTATCTGGTTTGCTACTCAGAGTCATCTAGATTGGTGTTAATGCTTGCATCGACGTAACCCTTTATGGTGAACTCTTTATCACCTCCATAACTGACAAACTCTACTCAGAGTCATCCGGATTAGTGTTAAAGCTTGCATCAATGTAACCCTTTACGCCGAACTCTTTATCACCTCCATAACTGAGAAATATTTCCTTATTCTTCTAAGGATAACTTTGACCGTTGTCCAGTGATCCACTCCTGGATCACTCTTGTACCCCCTTGCCAGACACGTGGCAAGGCACACATCAGGTGTGGTACACAGCATGGCATATCGTATAGAGCTTATGGCTAAGGCATAGGGGACGACCTTTGTCCTTTCACTTTCTTTTGCCATGGTCGAGCTTTGAGTCTCACTCAACTTCACACCTTACAACTTAGGCAAGAACCCCTTCTTGGACTGATCCATTTTGAACTTCTTCAAAATCATGTCAAGGTATGTGTTCTGTGAAAATCTTATCAGGCGTATTGATCTATCTCTATAGATCTTGATGCCCAACATGTAAGCAGCTTTACCCAGGTCTTCCTTTGAAAAACTCCTTTCAAACAACCCTTTATGCTTTCCAGAAATTCTACATCATTTCCGATCAAAAATATGTCAACCACATATACTTATCAGAAATGTTGTTGAGCTCCCACTCACTTTCTTGTAAATACAAGTTTCTTGAAAATTTGTATAAACCCAAAAACTTTGATCACCTCATCAAAGCGTATGTTCCAACTCCGAGATGCTTGCTCTAGTCCATAGAAGGATCGCTGGAGCTTGCATACCTTTTAGCATCCTTAGGATCGACAAAACCTTTTGGTTGTATCACATACAACCTTTCCTCACAGAAACCGTCAAGGAAACTTTGTTTTGACATCCATCTGCCAGATTTCGTAAATGAAAATGCAGCAACTGCTAACATAATTCCAACAGACTTTAGCATCGCTATGAGTGAGAAAGTCTCATCATAGTCAACTCCTTGAACTTGTCGGAAACTTCTTTGCGGCAAGTCGAGCTTCATAAATGGTGACATTACCATCAGTGTCTGTCTTCTTCTTAAAGATCCATTTATTCTCAATGGCTTGCCAATCATCGGGCAAGTCCACCAAAGTCCATACTTTGTTCTCATACATGGATCCTATCTCGGATTTCATGGCTCCTAGCCATTTGTTGGAATCCGGGCCCACCATCGCTTCTCCATAGCTCGTAGGTTCACCGTTGTCTAACAACATGACCTTTAAGACAGGGTTACTGTACCACTCAGAAGTTGTACGCACCCTTGTCGACCTACGAGGTTCAACAGTAACTTGATCTGAAGCTTCATGATCATCATCATTAGCTTCCTCTTCAACTGACGTAGGTTCCACAGAAACATCTTTCTGTGCTGCGCTACTCTCTGGTTGAAGTAAAAGTTCAACAACCTTATCAAGTTCTATCTTCCTCCCACTCAATTCTTTCGAGAGAAACTCTTTCTCGAGAAAGGACCCGTTCTTAGAGACAAACACTTTGCCCTCGGATCTGAGATAGAAGGTATGCCCAATCGTCTCCTTTGGGTATCCTATGAAGATCCATTTGTCAACTTTGGGTTCGAGCTTATCAGGCTGAAGCCTTTTCACATAAGCGTCGCAGCCCAAACCTTAAGAAACGACAACTTAGGTTTCTTGCCAAACCATAATTCATACGGTGTCGTCTCAACGGATTTAGATGGTGCCCTATTTAAAGTGAATGTAGTTGTCTCTAATGTATAACCCCAAAACGATAGTGATATATCGGCAAGAGACATCATAGAACGCACCATATCCAATAAGGTACGATTACGACGTTCGGACACACCATTACGCTGTGGTGTTCCAGGCGGCGTCAGTTGTGAAACAATTCCACATTGTCTTAAGTGATCGCCAAACTCATAACTCAGATCCCCTTCGATCATATCGTAGGAATTTGATCTTCTTGTTACGATGATTCTCAACTTCACTCTGAAATTGCTTGAACTTTTCAGACGTTTCAGACTTATGCTTCATCAAGTAAATATACCCATATCTACTCAAATCATCGGTGAAGGTGAGAAAGTAATGATATCCACCATGCGCATCAACACTCATCGGGCCGCACACATCAGTATGTATGATTTCCAACAAGTCAATTGCCCGTTCCATTGTTCCGAAAAACGGGGTTTTAATCATCTTGCCCATGAGGCATGGTTCGCATGTGTCAAGTGATTCAAAATCAAGTGACTCCAAAAGTTCATCAGCATGGAGTTTCTTCATGCGCTTTACACCAACATGACCTAAGCGGCAGCGCCACAAGAAAGTGGTATTATCATTATCAACTCTACATCTTTTGGCCTCAATGTTATGAACATGTGTATCACTACGATCAAGATTCAATAAACCATTCACCTTGGGTGCATGACCATAGAAGGTATTATTCATGTAAATAGAATAACCATTATTCTTTGACTTAAATGAATAACCTTATTGCAATAAACATGATCTAATCATGTTCATGCTCAACATAGACACCAAATAACATTTATCTAGGTTCAACACTAATCTCGAAGGTAGAGGGAGCGTGCGATGGTGATGACATCAACCTTGGAAACACTTCCAACACACATCGTCACCTCACCCTTAGCTAGTCTCCGTTTATTCCGTAGCTTTTGTTTCGAGTTACCAATATTAGCAACTGAATCGGTATCTAATACCCACGTGCTACTAGGAGTACTAGTAAGGTACACATCAATAACACGTATATCAAATATACTATTGTTGAAGTTGCCAGCCTTCTTATCTACCAAGTATTTGGGGTAGTTCCACTACTAGTGACCGTTCCCCTTACAATAGAAGCACTTAGTCTCGGGTTTAGGTTCAACCTTGGGTTTCTTCACTAGAGCGGCAACTGGCTTGCCATTCATGAAGTTTCCCTTCTTGCCCTTGCCCTTCTTGAAACCAGTGGTCTTGTTAACCATCAACACTTGATGCTCCTTCTTGATTTCTACCTTCGCGGCCTTAAGCACCGCGAACAGCTCCGGGATCATCTCCATCCCTTGCATGTTATAGTTCATCACGAGGCTCCAGTAGCTTGGTGATAGTGACTGGAGAACTTTGTCAATCACTATCTTATCTGGAAGATTAACTCCCACTTGATTCAAGAGATTGTAGCATCCAGACATTCTGAGCACATGCTCACTGGCTGAGCTATTCTCCTCCATCTTGTAGGCAAAGAACTTGTCAGAGGTCTCATACCTCTCAACACGGGCATGAGCCTGAAATACCAATTTCAGCTCTTGGAATATCTCATATGTTCCATGGTGTTCAAAACGTCTTTGAAGCCCCGATTCTGAGCCGTAAAGCTTGGCGCACTAAACTATGAAGTAGTCATCAGAACGTGTCTGCCAGATGTTCACAACATCCACAGACGACGCTAGAGGGGTTGGCACACCGAGCAGTGCATCAAGGACATAAGCCTTCTGTGTAGCTGTGAGGACAATCCTCAGACTACATACCTAGTCCGCATAATTGCTTACAATATCTTTCAACTTAGTCTTTCTCTAGGAACGTATTAAAACTGGGAGCTATAGCGCGAGCTATTGATCTACAACATAAATTTGCAAAGGTAACTTAGACAATTGTTCATGATAAATGAGTTCAATTAATCATATTACCTAAGAACTCCCACTCAAATCAACATCCCTTCGGTTGTCCGAGTGTAACATGATCCAAATTCACCAACCCAAGTCCGATCATCATGTGAGATGAGGTGGTTTCAATGGTGAACATCTCCATGTTGATCATATCTACTATATGACTCGTGTTCGACCTTTCGGTCTCTTGTGTTCCAAGGCCATGTCTGTACATGCTAGGCTCGTCAAGTTTAACCCAAGTGTTCCGCATGTGCAACACTGGCTTGCACCCGTTGTATGTGAACGTAGAGTCTATCACACCCGATCATCACGTGGTGCTTCGAAACGACGAACTTTCGCAATGGTGCACACTTGGGGAGAACACAATTTTATCTTGAAATTTTAGTGAGGGATCACCTTATAATGCTACCGTCGTCCTAAGCAAAATAAGATGCATAAAAGGATTAACATCACATGCAAATCATAAGTGACATGATATGGCCATCAACTTGTGCTTTTGATCTCCATCTCCAAAGCACCGGCATGATCTCCATCGTCACCGGCATGACACCATGATCTCCATCATCGTGTCGCCATCGGGGTTGTCACGCCAACCATGCTTCTACTACTATTGCTACCGCTTAGTGATAAAGTAAAGCATTACATAGCGCTTAATGATTGACACGCATGTCATACAATAATTAAAGACAACCCTATGGCTCCTGCCGGTTGCTGTATGCATCGACATGCAAGTCGATATAAACTATTACAAACATGATCATCTCATACATCAAATATATCTCATCATGTCTTTGGCCATATCATATCACAACATACCCTGCAAAAACAAGTTAGACGTCCTCTAATTATTGTTGCATGTTTTACGTGGCTGCTATGAGTATCTAGCAAGAACGATTCTTACCTACGCAAAGCCACAACGGTAATATGCAAGTTGCTATTTAACCTTCTACAAGGACCGCCTTTGTCGACTCCGATTCAACTAAGGTGGGAGAGACAGACACCCGCCAACCATCTTTATGCAACAAAGTCACATGTCTGTCGATGGAACCGGTCTCATGTACGTGGACATGTAAAGTTGGTCCGGGCCGCTTCATCCCACAATACCGCTGAATCAAGAAAAGACCAAGGAAGGAAGCAATCTGAATATCAATGCCCACAAACTCCTTTGTGTTCTACTCGTGATGTCATCTATGCATAGACCTAGCTCTGATATCACTGTTGGGGAACGTTGCATGAGAAACAAAAAATTTCCTATGCTCACCAAGATCAATCTAGGAGATGGCCATCTACGAGAGGAGAGATTGGATCTACATACCCTTGTAGATCGCTAAGCGGAAGTGTTAAGAAACGCGGTTGATATAGCCGAACGTCTTCGCGATCCAATCACGATTCGTCCCGTGAACTCCTTATCCAAGTGCCGAACGGGCGGCACCTCCGCGTTCAACACACGTACGGCTTGATGACGCCTTCACCTCCTCGATCCAGCGAGCGATGGTGAAGTAGTACCTCGAGTCCTCCGGCAGCACGACGACGTGGTGGCGGTGGTGGTGGAGAAATCTCGACAGAGCTTCGCTAAGCACTACGGAGAAGAAGAGGGATGCGAGGGAGAGGAGAGGCAGCGCCGTGGCGTGGAGATGTGCTCAAGGGTTGCAGCTGCCCTCTCTCTACCTCTCTATATATAGGGGAAGGGAGGAGGGGGTGGCGCCCCTAGGGTTTCTCCTAGGGGGGCGGCGGCCAGGGCAGATGGGATCTCCCCTAGGGTGACTTGCCCCCCAAGCCGGGTGGAGGGAAACCCTAGAGGGGGGCGCCCCACCTCTCCTGGTCATGTGGGAAAGGGTGAGGGGGAGCGCACAGCCCCTTAGTGGGCTGGTTTGCCCCCTCCCCTTGGCCCATGGGGCCCCCCAACACTTGCCGGGGCCCCCCGAAACCCCTTTCGGTCATGCTGGTCATCACCCGATACCCCCGGAATAATTTCGGACTCCAATACCCTTCGTCCAATATATCAATCTTCACCTCCGGACCATTCCGGAGTTCCTCGTCACGTCCGGGATCTCATCCGGAACTCCGAACAACCTTCGGTAACCACCATAACAACTCAACTATACTTATATCGTTAACAAACGTTAAGTGTGTAGACCCTGCGGGTTCGAGAACTATGCAGACATGACCGAGACACCTCAACGGTCAATAACCAATAGTGGGACCTGGATGCCCATATTGGTTCCTACATATTCTTTGAAGATCTTATCGGTCAAACCTCGATGTCAAGGATTCAGCTAATCCCGTATGCAGTTCCCTTTGTCTGTCGGTATGTTACTTGCTCGAGATTCGATCGTCGGTATCTCCATACCTAGTTTAATCTCATTACCAGCAAGTCTCTTTACTCGTTCCGTAATACAAGATCCCGTGGCTAACTCATTAGTCACATTGATTGCAAGCTTCTTGTGATGTTGTATTACCGAGTGGGCCCTGCGATACCTCTCTGTCATACGGAGTGATAAATCCCAGTCTTGATCCATGCCAACTCAACAGACACCCTCGGAGATACCTGTAGAGCACCTTTATAGTCACCCAGTTATGTTGCGACGTTTGGTACACACAAGGTACTCCTCCGGTGTCAGTGAGTTGCATGATCTCATGGTCATAGGAACATAAACTTGACATGCAAAAAACGATAGCAACAAACTTGGTACGATCACATGCTACATTTATAGTTTGGGTCTTGTCCATCACATTATTCTTCTAATGATGTGATCCCGTTATCAAATGACAACTCATGTCCATGGCTAAGAAACCATAGCCATTTTTGATCCACGAGCTAGTCCGGTAGAGGCTTACTAGGGACATGTTGTTGTCTATGTATCCACACATGTATTTGAGTTTCCGATCAATACAATTCTAGCATGGATAATAAACGATTATCATGAACAGGGAAATATGATAATAACTAATTTATTATTGCCTCTGGGGCATATTTCCAACACTGCATTGTTATCATGTAGCTGGGTTACCAAAGATATCCAGACAAACATCCTCCAAGTACCAAACCACCATTATGTTATCAGTTTCTCCATGTTTATCTATAGCAGAACAATCTACAACTCATATCCTACATTTCACGTATATGAATTCAATACTCATTTCCATACTGCACACTGAACATTATTCTGCTAAATATTCACACTTCAATTCAGTGCTTGAAAATTCACAAAACACAAACAATTCAGTGCATGAAAGGACTTTTTATCGTAAGTATTAAGAATCACTTTTGCTTCGTTACCCCCCCCCCCCCCCCCCCAACACATTGACGGCTGAGATCTCCCTATACCCATTCACAATAAAGGGTAGGATAGTCTTTTCAGCCGCACAGATACGCGGCATGCGTACATATACGCGGCGTCTTTTTTTTTCTCGCGGCGCCCTCAGCTGTTTCACTTTCTTTTTAAAAGAAAAAAGAGGTGCATCTAACGTGAATCAAACTCAAGACCTCTTGATCAAAGGTGGACCACATTGAAAAACTAGGACATCCTAATGCTAATGGATATTTACTTTTTTTGTTTTCTTCTAATTCAGTTCGCGGCTGGGCCGACCCATTATTGAATCCGTCCTTTTATCATTATTTATTTTTTGTATTTTGTACTATTTCTTTTCTTTTTTAACTGTTCATCTCTTTTTTCTTTTTGGAAAAATGCGCACGCTTATAATTTTTTTTCAAAAGTTTATAAAATGTTTGCTTTTTAAAATTTTGTTCATAAAGTACAAATATTCGCATTTAAAAAAATTGTGCAGATATGTCAAAAAATTGTTCATGTCTTTCAAAATTGCTCAGAATGTCATAACACAAACATATTTTAAAAAGTGCAAACAAAATTTAGAACACGAACATTTTTTTGAAACACACAATGATATTTGAAATTTCAAGAAAAACTCAGAAAAACAAAAATTTGAAACCAATTTAATTTGAATTTCCGTGAACATTTTTTGTATTTGTGTAGAAAAAAATGAATACTTGGTTATTTTATAAATTCCAAATAAATTTTGAGAGCACGAACATTATTTGAAAATGCAGAATTGTCGAAATCATGATAACTTGGCATGGTGCTTTGGAATGGTGATACAAGGCCCTAGAATTTTTTTTGTCCATTTGAATAATGTCGAAAAAATGTACTCTGAGAGGGAACCTTCCTCCCAACTCAAAATTTTTTCATTTAAATTCATGAACATTTTCTGAAATTCACAAACTTTGTTTTCAAATTCATGAACTTTTTTCCATATCCAGGAACTCTTTCAACATTTAATTTTTTTTATAACGCTCATAATCTTGTTCAAATTCATAAAAAAATCTTTTTCCAAATTGATGAACATTTTTCAAATCGGTGAATGTTTGAACCGGACCAATAGGCACCCGACGGAAGCGATGCCGTCATCCCGTTGGGCAAGGCCTGAGCGTATTTTTTTTCTATTCTCTTTTTCCTTAATTTAATTTTTTTCCTTTTTAAACTTTATTATTCATTTTTAAACCTGTTTTAAATTTGGAAACATTATTCGAATACTAAAAACTGTTATTGTTTTCAAATATATTTTAGAAATTATAAAAATGTTTTGGAATTTAAAAAATGTTCCCATTTTTGGATTTTTTGTTCATAAATTTTTTAAATGTTTGTGTTTTAATAATGTTGATCAATTTTAGAAAAGTATGTGGTTTGAAATTTGTGTACAACATCAATATTTGGAAAATTATTAACAATTTTGGAAAAAGTGTTGATGTTTATAAAATTCTCATACATAATTTGAAATTCAAAAATTGTTGACAAATTTCAAGAAATAATTCGCATATAAGAAAATATCCGTGTTGATTGATAATGACAGAAATTGCAAATAACAAAAGTCTAGCCCTACCGGCCTACCCGAACCACCACCTTTGAACATGATGTCCTTCTTGACATGTATGAAATGACACCAAATTTTCCAGCATGTGGGCATGCTCATAGCAGGCCTCCGTACAAAAATTGAAGGAATTCAGACACCAAACGCACGCTGCGTCACGTTTGGCTAGTGTTTTGGGGTTTTATCACCGGGAAAACCCTAGAATTGCATAAAATGTCATAACTCAATGAAATTTATCATGGATGCTTGGCATGGTGATGCTAGTGTGTGGAAAAAAAAATTGGGTCCACTTTATTGATGTGAAAAAATGCATCCAAACTTGCCCTACCGGCCTACCCGAACCACCACCCTTTGAACATGGTGTGCTTCTTGCCATGCATGAAATGACACCAAATGTTTCCAACATGTGGGCATGCTCATGGCAGGCCTCCATGCAAAACTTGAAGGAATTCGGACACCGAACGCACGTTGCGTCACGTTCGGCTAGTGTTTTAGGGTTTTTTTCACCGGAAAAACCCTAGAAAATGCATAAAATGTCAGAACTCAATGAAATTTATCGTTTCAAGGAATTTGGACCTTGGAGCTTGGCCTGGCTTCAAAGGCTTCATCAGCACTTGCATCAGATGATCGGATAGTTCAGGTTCAACATAGAGAAGCCTAGCACCTTCAGTGGGAGGACTGACTGGGACGGCATGAAGCAATTCAGAGGCCGGTGCTTTGAAATGAGTATTTTCAGTCATCCAGTCCAATACCCATGAATTGACATCCTCAACATTTCCAGTGATACGCAGCGTGGCGAAGAATTGAAGAATGAGTTCTTCATTCCAATCGCAGATGTCGGTACAGAAGTTGAGTAACCCAGCGTCATGAAGAACACTGAGGACTGGGGTGAAGCAGGGCAGCGATTCCATATCCACATGAGGAATTTGCTCATGTTCAAAGATCTGGTCCTTATCAAACAACAGTGAGGAATAGAAGTTCATCTGGCTAGCAGTCTAGAAGCGCTTGCGACGAAGTCGAGCAGAGTCATAGGGATTGTAGTCAGTGAAGAATATGTGCTCATTGAAGAAATCTTCAGCATTGAACTTCTGCTTCTTGGAGTGAGGGTTCTGGGGCTTGGGCTGAAGATTTATAGTTGAAGTCTTCACAGCCTCTTGAGGTATAGCCACTGGAGCCACAGGCTGAGGAATTTCAGTAGCTGTATCAGCAGCAACCTTGGCCTCCATTTCTTCAGCACTAGCGGCTGGAACTTCTTCAGGAATAGATTGAAGTGAAGATTGAGGTCCATCAGAGCCCGTATGAATTTCTTCAGTTGGCACAGGGGACTGAGGAACTTGATGTAGTGGTGTTGTCAGAGGTGAATTGGGGTGATGACTTTCCCAAAAGTCATCATTCAGAATAGGAGTTGTAGACCCAATATCCACATCCTCATCTTTATCATCAAATTCCTCAACACCTGCCTCTTCAGCTGTGAACTGAGGCATGGGCGATGATACCAACGGAGTTGAAGTGATATTGTCCACTTCAATGTCTTCATCCAACTGCTCTGTCGAAGCAGCAGAAGGATCTTCTTCATCAGATTCACGTCGAATTGCATATTCCTCACCAAAGGGAATAATCTCCTTTGATGGCATGCTTGATATTGGAACAGCATCAATTGGGTTTTCAGTTGAGCTCGTCAAAGTCTTCACTTTCTTGGGAGCGGAAGACTCTGAGGAGGCAGATGCTTTCCTTTTCTTCACCGCAGCCTTCTCTGCGGCTTTGGTCTTCTTCGCTTCTGATGCAGAAGGAAGGACATTTTTCATCTGTGATGACTTTGCAGGAGGAGCAGATGAAATTGGTTGAATTTCTTCAGGCACAACTGATGCAGTTGCCCTGGCTTGTTCAGATTCCTCAGGCACAGTAGCAGATGTATCAACTGGCCTGGTTTGCTCTTCAGGCGCAACATTGGTGGTTGCCCTGGCATTTTCTTCAGAGACTGGAATTTCTTCATCAGCCCTGGTGCTTTCATTTTCTTCAACAGGCTGAGCAGATGTGTCAGTCTGAGGAAATTTGGATTGCGATGAAGCTGCAACATTTGGAGTGAATCCCTTTGCCATTCTGACGAATCTGACTTTGGCACCAAGCCAATCTGCACGGTATGCGTGAAATTCATCACTGAGTGCTTTGATCTCAGCCTGCATAGTCACAAGTTCTTCAGGAGACATTTTCACAACATTGTTCTTCAGAAAACGCTCCTTCTTGTACTGAGCCTTCTTCACCTGCCTGGCCTTTTCAAATTTCCATTTCTCTTCAGTAATGAAGGCCGTCAACATGTGACTTTGACCAGGAGTGAGGTTTAATTCAGGCACGCTGCGTCACGTTCGGCTAGTGTTTTGGGGTTTTATCACCGGGAAAACCCTAGAATTGCATAAAATGTCATAACTCAATGAAATTTATCATGGATGCTTGGCATGGTGATGCTAGTGTGTGGAAAAAAAATTTGGGTCCACTTTATTGATGTGAAAAAATGCATCCAAACTTGCCCTACCGGCCTACCCGAACCACCACCCTTTGAACATGGTGTGCTTCTTGCCATGCATGAAATGACACCAAATGTTTCCAGCATGTGGGCATGCTCATGGCAGGCCTCCATGCAAAACTTGAAGGAATTCGGACACCGAACGCACGTTGCGTCACGTTCGGCTAGTGTTTTAGGGTTTTTTTCACCGGAAAAACCCTAGAAAATGCATAAAATGTCAGAACTCAATGAAATTTATCATGAATGCTTGGCATGATGATGCTAGTGTGTGGAAAAAATTTGGGTCCATTTATTGTTGGGCGAAAAAAGTTGATCCAGACTTACGCTACCGGCCTACCCGAACCACCACCTTTAAACATGGTGTGCTTCTTGCCATGTACGAAATGACTCCAAATTTTGCCGGCGGACTCATGGCAGGCCTCCATTAAAAATTTGAAGGAATTCGGACACTGAACGCATATTGTGTCTCGTTCGGCTAGTTTTTAGGATTTTTTCACCGAGCATAACCCTAGAAAATGCATAAAATATCAGAACTCAATGAAATTTACCATGGATGCTTGGCATGGTGATGCTAGTGTGTCAAAAAATTGGGCCCATTATATTGATGTGAGCAGTTTTTTAAAAAGAAAAAGAACAAAAAAGGAAAAAAACCGAAAAACAACAAGAATGAAAAAGAAACAAAAAACAAACAATAAACCGGTCGTTGATTGATATATTTTCATTTTCATTTTTATGTTTAATAGATATTAAGAAGTTTTAAAATGTTCAATTTTTTTATGTGAGCATGTTTCTATTTAAAAGAAATTTTTTTAAACAAACAATTTTTCTATTTAATAGATGTTCAAAAATTTAAATATATTGATGTGATCATTTCTCTATTTAAACAATTTTTTGACATATCTGTACATTTTTTTGTAAATGTGAATATTTGTACTTTATGTACAAAATTTTAAAAAGCAATTTTTTTTTGAAATTTTGAACAAAATTTATAAGTGTGGCCATTTTTTGAAAAAGAAAAAAGGAACGAAAAAAGAAAAAGGAAAAAAGAAAAAAAATAGTGATAAAAGGACTGGTTCATCATTGGGCCAGCCCAGCCATGAACCGAGGTAGAAGAAAACAAAAAAAATATATGTAAATTGGCACAATCATTAGGATGTCCTAATTCGTTAGAGTGGTTCTGCTTAGATCAAGAGGTCTTGAGTTTGATTCACGTCGCCTGCACTATTTTTTGAAGTTTGATAAAAAGTGGGTACAATGCCTCGTATATGTCACATATACAGATGGGTATACGGTTTGTGGAGGGGGTGGGGGTACCGAAGCAGCCTCGTTCAGAATTCAATCGATTCAGCTTAGGCAATTAGGCACCGTTATTTTCAACTACTCCATTACTCAATGGATAGAGATCAAATAAAAGTGAGTAACATCGAGAAGCAAAATCTCCTGTGTGTATGAAAATGTCCAAACCAAGATTAAGAGGGGAGAGCTAATATCACCTCAATGCATGAAATTGTCCACACTTAGAATAAAAGCGGAGGGCCTTAGTAATTGAAGGCTTGAAGCATTTGATAGTAAGAGGAAGCATGTCGTCTTCTGATCATGTGATAGGGGACGCACTACGCTCACAAAGACATGGATGCTGCTGGGGTCAACGTCGTCTTTGGCCGCGAAGGCCTCCGCGTCTGCCAGGTCGAGGAGAAACGCCAAAGTACAACGCATCACGTGCACAGCTCCAAGCCTCCGATCACAGCCGCTCGCGTCTCCTACTGGATCCAAGCTCAGGTCGAGCTGTTGCCACTCTCTGCTTGCGCCTCCGTCGCCTCCTTGCCTCCCCGTAGCATCCCACCAGAACCGTTCGTCAATGCGAGGCCATCCGGGACGCAAGGGTGGAACCACCACCAAAATCCCACACCCCACTGGAAACTGCAACCCCATCCAATACCACCATCGGCAGGGACACCAGAGATCCCAACGGCGGCGGCGTACAGGCGAGATGGAGAACACACTCGTACCGCCATATCCAATGGCAAGGACAATGGCAGGACGCAGAATAACCCAGCCCTCAGCGACGACCACCCCAAACCCCTCCCCAGCCCGCCTCTCCCCTCTGTGGGGTGTGGATAGCCGGGCAAACATGGCTGCTCGACACAGCTGCCGCCCGCCAGACTGCCACGCCGCAATGGTTGGACCCAGCCTTCCCTCAACGACACCCCCGACCCGCACGCCCACACTGCTGACCACAGTGGCTAGATTATGCAAGCCTGAGCAGCAGCGAATATTCGGCTAGTTTTGCCTACACGTCGCAATTCATTGGCTCTCATCCACGATTCTCGGCTGACAAGATCTGGCAAGCCATGCTGAGCCGAAGTGCAAACTTTTCTCTTGGCTCATCCTTCACAACAGGATCTTCACGGCCGACCGTCTGGCGGTCCGCACGACCCCGTGTGTCAGCTCTGCCTTAGGGCCCCGAAGACTGCCTCCCACCACTATCTGGACTGCCCATTCAATTCGGTAATCTGCCTGCTGGTCCGCCATGACATTTTCCCTCGGTAATGGCATCCAACTCACCCTCGGTGTACGCATGGTGGAAGGGATGTGTGCTTCATTTGGATGATAGTCAAAGGAGGCGCCTCAGCGGCTACCTAATCTACATCATGTGGAATGCCTGGAAAGGACAAAACCGCCGCATTTCAACGGCACGCGTATGGCGTACATCGAGGTGGTTCATCTCACCTACGAGGACATCAAGCAGACGGAAATGGCCTTTCGACCAAGAGTATACCACAACCAGGAGTAGTTCGCATGCGGGGTTAGGGTGTGATTTGTGGGGTTTCCGGCATATACCCATTCTTTCCAAAACATGCCAAAATGTACATATTTCCCTCTTCTTAACGAAAAGGCAGCGCTCCTGTTGGTTGCTAAAAAAAAAAACTGCTGACCAAAAGGACCCACCCAGCGGACAACCTGGTCAAAGTCGAGATCAGCCATGGAAATCAATCGATGTAATCGACCCTGGGAGCGCTCCAATCCCAGGAACCTTAGTGAATTAAAGGATGCGCGGGCAAAAGAGAAGTCCCGATGGTAACTCATAATCAAAAGGAATGGACAATAAGTACTAAGAGAATCTATTCCACTTTTCTAATCTAACCTACACAATGCTGGTATATTTCCTACAGTCCTATTCCTAGTTATTTCGTTTCAGATTACTGAGAAGCCATCATCCTGAAGTTCTACTAATAGACAATTGTAAAATGCTTTGTATAGCTCATTAGTTATCATCAGTGTCAATGTTGCAGGTCGCTGCAAATGCAATGTTCACCAAATGAAAACTAACTTCAATATAATAACTACATGGAGGGCTTCCATGTCATAACCCCGGTGAATGGTGATTTATGAATTAGCTAGTTAGGGTCTCCTAATTTATTAACGTAGATATCTGATATCTCAACTTAGCAGATTTTATAGTTTGTACTTTATGTGACATCTCATTCTTGCAGAAAACTTGCATATAGATTGACCGGTGAGCTAGAAATTATCTTGTTAGGCATAGGATCTGATATCTCAATTTACCTGATTTTACATTTTGTAACCACATGATATTCCATGTTCCAATGACATGATTCTAGAAATCCACAGAAATAACACTTCTTTATGGCACAAGCAAACAATTTTTCAACCTTCCATCCACAATTCCACATAGCCTATGTTATCAGCTTGACTAAGGAAACCATATCTAAAATTACTTGATCAAGATGGATCTAAATATGAGTTGATAAAGCGGTCAGAAGAGGAGATTTTTGCACAAAAATGAAGATCTTACCTCTCCAGCGAGGTTTTCACTATTCGTCACTACTTTATGCCACAAATCTGGCATACTTT
Organism: Thinopyrum elongatum; assembly: GCA_011799875.1. NCBI lineage: Eukaryota > Viridiplantae > Streptophyta > Magnoliopsida > Poales > Poaceae > Thinopyrum > Thinopyrum elongatum. The sequence goes on from CM022298.1 coordinate 606,181,039, forward strand.
TATCCTATGCTGGTGCAGGGAAAGGATATATTTCCCTCTTTACTACATTTCCTTCACATCACCACAAAGCATAAAATAATTAGTGCATGTCCAATATAAATTCACCTTTGTGCTCAAAAGTAGTTTCGTCTGCACTTTCTTTTTTAGGTACACAGAAGGGAGTTAGCACTGAAGTTATAAATATCTCAAAGTTATGTCTTTGTGGCTAAGTTGAGTCCCTTTTTTGCTTGGCATGCTGATTTGTCATGATACATAATTAGGAACTAAATTACAGGAAACAAATACAATTGTGTGGTTTAGGTAAGCAAAAATATACAACCAAACTAAGCCTAGTAGCAGCAGATATTAATCATGGCTCAACGAAATAATTCTTAAAGATAATCTCTTAATTATCAGAAACATTTTAGACACTATAGTGTGGTTCTGTATTTTTTAGATAGATAGAGCGCCCGCCTGGTTCCATTAATCAGTGAAACCAAACACAAGGTTCGAACAAGAGTAGGATTCACAAAGTCAAGCGTAGGCGGAAAGTAAATGATAGCAGGTTACCAGACCGAGAAAGATAACTAAGGAGATGTCAATTGGGGCATAAGCAGGTCAGCAAAGGTCAACATCTTCACTCCCGCATAGTCTGCCCGTTTGATTCTCTGTTCCTCGCCACCTAGCCACAACACTGCAGGCAAAACAAACCGACCGAGAGAATCAGGAACACAAGATCCACAACCACCATTGTATCCCAAGACGAACAATCCTACCATAACAAAAGCCCGTGGGTAACGCAACGGCAACACAGCAACACTGACCCAACCCAATGTGAATCACCATAGAAGGAAAGGCCAAAAACACATACCTCGCCGGGCAAAGACCGGCAAAGGAGCAGCCGAACTCGAATCATCTAATGACTTCCTTCATGATTTCTATTTTGTACAATAAATTGAGAGCACTTGGTTTAGTAGATAGAATGGATAGTTAATATCCTAAAATCAAGGTCTTTATGACATTGGGGTATTTTCTTCAATTAGTTAGTTGCCTGTTGCCCCTAAAAAACTTTTAGTTATCCAAGTCCCCAGAAAAGAAAAATCACCAGCTTTTTTGCCAACGCCCTGGAATCTTGCAGTCGAGCGTCTCCCTGACAGTCATTTCAGGGACATGAAGATCATACTGACCAATGTAAGATGCTGTCTTTTCTGGAGCAAAATTTTGCAGCTTGACACCATTGTAGTCAAGTTCTCGTGTTACCTACGCACGCACACATACATACATAGTAACGTACATACTTAAATCCCTCCTAATCTCCCATACACGCCCCCTGAATTTCGATGTGGAACCCGAGGTAATAACAAACCAAAAGATGCCACGTCACCCCATGAGTTAATACGGTAGCAAAGCTCATCATAGAGTCGGCAGCGATAGGAAGTTCTATCCTGTGCTGTTCTTCTTCTAGTTTTTTCTCTTCGGAAGACTCTCCCTGGTTGATGGTATCTTTCGACATTTATATTCCAAAAACGTGATCTATTAAAATCCAGATAGCACAATGGTGAGCAGAGTCTCAACTCGAATTCCGGCGAATATCGTTCACTCTGTAGCGAGTTTTACAGTCTGGTGTTCATCATCGTCGGCTGATCTCTCAGCTAGTAACTTCTTCACCTTGGCATCATCAAGGTAGTGCTGGTAGATGTAGGACAAGAACCCCGTCCATCCGGTCGCCGAGGAAGATGACGGCGATGATGGGCGACAGCGGCAACCCCACGGTGCTGATCACGTTGGTGAAGAGCGATGACACCGCGGCGACAAGCCCCATCAGGCCCATGGTGGTCAGCTGCCACGATATAGCCGTCCAGGCCAGCGTCATCCCGTAGGCCACCCTACACTAATAATTAAGTGTAGTACTGTCGCATGTTTGTAATATTCAATCTGTTCGACCGAGTGCCTCCTAATCCACAAAATATTCAATCTGTTCGACCAAGGGCTTGCATATCACATCCCCTAATTTGATATTCTTATTTTCTGTCCCAAAGATGAGCCTTTTTCATGTCACCTCTATGCTCTCAGCCCTGGATTGTTAAAATATCTATCATTTGAGAGGACAAATTACAATGTTTGTTGTGATTACCTGAGCATGAAATTATATGTTTTTTTCCTGGTCCGAAGTTATCTGCTTTCTCAATTCCATCAACTCAAATGTCTAGCTTGTGGGTATTGATCAAACGTCGGGTTCTTGCCAAGTCACTACCATTAAAGCACAATGAAGCATTTCAACACTTCAATAATACTCCCTCCGTTCCAAAATTATTGTTGTGGTTTTAGTTCAAATTTGAACTAAAACCACGACAATAATTTTAGAACAGAGCGAGTATTTTATGGTTTGACATTTTTGGCTGCCTAGAAATGAAGTCATTGATCCAGCATCCTACCACTGACTGACCCAGGACTTGTGTCATGTTTGTAGGGCAGTAATGGAGGATGGATCGTATGAATCGCCAAGACGCAGCAAGTTTCTGTCTCTATTGGCTGGCATCAACAATGGAAGGTCATCATGTTTCTGTTGGTCTGCTCCAAGACACAGCAAGTTTCTGTTTATATTGGTTGGCATCAACAATGGAAGGTCATCGTGTTTCTGTTGGTTTGCGCCAAGACGTGGCAATGGAGGATCCATTTTAGTTTTTGTAACAGATCCTCTAGTGTAGTGTTGGGTTTGTATACTGGGAGCAAATTTATTTTGCTTTCATGATGAAGCAGGAGGGTTGAGGCCTAAAAATTTACCTCTTGTGGTCATGTAGTAGCTGGCTAGTAGAAAGAAACAAGTTGTCTTTGAGAAATCCTTTCTGGTATTGGATTTGATGGGGACAAAAATAGCAATCAAGAACACAAGCTGGGACCTGTCAAAATCTATGCCTTTTTCTCTGTTAATCCATGGGATGTTCTCTTCTTCAATGTGTGCTTGATGATGTGGTCTCTATAAGAGCGAGAGGTGTATGTATTTTGGAATTTGAAAAAACCTTCCTTCAAACTGTCTTGGTTTTGAATCAGTTGTAATTTTTGAACATGTCTTCGATCGAGTGCCGAGTTCCCAATAGAGAAGTATTGTGATGTTGGGCAAAGTAAGTTGATCTTGGTTGAGTTGCCCGTATCCTAGGGAGAATAGTGAAGGAAAAGATATATCTCGAAATACATCATATACTTATCAACACAAATGACTTGAAAATTTTACTAGGGTGGTTGTGGTTTGATAACAGACCTTTCACGATAATAATGTCATAACGTGGTAGGGTAATTAGTCTTATGTGATTAGATTTTTTTTTTCAAATAAGGTACCTTTCCTTTACAATAATATATCAAACACTCCAGGGTTTCACAATAATATATCATATTGTGGTACGGACCTTTTCAGGAAAAGAAAATCTTTTAGTTAAGCAACACCAGACTAGCGTTACAACGGAATTGGAATAGCACCTGCATGCACGAACGAACCATGTCCACTACAAGGGCCTTGCTAGCCGCTGCAGCCCACAACTAACATGCATTGGCCCTGTTCAGAATTTGGAGAGAAGGCAATGGGGGTGGAGTGGCATGGATGGGTTTAGTCCCACCTCGCCTAGGGAGAAAGTTTTGGACCAATATATAAGGGAACCTTTCATGTCCCTTTGGATGAGGTGGACAGAGAGGACTATGCTACATGTAAAGCGCGTGCGCTCGCGAATATTGCCTTGGGTTAAACTTGTTTGGGAATCATATTATGGGTTAAACTTGTTTGGGAATCATATTACCTACCGTGACCCATCAGCGCGCTAGTGGCGGCGCTCCCCTCCCTGTCCCCGGCGGCGGCGTACTCACGGCGCTCAGTCGATCTAGCTTCTTCCTGATGTAACCTACTAAATGGTCCTCTGCTACGTGTGTGCTAGTATTATGTATTCGATCTGCTAATTCGTGCAACTTTCGTTTGTAGATTGCATCAAGGTCATCACCTTCTCATCATTTAGTATCTCCGTGGGTTGATACATTACACTGGCTGTTTATGAGCAGACTAATCTACCGATCCTCCCGCGCGCATGGTTAATCCAATGTATTTAGTATCTCGGTGGGTTGATACATTACATTGGCCCTTGATGAGCAGACTAATCTACCGACCTTTCCACACGCATGTTTAATCCAGTGTATAAATTGATGTTGCTCCTACCTGTTGAGGTCGCCCTTCTCTTGATTCCACTACTTGCCTGATTTGGTTGGCTTCTGCCTCTTCATTCGTGAGAGAGTTCAGAATGTATAGATTTTTGTTCTCCTGATTGAGTGATTGTACGTCTTTCACGCAGGAAAAGCGGAGGCCGACTGCAGCATCCCTACGCGAGGTTCACCCATGGCTCCTAGGTAGATTAGCATGTTTCCTGGTGATTAATTGTGCTCCTTTCTTTTATGTATGCATCAGGTACATCTTATGCTCTTCTCTCCATAATTTGTTTTTTTTCCGACCCGGTATATCTGGCAAATATGCAGAATGTAACATCCCCAGGTTACCCCACTCTGGTTAAGCTACTTAACCTGCCATGTCATCATGATAACTCTAATAAAATTTCATTAGAAAATATTTCAACTAAAAATTCAAATTACAATTGGGAGTCAAATAAATATTTCTTCTAACAATCAAACTAAAATGTACATGATGTTGCAAATAATCCAGGAACATTTATAAAATCATCATCAATAAGGCTGGAGCTAGATAAGTGACTCTAACAAGATGAAACAGCCCCAAATCAGATTATTAAAATCCATTCAAATTCATTTCAAATTCAAATGGATTCCAACTTTGTCCAAAACAGTTTTTGGAGAAGGGTAATATTGCATCACATTAATTGGACCAACTTTCACATTTTACAAAAAGGCAAAAGAGACCTAACTAATTCAAAACAGAAAAGGTTAAAAGAAAAAGGAAACAGAAATCAGTAAAGAATAAAAACGGGACACTGTGCAATGGGCCTTAGTGCACAGTGCCCCGGACACGGCCGCGCTGGCCCAGCCCACCTCCCTCACCTGCTCCCCTCCTGCGTGTCACCGCCGCCATGGCCACGCTCGCCGCACCGCTCGCGGCTCGCCACCGCGACGAGGCAGGAGACTGGAGGGGAAAAGGGCGACGCCCGAGCCATTCCCCCTGGTCCTCCTCGACCACTCCTCCCATCTCCCCTCGCCTTCTCCTCCTCTCCCCATCGGAGCCCGAGCATGCTCGCCGCCGTGCCTCGCCGATTGCCGCGGCCACCGATGCCTGCTCCACTCTCCGAGGTGTCCAGAGGATTCGCCGGGGTCGACTCCTTCGTCTGGTGCCCGCAGTCGGAGCAGGGAGGCACTGCATCCACCGAACACCGCTGCCCCCTTTTCGTCTCTGTCTCCGGTGCCTGCCGGCGACCTCGAGTCCTCTGCTGCTACTAAACCGCTCGCCGAGCCACCGTGAGCACCTACGTAAGCTTCTCCCTCCTCTCTCTCCTTCCTGAGCTCATTCCCGAGCTCTAATCACCATCGCCATCATCGCCTGAGCCCTGCTCCGCTGGCGAGCTCGTAGCCGTCGCGCTCGGCCTCGGCAAGCCTAGCCATGGCCTCCATCAAGTTCCTGGAGGCCCGTAGAGCTCGCCAGCGCCGTCTGTTAGCTCGAACGCCACCCGTAGCATAGGTTTCGTCGATGCCCGACTCCAGCCGTCCGCCGCGGCTCGAAGCCGGCGAGATTCCGGCCACCTCCGGCCCGGAGACCACCGCCGTTGGGTGCGCGCTGCACGGCCCGTTCGAAAGCACCCAAGCACGCTCGAAACCGAGCCCCGTAGCCGTTTTCCGACGAGCTCCGGCGAACTTCCGCCGCTGGAGAGGTCGCCGGAGCCTCGCCGCCGGCCATTCCGACGTGGCGCCTGCGTGGCCTCCTCTGAGAGGCTGACGGGTGGGCCCGGTGAGGTCCCGTTGACCAGTTGACCTGGTCAACGCGAATTACTGTTCAACCCAGTCACTGACATACGGGCCCCACCGTGTAATTAGATTAACTAAAACGTTTTTATAATTAAAAGTTAATTAGTTAGATAACTAGACACTGACAAGTGGGGCCCGTCCCCTAATTAACCCTGGAATTAAAATTAACCCACTGTTAAAAATAACTGAGGCTGACATGTGGGTCCCACTGGACCCACATGTCATATTTGACCAGTCAGCGCCACTGTTGCATGCTGACGTCATCCTCACGCAATGCTGACATCATCAGGCACTATTCTGGATAATGTTGAGTTTATTAAATAAATAAATTCCAGAAATTCAAATAAACTTTGAAAATTAATAACTTTTAAACCGTAGCTCGGGTCGAAAAAGTTAAAACATGAAAGTTGCTCAGAACGACGAGCCGAGTCTGATCGTGTCGTCTGTTTCTCCATCGGAACCCCCTACGTAGAAGAACTCGTAACTCCGGACCCGTATCCGGCAGATGAATAGTGCACACACCCTGGTTATTAAATCCCAGAATAATTCTAAAAATAACTAAAATGACTTAGATGCATAATTAGGCAACCCTGCACTGCATCATAGCATCACACGCACCGTATTGCATTTGTTTGCATTATGTTTACCTGTTTCTTCTCCCTCTTCTCTCTCGGTAGACCCCGACGTTGACGTAGCTCCCGAGGCAGACGCCGCACAGGAGTACGACTACGTCCCCGACGGTACCACTGAAGACCTTGTCCTTGCCCCAGAGCAAACAGGCAAGCACCCCCATTTTGAGCATGCCTATATCGCCTATTCCCTTCTCTCTTATGCTTGCATTAGAACTGCTACTGCTACTGTTTTCCTATATCTGCTGCATAGCCTGATTATTGTACCCTGCTTTGTTACCTTACTGGTTATCCTAGACTGCTTAGTATAGGCTGGGTAGAGACACGAAAGAGACCCCCACTTGATCCCGACTGCCCTGCTGGATATCAGAAGACCCGATCATCGGGATTGAAGACCAGACCCTGTCACCGCACATCACTTCTCCCTATGTTGCTCGACACTGCTGGGTTACCGTCGAGTGCCGAGGGTGATACCTCGTCAGCACTTGTGATGTTAACCTTGTAGGTTAGTTACTCGGTCGTGGTAAGCGAGGGTGATTCCTCCTACACCACCCCCGATAACGACATCGTCGCGCAACTCCTCGAGTGTGGACCTCGAGGGTGATTCCTCCTTCGTTCACCTTGATGATAACATCGAGCGGGAATTCCATCGAGGGTGATTCCTCAGGGTTCCCTTCGGTGCCAGACACACAGTTACTGTTGATGAGTGGACTTGCACTAAACCATGATAATAAAGACGGGTCGGCCCTGAGGGGTACCCGCGCGAGCTTAACGCGAAGTGATGTGGAGTCAGGTTGACCTGGATGGTGCCCGCGAGATAACTACGAGGCGTGGCCGGGCATTCTTAGCCCTTGCCGCAAGTCCTCGAGACGGGGCGACGGGGTCACATCGATCGTGAGTCTCTGCTCGTTTCCGCGCGTTCCTAATCCACTATGGTTTGGATATTTGATCCGAGGGGCCTCTGGCCCGATAGCACTAACCATCACGTGGGCATAGTATGGGCGTTCTGCGTCGTATACTTCAGCCGAAGCTTAATAGACGTCAGCAACTGAGCGGCACACGCTGGGTTGGACTGGGAACGCAACCGCGCTTGTATTAAGGGGTTGCTAGGTCTGCTCACCGGCGGTGTACGCAACGTGCAGGAGCGTCCGGGGCGATGGCCCAAGACCCCTGGGGGCATAGGTTAGTCCGGCGTGCTGACCTCTCTGTTAAGTATTTGGTCGGGTTGCGGCGTGTTGCTTAGCCGAGGCCGGGCATGACCCAGAAAAGTGTGTCCGGCCGAAGTTAAGCGAGCGTGGTGGGTAAGTTGGTGCACCCCTGCAGGGAAGAAACTTCTATCGATAGCCTGTCCTACGGTAACGGACACTCGGAGTTGTATCCCGATCGGTACAACTAGAACATGTGATGAGAACTGGATAGTACGGCTCTGGGATTGCTTTCTCGCAGGGAGTCGAGAAAGGATCTCAGGTCGAGGTTGATGATACTACTACTACTACTTTATATTATGTTCATCTGTTCTCGTCTATTGCTGCAAGACTGTCGAAGATTGTTGAATATGCTAGTCTTCGATAGGACTAGGCTTCCCCCTCTATTCTGGCATTTCTGCAGCCCAGTCCTCATATATAGCCATCCCTTTGAAAATGATGCATATGTAGTGTAGATCCTTGATTGCTGAGTACTTCGGATGAGTACTCACGTTTGCTTTATTTTCTTTTTCCCCCATATTCCCTTTTGATGCCAACAGACGACGGAGCCCCTGAGCCAGATGCCCCAGCCGACGACCAGTACTACTACCCGCCTAGCGAGTACTACTACTATGAGGAGCCGACTGACGACCATGAGTAGGATCGGAGGGTCCAGGGCAGGAGGCCTACGCCTTTCGATCGTAGTATTTTATTTTACCCCGCCTCTGTGAAGGCTTATCTCTCTCTCTCTTTATAATATATCTGTACCCAGATATCTAATGCTTCCGCTGACGCTTGTATGCCATCGAGCTATGTATTCGAGCCCTCGAGGCCCTGGCTTGTAATATTAAGCTTGTATGACTTTATTTATGTTTTAGAGTTGTGTTGTGATATCTTCAAGTGAGTCCTTAGGCTTGATCGTGCGCATTTGCATGTATGATTAGTGCACGATTAAGCCGGGGTCGTCACAGGTTGGTATCAGAGCCGACTGCCTCTAGGTATCCCTCTTCCCAATTCCTTGGCCGAAGTTGAGTCTAGTGGTCAAAAACTATTTTACTAACTTAGCTGTGTGGCTTACGGGCCCACGTCGCCAACTGGGTGGTATTAGGATCTTTTATTCCTCGTCTTTACTCTGGGACTCTGATTTCTCTTCTATTCGGGTTAAAGATTTTACTAACTCCGACATTAGGATCTCGTAACCGTTTTCTCCCGGAGAGCCCCCTCATTCCAGAAGATGGCGTGTCATCATCAGAAGACTCCGAAGATACTTCCCGAAGTTTTCCGAGACCCCTTTACCCACTGCTTTTGCTGTTGACTAACACCGATAATCTCCGTGGTTATTTACACATCCTTGCCGTTATATCATCATGGCCAGCCAATCATGCCTGTACGAGGTACCCCGTAATACTCCTTGTTAAACCGGGAATCCTTTGAACCTACTGCTGTGCAGCTTCTTTCGCACTGCGGTTAATTACTCACAGTACCGGGGATCCGATCATCCCCATTTGTTCCTGTGATTGCTAGAACACTTGAAATATCATCTTATCTTCCGAGAATCCCATGCATTCTACTACTACTGAAATTCTTGCTAGCTTATATTATGGTTAGCTCCATATGTCAAGTAATTGTTGTTGATATCCCTTGTCATTATCATTTCGATCCCATTGATTCAACACGTGTGCAAATACTTGCAATCATCAGTTCTTCCCTACTAATTCATCCTTCTGGCTCAGACATCATATCGGAGATGAGCTGGAACTCGGCCAGTCAAGTTGCAAATGGTTGCCCATCTAGTTCTATCCAACTTACTCATCCTTTGATTAAAGCTTCTGCTTCTGATCCTTCGTCTTGAGAATCGTAACCCCTTTGTGCTTAAGCGCCGAATTATTGTGGTGTTTCTATAATCCGATGCCTTTGCATCCCTTCTTCATCTGATTGATTGCCGATACTCACAATCTTGTCTTTTGCGGTCCGCCAGATCTTTTGGTGGAACATTATCTGATAGTGTCCTCCATATTCCATAACCTTGATAGTTATCCCCCGTTACCCAATACCTTCGATACATTGTATCACCCGCTTTGATTCCGATACTCTGCTTTCAGTTCGCATCCCTTGCTTTGGCATCTGGTTGTATAGATTCGTAAAATGTCCCGATGGGTTGAACCTATGCTTTCCCTAATTCGTGTGAACTCGAAGGTTATGCGAGTCATACTCCTCTGGTGCTTCACCAGATAAATTCTCAGCACTACAATTTCTTTGAAAACGAGAAGTGAATGAAAGGTTGTGCATTGAAGAAGTGGGAGTCGAGCTTGAACCTTCGTGTTCATGCTCATGGACCCGATGTAGAACTTATCATGGAAGCTGCTCGTAAAAAAATAATTATTCCCCTGGTACAAGTTCATCTTGTATCTAAGAATTGATCCTTTGCAAACATGGTTCCAACCATATTTCCTCTTTGGGTTCATTTCTCGGATAAGTTAAAATACTTGTCCTCTGCAGATCATTTTCCCCGTCCAACCTCTGCTCCGACTTACCTTCCGGTGTTACCCCTAGTACTTGTTACTGGGAAGTCTAACACCCCATCACAACATTCCTAGCCGGATCAGCTATATCCCTATCGTGCTAACTTTTAACTGTGCTACCTGGCCCTTCATCCCGGAGCACAATTTTCGACGATGAGTTAAGCTCACGCCGGCCTTCCTCATCTTGTCATATCACCTCAAACAACAAGCTTGATTTCGAGCTTGTGTCGTATCCATGGATCCAATAATCTTTCGCCTCGGCATTCCTTTCTCTTGATGTCATCGCTGACCGATTACATCTTCTTGAAACCTCTCAACAAATGTGTCGTGATCAACGTCAACATATTGGCTTCTTCAGAGATGTCAACTGAAATTCATGGTTAGTAATACCATCTTTGCCCTCGATGAATTGTGATATCATCGATGTCATCCTTGACTTTCGACCAACACAAACCTGGTCGTGTATGGTTATTCCTTACGTCCCGAGATACCCTTGTAAATGTTTTTCGGTACCTCTGGATATCTTCGAACCCAATCTATTACTTGACACGATATCATTGTCGCAACGAAGCATGACTGTGGACTTCCGAATATCAACAAGAACATTGGAGGCACATTGCCAAATGCTTCTGGATCTATTATCCGGACACCGTTGTGCGGGTAACATCCTGATTTCTCCCTCGCCCTTTATCTAAATGGTTTTGTACTGGCTGAACTGTTCAGGTATATCGTGTTCTACTTTTCCCTGGAATGGATATACCCCTAATTCTTGTGTATAGGCACATCTATCATTTTCATTGGTCTGTTGAATCCGATAATTTCATTTTCCTTTCCATTGTTTTGTTTAACCTTTCCTGTAATCTAATTGTCTGGGCAGAGATAAATTCTCTGCTTATGAAAGCAAATCGGTCTACAACTACGCCAGTGAAACCCTGTTACTATTGTTGATGACATTCCGGTAGCCACCGATGGACGAGAACTTTGCCTATTGGTCCGCCTCGTTCAACGAGCAGGAAAAGGGTTCTCTTCGTCCCTCGCCCTTGGTACCGATGTTGCCACCGACATAACTGACAGGCTACCCTCTGGCATACCTTGTTATCGAGACCGGTAAGATGTCACCGATCTCCCTACTTTTGATCGACACCCCACCACAGTTCCACAGGATCGGAACCTGACTCTCCTGTATATTCTTGATTCCAAGGTATTCTTTGATTTTGACTATGTGAGTTATCCCGAGTCACCCCTCGAGAGATGATCTACCCTCGATACCCTGAACCCCTGTTCACACTTTGTTCAGGTATCGATTGAAAGTCCATTCGATTGAAATTTCTTATTGTACCTTCATACTTGCTCTCGATATTTCCTAAGTTTCAACTCGAGAAAAACTTTTGCCGCATTCCCTAAATTGTCCACCAGCTAAACGGTCCTATGAGAATCAGTTCTTTCGAAGTTACTCTTTACTTCCCTACTTAAATCTCGGGACGAGATTTCTTGTAGTGGAGGAGACTTGTAACATCCCCAGGTTACCCCACTCTGGTTAAGCTACTTAACCTGCCATGTCATCATGATCACTCTAATAAAATTTCATTAGAAAATATTTCAACTAAAAATTCAAATTACAATTGGGAGTCAAATAAATATTTCTTCTAACAATCAAACTAAAATGTACATGATGTTGCAAATAATCCAGGAACATTTATAAAATCATCATCAATAAGGCTGGAGTTAGATAAGTGACTCTAACAAGATGAAACAGCCCCAAATCAGATTATTAAAATCCATTCAAATTCATTTCAAATTCAAATGGATTCCAACTCTGTCCAAAACAGTTTTTGGAGAAGGGTAATATTGCATCACATTAATTGGACCAACTTTCACATTTTACAAAAAGGCAAAAGAGACCTAACTAATTCAAAACAGAAAAGGTTAAAAGAAAAAGGAAACAGAAATCAGTAAAGAATAAAAACGGGACACTGTGCACTGGGCCTTAGTGCACAGTGCCCCGGACACGGCCGCGCTGGCCCAGCCCACCTCCCTCACCTGCTCCCCTCCTGCGTGTCACCGCCGCCATGGCCACGCTCGCCGCACCGCTCGCGGCTCGCCACCGCGACGAGGCAGGAGACTGGAGGGGATAAGGGCGACGCCCGAGCCATTCCCCCTGGTCCTCCTCGACCACTCCTCCCATCTCCCCTCGCCTTCTCCTCCTCTCCCCATCGGAGCCCGAGCGTGCTCGCCGCCGTGCCTCGCCGATTGCCGCGGCCACCGACGCCTGCTCCACTCTCCGAGGTGTCCAGAGGATTCGCCGGGGTCGGCTCCTTCGTCTGGTGCCCGCAGTCGGAGCAGGGAGGCACTGCATCCACCGAACACCGCTGCCCCCTTTTCGTCTCTGTCTCCGGTGCCCGCCGGCGACCTCGAGTCCTCTGCTGCTACTAAACCCCTCGCCGAGCCACCGTGAGCTCCTACGTAAGCTTCTCCCTCCTCTCTCTCCTTCCTGAGCTCGTTCCCGAGCTCTAATCACCATCGCCGTCATCGCCTGAGCCCTGCTCCGCCGGCGAGCTCGTAGCCGTCGCGCTCGGCCTCGGCAAGCCTAGCCATGGCCTCCATCAAGTTCCTGGAGGCCCGTAGAGCTCGCCAGCGCCGTCCGTTAGCTCGAACGCCACCCGTAGCATAGGTTTCGTCGATGCCCGACTCCAGCCGTCCGCCGCGGCTCGAAACCGGCGAGATTCCGGCCACCTCCGGCCCAGAGACCACCGCCGTTAGGTGCGCGCTGCACGGCCCGTTCGAAAGCACCCAAGCACGCTCGAAACCGAGCCCCGTAGCCGTTTTCCGACGAGCTCCGGCGAACTTCCGCCGCTGGAGAGGTCGCCGGAGCCTCGCCGCCGGCCATTCCGATGTGGCGCCCGCGTGGCCTCCTCTGAGAGGCTGACGGGTGGGCCCGGTGAGGTCCCGTTGACCAGTTGCCCTGGTCAACACGAATTACTGTTCAACCCAGTCACTGACATACGGGCCCCACCGTGTAATTAGATTAACTAAAACGTTTTTATAATTAAAAGTTAATTAGTTAGATAACTAGACACTGACAAGTGGGGCCCGTCCCCTAATTAACCCTGGAATTAAAATTAACCCACTGTTAAAAATAACAGAGGCTGACATGTGGGTCCCACTGGACCCACATGTCATATTTGACCAGTCAGCGCCACTGTTGCATGCTGACGTCATCCTCACGCAATGCTGACATCATCAGGCACTATTCTGGATAATGTTGAGTTTATTAAATAAATAAATTCCAGAAATTCAAATAAACTTTGAAAATTAATAACTTTTAAACCGTAGCTCGGGTCGAAAAAGTTAAAACATGAAAGTTGCTCAGAACGACGAGCCGAGTTTGATCGTGTCGTCTGTTTCTCCATCTGAACCCCCTACGTAGAAGAACACGTAACTCCGGACCCGTATCCGGCAGATGAATAGTGCACACACCCTGGTTATTAAATCCCAGAATAATTCTAAAAATAACTAAAATGACTTAGATGCATAATTAGGCAACCCTGCACTGCATCATAGCATCACATGCACCGTATTGCATTTGTTTGCATTATGTTTATCTGTTTCTTCTCCCTCTTCTCTCTCGGTAGACCCCGACGTTGACGTAGCTCCCGAGGCAGACGCCGCACAGGAGTACGACTACGTCCCCGACGGTACCACTGAAGACCTTGTCCTTGCCCCAGAGCAAACAGACAAGCACCCCCATTTTGAGCATGCCTATATCGCCTATTCCCTTCTCTCTTATGCTTGCATTAGAACTGCTACTGCTACTGTTTTCCTATATCTGCTGCATAGCCTGATTATTGTACCCTGCTTTGTTACCTTACTGTTTATCCTAGACTGCTTAGTATAGGCTGGGTAGAGACACGACAGAGACCCCCACTTGATCCCGACTGCCCTGCTGGATATCAGAAGACCCGATCATCGGGATTGAAGACCAGACCCTGTCACCGCACATCACTTCTCCCTATGTTGCTCGACACTGCTGGGTTACCGTCGAGTGCCGAGGGTGATACCTCGTCAGCACTTATGATGTTAACCTTGTAGGTTAGTTACTCGGTCGTGGTAAGCGAGGGTGATTCCTCCTACACCACCCCCGATAACGACATCGTCGCGCAACTCCTCGAGTGTGGACCTCGAGGGTGATTCCTCCTTCGTTCACCTTGATGATAACATCGAGCGGGAATTCCATCGAGGGTGATTCCTCAGGGTTCCCTTCGGTGTCAGACACACAGTTACTGTTGATGAGTGGACTTGCACTAAACCATGATAATAAAGACGGGTCGGCCCTGAGGGGTACCCGCGCGAGCTTAACGCGAAGTGATGTGGAGTCGGGTTGACCTGGATGGTGCCCGCGAGATAACTACGAGGCGTGGCCGGGCATTCTTAGCCCTTGCCGCAAGTCCTCGAGACGGGGCGACGGGGTCACATCGATCGTGAGTCTCTGCTCGTTTCCGCGCGCTCCTAGTCCACTATGGTTTGGATATTTGATCCGAGGGGCCTCTGGCCCGATAGCACTAACCATCACGTGGGCATAGTATGGGCGTTCTGCGTCGTATACTTCAGCCGAAGCTTAATAGACGTCAGCAACTGAGCGGCACACGCTGGGTTGGACTGGGAACGCAACCGCGCTTGTATTAAGGGGTTGCTAGGTCTGCTCACCGGCGGTGTACGCAACGTGCAGGAGCGTACGGGGCGATGGCCCAAGACCCCTGGGGGCATAGGTTAGTCCGGCGTGCTGACCTCTCTGTTAAGTATTTGGTCGGGTTGCGGCGTGTTGCTTAGCCGAGGCCGGGCATGACCCAGAAAAGTGTGTCCGGCCGAAGTTAAGCGAGCGTGGTGGGTAAGTTGGTGCACCCCTGCAGGGAAGAAACTTCTATCGATAGCCTGTCCCACGGTAACGGACACTCGGAGTTGTATCCCGATCGGTACAACTAGAACATGTGATGAGAACTGGATAGTACGGCTCTGGGATTGCTTTCTCGCAAGGAGTCGAGAAAGGATCTTAGGTCGAGGTTGATGATACTACTACTACTACTACTTTATATTATGTTCATCTGTTCTCGTCTATTGCTGCAAGACTGTCGAAGATTGTTGAAGATGCTAGTCTTCGATAGGACTAGGCTTCCCCCTCTATTCTGGCATTTCTGCAGCCCAGTCCTCATATACAGCCATCCCTTTGAAAATGATGCATATGTAGTGTAGATCCTTGCTTGCTGAGTACTTCGGATGAGTACTCACGTTTGCTTTATTTTCTTTTTCCCCCATATTCCCTTTTGATGCCAACAGACGACGGAGCCCCTGAGCCAGACGCCCCAGCCGATGACCAGTACTACTATCCGCCTGGCGAGTACTACTACTACGAGGAGCCGACTGACGACCAGGAGTAGGATCGGAGGGTCCAGGGCAGGAGGCCTACGCCTTTCGATCGTAGTATTTTATTTTACCCCGCCTCTGTGAAGGCTTATCTCTCTCTCTCTTTGTAATATATCTGTACCCAGATATCTAATGCTTCCGCTGACGCTTGTATGCCATCGAGCTATGTATTCGAGCCCTCGAGGCCCTGGCTTGTAATATTAAGCTTGTATGACTTTATTTATGTTTTAGAGTTGTGTTGTGATATCTTCAAGTGAGTCCTTAGGCTTGATCGTGCGCATTTGCGTGTATGATTAGTGCACGATTAAGCCGGGGTCGTCACACAGAATCTCTTCAGGGTGAAACAAATCATGCACTAGAAAGTGTTTGCCAAGCTGCCATCATATTTAGAGAAGAAAACCAGGTCAGATCTAAATATGCAGCTTCCACAACATATTTAGAGAAGACATCCAGGTCAGATCTAAATATGCAGCTTCCATAAAAGATTTCTAAGAAAATTCGTTATGTGAGGTGCAGCAAATTAGCCACATTAATTGTCAGTATCCTAGCAATGCAATAATCAGAATCAGCTATTTCGTCAAGTAATCAAAAACCATTTCAGTCCCGTACACCTAGCATATTCCAGCAACAAAACCAGGGAAAATACTTGCAGGGCTACAAAGCTTGCTCATGTAGTTTGGTTGGATTCCATTGCTGGCCTTTTTAAAATAGTGTAGATGGAATAAAAAATTGGTACCATAATTTATGCGTTCAAATCATATATCTCTTTTCAATGTGCTAACAATCTGCTTTGTGATAATTTTTCTAAGAGACGTCACTGAACTCAAACTCTTATTATCTCTGCTGAAATGAAGAGACACCTCTCCAAAACATGGTACATGTGGAAATGTAACAAATAGAAGGAATTATTTCTTGACACAAATTTGTATCAAGGACAACCATAATTTAAAAAAATATATTCATGTATTAAGCTAAAGAGAAAAAATATACGTGTCTTGTTTGTTGGATTACCCATTAATATGATGTACTGCCGGTTACTTTTCGGCATCAGTGCTGGTGCTTTCTTCAGTTGTACAGTTTGGGTATATATGCAGTCACTTCTTTGCTGTACTTGAACATGTATTTTACAGCTTTGAACATGTTTATCCGCTAATTTGAAGTCATGCATCAACTCCATTTGCAATGCCTCAGTTAGTTGTATTTTTTGTTTAGTTTATTAAGTTTCATCATATTACAACCCCATATATTATTTATCAAAGTTAACCGATCGAGAGTTGCACATCTATATGCCATACTTATTTCTTTGCTGCTCATTCTCCATCAACCTGCTATGAAGAAACTGTCTCATTCTTGATCTTTTTCTTCAAGTTCACGGTTTTGGAATGATGTTACATAGCCTGTCAAGTTGCAAAATTGGCTAACTGTTTTTGTAGACTATCCAAGATTATATAATGTGTTCTTTGTACTCTAATTTCATTCTCTTGAACTATCGCCCTCCCCTTCCCCACCCACACCTGCTGCTACGTGCAAAAAGGAACATTCCCTTAGAGCATCTACATTTTACCTTGAAAATGTATGGTCGGATTTTATAAAAATAACAATTTCACGTTGTAGATTCGTATAACTCTACTGCCAAAGTTGATGGGCGCGGCAACGCGTGCCATCAACGATCTAGTTTGATAGTAAGAGGAAGCATGTCGTCGTCTGATCACGTGATAGGGGAAGCATTACTCTCACAAAGACATGGATGCTGTTAGGGTCAACGTCGTCTTTGGCTGCGAAGGCCTCAACTTACAAAACTCCTCATATTTCTTGTCACTTATCGTCCAACAATATGCAAAAGATTGAATGATGGAACAAGAATATTTGTGTTGTAGAGAAAAAAATGCAAAACTGGTGATTGGCTAAAAACATAAAGACATGAGAAAATTCATATACGGCAAAGAGCTAGATAGCATAGAGTGAATGCAGATGTAATAAACTGCAGATGAGATGTGTGTGGGTGGTCGGGGCCCAGGGTTCATCGTGCCGGATGTGACGACCGAGAACACGGCGGGGCCGGAGAATCACCAGGCGGTGGCGCTGCGGAGCGACTCGGACCTCTCCGCTTCTACCGTTGCGCCTTCGAGGGCCACCATGACACGTTGTACCCGCACACGCTCCGCCAGTTCTACCGCGACTGCCGCATCACCGGAACCATCAACTTCATCTTCGGTGTTGCCACCGCTGTCTTCCAGAATTGCCTCCTCCTGGCCCGCGGCCCGCTCCCGGGCCAGAAGAAGACCGTCACGGCCCAGGGCCGCGTCAACGGCTCCATGAACAGCGGCTTCGCCTTTCAGTTCTGCAACGTCTCCGCGCATGACGACCTCCTACGCACGCAGGCCAACCAGACCGATAAGGGCGCCGCCACGCAAATCTTCCTGGGCCGGCCGTGGAAGGCGTACTTGCAGGTTGTGTTCATGGAGTCCTACATCGGCGCTGTAGTGCGACTCTAGGGGTGGCCGGTCCAAGCCATTTTGGGGCCCGGGGCAATGTAAAATAATTATTTTTTATACTGAACATTTATACTTATTTTAAACTAAGTGCACCATATTATAATTTTAATTAATACAATTTTTATTACTCGGTCACATAAGAATGTTTTCAAATAATATATTCATTATTACACAATTGTAATGTATATCAATGAAATTTTTTGTTCAACAAAACTTAAATGTATGATTTACCAAATCTATTTCTTCTTAAAAAAATCCTTCAAATTAACTTTCTAATATTGCATAAACTATATAGTGTATACACATATATATTTGCATATCTATGTGTTTGTTTATATACCTTTTAATATTATTGAATAACATGATAGATATTTCTAAATCATACATGCGAGCAAATATTTTAATAGCGGTTTCTAGTATATATTAGGCAACCATATTCATAAAAGCTTTTAGGGTATAGAAATAATGTGACTTACAAGTTGGGTTCAGTAATACAATCATAAAAAACCCAAACATGTTGATTGTACTTTTGCTCAAGATTTGGTTATCTGACATGCTCATCTAGATTCACTTGGCTTGATTTGGTGCGAATGAGATTTTCTACCAGTTTCTCAAATGAAAAAATGTGCATTGATTTAAACATTCAAATCTTGTTATCATAAATTTTATTATGATACTAAGACATTCATCGTAAAGGGAAACTAACATATTTAAACTCAACTTCGCCAGTCAGATTGGTTGGACTCCAAATGGTATAAAACAACATTTAAGATGCACCATGGGCACTTCGAATTCAAGGTAATGCTGTATGGTGTCACCGGGGGACCGGCGACATCCCAAGGAGGTATAAATGTCGTGTTGACACCGTTGCTCCGCAAGGGCATGCTCGTTTTCAACGACGACATTCTGGTCCATAGTGCGGATGAAGACTCTCACATCAGCCTGTTGCGCCAAGTATTCCAACTCCTCAAAGAGCACCATCTCAAGATCAACCGAGGCAAGTGTTCGTTTGCTCACCCCAGTTTACTATACAAAAATAGGAAATTTCTGCTTTGTACATGTTTCCAGAAGTAACGATTGCTCTTGGTATCTCACGATTGCTCTTGTGCAGTTTTGACAACTCCCCAAATTCATTACCTGACGATCCCATATTAGTCTAACACAAGGATTACAACTGCAATTATTGGATATGTGCTGATCTTGTGTGGGATTATCCCCGTTGATGCGATGATGAAGTAATAGAATAATTGTGGGACTCACATATTGTAGTTTCAGAAACACATGCATTTGTCTGCCATGTTCTGTTGTTCCTGAAGATAAAGGCTCCTTTGTAGTGTTTAAAACTCTCCCATAGTTTCAGAAATATGTTGCTTCATCAGCCTGCATTTATCTTTTGCATTCTTCTTTTGGTCTTGAGTATAAGGACCTTTATTTTGACCGGCGGGCTTATAAATTAGCTCTAGTTGTGAATTTGCACTTGTAAATTAGCTCTAGTTTGACCTATAGTACAACCAGACAACCTGTTTCTAGGTTTCCCCATTTCTAGTATTTAGTTAGTTATTGACGCATCCAGGTTTCCCCATTTCTAACCCAACATGTTTTAGGTTCAGGTCCTAACTGTCAAGAACATGATAATACAACACTTGTTTTTATCTCCTGGTGTCTGGTTGCTGAATGGGGCGGCGCTTTATTTCTTTCCGGAGGAGAACCTATGCTGAAACTGGGTGCAGATGCATGGTCCTTCTGTTTCCTATGCGTACGTGATTCTGAAGTAGGATGAGCAAATTTAGATGGCCTTCCTCTACTATGTAGACATAAGGAGTCGGTGTGCTCAGTTTGTGTAAACATAAGCGCACGTGAGAATCTCTACTGACCAGTCACCTTAATTACCTACTATAAGCTCTCAACTATTTGTTTGTTGTGTTGTTGGATTAAAACCGATGTAACTCAGTTTCTTGTATGTATCCAAGAGGGCTGTCATGGGCTCCACCTGCGCCCTCTTGCTGACATTTGATGCAGCGCCTCAGCTACCCTTAGAGGACCGGGAGCTTGTAGCAGCCGCATTTTTGACTCCTTCCTGACGAGCCGCGGGTCGTAGACGAGGTCCCAGCCGAGGTATGCCCTTCTCTCCTGTCTTCCCCTTCCTGCCAAATCCTTGGGTGAAAAGCAATCTTGATCGAAGATAAATCTGATTATTTAATGGACTGCCACTTCACATTGATTTCAACATGGCTAGTTTTTCATATCTTTATTTTGTCTGTATAGAAAAAGGAATATTCCCAAGAAAAAGAATGTTGGTTCAAGATGGAAATGACATGGTCTTGGGATGGTTTTGAAGTTGGCAACCCACTTGGGAAGAGGAATCAAGGGTGATCTCTCTAGGTTGCAAGACTACTAAGCCACAGAAAGGCAAATCCAGACCAAAATCAAAAGGAAAAAAAATGGGCAAAATCCAGGGTGTTACATCTTGTGTGGGATTATCCCTGTCGATGCGATGATGAAGTAGTAGACTAATTGTGGGACTCACATATTGTAGTTTCAGAAACACATGCATTTGTCTGCCATGTTCTGTTGTTCCTGAAGATAAAGGCTCCTTTGTAGTGTTTAAAACTCTCCCATAGTTTCAGAAATATGTTGCTTCATCAGCCTGCATTTATCTTTTGCATTCTTCTTTTGGTATTGAGTATAAGGACCTTTATTTTGACTGGCGGGCTTATAAATTAGCTCTAGTTGTGAATTTGCACTTGTAAATTAGCTCTAGTTTGATCTATAGTACAACCAGACAACCTCCATGATTAAAAGTAAATTGCAGAACTTAAAACTTAAAGTAATCTTATTAGGATATTATTGGGTTGTGATCAATCTTGTCTGCCTAATTTTACCAATACCCAACTCTCATTCTCCATAGCAAACAAGGACACACAATAACTACTAAATTCAATCTATTAACTATGAGATTTAAGCATTAGCATGATCAGGCCATTTTTAGCATGATAAGCTGATAAGGACATGATTCTTGTCCTTTTATTGATGTATACACTTTCTTGTGTTCATGTGCAGAGCAGGCTAGCTAGATGTAATGAGAAAGAAATTGATCGCTTTTTTATTGTTACAGGGTGGTCACCGAACGGGCACCACTGTGCCCTACGGCTTTACGGAACCACCATGGTTGGGCAGTGTTGTTACTGAGTGTGCCTTTGGTGACCACGGTGTGGAGACGCCACCGTCTAGCATGAGTTGAGTTTTTCAGCGAAGCAGCTCTGCCTGTGCCATCGCGTCACTCCCGTGTAGTGCCTCAGGTGGCCGCTTCTTCTTCCACTGCGGGTCTGCAACATAGGTAAGCCACTTCTGCTGATCTCCCCTGTTTTTTCTTATGCTTCTGCAACATAGGTAGCAGTTTGTCATTAGTTGAGTTCTGCGATAATTGAAATTACACACTGCATGCTAATTAGTGCGACACTTGGAATCGAGTTAATGGTCTGTATTTTACACTTGACACCTGAACTACTGATCGTGCACAAAGTATTTAGTTAGTTATTGATGCATCCAGGTTTCTCCATTTCTAACCCAACATGTTTTAGGTTCACGTCCTAACTGTCAAGAACATGATAATACAACACTTGTTTTTATCTCCTGGTGTCTGGTTGCTGAATGGGGCGGCACTTTATTTCTTTCGGTTGGAGAACCTGTGCTGAAACTGGGTGCAGATGCATGGTCCTTCTGTTTCCTATGCGTACGTGATTCTGAAGTAGGATGAGCAAATTTAGATGGCCTTCCTCTACTATGTAGATATAAGGAGTCGGTGTGCTCAGTTTGTGTAAACATAAGCGCACGTGAGAATCTCTACTGACCAGTCACCTTAATTACCTACTGTAAGCTCTCAACTATTTGTTTGTTGTGTTGTTGGCTTAAAACCGATGTAACTCAGTTTCTTGTATGCATCCAAGAGGGCTGTCATGGGCTCCACCTGCGCCCTCTTGCTGACATTTGATGCAGCACCTCGGCCACCCTTAGAGGACCGGGACTCCGGGAGCTTGTAGCAGCCGCATTTTTGACTCCTTCCTGACGAGCCGCGGGTCGTAGACGAGGTCCCAGCCGAGGTATGCCCTTCTCTCCTGTCTTCCCCTTCCTGCCAAATCCTTGGGTGAAAAGCAATCTTGATCGAAGATAAATCTGCTTATTTAATGGACTGCCACTTCACATTGATTTCAACATGGCTAGTTTGTCATATCTTTATTGCTTTAGCAGTTCACTACTGGAATCCATGCTTTATTTTGTCTGTATAAGGTTCCATATCATGTCAGTTTCTTTCTAGCTACGGAAGGCCTCATTTCTAGTATGTTTTAGCTTTACGAAAGGGACCTGTCCTAGCATTATTGGTAAACAGACTTGGTACTTTTCAATTAAGTTACTTGGCATGTTATGTTCCTGTGAGTTTTTCTCTTTTGCCGCTGTAGTTGGGTGTTGTGCTGTGTGCGCTCCAGTGTTTTCCTTGTCCGGCTAGCTAGAAAAGATAGGCTATATGTTGCTAGCTAATGGCTCAATGCCAACACTAGTGGATTACTTGTCCTGAAAAAAGAACATCGACCACTGAAATTACAGTTGTGAGATGATAAGTTAACTTTGATGTTTTTTGAGTGATTAGTTTGCTTCTCAGAAAATAAGTTAACTGGATATCATGGGAATTGCTACTGCTTAGTCTTAGAGATGGGTTGTGTGAACTTTCTCTGTTTTGCTATTGTTTAATAGTGTCAGTTACTAGCATGTTTTGCTTTTTGCCATTTCACTTATATGGTCAAGCAGCTGGTTTGTCTTTGGAGCATATTACATATATTCATTGCGTGTGAAGTCTAAACATTTCCTTTGAACCGGTTGATTGATCAGATCGATTGCTTTAATAGATTTAAAAGTAGGATCCATGATCTGCTGAACTATTAGGTTGACTCCATTGCTTTTGTTGTGCTTCAGGTGCATGATAGTTCCAAACTTTGGCTGACTGCCACTGAGATGATGTCAGTGTCGCAAGGCACCGACTGGCCGAGGGGAGAACTTTCCCCGAGACCTGAGATTTGGAGGCGCTCAATGAAATGACCAAGACAAGCTGACCGTGCAAGTCGTGTGTGTGATTTATTTGTTGGCTGGTTGTCGAAGTGCTTGTTGATATGTTTCGTTTGCTTGTTGTCTGGTCATCTTCCGCCGAACTGTAGGTATTAAAAGAAGTGTTGCTTCCTGGTTGCCTCTCCTTAGTTTGCGGAGTGACTGAAGAAGGGTGGTGAAGCCTGAGGCCATGGCAATGTCGTTCGTCAAGATTAATTGGCTCTTTTTAGAATTGTGAATACTAGCAAACAAATGATAGCTTGCTTGGTTTGTTGTGGAACATGTTGCTTTGGTAGGTTTTAGTAGTAAGTACGGCATCTTAGATATCAAACTCCAGGTATTGGTATTGATGGTATAGGAGGAGAAGACAAAGAACACAAGTTGTATTTTTGCCAAACTTTTAAATAGCGCGAGATATCGGCGCTATAGCGGCCAAGAAAGGGACTGCGCTACGCTACGCTGGAATGCTGCTCGAGTGCCTTCGCGCGCTAAAAGCGACGCTACAAGCCGTATAGCGCTAAATATTGCCTGGCATATAGCGTTAGCGTCTCCCGCATGGACCCAAAAAAATTTCTGGACGAAATCGAAAACGCCAAGCCCAAAAGCTCCTACCAACACGCCCACTCTGATCCAGATCGAACCCTACTCCATTCCCCTCCTCTCACGCGACTGGCGGCGGCGACTGGCTACGGGCGGCGACTGGCGATGGCGACGGGCGGCGACGGCAGGCTGAGCAGCTCCCGGCCTCCCCTTCTCCCGGCCACCCCTTCCTCAGGTCGCCCGCAACCCCTTCCCCGGGTCGCCGGCCTTCCCTACCCCAGGTTGCCGGCGTCCTCGCCTCATCTCGCAGCCTCTCCTTCCCCAGGTCACCGTCCTCTTCTAGGTCGCCGCCGTCCTCGCCCCAGGTGAGTGATTTTTGTATTCCCACGGTCTTCTGCATAGATTTTCCTTTCAGCTTATATTTCATCTAATATTGTACTCTATTGTTTAAACATAAATCCCAAATTATTAGTGCATACAATCTAGAGCACTGTAAGTTGTTTCCTGTCATCTTCAAACAGAACTAGTTCTTTTTCATATGGTCAGCTTGTTTCTTAAGCTCAACATTACCAATTGGCCTACCTCCTCTTGTTTATTTTTTTATAAATTGAAGCACCCCCTTTGTTGCCAGACTTTACAGGAAGTTGGAATTTCTCAATTGTCAAGTATATGTTAAATTGATGTCTGGTTGTATTTTTATTTTCTTATTTTTTATTCATTTATGTTGAAACGCTAAATAGGGCTTAGCACGCTATAGCTGCGCTATAGCGTTCATAGCTTTTGGCCGAGCCTGCCGCTAAGAGGCTTAGCGCGCTATTTAAAACTTTGATTTTTGCTCACATGTATGTACATGTGATGTCTTAGTTATAATACCTTACATAATTGTTATGATTCTCACATGTATATGCATTTCTTTCCACTTGTTATGCTGTCGAAATTTCTAGCAAAGGGAAGTACCAGGATGGTTGGATTCATCGGCATAGTTAGTTAGATTCTTTTTCTCTTTTTCAGAAGAGAAGATATATAGTCCCACGATGCGTCCTTTTGTTTTTTGCAATGGAACAAACAAACTACTATTTTGTTGGTATAAAAATTGATTCTTTGTTGATTTGGATGAATGAACCAGGACCTGTTGTTATTCTTGTGAAATAAATAGTTTTTTCTTGTGAAATAAATGCTAGCTAGCATATATACTTGTCATACCTTGTGAAATAAATATTTTTTTCGTGTGAAATAAATGCTAGCTAGCATATTCAGAAGGTGAAATAGGAGAAAAGAGGTTGCCCATGCCCACCGAACATTAGAAAGAAAGATGAGGTATTCCTCAAAGCGGCTGTTCCTATATGAATGAATTGCTCAAAGCAACTGCCCCTGTATGAATGAATTGCTCAAAGAAACTGTTCCAAACCCAAAGCGTTTCAAATCTGAGAATCAAAGAAAAGAAAAGTTAAAATGTTTGGAACGACGTGCCATGAGGAATCCGTGCCAATTAATTCTCTTTTCTTGAAATGAGTTCGTGCCTCGGTTAATTCCTCTGAGAACCACATTAGCCAACCATCGAGAGTCTGGATTGCGCCACCTCACTGATCCAGTGCATGCTGGCAATATTGGAGCATATGCCCTCCTCCCTTCTCTCCGCCATGACCATATATCCATTATACAGTACAAGTAGTGATTCATCCGCGGGCGAGGTAGGAGCGTACGTAGCTGGGCGACGACAATGGCAGGTGCTATGGCCTTCCCTGCGACTGATTCCTTGCATCTGTCCCCAACAAGAAAGTAGGTACGTCTTGTCTCCTTCCTCCTGACTAGATTAGCTGTGATATATAGCATCCCCTCTCCTATCCTTTGCTACGGTCTTGTGCTGGATCTCGCACACGCACCTCAGGAGCATGCGGCAGTTCATTGCCGGAGTTGGCGATGGACTGGATGAAAAGATTGAAACTTTGGCGAAGAGGATGCAAGCAATGGATATGGATGCATGGAACTTGCGTGGGATACCATGAAAAGTGAAGGAGTCGGAGAAATCTCCTCGGGCGGCGACGCGGAGGAGCGCGCAAGGTCTTGCAGTTTTGAAGACGACCAGACCTATTATTTGGGTTCCAGGCCGGGCGTCGATGGCCGTAGCAGAGAGATGATATGTCGTTGCGGAAGGTGAGGTGAGGCGCCGCCGGCGAGGCAACTTTATAAGGAAGAAGGAGGAGAGAGAGAGAAATCTGAGAGAGGATTAGGAAAAACGATCCCCAACTACCCGAGGAAAGACGATCTTTCACGTGTGCAACGGAATAGCCACGAGCCCAGTTAGTCAGCCAAACTTTACTGTGGTGACCAGTACAGTAAAAATGGCAGGCCAGGAACGGTGGCCGGAATGGTCATTCACGAGTCCGATTGCTCCCGTTTCCAACCCATCGAGCGAGCGCAACGACGTGACCTCGAGGTCGCAACCCGGATTGATCAGTTGGGAACGAACCGAACAGGCACGTGCATCCGATGGAGGCCCATGTTTGCCGGCGCTGCCACCGGTCTGACTATATAATATCTAGATGTGAGATATTATCACACATCTAAGTTGTGACATCAGTAGAAGTCATACCTACGTTGAAATGTGACCTTGACGTCGTGGTGGCATAGGACGGAAGCGGGAACCACACGACGGTTCATGCGGCCACTGGCGCGGCGCCGCCGGAGCTCTGTGATGCCCGGTACATGATCTACAGGAAGAGAGGCGTGTACAGGGAGACGATGAAGATGAAGACGAAGAAGAAGAAGAAGTGGAAAGTGATGATGGTCGATGATGGCATGGGCGCGACAGTCATCTCTGGCAACTGTAATTACTTGGAATGGTATGAGACCTTCGACAACCAGCGGCGTAGCAAGGATTTTTGGGTAGCGTGGTCCAATTCATATAATATATATATATATATATATATATATATATATATTACATCACAAATACAACATACCAACATACTACCCGAAGCAGAGCATGTGTTAAGACGAGAGGGCCAATGCCCCTACCCCCACTTTTGAACCAATTTATGAAAAAAATGAGGGGCTTGGATGGGATTTATTTAGCATTAGCCCTCCCCCAAACACTCATGGTTTGTCTTTTGCCCGCCGCATGAAGATATGAGTTTGTTTGGTTCAGTGCCCCAACCAACCCGTCCAAAAATTTGTTGTTTGGATCTCGTCCAATTTTTTGGTTCACCAAGCCCTAACAGCTTCCCCTACTGGTTTCTTAACCAATTTTTTGCGAGTGGCCAGCAATCGAATCCTCCACCAATTATTTGGCGTGCAAATATTGACATGTCAAGCACAAAAAGAATCTAAACGGACCCAGGCCGAGGCCAGTAAGTTCACCGTGCCGCAGTTCATCGACAGTAACATGTGGCTGCCGACCACAGGCGTCAGGCTCACGTCTGGACTGCTCGTGTCTTGATCGATCAGCTGACAAGTCTGTCTACCATGTGAGGGTCCCAAGGTGTAACGAGTAGTCGTTATCCGTCATATACAAATACTCCCTCCATCCCATAATGTGAGACATTCACTAGTGTCAAAAAATGTCTCACATTATGCGACAGAGGGAGTACTATGGATGGAAGAAGAGGAAAAAAAATATGTTTTTGTCTCTCAAGCTTAAAAAAGTAGACATTTGACGAGAACGGCATTTTGGAGCTTCCTGGAGGGGGCGCGGGCCAGGAGAAGGTAGTTCTGGAAGACGGCGGCGGCGGCGCCGAAGACGAAGTCGACGATTCCGATGATGCTGCAGTCTCAGTAGAACTGACAATGCACTTAGTTTAAAATAAGTACCACCTCCTCCTGGCACGCGCAATCGCTCCTTTGGCATTGTGAAGTGGCAGAGCTTCATGGGGGCCAAAGGGGGCCATTGCCCCCTCTACTCTAGGAAAACACTTAAGTGTACCTTTAATTATTAGGCTTGAAGGCCCCCTCTACTCTAGGAAAACACTTAAGTGTACTTTTAATTATTAGGCTTGAATATAAAAAAATTCTCAGAGTTCATGCATAATTTATCTTCTTCGCCCCCTCAACTCAGGTTAGCCCCCTCAACAATCTTTATCAAGCTCCGCCACTCGCATTGTGCATGGCGTTTCTTTAAGTGTTACCTTGTATATCACTCTAAGAAAGAAATTCAGTGGGTTGACAACGTGAAAAATACAATCTATGGTATATTAGCAAACAATATTTCATTATCCAAGCATAATATTGTTATGCAACACAAACTGGAATTCATTTAACGAAATAGCTTGCTTGACCACTTTGAAAGAACTCCACATGGTGATTAACCATCAACATATTTGGCTACTACCGCTCCAACTAAAATCAGTCGCATATAGATTATCATAGAAATATGAGTTTAGTTCTCTGTTGTCGCTGTTGAGGAGCTCGTTTTACATCTATTTCTTGACAGGTCATGCATGTTAAGCACATAGCTAGTGCTATGGAGAACATGGTAATCCATAATATAGTCTGACCAGAACGACCGAATTGGTTTTCCTCGTGGAGGAACTCAATAAAACTACAAAACAGAACTTGTTCTTATTTGAAAATATTGGCTGGTCCCTCATTTCTTCTTCTTCAGAGTTTCTAGAATGAAATAAATTTAAGTAGAAAACAAAAGGCTATTGATCTGCTAAATTAACATACACAAGACCACTTCACCAATCCTTCCATGTGAGTAGTAGGTGATGTGCATCCCGAATAATGATCAAGGCTTTTTATTGGACCTTGAAGACATTTCATCAACATAGAATCCACTGGAAAAGGCAGTACATCTTCAAAGATAGCTTCAATTAACCGCTTTGTACAAAAATATTTCATCACGATAACTTGTTAAACAAATTCAACAGAGTTATCTGATCCACTGTTGAAATATACACCTACATTGTTATCATGTAGCTGGGTTACCAAAGATACCTAGACAAACATCCTCCAAGTACCAAAACCACCAATTGCATATTAAGGTATCAGTTTCTGGATGTTTATCTAAAGCGGAACAATCTACAATTCATATCCTACATTTCATGTATATGAACTTCAATACTCATTTTCATACTGCACACTAAACATTATTCTGCTAAATATTCACACTTCAATCCAGTGCTTGAAAATTCCCAAAACACAAACAATTCAGTGCATGAAAGGACTTGTTATCGTAAGTATTCAGAATTCAATGGATGCATCTTAGGAAATTAGGCACAATTATTTTCAACTACTCCATTACTCGATGGATAGAGATCACATAAAAGTGAGTAAGATCGAGAAGTAAAATCACCTGTGTGTATGAAAATGTCCAAACGGAGATTAAGAGTGGAGAGCTAAGATCACCTCAATGTATGAAATTGTCCACACTCAGAATAAAAGCAGAGAGCCTTAGTTATTGAAGGCTTGAAGCATTTGATAGTAAGAGGAAGCATGTCGTCGTCTGATCACGTGATAGGGGAAGCACTACGCTCACAAAGACATGGATGTTGCTGGGGTCAACGCCGTCTTTGGCCGCGAAGGCCTCAACTTACAGAACTCCTCACATTTCTTGTCACTTATCTTCCAACAATATGCAAAAGATTGAACGATGGAACACGCATATTTGTGTTGCAGAGAAAACAATGCAAAACTGATGATTGGCTAAAAAACATAAAGACATGAGAAAATTCATGTACAACAAAGAGCTAGATAGCATAGAGTGAATGCAGATGCAATAAACTGCAGATGAGATGTGTGTGGGTGGTGTTTTCTTTCTCCGTTGCAACATACGGATTTGTTTGCTAGTCTGTTTTTAAAAAGGAGACTATGATAGGGCTTCACTCCATAAATCTGTCCTAATCTCCCACACACGCCCCATGAATTCTGATGTGGAGCCCACGATAATAACCAACCAAAAGATGCCACGTCACCTCATGAGTTAATATGGTAGCAAAGCTCATCATAGAGTGGGCACCGATAGGTAGTCCTATCCTATATTGTTTTTCTTCTTGTTTTTTTCTCTTCGGAAGACTCTCCCTGGTTGATGGTATGTTTTGACATTTGTATTCCAAAACGTGATCTGGTAAAATCCAGACAGCACAATGGTTAGCAGAGTCTCAATTCGAATTCCGGCGAATTCCATTCACTCTGTAGCGAGTTTTACAAAAATGTAAATGGTCAAAGTGATATCGCAAACTCTCTTTTTTTGACTTGCAAGGCAGGTGCTCTACCGATTTCATTAAGAGAGGAAAAGATAAACCGTAATAATAAAGGGAAAAAAGAGAAACAACCAGACCACAAAACATACCACCTCTACCTAACACGGCCTCTTTCCGAAGTGATTGTGAGCAAGGTCTTCACTAATACCTTCAAGAAGGAAAGTGATATCAGTTGACGCGTGCCACTGTTGCCGGCATCGAACCCATCGACCACAAGCTTTTGCCAGACCCGCACATGACCGCTCCACCAAAGCCAGGGAGCGGTCCGGCCTAGCTAGCAACCTCCAACACCGCTCCCTACTCCAACCGGCCACGGCCCATTGGTGAGGAAGAGCTCTTCGACAATACCTCCAAGGAGGAGAAGGACGCCCACAAGTGTCAACATCGCCGGCATCGACCGCCGGCGAAGAATCAAGCTTACTGTGTAAAATCAATATAAGATCTATCTATTTTTAAAAGAAGATAAAGCATATGTACATAAATCCTGAATATCCAATTCTGAACTCGGGCTCATCTGTACCTGATGAACAGTAAATTCAAAAAAAATACTACAAAAATTCATTTTTGCATGGAAGATATGTGAATGCGTGATGTGCATGCCAAATTTCAAAGCATTTGGACATCCGAGTAGCTCTCGGCAAAATAAATAAATAATCAAAATCGGGTCCGAACAGTGCACAAACAGTAAACTTTTTCACAGACCCAAAATTTGTCTTTTTTGCTTAGAGCTACTTAGACATCCAAATGTTCTGAAATTTGGCACGTACTCCCTCCGTTCCGATATATTTGTCGCTGGGAGAAAATTCTGACCAGGTGAAAACGAGTCAAAATACCAAACTACCCCTAATTTGAAAAATTACTTGTCCCTGGTGGATCGTCGGCTTCCTCCATCGCTCCTCCCCTCTGCCAGGCTCCACCCCACCGCTGCAGCTCTGGCGTCCTGATACGTCTCCAACGTATCTATAATTTTTTATTGTTCCATGCTATTATATTATCTGTTTTGGATGTTTTATATGCATTTATATGCTATTTTATATTATTTTTGGGACTAACCTATTAACCTAGAGCCCAGAGCTAGTTTATGTTTTTTTCCTTGTTTTTGAGTTTTACAGAAAAGGAATATCAAACGGAGTCCAAATGACCTGACAATTTACGGTGATTTTTTATGGACCAGAAGAAGCTCCTGAAGCAAAAGAGTTGGGCCAGAAGAGTCCCGAGTCATCGACAAGGGTGGAGGGCGCCCCCACCCCCCTAGGGCGTGCCTCCCTGCCTTGTCGCTGACTGATGGACCCCCCTGACGTGAAACCGACACCAAAAATTCCTATAAATCCAGAAACCCCCAGAAAAAAACATAGATCGGGAGTTCCACCGCCGCAAGCCTCTGTAGCCACGAAAAATCAATCGGGACCCTGTTCTGGCACCCTGCCGGAGGGGGAAACCATCACCGGTGGCCATCTTCATCATCCTGGCGGTCTACATGACGAGGAGGGAGTAGTTCACCCTCCGGGCTAAGGGTATGTACCAGTAGCTATGTGTTTGATCTCTCTCTCTCTTGTGTTCTTGATTTGGCACGATCTTGATGTACCGCGAGCTTTGTTATTATAGTTGGATCATATGGTGTTTCTTCCCTCTCTATCTCTTGTTGTGATGAATTGAGTCTTGCTCTTTGAGGTTTCGTTATGTTGGATTGAGTATTGGATTTGAGAACACTTGATGTATGTCTTGCGATGGGATATCTATGGTGACAATGGGATGTTCTATTGATTCACTTGATGTATGTTTTGGCACTCAACTCGCGGATTCCCGAGGTGACATTGGGGTAATCTATGCATAGGGGTTGATGCACGTTTTCGTCCTACGTTCTCCGATAGAAACTTTGGAGTGATTCTTCGTTGCATGTTGAGGGATTGTTATATGATCCGATTATGTTATCATTGTTGAGAGAACTTGCACTAGTGAAAGTATGAACCCTAGGCCTTATTTCCAAGCATTGCAATACCATTTTTGCCCACTTTTGTTACTAGTTACCTTGCTGTTTTTATATTTTCAGATTACAAAAACCTATATCTACTACCCATATTACACTTGTATCACCATCTCTTCGCCGATCTAGTGCATCTATACAATTTACCATTTTATTGGGTGTGTTGGGGACACAAGAGACTCTTTGTTATTTGGTTGCAGGGTTGCTTGAGAGAGACCATCTTCATCCTACACCTTCCACGGATTGATAAACCTTAGGTCATCCACTTGAGGGAAATTTGCTACTGTCCTACAAAACTCTGCGCTTGGAGGCCCAACACGAGTCTACAAGAAGAAGGTTGCGTAGTAGACATCAAGCTCTTTTCTGGCGCCGTTGCCGGGGAGGGTAGGTAAGCAACACTCACATCCTATCAATGAAGCTCTTTTCTGGCGCCGTTGCCGGGGAGGTGAGTGCTTGAAGGTATATCTTTAGATCTTGCAATCAAATCTTTTAGTTTCTTGTTTTATCACTAGTTTAGTCTATACAAGAAAACTACAAAAAAATGGAATTGAGGTTGCCTCATATGCTTCATCTTTTTAATGTCTTTCGTGAAAATGATGGAAAGAAAAATTGTGCTCAAGTGTTAGAAGAAGAAGTCAATAAAATGTTTGGCATAAAATCTTTGAATGATGAGCATGATTGCAATGTTGTTAGTATGAATTCTTTGAATATCCATGATGCTAATGATATGCAAGGCCATAAGCTTGGGGATGCTATGTTTGATGAATATGATATTTTTAGTCCCCCATGTTTTGATGAGAAAATTTATTATGATGAAAGCATGCCTCCTATTTATGATGATTATATTGATGAAAGTGGGTTTGGAAGAGTGTCAACTCTAGGAAATAATGATCCCACTATTTTGGAGGGTGTTGAATCTTTTCACAATATTGATAAAAGTGGATTTGGAGAGGTCATGACTTTATTTAGTGATGAATCCACTATTTTGGAAGAGGTTCCAATTGATTATGAGAACAAAGTTGCTATCTATGATGATTATTGTGATGACATGTATGCTATAAAGAATAATGATAACCATGAAACTTGTCATCATGATTTTAATTTTCAATTGGATTATGCCTCACATGATAGTTATTTTGTTGAGTTTGCTCCCACTACTATTCATGAGAATAAATTTGCTTATGTGGAGAGTAATAAAATTTCTATGCTTGTGGATCATGAAAAGAGTGCTTTATGTGATAGTTTTATTGTTGAATTCATTCATGATGCTACTGAAAATTATTTTGAGGGAGGAATATATGCTTGTAGGAATTGCAATAATATCAACTTTCCTCTCTATGTGTTGAAATTTTTGAAGTTGCACTTGTTTTGCCTTCCTATGCAAGTTGATTCTTGTTCCCAAAAGTTATTTGCTCAAAAAATCCCTATGCATAGGAAGTGGGTTAGACTTAAATGTGCTAGTCATATTCTTCATGATGCTCCCATTATGTTTCAATTCTTATCTTTTATGTGAGCATCATTGAAATCATCATGCCTAGCTTAAAAAGGCATTAAAGAAAAACACTTGTTGGGAGACAACCCAATATTTACCCCTACTGTTTTTGTGTGTTCACATGATTATGATACTGTATTAATCATGTTTTATAGCTTTTGTTTGAATAAAGTTCCAAGTAAAGCCTTTGGGATAGTGTGGTTGATAGTTGATTTGATTCTGTGCAAAAACAGAAACTTTTGCGTCCAGTGCAGAAATTCCCATCTTTTACTGGAATGTGGAAAACTTATGAATTTTTTACAGTTGATGGATATACAAATTCTATACGTTTTCCTAATTTTTATGATTTTTTGGAGTAACATAAGTATGACCTTAATTCAGATCTTTACGTACTATTCTGTTTTTGACAGATTCTGTTTGCAATGCATAGTTTGCTTGTTTCCTTGTTTCTATGGCTTATATTGCTCAACATAAATTGTAGAAATGATAGGGTACAGTAGGTATCATGTGATAAAAAATTTGAATCTTGTCTTTACAGTACCAGAGTGAATGATTTGTTTTATCATACTAACCCATCTCACGAAGTTCCGTTAAGTTTTGTGTGATTGAAGTTTTCAAGTTTTGGGTGAGATATCGATATGAGGAGAATAAGGAGTGACAAGACCCTAAGCTTGGGGATTCCCAAGGCACCCCAAGGTAATATTCAAGGAATACCCAAGCAACTAAGCTTGGGGATGCCCCGGAAGGCATCCCCTCTTTCGTCTCCAACATTATCGGTAACCTTACTTGGGGCTATATTTTTATTCGTCACATGATATGTGTTTTGCTTGGAGCATCATTTTATTTTATTAGGATTTGCTTGCTGTTATTTATAGTAATGTTTTGTATCTTTTAGTTCAATAAAAATGTCAAGTATAGCCTTTACCATGCTTATTTATCATGCGTATATGTTGCTGTTTTGAAAACAGAATGTTTTCTATCATTGTCTGAATTCTTCTGGAAGGTCAGAATATAGTAAAATCTTGAAATTTTTACACAATGAGTAACAACAAATTTTCTACAGTGTGGTAATTTTTCAGAATTTTTAGAGTTAGGGAAGTATGAGTACCATTGCACTCTTTACAGACTGTCCTGTTTAGACAGATTGCTGTTATGTTTGCATTGTTTGCATATGTTTGCTTTTTTAATGATTCTATTTGAGGATAGGAGTATTAAATATGAAGAGGCATTTAGTATGCAATGTTAAATAATAATTTTAGTGATTTGCTACAGTAGAGAATGATAAGGTTTTGCATTTGATTTATACAAACTTTTCTCACAAGTTCTTGTTGAGTTTTGTGTGCATGAAGTTTTTAAGATTTAGGGAAACCATGATATAAAAGGAATTAAGGAGACACAAAAGCTCAAGCTTGGGGATTCCCAAGGCATCCCTAGTTAATATTTCAAGAAGTCTCAAGCATCTAAGCTTGGGGATGCCCCGGTTGGCATCCCACCTTTCTTCATCAAGAATTATCGGTTAGCATCGGTTGAGCCTAAGTTTTTGCTTCTTCACATGATGTGTGCTATTTTTAGAATGTCATTTTATTTTGTTTTGCTTGCTGTTTAAATAAAGTACTTAAGATATGAAATTCTTTTATGAGAGAGAGGCTTCACATAGCAACATAATTATTTGACCACTCATTGATCTTCACTTATATCTTTTTGGAGTAGTTTGTCAGTTGCTCTAGTGCTTCACTTATATATTTTTAGAGCACGGCCATGGTTTTATTTTGTAGAAATTGATGAACTCTCATTCTTCACTTATATTATTTTGAGAGTATTTAAACAGCATGGTAATTTTCTTAGGTTATGAATTTAGTCCTAATATGATAAGCATCCAAGAGGGATATAATAAAAACTTTCATATAAAGTGCATTGAATACTATGAGAAGTTTGATTCCTTATGATTGTTTTGAGATATAAAGATGGTGATATTAGAGTCATGCTAGTGAGTAATTGTGGATTGTAGAAATACTTGTGTTAAAGTTTGTGATTCCTGTAGCATGCACGTATGGTGAACTGTTATGTGATGAAGTCGGAGCATGATTTATTTATTGATTGTCTTCCTTATGAGTGGCGGTCGGGGACGAGCGATGGTCTTTTCCTACCAATCTATCCCCCCTAGGAGCATGCGCGTAGTACTTCGTTTTGATAACTAATAGATTTTTGCAATAAATATGTGAGTTCTTTATGACTAATGTTGAGTCCATGGATTATACGCACTCTCACCCTTCCACCATTGCTAGCCTCTCTAGTACCGCGCAACTTTCGCCGGTACCATACACCCATCATATACCTTCCTCAAAACAGCCACCATACCTATCTATTATGGCATTTCCATAGCCATTCCGAGATATATTGCCATGCAACTTTCCATCGTTCCGTTTATTATGACACGCTTCATCATTGTCATATTGCTTTGCATGATCATGTAGTTGACATCGTATTTGTGGCAAAGCCACCGTTCATATTTTCTATACATGTCACTCTTGATTCATTGCACATCCCGGTACACCGCCGGAGGAATTCATATAGAGTCATATTTTGTTCTAAGTATCGAGTTGTAATTCTTGAGTTGTAAGTAAATAAAAGTGTGTTGATCTTCATTATTAGAGCATTGTCCCATGTGAGGAAAGGATGATGGAGACTATGATTCCCTCACAAGTCGGGATGAGACTCTGGACGAAAAAAAAGAGGCCAAAAAAAAGAGAGAAGGCCCAAAAAAAAGAGAGAGAAAATAAAAAAGGGGCAATGTTAATATCCTTTTACCACACTTGTGCTTCAAAGTAGCACCATGATCTTCATGATAGAGAGTCTCCTATGTTGTCACTTGCATATACTAGTGGGAATTTTTCATTATAGAACTTGACTTGTATATAACAATGATGGGCTTCCTCAAATTGCCCTAGGTCTTCGTGAGCAAGCAAGTTGGATGCACACCCACTTAGTTTCTTTTTGAGCTTTCATACACTTATAGCTCTAGTGCATCCGTTGCATGGCAATCCCTACTCACTTGCATCGATATCAATTGATGGGCATCTCCATAGCCCATTAATTTGCCTAGTTGATGTGAGACTATCTCCTTCTTTTTTTCTTCTCCACAACCACCATATTCTATTCCACCTATAGTGCTATATCCATGGCTCACGCTCATGTATTGCGTGAAAGTTGAAAAGGATTGAGAACATCAAAAGTATGAAACAATATGCTTGGCTTGTGATCAGGGTTGTGCATGATTTAATACTTTGTGTGATGAAGATGGAGTATAGCCAGACTATATGATTTTGTAGAGATAACTTTCTTTGGCCATGTTATTTTGAGAAGACATGATTGCTTTATTAGTATGCTTGAAGTATTATTGTTTTTATGTCAATATTAAACTTTTGTTTTGAATCTTATGGATCTGAATATTCTTGCCACAATAAAAAAGATTACATGGATAAATATGTTAGGTAGCATTCCACATAAAAAATTATGTTTTTATCATTTACCTACTCGAGGACGAGCATGAATTAAGCTTGGGGATGCTTGATACGTCTCCAACGTATCTATAATTTTTTATTGTTCCATGCTATTATATTATCTGTTTTGGATGTTTTATATGCATTTATATGCTATTTTATATTATTTTTGGGACTAACCTATTAACCTAGAGCCCAGTACCAGTTTCTGTTTTTTCCTTGTTTTTGAGTTTTACAAAAAAGGAATATCAAACGGAGTCCAAATGATCTGACAATTTACGGTGATTTTTTATGGACTAGAAGAAGCCCCCGAAGCAAAAGAGTTGGGCCAGAAGAGTCCCGAGTCAACGACAAGGGTGGAGGGCGCCCCACCCCTAGGGCATGCCCCCCTACCTTGTCGCTGACTCGTGGACCCCCCTGACGTGAAACCGACGCCAAAAATTCCAATAAATCCAGAAACCCCCCGAAAGAAACCTAGATCGGGAGTTCCTCTGCCGCAAGCCTCTGTAGCCACGAAAAACCAATCAGGACCCTGTTCCGGCACCCTGCCGTAGGGGGAAACCATCACCGGTGGCCATCTTCATCATCCCGGCGGTCTCCATGACGAGGAGGGAGTAGTTCACCCTCGGGGCTGAGGGTATGTACCAGTAGCTATGTATTTGATCTCTCTCTATCGTGTTCTTGATTTGGCACGATCTTGATGTACCACGAGCTTTGTTATTATAGTTGGATCATATGGTGTTTCTTCCCTCTCTATCTCTTGTTGTGATGAATTGAGTCTTGCTCTTTGAGGTTTCGTTATGTTGGATTGAGTATTGGATTTGAGAACACTTGATGTATGTCTTGCGATGGGATATCTGTGGTGACAATGGGATGTTCTATTGATTCACTTGATGTATGTTTTGGCACTCAACTCGCGGATTCCTGAGGTGACATTGGGGTAATCTATGCATAGGGGTTGATGCACATTTTCGTCCTACGTTCTCCGATAGAAACTTTGGAGTGATTCTTTGTTGCACGTTGAGGGATTGTTATATGATCCGATTATGTTATCATTGTTGAGAGAACTTGCACTAGTGAAAGTATGAAACCTAGGCCTTGATTCCAAGCATTGCAATACCATTTTTGCTCACTTTCGTTACTAGTTACCTTGCTGTTTTTATATTTTCAGATTACAAAAACCTATATCTACTATCCATATTACACTTGTATCACCATATCTTCGCCGAACTAGTGCACCTATACAATTTACCATTGTATTGGGTGTGTTGGGGACACAAGAGACTCTTTGTTATTTGGTTGCAGGGTTGTTTGAGAGAGACCATCTTCATCCTACGCCTCCCACGGATTGATAAACCTTTGGTCATCCACTTGAGGGAAATTTGCTACTGTCCTACAAAACTCTGCGCTTGGAGGCCCAACACGAGTTTACAAGAAGAAGGTTGCGTAGTAGACATCATGTCCGTCCACACCGGCCGCAGCTCCCTTGCCAACCACCTTCCTCCGCTCCAATCAAGAGCCCAAGCTTGTACGCAGCTCGCTCGACGTCCGCCACAGCCTCTAGCCGCCCGCGAGTCCTGCCCATCGCGCCGCCCGTGCTCCTCCCTGCACTGACCAGCAGCAGCAGCAGCAGCGCCGCCCGTGCTCCTCGTCCTCCTGCCTCAGCCTCCCAGCTCCTCGATTCAGGCACCGGAGCTCTAGATCCGGCCAATTGGCCTTCACCCGTCCTCTTCCCCCCACTGACCAGCAGCAGCAGCAGCGCCTCCCATGTTGCTGTTTAAATTGATCAGAATTGTTGATCGCCAGAGAAATTGATCGCCAGAGTTGTACCACTTCTTCCCGCCACAGTCAAAAATTGATCAGATGTGGTGATTGACCTGGACGTCTTCTCACCACAGTCACAGCAAGCTTGAATTGATCGCCAGAGAAATTTTGAATTGATCAGCAAGGAGCAGCCACTGTCCATCTATCCAAAATTGTAAGCAAATTATCATAACTTTTAAGCTACTGCACAAAATTCTGCATTTTAAGCTACTCATCAGTTGGGAACGACTGCATAAAACAGAGAAAGGGAGGAGGGGAGGGAACCTGTTCTGCTCATACTTCACTTGGGGATTGATTAGGAGGAAGAGGGTGAAGCTACACGCCGGGGACGAGCTTGGACGAGCTACACGGCCGCTGCTGCGAGGGAGAGAGGATTAGATGAGCAACAACAAGGATTAGATGAGCAGCAGCGAGGGAGAGATGAGGGGGTTGCATACTGCAGCTGTTGACGATGGACTGGAGGAACGTCGTTGCAGATCGAGTCGCCGTGCTTTGGATCTTGCCACCGGAGATAAAAATGAGATCTTGAAGAGGGAGAGGTGCTGCGTGCGGGGTAAAGATTCAGGGCGGTGATGGCCTTCGACACCATCTGCACAAACGCAAACACAAACGAACCATCAGATCCAACGAAAACACGAACGAACAGAGAGCAATTCGAACGAGATACAACGAGAATAGAGCGAGATTCGGCGAAGGACTCGAGGTTTACCTCAGTGTAGGTTGCGTGGGCTGTGGTGGCGCGGGGCTTCCTCGGGGTGGAGGGCTTCTTGGCCCTGGTCTCCTTGGTCGGCTTTGCGTCACCGGCGACGGCGGCGGGCGTGTTCTCTATGACAGGGTCGGCGGCCGCCTCCACCTCAGGGACCCGGACATCAGTTGCCACGACAGTCGACATTGCAGCAAATAAGCGAGGGGAGAGGAGAGCACTAGTGCGTGCTTGTCGGAGCTGAGAGAGAGATGCGTGAGCTGAGGCGCGATGGTGGGTGAGGAGGTCGTGGCGGAGCAAGCAGTGGTTAAATAGTGGGAGACGTCGGGAAGACGGGGGAGGCTCGAATGCCGGCGACGCATGCAAGAGGGAGGCGCCAGCGACACGTGCGAGGGGGGAGGCGCCGGCGATGACGAGCTAGGGATTCGGCAGCAGCGAGCGAGCGAGAGAGTGAGCGAGCGAGCGAGAGAGTGGGAGGGTAGTTTTGCATACAACAAAAATATCCTAACGTGACAGAAATTGTACTAGAAACCCCCAGTGACAACTATTCAGAGGGAGTACATCACGCACTCATGCATCTTTCTCCACAAAAAGGATTTTTAATATTTATTTACTATTTTTAACAATTTTTTGTTCACCCCCAGGCTCATCTAAGCCTGGGAGCCAAAACGCCTCACTCCATAAATCCATTCTAATCTCCCACAAACGCCCACAAATTTAGATGTGGAGCCCATGATAGTAACCAACCAAAAGATGCCACGTCACCCCGTGAGTTAATACAGTAGCAAAGCTCACCTGCAAAAAAGAAAAGGGTAGCAAAGCTCATCATAGAGTGGGCACCGATAGGAAGTCCTATCCTATACTGTTCTTCTTCTTGTTTTTTCCTCTTCAGAAGACTCTCCCAGGTTGATGGTATCTTTTGACATTTATATTCCAAAAACATTATCTAGTAAGATCCAGACAACACAATGGTGAGCAGAGTCTCAACTCGAATTCTGGCGAATTCCATTCACTCTTTAGCGAGTTTTACAGCTGATCTCTCAGCTAGTATCATATTCACCTTGGCATCATCAAGGTAGTGCTGGTAGATGTAGGACAAGAACTCCCTATGACGCCCTCGATTCGATCGTACACTAATCGTACACGCAAATGTGTACGATCAAGATCAGGGACTCACGGGAAGATATCACAACACAACTCTAGACATAAATAAAATAATACAAGCTTCATATTATAAGCCAGGGGCCTCGAGGGCTCGAATACAAACGAGTCAGCGGAAACAACAATATCTGAGTACAGACATAAGTTAAACAAATTTTGCCTTAAGAAGGCTAGCACAAACATCAATGATTGAAGAGGCAATGCCTCCTGCTTGGGACCTCCTAACTACTCCTGGTCGTCGGCGGTCTCCACGTAGTAGTAGGCACCCTCCGGGTAGTAGTAGTAGTCGATGGGGGTAGCAACATCTGGCTCCTGGGATCCACCAACTAGTCGCAACAACCAGAAAGAAGAAAGAAGGGGGAAAAGGGTAGCAAAGCAACCATGGGTACTCATCCAAAGTACTCGCAAGCATCAGATCTATACTAAGTATGCATTGGTATCAAATGGAAGGGTTGTATCTATGGACTATACTGCAGAATGGCAGAATAGAAGGGGAAAAGCCTAGCCTATCAAAGACTATCATCTTCAAGTATCTTCAAGCATCTAGTAGCATTCAGAAGGGTATAGAGTAGCATTTTATAATTTAACAAGCATGTTGTAGTATTAACGCCCAGAGATCCTTCCTCGACTCCCTGCGAGAAAGCAATCCCGGAGCCGCATATCCATCACATATCTCAAGTATCCATTTCTAGTTGTAAAAGATCAGGATACCAGTCCGAGCGTCCGTTACCGTGGACACGGCTATTCGAATAGATAATCTTCCCTGAAGGGGTGCACCATATTTCCCAACACGCTTGATTACTTTGGCCGGACACACTTTACTGGGTTAATGCCCGGCCTCGAAAGATCAACACGTCGCAGCCCTACCTAGGCTCAGCAGAGAGGTCCCCGCCGGTCTGCATCCTAAGCACTCCGGGGTCTTGGGCCCATCGCCCGTTGCACTCCAGGTCATTGCGTG
Organism: Thinopyrum elongatum; assembly: GCA_011799875.1. Classification (NCBI taxonomy): domain Eukaryota; kingdom Viridiplantae; phylum Streptophyta; class Magnoliopsida; order Poales; family Poaceae; genus Thinopyrum; species Thinopyrum elongatum. The sequence goes on from CM022298.1 coordinate 606,222,686, forward strand.
CAGGGCGAACCAGGCTCCACCTCTGCATGGATGGTGCCGGCCCAGCCGTGCCGCAATGCTGAACTGGACGTCTGACAAAGCTTCGGCTGATACTACGACGCCGAGTGCCCATAACTGTTCCCGCGTGGTGGTTAGTGCGTATAAGCCAGTGGCCAACTCAGAACAAATACCCAAACCTGTTAGTGCATTAACAATTAAAGGTGACGGCTGTCGGGACAAGTCCGGAGCTACCACCCCCTCCTGGGTGATACTGCTAAACAGCTAGCCACCACCGTAACATCTCGCGGGTGCTCTCCGGGCCCGCCCGACTTTCACAGGTATCTCTCGCGGGTGCTCACTCGGCCCGCCCGACTTTACAAGGGTCTGAAGTAAAGTCAAGGTAACCGTGTGTCCAAAACATCAAGGGGGAAAACCCGAGGAATCACCCTCGATGGATTCCACTCGATGTAATTGTCAAGGTGAACTTAGGAGGAATCACCCTTGAAGAGTTCACACTTGAGGTGTTGCACGACAGAGTCGTATCGGGAGTGGTGAAGGAGGAATCACCCTCGACCACGACCGAATAGCTACACTACAGAGTTATCATCAAGAGTGTGTTACGAGGTATCACCATCGACACTCGATAGTAGCTCTGCAGAGCCGAGTAACTAGGGGGGGGGGTGATGTGATGTGTCTGTCTCTGGTCGTTGATCACGTTGATCGATTCATCTGTCAACAAGCCGGGGCAACTGGGACAAGGAGAGGGGTCACTGATGGATCACTAACCAACCTATACTAAGCAGTTTAGGATAAGCAGGTAAGGTACAATGAGCAGGTTACAAAAGCAGGCTATGCATCAGAATAGGAGCAAACAATAACAGTAGCAAAATCTAATGCAAGCATGAGAGAGAATGAACTGGTCGATATCGGAATGATCAAGGGGGGTTTGCTTGCCTGGAAGCTCTGCTGAAAGGGAAGAACGGTCGTCGTCGACGTAGTCGATCACAGGGGCATCAACAGCGGTGTCGGGGTCTACCGGAGAAGAAGAGGGGGAAGAAATAGTAAATACAAAGCACAGGTATGCATGACATGACTACAGGCAGAGCTAGGGGTGCTCTAACGCAGTGCTACACGATACCGGCGAGGGGGGATAACATCCGGGAAAGTTTTCCCGAAGTTTGGCATTTATGGACAGATGAAACAGAGGGGGACGGTTGCATGTTCGCTATGCTAGGGGCACATCACATATGAACGGAGAGCGTATTCGGATTCGTCATATTTTTCTGAGCAACTTTCATGTATAAAACTTTTTCATCCGAGTTACAGACTATTTTCTATTAATTTTCAAAATTTTATTAATATTCCGTTATTTAATTCAATTCGAAATAAATGACTAAATTGCTAGGGGCACCCAGCACAGGGTACACAAAAGTGTACCAGTGGCTGACAGGTGGGCCTGGGGGTCCCAGTTGACCAGTCAACGTTTGACTGGTCAACACGGGGTGGGGCCCCCTGTCATAACACATCTAACTAATTACAGATTAGGTACTTAATTAGCAGATTAAGTTAATTAAGCAAACTTCAATTAAGTTAATTAATAGATTAATTAATTAATTAGCTATTTTTAAATTTTATATATCTTTTTCTTAAGAAAGGGGCTGGGGGCCCCACTGGGCAGTGGCCCAGGGCCTTAGCGGGTGCTGGCTTCACAGACGCAGGGGCGTGGGCGAGCCGGGCGGCCACCGGCCCGAGCGGCAGAGGCACAGCCATGGCCGGGCGCGGAGAGGCCGACAGCCACGGCCGGGCTTGGCCACGAGCAGTGCAGCGTCGGAGCACGAGGGCGCGGGCGGCGAGGTAGCAGCCGGCGAGCGGGGCGGCGCAGGCGCGAGGCCGTTGCGAGGCGGCGCCGGCGAGTGGTGGTGGCCAGATGCCGGGGGTGCGGCGGCCGGCGTGGGGCGTAGTGAAGTGCGGGCGGCGGGGCGAGGTCCGGCCAGGCGAGGCCGGCGCGGGCGTGAGATGCAGGCAGGTGCGGCCGCAGCGCAGAAGCAACGGCAGCAGCAAACGCCGGGGGGGCAAGAACGGAGCAGGCGGGGCGGGAGGGAGAGCACGGCCAGAGGGGGGGGGACGACCGGACGGGGAGGCCGCATCGTCAGAGCAGAGGGGAAGACGAAGAGGGTGTTCTCACTCTCGAGCAGTGACGATGATATGTACCTAGGATAGGATAGGGTCCTAGCCTGACCTGCCTACCCAAGAACAATACATATAAGAATCCAAGACCTACAAAGTTAGAAAGGAGGTGTCGACTGGAATGACTGCAGCATGCAAGTCACTCGACACAAGATCCACTCGGTTACTCCTTCACCACTTGACCATCCTTATTCACTCGGAGCACCTAATTTCACTCAAAGGCAGGAGGCCTAGAGTCACTCCGGGATGGCAACGGTCAGGCGATCAGTTCATCGCTATAAAGATCATTAAGTGTAGGCGTTACCAGTAACGTTCGCACCTTTACTGTTCATTGAACCCTTGCGTAACGGAGGTTGATGAGGGGTCAGCGGACTCTATATAAGCCGTCCCTCCGCTCCTGCACAAGGGTTCGCACCCCCTGTAACTCAACACTCAAAACAACAAAGCTCCTGCAACACCGAGACGTAGGGCTATTACCTCCTCCGAGAGGGGCCTGAACTCGTAAATCCGAGTGTACAATCTCGCCATAGCTAGGCTCTGCCCTCTCCTTCGTACCCCTAACCTCTACTGTCAAATCCGTTCCCATGACAGTTGGCGCCCACCGTGGGGCAGGGGTCTAAGCAACTTCGGGCGAGGTTGCGTTCTTCGAACTCCTTCATCATGGTTTCCGGCGGCGGACTGTCCCTGGGTCGCGAGATCTGTCTCGGCGCGCTCAGCTTCATCGCCGACGATTCGGCGTGGCTCCAAGAAGCCCCTTTGGACGTCAAGGCGCTTCCTATTCGCGGGGCAGCGCACTTCCGTGCCAGTTCCTGCGGCCTCCTCCTTCGGCAGCCGTCTACTCAGTATCAATCGGCTCCGGTGGCGTCTTCCCTCCCCGCTGCTCATCGTCGCAAGCGATCCGGTCACTCTCGGCTCCAGCGGTGGGTGAAACACGCGGTGGCTCATCAGTCATCCACCTTGCAGACCGCGACAATCAAGCCCGACGAGTCCCTCTATGGCTTGTTTGATCAATTGTCTGATCACTCGGATACGCCTTCCGAGTGCGAAAGCAATGACCCGGCGGTGGAAGTCCTCGTGATTGGCTCCCAACGTAGCCCACCAGGATTTCTCCATGGCAAAGGTGAAAGCGGTGGTCCATCGCACGTCAACAATGAGTACTACCCGCAGGCCCTCACTGTGGAACAAAGAGAAGAACTGCAGCGCATGAACGAGCAGGTCCTTCAGATCCCCATCACTGGGGAGACGGCCGAAGCCCAGGCTTTAGAAGCCGCGCGCATAGCCACTTTGGCCGAACGCGTGCGTCTGGAAGATCTCTAGAAGTCACTTGAAGACCGCGCTCGCAAACAGCCCCCAAATCCCAATCGACGACAGCGGCAACTGTTCCCTAGTGGATCGCAAAATGTGTATCAGTTATTCCGCACTCCGATTCAGAATGTCGCAGCGGCTGCGCGGATTGCAGATTCCATCTAGCCGTCCCGATCCAAAGCAGGAGAAGGTCTTTGGCAGATCCGAGTGTTGCTCAGAGCGGCTGGGGAACAGAATTCAGCTGTACCCCAATCGCGCAACAGGATTCACAGCAGGTCAGTAAGGGCGGACACAGTTCAGTCGGTGTACAGCCCAAGATCGCCTCCACAACGCGTCGATCGCGGTTATCGTCAGGATCAGTACCTGGATCAAGGTCGTGGTCCGTTTGCTCCTCGACATCACTGTGACGACTGTTGTCAAGTGCCGACGCCCCCTTCGAGGGGCGGGTCGTACGTGCCCCAGCGGTATGACGATAGGCGCCCGTATGGCAACGAGCGGAGGGACCCAATTGACCCCCGAGAGCTTGGATTCGACGCAAGGTCAGTCCTCATGCAAGGCATAGTTGACAGAGGCAGAGCCCACCGAGAGGGCTTGGATAGAGATCGTCCGAGTGGAAGTGGCATGTTTGTCTCGTGGCCCGAGTGTTTCAGTAGGGCCATTCGAGCTGCTGAGATACCACCCAACTTCAGATTGGCCACCGGGGTGAGCAAGTTCACTGGTGAGTCGAAGCCAGATACGTGGTTGGAAGATTACCGAGTGGCTGTGCAGATTGGCGGAGGCAATGATGATGTCACCATGAAACATTTGCCCATGATGCTGGAAGGATCAGCCCGGGCGTGGTTGAATCAGTTGGCTCCTGCTAGCATATACTATTGGGAAGACTTGGCCCGAGTGTTCATCAAAACATTCGAAGGCACTTGCAAGTGTCCTGCTGGATTGACTGAATTGCAGCACTACGTCCAGAAGCCGAATGAAACTTTGAGAGACTACATACAGCGTTGGACAACGCTTCACAATGTGGTGGAGAATGTTACAGAGCATCAAGCAGTCTGTGCCTTCAAAGAAGGCGTCCGGTACAGATAACTCATCCTGAAATTTGGGCGGTCTGTGTGGCACCCCGGCTCAGAGGAAACCGGAACGCCCCGTATTCCAGCCCAGAGACAAGTCTTCTGGAATATGGCACTGCTAGCATAGAACAAATCGGCTCTTTATTACTATGGATAAGGTTACAAGGGTACATGGATTACACTGGCACGGCGAGACTACGCCTGCCCAGGGTAGCTCTATGCCAGCAGCGGAACAACCCGAGGAAGCGGAGTACCCTCGGCAGCGGAACAACGACGGCGGTGATGAACTCCACTCTACAGCGACGCTGGCTGGAACGTGTATCCTAGCTCGCAAACTCGGGATCCTCGACAAGCAAGCAATCATGGCATGACCTGCAAACTGGCATGACATGCTAGGTGAGTACTTTGAATGTACTCGCAAGCTCACAGCAACCAAAGCAGTCCAGACAAGCAACAGTATGGCATTTACAGGTTAAGCAGGTGTAAACATGATGATGCTAGAACAATATAAGCATGGCATGGCATACGAGCAGGATGTCACTACATGCAACAGGCTAAAACTATCAAGATGCAACTTACTCTGTTCCGGGGTTACCTCGTAACCACCACATGTAAGAACTTACCATCGAGTGTGCCATATGATAACCTCGGGACCAACCAAACTTGGTATTAAAATACCGTAGTGATAACATGATCACAAGGAGCTTGGTATTTAGCCGAGATCACCACATAACACTATCAACCAAATCCGGTATCCATGATACCATGGTGATCCTCTCGTGATCACGATCAACCAACATCGGTATCCTTGATACCACGGTGATCCTCTCGTGATCACATAAAGATCAACCAACTTCTTTCCTCATCGAATGGGGTTGTTATAAGCAATATTATTATACTATTAACCCATAGTGTGTCCTACTACGAACTGTGCCCATGACCGAGGACGCGGCTATCGATAGATCATACACTCTACAGAGGTTAGTTTACTGTACCCACACCACGGAACTCATGGCCTTGTGCTCCCATTCGGGTGGACCAACGATGTTCTGACGAAACCCAATCTATTGCATGGCACTCTCCTGGCCACTCCGACAAACTCCCCATTGGGCTATGTCATAGGTGACCCTTGTGTCATTCCGGACACCTGCCACCGTCGTGGCCACACAAAACTGTCCCAAACGGGGACCTAAGGTCAATACCAAAACTGGGTTCACAAGGTTATAGCCACCTACCTGATCAGGGTAGCACGCACTCATAACCTTCCCTGGTTGGAGGTACCAACGAGAGGCATGACAATAGACCGAATTAGGGCCGCCCCATCCCGGCAAGTGTGGTTGCACAGGTGAGCTCGATTCGGTGGCGCACTATGACTCAGCCAACAGGTGTTCAAGTTTGATTAACATCCGGTTTAACTTGAATGTAAATGAGCTGAGTCATGATAACATGATGAAACCGTATTGCATAAGAACATGATATAACCTAAGCAAGGATGGGAAACATGATATCTGAAGCATAGCATCAACAACATGCCAGCATTTAACCAGCTAAATGCAAACGAGCATGGCATAGCGGTGAGCATGAACAACTTCAGTATGCCCATAACAACCGATAAAAAAACATGCAGACATGTCAACATCTTAGCATGAACTACTGCAAGTATTAACCATGAGCATAATGCTACCAATGAGTACACGATAACTAGCAAGATGCACATGGACAGAATATAAGGATAAGTATGAAACACGAGCATAAATAGTATCCTCAAACTTATTAACATGCACACATTGAATAACTATTCAAGTACGAAACCATAGCTACTGCAAATCCATCATGCAAGTGGATGTCGTGGCTTGCCTGGGGATGAATAAACTACCGGGGAGAAGTGCGGAGAGTTCACGGAATGGATCACCGAAAACAGTTCTCTCTCGGAGGGGGCTGTTTATGGGCAAGGGCAAAATGGTCATTTTCTTAGTGTGAAAACATTATGAAAATGGTACCAACATGACGGGCTCGACGATATGAAGAAGTGAACTTTGGAATCACCTCGTTTGGAGTTACGGATGAAAAGATATTGCCCGACGAAGTTCAGGGACCAATCTGTAAAAATAACTCTACAAACAGGCCCCTGGAGGATAAAACAGAAAACGTATTTTAGCGAAATACGCTTTCAGAACTGAGGAAACGTATTTTGAGCCAAAGTAAGACGAAAATGCGCTTTCGGAATAGGAAAACGTATTCTGTGGAACACGTGTCCACTTACTCCACGTCACCAGCGGCGGGGACGGGCTCCTGAGTCACTTACAGGTGGGTCCCGCGCGGCTTCTCTCTCTCCTCCTGCTCCCTTTCTTCTTTCTCTCGACAGAAGTAGGGGAGGCGAGCAGAGGCGCGGCCGGCGCCGGGCTCCGGCGACTCGGGCGGACTCCGGGCAAGGCGAGGCTACCGGCGGGACAAGGGAGGGACGCCGCGTCCGTCCACAGGGAAAGCAGGTGCCGGGGAGGAGTGGGGCTGCGGCGGCTCGGCGAACAGAGGAGCAGGGCGGGCGGCGGCCGTTCTTGGGGGCGGCGGCCTCACGGACTCCGACGGCGAGCAGAGGGGATGGGGGAGATCTCCAGCGAGAGGGGGAGTTGCTGGAGAGGTCAAGGGGTGGAAGAGGAGCTTGGCTGGCTCAAATTTAGGATGAGGCCGAGGCGGCCATGGCGGCCATTTGCGGGCAGGAGGGCTCCTAGAGCTCGGCGGAAGGGTTGGGGAGGGAGCTGGGAGCGAGGGAAGGCTGGAGTGAGCTCAAGGCGATGCGGGGAGGGCCTATATATAGGCGGGTGAGCTCACCGGATAAGCTCGGGCGCTGTGGCCTTCCTATCTGATCACTGGAGCTCGGGGGAGTCGTGGCTGGCCGCTTGCGGCATCGGTAAGGGTCTAGGACGGACGGTGGAGGCCAGCTGGAGCTACGGGAAGGATCGAGGAGGAAGAAGACAGGAGAGGAAACGACGACGGCGTGGTCACGGGCGGGACAGTGCGGTGGCAGGGCTCGCTGTGGCGTGAGGAGGAAGAATCCGAAGGGGGAGAGGGTTCCAGAGCGAAGGCGAGGCCAAGACGGAGCTTCTGGACATGGTTAGGTGGCGAGGGAGAGGAGGAAACAGACAAGCAGAGGACCCCAATGCACAGAGCGCGTGCATTGGCATGCCGGACGCGTGGTCACCGCGTGAACAGACGCACGCGGTGCACCCTGACCGGCCAAATCATGTCTAGCATGTAGTCTCTCCAAGATAGGTTATCTTAGAGGTGATGGATCGAAGAAAAACACTGTGGGTAGATGGGAATGATCCACAGAAGTTTGCTGTAGCAAACTTGGGCATGTAGCTGAGGTGAAATGGGATGGCCACTAAGAATCAAAAGATGTCAGCCACGCTTAGGGTAGGAAGGACTACGATCCTGTGAATTTTGGTATGATTTGGACCAGGATTTGTCACAGTTGCTTCACAACTGCCCAAACTGGTCCAGAAAATGAATCATGAAGTGGCACTCTAATGGATGCTTGGATTGAGCTGCAATTTTGTGGATAAGAGTTATTTGGATACATGAACACACTGTAAAAATTTCATACCATTTGAACACACCAAAATGGTACTTCCTTCACAGTGGTCCTCTCTGGACAGAAACTAAGATAAATTCTAGAGAAATATTGGATGAATGAAATGAGCCAAAATTGTGTAGAGGGATGTTATATGGGTAGGAGAATGCCCTGGTAAATTTTCAGCAATTATGAAGCAATATAAAATATAGTTGCCTCACAACAGAAAAATATGACTAGAAGCCAAGATTTGATGGTATGCTCACATAGATGATGTAATGATGCTCAAATCTTGTGGATAGTGTTAATTTGAGCATATGAAGATGCTTGCAAAATTTCAACTCATTTGGATACTCCTAGCTAGCACTTGCTTCACAAAGCTTCCAGTTGATCAGAAACTTTGGAAAATTGCTCAGGAATATTCACTATGCAAATGAAGTTGAAATTTGGCATGTGGAAAATATATGGATAGGAAAGGGTGCACAAAAAGTTTGAGAGCAAGCAAGAAAATATAAAGGGTACTTGCTTCTCAACTTGACAGCTTGGGCAGAATTAGAAAAGGAATATTGGTGAAATATTTTTGAACATGGCAAGGAAGTATTTTGACATATCTGAAGGAAGATATGTCCCAAAGGATTTATGAGAATTATTTGGTAATCTTTGGGATGACATAGATGTGGGTTGCTTCACAACCCAGGGCAAACAGGGTTATTCCTTTAATAGAAAAAGGAATATTCCCACGAAAAAGAATATTGGGATTGGTCCAAGATGGAAATGACATGGTCTTAGGATGGTTTTGAGATTGGCAAGCCACTGGGGAGAGGAATCGAGGGTGATCCCTCCGGGTTTCAATACCACTAAGCTACAAAAAAGCAAATCCAGACCAAAATCAAAAGAAAAAGAAATGGGCAAAATCCAGGGTGTTACAAACCTTCCCCCCTTAAAGAAATCTCGTCCTCGAGATTTGGTTGCTCAGGGGTCAAGCATGAATATTCTTGCGTAAAGAAATCGTTTCCAACTCGGGTTTCCTTTTTCCTTCATATCATGTTCCCACTGGGTTTTATCTGACTCACTGCTTTGTTTCGGGGTGGTTTGTTTCACTGGATCCTCACTCTGACAAATCTTACCTCATATTACTCTGACTCAAATCCTTTTATGTTTGTTGACCTGTCTGGGTGCGATGAATTATCCTGACTGAAATACCTGTCCTTCTCGCAAGCCCGGGAGTAGTTACTCATGCACGTATTGTGATGAAGTCCAATACGGACGACCGTCCATTGAGTTGTGAACAAATTTTCTCGGTGGACACAAAAGTCTTTTACTCATTGCATTGGGCTGCTTAAAAGGGATGTGTGTCCTCCAGGTTCAAACAGTACTGTCAGGTACAATATTCTGGCAGGCATACTTTATCCTGATCCCCTAACAGGGTATCTTTGCTTACAGGACCAGTTTTATCGTCCTCTGCGCTTTATTCGTAGGGCAATGATCATCCAAACTCAGGTTCATAGTTACTTGTATGGGGCTCCTGGCTGTCATCAACCATGCAAACACTGAGAAGGGTTAATGATATCACTTTGTCGGGTGTGAGGGAACTGGCCTAGATGACCTCTGCCAAGATTGTTGTCTCAATGTTGCCTTGCTTCATATCTTGCATCACACTGAGGGGTATAACTATCTTTATCTTTCTTACATAACTCAGGTGATAGTCAGATTCTCCCCGGGCTGACGTCATTGTATGAGTGACTCGTATGACCTTGGCAGCATGTTCACCATATCCATGGAAACCTGTGTAGCTGGGCACTTGATTTCTGATGCAGACTTGTGTCCTGACTGATTCTTGCCTTCTGACCAAACCGTTGTGGAGCTGATCCTTGGGATGCATGGGCATATTCTGCCAACTGACTGGGAAACATCTTGTACTGGTGAGGATGTGATGCCTTACTGGCAAAGGTTGCTTAGCTTGTGTTGAAAGCCATTGAGAGTATCTTGCCGAGGAAGACTGAATAGCTTGCGCCTGAAGCTTCTGCCGGGATAGCATGCTGAAGAAGACTGGGTACCGTACCTCAGAAGCTTCCCCCCTTAAAGACTTGCTGGGGAAAGACTCGGTACCTTATGCCGGAAGCTTTTGCGGTAGCTTACTGAAGAAGCCTGAGTATCTTGCACTGGAAGATATCCATGTGTCGTATCGAGGAAGACAGAGTAACTTTGCGTCGTGCGCTCTTCAGGTAGCTTGCGGAGAAAGACTGGGTTGCTTTCATCTGAAGCTTCTCTTTGTGACATGCAGACTGAATGCAGATATATATATATATACATATATATCCCTTAATGTTTCTGCTGTCGGTTACTTGTTGTATGAAGAAAGTTGTTCGACTATCCTTCTTGCTGAGCACTGAGTTCATAGCACATTCTGGCTTGCTTCCGAAATATAGCAGTTTTCAAATCGTACTCATAGCAGACTCAAGCCTTGTATATGAACCATACCTCTGACTTGAAAGGTACTATCGATCATGCACACCATATGCCTTCTTGCTGATTTGAACATTACTACTGTGAAGAATGCACATTGAGGTATACTGGATGCTGATAATCAATCCAGGATATCATTTGTAGTCAGACCAGATATTTCTCGTGTAGTACTGTCGGCTAAAAATTTCATAGTGCTCTGCTGAGCTTCCAAATGTTTGCCTCCACTGATTCTTTGAGTCCAGTGTCGGTGAGAAACTTCCATAAGGGAAAATAAGGTAACACCAAGGGCCCAAAGAAAGAAGCAAAAGAAACGACTAAAATAAAACACACAGAGCAACAAGATCACACGTATGCATGCCTACTTAAGCACACAAATCTCGCAAGAACCCCGGTACTACGTTCTAGCATGCTGTGGCGGTGTGCACGAAAGTGAATCCACGTGTGGAAAGAGTTGGTGTAAACAAAGCTACACCAAACAGGGGCTTAACACCGGTTGCAGCTGGACGGACACGGGGGTGAGGACAGACTTGGTGATCATGTATCAGGACATGGAGGTCACGACCACATCATCATCACGCGGACGGAAGAAAACCGTACTCGTCCATAGAATGGGTGGTAGGGTAGGATAGCGATGACAAGAAAGGCTTGCGGGCATTGCCCTTTTCCGATAACTTAGATCAGCAAGGGTTGCCAACGCGGCTAGTGGGATGGCATGAGCCGGGATAGAAACATGTCTATCACCGAAACAATAGGGGTGGCTGAATAGGATAATTGGTGTGGTACCGGTGCATCAATCCGACAAGGAATCGACAACACCAAGCACCTTGGCATCACTCCGCTGGGACCACTGAGCTATGACCACTGAGCTGGAGATGGTATGGCTATCATCCAGTGTATCTTTCGGAGCATAGCCTCTTGTCTTGGTTGATGGCCCATATTATTGATGAGTGCGGCAATCTTACTTGTAACCGCAGGTAGTGCATTGTTGTGGCCGCATATGCAAGAGTCTGACGAGGATTGGTAATAATACCTTGTCTGTGAAACTGTATCCTGCTGAACGTCACGGAGGTTATTTGTCCACAACTTCTTGATTCTTGAGGAATCCTTTGATGGACCTATAATGACAAGCCAACACGGCTCCTTGACTGTTTTCCTGGCTTGTCAGGCTTGTTCTTACTCTTGCATATCTCGTAGGGGTTTGCTGTGCTCATATTTCTTCCGTGAACTATGGGGCCAACGTTTCCCTGAATACAGTCATTCCCGTGTACGAGTGGCTCGCATGAACTGATCCACTGGACTGCATGCTCACAACAAATGCAGGTGTAGCATAAATCCTTTCATAACCACTGAGTTCTAAGGCAGACGGGTGTCTGGGCTAATTCGTGCTTCTGACAGGATTGTCGTGGGTACGGGGTGTGTTGAAGAAGGCTGAATTCCTTAGGCTCGAAGTTTCTGCCAAGGTAGCGTGCCGAAGAAGGCTAGATATCATACCTCAGAAATTTACCTTCATGTGGCTTGCAGCGGAAGGTCAGGTGCCTTATGCCGGAAGTTTCCCGCGGTAGCACGCTGAAAAAGATTGGATTGTTGTATCCCAGAAGATTTTTATCACCAAGTGGCGTACTGAGGAAGATTGGCAGTCTGGTAGCTTGCGAAGGAAGGCTGGGTTCTTTATACCAGAAGACTTTCACTACGTACGTAGTCGGATCTATGGCCGATTCTGGCTTCTTTCCGAAGTATCCGAAATTTTACCCATAGCAGAGCCAAACTTGGTATAGGCCATACCTTGACTGAAGATTTTCTGTTGGTCATACACACCACTTGTCCTTCTGCTGGTCTGCTCTTTGCTGTTATAAAGGTTGCAGAACTGATGTAGGCTTCATGTTGACAATTAATTCGGAATACCCTTTGCATTCAAACCAAGTGTTGCCGATAATAGGCGGTCGATGGATAATTCCATTCGGTTCAGCTGAGCTTTCCAGCATGTGAAGTTCTCATTGATTCCGAGCAACCGTGAACGCATCCATATTTCTCGCAAACCTTGTTCACAGTGCTCGGAAATTTGTATATGTGTCGGTGAACTTCAAGGTTTACCTTGCAATTTGTATCAACGCACCGGAGTTCTGTTGCTGTTCTTGGCACATTCACATTCCTGAAATATGTCTCCGGTGGGTAATAAATGATTCTTAAGTCCATTGAGGAAAGACTTGGTTCACCTTACTGACTGAAATAATCCTTGTATCGAGGACGGAATAATTTGTCCTTACTGGTGTTCATTCTGGTAGCTCATCTGACTGCTCCTTAGGCATGGTCTGTTCTGAGGCAAACTCTCTCAGGTGTATTTTGTCCTTATCTGTCGCACACAGATTCTGCTTCTGACCCATTCTTCATTCTGGACAGATCTGGTGCTGCTATTCTGAATACCAGGCCGTTGTCTTGGCTTGACTCTTGCTGAATTGGGATTATTGGGTATTATCTTAGTTGTATGCTGGTCTTCTTGGCGGCACTTGCGGATGGATCCAGTCGGAGCGAAGAAACGGAACCGACAAAACAAACAAAAACCACGAAAAACCAAAAAGCAAATAAAACTCAAATTTTTGCGGACCTTACACATGTGGCCGAAGATTCACTAGTATAACTATTATAGCGCACTCGATGTACCTCTAAGGATTTAGAAGCGAAAGCACACAATGCTCCTAGTAGCATTGGTGTCAAGCTCCTGCTACTTCCTTAGGGAACATCACACTCTCGACGTATGATGGCTATGGTCGTGCGATTCTAGGGTTGTCGGGGAAAAGATAAAAGTTATAAGCATTTCCCAAAGGAAACTAGAGTTAAGGAGAGAAATGCCATGGCTAGCAAGCAGGGTAAGGATATCTGGTTTACCTAGGGGTTCAGGGCTCACGGGTCGTTGCCTGGGGTGGATATTTCACACCGGAGGCAAAGGCCACGAGAGTTGGGGTCTGATGGAGCCAAAACCTATGGGGTTGCCTTATGATCAATAGTAGCCGTGCCAGCTTGGCAAAGATGGCTGAAATCCATCTGGGCTTTCTACTGAGCACAAGACAGTGAAGTCTGGCTAGGGTAACCTATAGTCAGCCTGGCTGCTCTGATACCATCCATTGTGGTGCCCCGCATGAATACCACTGTAGCCAGACGATTGCCATGCATACCAGCCCAGGAAATCACTCTGGCATGCGCACTTACAACAAGTATCATGAACACAGGCATTTCTATTAATGGATATATAAGTCTTACATGAGATATATTACAGAGGTGATGGCAGCGGAAAGGCTCTATCTAAGGCAGCTTGGTCTTGGTGCGGCTCCAATCCATAGGGATCTCACTGGGTTACGCTTCTAGCTCGCGAACGCTCCGGCTCCTCGACGACGGACGACGGATCCTTATGTGAACCTGGCCATGTTAAAGGCCGCTGAGTACTTTTGAATGTACTCGCAAGCAAACCAAACTAACATATACACCAAGCAAAGCAATCCATGGCATTCAAGCATGTATTTGATATTAGAGCAATATTAATTATCATGGCATAGCATACCTATCTAGCAATATTGATCATGTTATAGCAGGGTTATCTAGCAAGATAACTACTATGTAAAACACTGAAAAGTAAAGCATATCAAGTGATTAATCCATTCTCCGAATAATCTCATGATCCAATCCGACGTTGAACCAAATCCAATCCGAGTCTTTCGGTCATCCGACCACCTCTTTTATAGCCATCCCATGGCTAACATATCATATCCCTGACATCATCTGATGTCCACACAAGACGGGTTCTTCCATCATTATTATCATTATTACGGTTGACCACCTAGTAATGTCTGGACGGGCTGTCCAATACCGTGGACGCGGCTATTCGAATAGATTTTACACTCTGCAGAGTTTGCGCACTTTACCCACACCATGGGGCACCTGACCTCGTGATCCCATTCGGGTGGACCAGCGTTGCTCCAACGAAACCCGCCTGACCCGTGACTCCTCCACGTACCACTGGCAATCATCCTCCCCTGGAGTCCTGCCCTGGGTGGCCCCTGTGTCACTCCTGACACCTGCCACCTTCATGGCCAAACAAACTGTCCCAAACGGGGACTCCCGGGTTAAACAATCAACTGGGCTCACAAGATTATCGCCGCCTACCGGGCCAGGGTAGCGCGCACGCATAACCTTCCATGTCAGGTGGTACCGGTGAAAGAGCACGCGATCAGACCAAGTCAAGGCCGTCCCACACCGGCAAATGTGGTTGCACGGATAAGCCCGGACAGGTGACTCAAGATCAACCGACTAGGTTTAGCTTTAGCCATCATTTAGTAAGCATGGATATTCATCATGAATAACTTAACATGGTGATAACTATGTATGAGGTAACAACTGTAACAACCTATCTCAATATAGCATCACAATGAGTCATTAGTGAAACAATGTTTAAATGACAAGTTATCAGTTTACAAGTTCTAGCTGCAAGTTACGGCCTTCGGAACCCTTGCATAAAACCGGCAAATAAACCAGTAGCCACCAGAACGGTCTTTACAACTCATATCTGGGACGTTACTGGAATAACTCAACCCCGGCTCAAGATGGCTGGAAAGCAGCTCAGAGCATGAGACGGTGTTGATAAAAAGAATGTAGCAGTTCCCTAAGATGGCCGAAAAGCAGCTCAGAGCATAGGGTCACTACTATAGAAAGAAATTCAACAACTGTCCGAGACGGCCGAAAAGCAGCTCAGAACACGGCCAGCTGTTGAAAAGAGAACATAATGTCGGCATCCACCCCGAACGGCCGGAAACAGCACAGACACAGGCGTGGTGCTGTCATCGAAGAAAGTGCAAGCAAGGGTTCGTCAGGGTCACATACAGCTCACTACTACGCATACAAGCATAAGCATATTAATTTAAACATGCAAGAATAACACAGAGCAATGCTTCAGGGCATATATCAGATGGCCAGCTTGCCTGGAGGTCAGGAAATACTCCAGAAAGGAGTGCGGTGAAGCCGCGGAAGAATTCGCCGGAACGATTCTCTCTCGGAGGGGGCTGATAGAGGGCAAGGGCAAAATGGTCATTTTCAGATTGTGTACACATTATGAAAGTGACCTCATAGGAACAGGCTTGACGAGATGAAGAAGTAGGCGTTGGATTCACCTGAATCAGAGTTACGAGCGAAAAGTTGTGGCCGTTCATTGATTGGGCAGAAAAACAAATAAAACTTGTCCATTTCTGCTATTAACCAGTGAACGTCCACAATATAAGCCTTTGGGCCGCCGGCTGAAAACAGAAGGCGTATTCCACTAGAATACGTTTTCAACGCAGGGAGACGGCTTCTGCAGAAACCGCTTCCACTTAAAACGGTCAACGGGCCCGGCTGAGTCAGCACTGAGGCTTACACGTGGGCCCGCCCTTATCTTCTCTCTTGCCTTCATTGGTCGTCCTCTTCTCGCGCGCGACACCGGCCGGGGAGAGCTTCGGCCTCCGGCGTGGCTGGCTCCTGGCGGCGCGGGAGAGCCTGCCGCTAGGCTCACCAGAGCCAGCGCGCAGCACCGCCTCCAAAGGTGGCCGCGGGGTCGCCTGGGACGGCTTCCAGCGCCACCACCAGTGGTAGGGCCGCGGTGGCCGGAAGCTGCAGGGGCCATGCCAGTAGGGCTTCTCCGGTGGGAAAGGCAATGGCGGTGGCTCGTGGGCACATAGGGGATGCGGCGACCGCGGAAGAGAGGGAGGGGAATGGCCGGGGTGCTGTTTCTTTTGTCGAGGGGATCAAGTGACGGCAGGGCTCCTACCATGGGGGCAGAGAAGGGCTCGGGGAGCTCAAATGAGAGGGGGCTGGGTTTACTGGTGGAGAGGAGGGACTCGGGGGAGCTTATATAGCTGCGGGAGAAGGCTCGAGAGGGAGAGGAGCTGGCACCGAAGCTATGAGAGGCATGGCGATACTCCGGGGATGAATCGATGTCGGCACATCTAGCCAACGGCTAGGGGACAAGGGTAAGAGGGATCTAGAAGGCTCACACACGCGCTGGGGGGCTCGTTGGTGCTCCCGGACAAGCCGTGGCTTGTCGGAGACGGCTCCCGAAGCCTCTGGCACACAGGGCCTGCAGTTGGCGCGCTCTGCCCGTGGTCACCACGTGGCCACGGCAGTGCCACGCCCTGCTTGATGCCAAGAGATGTCTGGGGTGTTCTACAATCCTTAGGTAGATTACTTGCACAGCTGCAGGGCACGGGATAGTCCTGGAGTGGTCGAGGGGATCCAGAACAGGTTCTGGATAGGAGGTGCTTGTAGTTGATTCTGGATGGATCCCTAAGTGTAATGAGCTGGAATTTGGCATGGAGCAATGATCTACCAAGGTGACTACCCTGGTAAATTTTGGGACTATTTTGATAAGAATTGAGGACACTTGCTGTAGAATGGACCCCACTAGTCAGAAATGCAAACTTTGATGTGGCACTCACATACCAGCTTGCATTGAGCTGAAATTTTGAGGAGGTGAGTTATTTGAACATATGAAGGTACTGGAAAAGTTTCATACCATTTGGGTACATCAAAATGGTACTTGCTTCACAGAGGTTCCAAATGAACAGAAACTTGAGAAAATTGTTGTGGAAGAATGGATAGAGGGATTGAGCTGGTTTTGGTTTCCATGAGTGATTTGTCAATATTAACCACCATGAAAATTTTAGCTCAAATAGATCAAGGGTTCAAGCACTTCCTTTGCAAACTGGAAATCTGGACAGAATTTGCAAATGGATATTGTGCTCAAACTTTGAGTTATGGAACTTGGATTTTGATGGAAATGGGGAATATATGGATAGGAGAAGCTCCAAAATTTATTTGGGATTTTTCCTGGCTACCAAAATGGTAGTTCCTTTAGGAAGTGCCCAAAATGCAATATTGGCATTAAATAGGAAAATGCAATTTCCCCTATTTAATTATGGCCAATATTTTTATGGGAGCTCAATATGATCACAAAGAATATCTCCACAAGTTTTCATGAACTTTGGAGATGGTTAGATATTTTCCTGGATTTAATTCCTTTAATTGGCAGAAAAAGGAATTAATTATAAATGAAAAATATTGCAAATGACTTGGCAATATTTTTGCATATCCAGGGTTTATAGATGGAGTATGATCACTGGGAAAAGTTTGGGAGTCAAAAGATCAAAGGAAATTGGGGTTCCTTTGTAACTGAAAGGATTAAGGTTTTCCTTCCGATAACTCGGAAGGTAGGGTTTCAGTGGCAAAACCCTGAGAATATCTTGGGTGGCAAGGTTGGGCTGAAGAGAATCTCTGGTTGGATAGGAAAGGCAGGCTAGATGACCATCTTCACATACCCAAGAGTGAGAGAAATCCGATAACACCGAGAAAAAAGACGGGAGTCAAATCTCGCGAAGGAAAAAAATACAGTAGCGAAAACCAGGGTGTCACAAACCTACCCCCCTTAAGAAAATCTCGTCCTCGAGATTTCCGGGCTTACCTCCCGGGGAAGGGGGACTTACCTGTGTGCGACTTGGATCCATCAGCTGTCTTGTCTTCGTTGGTTCACTGACCTTTTAACTGCCTCTTCTGATGGACCATGTGTTGTCTGTGCACACAATTTCCTTGAATCCTTCTCTTTCCTGTCAGTTGTACCTTTCATCCGGATAGTGGTGTTGCTGGGTGGGGTAGAGGGTAATACCAACAAACCGATCAGTTTCCATGGCCTGTAAGTGACTGCTCCGGGTTTTATTGTGATGCTCCGTACCCTGACTGTTACAGGCAAGACATCCTTTCCTAGTACCAGGCTTATGTGCTTGTATGGCCTGGAATGAGGGGGAGTGGCTTTCTTTTTGCTGTGTCAGAATGCTCAGTCTGGCTGCGGGTTCCGTACTGACATTTCCTTCTATCTTAGGCATTCTGACTTTGTCCTTAGGTGATCCAAGGAACAACATGACCGAGCTATTGCTGCTATATCCCCAACTGAAATGTCAGGCATAATCACAAAGTAATCATAAACAGTAATCTCTTATTCCAATGGTATCATGATGTCTACAAGCTATTGATGCTGATGTGCTTTGAGCCATTCTATCTGAATGTCTTGTTTCAAACTCTGTCGCTTATGGGGATGGCTATGTAGTATATAGCATCTGTAGTCCTTGCTATGACCACTGAGCTGGACATGGTATGGCTATCATCCAGTGTATCTTTCGGAGCATAGCATCTTGTCTTGGTTGATGGCCCATATTCTTGATGAGTGCGGCAATCTTACTTTTAACCGCAGGTAGTGCATTGTTGTGGCCGCATATGCAAGAGTCGGACGAGGATTGGTAATAATACCTTGTCTGTGAAACTGTATCTTGGTGACCGTCACGGAGGTTATTTGTCCACAACTTCTTGATTCTTGAGGATTCCTTTGATGGACCTGTAATGACATGGCAACATGGCTCCTTGATTGTTTTCCTAGCTTGTCAGGCTTGTTCTTACTCTTGCATATCTCGTAGGGGTTTGCTGTGCTCATATTTCTTCCGTGAACTATGGGGCCAACGTTTCCCTGAACACAGTCATTCCCGTGTACAAGTGGCTCGCATGAACTGATCCACTGGACTGCATGCTCACAACAAATGCAGGTGTAGGATAAATCCTTTCATAACCACTGAGTTCTAAGGCAGACGGGTGTCCGGGCTAATTCGTGCTACTGACTGGATTGTCGTGGGCACGGGGTGTGTTGAAGAAGGCTGAATTCCTTAGGCTCGAAGTTTCTGCCAAGGTAGCGTGCCGAAGAAGGCTGGATATCGTACCTCAGAAATTTACCTTCATGTGGCTTGCAGCGGAAGGTCAGGTGCCTTATGCCAGAAGTTTCCCGCGGTAGCACGCTGAAAAAGATTGGAGTGTTGTATCCTAGAAGATTTTTATCACCAAGTAGCGTACCGAGGAAGGTTGGCAGTCTGGTAGCTTGCGAAGGAAGGCTGGGTTCTTTATACCAGAAGCCTTTCACTGCGTACGCAGTCGGATCTATGGCCGATTCTGGCTTCTTTCCGAAGTATCCGGAATTTTACCCATAGCGGAGCCAAACTTGGTATAGGCCATACCTTGACTGAAGATTTTCTGTTGGTCATACACACCACTTGTCCTTCTGCTGGTCTGCTCTTTGCTGTTGTAAAGGTTGCAGAACTGATGCAGGCTTCATGTTGACAATTAATTCATAATACCCTTTGCATTCAAACCAAGTGTTGCCGATAATAGGTGGTCGATGCATAATTCCATTCGGTTCAACTGAGCTTTCCAGCATGTGAAGTTCTCATTGATTCCGGGCAACCGTGAACGCATCCATATTTCTCGCAAACCTTGTTCACAGTGCTCGGAAATTTGTATATGTGTCAGTGAACTTCAAGGTTTACCTTGCAATTTGTATCAACGCACCGGAGTTCTGTTGCTGTTCTTGGCACATTCACATTCCTAAAATATGTCTCTGGTGGGTAATAAATGATTCTTTAGTCCTTCGAGGAAAGACTTGGTTCACCTTACTGACTGAAATAATCCTTGTATCGAGGACGGAATAATTTGTCCTTACTGGTGTTCATTCTGGCAGCTCATCTGACTGCTCCTTAGGCATGGTCTATTCTGAGGCAAACTCTCTCAGGTGTATTCTGTCCTTATCTGTCGCACACAGATTCTTCTTCTGACCCATTCTTCATTCTGGACAGATCTGGTGCTGCTATTCTGTATACCAGGCCGTTGGCTTTGCTTGACTCTTGCTGAATTGGGATTATTGGGTATTATCTCAGTTGTATGCTGGTCTTCTTGGTGGCACTTGCGGATGGATCCAGTCGGAGCGAAGAAACGGAACCGACAAAACAAACAAAAACCACGAAAAACCAAAAAGCAAATAAAACTCAAATTTTTGCGGACCTTACACAAGTGGCCGAAGATTCACTAGTATAACTATTATAGCGAACTCGATGTACCTCTAAGGATTTAGAAGCGAAAGCACACAATGCTCCTAGTAGCACTGGTGTCAAGCTCCTGCTACTTCCTTAGGGAACATCACACTCTCGACGTATGATGGCTATGGTCGTGCGATTCTAGGGTTGTCGGGGAAAAGATAAAGTTATAAGCGTTTCCCAAAGGAAACTAGAGTTAAGGAGAGAAATGCCATGGCTAGCAAGCAGGGTAAGGATATCTGGTTTACCTAGGGGTTCAGGGCTCACGGGTCATTGCCTGGTGCGGATATTTCACACCGGAGGCAAAGGCCACGAGAGTTGGGGTCTGATGGAGCCAAAACCTATGGGGTTGCCTTATGATCAATAGTAGCCATGCCAGCTTGGCAAAGATGGCTGAAATCCATCTGGGCTTTCTACTGAGCACAAGACAGTGAAGTCTGGCTAGGGTAACCTATAGTCAGCCTGGCTGCTCTGATACCATCCATTGTGGCGCCCCGCCTGAATACCACTGTAGCCAGACGGTTGCCACGCATACCAGCCCAGGAAATCACTCTGGCATGCGCGCTTACAACAAGTATCATGAACACAGGCATTTCTATTAATGCATATATAAGTCTTACATGAGATATATTACAGAGGTGATGGCAGCGGAAAGGCTCTATCTAAGGCAGCTTGGTCTTGGTGTGGCTCCAATCCACAGGGATCTGACTGGGTTACGCTTCTAGCTCGCGAACGCTCCGGCTCCTCGACGACGGACGACGGATCCTTATGTGAACCTGGCCACGTTAAAGGCCGCTGAGTACTTTTGAATGTACTCGCAAGCAAACCAAACTAACATATACACCAAGCAAAGCAATCCATGGCATTCAAGCATGTATTTGATATTAGAGCAATATTAATTATCATGGCATAGCATACCTATCTAGCAATATTGATCATGTTATAGCAGGGTTATCTAGCAAGATAACTACTATGTAAAACACAGTAAAGTAAAGCATATCAAGTGATTAATCCATTCTCCGAATAATCTCATGATCCAATCCAACATTGAACCAAATCCAATCCGAGTCTTTCGGTCATCTGACCACCTCTTTCATAGCCATCCCATGGCTAACATGTCATATCCCTGACATCATCTGATGTCCACACAAGACGGGTTCTTCCATCATTATTATCATTATTACGGTTGACCACCTAGTGAGGTCTGGACGGGCTGTCTAATACCGTGGACGCGGCTATTCGAATAGATTTTACACTCTGCAGAGTTTGCGCACTTTACCCACACCATGGAGCACCTGACCTCGTGATCCCATTCGGGTGGACCAACGTTGCTCCAACGAAACCCGCCTGACCCGTGACTCCTCCATCGTACCACTGGCAATCATCCTCCCCCGGAGTCCTGCCCTGGGTGGCCCCTGTGTCACTCCTGACACCTACCACCATCGTGGCCAAACAAACTGTCCCAAACTGGGACTCCCTGGTTAAACAATCAACTGGGCTCACAAGATTATCGCCGTCTACCGGGCCAGGGTAGCGCGCACGCATAACCTTCCCTGTCAGGTGGTACCGGTGAAATAGCACGCGATCAGACCAAGTCAAGGCCGTCCCATACCGGCAAATGTGGTTGCACGGATAAGCCCGGACAGGTGACTCAAGATCAACTGACTAGGTTTAGCTTTAGCCATCATTTAGCAAGCATGGATATTCATCATGAATAACTTAACATGGTGATAACTATGTATGAGGTAACAACTGTAACAACCTATCTCCATATAACATCACAATGAGTCATTAGTGAAACAATGTTTAAATGACAAGTTAGCAGTTTACAAGTTCTAGCTGCAAGTTACGGCCTTCGGAACCCTTGCATAAAACCAGCAAATAAACCAGTAGCCACCAGAACGGTCTTTACAACTCAAATCTGGGACGTTACTGGAATAACTCAACCCCGGCTCAAGACGGCTGGAAAGCAGCTCAGAGCATGAGACGGTATTGATAAAAAGAATGTAGCAGTTCCCTAAGACGGCCGAAAAGCAGCTCAGAGCATAGGGTCACTACTATAGAAAGAAATTCAACAACTGTCCGAGACGGCCGAAAAGCAGCTCAGAACACGGCCAGCTGTTGAAAAGAGAACATAAAGTCGGCATCCACCCCGGACGGCCGGAAACAGCATAGACACAGGCGTGGTGCTGTCATCGAAGAAAGTGCAAGCAAGGGTTCGTCAGGGTCACATACAGCTCACTACTACGCATACAAGCATAAGCATATTAATTTAAACATGCAAGAATAACACAGAGCAATGCTTCAGGGCATATATCAGATGGTCGGCTTGCCTGGAGGTCAGGAAATACTCCGGAAAGGAGTGCGGTGAAGCCCCGGAAGAATTCGCCGGAACGATTCTCTCTCGGAGAGGGCTGATAGAGGGCAAGGGCAAAATGGTCATTTTTAGAATGTGTACACATTATGAAAGTGATCTCATCGGAACAGGCTTGACGAGACGAAGAAGTAGGCGTTGGATTCACCTGAATTGGAGTTACGAGCGAAAAGTTGTGGCCGTTCATTGATTAGGCAGAAAAACAAATAAAACTTGTCCATTTCTGCTCTTAACCAGTGAACGTTCGCAATATAAGCCTTTGGGCCGCCAGCTGAAAACAGAAGGTGTATTCCAATGGAATACGTTTTCAGTGCAGGGAGACGGCTTCTGCAGAAACCGCTTCCACTTAAAACGGTTAACGGGCCCGGCTGAGTCAGCACAGAGGCTTACACGTGGGCCCGCCCTTATCTTCTCTCTTGCCTTCACTGGTCGTCCTCTTCTCGCACGCGACACCGGCCGAGGAGAGCTTTGGCCTCCGGCGTGGCTGGCTCCTGGCGGCGCGGGAGAGCCTGCCGCTGGGCTCACCGGAGCCAGCGCGCAGCACCGCCTCCAAAGGTGGCCGCGGGGTCGCCTGGGACGGCTTCCAGGGCCACCACCAGTGGTAGGGCCGCGGAGGCCGGAAGCTGCAGGGGCCATGCCAGTAGGGCTTCTCCGGTGGGAAAGGCAATGGCGGTGGCTCGTGGGCACATAGGGGATGCGGCGACCGCGGAAGAGAGGGAGGGCACATAGGGGTGCTGTTTCTTTTGTCGAGGGGATCAAGCGGCGGCAGGGCTCCTACCATGGGGGCAGAGAAGGGCTCGGGGAGCTCGAATGAGAGGGGGCTGGGTTTGCTGGTGGAGAGGAGGGACTCGGGGGAGCTTATATAGCTACGGGAGAAGGCTCGAGAGGGAGAGGAGCTGGCACCGAAGCTATGAGAGGCATGGCGATACTCCGGCAATGAATCGATGTCGGCACAGCCGGCCAACGGCTAGGGGACAAGGGTAAGAGGGATCCAGAAGGCTCACGCACGCGCTGGGGGGCTCGTCGGTGCTCCCAGACAAGCTGTGGCTTGTCGGAGACGGCTCCCGAAGCCTTTGGCGCACAGGGCCTGCAGTGGCGCGCTCTGCCCATGGTCACCGCGTGGCCACGGCAGTGCCACGCCCTGCTCGATGCCAAGAGATGTCTGGGGTGTTCTACAATCCTCAGGTAGATTACTTGCACAGCGGCAGGGCACGGGAGAGTCCTGGAGTGGTCGAGGGGATCCAAAACAGGTTCTGGATAGGAGGTGCTTGTAGTTGATTCTGGATGGATCCCTGAGTGTAATGAGCTGGAATTTGGCATGGAGCATTGATCTACCAAGGTGACTACCCTGGTAAATTTTGGGACTATTTTGATAAGAATTGAGGACACTTGCTGTAGATTGGACCCCACTGGTCAGAAATGCAAACTTTGATGTGGCACTCAAATACCAGCTTGCATTGAGCTGAAATTTTGAGGAGGTGAGTTATTTGAACATATGAAGGTACTGGAAAAGTTTCATACCATTTGGGTACATCAAAATGGTACTTGCTTCACAGAGGTTCCAAATGAACAGAAACTTGAGAAAATTGCTGTGGAAGAATGGATAGAGGGATTGAGCTGGTTTTTGGTTTCCATGAGTGATTTTTCAATATTAACCACCATGATTTTTTTTAGCTCAAATAGATCAAGGGCTCAAGCACTTCCTTTGCAAACTGGAAATCTGGACAGATTTTGCAAATGGATGCTCTGCTCAAACTTTGAGTTATGGAACTTGGATTTTCATGGAAATGGGGAATATATGGATAGGAGAAGCTCCAAAATTTATTTGGGATTTTTCCTGGCTACCAAAATGGTAGTTCCTTTAGGAAGTTCCTAAAATGCAATATTGGCATTAAATAGGAAAATGCAATTTCCCCTATTTAATTATGGCCAATATTTTTATGGGAGCTCAATATGATCACTAATAATATCTCCACAAGTTTTCATGAACTTTGGAGATGGTTAGATATTTTCCTGGATTTAATTCCTTTAACTGGCAGAAAAAGGAATTAATTATAAATGAAAAATATTGTAGATGACTTGGCAATATTTTTGCATATCCAGCGTTTATAGATGGAGTATGATCACTGGGAAAAGTTTGGGAGTCAAAAGATCAAAGGAAATTGGGGTTACTTTGTAACTGAAAGGATTAAGGTTTTCCTTCCGATAACTCGGAAGGTAGGGTTTCGGTGGCAAAACCCTGAGAATATCTGGGGTGGCAAGGTTGGGCTGAAGAGAATCTCTGGTTGGATAGGAAAGGCAGGCTAGATGACCATCTTCACATACCCAAGAGAGAGAGAGAAATCCAATAACACCGAGAAAAAAGACGGGAGTCAAATCCCGCGAAGGAAAAAAAACAGGAGCAAAAACCAGGGTATCACAACCCTGACCGGCCAAATCATGTCTAGCATGTAGTCTCTCCAAGATAGGTTATCTCAGAGGTGATGGATCGAAGAAAAACACTGTGGGTAGATGGGAATGATCCACAGAAGTTTGCTGTAGCAAACTTCGGCATGCAGCTGAGGTGAAATGGGATGGCCACTAAGAATCAAAAGATGTCAGCCACGCTTACGGTAGGAAGGACTACGATCCTGTGAATTTTGGTATGATTTGGACCAGGATTTGTCATAGTTGCTTCACAACTGCCCAAACTGGTCCAGAAAATGAATCATGAAGTGGCACTCTAATGGATGCTTGGATTGAGCTACAATTTGGTGGATAGGAGTTATTTGGATACATGAACACACTGTAAAAATTTCATACCATTTGAACACACCAAAATGGTACTTCCTTCACAGTGGTCCTCTCTGGACAGAAACTAAGAGAAATTCTAGAGAAATATTGGATGAATGAAATGAGGCCAAATTGTGTAGAGGGATGTAATATGGGTAGGAGAATGCTCTGGTAAATTTTCAGCAATTATGAAGCAATATAAAATATAGTTGCTTCACAATAGAAAAATATGACCAGAAGCCAAGATTTGATGGTTTGCTCACATAGATGATGTAATGATGCTCAAATCTTGTGGCTAGTGTTAATTTGAGCATATGAAGATGCTTGCAAAATTTTAACTCATTTGGATACTCCTAGCTAGCACTTGCTTCACAAAGCTTCCAGTTGATCAGAAACTTTGGAAAATTGCTTAGGAATATTCACTATGCAAATGAAGTTGAAATTTGGCATGTGGCAAATATATGGATAGGAAAGGGTGCACAAAAAGTTTGAGAGCAAGCAAGAAAATATAAAGGGTACTTGCTTCTCAACTTGACAGCTGGGGCAGAATTAGAAAAGGAATATTGGTGAAATATTTTTGAACATGGCAAGGAAGTATTTTGACATATCTGAAGAAGATATGTCCCAAAGGATTTATGAGAATTATTTGGGAATCTTTGGGATGACATAGATGTGGGTTGCTTCACAACCCAGGGCAAACAGGGTTATTCCTTTAATAGAAAAAGGAATATTCCCACAAAAAAGAATATTGGGATTGGTCCAAGATGGAAATGACATGGTCTTAGTATGGTTTTGAGATTGACAAGCCACTGGGGAGAGGAATCGAGGGTGATCCCTCTGGGTTTCAATACCACTAAGCCACAGAAAAGCAAATCCAGACCAAAATCAAAAGAAAAAGAAATGGGCAATATCCAGGGTGTTACAGTCTGGGACCCTGACCATGAACCAAATGATGGAGATTGCCACTCGGTACGTGAATGGTGAAGAAGAAGATCGCCTCCGCAACAGCAAAGGAAAGGCTAATGAGCATGACTCCAACACCAATCCCAGTCAGAAACAGAAGCATAAAGCTGAAGCCGCTGGTCAAGCAGAAGCGGCCGTAGTTGCTGCCCAAGGCAAGTTCAAAGGGAAGGCCAGAGAGCAGTGGGTTCCTAAGAAGAAGAGAGATCAGTCGGGCCAGGACGTCCTGGATCTTCCGTGTGTCATACACACGAAGAAAGACGAGGAAGGTAACCTGATTTTACCCAAGCATACCACTCGGCAGTGCAGGCTGTTAATCCAGCAGTTCCATGATGGTTAGTCGAGTGAAAAGAGCCCCGAGGATGATGAAGAGGAAAAGGCAAAGGATTACCCCAAGGTCAATGCCACTCTGGTGATTTTTGCTGACGTTGAGAGCAAAAGCCGACTGAAAATCATCAACTGAGAGGTGAACATGGTTGCTCCGACAACTACAACGTATCTCAAGTGGTCGAAGACTCCCATAACCTTTGATCAGTCAGACCACCCAGCTCACGTAGCTACCCCTGGGCGGCAGGCGCTGGTAGTTGATCCAGTTGTGGGGGGCACTCAGTTGCGTAAGGTTCTCATGGATGGTGGCAGTGGTCTGAACATACTCTATGCTGAGACACTGCAAGGAATGGGCATTCCGATGTCCCGACTCAGTGAGAGCAACATGCAGTTCCATAGAGTCATTCCGGGGAAGAAGGCAAAATCACTCGGTCAGATTGCTCTGGATGTGGTTTTCGGTGACTCGAAGAATTTTCGGAAGGAGAAATTGACGTTTGAAGTGGTGGACTTTCACATTGCCTATCATGCTATCCTTGGTCGACCAGCTTATGCGTGATTCATGGCCCATCCATGTTACGTGTACCTCAAGCTAAAGATGCTCGGACCTAAGGGTGTAACCACAGTTACGGGGAATAGGCAAAGGGCCGAGGAGTGCCTTCAGCAAGGATCCAAAATTGCTGATGAGCAGATGGCTGTGGTGGAATTAGAACAGTACAACAGAAATGCGGATCCGACTGATCTACTCCGATCCAAGAAGCCAGCTTCTGAATCTGCTTTCTAGTCGGCGGGTGAGATGAAGCAATTTCATGTTCACCCGGAAGATCCTGCAGCCGCTCCAACGAACATCTCCACGACACTCGATAGCAAATAGGAAGCCATGCTCATCCAGTTCCTCCGTGAGAATTGGGACATCTTCGGATGGAAGCCTTCTGACATGCCAGGTGTACCCAGGGGACTGGCTGAGCACCGCTTGAGAGTTGACTCAATGGCCAAGCCTGTTAAGGAGCATCTCCGCCGTTCTGCTGCGGAAAAGAGGAAGGCGATTGGTGAGGAAGTGGCTTGGCTCCTGGCAGCTGAGTTTATACGCGAGATATACAACTCCGAGTGGCTCGCCAACATCGTCATGGTCCCCAAGAAAGACAAGTCACTCCGTATGTGTATCGACTTCAAACATATCAATCAGGTCTGCCCGAAGGATCATTTTCCGCTCCCCCACATCGAATAAATAGTTGATTCGACTGCGGGTTGCGAGCGTCTGTCTTTTCTTGATGCGTACTCCGGGTACCATCAAATCTGCCTTTATGGGCCAGATGAAATAAAAACTGCCTTCATCACCCCTTTCGGGTGTTTCTGCTATGTCACCATGCCATTCGGTCTCAAAAATGCTGGCGCTACTTTTATGCGCATGATCCAGAAGTGTCTGCTCACTTAGATCAGTCGGAACGTTGAGGCTTACATGGATGATATCGTGGTCAAGTCGCGCAAAGGTTCCGACCTGCTGAATGACCTCGCTGAAACCTTTGCCAACTTAAGGAGGTATGACATAAAGTTGAATCCGTCCAAGTGCACCTTCGGAGTGCCTGGGGCAAGTTACTTGGTTTTCTCGTTTCTGAATGAGGAATAGATGCCAATCCCGAGAAAATCAGTGCAATTGTCCGAATGAAGCGCCCTGTGCGCGTACACGATGTCCAGAAGCTCACATGCTGTCTTGCAGCTTTGAGTCGGTTCATTTCTCGTGTTGAAGAAAAGGCATTGCCTTTATACCGACTGATGAAGAAATCCGATACGTTCGACTGGACTCCCGAAGCAGAAGTAGCGTTTGTTGAACTCAAAGCCCTGCTCTTCACCCAGCCGGTGCTTGCTGCCCCGAACAGCAAAGAACCTCTACTTTTGTTCATTGCGGCCACTGGTCAAGTTGTCAGCACGGTCCTCACTGTGGAGCAAGAAGAAGAAGGCAAGGCCTACAAAGTTCAACGACCGGTGTATTACATCTCTAAGTCCTGACTCCGTCCAAGCAGAGGTATCCTCATTACCAGAAACTTGTCTACGGTATTTGTTGACGCTCAAAAGTGGCACAATCGTAAAAGTTGCTTTAAGCTATGTCAAGATTAATTCAAACTTATGATTGGAAGTCACCATGGGATGGCTTTCTTCTAGAAGGTCAAGATGGATATGAAGGTGTTCTAAAACGGAGCTCGGATGCAAAAGTTATGACAAGTTCGGAGATGCTCATGTTGACACCAGATTAAAGAATGTCTTGAAACCCAATTAATATGGCCTCAAATGGAAAAAGTTTCAACATGAAAGTTATGCGTCTCATCGAAACGGTTGCTTTTGATATATAAATCGTCCCAATCTGAGTTCGTATGCAAAAGTTAGAGCCATCGGAATGCAGCCTTGTCAAGAGCAAAATATGGCGCGCCCCACCAGACACCTTGTCTGATGGGTAGCGCGAATAATATCCTATTTTGCACGAGCGATTTGACCCTCAAGATGACCTCTGATTAAAAAATGTTCAACATAAAAGTTGTTCGTCTCGTCGAAACGGTCAACTTTGCTTTTGGGCACATTTTCATCCAAGGTCGTTTACCACCTCAAAAAAGACCCGCAAGGTGCAGCCAGAAAACTTGCCGGGATGGAAACCTTGCCGGAGAAATCTTGCCGGGAACAGTAACTTTGCCGGGGTGAGAAAACTTGACAGGATGGAAACCTTGCCGGAGAAATCTTGCCGGGAACAGTAATCTTGCCGGGGTGAGAAAACTTGACGGGATGGAAACCTTGCCGGGGAAATCTTGTCGGGAACAGTAACCTTGCAGGGGTGAGAAAACTTGACGGGATGGAAACCTTGCCCGGGAAATCTTGCTGGGAACAGTAACCTTGCCGGGGTGATAAAACTTGACGGGATGGAAACCTTGCCAAGGAAATCTTGCCGGGAACAGTAACCTTGTCGGGGTGAGAAAACTGCCAGGATGGAAACCTTGCCGGAGAAATCTTGCCGGGAACAGTAGAAACTGTCAAGGCCAATCCGACCAGATGCTGAAGATGGGCTTAAATACTTGTCTAGATGGCCTCCGATGAAAAAGTGTTCAACATGAAAGTTGTTCGTAACGTCGAAACGGTCAACTTTGCTTTTGGAGTCATCATCATCCGACGTAGTATACGACCTGCAGAGATGCTACAAGAGTCAGGCGGTCCAGTCAGCTACATGAACAAGTCCGGCCCAAAATTAAAGATGACCCCGTGGAGTATTCAAGATGGCCTTATTTGGGAAAGTGATCAACATACGGATTGTCGGCCTCGTCGAAACTCACAAAATTGATATCTGGACCGTCTCCATTGGAAGTCATATGCAGATTCCACGGCCCACGCAAGGAAGACAGAAGATTGGACCAGATTCGGGATGGATCCGAGTGGGAGCAGAACTAGGACTCTAGGACGTGAATTGATGTAATTTTTTTGTAAGGAAAGCCTAGATTGAATCATTTGCTTGTACGGGAAGTCCAGCCGCCTCTTATATATGTTGGGGTGACGGCCGATTGAACAACACACAATCGAACAAATCAATAGACTACTTTTTATCTACGTTTTTTCTCTCCATCGTTTTTCTTCCTCGTTCTTCGCTGTTCCTCGAGTTTGAGAGCTGCGAATCCCTAGGCTCTAGGGGCGAGCGAATCGACCTAGGGCAGGCCATTGCCGCCGCGCGCCCTGACGGGGTCCCTCCCGGGCGTGTGGGGTTTCGGGTCTCCAAAAGCGCCCGCCGACTGTCCTGCGTATCGCGCTGTCGGTTGGGTCTCCTTCGACGTGAGCTGCGGTGCATCACCCCCGGCGTTGAGGGTACACGTGACGTGTTCGTGTGTCAACACACTTTTTGGCGACTCTGCTGGGGACGAAGATCAATCATCATCATCCACCATGTCCGATCTTCCCAAGCCATCTGAGGTAGATGTCGATAACATCATTAAGCCCAGTCTTGATGAGATATCGGCCGATCATCGCCAAGTCTATGAGGAGTACAAGAAGGCACGCGAGGAGAAGGACTTGCAGGAATTCCTTGCAAAGTTCAAGAAGGATCGCCAAGGCAACATCACTCCGATTGAAGAAATCAAGTTCCCTCCTCTTCAAGCCGAGCAGGTTAAATCCTCTGTAAGTACTGCCTTTTCTCCTGAGCAGTGGGCTGAGATTGAGAGTCGTATTGCTGATGGTAACAATCTGGTTTATCATACTTTCCTAGAAAATACTAATGCTCAGAAGAATATATCTCAATCATCTAGTGGTAATGGTGGTATAGCTGCTAATGTGCAAAACCCTAATCTAGCTTTACCTATTTCATCGGCGCCTCCCGTGCCGATGACTTATTATCCTACCCAAACCAATCAGATTGTGGCTGCACCCATTAATCCTATCATGAACATGCCAGGTTCGGTGGCAACACCGAACCAAACCCTACCTACAGGTACAACCACTCGGCCACTACCTATGGTTCGGCGTACATGCCACAATTCCTACCTACAGCTAGTAGTCATACTGCTCCTATGCCACTGCAACAAGCTTCATCGTCTACTACAGACGATGCTCTAGCTAATCTTAGAGAGGAGATGGCTAAGATGCTCCGAGAGAATTTTGGAGTTGAGTTGCCAAGGAACCGTATTTACCAAAAGCCATATCCAGAATACTTTGATGCCATTCAATGCCCTCCGGGATATAAAATTCCAGATTTTGTTAAGTTTAATGGAGAGGGTACAAAAACCACATGGGAGCATGTTAGTCAATACTTGGCACAATTAGGTGAAGCAGGCTCACTAAATGAATTGAAAGTGCGTTTATTTCCTTTATCATTAACTGGTACCGCATTTTCATGGTTTTGTTCTTTACCACATGGTTCCATTCGAGTTTGGTCGCAGCTAGAGCAGAAGTTTCATGATCACTTTTATAGCAGCGATAACGAGCTTAAGTTATCACATCTTACATCAGTTAGACAAAAGCATGATGAATCGGTCTCCGATTATGTCAAAAGATTTAGAGATACAAAAAACCGGTGCTATAGTTTGGTGATAACCAAGAGAGATTTGGCTGATCTTGTGCTTAGTGGTTTGCAAATTCCCATTAGAGAAAAGCTAGAGGGATATGAGTTTTTAAATGTCAACCAAGTCTTACAAAGGGCTTTGGCTCAAGAAAGCCGAAGCAAAGAGCTCAAAGAAGTGCATAGATATAAAGCTGATCGTCCTAAGATGAACATGGTTGAATATGATAGTGATCACTCGGACGATGAGGGTGATATTCATGCTACTGAATTTGTTTGGCCATCTAAGGCCAAACCCTTCACTTGCAATGATCTGAAACCGATTCATAAGAATCGTGATGAAGAGATGAAGTTTACTTTTAACATTGCCAAGTGTGATAAAATATTTGATGCTTTGCTGCAAGCCAAAATTATTAGAATATCTCATACTTTACCGCAGTTTGAAGAGCTGGAATGGCGCGCTTATTACAAGTATCATAATTCTTTTTCTCATGCTACTAACGATTGCAATGTTTTTCGACGACAGATACAATCGGCCATTAATGATGGACGATTGAACTTTTCTGAGATGCAAGTTGATAAACAGCCCTTTCCAATGAATACCATGGATTTGGAAGGGAAGAAGCTGCTCATTCGGCCGGAGGTAGCCGAATCTGCTAATAAAGCTAATGTCATTGTTGGTCAGCCCAGGAAAGATAAGGAGAGCGACAAGGTCTTGGGGAGACAAGTCGTGCTTGACAAGCAACCCGGTGGCAAGGAAATAATCAAGATCACCATCAAGAATCCTGCACTCGGGGGGCAACCGCAAGTGCAAGAAAATACTCGTGTTAAATTTGTTAAGCCCAAGAGTCCAGAGGTTGGCAAGTGGAAGACGAATGAAGCTAAAGTGCAGCGCAAGAAGATCAAGCCAACTTTTGATATGTTGTTGTCCAAATATGCCAGTCAAGCGGCCGGTTCTAGCTCTAACCGGTCATCAAATTTGAAGCACTCAAGGTCACCTCCTCGGGAAGAATTTCAGCATCATACAAGGACATATGGGTCGTGGGCACCGGGACCATGGATGCCGCCACCCCCCTATGCGCCATACTACATGGGAGACTTCAATGGAGGATGGTGGCAGCCCCCAATGGCCCCTTATGCTTTTCATCTAGGTTGGGCAGAACCAAGGAGGCCCGTTCATGAGAGACTTTCTTATCCCACACGAGGCCATTTGAACAATGGTTTCAATCGGCCAATGCAAGATAATCAAAAAAGGGTTGGCAAGCAAGTGTGGCGTGCTAAATCACCAAGTGCAGAAATTTCAGAGCCTAGCAAGCAAAAGGAGAAGAATACTAGTGCTGAAACTATTATGATAGGCACTAAAGAATTGAACATCAAAGAGCCGATTATTGTTGAAAAACCGGCTGGTTCCAGTAAAGATGTGGCTGTTGTCCAGCAGGGTCCCATGGCTAATGATCATGAAGCTAGCACAAGCAAGGCCAAGTCGAGGGATCCAAAATATACTCAGCCTAAGTGGTGTCCTTCCGGTCTGACCAAGGCACAAAAAAGGAGACTGCAGCGCATGAGGAGTCAAGAGATGGCAGAACAGGAGGCCGAGAAGCAAAGAGATAAATTGTTCAAAGACATTCGGCCCATGGTACCCCCAAAACAAGTTTGGAGGCCAAAGCAAAAGGAAAACATAGCAGCTTCTGCATTGATCATAGCAACACCTACACCACCAACGGAGGACGATGCAACTACTATTGCATCGTCCGCTTTGCCTGCTGCTTCCTCTTCCCTTGGAGATATTTTGGAGTCAGTGGACATGCTTGCGGAAGGAGATGAAATGCTTGATTATGAGTCTACACCGGTTCATGAAGGTATGGATATTAATATGGTGTATTACTTACCCGCTGAATTTCGTGCTATAGATGAAGAAGGGGAAGTGGCTCAGCTAGATTTTGGTCCTAAAAATGCTATATTCGAAAAGCCAAAAGAACCGGTGACGCACTTGAAGCCATTGTTCCTTAAAGGTCATATTAATGGATCACCGGTGTCTAGAATGCTTGTCGACGGTGGTGCTGTGGTGAATCTTATGCCATATTTGATTTTCAAAAAATTGGGGCTGCGTGATGAAGAGTTAATAAAGACCAACATGGTGCTTAATGGATTTGAAGGCAAAGAGAAAACTGAAGCCAAAGGTGTAATGTATGTGGAGCTTACGGTGGGAAGCAAAACTTTGGCTACCGCATTCTTTGTCGCCGAGGTGCAAGGTAACTACAATGTGATATTAGGCCGCGGTTGGGTTCATGCAAACCAATGCGTGCCATCTACTATACACCAGTTTTTAATTCAATGGGTTGATGATGAAGTAGAAGTCATTCATGCGGATAATTCGGCTTGTGTTGCTTTGGCCGATGCATCAGTGGATTGGCAACATCCCAATGCTACTTGCTTGACGGGGCGCGACTTATCAGAATTTGATTTTCTTAGCACCACAAAAAGTGGTTTCGTGCCCGTTTCTTTAAAGCCGGTTGGTGGTAATCGGCTCCAAGGTATGATGTATTTAAATGGATTCTAACTCAGATTGGTTGCAAAAGCGTCTTGTTGAATATCGGTCCAATGAGAATGATATGTATGAGTCTATAGAGGAGTTAGATGATATGGATAAATTAGGACAAGGTTTTACATCGGCTGATCCATTAGAAGAGATAGACATAGGAGATGGTTCAATTCCTAGGCCGACATTTGTAAACAAAAATTTAAGAGCCGATCATAAAGCTAAGTTGATCGAGCTATTGAAAGAATATGTTTGTTGCTTTGCATGGGAATATCATGAGATGCCAGGTTTAAACTGAGAGCTAGTGGAGCATCGGTTACCTATAAAGGCTGGTTTTAGACCGTACAAATAATCGGCCAGAAAGTTTAACCCAAAAACATATGACCGGATCAAGGAAGAGATCGGTCGTTTGCTTAAAGCTAATTTTATTAGACCTTGCAGGTATGCCAAGTGGATTTCTAACATTGTACCAGTAGAGAAGAAAGGCTCCGGCAAGTTGAGGGTGTGCATTGATTTCAGAGATTTGAATAGAGCTACACCTAAAGATGAGTATCCCATGCCAATAGCTGATATGCTTATTAATGATGCTTCTGGACATAAGGTCATTAGCTTTCTTGATGGTAATGCAGGGTATAACCAGATTTTTATGGCCGAAGAGGACATGTCCAAAACAGCTTTTCGATGTCCTGGTTTCCTTGGTTTATTTGAGTGGACAGTGATGACCTTTGGATTAAAGAATGCCGGTGCCACATATCAAAGGGCTATGAATTTAATTTTTCATGATTTACTTGGTTTTATACTTGAGGTTTATATTGATGATATTGTTGTCAAATCGGATGCTTTCGAATCTCATCTAGCCGATTTGCGCTTAGCTTTTGAAAGAATGAAAAAATATGGACTGAAGATGAATCCTTTGAAGTGTGCATTTGGCGTGTCGGCTGGGAAGTTTTTAGGTTTCATTATTCATGAAGATGGCATAGAGATTGATCCCAAAAAGATAGAGGCTATACAGAAAGTGGAGGCTCCAACATGCAAGAGAGATATGCAAAAGTTCCTTGGCAAGGTCAATTATTTGAGAAGGTTCATAGCTAATCTGTCAGGGAAAGTTGATGCATTTACTCCTATCCTTCGGTTAAAGAATGATGTTGATTTCACTTGGGGGGCAAAACAGCAAGAAGCATTTGATATGATCAAGAACTATTTGTGCACGCCTCCAGTGATGAAAGCGCCCAAGCATAGGGAACCCTTTAAGCTTTACATTGCAGCAGAAGAAGGTGTTATTGGTGCTGTTTTGACTCAAGAAACCGAAGGAAAAGAGCATGCTATTACATATCTGAGCAGGCGTTTATTAGACGCCGAGACAAGGTATACATTTATTGAAAAACTATGCCTATGCTTATATTATGCTTGCACAAAATTGAGACATTATTTGGTGCCGAGTGAACGCATAGTAGCTTGTCAAACTGATGTCATTAAATACATGTTGCATAGGCCAATTCTTAGTGGTAGAATTGGCAAGTGGGCTTATGCTTTGATTGAATATGATTTGGCTTATGAATCTCTAAAATCCATGAAAGGCCAAATCGTTGCTAATTTTATTGTTGAGCATCGGATTAATGACAAGCATGATGCTGATATAAACCTTGTCTCATTAGTACCATGGAGATTATATTTTGATGGTTCAGTTTGTAGCAGTGGCCAAGGTGTTGGTATTGTTTATATATCTCCTCATGGTGCTGTTTTTGAAGCCTCATGCCGCTTAGAATATTTTTGCACATATTGAGGCTTTTGGTGATTCGTTATTAGTAGTGCAACAAATATCCAAAGTCTTTCAATGTTTTGATGAA
This sequence comes from Thinopyrum elongatum, assembly GCA_011799875.1. NCBI lineage: Eukaryota > Viridiplantae > Streptophyta > Magnoliopsida > Poales > Poaceae > Thinopyrum > Thinopyrum elongatum. The sequence continues at coordinate 606,259,020 of CM022298.1, forward strand.
TCACTTAATGTTTATCTTGATAAATGTCTAGATATAATTTCTACTTTGGATTATTTTAGCATTGCTCATATATCTAGACATGACAATTGGAGAGCAAATGAGTTGGCACAACAAGCATCCGGCTATCATGTTGATCATGGCATGTTTCATATTTCTCAGAAGCCGATGTCTTGTCTTCCAAATATGGGAGAGGCCGAACCAGAGCCTACTGATTCGGCCACTAACAAAAAATCTAGTGTAGGTGAAAATCATGACTGGAGGAAGCCCATTATGGATTACTTGCGCGATCCGAGTGAAAGGGTGGACATGACTATTCGGCGTATGGCTTTCAAATATACAATAAGAGAAGGTGGTCTTTATCGCCGAACGGTTGAAGATGTTCTTTTGAAGTGCTTCGACGAGGACCAAGCAAGAGTTGCTATGGGAGAAGTACATGAAGGCATTTGTGGTACTCATCAGTCGGCTCCCAAGATGAAGTGGTTATTGCGACGTGCTGGATTTTATTGGCCGACCATGATCAATGATTGCTTCAAGTACTATAAAGGGTGTGAAGCTTGTCAAAAATTTGGTGATATTCAATTGGCTCCTACTGCTATGTTACATCCTATTATCAAGCTGTGGCCTTTTAGAGGATGGGGTTTAGATTTCATTGGGCAAATTCATCCATCTTCCTCGAAGGGGCATCGGTTCATGTTGGTGGCAACCGATTATTTCACCAAGTAGTCTGAAGCAGTACCTCTCAAGAACATGACACATACGGAGGTAATTTAATTCATGACAGAGCACATTATTCATAGATTCGGTGTTCCTCAGACATTGACTACAGATCAAGGTTCGTCTTTCATGTCACATCAAGTTAGAGAATTTGCCGAATCATATAACATAAAGTTGCTCAATTCATCTCCGTATTATGCCCAAGCTAATGGACAAGCTGAGTCTAGCAATAAGATATTGATCAAGCTCATCAAAAAGAAGATTAAGGATAATCCAAGAAAATGGCATGAGTTATTGTCTGAAGCTTTATGGGCACATAGAATCTCAAGGCATGGTGCTACCAAGGTAACTCCATATGAGCTAGTATATGGTCAAGAGGCTATTTTACTAGTGGAAGTGAATTTGAGTGCTTTGAGAATAGCCAAACAAAATGGTTTATGGGCAGTAGACTTTTATAATTTGATGATGGATAACATTGATGAAGTTGCCGATAAACGTTTGGCTGCTTTGAAGGCCATAGAGAGGGACAAGCTGAGGGTAGCAAGAGCTTACAATAAAAATGTCAAGTTGAAGAATTTTCAGGTTGGCAATCTTATGTGGAAAGTGATTCTGCCGATTGGTTCTAGAGATAGAAGATTCGGGAAGTGGTCTCCAAACTGGGAAGGTCCTTTTAGGATTGCAAGGATAGTTCCTGGAAATTCATATTTGGTGGAATCCATGCAAGGAGTATTATTACCTCGAGCTCTCAATGGCAGATATCTGAAGAAGTACCACCCGAGTGTGTGGCAAGAAGCCTGATTAGGCAATGGCCGATACATGATTATCGCCCTTAGCATAAACACGGCCGATACATAATTATCGCCCTAAGCACATATAAATGGCCGATGGAGTGTTGACATCGTCCTTAGAACAAACATGGTACAAGCTATTTTTCGGCACACTAGCTTTGCTGAAAAACAGGGGGGCATGTGTTGACGCTCAAAAGTGGCACAATCGTAAAAGTTGCTTTAAGCTATGTCAAGATTAATTCAAACTTATGATTGGAAGTCACCATGGGATGGTTTTCTTCTAGAAGATCAAGATGGATATGAAGGTGTTCTAAAACGGAGCTCGGATGGAAAAGTTATGACAAGTTCGGAGATGCTCATGTTGACACCAGATTAAACAATGGCTTGAAACCCAATTAATATGGCCTCAAATGGAAAAAGTTTCAACATGAAAGTTATGCGTATCATCGAAACGGTTGATTTTTATAAAAAAATCGTCCCAATCCGAGTTCGTATGCAAAAGTTATAGCCATCGGAATGCAGCCCTGTCAGGAGCAAAATATGGCGCGCCCCACCAGACACCTTGTCTGATGGGTAGCGCGAATAATAGCCTATTTTGCGCGAGCGATTTGACCCTCAATATGACCTCTGATCAAAAAACGTTCAACATAAAAGTTGTTCGTCTCATCGAAACGGTCAACTTTGCTTTTGGGCACATTTTCATCCGAGGTCGTTTACCACCTCAAAAAAGACCCGCAAGGTGCAGCCAGAAAACTTGCCGGGATGAAAACCTTGCCGGAGAAATCCTGCCGGGAACAGTAACTTTGACGGGGTGAGAAAACTTGACGGGATGGAAACCTTGCCGGAGAAATCTTGCCGGGAACAGTAATATTGCCGGGGTGAGAAAACTTGACGGGATGGAAACCTTGCCGGGGAAATCTTGCCGGGAACAGTAACCTTGCCGGGGTGATAAAACTTGACGGGATGGAAACCTTGCCGAGGAAATCTTACCGGGAACAGTAACCTTGTCGGGGTGAGAAAACTGCCAGGATGGAAACCTTGCCGGAGAAATCTTGCCGGGAACAGTAGAAACTGTCAAGGCCAATCCGACCAGATGCTGAAGATGGGCTTAAATACTGATCTAGATGGCCTCGGATGAAAAAGTGTTCAACATGAAAGTTGTTCGTAACGTCGAAACGGTTAACTTTGCTTTTGGATTCATCATCATCCGACGTAGTATACGACCTGCAGAGATGCTACAAGAGTCAGGCGGTCCAGTCAGCTACATGAACGAGTCCGACCCAAAATTAAAGATGACGCCGTGGAGTATTCAAGATGGCCTTATTTGGGAAAGCGATCAACATACGGATTGTCGGCCTCGTCGAAACGCACAAAATTGATATTTGGCCGTCTCCATCGGAAGTCATATGCAGATTCCACAGCCCACGCAAGGAAGACAGAAGATTGGACCAGATTCGGGATGGATCCGAGTGGGACCAGAACTAGGACTCTAGGACGTGAATTGATGTAATTTTCTTGTAAGGAAAGCCTAGATTGAATCCTTTGCTTGTACGGGAAGTCCAGCCGCCTGTTATATATGTTGGGGGTGACGGCCGATTGAACAACACGCAATCGAACAAATCAATAGACTACTTTTTATCTACGTTTTATCTCTCCATCGTTTTTCTTCCTCGTTCTTCGCTGTTCCTCGAGTTTGAGAGCTCCGAATCCCGAGGCTCTAGGGGCGAGCGAATCGACCTAGGGCAGCCCATTGCCGCCGCGCGCCCTGACGGGGTCCCTCCCGGGCGTGTGGGGTTTCGGGTCTCCAAAAGCGCCCGCCGACTGTCCTGCTTATCGCGCTGTCGGTCGGGTCTCCTTCGACGTGAGCTGCGGTGCATCACCCCCGGCGTCTAGGGTACACGTGATGTGTTCGTGTGTCAACAGTATTTACTTGACATCGAAGAAAGTTGCACACTATTTCCAAGAGCACTCGGTCTTAGTTGTCAGTGATGCTCCGTTGTCTGAAATCATGAACAATCGGGATGCAACTGGTCGATGGCCAAATGGGCCATCGAACTTCTCCCTTTTGATATCAAGTTTGAAGCAAAGAAGGCAATCAAGTCCCAGGCACTTGCAGATTTCTTGGCCGAATGGATAGAACAGCAACAGCCGACTCAGATCCACTCGGAGCACTGGACTATGTTCTTCGACGGCTCCAAGATGCTGAATGGTTCTGGCGCTGGAGTGGTTTTGGTGTCCCCAAAGGGTGATCGGCTCAGTTATGTCCTGTAGATTCACTCCGATTCCTCTAACAACGAGGCCGAATACGAAGCGCTCCTCTATGGGTTGCGTATGGCCATCTCACTCGGCGTCCGTCGCCTGATGGTTTACGGCGACTTGGATCTGGTGGTCAATCAAGTAATGAAGGAATGGGACGTCAGAAACCCTGCTATGACAGGATACTGCAATGTGGTGAGGAAGTTAGAGAAGAAATTCGAGGGTCTAGAGCTTCATCACTTTCCCTGAATCAAAAATCAAGCGGCTGATGATTTGGCGAAAATAGGTTCCACTCAGAAGCCTATCCCCAGCAACATGTTCCTTGAACACCTCCATTCCCCGTCAGTGCAGGAAGATCCTTTCACTGAAGAGCCTCCTTAGGCAATAAGTCCCTCTGGCCCGACTGAAATCTAGGTCCCTGCTGTCATTGACTTGGTTATGGAGATTCTGGCAATCACCCCTGACTGGATAGTGCCATACATTGCATATTTGCTCAGGCAAGAACTCCCAAAGGATGAAGTTGAGGCATGTCAGATTGTCCGCAAATCCAAAGCTTTCACTGTGATGAATGGACAACTCTACAGAGAGAGTGTCACTGGCGTAGCCCAACGATGTATTTCTCCAGAGGAAGGTCGACTGATCTTAGAAGAGATCCACTCGGGGACCTGTGGTCATCACGCGTCCTCTCGGACAATTGTGGCCAAAGCATACCGAGCTCGATTTTATTGGCCACGTGCCAACGAAGCTGCCAAAGATATTGTTCAACACTGCTAGGGGTGCCAGTTCTATGCAAACTTGTCCCACAAACATGCGTCTGCTTTGAAGACCATACCACTCGTTTGGCCGTTTGCCGTGTGGGGACTGGACATGGTTGGGCCACTCAGGACTGGCAGGAGCGGGTTCACTCATCTGCTTGTAGCAGTCGACAAATTCACCAAGTGGATTTGAGGCTAAGCCTATAAAAAAGCTAGATTCATGCACAGCCATCAAGTTCATGAGAGAGTTGATATTCCGATATGGAGTCCCACACAGTATTATCACAGATAATGGCTCAAACTTCGATTCGGAAGAGTTCAGAAGCTTCTGCGCCACCCAAGGCACTCGGGTGGACTACGCATCCGCAGTCGAATGGTCAGGCTGAGAGGGCGAATGGCCTTATCATTGAGGGGTTGAAGCCATGACTCATGCATGACCTCGAGCATGCAGCTGGGCCTGGGTGATTGAACTGCCATCTATCCTGTGGGGTTTAAGGACGACTCCAAACCGGTCCACTGATCGCACCCCTTTCTTCATGGTGTATGGGTCCGAAGCCGTGCTACCAAGTGATCTCCTCAATAACTCACTCCGAGTAGAACTCCATTCAGAAGCTAAGGCGGAGCAGGCATGGTAGGATGTCGTCGAACTTTTGGAGGACGAGCGAGAGATGGCCTTGATACGGTCGACTGTTTATCAGCAAGACCTTCGTCGATTCCACGCCAGGAACATCAAGGGTCGAGCGTTTCAAGAGGGAGATCTTGTGCTCCAAGTGGATCAGCAACAACCACCTCTACAACCTCGTGAAGAAGATTGACGAGCCACGCGCCTGGAACGCAGATCTTCTTCGTCCATTCTATGATTAACAATCGGATTGTTAAGATGTAATAAGAGTACTTTTAGATTGTTTTATCATAGACATGACTCCTGCATATCTATGATGATTTCACTCGCACAAGCGTTTGTTCAAAAACCCAGTGGGTGGCTTAGTCGCGAACCAATTTTCGCCTAAGTTAAAAATTACTCCGAGTGTGAGCATCCCTCCTACTCGGGGGCTTAGCCGCGAGCCAGTCCTCGCCTAAGTTAAAAACTACTCCGAGTGAGTGCATCCCTCCCACTCGGGGGCTTAGCTACGAGCCAGTACTCGCCTAAGTTAAAAACTACTCCGAGTGAGAGCATCCCTCCCACTCGGGGGCTTAGCGGCGAGCCAGTCCTCGCCTAAGTTAAAAACTACTCCGAGTGAGAGCATCCCTCCCACTCGGGGGCTTAGCCGCGAGCCAATCCTCGCCTAAGTTAAAAACTACTCCGAGTGAGAGCATCCCTCCCACTCGGGGGCTTAGCGGTGAGCCAGTCCACGCCTAAGTTAAAAACTAATCCGAGTGAGAGCATCCCTTCGACTCGGTGGCTTAACTGTGAGCCAGTCCTCGCCTAAGTTAAAAACTACCCTGAGTGAGAGCATCCCTCCCACTCAGGGGCTTAGCTGCGAGCCAGTCCTCACCTAAGTTTAAAACTACTCCGAGTGAGAGCATCCCTCCCACTCGGGGGTTTGCTGCGAGCCAGTCCTCGCCTAAGTTAAAAACTACTCCGAGTGAGAGCATCCCCCCCACTCGGGGGCTTAGCGGCGAGCCAGTCCTCGCATAAGTGAAAAATTACTCCGAGTGAGAGCATCCCTCCCACTCGTGGGCTTAGCCATGAGCCAGTCCTCGCCTAAGTTAAAAACTACTCCAAGTGAGAACATCCCTCCCACTCGGGGGCTTAGCTGCGAGCCAGTCCTCGCTCAAGTTAAAAACTACTCTGAGTAAGAGCATCCCTCTCACTCGGGGCCTTAGCTACGAGCCAGTCCGCGCCTATGTTAAAAACTACTCTGAGTGAGAGCATCCAACCTACTCGGGGGCTTAGCTGCCAGCCAGTCCTCGCCTAAGTTAAAAACTACTCCGAGTGAGAGCATCCCTCCCACTCGGGGGCTTAGCCGTGAGCCAGTCCTCACCTAAGTTAAAAACTACTCCGAGTGAGAGCATCCCTCCCACTCGGGGGCTTAGCCGCGAGCCAGTCCTCGCCTAAGTTAAAAACTACTCCAAGTGAGAGCATCCCTCCCTCTCGGGGGCTTAGGTGCGAGCCAGTCCTCGCCTAAGTTAAAAACTACTCTGAGTGAGAGCATCCCTCCCACTCGGGGGCTTAGCTGTGAGCCAATCCCCGCCTAAGTTAAAAACTACTCCGAGTGAGAGCATCCCTCCCACTCGGGGGCTTAGCCGCGAGCCAGACCTCACCTAAGATAAAAATTACTTCGAGTGAGAGCATCCCTCCCACTCGAGGGCTTAGCCACGAGCCAGTCCTTGCCTAAGTTAAAAACTACTCTGAGTGAGAGCATCCCTCCCTCTCGGGGGCTTAGCTGCGAGCCAGTCCTCGCCTAAGTTAAAAACTACACCGAGTGAGAGCATCCCTCCCACTCGGGGGCTTAGCTGCGAGCCAGTCCTCGCCTAAGTTAAAAATTACTCCGAGTGAGTGCATCCCTCCCACTCGGAGGCTTAGCCACGAGCCAGTCCTCGCCTAAGTGTAAAACTACTCCGAGTGAGAGCATCCCTCCCACTCGGGGGCTTAGCTGCGAGACAGTTCTCGCCTAAGTTAAAAATTACTCCAAGTGAGAGTCTCGCTCCCACTCAGGGGCTTAGCCGCAAGCCAGTCCTTGCCTAAGTTAAAAGTTACGCCGAGTGAGAGCATCCCTCCCACTTGGGGGCTTAGCCACGAGCCAGTCCTCGCCTAAGTTAAAAACTACTCCGAGTGAGAGCATCCCTCCCACTCAGGGGCTTAGCCGCGAGCCAGTCCTCGCCTAAGTTAAAAATTACTTTGAGTGAGAGCATCCCTCCCACTCGGGGCTTAGCTGTGAGCCAGTCCTCGCCTAAGTTAAAAATCACTCCGAGTGAGCGCGTCCCTCCCACTCGGGGGCTTAGCCGTGAGCCAGTCCTTGGCTAAGTTTAAAACTACTCCGAGTGAGAGCATCCCTCCCACTCGGGGGCTTAGCTACGAGCCAGTTCTCGCCTAAGCTAAAAATTACTCCGAGTGAGAGCATCGCTCCCACTCGGGGGCTTAGCCGCGAGCCAGTCCTCGCCTAAGTTAAAATTTACTCCGAGTGAGAGCATCCCTCCCACTCAGGGGCTTAGCCGCGAGCCAGTCCTCGCCTAAGTTAAAAACTACTCCGAGTGAGAGCATCCCTCCCACTCAGGGTCTTAGCCGTGAGCCAGTCCTCGCCTAAGTTAAAAATTACTTCGAGTGAGAGCATCCCTCCCACTCAGGGGCTTAGCCGCGAGCCAATCCTCGCCTAAGTTCAAAATTACTCGGAGTGAGAGCATCCCTCCCACTCGGGGACTTAGCCGCGAGCCAGTCCTCGCCTAATTAAATTATGCGGTAAACAGGAAAGCAACGATCAGATAAATCCAAAATCTCAAGTTCTCAAGCGCAGATAAAGGTGCTCGGGCAGAAAGTCTAGCCCGAACGAGTTTTAACGATTACAAAATCACTCGGCATACCGAGGCAAATAAGTTTGAATCATAAAGTTTTTCTTCACGCACCGGTGGGACTCGCTGGCTTGACAAAGGTGTCCAGGTCAATGCCGTCAGCTATCCAAGTGGCTGCCTCGAGAAAAGTCTCCATGAAGTTTTCAAACTTGAGCTTCTTTATATTGGCCACATGGAGAGCCTTCAGCTTGTCTTCCTTGGCATCTTTGCAATGGACGCGAATGAGTGAGAGTGCCACATCAGCTCCACAGTGGGCGGCAGACTTCTTCCATACTTGCACCCGGCCAGGGATCTCATCCAGTCGAGTCATCATCGACTTGAGATCACTCTGAAGCGTGTCCTCCAGCCACAATTCTTTGTCTATCTTCGCCAGCGCGGCCCTCAGACGAGTGATATACTCCTGGACACCATTGAGGCGAGCTTCGAGTCACAGCATGTGCAGAGCCACTGCGTCCTTGACGAGTGACTTGGTGGGGTCAAGATCCATCTCGATCTGATCGGTCTCCTCCCCGAAGTTTTGGCAGAATTCTGTACGAAGAAGAAAGAAAAGTTTGGTTACGCCCTTGCGATCAAGATCCAGATAAATTCATTCGGATAGGAAGAGGTACCTTCAAGCATGCCATACATCTTCTTTGCAAAACCCCCCAGATATTTCTCCAGCGCGTCCCTCTTCTCAGTAAGCTGTTCCACTTTGTCGGTCAGAGCGGTCTTCTCCAGCTCGAAAGCACTCTCCTGATCTTCGATCTTCTTGGCCCACTCGGCCCGTTCTTTCTTGAGCTCTTCAACAACAGTCTTCAGAGATGCATTTTCCTCCTACAACTTTCCGACTAAAGCTAGCTTTGCCTCAGCAGCTTCAGTCTTCTCCTTAGCCACCTTCTGAGCGCCCGCGAGTTCTTTGTCCTTCTTTTCCTGGGCCTACTTCATGGTGTGTAAAGAAATAACATTCTTGAGTCGCGCTTGAAGTTGATGGTTCTCATTACACACATCTGTTCTAGTAAAACTACTCGGCTCAAAGGACAGAAGAAAAGAACAACAGTGCATTCAGTCAACAGGATTTAGCTCCCATGGTCTTCGCCTTTGTCTAAGCACGCTCCAAGTTCCTTTTGGTCACTTCCATGTCCAATTGTAGTTGGATCTTCTCCTTCTCCAGGACAGCATACTGAGTCCCGAGCTCACAAGTTTTCTGAGATCAACGAAGGGACGAATCAGTCGACAATGATAAAGAGTTTCAAATATTCCTCCACTTCCGAGTGGAGAAGAGCAAATCCAGTTGCTACAAACAAACAATTCTAAGACCCCCGCCGAATCAAACATTCGACGGCGGTCTCGGGGACTACACCTAGTGGGTGCACTCAGCGTGCCCCCACTGGACCCATTTCCACTCGGCTTCAGCCCGACTGGCCCGAGTGGAGAGAGAGAGAGAAAAAAAAACACATGTTCAGTAAGAGCCCCGCCGAATCAAACATTCGACGGTGGTCTCACGGACTACACCCAGTGGGTGCACTCAGTGTGCCCCCACTGGATCCCTTTCCACTCGGCACTGCCTGACCGTCCCGCGTGAGGAACTGCAGGCAAAAGTGTTCTAAGACCCTCGCCGAATCAGACATTCGACGGCGGCCTCGGAGACTACACCTAGTGGGTGCACTCAGCGTGCCCCCACTAGATCCATTTTCACTCGGCTTTAGCCCGACTGGCCCGAGTGAAAAACTACAGAGTGAATATCGACATTCTAAGTCAAAAGAAAACACCAAGTGGGTGTACAGAGTCAAGATGGACAAGAAATAATTCAACCAGAAACCAACTTACAATCGCACTTACTCGGACATTCGCCTGGAGAGCTGTACTGGCATCATAAGCCAACTTGCTGCCTTCATACACCTTCTTCAGACGTTGCATCATCAGATCAGCTTGAATCATGGCTTCCTTGCTGGCCCCAGTCTGGTCTTCAGGGACATGATGCAGAATGAATACATTCGACGTAGGAGTCGGTGTTGCAGCTAGAGGGATCAGCACTTGAGGTTGACCAGTCGGACCCGAAGTGGGGACAGTAGACACCAAAGGCAAGGCAGTCGACAGAGGAGCAGTAAAGATAGCACCAGTTTGAGACGAACCGCCTTGTTCTTGTTGCACAACTTCAGGCGGTGCACGAGACATTTGGCCCGATGGTACTCTCCGAGTGAAGCCTCGGGGAGTGGTCGAGGTCATACCTTCGCCACCCGCATTCTTTTGAGGCTCGTCTTCGTCGTCGTTAGGAAGATGGATGATATCTGTGGGCTCTGCAGTCACTCAACAACAACAACTCAGTCAATTGTCGATTCAACCAATGGAACTGAACAGAGTGAAAATCCGCCATACCTCGTCGAGAAGTGGCCGCATCCGTCGTGTCCATCTCCACAGGGTCATCGTCAACATGCACGGGTGACGTTACCGAAGTAGCAGCTTTGGCACAATTCTCACTCAGTCAGCAAAAGCATGAAGTTCCGCAACAGTAAGAAGAGATGAAAAGAACACTCATGTTGAAGCAATGGGCACGGCAACCTTTATTCTGGGCAGGGCCTTCTGAGGCTTCAGTGGAACAATCTTGGGTTGCTTCGCGGTCTTCTCAGTCGTATCTGGAGTTGCCGTCCGAGTGCGCATTGGGTTCCTGACATTCGACGCCGAGGCCTTGCTCTGGCTAGCAATTGGGTCTTGGTTTGCTTTAGTACGACACTCAGTGCGGGGAGGCGACTCGACTTCATCGCTGTCATCAGAGTCATCATTGCCGTCCTCACTGTCGTCAGCATAATCAATATTAGCACTCCCGCCCTCGCTCTCTACTCCTTCAGCGAGCTGTTCCCTGTTCGGCACAGGCGAGTACATCTTAGTGAATGCCTGCAAGACACAAGTTTCAAAGTCAGTCGGTTCTCAATACAGTGGCATATTGGAAACAAAAAGGAAATAACTCGACAAGTTATGTCTCACCTCCCCTGGAGAATGCTTGGCATCGAAAGGCAGAACCCGCTTGGATCCACGCAGATTCTCACGAGCTCTGGTGATGCCCCTAAGCCATTGCATCACGGTCTCTTCCTTCACTTCCTCTGGATGGGTCCGAGAAGTGTCGTCTGCGCCCGAATACAGCCACATCGGGTGGTCGCGTGCTTGCAGGGGCTGGATCCGTCGACTGAGGAACACCTCCAACAGATCCAGACCTGTCACCCGCCCCGGATCAACTCAACTACAGCTTCTACCAAGATCCCCACCTCAGCTTTCTCCTCCTCGTCCACAGTCAGTGAACGGGGAGCACTGAGCCTCTCCAACAAGAAAGGGGGAAGGCCAGTCGACGAACCAGGGGTCAAAACGTCAGTGCAGTAAAACCAGGTCGACTGCCAACCCCTAACTAACTAGGGAAAGGTCATGGAAGGGAAGGCACTTCTACCTCTCATCTGGACACCTAAACCCCCACACAGCTGGATCACGTGGGTCCTCGCATCACTCGGATTCGCTTTCTTGACCGATTGAGAGCGACATGTGAAGATGTGTTTGAACAACCCCTAGTGGGGGTGACAACCCAGGAAGTTTTCGCACATTGAGACGAAGGCAGCCAGGTATGATATGGCATTCGGAGGAAGGTGGTGGATTTGCGCACCAAAGAAATTCAGGAAACCACAAAAAAATGGATGAGGGGGCAAAGAAAAACCTCTCTCCACATGGGTGAGGAGGAGGACCCGCTCTTCAGGGCGCGGCGCGGGCTTGACCTCCCCCTCCGGCAGCCTCCAAGATCCAGGGACTCGCAGACTGTCGGACACGAGCCCTTTGAGGTCCTCCGCCATGACCGTCGGGGGCATCCAGTCTCCCTGGATCCAGCCCGGCGGCAGAGTGGGCCGGGAGCTCGACGCCTTCTTCCCCTTGGCCACCTTCTTGGTGCGCTCCAGCTTCGTCGTCTTGTCCTTCGCCATCTTCGTGGTGGTCGTCGGAGCCGAGCGGGGCAGCGCGGCGCAGGGGCGGAAGAGGTGGAGAGGCAAGGTGAAAGGGGGAAAAAGAGGAGAGCACTGTTGCGGCCTCGGCTGCGTCGCTCTTTATATCCGCACGCCCGAGTCACTGAACTGTGGGCCCGCAAGATCTTAGCACATCCCGCAACCAGCATCCGCACGATATGTGGCGATAAAGGGGGAGCGATAATCGAGGAGTCCCTCCCCACTTGTCCCATTCACCATGCCGCAGCCGGTCCGCGTGCTTCTCCAAATTTTTGAATCCCGTGGAATCCGGGTCTGACAGAACGACTGATCACATCAAAGGATCTCCATGCTCATTCGAGTCCGACCCGATGCTTGGATCACTCGGTCATGTTTCAAACCAGAATCGATCGGGGCAGTTAAAGATTTAAAGCAGCGCGGGTGTTTGCTGGACTTAGAGGCATCCCCGGAGCACTGAGTCCGGCCGGAGCCCGCACCGATCCTTTTTTCACTCGAACCTCGATCCATTTGGGGGCTAATGACGATGACATGTACCTAGGATAGGGTCCTAGGCCTGACCTGCCTACCCTAACCAAGGACACTACATATAAGAATCCAAGACCTACAAAGTTAGAAAGGAGGTGTCGACTGGAATGACCGCAACATGCAAGTCACTCGACACAAGATCCACTCGGTTACTCCTCCACCACTCAACCGTCCTTATTCACTCGGAGCGCCTAATTTCACTTGAAGGCAGGAGGCCTAGAGTCACTCCGGGATGGCAATGGTCAGGCGATCAGTTTGTTGCTATAAAGATCATTAAGTGTAGGCGCTACCAGTAACGTTCGCACCTTTACTGTCTCATTGAACCCTTGCATAACAGAAGTTGATGAGGGGTCAGTGGACTCTATATAAGTTGTCCCTCCGCTCCTGCACAAGGGTTCGCACCCCCTGTAACTCAACACTCAAAACAACAAAGCTCCTGCAGCACCGAGACGTAGGGCTATTACCTCCTCCGAGAGGGGCCTGAACTCGTAAATCTGCGTGTACAATCTCGCCGTAGCTAGGCTCTGCCCTCTCTTACGTACCCCTAACCTCTACTGTCAGAACCGTTCCCACGACAAGAAGGGGAACACAGGCGGCCAGGCTCGGGGTCGGCCGGTGATGGAGAGGTGGGGAGGCGACGGGCGACAGCGAGCTTCGGCGACGGGCGTTCACGGAAGTCGGGGCACCGCGGCATCCAGATCCAGTGTGGGAGCAGAGGGAGTGGGTGATTAGGACGCCGGGGGAGGGGCGCCGGCCTTAAGTAGGCGGGGCAGCTCGCCGGATGGTCGCCACGGCGATGGCCGGGGCCGTGGCGGCCATCGGCGTTGTCCACGCCTCCTCTGTGAACAGAGGAGGGGGATGGGGGGCGCGGTGTGCTGGCCTGTTATTTATTTCTGTTTTATTTAACCTCCACAATATTTTAGTTTAAGTAAAATACAAAACTAGTTTCTAAATTAGTACTAATATTTATACCTCTGCCACAAAAAGTTTGGGACTCAAATAAATTATTTTGATATTTTAGAAATTATAAAAGGCATTTATATAATTGTTTAAGCCACTATTTTAATCATTTTTTAGCACTTAGACACTTTATAAAATTTTGATTTCTCCATCAATAACACCTATGAATTATTTGCCACAGTTTGCACATTTTTAGTTTTGACATTTGAAAACTTTTATTTATGACTTTATTTTAAATTTGAATTTGAACTGGTTTGAATCAAAGTGATTTCTAGCAACAATAAAAGCGATGACCTGGCACCATTAACAGGGGATTACTGTAGCTTAATTATCCGGGCATTACAAATCTCCTCCACTCCAAGAAATTTCGTCCCGAGAATTTAGGAGGTAGACGGAAACAAAACGGGGTATTCATCTCGAAGACGATCCTCGCGTTCCCAAGTGGCTTCATCTTCAGAATGATTTGACCACTGAATTTTAAGATTTTGGATAGCCCTCTCACGGGTGCGACGTTCAGCTCGATCGAGAACGCGGACCGGATGCTCTTTATAGGAGAGGTTATCTTGCAGGGGTTGAGCTTTATAAGCCATGTAGTTGTTGGAATAAGACTTGCGACTCAGGGTATTGGCTGTTACATTAGCCTTGCCAGGGGTATAATAAATACCGTAGTCATAGTCCATAATTGTTTCCATACATTGCTGCTGACGAAGATCCAGATCTAGCTAAGTAAACAATTGCTTCAGACTTTGATAATCGGTGAAGATCTCGCAACGATTACCAGGAAGATAATGCCGCCACAACTTTAGTGCAAATTTAACTATAGGAAGTTCAAGGTCATGGCCTGGGTAGTTCTTCTGGAAAGACATCTTGGCATTCACAAATGATTGGAGGATTTTCAATTCTCACAAGAGGAGAAGCATTTTAACGCCTTCAAGGAATAAATCCGTGCTTTGGCATTTTGAACAAGATGAGCATGGTAGCTTACAATCTTCATTAGAAGGATGTAGTAGATGGGCGGTTTTAGTGGCGCAAATGATAGAAGTGGTGTGTGTTTACCACCATTCAATTTCAACGGGGTAGTTGTGACTAACCATGGTGGTTAGACATTGGCCCGCAGAATGCAGCTTGAAATTTCGGCCAGGTGATGGCGGTTCCAACAGATAAGGAACGCCTGTGGCTTTCCTACCATTGAGTGGCGGGACCGTTCAGGTAATAAGCCACGAAAGTGACATAGTTGGCAGGGGCTACATCAGCAGACTCCAACTCGAAAGTGATGTCACGGAGCCAGTCACCAGTATCAAGGGGCTGAGTTGAGCTGCGATAGATGACAGGGTTGAGACACGCAAAGTCTTGCAGAGTCACTAGGGCTGGTTGCTGATTCATATTGGGACGCGGAAACTGAACCATGACTCCTTTCATGAACTGGCGATTCAGCATCAAATTGTTGTATCATTCTGGCCATGTATTCGGGAGGTGGTGGATTGTCGCCACCACGGCCACGACCAGCGGGTCTAACCATCCTTCTTAAATGTAATAGGGGTAGTTTAGCAAGGGGTGGAGCAAGTGTATGAAATCATACATGATGTAACCAGAACAATGAGCAAGGCGCAATATGTACAAAGCAGTAGTCATTAAAGACATACTGATACATATACAGAACCAATTACACGTTGTTCGTATGAGTTCGGACAAGAGGAACATCCTAGACATACTAGGCGGCACGCATGCACGGGATGGAGGGATACAACAACGGTACATAGCAAAGGCTACATCATCATCGAAGATAACCACTGGAGCGAGGGATTTGCATGTGACGATGTAGGGTGCCCTCGATAAGAGGATCCTGCGGTCAGTGAACAATGTGAAGCAGATCTCGGCCCTCAATTCAAGAAAGGGGTAATACAAATCTCTGGGTGGATGTGATCATGAGATCCTAATGTTAGACTTAGCAAAATCATTTAACCCGAACAGAAGAGAGATCAGAGTCCCGGAGAATAGACGAGGAGTAAAAGATCCTAATACCACCCATTGGCGACGTGGGCCCCTAAGCCGCACAGCCATGTTAGTAAAACAGTTTTTCAAAGACTAGACTCAACTTCGGCCAAGTATTTGGAAATGGGGGTTCCTACAGGCAGTCGGCTCTGACACCAACTTGTGACGCCCCCGATTCAATCGTACAGTAATCATACACGTAAATGTGTACGATCAGGATCAGGGACTCACGGGAACATATCACAACACAACTCTAGACACAAATAAAATAATACAAGCTTCATATTACAAGCCAGGGGCCTCGAGGGCTCGAATACAAATGAGTTAGCGGAAGCAGCAATATCTAAGTACAGACATAAGTTAAACAAATTTTGCCTTAAGAAGGCTGGCACAAACATCAATGATCAAAGAGGCAAGGCCTCCTGCCTGAGACCTCCTAACTACTCCTGGTCGTCGGCGGTCTCCACGTAGTAGTAGGCACCCTCCGGGTAGTAGTAGTAGTCGATGGGGGTAGCTGCATCTGGCTCCTGGGATCCACCAACTGGTCGCAACAACCAAAAAGAAGAAAGAAGGGGGAAAAAGGGTAGCAAAGCAACCGTGAGTACTCATCCAAAGTACTCGCAAGCATCAGATCTATACTAAGTATGCATTGGTATCAAATGGAAGGGTTGTATCTATGGCCTATATAGCAGAATGCAAGAATAGAAGGGGAAAAGCCTAGCCTATCGAAGACTAGCATCTTCAAGTATCTTCAAGCATCTTGCAACATTCAGAAGAGTATAGAGTAGCATTTTATAATTTAACAAGCATGTTGTAGTATTAACGCCCAGAGATCCTTTCTCGACTCCCTGCGAGAAAGCAATCCTGGAGCCTCATATCCATCACATATCTCAAGTATCCATTTATAGTTGTAAAAGTTCAGGATACCAGTCCGAGCGTCCGTTACCGTGGACACGTCTATTCGAATAGATAATCTTCCCTGCAGGGGTGCACCACATTTCCCAACACGCTTGATTACTCTGGCTGGACACACTTCACTGGGTCAATGCCCGGCCTCGGAAGATCAACACGTCGCAGCCCTACCTAGGCTCAGTAGAGAGGTTCCCATCGGTCTACATCCTAAGCACTCCGGGGTCTTGGTCCCATCGCCCGTTGCACTCCGGGTAGTTGCGTGCAGGGTGAACCAGGCTCCACCTCTGCATGGATTGTGCCGGCCCAGCCGTGCCGCAATGCTGAACTGGACGTCTGACAAAGCTTCGGCTGATACTACGACGCCGAGTGCCCATAACTGTTCCCGCGTGGTGGTTAGTGCGTATAGGCCAGTGGCCAACTCATAACAAATACCCAAACCTGTTAGTGCATTAACAATTAAAGGTGATGGCTGTCGGGACAAGTCCGGAGCTACCACCCCCTTCTGGGTGATACTGCTAAACAGCCAGCCGCCACCGTAACATCTCGCGGGTGCTCTTCGGGCCCGCCCGACTTTCACAGGTATCTCTCGTGGGTGTTCACTGGGCCCGCCCGACTTTACAAGGGTCTGAAGTAAAGTCAAGGTAACCGTGTGTCCAAAACATCAAGGGGGAAAACCCTAGGAATCACCCTCGATGGATTCCACTCAATGTAATCGTCTAGGTGAACTTAGGAAGAATCACCCTTGCAGAGTTCACACTTGAGGTGTTGCACGACGGAGTCATATCGGGAGTGGTGAAGGAGGAATCACCTGCGATGACCACGACCAAATAGCTACACTACAGAGTTATTATCAAGAGTGTGTTATGAGGTATCACCATCGGCACTCGATAGTAGCTCTGCAGAGCCGAGCAACTAAGAGGGGGGGGGGTGATGTGATGTGTCTGTCTCTGGTCGTCTATCACGTTGATCGAGTCATCGGTCAACAAGCCGGGGCAACTGGGACAAGGAGAGGGGTCACTGATGGATCACTAACCAACCTATACTAAGCAGTTTAGGATAAGCAGGTAAGGTACAACGAGCAGGTTATAAAAGCAGGCTATGCATCAAAATAGGAGCAAACAATAACAGTAGCAAAATCTAATGCAAGCATGAGAGAGAATGAACTGGGCGATATCGGAATGATCAAGGGGGGTTTGCTTGCGTGGAAACTCTGCTGAAAGTGAAGAACGGTCGTCATCGACGTAGTCGATCACAGGGGCATCAGCAGTGGTCTTGGGGTCTACCGGAGAAGAAGAGCGGGAATAAATAGTAAATACAAAGCACACATATGCATGACATGACTACAGGCAGAGCTAGGGGTGCTCTAACACAGTGCTACACGATACCGGCGAGGAGGGATAACATTCTGGAAAGTTTTCCCGAAGTTTGGCATTTTCGGACAGATGAAACAAAGGGGGACAGTTGCATGTTCGCTATGCTAGGGGCACATCACAGACGAACTGAGAGCGTATTCGGATTCATCATATTTTTCTGAGCAACTTTCATGTATAAAACTTTTTCATCCGAGTTACGGATTATTTTCTATTAATTTTCAAAGTTTTATTAATATTCTGTAATTTAATTCAATTCAAAATAAATGACTAAATTGCTAGGGGCACCCAGCATAGGGTACACAAAAGTGTACCAGTGGCTGGCAGGTGGGCCAGGGGGTCCTAGTTGACCAGTCAATGTTTGACTGGTCAATAGGGGGTGGGGCCCCCTGTCATAACACATCTAACTAATTACATATTAGGTAGTTAATTAGCAGATTAAGTTAATTAAGCAAACTATAATTAAGTTAATTAATAGATTAATTAATTAATTATTTTTAATTTTTATATATCTTTTATTTTGGTTTTTTTTAAGAAAAGGGGCTGGGCGCCCCACTGGGCAGTGGCCCAGGGCCTTAGCGGGTGCTGGCTTCACGGGCGCAGGGGCGTGGGCCAGCCGGGCGGCCACCAGCCCGAGCGGCAGAGGCACTACCATGGCTGGGCGCGGAGAGGCTGGCAGCCACGGCCGGGCGTGGCCACGGGCGGTGCGGCATCGGAGCACCAGGGCGCGGGCGGCGAGGTAGCAGCCGGCAAGCGGGGCGGCGGACGCGCGAGGTCATTGCGTGGCGGCGCCGGCGAGTGGTGGTGACCGGATGCCATGGGTGCGGCGGCCGGCGTGGGGCGCAGTGAAGTGTGGGCGGCGGGGTGAGGCGCGGCCAGGCGAGGCCGCCGCAGGCGTGAGCGCGCTAGGAGGTGGTGGCTCGGGCGAGCCGTAGTAGCGGGCGCGCGCGAGGGCGGCCGGCCGATGACGGGCGCCATCGGGCGGGAGCGGGCTCGGCTCGAGCAGCAGGCAGGTGCGGCCACAGCAGCGCAGAAGCAACAGCAGCAGCGAACGGGAGGGGGGGCAGAAACGGAGCAGGTGGGGCGGGGCCGCGTGAGGTTGCAGCTGGCGAGGGAGAGCATGACCAGAGAAGGGGGTGGCCAGGGCGAACGATGGCTGCGGTGCCGCGAGTCGGCACGGGGCAGGGGGCACGACGACCGGACGGGGAGGCCGCGTCGTCGGAACAGAGGGGAAGACGGAGACGGTGTTCTCACTCTCGAGCAGGGGAACAGAGGCGGCGAGGCTCGGGGTCAGCTAGCGATGGAAAGGTGGGGAGGCGATGGGCGACGGCAAGCTTCGACGATGGGCGTTCATGGGGGTCGGGGCGCCGCGGCATCCAGATCCAGCACGGGAGCGGAGGGAGGAGGGAGTGGGTGAGGGTTAGGGTTCGGGCGCCAGGGGAGGGGCGCCAGCCTTAAGTAGGCGGGGCGGCTAGCCGGATGGTCGCCACGGTGATGGCCGGGGCCGTGGCGGCTATCGGCGCTGTCCACGCCTCCTCTGTGAACAAAGGAGGGGGATGGGGGGCACGGTGGGCTGTCCTGTGGCCAGTTGGGCCAAGGCCCACTGGGGAAAGGGGGTTTGATTTGTTTTGTTGTTGTTTGTGTTTTGCTTTTCCCTTCTATTTATTTTTGTTTTATTTAACCTCCACAATATTTTAGTTTAAGTAAAATACAAAACTAGTTTCTAAATTAGTACTAATATTTATACCTCTGTCACAAAAAGTTTGGGACTCAAATAAATTAGTTTGATATTTTATAAATTATAAAAGGCATTTATATAATTGTTTAAGCCACTATTTTAATCATTTTTAGCACTTAAACACTTTATAAAATTTTGGTTTCTCCATCAATAACACCTATGAATTATTTGCCACAGTTTGCACATTTTTAGTTTTGACATTTGAAATTTTTTATTTATGACTTTATTTTAAATTTGAATTTGAACCGGTTTGAATCAATGTGATTTCTAGCAATAGTTAAAGCAATGACCTGGCACCTTTAATAGGGGATTACTGTAGCTTAATTATCCAGGCGTTACACCCCCAGACCGCAACGAGCATCGCCAGCACCTTCACCCCGTCCATCCGGTCACCAAGGAAGATGACGACGATGATGGGCGACAGCGGAAGCCCCACGATGCTGACCACGTTGGTGAAGAGCGACGACACTGCCGCCACGAGCCCCCTCAGACCCATGGTGGTCAGCTGCCACGATATGGCCATCCAGGCCAGCGTCATCCCGTAGGCCACCCTGTCCTTCTTGTACCCGTCCATCTCGCCATGCAGGGCGCTCCACTCCCTGGAGATGAACAGCCCGGCCGCCGACACGACGGCCGCGGCGGTGTTGCTCAAAGCCGGCGAGGAGGATCCCTGGGCTGGCGTAGATGGCCGAGATCTTGAGGAGCAGCGGCCGCGTCACCACCGTGGGCTGTTGGCCGGTTTACGGCGTCCTTGTGTAGTGGCACGGCATGGACGTAGGGGAGACGACTTTCTCCTCTCCAACATTGGCCCCTTTGGGTCGATGACTGAGCCGTGTTTCTCTCCATGCGGTTCAGCCTGTCCCGTTCACTTTCGTCGGCGTCTCTGGTTGGCCTCTGCTCTGCTGCTCTTGCCGCGGTGGGCGCTCCGGCGGCTTGACTATCGTTTCTTAGTGTAGGCGATGGCGTTTACAGCTTTGATATGTGTAGCTCCTGGTTTCAAGCATGATTTGCCTGCGATATTTCAGTTTTTGGTCAATTGGCCTTTGTAATTAGCTCCTTTGTATCCTAGCCGGTTGATGTCTTCATTAATCTAAAGTCGGGCTTCATGCCTTTTCTCTAAAAATATAGCAATCGGGAAGGGGAATAATCTGATCCTATTGCACATGGATGCATGTCGTCTTCGTTCTCCTCTCGTTGAAATCGGAGACCACCGTCGATCGAGTACTAAGGCAGACAACAATGGCGCTAGCTAGGGTCTCAATCTGCGGTCAACATTAGCTTGACTTAGCTCAGCACCGCACCGTTGCGCAACGCCTCTACCATGAGTCGGCCCCCTTGGAGAAAAAAGAATCCATACGGTGCCAACGTTGAGCACTTAGCCGATGATCGTTTGGTGAATACACACGAGGATAAAAAATATCTCCAGTTTAACGTTATATTTAGGGATCTGACAGTTTATCTACCACTACTGCCGGGCCACAGAGCCTTGCGACCGTTTCGCCAGGTTTGTCAATAGCCATAACTACAAGTTCGCTACGGTGTAAACCACGGACAATGTAAAAGCGCTCCAGGTTTCAGGATTGGCCTGCCAGAAGCTTGTCGAAATCCGTGGCCACTACAGGGTCTGGGGCAGCACGAAGAAGGACTCACTGGTTGAACTCGCCTCGGCCATCATCGACCCTACTACGAAAATATGAAGGAGGATGCCAAGAAAAATCCCGCATCTTGGCAATGGGCCTGGATGCGAAAACTGGATGAGGCTCACCTCAAGTTCGCGACCAAGAACGTGTACACATGCTACAAGATGCATAGGCACATCATTGACATGAGGGAGTGTCTCCTTCCCGTAATCGACGAGGGATCGAGCCACCAGCAAAGCAGTGCCGGCAAGCATCACAAGAAGAAGTAGATGATGATCAGATGATCGTTTATCCTAGTTAATTATGCATGTAATAGTTTACTTTGGTGTGTGCAAATGTCATGTGTGTACTAGCCACCTATGTAATTGAATGTTTAATTGGGTATGCAATCATGTCCTTATAAGTATATATGTTGGTGTTCTGTATGCAATCACATCGCACACAGACCATACTAGGGAACCCGTTGTCATGGGAACAGATCTGATAGTAGAGTATGGTGGTACGAATTGGAGGGCAGAGTCTAGCTATGGCGCGGCTGTTACACTCAGATTTACAAGTTCAGGCCCCCTATCGGAGGAGGTAAAGACCCTACGTCTCGGTGCTTCTGGAGCTGGATTATCTGGAGTGTCACATTACAAAGGATTGAGACCCCCTGTGCTGGGGTGGAGGGGCGGCTTATATAGAGTCCGTTGGCCCCTTGTCAATGCCCTGTTACCCAAGGGTTTAATGGATGAGCTAAAAGGATGTGAGCATTACAGATAATGCTCGCATTGACTGTCCTTGAAGGTGGCGATCGGGTCACCAATACGTTACTAACTCAGAGTGACTCTTGGCCTTCTATGTTCGAGTGACTCTTGATACTCCGAGTGAGCTGAGTAGGTCGAGTGGCGGTGAGACCTCCGAGTGGATCCTGCATTCGAGTGACTAGAGGGCCGCAGGCATTCCAGTCGGTATCTTACTCTTAACCTTGTGGTCTTGGATTTTTTTTATGTAGTGTCCTTGGGTAGGGTTTGTAGGTCAGGCATGTGACCCTATCCCTAGTACATGTCCTCATCATTAGCCCCTGAATCGGTCGAGGTTCGAGTGCAGAGAGTCGGGGTGATATCTGATTGAACTGGGCGTTGCGGAGGCACTCTCGAACTTAGTGGAGGTCGACGCAACTTTCACTCTTCATCAATCACCTCGACTGATTCTGTTTTGCCATATGTCCAAGTGAAACGGATCGCAGGGTGTCGGGCATCGGGATGGACCCGAGTAATCAGGAAAGATCTTCAGTACAATCGATCGGTTCACTGCGCACCGGATGCTGCGGGATTTGTAATCAGGGGCACGCGCGAATCGGTAACAGCGTGGTAAGTGGAGCATAACTCCTCGATTTTCGCTCCTCCTTTTTCGCCACATACTGCGCAGTCTCCATTAGCAGCTTGGGTGTACAGATGAGAGGTAGAAGTGCATTCCCCGCAATGACCTTCCCTGAATCCATTAGGGGTTGGCAGTCAACCTGGTATTGCAATGATATAGCCTGTGTTGGTTCGTCGACTGGTCTTTCCCCTTTCACATATGCAAGAGTCAGTGCTCCTCATTCGCTGACAATGGATAAGGCAGAGAAAACCGAGGTGGGGATTTTAGTTGATGCTGTAGTTGAGTTGATCCGAGGCGGAGTGACGGGTCTGGATTTGTTGGAAGTTTTCCTCAGTCGACGGATCCAGCCCCTGCAGGCACGAGAACATCCCATGTGGCTGTACTCGGGATCCGATGACCCCACTAGAGTTCACTCAGAAGATGTCAAGGAAGAGACCGTGAAGCAGTGGCTCAGGAGCATCACTGGGGCCCGTGACAATCCACGAGGGTCCAGGCGGATCCTACCCTTTGACGCTTCACATCTGCCTGGGGAGGTGAGATATATATTTCTGAGTGTTCTCTCCTGCTCCAACGTCAGACTGGATTGCTGAAACCGACTGACTTTGACTTTTGTGTCTGGCAGGAATTTTCGAAGATGCTTTCGCCCATGCTGAATGGAGAATAGCTCGTCGAGGGTGTAGAGAGTGATGGCAGGAGTGTTGAAGACAGCTACACCGACGACACCGAAGACACTAGTGACGACTCTGACGGAAGTGTTGAGGTCGAGTATTCTCCATCTGAGGAAGCGCGCACCGAGCGTCGCTCTAAGTAGGCTCGGGATCCGACTGCTTGCCGGGGCAAGGTTGTGGCTCCGAGTGTCAGAAACCTAAAGCGCACTCGAACGGCGATGCCTGAACCGACTGAGAAGACTGCGAAGCAGCCCAAGGTCGCCTCGCCCAAGCCTCGAAAAGCTCTGCCCAGGATAAAGGTCACCGTGCCTGTTACATCGACGTGAGTGTTGTCCCTCCTTTTCTTACCGTTGTGAACTTTCATACTTTTGCTGACCGAATGAAATTGTGCACCAGGGCTGCTACTTCGACGACATCGCCAATGTAGGTTGATGAGGATCATGCAGAGACGGACACAGCAGACGTGGCTACTTCCAAGAAAGGTATGACTGATCTTTAGTCAGTTTTGTTCCATAGATTGACTGAGTTGTCGACTAAACTTACATTGTCGAGTGAATGTAGTGCCGGCAGATATCATCCATGTCGAGGACGACGAATACGAACCGTCTTAGAAGGATGCCAGAAAGGGGGGTTGGAAGTGCGTTATATCGACTAGAGGGGGGGTGAATAGGCGATTTTTACAAATTCGTCACTGAGGAATTTCAAGGTGAGGAAATTCCTAAGCGATGAACTACTTAGCAGCGGAATAAGTGCTCAGATGCAAGCATAACAGAGCAATAGCACAGTCATCATGATGAAATGAAAACAGGCACAGAGTACGAGTAGCATAAACACAGGATAAGCAGGCTGAAGACAAACTGACTGAAGAAATTGAACTGAGGAAATTGAGAAAGTCTTCAGTCAAAGTCTTCAAACAGTAATGATCACATACATAGCAAGTATGCGAGGAAATGAAAGGGTTGAGGAAATAGAACCAGTAGCTCGGTGAAGACAATGATTTGGTAGACCAGTTCCAACTGCTGTGACAGTTGTACGTCTGGTTGGAGCGGCTAGGTATTTAAACCTGAGGACACATAGTCCCGGACACCCAGTCCTAAACACACAGTCCAGGACACCTAGTCCTCACCGTATTCTCCTTGAGCTAAGGTCACACAGACCTCGCCCAATCACTCGTGGTAAGTCTTCAGGTGACTTCCAAACCTTCACATACTCGGTCACTCGGCAATCCACAATTTCCTCTTGGATGCTCTAGACCATGACGCCTAACCGTCTGGAGGATGCACAGTCCTCAAAGGTAACAAGCGTCGGTTCCACACAGGAACAATCTCTTCAGTGATGCTCAATCACTTTGGGTTTGTAGGTGTTTGGGTTTTTGGGTTTTTCCTCACTTGATGATTTTCGCTCAAAGTCCTCGGAGGATGGGATGCTCTAAATGACAAGTGTCAATCTATTTCTTGGAGCAGCCAACCAGCTAGTGGTTGAAGGGGGCGGCTATTTATAGCCTAGGGAGCAGCCCGACATGATAAGACATAAATGCCCTTCAATGATATGACCGTTAGGTGGGTAGGATATTTGGACAGCTGGCGCGTAGCACAGCAACGGTTGGAAATTTGAGTATCAAATTCCTCAGGGCTATCATGTTCCTCACTTGTAGGCAATCCGCACTGGCGAATTCCTAACTCCTCAGTCAGAACAAATTCCTCAAAGAACAGAAGAACTTCGTCTCTGTCACTGAAGAACTAGACTAAACTGTATGAGATTTCCAATGGGTTCACTCGAAAGGATTGGGTAGGTGTAGGATTTTGAGTTGAGCATCACTTGGAAACTTTTCCTTAGTTTTACCTCGACCCCCTTTAACAGTACGGTGTTTCCTATGACTCAAGAAGAAGAAAATGAAACTACGAAAACAAAAGTCTTCACGCTTCATAATCCTCGCATGAATATCAAGTCTTCAGGGTCACACCAATTTCTTCACTTTCAAAGTCTTCAAGAAAACCAAAGTCTTCAGTTGAAGACATTCATTTTTAGGGGTCGACATTCATCGTAAATAACAAACTCCTCATAGACTTATAGACCTGTGTACACTCACAAACACATTAGTCCCTTAACCTATAAGTCTTCAATACACCAAAATCACTAAGGGGCACTAGATACACTTACAATCTCCCCCTTTTTGGTGATTGATGGCAATATAGGTTAAGTTTTCAACGGGGATAAACATATGAAGTGTAAATACTAATATTGAGGAATTTGACTGCAAGATATAGAAGAACTCCCCCTGAAGATGTGCATATTTGAAGAATTTGCTTTGAAATAGCAAATGCACATTGTTGAATAATATCATGGAGATCTCCTCCTATATCTTGAAATTCATACACGCATTTATCATATGATATGAAGAATTTGAAATGCATGATGAAATATGGTGTCTGACGAAATTCAGCATGCGTGCATTATGGTATTGAGGAAATAGCATGCAGAAAAAACAGAGCAAAAGTATCAGACCACCATAGGACTTAAGTTTACAACTCATCAGAGCAAACACCTCAGAAAAGCAAGAGTTGAAACTTAACAGAAATATAGCCCATATATATAAGACCCGCTTGAAGACTAAACTCAAATTTCTCCCCCTTTGTCATCGAATGACCAAAAGGGACGAAAAATGAGGACTAACGCCCCTGAAGAATATCATCATGATGTCGATGGAGGAGCGCCAGCATTGTTGGGGTCGTCTGTTGAGGTAGGGCCTGCCGCAGTGTCGTTCAAGTCTTCAGCTTCATCCGTCTCGCGCGATGAAGAATATGAACTGGCAACAAGCTGAGGAACTTTGACTTTCTTGAATTTCTTCGAAGGTGGTTGGGACCAGTCAAAGTCCTGTTGGAAGCCCATCTCCTTGAGTTCTTCAGCACTATGAAGATTAGACAGAATCGCCCAAGTGCGGTCAAAGACTTCATGCAAGTAGTAGTGATTCTTCTTCACAGTATTTTGAGTGACTGTCATGTTCTGAAGAATTGCACCAAACTAACGCTTGACCCACTTGTGATTTTGATCAACTTTCTGATGAAGACTAAGGAGAAGTTCACGATCAGTCATCACACGCGAAGCTGTGGCTTGAGGATGATGTTCTGAAGCTTTGGCGGCAGAATCTTGAGTTGCAGAGTCATCATTGGTGGAATAGGAAGTAGCTTTGCGAAACTGTCCATCCAATGGACGAGTACCTTCATCAATAACAGCAGCCTTGCCCTTCTCGTTAGCTGAGGAAATAGTCCGTTTGAGGACTTCAATAGGGGGCAAATAGCTGAGATGATTTTGAAAGTCAGCCTTATAATGAATTGAAGACCTTGATCTGATGAATCTCATGATCCAGGGAGCATAAGGCTTCAACTCAAAAGGCGACAGAGCAGCATTGGCCAAAGTCCTCATGAAGAAATCATGGTAGTTGATAGGAATACCGTGAATGATATTGAACAGCAGATTCTTCATAATGCCAACAACTTCTTCATCATCAGAGTTGTGGCCCTTGATTGGACTGAGGGTTTTGGTCAATATGCGATAGACTGTCCTTGGCACATAGAGCAATTCCTTGACGAGGAATTTGGTCCTTGGAGCTTGGCCTGGCTTCAAAGGCGTCATCAGCACTTGCATCAGATGATCAGACAGTTCAGGTTCAACATAGAGAAGCCTTGCACCTTCAGTGGGAGGACTGACTGGGACGACATGAAGCAATTCAGAGGCCGGTGCTTTGAAATGAGTATTATCGGTCATCCAGTCCAATACCCATGAATTGACATCATCAACATTTCCAGTAATGTGCAGCGTGGTGAAGAATTGAAGAATGAGTTCTTCATTCCAATCGTAGATGTCGGTGCAGAAATTGAGTAACCCAGCGTCATGAAGAACACTGAGGACTGGGGTGAAGCAGGGTAGCGATTCCATATCTACATGAGGAATTTGCTCATGTTCAAAGATCTTATCCTTATCAACCAACAATGAGGAGTAGAAGTTCATCTGGCTTGCAGTCCAGAAACGCTTGCGACGAAGACGAGCAGAGTCATAGGGATTGTAGTCAGTGAAGAATATGTGCTCGTTGAAGAAATCCTCAGCATTAAACTTCTGCTTCTTGGAGTGAGGGTTCTGTGGCTTGGGCTGAAGATTAACAGTTGAAGAATTTACAGCCTCTTGAGGTATAGCCACTGGAGCCACTGGCTGAGGAATTTCAGCAGCAGCCTTGGCCTCCATTTCTTCAGACATATGTACATCAGCGCTAGTGGCTGGAACTTCTTCAGGAATAGAATGAAGTGAAGCTTGACGTTCATCAGAGCCCGTATGAATTTCTTCAGTTGGCACAGGGGACTGAGGAACATGATGTAGAGGGGTTGTCAGAGGTGAATTGGGGTGATGACTTTCCCAAAAGTCATCATTCAGAATAGGTGTTGTAGACCCAATATCCACATCCTCATCTTCTTCAGTTCCTTCGACGCCTGCCTCTTCAGCTGTAAACTGAGGCATGGGCGATGATACCAGTGGGGTTGAAGGGAAAGTATCCACTTCAATTTCTTCATCCATCTGCTCTGTCGAAGCAGCAGAAGGATCTTCTTCATCAGATTTACTTGGAATTTCATATTCCTCACCAAAGGGAATGATCTCCTTTGATGGCATGCTTGATATTGGAATAGCATCAATTGGGTTTTCAGATGAACTCGTCAAAGTCTTCAATTTCTTGGGAGCTGAAGACTCTGAAGATGCAGATGCTTTCTTTTTCTTCACAGCTGCTCGCTCCGCAGCCTTGGTTTTCTTCGCTTCTGATGCAGAAGGAAGGTTGATGCTTGTCATCGGTGCAGGAGGAGCAGAAGAAATTGGTTGAATTTCTTCAGGCACAACTGATGCAGTTGCCCTGGCTTGTTCAGATTCCTCAGGCACAGTAGCAGATGCTTCAACTAGCCTGGATTGCTCTTCAGGCGCAATATTGGAGGTTGCCCTGGCATTTTCTTCAGAGACTGGAATTTCTTCATCAGCTCTGGCGCTTTCATTTTCTTCAGCAGACTGAACAGATGTTCCAGTCTGAGGAAATTTGGGTTGCGATGAAGCTGCAACACTTGGAGTAAATTATTTTGCCATTCTGACGAATCTGACTTTGGCACCTAGCCAATCTGCATGAAATTCATCACTGAGTGCTTTGATCTCAGCCTGCATAGACACAAGTTCTTCAGGAGACATTTTCACAACATTGTTCTTCAGAAAACGCTCCTTCTTGTACTGAGCCTTCTTCACCTGCCTGGCCTTTTCAAATTTCCATTTCTCTTCATTTATGAAGGCCGTCAACATGTGACTTTGACCAGGAGTGAGGTTTAATTCAGGCAAAGGTGTATTTGGATCCTTGTGCCATAGATCGATGAAATCAAGGATCTTCCTTGGATCCAGCATGAGGAGCACAGCACTGCCTTTGGCTCTAGCGGCCCTTTGTTGTCGATCTCTGATGATCTCATCTAATTCTTCATCATCAGCTTCGTCTTCGCTTGACGGAACCTGAAAGGCGACTTGCTTCTTGTGAGGACTTAGCCTTGTGCCTCGTCCAGCAGTGGCCTTTTTCTTCAGCAAGGTCGGAGTTGTTGAAGACTGAGGTGGAGCTGAAGAACTTGCAGAGACTCCTGAAGCAATTGAGATTCCAGTAGTCCTTTGGTATGTGGCAAGATGCACAGGTGCTGAGGACTTTGCAGGAGCAGCTGAGGATTTTGCAACCGAGGGAGTTGGAGCTGCTTTTGAGGAATTTGCTTGAGGAACAGGCCGTGAGGGCTTTGAAGAGCTTGGCCGTGAGGGCATTGCAGCTGAGGAACTTGTCTTGACAGCTGATTTCTTCAGCATAGCCTTCTTAGGCTTGATAGCAGAGGCCTCAGCGGCGGCAGCAACAGAATCTTCATTGAATTTCTTCACTGCCTCCTTAGCCATTTTGGCCAGCTTGGCTTGTCGCTTAGCCCACTCCTTGGGAAATTCCTCACCTCTTCTGATGCTAGTGGGATCAGCTACTTGGCCAGGAGCCAAAGGAGGTCTTGGACATGGAGGGTTAACAGCGAATTTCTTCATGTACTTGGGAGTGACATAGCGATATTCCCTCCATTCTCTTGCCCATCTCCTCTCAATCTTCTGAATGCGCACTTTGCGCTGATTTTTGTTCTCCTTGCCATGAGTTGCTTCATCAGGAGTACAATATTCATCATAGATGTCATCAGGGATCTCAAAAGCAGTATTTGTTTCTGGCCTCTTTCCTCCCTTCTGAGGTCTTTTACCATCAGCCATTTTCTTCACTTGAGGGTTTTGAACAATCGAATTTTCTGATGAGGTACGCAATTTTTCTTCAAGGAACGCTGCAAATGAGTTAAGTTGATGAGAACCTAGAGATTCAGCAGCGGACATGTGTACCTGTGAACAGAATATAGGTGCGAAGAGTTTTGGAGAGGTCATATGCGTTCTCAGAAGATTTTCAAAAGTATCAAGTTTGAGGAAGATGACCAGGGGTGTCTTGAGGAATTTCACTAAGCATTTTGACTTAGGTTCCAGAGTTGTGTAGATTGAAAATCCAGACAATTGAGGAATCTTGAAGAAAAACGTTGCTTAGAGAAACTGATCAAGGACAGAAGCAAGTTGGTGTTTAAGAACATGAAAGTTTAAGAATAAACACCTTTTGAAGATTTTGTGGAAATCATCAGAATCAACAAGGGCAGTAAAAATAAATTTTATTTACCCTTGACGAAGAACACGACGAACTGAGAGTGGCAGTGGAGATGTTCGTCCGTTCAGATCTTCCACGCCCTAACTTGGCGATGGAAAACAGCTACGGCGGCGGCGGAGTGAAGATTTCCGCGGCCGGCGTGAGTACGATGGCGACGAGGTCGAGGCAGTGAAGCTCTTCCTCACCGGCGACGATGGAGTGTAGCGGCGGCGCTAGGTCTAAGAGCTCAAGCGAGGGAGTAAGATCGAGCGGGGTAAATGAGCTCTGAGGAGGGTGAGGGGTATTTATAGCCGAGGAAAAAAAATCGCTCGTCCGAGGAAAATGGACGAACCTGCCCCTGACCCTTCTCATCCTAGCGACATGTGTCACCCACGTACTGTGAAGTGGAGATCGTGTTAGATCGTGGGTGAATAGATAAATCTTATCGAGGGATATGGAACGGTTTGAGCGGCAAAAGCTGAAAATTCAGATAAGAATATTTTAATGTTTCGTTCACAAATTCTTCAGCTGTCAAGGACACAGTGAAGACTTTGAACGGGTTTCAAATAGAACACACATGAAGAATTTGTGAACGGACTGGATTGAGTTTAGCATAGAGGGGGAACGGGTCCGATCACATTCACTTAGAAGAAACACAACTTGAAGAATTAGCAATAAGTGAATGCTGTAGAGGACAGAAAACTCAAATATATATATATAGTTAATGAAGAACACTGTCGGAAAGAGTGAAGATTTTGCAAAGTTGAAGAATTTGAAAATTTGAAGAATTTGCACAATGATGAAAGACTCAGATTTTGAAGATTTTCAACTTTTTGTGGTGGCGTGACCCACCGTGTAAGAATGATGATTTCAGACACTGCGTACAATTATCGTAGGGTTCTGAGAATCAAATTCTTCATTAATTTCTTCACACTTAGAGGGTTAGTCTTCATTGATTGAAGAAAAATGTTTCTTTGTGTGTTGCACACCTAAGTCATCAATTTGCATAAGTGTTAGGATGTGTGTCCTTTTCAAAGGACATTCGAAGATTCTAAGATATTTAGCTCACACCGCAACTTGCTAAATCTCTTCTCATCCAAGGGCTTTGTGAAGATATCCGCTAGCTGTTCTTCAGACTTCACGGGATCAATAGAGATGTCACCCTTCAACACATGATCTCGAAGAAAATGATGACGAATCTCGATGTGCATTGTCTTCGAGTGCTGAACTGGGTTATGAGCAATTTTGATGGCACTCTCGTTGTCGCAGTAGAGTGGCACATTCTTCACATTGATGCCGTAGTCCTTGAGGGTTTGCTTCATCCATAGCAATTGAGCACAGCAAGAACCAGCAGCAATATACTCAGCTTCAGCAGTACAGAGTGATACGCAGTTCTGCTTCTTCGAGGACCAACATACTAAGGATCGTCCGAGGAAATGGCATGTGCCTGAAGTTGACTTGCGGTCCACACGATCACCGGCATAGTTAGAGTCAGAATATCCAATGAGATCAAAAACCGAGCCCTTGGGATACCATAATCCAAGTGTTGGAGTGTGAGCTAGATATCGAAGAATATGTTTCACAGCCTTATGGTGTGATTCCTTCGGTGTAGCTTGAAAACGGGCACACATGCAAACACTAAGCATAATATCCGGCCTAGATGCACATAGGTACAATAAAGAGCCAATCATGGAGCGGTATACCTTTTGATCGAAGTCTATTCCATTTTCATCAGTGCATAGGTGGCCATTTGTGGGCATAGGGATTTTGACGCCTCTGCATTCTTGCATACCGAATTTCCTCAGAACATCCTTGAGGTATTTCTCTTGAGAAATGAAGATGCCATTACGTTGTTGATGAATTTGAAGACCTAAGAAGAATTTCAATTCTCCCATCATGGACATTTGATATTCCTCACTCATCATGTAAGCGAATTCGTCACTGTAATGTTGGTTAGTACAGCCAAAGATAATATCATCAACATATATTTGGCATACGAATAATTCATCATCATAGGTTTTGGTGAAAAGAGTTGGGTCGAGTGAACCGGGTTTGAAGCCTTTCTTCATGAGGAATTCCTTCAGAGTATCATACCACGCCCGAGGGGCCTGCTTGAGGCCATAGAGGGCCTTATTGAGTCTGAAGACTTTGTCAGGATGCTTAGGATCTTCAAAACCTGGGGGTTGAGCAACATATACTTCTTCCTCAAGCTTACCATTGAGGAATGCACTTTTCACATCCATTTGATATAAGATGATATTATGATGGTTAGCATAAGCAAGCAATATGCGAATAGCCTCAAGTCTAGCAACAGGTGCAAAAGTCTCATCGAAATCAATTCCTTCAACCTGTGTGTAGCCTTGAGCTACAAGACGAGCCTTGTTCCTCACCACTAGGCCATTTTCATCTTGCTTGTTGCGGTAGATCCATTTGGTACCGATGATATTGTGCTTGCATGGGTCCGGTCGCTTGACAAGCTCCCACACATTGTTCAGCTTGAATTGATGTAATTCCTCTTGCATTGCTTGAATCCATTCAGGCTCCAGAAATGCCTCATCAACTTTGGTGGGCTCTGTGATAGAGACGAAAGCAAAATGCCCACAAAAGTTAGATAAATGTGAAGCTTTTGAGCGAGTCAGAGGACCTGGTGCGTTGATGTTGTTGATGATTCTCTCAATCTGTACTTCATTTGCAACGCGGGGATGAGCAAGTTGACGACTTTGATTTGGCTCAGCATTTTCTTCAGAGCCATTTTCTTCAGATGTGCCAGCATGCTGTTCTTCATGTTCTGGAATGATTTCTTCAGCAGATTCTTCAGTAGGAATGACATCCTCAGTAGCTTTGAACTTGATGGTTTCCTCAGGCGTCTTTTCATCTAGCACAGGAGGTAGGTGCTCTCTTTGCGAGCCGTTAGTTTCATCGAACCGCACATCTACAGTTTCAACAACCTTGTTGTGATAGGTATTGAAGACCCTGTAGGTGTGCGAGTCCTTTCCGTAACCAAGCATAAAACCTTCATGTGCTTTCGGTGCAAATTTAGAATTGTGATGTGGATCTCTAATCCAGCATTTAGCACCGAAGACTTTGAAATAACTCACATTGGGTTTCTTGTCAGTGAGTAGTTCATATGAGGTCTTCTTGAAGAATTTGTGAAGATATACCCTGTTGATGATGTGGCATGCAGTATCAATTGCCTCAGGCCAGAAATGACGAGGTGTCTTGTATTCATCAAGCATGGTGCGAGCCATCTCAACAAGAGTCCTGTTCTTGCGCTCCACAACGCCATTCTGCTGAGGAGTGTATGGGGCAGATAGCTCATGAGTAATACCAAGTTCATCGAGATAGTCATCAAGACCAGTATTCTTGAACTCAGTCCCATTGTCACTACGTATATGGTTGATCTTCACGCCGAAATTCGTCGAAGCCCTTGAGGAAAATCGTCTGAAGACTTCCTGCACTTCAGTTTTGTAAGTAATGACATGCACCCATGTGTAACGAGAATAGTCATCAACAATGACAAAGCCATATAGAGATGCTGCATTTGTTAGTGTGGCATAATGAGTAGGGCCAAAGAGATCCATATGAAGCAATTCAAAAGGACGAGAAGTAGTCATGATAGTCTTCGAGGGGTGCTTGGCTCTGGTCATCTTTCCAGCCTCACAAGCCCCACAAAGATGATCTTTGAGGAATTTGACACCCTCGATGCCAATGACGTGCTTTTTCTTCACGAGCGTGTGTAAGTTCCTCATGCCAGCATGACCCAGTCGTTGATGCCATAGCCAGCCTTCTGAAGCTTTAGCAAGTAGACAAGTGGCAGGCTGTGGTCCTGCAGAGAAATCAACAATATACAAGTCTCCTCTCCTAAAGCCTTCGAAGACTTTGGAATTGTCAGATTCCATGAGCACTAAGCAACGATATTTGCCAAAGACAACAACCATATCAAGATCACAAAGCATTGAGACAGACATGAGGTTGAATCCGAGGGACTCGACAAGCATGACTTTATCCATGTGTCGATCCTTTGAGATTGCAACCCTACCTAGACCCAATACCTTGCTTTTGCCTTTGTCAGCGTAGGTGATATGCTTCAAGTGTGATGGAGATAAAGGAGTGTTCATCAGTAAGCTCTTGTCACCGGTCATGTGATTTGTACATCCACTATCGAGGACCCACTCAGTAGCTTTGGGTAAATCATCCTGCAGATGAATTTGTGCATCTTACGAACTCATATACTTCAGAGTGAAGAATATGACATCAAATTCATCAGACATATTTCATCAATTAAAGCAACATATGTATGTATAGCAATGTGAGGACGTGAGAAATGAATAAATCATTTCTTCATGATTAGCTTGCGTCCTTTCAAGCATTTCAGGTCTCCAGCAAATTCTTCAGATGATTTAGTTCGTCTGGAGACCTGACCCTGCATAAGAGATTAGTTCCTTTTCTTTACCACCCACATCTGGAGGGGTGGCAAAGAGTTCATCATTCTGCGAGCTCCATAAGAGAAAGGTGGCATAGACGCCAGACCACTTTGTTTCACATAAGAGGGGTTAGGGTAAGCATATGAATAAGCAGAGAAATTCTTCGAGGACTTATGAACATAATGATTTGAAGAATAATGCATATATTCATAGCCCTTAGGCTTTCCCTGCGAAACAGAAGTGTTAGCACGATGATGTTCATGTGAGGACCTGGATCCATGTGAGGAATTTGATCCATAAGAGGACTTGGATCCATATGAAGACTTTGGTTCATATGAAGAATTTGATCTGGGGTTCTTATTCTTCACAAGTGGTGTCATGAGGACATTCACCTGAAGACTTTCAAGGCACTTTTTGGGAACCCAGATTTTCTTCATAGGGGGACCATTCCTGCAGTTAGATCCAACATATCTAGCAAATACCTCACCATTCTGATTTTTGAACAGTTTATAGTTGGAGTCAAATGACTCATCAGATGAATATGAGGATTCACAAGTAAAGCCAGGTAAAGTGGATGGATCTACGGGAGGTCCCTTTGCAGCAACCCATGAGGTTTTGGGATACTGCACCGGTTTCCAGTAGGTTCCATCAGCATTGAGTTTCCTCTCAAAGGCAATACCCTCTTTCCTAGGGTTCCTGTTCAAGATCTGCTTTTTGAGCACATCACAAAGAGTCTGATGCCCTTTGAGGCTTTTGTACATGCCTGTCACATACAATTCCTTCAACCCTGCATTTTTGTCAGTGATACTAGTGGTATCCTCAGATGAGGAATTTGTGACCACAGAGATAGTTGAAGAATTTGCAGCAATGGAAGCATTTGAACATTCAGGTGAAGAATTAGCAGTTTCACGTTCAATGCATTTCAAGCATGGTGGAATAAATTCTTCCTGAGCGGAACTGATCTGTTGAGCAAGCAAAGAATCATTTTCCTTCTGAAGATCTTCATGACTCACCCTTAGCTTCTCAAGATCTTGCTTTCTTTGAAGAAATTCATAAGAAAGCTTCTCATGATCGGCTAGGAGAGTTTCATGACGACCTTGAAGGTTGTCAAACTTAGACTGTAGTTGCTGAAGATTATCAGTCAGTGTTTGAGTTCGATCCATTTCCTCACCTAACAGATCATCGCTTTTGTCTAGCATATTTTGAACCTTTTCCAAAGCCTTTTGTTGTTTAACAGCAATATTAGCAAGTTTGGAATAGCTGGGTTTGAGGTTATCATCAGATTCATCCTCACTTGATTCAGAGGAGGGATATTTGAGTACCTTGGCACCTTTTGCCATGAAGCAATAGGTGGGAGCATAGTCATCGTTGCCGTCATCAGCAGTGTTGGTGAAGCCATTTTCCTCAGTGTTGAAGATGGACTTGCTAACGTAAGCAGTAGCGAGGGCTAGGCTCGCCACACCAGAGTCTGACTCCTCAGATGCCTCCTCTTCCTCATGTTCCTCAGATTCAGCTTCAGAGTCCATTTCCTTGCCAATGAATGCCCGAGCTTTCTTGGAGCTGCTCTTCTTGTGAGATGAAGACTTTGAAGATCTTGACGATGAGGACTTTGAAGATTTCTTCTTCTTCTTAGAGTCATCTGAACTATCATCCTTGTATTTCTTCTTCTTTGATTCCATCTCCCACTGAGGACAATCAGTAATGTAGTGACCAGGTTTCTTGCATTTATGGCAAGTTCTCTTCTTGTAATCACGGGATGAGGAATCTGATTTCATGTCATCACCTTTTGAGGATTTTCCAAATCGGCCACGTCTAGAGAACTTCTGGAATTTCTTCACGAGCATTGCTAGCTCCTGACTCAGTTCTTCAGGATCACCAAGGCTGCTACCAGAATCTTCATCTTCAGATTCAGAGACTGCCTTGGCTTTCAGTGCACGAGATCTACCATAGCTCGGTCCGTAGAGATCTCTCTTCTCAGCTAGTTGGAATTCATGAGTATTTAGCCTCTCGAGGATATCAGCAGGATCAAGTGACTTGTAGTCTCCACGTTCTTGAATCATCAGTGCCAGTGTATCGAATGAAGAATCGAGTGACCTCAGCAATTTCTTCACCACCTCATGGTCGGTGATGTCAGTGGCACCCAGTGCTTGAAGCTCGTTTGAAATGTCAGTGAGACGATCAAAGGTTTGCTGAACATTTTGGTTATCGAGTCTTTTGAAGCGGTTGAAGAGATTGCGAAGAACGTCAACTCGAGAGTCACGTTGAGTTGAGACTCCTTCGTTGACCTTGGACAGCCTATCCCAGATAAGCTTAGCTGTCTCCAAAGCACTCACTCTGCCATACTGCCCTTTGCTCAGATGGCCACATATGATATTCTTCACTTGAGAGTCGAGTTGCTTGAATCTCTTCACATCAGCAGCGTTTACGGAAGGAGTGACAGAGGGAACACCCTTTTCCACAACATACCAGAGATCGTTGTCAATTGCCTCAAGATGCATGCGCATCTTGTTCTTTCAGTAGGGGTAGTCCGTCCCATCGAAGGTAGGACACCCAGCTGAGACCTTGATCATGCCTGCAGTCGACATAACTAAAACTCCAGGTGGTTAAACCAAAATCACACAGAACAAGGGAGTACCTTGCTCTGATACCAATTGAAAGTGCGTTATATCGACTAGAGGGGGGTGAATAGGCGATTTTTACAAATTCGTCACTGAGGAATTTCAAGGTGAGGAAATTCCTAAGCGACGAACTACTTAGCAGCGGAATAAGTGCTCAGATGCAAGCATAACAGAGCAGTAGCACAGTCATCATGATGAAATGAAAACAAGCACAGAGTACGAGTAGCGTAAACACAGGATAAGCAGGCTGAAGACAAACTGACTGAAGAAATTGAACTGAGGAAATTGAGAAAGTCTTCAGTCAAAGTCTTCAAATAGTAATGATCAAATACATAGCAAGTATGCGAGGAAATGAAAGGGTTGAGGAAATAGAACCAGTAGCTCGGTGAAGACAATGATTTGGTAGACCAGTTCCAACTGCTGTGACAGTTGTACGTCTGGTTGGAGCTGCTAGGTATTTAAACCTGAGGACACATAGTCCCGGACACCTAGTCCTGAACACACAGTCCAGGACACCTAGTCCTCACCGTATTCTCCTTGAGCTAAGGTCACACAGACCTCGCCCAATCACTCGTGGTAAGTCTTCAGGTGACTTCCAAACCTTCACATACTCGGTCACTCGGCAATCCACAATTTCCTCTTGGATGCTCTAGACCATGACGCCTAACCGTCTGGAGGATGCACAGTCCTCAAAGGTAACAAGCGTCGGTTCCACACAGGAACAATCTCTTCAGTGATGCTCAATCACTTTGGGTTTGTAGGTGTTTGGGTTTTTGGGTTTTTCCTCACTTGATGATTTTCGCTCAAAGTCCTCGGAGGATGGGATGCTCTAAATGACAAGTGTCAATCTATTTCTTGGAGCAGCCAACCAGCTAGTGGTTGAAGGGGGCGGCTATTTATAGCCTAGGGAGCAGCCCAACATGATAAGACATAAATGCCCTTCAATGATATGACCGTTAGGTGGGTAGGATATTTGGACAGCTGGCGCGTAGCACAGCAACGGTCGGAAATTTGAGTATCAAATTCCTCAGGGCTATCATGTTCCTCACTTGTAGGCAATCCGCACTGGCGAATTCCTAACTCCTCAGTCAGAACAAATTCCTCAAAGAACAGAAGAACTTCGTCTCTGTCACTGAAGAACTAGACTAAACTGTATGAGATTTCCAATGGCTTCACTCGAAAGGATTGGGTAGGTGTAGGATTTTGAGTTGAGCATCACTTGGAAACTTTTCCTTAGTTTTACCTCGACCCCCTTTAACAGTACGGTGTTTCCTATGACTCAAGAAGAAGAAAATGAAACTACGAAAACAAAAGTCTTCACGCTTCATAATCCTCGCATGAATATCAAGTCTTCAGGGTCACACCAATTTCTTCACTTTCAAAGTCTTCAAGAAAACCAAAGTCTTCAGTTGAAGACATTCATTTTTAGGGGTCGACATTCATCGTAAATAACAAACTCCTCATAGACTTATAGACCTGTGTACACTCACAAACACATTAGTCCCTTAACCTATAAGTCTTCAATACACCAAAATCACTAAGGGGCACTAGATGCACTTACAGGGGTAAAACCTCGCTCGTTGCCCTCAGCGCTACTCAGAAAGCACCACCGAGCAAAACGTCTCGGGCACTGCCCGCAACTGTATCTCAGGAACAAGGTGGCTCTTCTCGGGCTTGTGCTGCTCCTCCGTTGACTGACTTGCATCAAGTGCTGAATCCTCTTGCTACGTCACCGAATCCCCCGCTTAACATATTCAACTTGCATCATGTTCCGAAAGACCAAACTGGGGCCAGCAAAGAAGCGATGATTCAAGCCAATCTGATGATGCAGCATCTGAAGAAGGTGTATGAGGCTAGCAAGCTGTCTTATGATGCCAGTATGGCTCTTCAGGCGAATGTCCGAGTAAGTGCTATTGTAAGTTCATTTCTGATTGGATGATTCCTTGTCTGCCTTTGATTTGTACACCCACTGGGTGTTCTTGAATCCTGTGTAGTTCTTCACTCGAACTGGTCAGGCCATACTGAGTGGAAATTGTTCTAGTGGGGGCACGCTGAGTGCACCCACTGGGTGTAGGCCCCGAGACCGCCGTCAACTGCGGGCAGTCGACGGGGATCTGAAAGAATTATCTAGCCTCTCCACTCGGAGGTAGAGAAGTACTTCAGAATCTTTTCTTAGTGTCAATTGACTTATTTCCTTGTGACTTTCAGAAAACCTATGAACTCAGTACCCAGTATGCTGCCTTGGAGAAGGTGATGGAACAGCTCCGAGTGAGCTTGGATGTGGAGAAGAGGAACTTGGCTCGCGCGCAGGCGGAAGTGAAGACCATGGGAGGTAACTTTCGTCTATTGAGTATACCATTTTCCTTTCTTTCCATTTTTGAACAGGCTAGTTTCACTCAAACAGATGTGCGTAGTGAGAATCATCAACTCCAAGCGAGACTCAGGAATGTTATTTCTTTAGAAACCATGAAGCAGGCCCTTGAAGACAAGGACAAAGAACTGGCAGGGACGCAGAAGACGGCGAGGGAGAAGACTGAAGCTGCCGAAGCAAAACTTGCCTCAGTCGAAAAGCTTGAAAATGAGAGCAAATCTCGGAAGGCCGCCATTGAAGAGGCAAAAAAGGAAGCTGCGGAGCTCAAGAAGGAGCAAACCGAGTGGGCTAAGAAGACTGAAGCTCAGGCGAGCGCCTTCGAACTAGAGAAGACAGCTCTGAGCGAGAAAGTCGAGCAGCTCACCCAGAAAAAGGATGCACTGGAGAAGTATATGCAAGAGTTCATGCAAGAGATGTACACCAAGCTTGCAGGTACCTCACTTTGTCCGAGTGAGTCTCTGTGAACTTCGAAAGTGATGTTGTATCTAATTCTTTCCTTTCTTGGTGTGCAGAATTCTGTCAGGATTTCGAGCTGGAGACCGATCGGACCGAGAGGGACTTGGATCCCACCAGGGCGCTTGTCAAGGATGAGGCAACCCTAAGCATGTTGCGACTTGAAGCTCGTCTTGACGACGCCATGGGATATAACGTCCGTCTACGGGGTGCACTAGGCAGGATCGACAAAGAGTTGTGGCCGGAGGATACACTCCAGAGTGATCTAGAATGAATGATGACCCGACTCAATGAGATCCCCGGTCGAGTGCAAGCATGGAAGAAATCTGCGGCTCGATGTGGGGCCGATGTGGCACTTTCACTCGTCTGTGTCCATTGCAAAGACGCCAAGGAAGAAAAGTTGAAGACTCTCTAGGTCGCGAACACGAAGAAGATTAAGTTCGAAGATTTCATGGAGACCTTCATCGAAGCAGCCACTCAGATTGCGGACGACCTCGACACTTTCATCAAACCTGCGAGTCCTCCCGGCGCGTGAGAGGAAAAGTTTAAACTCTGTCTATTTGCCTCGGTATGCCCAGTGATTTTTTATCCGTTAAAACCTTTTTGGGCTTCGAGCCTGAGTACTCATGCTCACGTTTGAAGTTCTGGATTTGTCCGAATGTGCCTTTCTAACTTCTTGCATGGTCGAGTATGTTTTATAACTTAAGTGAAGACTGGTTCGCAGCTAAGCTCCCC
This sequence comes from Thinopyrum elongatum, assembly GCA_011799875.1. Lineage (NCBI taxonomy): Eukaryota > Viridiplantae > Streptophyta > Magnoliopsida > Poales > Poaceae > Thinopyrum > Thinopyrum elongatum. The sequence goes on from CM022298.1 coordinate 606,299,470, forward strand.
CGAGTGAGAAGGGTGCTCATCACTCGGAGTAATTTTTTTAACTTAGGCGAAGGCTGGTTCGCAGCTAAGGCTCCGAGTGAGAGGGATGCTCGTCACTCAGAGTAGAGACTTTTTTAACTTAGGCGAAGGCTGGTTCACAACTAAGCCCTCCGAGTGAGAGGGATGCTCGTCACTCGGAGTATATTTTATACTTAGGCGAAGACAGGTTCGCAGCTAAGCCCCCCGAGTGAGAGGGATGCTCGTCACTCGGAGTAGATTTTTGACATTAGGCGAAGACTAGTTCGCAGCTAAGCCTCCGAGTGAGAGGGATGCTCGTCACTCGGAGTAGATTTTATACTTAGGCGAAGACTGGTTCACAGCTAAGCCCCCGAGTGAGAGGGATGCTCGTCACTCGGAGTAGATTTATAACTTAGGCGAAGACTGGTTCACAGCTAAGCCCCCCGAGTGAGAGGGATGATCGTCACTCGGAGTAGATTTTTGAACTTAGGGGAAGACTGGTTCGCAGCTAAGCCCCCGAGTGAGAGGGATGCTCGTCACTCGGAGTAGATTTATAACTTAGGTGAAGACTGGCTCGCAGCTAAGCCTCCGAGTGAGAGGGTTGTCCATCACTCGGAGTAGATTTTATACTTAGGCGAAGACTGGTTCGCAGCTAAGCCACCCACTGGGGGTCTTGCGTTAATACGCGTGTACAAGTGAGCTTATTGAGAAACTGCAGGGGTCATGCTTTTAATCATCGAATATCACTAGAGTACTTTTATTACGTCCTGACGTTTCAGTTGTCAAGTATAGAATTGACGCAACAGGTTGGTGTTCCAAGCGCGGGGCTCGTCGATCTTCTTCGCGAGGTTGTAAAGGTGGTAGGCTCCATTGTGTAACACTTTGGTGACAATGAAAGGACATTCCCATCCTGGGGCAAGCTTATGCGGCCGCTGCTGCTCCACTCGGAGTACAAGGTCTCCTTCGTGAAATGCTCGACCTCTGATGTGTCTGTCGTGAAAACGCTGGAGGTCTTGCTGGTACGTGGCCGACCGGATAAGGGCCATCTCTCGCTCTTCTTCAAGGAGGTCCACAACGTCTTGCCGCGCCTGTTCAGCTTCAGCTTCTGAATAGAGTTCCACTCGAGGCGAATTGTGGAGGAGATCACTCGGCAAAATAGCTTCGGCTCCATACACCATGAAGAAGGGAGTGCAGTTGGTGGACCGATTGGGAGTTGTCCATAAGCCCCAGAGGACCGATGGCAGTTCGGTTACCCAAGCTCCGGCCGCGTTCTCCAGATCACGCATGAGTCGCGGTTTCAACCCTTGAAGAATAAGGCCATTCGCCCTTTCTGCTTAACCATTCGACTGTGGGTGCACAACAGACGCGTAATCTACCCGAGTGCCTTGGATGGCACAGAACGCTCTGAATTCCTCCGAGTCAAAATTCAAGCCATTGTCTGTGATGATGCTGTGAGGGACTCTATATTTGAAGACTAACTCTCTCATGAATTTTATAGCTGTGCGAGAATCTAGCTTCTGGATGGGCTTGGCCTCAATCCACTTGGTAAACTTGTCGACTGCGACGAGTAAATGTGTGGAACCACTCGCTCCTGTACTGAGAGGCCCTACCATGTCGAGTCCCCACACAGGCCCTACCATGTCGAGTCCCCACACGGCAAACGGCCAGACGAGTGGTATGGTCTTCAAAGCAGATGCAGGCTTGTGTGACAAGTTCGCGTAAAACTGGCATCCGACGCAATGCTAGACAATTTCTTGGGTGGCTTCGTTGGCACGTGGCCAGTAAAAACCAGCTCGATATGCTTTGCCCACGATCGTTTGAGAGAACGCATGATAACCACAGGTTCCCGAGTGAATCTCTTCCATGATCAATCGACCTTCCTCTGGGGGAAATACATCATTGAGTCACGCCAGTAACGCTTTCTCTGTATAGTTGTCCGCCCATCACGGTAAAAAACTTGGACCTACAGACAATCTGATGTGCCTCAACCTCATCTTCTGGAAGCTCTTGCCAAAGAAATTTGCGATATATGGCACTGTCCAGTCGGGTGTGGTCACCAGAATCTCCATAACCAAATCTACAACCGCAGGGACCTCGATTTCAGTCGGGTTGGAAGGGTTATCGCCTGAGGGGGCTCTTCAGTGAAGGGGTCCTCCTGCACCGACGGGGAATGGAGGTGTTCAAGGAACACGTTGCTAGGGACAGGCTTCCGAGTGGACCCAATCTTTGACAAATCGCCAGCCGCTTGATTCTTGATTCGAGGGATGTGATGAAGCTCCAAGCCTTCAAATTTCTTTTCTAGCTTTCTCACTGTGTTGTAGTATCCTGTCATAGCAGAGCTTCTGACATCCCATTCTTTCATCACTTGATTCACTACCAGATCCGAGTCGCTGTATACCATCAGGCGTCAGACGCCGAGTGAGATGGCCATACACAACCTGGAGTGCTTCGTACTCGGCCTCATTGTTCGAAGAATCAAAGTGAATCTGCAAGACGTAACTAAGCCGATCACCTTTTGGGGACACGAAAACCACACCGGCACCAGAACCATTCAACATCTTGGAGCCATCAAAGAACATAGTCCAGTGTTCTGGGTGGATCTGAGTTGGATGTTGCTGCTCTGTCCATTCGGCTATGAAATCTGCGAGTGCTTGGGACTTGATTGCCTTCTTTGCTTCAAACTTAACTAGATGGAAAGTGCGGCTTGCCGCACCCCCGCACCCCTGCTGGGTGCGGTCATATCCAACCTGATAATAAATCTATCAGATCAAAGGTGTAAGAACAACATCAGGATGCAACAATCCAATGGGCATTTTCATCAGAATTAGAACAACTCAAAGCAGGCCAACCTTGTGTCCGACAATTTTATCAACCATTAAGCGACCAAACGTTATATCCGTAACTGCAGTGAAGGTGGTACAAAAAGAGATAGAGGTAGAGTGGCAGCAAACAGATAGAAAAGGAAACACTGAGACCACTGATCTAGCATTAGGATTTCTCAAAGACACATGAGGAAGCCAACACTTATTAATAGTAACCAGTAGGAAGCACCTTGGTGCATGGTGACTGTCTAAGGCAATGATCCAGTGTCTGTTTCTCAGGGAAGCATTAATCTGGTACAAAGAATCAAAATACATTACACAATTAAATATGGTTCAGTAGAAAACATCAAATTTAGTACAAAGGGCATATGGTCAAGTACAATGCTGATGGATATTTCACTCACGCAAAAGGTGACATACATATATACTCCCTCCGTTCCAAAATTCTTGTCTTAGATTTATCTAGTCTAGATATGGATGTATCTAACACTAAAATGTGAATAGATACATCCGTATGTAGACAAATCTAAGACAAGAATTTTGGGATGGAGGGAGTACATTTTTACAAATGAGATTGCCTAACCCATACTAAAATAGCTATGTGCATGATTTGGGAAAATCAGCAAGAGAAGGTAAGTATCAGCAACGGTATGAACTGAGCGCATCGAGTATCCATCCGTAAACATATTCAAAAGGATCACACGATAAACTAATACATCTTATAGACTATTACATCGTTCACTTAGTTTTACTAACCTGCCAAACTACCTATGCCGTCAAAGGAAACCTGAGCAATTGTTTTTCTGATCACGACCTGGTTCTGTTCAGTTTTTACGTTTGCCAGTAGCCGATCCAAACAGAGGAAAGGTGAAATTTAGATATGATGTATAGACACCATTTTCTGAGAAATACTGATACTAAAATCCGATGATAATTATAAGCCGTTTGATATCTGATAATTTGATATCTGATATAAAAGATGTTTTAGTTAACTATAAGCTTAAAAGACCTGGACTCTAGTCAGATGATTCTAAAATAAGATCAAGATGCGTTAGAAATAACTCGCATAATATACCATAGAGAAAAATATACACCGACAATAAAACCTTTTTAATTGGCTAACAATAATAAAACAAAGAGGGATAATCATTATGGATAAGAAAGATTAATCAACGAAAAGTGCCACTCTAGATTTTGAATTGTGAGATAAAGCACAGTAGCAGATAAAGCACAATAGCATCATCTTTCTCCATACTATTACACTTAGATTGTGAGACTGCAAAATAATTACACAGAAACTGTGCCATTGTGCAAGAAGACAAAGTGAGATGAAACTATTTTACCTTCCCATAGGTGTTGGCTAAGACTTGACCCGAACAACACAGGGAAGAGATGGCTCGCTGCTGTTTCCATAACCGAAAACAATAGGCTAATCACCACAGAAAGAAACAGAGCTGCACAATCCAAGTTTTTTTGGTGCCCACTGCCCAGTAAATGATGCATGCAGTAGGCAATATAGCCATGTCCCTCGTGTAGATAAACATCAGTTTTCCTACCAAATCAACAATGAAATTGAAGTAAGCAGCACAATAGGAGAACCAATGCCAGCAACCAGGCCAATAGTTCAATGGGAAGTGCAAACCTGAAGTATCAGCCGACCATGGAGCACCAAACTAATTAACTGAGGCATTTTCCTGGACACAAGATGCAACCATGAGACAAGAGAAAGGAACACAAGAACACCAATAGACAGAAGCCCACTATATCCATGGAGATGAGAGGTAGAGCACAAGAACAAGATTTGTGTGCTTTAAAGGATCTCTGGGAATAAATCAAGATACAGTTGAAATTTGTTATCTACGTACTATCTTTGTATGGTCGTCTACACATCTGTTTTGAATATATCCTTGCGCAACTTCAGTCCGCCTTTAATCAGTGATGCCTTTCGATGTAGATGTTCCAGATTGGCTTTTTATTATTACTGGGAATGAGCATATTCAAGTTTCTCTTACCAACTTTCTAATTTAAAAACCAATTCTAAACGAATACTGTACATAAATTTCATGACATTGTCATCTTGTAAATGCCGACACAAAAGGAAGCATTGTCGACTCAGCCTCAAAAGTAGACTTACCTCTTCTGTTCTGCAGATGAAACAGAGGATGAAGCTTGGCCTCCAATGTCCTTGTTGTGCTTCCTTCTTAGCTGCCCTAGTGCTTGGCTTTCTTGTTTGTAGCCATGGGGTGAAAAGCTGGTCGTGTGCAAAATGCCTACAATAGCTAGAAAAATGCAAGCATGAATCATGGTACATATAACAATTTCTAGAACAGCAAGATGAGGATAAAAAGGAAGGAAAAGAAAAGGCCACTCTATCCAACATGAAAGAAGAAACAAAGAAATATTATTTATCTACACTCTCCTGGAAGTACACAATTTTGGTGCTTCTAAGGTTAGTAGAATTACACCTCAAATAGCTATAGCTAGCATGGTTACTTCATGTCTGATAAGCTTACATGCAAGCATGGGTGTGCATATGTGTGAAGATGCCAATAGAATCTTAGAGCAAAAAAAAGTGATAGATAACATATATACTGCAAAACATGATTGTACTTCTCTTCCAGTACAGTAACCAAATATGGTACATGTCGACAAAAAAAAGAGCAGGTTGGTAAGCTATATCAATTTAATAACCACACAGTATTCTTTTTATTCTATCAAGTACTTCTGACTGACAATAAATTGTACATCCAACATGCATGTAGAGACCAAGCAAGCGAGGCATGATGTTGAAAGGAAAGCTTGCATATGGTAAGAACAAAAATGTTTTAGCAGATTAGCACATAAAAAATACTTAACAACAAATTGCTAGCTAGTCCTCTAAAAGATCCATTCAGTAACAGTGTACACTTGCCAAGAGATTTGATAGAAGCATCTTTGTCACCTTATTCTTCTCTTCTTAATTTTCACAGCAGACAAAGTGTAATGATTAAAGCCCATCAAGCATCAATAGGCACTATAACTGGCTAAATGAATACCAACAGGACACCTAAAGCTAAAGGAACTAAAACACAACAATCAATTACTCCACCATATCAATCAGAGATATGCAACAATGGTTCTCTAATGATTCGATGGGAACTTTCGTTTGTAGTTCTGAGATCGATAAGATGAAATGCGATATGCTGAATTCAACCATATATCTAAACAGATTTAAGTTCTGCAAAATTGAAATTTATGTAGCATATATGTTGTGGACATTTTGGCATTTGTAGCATCTTCAGCTCAACATGGAATTGCATCTCTAGCATTTCCGCCTTTTGAAATAGAAGGAGGCTGCAACATTACACAAAGTGCATAAATACACAAAAAATAGAAGGGGGCTTCATTATTACCTTCCTCTCCTTTTCAAAGGCTTCTTTATTCTCTGTTCACGCCTCTTCTACTGAATTGTCCAGATCTTCATCGGCTAAACCAAAAGGAGGCAACACTTGATTCTGAGCAGCAGCTCGATTCCCCTGTACTTTGAATCCAGAATAGAAAGAGAAGATAACGAATAGCACAGTCTGTACTTTGGATGTAGCCTCAAATGGTAAAATTGTTCCCAATACAATGATGAAAAATAGAAACAATGGCCCTATTAGCTGATAAGAACACATACAAAAATTTAGTAAACCAGCATCACGTTACTTGATCCCACAAACACATAGGAAGTAAGTTTTTTGGAGGTACCAATTGGATGAGTTCATTGTCATTGATAGAGCGGCTCATCTTGTCATAGAGCCTGAACAATGCATCCATCTCATTCCTTGAGACCTAATTCAATTTAAAAAAGAGAAACCTGAATCAAACAACTCAAATAGTGGTAAGGATAAATTGGGAGGAGGAGCTCACATGAAAAGGTGCAAGCTGAGAGAGGATCTCACGGTGGGAGGCGCAGGCCTTCGGTTATCTTCATAGGAGCAAGGTAGCAGACTCGTGTCATCAGTGGTGGATCTCAACCTGGACAAAGCACCCAACATTTAAGATTCAACCTCGTGTAAAAAAGGGCATGGATAATAGTCTGTTCGTCAGGAAATTTTTAACGGAAATTGCTTCGATATTTGTCTGACTTGGAATCATACTAGATGAGTGGAGATTCATGTATATGGAACTTTATATACAGCTACACAATCGTAAGAATTATCTGTCAATCTGTCCCAAAGTTTTAAATAGCGCGCTAAGCCTCTTAGCGGCGGCTCGGCCAAAAGCTATGAAACGCTATAGCGCAGCTATAGCGTGCTAAGCCCCATTTAGCATTTCAGCATAAATGAATAAAAACTGAAAAAATAGACATACAATCAGCATCAATTTAACATAAAATCATCAAAAGAACTAGCATTTAAACGTTGTGGCAGCAATACAATCATGTTGTAAGCAGTTTAAGTAAGCTTGTATCATACAATCAGTAGTTTACTTGACCAGGAAGCATTTTTAGACTTGTTTTGGTGTGAGTATGTGAGCCCGTTCGTTGTTACAGATCCAGCAAAAGAACAGCTCGTTAGTTCAAGCAATAAACATATCCTGACTGTGTATGTTGAACTAGAGATGCTAGCAATCAAAAGAAGAGATGAATCAGAGGAGAGAGGAGCTTGCCAGCTGACGGGATCTGATGGATCATGGTCCCCTGATAGACGGCGTCGTGGCCGGCAGCAGTGTCGAGTAGCAGCATGGACAGGGAGGGAGCGGCTGGGGCGAAGTGGCTGAGAGCTGCCGCGTCACCGAGAGCAGAGACGTGACCTTGTGGATGCCGCCGTAACCGAGAGCAGCTGCATGACTTGTGGATGCCGTCGTCATCGGGAGGTCAGCCGCCGGAGTCGCAGATCTAGGCCGCCGCCATGGCCGCTCATTGGTCGGGCGCCGCCAGAGTTTTGGCTAGAGAGGAGGAGGGGATCTGGACTATAGGGTTCGCTCGATAGGAGGAGGACGGGGTATCGCTGTATCAATTGACTTTTGGGCTTTGGCCCGTGCAGAGATTGGGCTTGGACCAATTTTTTTGGGCTCGGGCGAGGGACGCTAACGCTATTGCAGCCCGGATTTAGCGCTAAATCAACTTTAGCGCCGCTATTAGCGCGAAAAGCCGTTTCGCATGAAATAGACAGTAGCGTAGCGTAGCAGATTTCTGGCGGCTTTAGCGGCGCTAGCTATAGCGCGCTATTTAAATCTTTGATCTGTCCTGCCACAAAAAAATGTTTAATTAGGTGCTAAATATATACTGGCACTAGTGTTGGGTTGCCCGGCTTGTAGTATTTCAAATTTTAAGTTCATGTGTTCTATGAGTGCATGCTAGTCGCTTTCCAGGTTTGCTCAGCAGGGGCTTCATGGCCTCTGATTTCCATGTGTCAAGACTTCGATAACCCTTTATATGGCATATTTGTTAATCAGGGCAAGTTCTACACTGAGAAGTTCTCCAATGCTACTGACATTCTTTTTGTATATAAATCAACCAAGGTATAATTTACATCAACAACAACGAGCAGTTTTAGAACACACATACATTTCAAGGAGAGAAGCGTTGTTCAAAAATGCAAATTTGGCATCGCTTCAGATCGGACATCAATAACATCCATCTTAAAAGAAAATGATTATGCTACATCCGCGATAAGGATGTGATCTCCATGTTTAATAGGGTTATATATAGGTGCAAAAGTTGTACCATCTACCGTCACTTTTCTCAATGCTTCATATTTTCCAATTCAATAGTGCAGAGGTGCGTATCAGAGTATCAGTCTGTATCGGAGAATCATATTCTCCAATTATGTTGTGGTGCATTTATGCATGTACATTGCATGGCATGGTGCTAAGCAAACCAAACAAAATCATCTCACTTCTTGTAAGCCACACAAAATAATGTTCTAAAGCCGAAAAAGTTACAGAGACAAAACTACAGTTAGTTTGATAACTAAATCCTCTAGCCGCAACCAGTCCAGTACTATCAATGTACGATGCTAAGAAATATCGAGTACTTAACACCACTATATTAGATTGCACAAAGCAACAATTTGTTCAGGTGACTCTGTACTCTCAACTTGCTCTACAACCAATTTGCTGATTGCTGCATATTTACTGGTAGAAGTGTAATGTCGTTAGGAGATCTCACTATATTTTAATGGTAGCTCTGAATGACACCATCCTTCTCCCTTGTCTCCGCGTCCCTCTGCTCGATCAATTCCAGCAACTGGCACTTGTGCAACTTCGAGATTTCTACTTTGAGATGCTCAACCTGGCCATTCCTTTGCAATCTGCGCCATCAGCAACACCTAGTAGTCAGTGTAGGAAGATTAACGTACACACGGCATCTGGCGTTCCCAGTCCAAAGTTGAGAGCCGAAGAGGCCACCCTGGATGCGTCGGTCGCCAGCCGGCGGCACGAGAGGAGGGTCGCACTCCTCCCGTCGTGTGCACGCTGGGAAGAAGGCGTGAGAAGCCCGGTCGTGGTTGACCTCACCATGTCCTGCTCCCTCTCCGATGCGTCCTAGGGCGGTGCTCCCTCGCACGGTGCGGCGACCACCCGTGCTTCCTCTGTCGAGCAAGGTGGAGGAGGAGAAGAGGGACGAAGAGGAGTAAGAGGGCGGACCTGTTCGGCTGTGTGGTGTGGTGCGGTGGCGAGCGCGACGACGACATCAGCAGCGGTGGTGGCTCCAGTCGGCGGCAACCACTGAGGTCACCGGCTAGGTGGCCAGCGGTGTTTCCCTCTTGCACTGTCTCAATGGCGTGCTCCTCTCTGCAGAGCAGCGACGGGAGCGGCAACCTGCAGTCTGCTCCTAGCGATGGCAAGGGCCGAGCTCGACGGGGAGAGCGGGGGCTGCGGCGATCTTGGCGACGGACGCGAGCACGGTGGCGGATGTAGGGAGAAAGAGGGCGTGATTGGGTCTGGCGGCTAGGGTTCCGAAAGTGGGGATCGAGAAGGAGAGAACCAGACAGCCTCCTCACCACTATCCACTCCGCACCCATCCACACGACGCCACACAAAGGCCTACCAGTGAAATCCCATGAATGCTCTTGGCGGGATCAGGGAATCACTGGCGGTGGCATGCAGTTTTGACCGCGAGCCAGACACATCGGACCTGTGCGCACTCACAACCGCAGACAGAGGCGGCCCACCCCGCCTGCACCCCACCTGTCATGGAGAGCTAGGGCGGTAGCGCGGGTGCAAAAAATGGGCAATATTCACTGCTTGTCACATCAACTCGGATCCGACGGCCAGGATCATTTTGCCCAAAGATCTAACGTTCGAGATTTGTTTGGACACTCAATCCAACGGTCCAGGGAGCAAGTGCCCTGAGAAGGCTCCATACATGCTCACAATGTAATAATGGGATATCCAGAGGAAGGAGCTCGATGGCCCACTTGGCCACTCGGCCAGTTACATCCTGATTGCTCATGATCTCAGACAACGGGGCATCACTGGTGACGGAAACCGAGTGCTCATGGAAATAATGCGCTACTTTCTTCGCTGTCAAGTAAATACCATAGACAAGCTTCTGCTAATGAGGATACCTGTGCTTAAACGGGGTCAGAACTTTAGAAATGTAGTAGACTAGACGCTGAACTTTGTAGGCCTTGCCTTCTTCTTCTCGTTTCACTGTGAGGACCGTGCTGACGACTTGGCCAGTGGCTGCAATGTATAGGAGCAGTGGTTCTTTGCTGTTTGGGGCAGCAAGCACCGGCTGGGTGGAGAGCAGGGCTTTGAGCTCAACGAACGCTGCTTCTGCTTCGGGAGTCCACTCGACCATATCAGATTTCTTCATCAGTCGGTACAAGGGCAATGCCTTTTCTCCGATACGAGAAATGAACCGACTCAAAGCCGCAAGACAACCTGTGAGCTTTTGGACGTCATGCACGGGCTCAGGGCGCTTCATTCGGACAATCGCATTGATTTTCTCGGGATTGGCATCTATTCCTCATTCAGAAACAAGAAAACCGGGAACTTGCCTCCAGGCACTCCAAAGGTGCACTTGGCTGGATTTAGCTTGATGTCATATTTTCTCAAATTGGCGAAGGTTTCCGCAAGGTCGGTCAGCAGGTCGGAACCTTTGCGTGACTTGACGACAATATCATCCATGTAGGCCTCAATATTCCAACTGATTTGAGTGTGCAGGCATTTCTGAATCATGCGCATAAAGGTAGTGCTAGCATTCTTGAGGCCGAATGGCATGGTAATGTAACAGAAACACCTGAAAGGGGTGATGAAAGTAGTTTTTGTTTCATCTGGCCCATATAGTCGGATCTGATGGTACCCGGAGTACTCATCCAGAAAAGACAGACGCTCGCACCCCGCAGTGGAATGCACTATCTGATCGATGCGGGGGAGCGGGAAATGATCCTTCGGGCAGACCCGATTGATGTGCTTGAAATCAACGCACATCCAGAGTGACTTATCCTTCTTGGGAACCATGACGACGTTGGCAAGCCACTCGGAGTGGTAAATTTCGCGTATAAACTCCGCTGCAAGGAGTCGAGCTATTTCCTCGCCAATCGCCTTTCTTTTCTTAGCGGCCAAGGGACGAAGGTGCTCTTTCACCGGTTTGGCCTTCGGATCAACTCTCAGACGATGCTTAGCCAGTCCCCTGGATACATCTGGCATGTCAAACGGCTTCCATGCAAAGATGTCCCAGTTCTCACGGAGGAACTGGATGAGCGCGGTTTCCTATTTGCTGTCGAGTGTTGTCGAGATGTTAGTCGGAGCAGCATTAGAATCTTCCGGGTGCATGTGTGCTTGCTTTGTCTCTCCCGCTGACTAAAAAGCAGATTCAGTGGCCGGTTTCTTGGAGCGTGGCAGATCAGTCGGATCGGCATTACGCTTGTATTCTTCTAGTTCGAGCACGGTCATCTGTTCATGAGCAATCTTGGACCCCTGCTATACACACTCCTCGGCTGGCTGCCTGTTCCCCGTGACTGTGATGACACCTTTGGGACCGGGCATCTTCAGCTTGAGATACACATAACATGGACGGGCCATGAAACGATCATAAGCCGGTCGACCGAGGATAGCGTGATAGGCACTGTGGAAGTCAACCACTTCAAAAGTCAGTTTTTCTTTCCAAAAATTCTCCGAGTCTCCGAAGACTACATCTAGGGCAATCTGACCGAGTGATCCTGCTTTTTTTCCTGGAATGACGCCGTGGAATTGCATGTTGCTCTCGCTGAGGCGGAACAACGGAATGCCCATCCCTTTTAGGGTCTCAACGTAGAGTATGTTCAGACCACTCCCGCCATCCATGAGGACCTTATGCAATCGAGTGCCTCCCACAACCGGGTCGACCACCAATGCTTGCCGCCCAGGGGTAGCAATGTAAGCAGGGTGATCCGACTGATCGAAAGTATGGGAGTTTTTTACCACTTGTGGAACTTCATAGTCGCTGGCATGGCCATATTCACTTCCTGATTGATAACTTTCAGTCGGCTTTTGCTCTCTACGTCAGCGAAGATCATCAAAGTAGAATTGACAGTGGGGTAGTCTTCAGCTTTCTCTTCGCCATCGTCGTCATCTAGACTCTTGTCATTCGACTGACCATCGCGGAACTGCTGAATCAACAATCTGCATTGTCGAGTGGTATGCTTGGGTAATATTAAGTTACCCTCTTCGTCTTTCTTGGTGTGAATGGCACATGGAAAATCTAGGATGTCTTGTCCCGACAGATCCTTCTTCTTCTTGGCCACCCACTTCTCTTTGGCTTTCCCTTTATTCTTGGCCTGACCAGCCAGAGCTGCTGCCTCCATCTGACCCACACCTTCAGCTTTGCGTTTCTGTCTCCGACTGGGATTATTGTTGCCGGGATCAGGCTCATTAGCTTTTCCTTTGCCGTTGCGGAGACGGTCTTCTTCCTCGCCATTCGCATAGCGAGTGGCTATCTCCATCAGTCTGCTCATGGTCAAGGACCCCGACCGACCGAACTTCAAGATGAGCTCCCTGTATCTGACACCGGCTTTGAAAGCACAAACTGCCTGGTGCTCGGTGACATTCTCAACCACATGGTGAAGCGTGGTCTAGCGTTGTATATAGTCTCTCAAAGTCTCATTCGGCTTCTGAACACAATGTTGCAACTCAGTTAGTCCGGTAGGACGCTTGCACGTGCCTTCGAACGTTTTGATGAACACTCGGGCTAGGTCTTCCCAGCATTATATGCTAGCAGGAGCCAACTGATTCAACCACGCCCGGGCTGACCCCTCTTCACATTAAGGGCAAATGCTTCATGGCGACATAGTCATTGCCTCCGCCAATTTGTATAGCCACTCGGTAATCTTCCAACCACGTGTTTGGCTTAGACTCGCCAGTGAACTTGTTTACTCCTGTGGCCAACCTGAAGTTGGGTGGTATCTCTGTGGCCCTTATGGCTTTGCTGAAACAATCGGGTCCAGAGATGAATGTACCACTTCCACTCAAACGATCTTTGTCCATGTTTTCTCTATGAGCTCTGCCTCTATCGACTAGATTCTGCACGAGGACTGACCTCGCGTTGAACCCTGGATCTCGGGGATCGACTGGTTCTCTCTGCTCATCCCTCGGAGGGGGCGCCAGCATTCGACGGCGGTCATCGCGGTGACATCGAGTAGCAAACTGATCGTGGGCTTGGTCTAGGTATTGATCCTGGCGGTGACCGTGACCCTCACACCGTGGAGGCGATCTTGGGCTGTGAGCCGATTGAACTGTGTCCGCCCTGACAGACCTGCTGTGAATTCTGTTACGCGACTGAGAAACGGCTGAATTTTGCTCCCTAGCCGCTCTGAGCAGCGCTCGGATCTGCCGGAGTCCTTCTCCTGCCTTGGATCAGGACGGCTGGATGGAATCCGCAATTTGAGCAGCGGCTGCCAAGTTCTGGATCGGAGTGCGGAATACCTGGTAATCGGTTTGCGATCCACTCAGAAACAACTGCCGTTGCCGTCGATTGGAACTTGGTGGGGGTTGTCTGTGCGTGCGGTCGTCGAGTGACCTCTAGAGCTCTTTGAGATGCGTGCGCTCGTCCAAGTTGGCTATGCACATAGCCTCCAAAGCCTGGGCTTCAGGGGTTGTGCCAACGATAGGAGTCCGGAGGACATGCTCGTTTCTGCGCTGCAATTCTTCTCTCTGCTGAGCGTTGAGAGGTTGTGGGTAGTACTCGTTGTTGCGAAGATCCCTGTCATCGTCACCGTGTGACGGACCGTCGACCACAGCGCCACCGCGGGAATATCCAGGTGGGCCGTGCTGAGAGCCGGCCATAAGCACTTCTGCTACCGGGTCACTGCTTTCACAGTCGGATGGAATGTCCGAGTGATCTGACAGAGGATCGAATAAGTCGTAGATGGACTCGTCGGGCTCGACTGCCGCAATCTGCTGAGCAGAGGACTGGAGAGCCACTGCGTGCTTGACCCATCGCTGGAGCCGAGAGCGCCCGGACCACCTGCTGCGCTGAGCCACGGAAAGGAGAGGCGCTGCCGAAGCCGACTAATAGGGAGTCGACGGCTGGCAAAGAAGAACACCGCAGGCGCTCGCACGGATGTGCGCCGCCCCGCGAATGGGAAGTGCCTCGACGTCCAATGGAGCTTCTTGAAGCCATGCCGAGTCATTAGCGATGAAACTGAGGGCGTCGAAATGGATCTCGTGGCCCAAGGACAGTCCGCCGCCGGAAACCATGGTGAAGGTGATGATGATGCAACTACGCCGGAAGTCTCTTAGATGCCTGCCCCACGGTGGGCGCCAACTGTTGTGGGAACATATCTGACAGTATAGTATGGGGGTACGAATTGGAGGGCAGAGTCTAGCTACGGCGCGGCTGTTACACTCAGATTTACGAGTTCAGGCCCCTCTCGGAGGAGGTAAATACCCTACGTCTCGGTGCTTCTGGAGCTGGATTATCTGGAGTGTCACGTTACAAAGGATTGCGACCCTCTTTGCTGGGGTGGAGGGGCGGCTTATATAGAGTCCGCTGGCCCCTCATCAATGCCCTGTTACCCAAGGGTTCAATAGATGAGCTAAAAGGATGCGAGCGTTATAGATAACGCTCGCATTGACTGTCCTTGAAGGTGGCGATTGGGTCACCGGTACGTTACTAACTCGGAGTGACTCTTGGCCTTCTATGTCCGAGTGACTCTTGATACTCTGAGTGAGCTGGGTAGGTCGAGTGGCGGTGAGACCTCCGAGTGGATCCTACGTTCGAGTGACTGGAGGGCCGCAGGCATTCTAGTCGGTATCTTACTCTTAACCTTGTGGTCTTGGATTTTTGTATGTACTGTCCTTGGGTAGGGTATGTAGGTTAGGCCTGCGACCCTATCCCTAGTACATGTCCTCATCACCTATCAGTGATGAATTCACCAATCGCTGATAATTGTATACCAACAAGCGTTTGACGACAACACACACGGCTTAATAGCAGAAATCGTCTATGTTATTATCGGTCGTCGCACACATTTCTGATTATGGGCATGTTTGTCGCGTATCACACACATCTTGTTAAGTTGAACCATTTCTGTTGTGTTGCCTAATCGAAAACAGTTCATCCAAGTGAAATGTATGCCGTATATCGCACACACCTTGATCTAGCTGACTGTTTCTGTTGTGTTGCCTAATCACAAACAGTTCATCCAAGTGAACTGTATGCCCGCACACACCTTCATCTGGCTGACCATTTCTGTTGTTATGCTCATCGCAAATAGTTCATTTGAGTGAACTGTATGCCATGTATCGCACATGCAACTCTAATCTGAATTGTGTTTGATGTCTCCGCCATCGCAAACAGTTCGTATCATTTTTTATAGTTTTCTTACAACACCGTTTGCGATTAATGCATCACACACAGTTTCGTCGAAGGGTCTCTGATTATAGTGTCGTGTTAGCAGCATCCTGCAGTAGTTGGGAGCTTCTTGAGCTTACAAACCTGCCCACTCCTGGTTACGACTATGAACCAGGTTGTGAAGCCCATGCCAAAGCTATGGAGAGCATCTTTCATAAGCCAGAGCCCAATATGACTGAGATGCTGACTATGATGAAGCCATTGCTAATTGAAGCTGATTGCCCAACAGAATTTCTTGTCAAAGACCTTGAGTATTTGCCTTGCATAATATTTCATATACTTCAGCATAATCTCTGGCCTATCAAAGGGCACTCTTGTTCAAGCAAGCTGGAAGCGTTGAAGACTGTGGTCTACTATGTCATTAATGGCATAAGATTCAATATGCATCACTTCATATGCCAGTTAGCGGCATCAGGAATGGATCTCTTTGGCCTCAAATTTTATGTGCCCTGGATCATGCGCCTCATCAAGCTTCGTTCCTTAGTGCGCTATGAACCCTCTGGCCACAATCATCATATCTTTCTGCGTGAAGTGGATCCTCCTCATGAAATTATTTACCCTTCAGCTAACAAAGATCCAAGACTATTAGACCCAAGCCACTCTGCTCATATGGAAGCCATTCATCTTCCAAATACTGCTTCTTTTGGTCATCTTGCTGGTCAGCTTTGCCAACCATGTCAAGCAAACACAGAAGCCACTACCAGCACTGTACCGCAAAGGCCTCATAAGCGAGCCAGGACGATGACAGATCGGGAACTTTTGGTTTCACTTAATCAAAAGCAAGACAAGCATCATCTATGGCTCAAGCACGAGATGCAGAGCGTCATGACTCATGTCAATCACATCCGCAACCTATCAACCAAGAATGCCTTCGTGGCACATGAAGCTAATCGCCGTGCCCAGAAGAGCTTGACACTGTTGTTCTCTGAAGATGATCTTGCTGCCGATGGCTTCAAGGGAAGCTTCAAATTTGGCTCCAAGCCTCCGTCGTCTGAGAAGTGGCGTGCTACTCCTACCCTTGAAGACTCTCAATATTCATCATCTGCACTGACTGTTCATGCTCGTGTGGTGGATGAAGAAGATGGTGCTACTTCTCCAGCTATAACTTCACTACATTGAGATTCTGCACCAGGCCCTACTGCTCCACCCAACTCCAGCATTGACCCAGCTCCTACAACATCTTCGCCGCCTCCAGGGGACGTTTAGACACCCTATGTCTTCACACCTTTTTGGTCATTCGATGACAAAGGAGGAGAATCATATGGGTTGATAGTCTTCAAGTGGGCGTTATGGGCTAGGCTTGGCTATTTTGTTAAGTTTGCAACTCTCGTTTCTTGAACATTTGACATTTTGGGTTGTAAACCTAAGTCCTGATGGACGTCTGCTGCATTTGCTACTCCTCATTCTTGCGCGATGGTGATACTTAATCTTATGCACATGAAGTCATTTTGCAGACGCCCATTTTTCATTGTGCATTACATTATCTTCAAAGTTTTCCTTGTATGCACTATGCTTTGACTTAATGAGAAAGAGGGAGATATCCACAAAGCAAAACCTGCCATGTGCATTTGCATTCAAAAGCAAATTACTTATATGCACATCTTCATGGGGAGCCTCTCCAAATACATGAAGCCAAACACCTTGTTCCTTAACTTTCACACACTATTGTCCCCGTTGAAAACTTCAACCAGTTTGTCATCAATCACCAAAAAGGGGGAGATTGTAACTGCATCTAGTGCCACCCTTTGTTGGTTTTGGAGTATTGACGACAAACTTGATTGAGGGACCACAAGTGGAAAAAGTGCTAGCCGCAACTTTTGTTAGTGGCGCGCCGACTCCTAGCAGCGCCAGCACTATTTTTCCAAATAGTGGTGGTGTCGAACAATTTTTAATGACATTGATACGAGCATACCGCCAGCGTATAATGTTTCTTGCACGACATAGACATTTTTTGAGTTTTTTTCTCGTGTGCTTTCATTTTCTATGGCGTGGCCCATGATGTCTACTACGCAACCTTCTTCTTGTCGACTCATGTTGGGCCTCCAAGCACAGAGTTTTGTAGGACAATAGCAAATTTCCCTCAAGTTGATGACCTAAGATTTATCAATCCGTGGGAGGTGTAGGATGAAGATGGTCTCTCTCAAACAACCCTGCAACCAAATAACAAAGAGTCTCTTGTGTCCCCAGCACACCTAATACAATGGTAAATTGTATAGGTGCACTAGTTCGGCGAAGAGATGGTGATACAAGTGTAATATGGTTGGTAGATATAGGTTTTGTAATCTGAAAATATAAAAACAACAAGGTAGCAAGTAACAAAAGTGAGCAAAAATGGTATTGCAATGCTTGGAAACAAGGCCTAGGGTTCATACTTTCACTAGTGCAAATTCTCTCAATAATGATAACATAATTAGATCACATAACAATCCCTCAACGTGCAACAAAGAATCACTCCAAAGTTTCTATCGGAGAACGTAGGACGAAAACATGCATCAACCCCTATGCATAGATTACCCCAATGTCACCTCGGGAATCCGTGAGTTGAGTGCCAAAACATACATCAAGTGAATCAATAGAACATCCCATTATCACCACAGATATCCCATCGCAAGACATACATCAAGTGTTCTAACATCCAATACTCAATCCAACATAACGAAACCTCAAAGAGCAAGACTCAATTCATCACAACAAGAGATAGAGAGGGAAGAAACACCATATGATCCAACTATAATAACAAAGCTCGCGGTACATCAAGATCGTGCCAAATCAAAAACACGAGGGAGAGAGATCAAACACATAGCTACTGGTACATACCCTCAGCCCCAAGGGTGAACTACTCCCTCCTCATCATGGAGACCGCCGGGATGATGAAGATGGCCACCGGTGATGGTTTCTCCCTCCGACAGGGTGCCGGAACGGGCTCCCGATTGGTTTTTCGTGGCTACAGAGGCTTGCAGCGGCGGAACTTCCGATATAGGTTTCTTTTCGGGGGTTTCTGTATTTATAGGAGTTTTTGGCGTCGGTCTCACGTCAGGGGGGTCCACGAGGCAGTGGCAAGCCAGGGGGCGCGCCCTAGGGGGGCGCCCCCCACCCTTGTGGTTGCCTCGGGACTCTTCTTCGGTATCTTTTTGCTCCAGTATTTTTTATATTTTCCAAAAATATTCTTCGTAAATTTTCAGCTCATTTCGAGAACTTTTATTTCTGCACAAAAAATGACACCACGGTAGTTCTGCTGAAAACAGCGTCAGTCCGGGTTAGTTCTAATAAAATCATACCAAAACCATATAAAATTGTTGTAAACATGGCATGAATACTTCATAAATTATAGATACGTTGGAGACGTATCAGCATCCCCAAGCTTAATTCCTGCTCGTCCTCGAGTATGTAAATGATAAAAGAAATAATTTATGAAGTGTGAATGCTAGCAAGTGCACAAGTTTAATCAATAATAATTTCAACCACTTGTTCTAGCATCATTATATATCATAACAGTAGCTCATATCATAAAACTTCTCATGATCAAGTAGCAAGCTATTCACATGTTAAAGCATAGACCATAAACTTTCTTGAAAACTAACAAACTATGTTCTCAGTCATCAAACAATTGCAATTCATCTTATTTTAAGGAAGGGTCTATGTAAGAGCTTTGATTTAGCAAATTCCACATACTCAACTATCATATAGTCTTCCATGATTGCTACCACTCAAAGCATATTTTTAGAACAAATAGCATCCATCGAACACAGAGAAAGATAGAGGCTTAGTGTTTTGCCTCCCAACTTATTTATCATATAGATAATTGTCAACAGTAATAATTCATGATCAAATATACTTGAATGGCCATATATGCTTGGATATTTCCCCACCACATGGTACTTGCCAACTAGATAATAGGTTGGAATAAGAAATTGACTCAACAAAAATAAAAGTAAAAGATAGGCCCTTCGCAGAGGGACGCAGGGATTTGCAGAGGTGCCAGAGCTCGAACCTTTTAAAATAGAGATGAACATAATTTTGAGAGGTATGCTTTCATTGTCAACATAACAACCAAGAATTCTCACTATCTTCCATGGTAGACACATTATAGGTGGTTCCCAAACAGAATGGTAAAGTTTTTACTCCCCCTCCACCAACAATCACACTCCACAACTAGCCGAATTCACGGGTGCTGTCCATACCAACAACTTTCCTGGGGGAGTTTTGTTTAATTATTTGCAATTTTGTTTTTGATCTTTTGATCATAGGACTGGGCATCCTAATTACCAGCCACTCTCTCATGAATGACAAGTGAATAAACACTCATCGTGAGAATAACCCACCTAGCATGGAAGATACTGACAGCCCCTAGTCGCTACATGAGCGATTCGGGCATACAAAACAGATTGTTATTAGAAGGTTTAGAGTTTGGCACATGCAAATTTACTTGGAACGGCAGGTAAATACCGCATATAGGTAGATATGGTGGACACTCAGGGAAGAAACTTGGTTCAAGGATTTTGGATGCACAAGCAGTATTCCTGCTTAGTATGGCTAGAAGAATATTCTAAATAGCAAGCACCACATGTTGGAGGATCCATAACAATATAACTTCTATACAAATATACCCAAGCATAACTCATTATGTTGTCTTCCTTGTTCAACTTCAACAATTTGCTCAAGTTTGAAAATAATTAATGGGGCTCACAATCATAGAAGATGTCCAAGATAGTATATTTATATGTGAAATCTCTCTTTCTTCAATATTCTTTCATGAATTGTTCAAGTGACCAATACTATGTTTGCTAACTTTCAATAAATTTACCACCTATACTTCTTATATGTGAAGTCATTACTCCCCATGGGATAAGCATATGAAACATATATAATTTCAGATTTATGATATTCAATTCATTCAACCATTTACTCATAGGATATAAGTGAAGCACACGAGTAAATGACAAACTACTCCAAAAAGATATAAGTGAAGTTCAATGAGTAGTCAAATAATTAGGTAGCTATGTGAAGACTCTCTCTCATAAAGAAAATTTAGATCTTAAGTATTTTATTAAAACAGCAAGCAAAACAAAATAAAATGACATTCCAAGGAGAGCACATATCATGTGAAGAAGCAAAAACTTAGGCTCAACCAAAACTGACCGATCATCCCTGATGAAGAAAGGTGGGATGCCTACCGGGGCATCCCCAAGCTTAGATGCTTGAGACTTCTTGAAATATTATCTTGGGATGCCTTGGGCATCCCCAAGCTTGACCTTTTGTGTCTCCTTAATTCCTTTTATATCACGGTTTCCCTAAATCTTAAAAACTTCATCCACACAAAACTCAACAAGAACTCGTGAGAAAAGTTAGTATAAATCAAATGCAAAACCTTATCATTCTCCACTGTAGCAAATCACTAAAATTATTATTTAACATTTCATACTAAATGCCTCTGCATATTCAATACTCGTATCCTCAAATAGAATCATTAAACAAGCAAACATATGCAAACAATGCAAACATAACAGCAATCTGTCAAAACAGGACAGTCTGTAAAGAGTGCAATTGTACTCATATTTCCCTAACTCTAAAAATTCTGAAAACTTACCACACTGTATAAAATTTGTTGTTACTCATTGTGTAAAAATTTCAAGATTTTATCATGTTCTGACTTTCCAGAAGAATTCAGACAACGATAGAAAGCTTTCTGTTTTCAAAACAGCAACATATAAACTTGCAAAATAAGCATGGTAAAGGCTAAACTTGACACTTTTATTGAAATAAATGATGCAAAACATTACTCTAAATAAAATAAAGCAAATAATAATAAAATTAAATTACGCTCCAAGCAAAACTCATATCATGTGACGAATAAAAATATAGCTTCAAGTAAGGTTACCGATAATGTTGAAGACGAAAGAGGGGATGCCTTCCGGGGCATCCCCAAGATGAGTTGCTTGGATCTTCCTTGAATATTACCCTGGGGTGCCTTGGGCATCCCCAAGCTTAGGGTCTTGTCACTCCTTATTCTTCTCATATTGATATCTCACCCAAAACTTGAAAACTTCAATCACACAAAACTTAACGGAACTTCGTGAGATGTGTTAGTATGATAAAACAAATCATTCACTTTGGTACTGTCAAGACAAGATTAAAAAAATTTCTCACATGATTCCTACTGTACCCTATCATTTCTACAATTTATATTAAGCCATAGAAGCCATAGAAACCATAAAACAAGCAAACTATGCATTGCAAACAGAATCTGTCAAAAACAGAACAGTATGTAAAGATCTGAATTAAGGTCATACTTCTGTAACTCCAAAAATTCTGAAAAATTAGAAAAACGTAGAAAAAGTTTATACCAATCAACTGTAAAAAATACAGAATGTTTATATGTTCCAGTAAAATATAGGAATTTCTGTACTGGACACAAAAGTTTTTGTTTTTGCAGAGAATCAAATCAACTATCAACCACACTATCCCAAAGGCTTTTCTTGTCACTTTATTCAAACAAAAGCTATAAAACATGATTACTACAGTAGCGTAATCATGTGAACACAGAAAAACAGTAGGGGTAAATATTGGGTTGTCTCCCAACAAGCGCTTTTCTTTAATGCCTTTTTATCTAGGCATGATGATTTTAATGATGCTCACATAAAAGATAAGAATTGAAACATAATGGGAGCATCATGAAGCATATGAATAGCACATTTAAGTCTAACCCACTTCCTATGCATAGGGATTTTGTGAGCAAACAATTTATGGGAACAAGAATCAACTAGCATAGGAAGACTAAACAAGCATAACTTCAAAACTTTCAACATAAAGGGAGGAAACTTGATATTATTGAGATATGTAAAAGCATATGTTCATCTATCATAATAATTTTCAGTAGCATCATGAAGGAATTAAACAATATAACTATCACAAAAAGCATTCTTTTCATGATCCACAAACATAGAAATTTTATTACTCTCCACATAAGCAAAATTCTTTTCATTCATAGTAATGGGAGGAGCAAATTCAACAAAATAGCTATCATGGGATACTTGATTGACATAATCAAATTGAACATTAAAATCATGATGACAAGTTTCATGGTTATCATTATTATTTATAGCATACATGTCATCACAATAATAATCATAGATAGCAACTTTTTTATCATAGTCAATTGGAACCTCTTCCAAAATAGTGGATTCATCACTAAATAAAGTCATGACCTCTCCAAATCCACTTTTATCAATATTGTGAAAAAATTCAACACCCTCCAAAATAGTGGGATCATTATTTCCTAGAGTTGACACTCTTCCAAACCCACTTTCATCAATATAATCATCATAAATAGGAGGCATGCTTTCATCATAATAAATTTTCTCATCAAAACTTGGGGGACTAAAAATATCATCTTCATTAAACATAGCATCCCCAAGCTTATGGCGTTGCATATCATTAGCATCATGGATATTGAAAGAATTCATACCAACAACATTGCAATCATGCTCATCATTCAAAGATTTAGTGCCAAATATTTGAATAACTTCTTCTTCTAACACTCGGGCACAATTTTCCTTTCCATCATTTTCACGAAAGACATTAAAAAGATGAAGCATATGAGGCAACCTCAATTCCATTTTTTGTAGTTTTATTTTGTAGAGTAAACTAGTGATAAAACAAGAAACGAAGAGATTCGATTGCAAGATCTAAAGATATACCTTCAAGCACTCACCTCCCCGGCAACGGCTCCAGAAAAGAGCTTCGTTGACGGGATGTGAGTGCCGCTTACCAAGCCTCCCCGGCAACGGCGCCAGAAAAGAGCTTGATGTCTACTACGCAACCTTCTTCTTGTAGACTCGTGTTGGGCCTCCAAGCGTAGAGTTTTGTAGGACAGTAGCAAATTTCCCTCAAGTGGATGACCTAAGGTTTATCAATCCGTGGGAGGCGTAGGATGAAGATGGTATCTCTCAAACAACCCTTAAACCAAATAACAAAGAGTCTCTTGTGTCCCCAACACACCCAATAGAATGGTAAATTGTATAGGTGCACTAGTTCGCCAAAGAGATGGTGATACAAGTGTAATATGGATGGAAGATATAGGTTTTTGTAATCTGAAAATATAAAAACAGCAAGGTAGCAAGTAACAAAAGTGAGCAAAAACGGTATTGCAATGCTTGGAAACAAGGCCTAGGGTTTATACTTTCACTAGTGCAAATTCTCTCAACAATGATAACATAATTGGATCACATAACAATCCCTCAACGTGCAACAAAGAATCACTCCAAAGTTTCTATCGGAGAACTTCGGACGAAAACGTGCATCAACCCCTATGCATAGATTACCCCAGTGTTAGCTCGGGAATCCGCGAGTTGAGTGCCAAAACATACATCAAGTGAATCAATAGAACATCCCATTGTCACCACAGATATCGCATCGCAAGACATACATCAAGTGTTCTAAAATCCAATACTCAATCCAACATAACGAAACCTCAAAGAGCAAGACTCAATTCATCACAACAAGAGATTGAGAGGGAAGAAACACCATATGATCCAACTATAATAACAAAGCTCGTGGTACATCAATATCGTGCCAAATCAAGAACACGAAGAAGAGAGATCAAACACGTAGCTACTGGTACATACCATCAGCCCAAGGGTGAACTACTCCCTCCTTGTCATGGAGACTGCCGGGATGATGAAGATGGCCACCGGTGATGGTTTCCCCCTCCGGCAGGGTGCCGGAACGGGCTCCCGATTGGTTTTTCGTGGTTACAGAGGCTTGCGGCGGCGGAACTTCCGATCTAGGTTTCTTTTCAGGGGTTTCTGTATTTATAGGAGTTTTTGGCGTCGGTCTCACGTAAGGGGGGTCCACGAGGCAGCGACAAGCCAAGGGGGTGCGCCCTAGGGGGGGCGCCCCCCACCCTTGTGGTTGCCTCTGGACTCTTCTCCGGTATCATTTCGCTCCAGTATTTTTTATATTTTCCAAAAATATTATCCATAAATTTTCAGCTCATTCCGAGAACTTTTATTTCTGCACAAAAAACGACACCACGGTAGTTCTGCTGAAAACAGCGTTAGTCCGGGTTAGTTGTAATAAAATCATACCAAAACCATATAAAATTGTTGTAAACATGACATGAATACTTCATAAATTATAGATACGTTGGAGACGTATCAGCCCATTAGGCCTACGACAGCACTATCCGTTAGGCCCACGCCAGCAAAAAAACTACCCTTTACAGTAAAAACCAGTGTAAGTACAATTCACTAACTCATCGTTTTCACCCCTTCTTCTTCGTCCCCCCTTCTGGACCAGCGCCGTTGCCGCCGCCAGACGACGCCGCTCTTCGCCGTCGGAACTGCGCGGCCGCCGCCAACTCCGGCAAGGAGGTGAGATCTCCCCTCTTCCCCTCGCGAATTTTCTTCCCCTCCCCAAGTGTCTCCCTTTGATAGATCTGAGCCAGAAAAATTCTTTTGAAAGATGGAGTAGATGATTGGTTTATATATGAATGGATATGATATCTCTTTGATAGATGGATGGATGAACGGATAGTTCTAGTTTTTTTATATTAGTACTGTGATATTTAGTAGAAATTGATTTATTTGTACAAATTGATATATATAGTAGAAATGGATAGTGTAGAATTGAACTTAGTGTTCAATATGTTATGTGTAGAATGGGAGTTTTGCTTGGCTGTTTCTTTAGAAATGTGCACTGAAGAAATCACGCCAAGTCCTCATGTTTCAAATTTTTGTAGCATTGGAATTTAAAAGTGACCAATAATATTGTTTGTAGCATTGGAAGTTAAAAGTGACCAATAATATTGTTTGTAGCATTGGAAGTTAAAAGTGGCCATTAACATGTGAGAATGTTTCAACAGCCACAGAAGGTAGTTGAACTTGGACAGAATACACCATGTATCGGTGTACTAAGTATTGGGCCATTAGTACCCCGTACTTGTGCACGGGCAGTTGCAGCCATACTCGCGGCCAGGTTTGTCGGGGAACAGTTGGAGGTTAATTCAAGTTATCAAAGAAACACCCAAGCCAAGGATCGGAGGATCAGCAGATAAGAAGAGCTGAAGACCGAAAGCCAGCCTCCCCGGCAAGATCTTGCCGGGGTGGCCTGCGAAGCCCGGCAAGATTTCGCGCCCGGCAAGATTCTGCCACTGTGCCACCGCTTCAGCACAGCAACCAGCCTGGCATTCTGGGTCCTTCTCTGGATGCGTGGCAAGGCGCCAGTGGAGGAGAGCTTAAGCGGTGCTGATGGGATGGCCCCTTTTTCCATCCCCAAGAAAATGAGGACACCTAAACGAACACCTCACGGTGCATTAAATGCATTCGTCCTAAACCGTCGGTGGTTAGGTATGATGACCCTGTAGCTACTTTACACCTCAATGTATGTACATTTCGCCACTGTGGTGACCCCTTTGAACGTATAAAAGGAGGCCCAAGGCAACTGCTACACGGGGAGGAAGATCTTCTGGCCCATCCTGCATGCGTAGCTGCTCTTTGAACGTACTGTTCATCGCAAGCGCTCCTGGAGCCTGAGCTCAAGAACACTCTTAATAAAACAAGGTAGGAGTAGGGTTTTACGCTGATTAGCGGCCCGAACCTGGGTAAAATCATCCCGCGTCGATCGTTGGTTCTGCTCTTTGCGCATACCTCTCTCCTTGCCGAATCGTAGAAGGGATCCACACGGTCCCATAGGTGTCGCACGCCGACATCTTTGGCGCGCCAGGTAGGGGGAAGAATGTTGCGCGAACCTGATCCAGTGATCGGCGCCTTAGTTTCTTCATCATCTTCATCATTATGCCACCCAAGAAGAAGAGTGCCGCAACGGCGCTACCATCTACATCCGTTTTGCCTGTGCCTTCACGTATGGGTGATGGCGTGGATGCAGAAGGAAGAGGTTTAGAGCCTCCACGGCGTTCCGGTGATCCAAGCCAGGCGAGCGGCATCGTTCGCAGCGGCAACAGCAACCCACACGCCGCTGGATCCAGAGATGGGGTTGTGCTGCCTACGGGCGGCGCAACGAACTCCAGAGATCGGAAGACGCCTTCTAGGACTCCCGCGCCGGCGCAAGCGTCACGGCCTTCCCAGGTCGTGTGCGATGAGCAGCGCCATGGCGCTGGTGGTTCAGGGCGTCCCCATGAAAAGACTTCTGCGCATCGATCCCAAGGTGCGCAGGCCCAGCATGCATGTCAAACTGCCGGTGGAAGCGGCGCGCGGTCGCGTGATCGTGACGGTGCTCCTTCTAACATTGTTAGGAGTCAGAGCACCTCACGTACCTCGCACTTGTCGCCGCCGCCTACGCCAGCGGAAGCTTTGGCACGTGCGCAGCTGCTCCTCAATTTCCCTCCTGCTCCGGAGAAGATGGAGGAGTGGCGATCTACTATCCAGAGCCTCATTGGCTTCGTCAACAAAGATGGGCCGTAGTAGGCAGGGCCCTCGCAACGGCGGTCCATCGACCCGGCGCGAGCCGATGCGGAGAAGACTGGAGGCGGTGCGACCATGGTGCACTCCCCTCCACGACACCAGCGGCGGTCGACAACCCGGTGGACTGATGGACGTGATGATGATTCCACGGCGTCGTCCGATCCACGGATGCGCCGCGACCAGCATCAAGTTCTTCGGAAACGAAGCAAAGAGGACGCTCGAACTACCATCGAGCGGTGACGGGAAGCGCGCCATCAATCTGATAAGCACGCAGGACCCGCTCTCGACAAGCCTGCGCCAGGGGACGCAGGCGACTTGCCTTACGAGGTAGGTTGTCCAGCATTTACCCGTGAGCTGCGGCGAGTCCAGTGGCCCAATTCCCGAACCTTCAAGCCAGAGGTCCCGGAGAAATATGACGGCAAGACCCACCCGTCGGAGTTCCTGAGCATCTACACCATTGCGGTGCAGGCTGCCGGGGGCCGAGACGACAAGATACTCGCCAACTACTTCCCGTTGGTGCTCAAACCCAACGTCAGGTCGTGGTTGATGCATCTGCCGGAGAATTCTATTTCTTCTTGGTTAGATCTGTGCCATCAGTTTGTTGGCGCCTTTGTTGGAGGCCATCAAACTCCTGGCCAGGAAAGTGTTTTGCATCTCATCCCTCAGAAGGAGGGCGAATCCCTGCGCAAGTATATCCAAAGGTTCAGCCATGTACAATACAGCATCCCGGATATTCATCCTGCCGCCGTTATAGGCGCGTTTCATCAGAACGTGTGTAACCGCAAAATGCGGGAGGAAATGGCAATGAAGAAGATCAGGGACATCGCCGAGCTTTATGCTCTGGCTGATAAATGTGCACGGGCTGAAGAGGGAAGGAGGCTCCCCGACGAGGATGTTGGCGCGGGGGGCGACTCTGAAGGCGAAGACGCTGCCGCCCCGACAAAGAAGGGCCGGTGGCGAAACAAGAAGCGTAAAGGCAAGGCCGTGCTCGCTGTCGAGGGATCCGGCGACCCTGGCACCGCCAAGAAGGCCAAAGTTGACGATCCCGGCAAGGAATTTGCCGGGTGCGCCTCCTGTCAGGCCTTGGCGGTTGCCGACAAGCTGGAAGGCTCCGGCAAGTAGTATTGTAAGATCCATCGCACCAAGGGCCATGATCTCCAAAATTTCCGGCAAATTGAACAAGTTGTCGAGAAGCAGAGAGCTGAGTACGAGAGGCAAGACAAGGAGAAGGCCCAAGATAGTGCTGAGGGGTCCGGCAAGAAGCGCGGTGGCCGAGGGGGTCACCGCGGCAAGGCCAAGCAACAGAGGGAGAGGCCCGCTCGAGGCCGTGACAAAGAAGAGGGTGATGATGATGATGAAGAAGATGATGAGTCCAGTGAGCATGAATTTCAGAAAGCTACAGAGGCCATGTGTATCGACGGAGGCGCCTCGTTGCATTCTTCCCACCGTCGACTTGAACAGTGGGTGAGAGAGGTTAATGCAACGGAGCCATCGTTCGATGCACGTAAACCCCTGAAGTGGTCCAACACACCTATCATTTTTGACGCCGAGTATCACCCTGATCGCACAACCGTGATCGGGTGCTTGCCATTGTTGGTCTCACCGACAATCCGCAACCTCAAGGTGACAAAAATGCTAGTTGACTATGGGGCCGGACTGAACCTAATCTCGCCAGACGTGCTCAAGAGGCTCCAAATTCCTGATGAAGATCTCGAGGAAACGTGCATGTTTCAAGGGATCAATCCAGGAAGGACCCAGCCAAAAGGCAAGATTACGCTACCGGTGACATTTGGTAGCGAGCTCAACTACAGGACAGAGAAGGTAGTGTTTGATGTCGCCAAGATCCCTATGTCATACAATGGGATCCTTGGCCGCCCAGCGCTGGCTAAGTTCATGGCGGCATCACACTATGCGTACAATGTGTTGAAGATGCCTGGGCCAATAAGTGTCATCACTATCCACTCCGACAAAAAGGACACACTCATCTGTGCCGACCAACTCTACCGGGAAGCAGTTGTAGCACCTGCCGTCAAGGCATTTGCTCCTGCCGCCGGAACTCCCGGGGGGAAGAAGAAGACCGGCAAGAATCTTGGCGCAAACTCCGGCAAGCGCACCTCCTCGGAGTGCTGCGCTTCCGTTGAGGACGCACTAGAGAGTTCCACCAGCAAGAACAAGAAACCCAAGGCTGCTCCACCAGAGATCAAGAAGGTGCCTGTCAGGGAGGACGGAACGGGAGGAACTTTCACCATAAGTTCCACCCTAGATGACAAATAGGAAAGCGCACTCATTGCCTTCCTGCGAGCGAATGTCGACGTGTTTGCATGGCAACCGTCTGACATCCCCGGTGTTCCCAGGGAGGTAATTGAGCACCACCTTGCTGTCTGTCCTCAAGCGCGGCCCGTCAAGCAGAGGGTCAGGAAGCAAGCCTTGGAGCAACAAGAATTCATTGCCAAAGAAATCAGGAAGCTAGAAGCGGCAGGATTGGTCAGAGGAGTGCTTCACCCAACGTGGTTGGCCAATCCGGTTGTAGTGCGCATGGCAAATGGGAAATGGAGGTTGTGTATTGATTATACAGACATCAATAAAGCCTGTCCAAAAGATCCCTTTCCCTTGTCGCGCATCGACCAGATTGTGGACTCCACTGCTAGTTGTGACCTACTGTCGTTCCTTGATGCCTACTCAGGGTACCATCAGATCTTCATGGCAAAAGAAGATGAAGAAAAGACCGCATTTATCACCCCATGTGGTACGTATTGTTTTATACGAATGCCTTTCGGGTTGGAAAGTGCTGGTTCTACATTTGCGAGAGCGGTCCAAATTGGTTTTGAGCCTCAGCTCCATAGAAATATGGAAGCATACATGGATGACATAGTGGTCAAAACCAAGGACAAAGCGACGCTCATACAAGATCTAGAAGAAACATTTGCAAATGTGCGCAAGATCAATTTAAAGCTCAATCCTAAGAAGTGCGTGTTTGGTGTTCCTTCCGGCAAGCTTCTCGGGTTCTTTATATCTCAACGAGGGATCGAAGCGAACCCCGACAAGATCAAAGCTATTGAGCAGATTGAAGCGCCAAGACGCGTCAAGGATGTACGTCGTCTTGCCGGCTGCGTTGCTGCCCTAAGCAGGTTTATCTCCAAATCTGCTGAGCGCGCCATGCCCTTTTTCAAAATTTTGAAGAAAATGGGTCCAATGAAATGGACTCCGGAAGCGGAGGCTGCGCTGCAAGATTTGAAGAAATACCTTTCTTCTCCGCCGACACTAGTCGCGCCTAGGCCACAAGAGACGTTGCTGCTGTACCTGGCAGCGACAAATCAAGTGGTTAGTGCTGCGTTAGTGGCACAGAGAGAAGTTAATGAGGAGGCAACACCAGCGGCAGGACCGCCAAGTGACGCGGCAGGATCTTCCCCGACAAGGATTGGTCCCGGCAAGACAGGATCTGCGCAGTTAGAAGAACGAGTGCAAGAGAAAAAGATGGTACAACGCCCAGTTTATTTTGTTAGTTCCCTTTTGCAAGGAGCTAGGTCAAGATACTCTGGTGTGCAGAAGTTGCTCTTCGGCCTCCTTATGGCCTCAAGGAAGCTGCGCCATTATTTTCAAGCACATGAAATTACCGTCATCACTCGCTTTCCGTTGCAACGGATTTTGCGAAATCCAGAGGCAACCGGCAGGATCGTGGAGTGGGTGTTGGAATTGTCAAGCTTTGGTCTCAAGTTTGAAAGTACTTCGACAATTCAGTGCAGGGCCTTGGCAGAGTTCATTGCGGAATGGACCCCAACGCCAGACGAAGAGGTTCAAGAAACGACTCTCCTCGGCAAGGAAATTAATCAAGAATGGGTTATGTACTTTGACGGGGCTTTCTCGCTGCAAGGCGCCAGTGCTGGCGTGCTGCTTGTCGCATCCACCAGAGAGCACCTCAAGTATGTAATCCAGATGCATTTCCCCCGGGAGAGTTCGACAAACAACACTGCGGAGTACGAGGGGCTGCTTGCCGGTCTCAGGATCGCGGCAGACCTTGGTATCAAGAAGCTCGTCATCAGAGGCGATTCGCAGCTTGTTGTCAGGCAAGTTAACAAGAATTATCAGAGTCCATTGATGCAAGCTTACATGGATGAAGTGAGAAAAATGGAAGAGCGCTTTGATGGTCTGCAAATGAAGCACATTCCTCGTGCCAAAAATAGTATTGCTGACGACCTGTCAAAGCGCGCTGCCCTCAAGTTGCCTGTGGAACCAGGAACTTTTGTGCTCCATTTGACTCAACCATCTGTGGCACTATCAATGAGGCAAGAAAAGAGAAGAAGGTTGAATTCTGGACAGTACTTTTCGGCAGAGCTCCCTGTAGCCGCCGGTATGGAACTTGCCGGGATTAGCGACAAGCCTGCCGGGGAACGACAGGCTCCGGCGGAACCTCACGCTTTCGCTGTCGAGACAAATGTTCCCCCGACGGAAGAGATGCCTTTAGTCCTAGCTGTCGAGCCCCAGGCTCTAGCATGGGCACAACACATTGTCCATTTCCTTCAGACAGGAGAACTCCCCGAGGAGCAGGAAGAAGCGGAAAAAGTAGCCCGTCAGTCTACTATGTACTAGTATGTCGATGACGTCCTGTACAGAAAGAGACCAAACGGTGTGAAATTGAAGTGCATTCCTAGGGAGGATGGACTAGAGCTGTTGGCAGAGATACATGGAGGCATATGTGGCTCTCACATAGGATCAAGAGCACTTGTCGGGAAAGCATTCTGGCAAGGTTTCTTTTGGCCCACCGCTCTCCAGGATGCAATTGCACTAGTAACCAAGTGTGAAGCGTGCCAGTTTCATTCGAAGAAATCACATCAGCCAGCTCAAGCTCTTCAGACGATCCCTCTCTCCTGGCCATTTTCGGTCTGGGGTCTCGACATACTGGGCCCCTTCCCCCGTGCTACCGGGGGCTTTGAGTACTTCTACGTTGCGATCGACAAGTTCACAAAGTGGCCGGAGGTGGAAGCGGTGAGAAAGGTGACAGCACAATCAGCCGTCAAGTTCTTTAATGGAATAGTTTGCTGTTTCGGTGTGCCCAACAGGATCATCACCGACAATGGCACGCAATTCACAAGTCGCACCTTCATGCAGTACGTCCAAGACCTTGGCGGCAAAATTTGTTTTGCTTCTGTTGCTCACCAGAGAAGCAACGGCCAAGCAGAGAGGGCTAACGCTAAAGTGCTGCGCGGTCTCAGGACCAGAACCTTTGACAAGCTGAGAAAATGCGGAAGACGCTGGATTGATGAGTTGCCGGAAGTTCTTTGGTCAATCAGAACGACACCAAATCGAGCCACTGGCCAGACGCCCTTCGGTCTGGTTTACGGAGCGGAAGCAGTTCTCCCCACGGAACTCATATATGGATCACCTCGAGTACTCGCTTATGATGAGCTTGAGCAAGAGCAACTGCGGCAAGATGACGCTGTGCTCCTTGAGGGGAATCGTCTTCAGGCTGCTGTGCGAGCTGCACGCTACCAGCAAGCTTTGCGCCGCTACCATAGCCGCAAAGTTTATGCCCGAAGTCTTGAGGAAGGCGACCTTGTTCTTCGACGGATTCAGTCCGGCAAGAATTCAAACAAGTTGACGCCAAAGTGGGAAGGCCCTTATCGGGTAGTACGAGTCACCAGGCCCGGCGCTGTCCGCCTGGAGACCGAAGATGGCATTCCAGTGAGCAACTCCTGGAATATCGAGCATCTTCGCAAGTTCTACCCATAAGGCTCAGTTGCCGGAGGCCCCCGGCAACCACCTTTTTGTACAAGTCTTGCCGGCAAGGCATGTAATCCTTTGTACAAAGCCAGGAGCAGACCCTATGCCCAGATGACTAAGTTTTAAGTGTTGCGCATTTCCTTATCGATTTCCATGTTTATATATATATATATATATGCATGCTTGTCTAAGATGTTGTATGACACTTGTTCCCGGTAAGTATTAACGAACCGCCAAGGTTCCATATCTTTATTTTCTCTTCTTTCTTTTTTTTAGAAGGATTCCTCGCGCGCACGTTTGCCGGGGGGGGAGGAAGATATGGGTACCAGTGGGCGACGTTCAGAATTGACGCCTTACCGGAGGAAGTACAGCGACAGAAAGCTAAGTTATAAAACTTTAAGCAAGTTTCTTTTATTATGAAGTTATTTTCCTTAGACGATTTCGACTTTTGTATGGAAAACCTGCACGCGAAGGAACCCTTGTCGTAATCGGTTGCGCCCTTATTTTGTTTCGAGTCCGCTCAACAATTTAAGTGGCAGCACTGAGAACGCCAAAGTGTCTTGCCGGCCGCTGCACCTCCAGCAGGCTGCTGAAGTCCCGCACCCAGCGCGCCGGCAAGTTTTCAGTAAGCGTAGGGTGTACTCCGTACATAAAGGAATCAGACAAGGGAAATAGCATGCATATACCCAGACATACGCAAGTTATATTACATCAATAAGTTGCCGCAGTTCTAACACAAGACTTGATTGTCTTTTGGCATGGAATGGTGGCGACAAGGAAAAATGAGGCGGCTAGTCCCTGCGTTGGCCCTCGACCCTCTTGATCGAGTCTACCTTCTCAAGGATGGGCGCGACAAGCTCCTCAAGTGCCTTGAGATCTGCATCCTTCGGCAAGCGGTCGAGCACGTTGGTGAGATCAACGCCAGGGTTCTTATGCACCACCTTGACGAGTACCTTGCGGAGGACGGCCTGGCAAAGTTTGCGAGATTCATTGGCCAGTTGGGTCGCTCGGTTGGACTATAGCAGCTTCAAAGTGTCAATGATGCTTTCGAAGAACATGGTCAACCTGGCGCTCGAAGATATCCTTTCTTCGGAGGAATACCTAAAGTTTTGTAGGCCATCCTGGCCCATGGTTTGTAGGAGATATGCCCTAGAGGCAGTAACAACAGTTATTTTGTATCTCCTGGTTTGTAATGAAAGTTTATGTTCCATGCTATAACTGCTGTGGCTCCTGAGCCCGTATATCCATAAAGGCTCTGAGGAAAACCCATGTGCACGTGTGGGATAATAAACAGTGATATGTATTCCTAGTCATGCCTCTAAGACTAGCTCAAGTATTGCATGATGATTATGTTTTCCTGATCATGGGCATGTCTATGCCAGCAATTTTGAGAGCACAATTGATGGTAGAACACTTGTGTTGAATCAACCCGAATTGTTGTTATGCTATGAGATTCTTTCGTCACAAGTTTATGGTTTATAACACAGAGAAGTTAATGTTTGCATAATTCCTTAGACCATGAGAGTATCGAGTTCCTTCATACTTGCTTCATGAACTTTGGGGTTTGTTAAACGTCATCCGTAACTGGGTGGCTATTACGGCGGCTTACGGGTTCACGGAAAAGTATGGCAAGTAACGAGATAGCTCAAGATTGGGATTTGCTCCTCCGACGATGGAGAGATATACTCGGGCCCTCTCGGTGTTACGGTATCCATCATCGTCTGGCCAGACAACTTGTGATTTGATCATTGGGATGCCGGAACACGGAAACGAGAAAAGAGAACAAAACCGATAACGAGGTAACTTGCATGATGGACAAATTGTTGATCCACAGGAATGCAATAAATCTCACCTCGGGTGTTTGTGACATATTGCGAAGCAACAGGAATAGCTCACGGCAACTGGAGGTTCACTCGAATATTCATTCGTGTGGGTATAGGGGTCAATATGGGTGTCCACGGCTCCGATGTTGATCATTGATCGGAAGGGGTTCCAGGTCATGTCTATGCTTCACCGAACCTATAGGGTCACACGCTTAAGGGTCATCTATCTGCTGAATACTAGACAGGGAGTCTGAGAGAAAATCACCGAAAAAGTTTCGGACACCGAAAAAGTTTTGGACAGCGGAAAGGTTCCGCAAAGAGGTCACCAGATGAGTTCCGGTGAAACTGAAAAGTTGTTTCAGAGGATACCATAAAGTCAAATTGTTTTCGGCACATGCCTGATAATTCTTGGAGGGTGCCAGAATCATTCTGGAAACTTCTGGGAATTTTCTAGAAGAAAAACCGGAAATGTTTCGGAGCTGCCGGAACCGCTTCAGATGCTTTTCGCAGATGAAAATCACTAATCTGGAATTGTTCCAGAACGCGTTGAAAATTATTTTAGTGGGTACTGGAATTGTTCTAAGCCCACATAAATATTTTCAGTTTGAACGGACGCTGAAAAATGTCGTCATGAATAGTGAAAGTGCTTTTTGGATAATTTTTTGGAAGCCACCTTTTAGGGCTTTTGCTAAAGGCTTCTAGAAGGGCTTGGGGGGCCATGAGAGCCCCTCATGGGGGGCCCCCTAGGGGTGGCCGGCCAAGGAAGGGGGAGCTCCTTGGAGCTCCACATGGCATCCCAAGTTTACCCTTATGCCCATGAGGTGTGACCTAATGCATGGGTTTTTGGTAATTAGTGGAGGAGCCCTACCCCTTGGCTTTCCTATAAATAGAGGAGATGGGGGCTGCCATCTCTTCATCCCTTGCTCTCATACACATGCCATGCATTATCTGGCTTCTTCTCTCCCTCCCACGAAAAGAGTTTCGTAGAGCCGAAAGGCTGTCTGGGTTCCGGCAGGAACTAGTTCTGGACGGTGAAGCCCTGCCGGATAGCTGACACCGTATGTGTGCAACCCCGTAGAGAGGTCGTAGTTTTGGTCTTTTGCCTGAGGGGCTGTTCGAGTGTCCTCCCGAAGGGCTGTCCGAGTCTCCATTCGAGTTTCGAGGGTCCTCCCGAAGGGCTGTCCGCGACATCGTCCGGGGGACTGTCCGACCGCCTCCCGAAGGGCTGTCCGACGAGGGAGTACATCCTCGCGGTTGGGAGGTTGTAAATCCTAGCTGCGGGGATCTGCACCAACGATCTCCACCGACTCTTCTTCCGCTGCGCTTCGAGTCGGTACGGATCAGATCAAACCTTGTATGCAGTCTCCATAGTGGTCCTGGGCGTGCTCGCTATACCGAAAATTTTTGTTTTCTGTCGCGTCCCCTTACAGTGGCATCAAGAGCCGTGCTATGCGTAGATGCAGGTTACGATCTAGAATACATGGAGATGTATGGGTATTGCATAATATAATTTTGGAGTAGATGAGATCTATTGCTGAAAATTATTTATGCGGGTGACAGATGAAATCTTTTACCCGACGTTCTTGTTGCTTCCCTAGAATTTGCGTTTGCTCAATCTCGAGACAGCATGGTGGAATTTGACAAAGTTCTGGCAATCCGTGATCCTGATTGATCATGGAAGTGCTATCAGTTCTTTGGGTTCTGCCATAGTCAAAAGAAAGATGAAATTCGCAGATGAAAGGGCATTGCAGATATGATCTGCACGGGGGTCATGCGTATGACGAAGTTTAGTATGGGGCTCGAGATTTAATTATCTCGTGTTTCATACACCCCGAGATGTTAATCTAGCAACATGAATAATCATACTTGATGATAAAACGTTGGTAGCTGCGGTTTGAGTAAAAACCTTAGAAGCCACGTAAAATAAAATTTTGCATAAACCGATTAGAGGCGTCTAACTTGGTTTTGCAGGATGTTTTGCATGTGATGTGGTATAGCAATGCTCATATTCAATTTGATTATGTATGAGATGACTATATGATGTAATTAACATGACCTGCGTGTCATGATTCGGCATGATGGCTGGAGCCATATGATTGCACTTTAATGACCTGCGTGTCAACCTTAAGTAATGCATTTATTTTATCTTGCTATGGAGATAGCAATATTATCTGGTGCATCAACAAGGTGGTGGCAATCTTCGCAAAGGTGAACACCGAAGCGAATGCCGAAGACGAAGAAATGAAAGACTTCTCCGTCAGAAGAGGCTATACCATATCATGCTATTATGAATTGCTTGAGATGTTTATCCCTCTTGATGCACCCTTCTTGATTGCGCGGTAGTCGCTTTTTTTTAGGGTGATCTCTCACTTAAAATATCAAGTAGTTAGTGTTCTCCCAAGTGTAGCACCGTCACGGCACCTAACTTTTCGGGGTACCACATGGACACATGGGTACGAACGATTAGGGAAATGTGAGGCGGGTGAGTTGAGACCTCGCAGCAAGATCACTTGGTTGTCTTGACGTTCTGGAGGAGCGTCCTGAGCTCGGAACACGCCCATCGAAAGATGAACAAGAGTCACATAGAGATGTGATTGGCAAGTTGGCCTACCAATTGAAATTCTCGTCACTTGAGATGGACACATCCTTGGCATTGGTTTTCAATTTGGATCTTGAATCACTCACAATCAATTTTGAGAGATATTGATTTGAGTGGGAGCGCACTTTAGAATAAACTAGTTTATTCACTAGTGCAAATTTCATTATAAACAAAGTCTAAGTGAAACCTGTGTTTTCCGTTGTAGATCAAATGGCTCGCAACACCGCGTTCAACTTAGGCCCGATGTTAGAGAAAGAGAAGTTAACTACGACTGGAAACAACTATGCGGACTGGGTCCGCAACCTGAGGATTGTCCTCAGGAGCGCTAAGAAACTGTATGTGCTTGAAAATGCTCTTCCAGCTAAACTGCCGGCAGAGGCCCCGGAAGATGAACAAAATGTCTGGGCCACTAAGGATGATGATCACAACTTAGTGCAGTGCCTCATGCTAGCTTGCATGTGTACAGACCTTCAAAAACATTTTGAATTCCATAAACCCCGTGATATGATCCGGGAATTGGATGCTTTGTACAAGGAAACCGCAAAGTCTGAACGATTTGATATCATGAAGGCTTTGATGGATTGCAAGATGGCTGAGGGTAGTTCAGTTGGCGAACACGTGGTCAAAATGATTGGCTATGCTGAAAGGCTTAAAACCCTGGAATTTCCACTTCCACCTGGCCATACGATGGACATGTTGCTTTCTTCACTCCCCCCGTCTTACGACGGTTTTGTATTAAACTACAACATGAGTGGGATGGAGAAGGAACCAGAAGAGGTGCTCGCCATGCTGAAAACTGCAGAAGGAGGACTGCGGAAAAATCGCAAGCAAGTGTTGCTTGTGAATAAAACCGCCAGTTTCAAAAAGAAGAAAGGCAAGCCAAAGAAGGGCAAGGGCGCCGGTAAGACCGGCTCCCAAAGCAACTCTAAGGGTGGGGCCAAGAATGAAACTGAGTGCTTCTACTGCAAGGGCACAGGACACTGGAAGAGAAACTGCAAGAAGTATCTGGAAGATAAGAAGTCTGGGAAAACCGGAAAAGGTATAATTGTTATACAAGTTAATGTCATTGATGTTTTGCTTGCTAGCGAAAATTCTAAGTCTTGGGTATTTGATACCGGATCGGTTGCTCACATTTGCAACTCGATACAGGGGCTTCAGAAGGTGCGCAAGCTGGCAAAGAATGAAGTCGTGATGCGCGTCGGGAACGGCGCTGGGATCGCCGCTCAAGCCGTCGGCATTATGCCTCTACGTCTCCCTTCAGGATTTATCTTAGAACTAAGTAACTGTTATTTTGTTCCACTGTTGTGTAGAAACATTATCTCCGGATCATGCTTAGTACACGATGGGTATTCGTACAAGTCTGAGAACAATGGTTGTTCACTTTATTGTAAGGATATGTTTTATGGATTTGCACCCATTGTTGGGGGCCTTTTCATACTAAATCTTGAATGTGGAAATGTTGTCTTTAACGTGAATGCTAAACGCCTTAAGAAGGCTGATACCACCACCACTTTCTTGTGGCACTGTCGGCTTGGCCACATCGGAAAGAAACGCATGCAAAGACTCCATAAAGATGGAGTTTTACCGTCCCTTGATTTTGAATCATTTGACACATGTGAAGCTTGCTTGATGGGGAAAATGACCAAGACGCCGTTCACGGGTCATCCTGAACGGGCGGGTGAATTATTGGAAATAATACATAGTGATGTATGTGGTCCAATGAACACGGCCGCACGGGGTGGGTATTTTTACTTCGTGACTTTTACTGATGATTTAAGTCGGTGTGGCTATATCTACTTGATGAAGCATAAGTCGGAAACCTTTGAAAAGTTCAAAGAATTTCAGAATGAGGTAGAAAATCATCGTGACAAAAAGATTAAGTTTCTGCGGTCTGATCGCGGAGGCGAGTATCTTAGTCATGAGTTTGGCCAACATCTGAGTGACCGTGGAATCGTTTCACAGCTTACGCCTCCCGGAACTCCACAGAGAAACGGAGTATCGGAACGACGTAACCGAACCTTGTTGGACATGGTAAGGTCGATGATGTCTCTTACAGATCTACCAATATCTTTTTGGGGTCACGCACTACTCACTGCCGCTTATACATTAAATAGAGCACCGTCTAAGTCTGTTGAGACGACACCACATGAGATGTGGAAAGGGAAGAAACCCAGTGTGTCGCATCTCAAAATTTGGGGTTGTGAAGCTTATGTAAAACGTTTACAACCAAGCAAACTTGATCCCAGATCAGACAAATGTTACTTTGTAGGTTATCCCAATGTAACCATTGGGTATTCTTTCTACCACCCGTCCGATAACAAAGTGTTTGTTGCCAAAGATGGACACTTTCTTGAGAAAGAGTTTCTCGCTAAAGAAGCAAGTGGGAGGATAGTACAACTTAATGAGATTAGTGAATCTTTGGCAACCGTTGATATGGCTAAAGAACCGGAAGAAATTCCGCTAATTATCCCTACAACTGAGCCGGAAGTTGTCGCATATGATGCGGAGACTTC
The DNA here is from genome assembly GCA_011799875.1 of Thinopyrum elongatum. Lineage (NCBI taxonomy): Eukaryota > Viridiplantae > Streptophyta > Magnoliopsida > Poales > Poaceae > Thinopyrum > Thinopyrum elongatum. The sequence continues at coordinate 606,339,167 of CM022298.1, forward strand.
AGACAATGTTGTAACTGAACCGCGCAGATCAGGTAGGGCTATCCAGCCACCTGAATGGTTTCATAACGAAATCTTCATTCTTGAAGACGATGAACCTGCGCACTACAAGGAAGCGATGGCGGGGCCCAGCTCAAAAGAATGGCACAAGGCCATGAGATCCGAAATGGAATCCATGTACGAAAACCAAGTTTGGAACTTGGAAGAACTTCCAGAAGGAGTAAAGCCGATTGGTTGTAAATGGATTTTCAAAAAGAAGACGGACGCGGATGGTAACATTACTATCCACAAAGCTAGACTTGTCGCAAAAGGGTTCACGCAAGTTCCAGGAGTGGACTACGACGAGACTTTCTCGCCCGTAGCTATGCTTAGGTCTGTTCGGATATTACTAGCAATTGCTGCTTATTTCGATTATGAAATATGGCAGATGGATGTCAAAACGGCTTTCCTAAATGGAAACCTCAAAGAGGATGTATATATGATACAGCCAGAAGGTTTTGTCATTCATGAGGATGCTGGAAAGGTATGCAAACTTCAGAAAGCCATTTATGGTCTGAAGCAAGCGTCAAGGAGCTGGAACATTCGTTTTGATGAAGTGGTCAAAGAGTTTGGCTTCATCAGGAATGACGAAGAATCTTGTGTTTACAAGAAGTTTAGTGGGAGCGCAAAAGCATTTCTAATCTTGTATGTGGATGACATATTGTTGATTGGAAATGACATGAATTTTCTTAGCGAAATAAAAGACTCATTGAAGAAAAGGTTTTCAATGAAAGACTTAGGTGAAGCGGCATATGTATTGGGCATCAGAATCTATAGAGATAGATCAAAACGCCTGATAGCACTTAGCCAAAGCATGTACATTGACAAGGTGTTGAAAAGGTTCAACATGGAGAAGTCCAAGAAAGGCCTACTCCCCATGTCACCTGGCACAGTGCTTTGCAAGAATCAGAGTCCTCGAACTCTCAATGAGCGAGTACAAATGAATGATGTTCCATATGCCTCGGCAGTTGGTTCTATTATGTATGCCATGCTATGTACAAGACCGGATGTTTCCTATGCGCTAAGTGTTAGCAGCCGGTACCAAAGTGATCCTGGATTGGAACACTGGGCCGCAGTCAAGGGTATTCTTAAGTACCTCAGACGGACCAAGGATTTACTCCTTGTGTACGGAGGTGATGAAGAGCTCATTGTAAGTGGTTACACTGATGCAGGCTTCATGACTGACCCAGATGACTTCAAATCTCAATCAGGCTATGTTTTCATATTGAACGGTGGTGCAGTTGATTGGAAAAGTTCCAAACAGAAGACTGTGGTGGATTCTACAACGGAGGCGGAGTATGTTGCCGCTTCAGAAGCCTCCAAGGAGGCGGTTTGGATCAAGCAATTTCTTGAAGAACTTGGTGTGGTTTCTAGTGCCCAGGACCCGGTGGAGATCTATTGTGATAATAGTGGCGCTGTGGCTCAGGCAAGGGAGCCAAATTCGCACCATAAGACAAGACATATTCAACGCAAATATAAACTCATTCGACATCATGTCGAAGAGGGTTTAGTGAAAGTACGCAAAGTTCACACGGATCTGAATGTGTCAGACCCGATGACGAAGCCTCTACCACGAGCAAAGCATGAGCAACACCGGATAGCCATTGGTGTTAGGGAAGCCATGTAACTGGATTATGACTCTAGTGCAAGTGGGAGTCTGTAGGAGATATGCCCTAGAGGCAATAACAACAGTTATTTTGTATCTCCTGGTTTGTAATGAAAGTTTATGTTCCATGCTATAACTGCTGTGGCTCCTGAGCCCGTATATCCATAAAGGCTCTGAGGAAAACCCATGTGCACGTGTGGGATAATAAACTGTGATATGTATTCCTAGTCATGCCTCTAAGACTAGCTCAAGTATTGCATGATGATTATGTTTTCCTGATCATGGGCATGTCTATGCCAGCAATTTTGAGAGCACAATTGATGGTAGAACACTTGTGTTGAATCAACCCGAATTGTTGTTATGCTATGAGATTCTTTCGTCACAAGTTTATGGTTTATAACACAGAGAAGTTAATGTTTGCATAATTCCTTAGACCATGAGAGTATCGAGTTCCTTCATACTTGCTTCATGAACTTTGGGGTTTGTTAAACGTCATCCGTAACTGGGTGGCTATTACGGCGGCTTACGGGTTCACGGAAAAGTATGGCAAGTAACGAGATAGCTCAAGATTGGGATTTGCTCCTCCGACGATGGAGAGATATACTCGGGCCCTCTCGGTGTTACGGTATCCATCATCGTCTGGCCAGACAACTTGTGATTTGATCATTGGGATGCCGGAACACGGAAATGAGAAAAGAGAACAAAACCGGTAACGAGGTAACTTGCATGATGGACAAATTGTTGATCCACAGGAATGCAATAAATCTCACCTCGGGTGTTTGTGACATATTGCGAAGCAACAGGAATAGCTCACGGCAACTGGAGGTTCACTCGAATATTCATTCGTGTGGGTATAGGGGTCAATATGGGTGTCCACGGCTCCGATGTTGATCATTGATCGGAAGGGGTTCCGTGTCATGTCTATGCTTCACCGAACCTATAGGGTCACACGCTTAAGGGTCATCTATCTGCTGAATACTAGACAGGGAGTCTGAGAGAAAATCACCGAAAAAGTTTCGGACACCGAAAAAGTTTCGGACAGCGGAAAAGTTCCGCAGAGAGAGGTCACCGAATGAGTTCCGGTGAAACTGAAAAGTTGTTTCAGAGGATACCATAAAGTCAAATTGGTTTCGGCACATGCCCGATAATTCTTGGAGGGTGCCAGAATCATTCTGGAAACTTTTGGGAATTTTCTGGAAGAAAAAACGGAAATGTTCCGGAGCTGCCGGAACCACTTCAGATGCTTTTCGCAGATGAAAATCACTAATCTGGAATTGTTCCAGAACGCGTTGAAAATTATTTTAGTGGGTACTGGAAATGTTCTAAGCCCACATAAATATTTTCAGTTCGAACGGACGCTGAAAAGTGTCGTCGTGAATAGTGAAAGTGCTTTTTGGGTGGCTTCTTGGAGAAGCCACCTTGAGGGTCCTTTGGTATTTTCCCCCTTGGCTTCTTGGAGAAGCCACCCTTGGGCTTGGCCTATAAATAGAGGTGGAGGGGGCTGCCTAAAGACTCACTCCTTCTCACATACATGTGCCATTGCAATGATCTGGCTTCTCTCTCCCCCCCCCCGCGAAATAGTTTCGTAGAGCCGAAAGGCTGTCTGGGTTCCGGTGGGAACTAGTTCTGGACGGCGAAGCCCTGCCGGATAGATGACACCGTATGTGTGCAACTCTGTAGAGAGGTCGTAGTTTCGATCTTAGTGCCCGAGGGGCTGTTCGAGAGTGCCTCCCGAAGGGCTGTCCAAGTGACGGTCCGAGTTCTGTGAGTCCTCCCGAAGGGCTGTCCGAGTGACCGTTCGAGTTTCGAAGGTCCTCCCGAAGGGCTGTCCGCGACACCGTCCGGGGGACTGTTCGACCGCCTCCCGGAGGGCTGTCTGAAGGGAAGACGAGGGGATACATCCTCGCGGTTGGGAGGTTGTAAATCCTAGCTGCGGGGATCTGCACCGCCGATCGTCATCGACTCTACTTCCGCTGCGCTATGAGTCGGTAACGAAAATGATCAAACCTTATATGCAGTCTCCATAGTGGTCCTGGGCTGGTGCGTAGGTCGGAAATTTTTGTTTTCTGCTGCGTTACCCTACAATACAAATCAAATATAACAGTAGTTCCATTGGTTCAGCCAACAAGTTAACAAAAGTTTACTTCCCACTACTAATTTTGCAACTTGTCATAATAAAGAAAACAGAGCTCGACATCACAGCAACAAATAAATAATGACCCGCTGTATTACATATATCTGTAAAGGACTTCTTGAGAGATGATAGTATTACCAATGAAGAAAAATTAAGATCAAGGCTCCAGTACATCAGCGGTACCTACTGTAGGAGATATGCCCTAGAGGCAGTAACAACAGTTATTTTGTATCTCCTGGTTTGTAATGAAAGTTTATGTTCCATGCTATAACTGTTGTGGCTCCTGAGCCCGTATATCCATAAAGGCTCTGAGGAAAACCCATGTGCACGTGTGGGATAATAAACAGTGATATGTATTCCTAGTCATGCCTCTAAGACTAGCTCAAGTATTGCATGATGATTATGTTTTCCTGATCATGGGCATGTCTATGCCAGCAATTTTGAGAGCACAATTGATGGTAGAACACTTGTGTTGAATCAACCCGAATTGTTGTTATGCTATGAGATTCTTTCGTCACAAGTTTATGGTTTATAACACAGAGAAGTTAATGTTTGCATAATTCCTTAGACCATGAGAGTATCGAGTTCCTTCATACTTGCTTCATGAACTTTGGGGTTTGTTAAACGTCATCCGTAACTGGGTGGCTATTACGGCGGCTTACGGGTTCACGGAAAAGTATGGCAAGTAACGAGATAGCTCAAGATTGGGATTTGCTCCTCCGACGATGGAGAGATATTCTCGGGCCCTCTCGGTGTTACGGTATCCATCATCGTCTGGCCAGACAACTTGTGATTTGATCATTGGGATGCCGGAACACGGAAACGAGAAAAGAGAACAAAACCGGTAACGAGGTAACTTGCATGATGGACAAATTGTTGATCCACAGGAATGCAATAAATCTCACCTCGGGTGTTTGTGACATATTGCGAAGCAACAGGAATAGCTCACGGCAACTGGAGGTTCACTCGAATATTCATTCGTGTGGGTATAGGGGTCAATATGGGTGTCCACGGCTCCGATGTTGATCATTGATCGGAAGGGGTTCCAGGTCATGTCTATGCTTCACCGAACCTATAGGGTCACACGCTTAAGGGTCATCTATCTGCTGAATACTAGACAGGGAGTCTGAGAGAAAATCACCGAAAAAGTTTCGGACAGCGGAAAGGTTCCGCAAAGAGGTCACCAGATGAGTTCCGGTGAAACTGAAAAGTTGTTTCAGAGGATACCATAAAGTCAAATTGTTTTCGGCACATGCCTGATAATTCTTGGAGGGTGCCAGAATCATTCTGGAAACTTCTGGGAATTTTCTGGAAGAAAAACCGGAAATGTTTCGGAGCTGCCGGAACCGCTTCAGATGCTTTTCGCAGATGAAAATCACTAATCTGGAATTGTTCCAGAACGCGTTGAAAATTATTTTAGTGGGTACTGGAATTGTTCTAAGCCCACATAAATATTTTCAGTTTGAACGGACGCTGAAAAATGTCGTCATGAATAGTGAAAGTGCTTTTTGGATAATTTTTTGGAAGCCACCTTTTAGGGCTTTTGCTAAAGGCTTCTAGAAGGGCTTGGGGGGCCATGAGAGCCCCTCATGGGGGGCCCCCTAGGGGTGGCCGGCCGAGGAAGGGGGAGCTCCTTGGAGCTCCACATGGCATCCCAAGTTTACCCTTATGCCCATGAGGTGTGACCTAATGCATGGGTTTTTGGTAATTAGTGGAGGAGCCCTACCCCTTGGCTTTCCTATAAATAGAGGAGATGGGGGCTGCCATCTCTTCATCCCTTGCTCTCATACACATGCCATGCATTATCTGGCTTCTTCTCTCCCTCCCACGAAAAGAGTTTCGTAGAGCCGAAAGGTTGTCTGGGTTCCGGCAGGAACTAGTTCTGGACGGCGAAGCCCTGCCGGATAGCTGACACCGTATGTGTGCAACCCCGTAGAGAGGTCGTAGTTTCGGTCTTTTGCCTGAGGGGCTGTTCGAGTGTCCTCCCGAAGGGCTGTCCGAGTCTCCATTCGAGTTTCGAGGGTCCTCCCGAAGGGCTGTCCGCGACATCGTCCGGGGGACTGTCCGACCGCCTCCCGAAGGGCTGTCCGACGAGGGAGTACATCCTCGCGGTTGGGAGGTTGTAAATCCTAGCTGCGGGGATCTGCACCAACGATCTCCACCGACTCTTCTTCCGCTGCGCTTCGAGTCGGTACGGATCAGATCAAACCTTGTATGCAGTCTCCATAGTGGTCCTGGGCGTGCTCGCTATACCGAAAATTTTTGTTTTCTGTCGCGTCCCCTTACATGGTTGACAATTGTGCTGTGAGCCTCTCCGTGGTGTCGACAAGGCGATCAGTCCAGATTTTCACACCCTTCTCATAGTCAATTTGGGCAGCGGCAGCGCTCTTAAGCAAGTTCTTCTCATCCTGTAGATCTTTGCTTAGGGCCTTCTCACGGGCCCTGCCATCCTTAAGAGACTTCTCCAGCGTGGTCAGCTTTAGCCTCAGATCGGCAATGGCATCGTTGGCTGAAGAGAGCTACTTGGTCTTGTCGGACATGGCAACTTGCATCTCCGCCAGGCTGTGGAGAGTTTTCTCCCTGTCCCCTTTGAGCGTCGAGAGGTCCTTGCCGTGTTCTTCAAGATCCACCTCCAGCTTCTTCACTTTGTCGCTCAGCTCGTTCTTGGCGGCCTCTGCAGCCTCGGCAGCATCAACGGCCTCCTTGAGCTTGCCGGCGTGATCTACAGTTAGAGCTTCGAGCGCCTCCTTGTGCTTTTGCTCCAGCTCCTGGATCCGCTGCGCGGCAAGCTTATCAATCTCCTCATCTTTGCCGCGAAGCTTGGCGGCGAGCGCCTGCTCACGTGCGGCAAGATCTTCCTCGTGAGCATCAAGCGCAATGCGATGCTCCGTCGGGAGAGCATCTTCAGCGGCAATTCTTTATGCGGCTTCCTCTTGCGCCTTCTCCATGTCAGATTGTTTCAAGAGGAGTTTCGTCCAGCTTTGGCTCACTTGTTCCCGGCTGGCAGTCAACTCCTGAAGGGCCTCGGCGTACCAGATCTGCATCTGCTCAACGCGCTTCTGAAAACCTGCTTCGGCTGCTTCGACAACTGTAATTCTGGAATTTGCTTTCTCTTTTCGAGCACGGTGGAGTGCTTGGAGCTTGCAGAAATTTTCGCCCATAGCCTGAAGGAGCTGATCCTCTTTAGATTTGCCACTGCTGGCGCTTGGATCATCAATGATTTTGAGCCTGGCAGCGGCAATGATTTCTTCATCAAAGTTTTCCCCTTCAATCGGCGTTCCAATATTTGCCGTGCCCGGCAAGTTGATGAATAGGTTGTCGCCAACCTTGAGATATTTGCTCGATGAGGGGGCTTCGGATGTCGATGGTTGGTCCTCGATGTTCGTCTCGCCGGTGGCTGGGGGCTCTGTGGCCGATGTAGCGCCTGGCGCTCCTGCGGCAGGAATGCCGTCAGTGTGGTCATTAGTCTCCTCGCCGGCCCTCTCGGCAGATTCCTTTGCGGTTTCCTCGGCAACAGTTTCACCGACCTCGACAGTGGCGTCTTTGGCGGCCTCGCTAGCGGCGATCCTGTCAGCTTCGGCGGCAGCGTCTCTGGCAGTCTCCTCGATGACAACGTCGACATCCATGTGTTCCATCACAGGGAATTCTGGAGGATGAAGGAAGGAAACAAAATAAGATCAAGATTGAAGTTCAAGAAGACAAAAAGAAAGAGAGATAAAGGAAAGGATAGCAAGCGCTCTAAGGCAAACAGTTACCTGCATCGAGTTGTTGAGAGGTGGCCTCGCCCCTCCCGGTAACGTTGGCTGCCGGGGAAATGTTGCCGGTACCCATGCGTACCGGCTCCTCCTCAACCAAGATAGGCTCGTCGGTGATAACTCTTGCCAGGGATGCGCTTGTGGGCGGCGCGGTTGACGGAGGCCGCACGACGGGGGCGGTTTCCACCTCTCCCTGTTGCTGTTCTTCTCCTGCAAGCCCGAAGATATCAGCGGCAAGGGTAGAAACCTCAGCGCCCACCAGCGGAAAACGAGTGGAGAACTCACACCGGGGGCTACGCCGGGGGCTACGTTGAGGGCTGAGCCCCGGGCTGACGACGATAATTTCCGGCGCGCTCGTAGAGCCAGTCGGGAGCTTGTCGCCCGTGGAAGTCCTCGACCTCTTCGCCACCCTTTCCGCCAAGGTTTCTGCATCGCTGCAGAGACAAGACGAAGCAAGGCTATGAGATTACTCCGAAATTTGGGAGATAAAGGCTATGACAGGATACTTACTCTTCCTGTTCTTGTTCCGGGCTGAAGCCGGAGATGTCAAAATCGACCTCCGTTGCAGTGTCCGTGTGAGGGGGCGGAGGAGGGCTCCTGGGTCGCTTGGTTGTAGCAAGTGCAGGAGACTGGCGTGGTTCTGCCACCTCAGCCTCCGGTGCGGTTGTGTGAGACGCCCCTGCCGCCTCAGTAGTTGCCGCAGGCGCATGTCTCGCGCGCTGCACAGGTTGCTGTCGAACTCCTTGCCGCGGCGCAGTCTTGCCAGGAGCCTCGCTGCTCGAAGAGGGTTGGCTTGCCGTGATGCCAGAAGCGGCCTTTCGAAGAACGCGCTTGGTCTTCTTCGGAGCTGGGGGCTCCTCCTGCGGCTCTTCTTCGGCTACGTTTTCGTCGGACGATCCCTCGGCGGCCGCGCTGTTCTGTTCCCCGGCAGCCTTAGCCTCCCCGGCAAGATTTTCTTCCATCACAACCTCCGCGTCGCTGGTTTCCCATTATGTGAAACCGACACTACCGACCTCCGCGGCAAGATTCGCCTCTTCCGCCCTAGTGGCAATATATGCCACTTCTTCGTCAGTGGTGGCGCGGACGAGGTTTGTTTCTTCCCGGCTGGCCCTCTCCGACAAGTTGTCGAAGAACTTTTGTGCTTCCTCCTCGGATGGCTCGGCCCAAGTCACGTCAAGACCATGGGCGTTGAACATTGGCATGGTGGCGATGATTGACCCCAGGGCGGAGTTGTTGCACAAAGGGACAATTCTTGCCGGCAACCGATGTTTGTCATCGCACTGGAATAGCCTCTGGCGGAGAGCGCCGAGCTGCATAGCCGTCAAATTGTTGTTCAATCCAGGGCGCAGCCTCATGATGTCCGCTGCGTTCTGGTACTCCCAAGCTGGTCTTCCCTTGCTCTGTAGGGGGGCGATGCGGCGGCGGAGGAAATCGAAGCCAATCATCTCCATTGTGAGCCCGGCAGCTTTCAGGCGAAGGATTCTGGTGGTGGCGATCGTGAGCCTCTCGTCCTCCGCGGCGAAATCGCTCCAGTCACTGCCGCGGACCGCCTTCTGCTGTCGAGGCAAACAGAATGGATGGGGATCTGCTTCCTTGATCTAGCACCACTCAGACCGCCATTCTTCCCACTTCTCGCGGTAGACCCCATCTGGGTATATCTCCTTATTCCAAGCCCTTGGAATCCAGGCAATAGAACTGGAAAGGGCCTCCCCTTTTTGGATGCGAGGAATAAAGTAATGGCGGAAGAGGGCAGTGTTGGGAACTACTTCGGCAAAGTTTTCGCAAAGATGAGCAAAGACGGACATGCACATTACGGCGTTCGATGTGAAATCAAGAAGATGGAAGCCGTATGTGTACATAATGTCGTTGAAGAAGTCAGAGAATGGAGGACAGAGTCCGCAATAAAAATAAGCGGTGAAGAAGGGATATCTGTTAGGTCCGCTGTCGGAACAAGAACCTGGAATCACGCAAGTTGAGGGGTGAGCTTGCGTCTCCTTCGCCCACATGCACTGGTACCGGCTCTTCAAGGCCCTCGCATCGAGCGTCGAAGCGAAGACGACGTACTTTTTCTGCATCTTCACCAGCTCGCTCTCCGGAATAACGGTTTTCGCCTCCTTGCCCTTGCCAGCCTTGGGTGGCATGGTGGCTGCGAGAGTGGAAGCCGAGGATAGAATGGGTGTGGAAGCGAAGAGCGGATAAGGAGAAGTCTCGCTTTGAGCTCGAGAAGGAGAAGATAATGGTGGAGTCCAGATTGAGAAGAAGAGGGGGTAAATAGGCAGTGCCTCTGTAGTTTCCCTTTTTTATGGGGAAGGAGCGAGGCCGCCTCTCCTACTCCCCAATGTAAATATGCCTCTGCAGGCGCGCTGCAGCTGCAGCCTTTCAGCGCACGCTTCCCACGTCGCGCATTCAGCGCACGTAGTGGGGGGGGCACAGTAAGCGGGATATTTACGAGCAGTTAATCCCCTGCCACGCGTGCCTGTGCACTGTTTGGGCCTAGCCCAACAACGCCTCACACTCGTGTGTGGCCTAGGCCCAGGGGCTCCTGTTGTTGTACTAAGTATTGGGCCATTAGTACCCCGTACTTGTGCACGGGCACTTGCAGCCATACTCGCGGCCAGGTTTGTCGGGGAACAGTTGGAGGTTAATTCAAGTTATCAAAGAAACACCCAAGGCAAGGATCGGAGGATCAGCAGATAAGAAGAGCTGAAGACCGAAAGCCAGCCTCCCCGGCAAGATCTTGCCGGGGTGGCCTGCGAAGCCCGGCAAGATTCAGCGCCCGGCAAGATTCTGCCACTGTGCCACCGCTTCAGCACAGCAACCAGCCTGGCATTCTGGGTCCTTCTCTGGATGCGTGGCAAGGCGCCAGTGGAGGAGAGCTTAAGCGGTGCTGATGGGATGGCCCCTTTTTCCATCCCCAAGAAAATGAGGACACCTAAACGGACACCTCACGGTGCATTAAATGCATTCATCCTAAACCGTCAGTGGTTAGGTATGATGACCCTGTAGCTACTTTACACCTCAATGTATGTACATTTCGCCACTATGGTGACCCCTTTGAACGTATAAAAGGAGGCCCAAGGCAACTGCTACAGGGGGAGGAGGATCTTCTGGCCCATCCTGCATGCGTAGCTGCTCTTTGAACGTACTGTTCATCGCAAGCGCTCCTGGAGCCTGAGCTCAAGAACACTCTTAATAAAACAAAGGCAGGAGTAGGGTTTTACGCTGATTAGCGGCCCGAACCTGGGTAAAATCACCCCGCGTCGATCGTTCGTTCTGCTCTTTGCGCATACCTCTCTCCCTACCGAATCGTAGAAGGGATCCACGTGGTCCCATAGGTGTCGCACGCCGACACCATGCATCTTGCCCTTTCCTTTCTCTGTTTATTATCTATATGTTGGTTGTCTTATGAATCATCGTAAGCATATATATGATCTACCTATCATCAAGTACTCCTTTTAATAGGCATGCTTAATTGTAAAATTCTACTTAATAGATTAGAAAAATTAGGCAGTGGCAATTTGTTGTTGTAGGTCACCAATTTTTTTATTAGCACTAAGGACCACATGCTATCTAGTTTGCTATAGGTCAACCCTCGACATTGAGATGCTATCTAGTTTGCAAGGCCATTGTGATGCTATCTATATTTTTGTATAACCTACACTTGTTATTATTTTGAAGTAGCAGCCATGAGTAGCTGAAACAGCCACTACCAGTCCTCGTCCAACTTCGCGACCTATAAAGAAGTTGACAAAGGCGAAACAAGCACCAACAAGGTAAGATTACAAAACATCCATGAGCATTGCAAACACATGCATATATACATATATCATCTAACCATTCATCATTGATGATTTCAAATATTTGACTTGCCAGGTGTATGTATGAGACCCATCTCCAGCACTGGTCCAGGAGCAGCTACCGGTATGTGACGTGAACATGCTCTGCCGTGAGCTTGTCGCATCAAAGGAGAGTATAGTGAAGGTCCTTAAGGAGTTGAATAACTCCCTGAGGAATGAGAGGGATGGGATCATCAACGAGAACTCTGATTTATACACTAAGAAATTGAAGCTCACCGACCAAAAGGACAAACTGGTCACTGAAATCGATTCTCTGAAGAAGGAGATACGGCTCCTGAAGGCCGAGAGGGTGGAACTGAAGACCCTCAAAGTCCATTACAGAAAGGAGGGAGAGAGCAACAAGAAGAAGTTGCATGAGATGAAGATCATTCTTCATCGAGACATGTAATGCGTACATATATGTAGGTAGTTAATTTGGAAATATTGTCTACAGAAAGGAGGGAGAGAGCAACAAGAACAAGTTGCATGAGATGAAGATCATTCTTCATCGAGACATGTAATGCGTACATATATGTAGGTAGTTAATTTGGAAATATTGTCGAAGTTTAATTGATCACTTTTGCTTGTAACTAGCTAGCGGATCACTTTTCCTTGTAGCTAGCTAGCTAGTTGATCACTGTTGTTTGTGTATTTGAAGTTACCACTAGAAGTTTAAATGGCTACACATATACTAATAGCTGGGTATATTTTTTTATTACTGAAAAATACAAATTGCTAGCGTTGGTGCATAATAAACGCCATAGCTAACACAATATATTGCTGGTGTTAGCCATGTGGCACGCCATAAGTACTAAAATACTGCTGACGTGTCTGCCAACGCCACCACTAAATGATTTCACTGGCGCCATATTGGTGGCATTGGGCATATACGCCAGCAAGGCTGTTTTTAGCACGCCATAACTAGGCTTTTTTCCACTAGTGGACTAATGTCTTTGTGAGATTCACAGGAGAACCAGGTAGAAGGCCCTATTGATTCAGTTTATCCGTTGAAGATGACCCCTAAAAATGTATGAAGACATTGAAGATAATGATGGTTCATGAAGACATTCACTTGAAGACAATGGAGCGCGAAGACATAGACTTTTGGTAGTTTCATTTTCTTCTTTCCTTGAGTCATGGGAACCACCGCACTGTTAAGTGGGGTCGAGGTAAACAAAGTCAGAAATGACGTTATGCTCCTAAAATCCCATGTCTTCCAGTGAAGACAATGAGAGGAAACCTCTTTCAGAGTTGGTTGAGCCAGCCTTACTTGGAGCCCACGTAAAGTTACCGCGTGTGTTTGTAATCCAACAATTGGACACATGTCGGTTGTCCACTGACCCAGGGTCATTCGGACATATCATGTCGGGTTGCCTCCTGGCTATAAATAGCCCACCCCTCACCATAAGTTGGTGGCTGCTCCGAGTTATTACACGGCTGTTGTTGCTTGAGAGCAACCCGCCTCCGAAGCCTTTGAGAGAGATTCCTTGCAAGGATAAACCCAAAACACCCAGAGCCCAAAATTCATTGAGCATCACTGAAGCCTTTCTGTTCCGCGTGAACTGAAGACTTGTTACACTTAAGACTGTGATCATCCAGTTGGTTAGGCGTCGCGTTCTGAGCATCCAAGAGTCATTGTGTATTGCCAGTGAACAAAGTCTGTGAAGGTTTGGAAGTCTACCTTGAAGACTTACCCGAGTGATTGGGAGAGATTTGCAGATCTTAGCTCAAGGGGAATAAGGTGAAGACTAGGTCTTCTGAGTTCAAACTCAACCTCCATAACCAGATGTATAGTTGTCACAACAACTGGAACTGGTCAAACAAATCTTGTGTCTTCTCTGAGTAACGGGTTCTATCTCTTATCCCCTTTACTTATTATTAGTTTCGTGAAGCCTTTGCATGCTCATTCTGTTCGAAGACATTGTGTGAAGACATGTCCTCTAGTTGTATCTTTGTCTTCACACTATCTTCGTTAACTGGTCTGTACCACCTAGTTGTTTTTCTTTGCATCTCACTTCAAAAGTTATTGTCATGGAAGCATGCCTAGTGTAGTTTATCTTCCGTTGTATACTATTTAGGTGTTGTTTTAGTTTCACGTCTTCGAAGACATTGCCTTTTTGAAGACTTTCATAAAAATCGCCTATTCACCCCCTCTAGTCAATGCACTTTCGAAGACGCGTGATCTCGCCCTGCCGATAGCAACTCTATTCTTACGAGCAACATGCATCTTTGGGTAATGGACTCAAGCTACCCACCTAGCTTGCTTCCTGCTTTGGACTAGTGTCCAATACACCGTGCCTCTAATATTGAACATGTACACGCACTCAAGCCCCGGCTCCTCTTGCCACCTTCCCCTCCGTAGTAAGTAATTTGTGCGCCTAACTTGAATAATACAAAACATGCAACATACATTAATAGAGCTGCGGGTAGTTGCGATGTGGATGGATTAGCAGTATATATGTCATCTTCAGACTCCACTTGAGGGGTTCGACGTTAATGTCTTGCTGCATGCAGGCCACTCAGAGAGGACGTTCCGATCTAAATCATGCATGCAACTCAGATCTAATTACTCTCTCAACACTCCAACCCATTCTTTCATATTTTTAGTTGTGATTAAACACCTGACCTGATGTACTATGCATGCATTGCACTTGCATCTATGGTCGGCAGGGGGTTAATTGCATGGGATGCGACATTCGAGAACACGGTGGGGCTGTAGAAGCACAAGGCAGTGGCACTGCGGTGCAACTCAGACATTTCCTTCTTCTACCGCTGCACTTTTGAGGGCCACCAGGACACACTGTACGCGCACTCACTCCGCCAGTTCAACCGCGACTGCCGCATCGCCGGCACCGTCGACTTCGTCTTCGACGACAACGCCGCCATCTTTCCGAACTGCCACCTCCTGGCCCGCGCCCCGCTCCCGGGCCAGAAGAACTTCGTCACGGCCCAGGGACGCGTCAATGGCTCCAGGAACAGTGGATTCGTCTTCCAGTTCAGCAACATCTCCGCGCACGAGGACGTCCTACATGCGCAGGCCAACCAGATCGGTAGGCCTAGTCCAACAAATATTGGACCTTAGTGCGAATCAAATAAATATCAACATTTATACTAAAATTAATACTTGTTAATTTATAAGTCATTTTTTCAAACTCACAATGATTGCTAATTTTTAAGGTAAATTTATACATTTTTTGTAATTAAAATACAATCTCTCAATAAAATACGCCTTAAAACATGTTTAAATCTATTCGACTTAAATGTGATAATAAGACATGACAAAATTCCATGTATCGTTGGATTAATTTGCGAATCTTGTTTTGGTGTAGCATATATGTATGTGTGTGTCGTTCTTAATAAGTGTGTGGTATACAAATATATCTTCATAATCGACTTTACAATTAGATATTTGCAAATAGAAAAATCTAGAGTACACTAGATGTTTATGAGGAGTTTGCTTCCTAATAATTGGCATATGCTTCTTTATTCTTTTTTTGGTTCAAATATGTGGAACATATTAGGGTGGGTTCAATAATATGCTGATGATGTGCATATGTACTTGGTACAAAAATAATATTACTCCTTGTAGTACAATTTGTAAATTGTTCACCAAATAAAGAGACTTGCAGTCTAAGTAAAACTGCTTTATATTGTGAACTTGCTAGTAAAAATTGGGTCTGCTATTTTGTTTAGATATTCAATGATTTCTATATATTTGATAGGCTTTTGGAGGTATCACTTTTTCACTAATAATGTGGTGATTAATTTGCACACTTAGTGTAGTGTGTGTGCGGGCCTCTTCGCCATTGAGCCCGAGATCGTCATCCTGTTTTCTTGGTCTGTGGGTTCGCTCTAATCGTAAGGAGTAACAAAACAAGATTGACATTGGCTATGATGAATCACACTTACTAAAGAAGACAACCGAGAGTAGAGACTCAAATCTCAAGCTAGGTAGGAGAAGCTCAAAGTTGCAACCGCTTACGACATCCTATGGACAAATGTGTGTGTTGTGTGTGTGTGTGCATGCGTGCATGTGTGTGCCCACCTTAGTCAGTGCCTAACTACTATAGCTCGTCTAGTGGATGATCAACCTCGGTCCTGCTAATGGTATAGTTAGGAGATTTATTTCAATTTTTTTCTGATATTGGTGGCGAGTGATACGTCTCCAACGTATCTATAATTTATGAAGTATGCATGCCATGTTCACAACAATTTTATATGGTTTTGGCATGATATGATTAGAACTAACCCGGACTAACGTTGTTTTCAGCAGAACTACCGTGGTGTCCTTTTTTGTGCAGAAATAAAAGTTCACGGAATTTGCTGAAAATTTACGATGATTTTTTATGGACCAAAAGAGACCCCCCGAAGCACAAGAGCTGGGCCAGGAAGTGGACGAGGAGGCCACAAGCCCTCTAGGCACGCCGACCCCCCTAGGGCGCGCCCCTAAGGCTTGTGGGCCCCTCGGGCACCTCCTTGACGTGAGACCGACACCAAAAATTCCTATAAATATAGAAACCTCCGAAAAGAACCCTAGATCGAAAGTTATGCGGCCGTAAGCCTCTGTAGCCACTAAAAACCAATCGGGAGCCCGTTCTAGCACCCTGCCGAAGGGGGAAACCATCACCGGAGGCCATCTTCATCATCCTGGTGGTCTCCATGACGAGGAGAGAGTAGTTCACCCTCGGGGCTGAGGGTATGTACCAGTAGCTATGTGTTTGAACTCTCTCTCTCTCTCTCTCATGTTCTTGATTTGGCACGATCTTGATGTACCGCGAGCTTCGTTACTATAGTTGAATCATATGGTGTTTCTCCCCCCCTCTACCTTCTTGTGATGAATTGAGTCCTGATCTTTGAGGTTTCGTTATGTTGGATTGAGTATTCGATTTGAGAACACTTGATGTATGTCTTGCGATGCGATATCTGTGGTGACAATGGGATGTTCTATTGATTCACTTGATGTATGTTTTGGCACTCAACTCGCTGATTCCCAAGGTGACATTGGGGTAATCTGTGCATAGGCATTGATGCACGTTTTCATCCTACTTTCTCCAATAGAAACTTTGGAGTGATTCTTTGTTGCACGTTGAGGGATTGTTATATGATCTAATTATGTTATCATTGTTGAGAGAATTTGCACTAGTGAAAGTATGAACCCTAGGCCTTGTTTTCAAGCATTGCAATACCGTTTTTGCTCACTTTTGTTACTAGTTACCTTTCTCTTTTTATATTTTCAGATTACAAAAACCTATATCTACTATCCATATTACACTTGTATCACCATCTCTTCGCCGAACTAGTGCACCTATACAATTTACCGTTGTATTGGGTGTGTTGGGGACACAAGAGACACTTTCTTATTTGGTTGCAGGGTTGTTTGAGAGAGACCATCTTCATCCTACGCCTCCCACGGATTGATAAATCTTAGGTCATCCACTTGAGGGAAATTTGCTACTGTCCTACAAAACTCGGCGCTTGGAGGCCCAACATGAGTCTACAAGAAGAAGGTTGCGTAGTAGACATCAAGCTCTTTTCTGGTGCCGTTGCAAGGGAGGTGAGTGCTTGAAGGTATATCTTTAGGTCCTGCAATTGAATCTTTTAGTTTCTTGTTTTATCACTAGTTTGGTCTATAAAAGAAAACTACAAAAAATGGAATTTAGGTTGCCTCATATGCTTCATCTTTTTAATGTCTTTCGTGAAAATGATGGAAAGGAAAATTGTGCTCAAGTGTTAGAAGAAGAATTCAATAAAATGTTTGGCATAAAATCTTTGAATGATGAGAGTGATTGCAATGTTGTTGGTATGAATTCTTTGAAAATCCATGATGCTAATGATATGCAAAGCCATAAGCTTGGGGATGCTATGTTTCATGAAGATGATATTTTTAGTCCCCAAAGTTTTGATGAGAAAATTTATTATGATGAAAGCATGCCTCCTATTTATGATGATTATATTGATGAAAGTGGGTTTGGAAGAGTGTCAACTCTAGGTACTAATGATCCCACTATTTTGGAGGGTGTTGAATCTTTTCACAATATTGATAAAAGTGTATTTGGAGAGGTCATGACTTTATTTAGTGATGAATCCACTATTTTGGAAGAGGTTCCAATTGATTATGAGAACAAAGTTGCTATCTATGATGATTATTGTGATGACATGTATGCTATAAAGAATAATGATAACCATGAAACTTGTCATCATGATTTTAATTTTCAATTGGATTATGCCTCACATGATAGTTATTTTGTCGAGTTTGCTCCCACTACTATTCATGAGAATAAATTTGCTTGTGTGGAGAGTAATAAAATTTCTATGCTTGTGGATCATGAAAAGAATGTTTTATTTGATAGTTATATTGTTGAATTCATTCATGATGCTACTGAAAATTATTATGAGAGAGGAACATATGCTTGTATGTGTTGCAATAATATCAAGTTTCCTCTCTATGTGTTGAAAGTTTTGAAGTTATGCTTATTTTTCCTTCTTATGCTAGTTGATTCTTGTTCCCATAAGTTGTTTGATCACAAAATCCCTATGCATAGGAAGTGGGTTATACTTAAATGTGCTAGTCATATTTTTCATGATGCTCCCATTATGTTTCATTCTTATCTTTTATGTGAGCATCATTGAAATCATCATGCCTAGCTAAAAAGCCATTAAAGAAAAGCGCTTGTTGGGAGACAACCCAACATTTACCCCTACTATTTTTGTGTGTTCACATAATTAAGCTACTGTATTAATCATGTTTTATTGCTTTTGTTTGAATAAAGTGCCAAGTAAAGCCTTTGGGATAGTGTGGTTGATAGTTGATTTGATTCTGTGCAAAAATAGAAACTTTTGTGTCCAGTAACAGAATTGTTAAATAACACTAGAGCGTGTAAAGCCTTATTTTCTACGTTTTCCTAATTTTTCAGAATTTTTGGAGTAACATAAGTATAAGAATAATTCTGATCTTTACAGACTGTTCAGTTTTTGACAGATTCTGTTTTCGATAAATAGTTTGCTTGTTTTCTAGTTTCTATGGCTTATATTGCTTAATATAAATTGTGGAAATTATAGAGTACAATAGGCATTATGTGGAAACAATTATGAATGTTGTCTTTTGACAGTACCCAAGTGAATGATTTGTTTTACTATGCCAACCCATCTCACGAAGTTTCGTTAAGTTTTGTTTGATTGGAGTTTTCAAGTTTTGGGTGAGATATCGATATTAGGAGAATAAGGAGTGTCAAGACCCTAAGCTTGGGGACGCCCAAGGCACCCCAAGGTAATATTCAAGGATGACCCAAGCAACTAAGCTTGGGGATGCCCCGGAAGGCATCCCCTCTTTCGTCTTCAACATTATCGGTAACCTTACTTGGAGCTATATTTTTATTCGTCACATGATATGAGTTTTGCTTGGATCATCATTTTATTTTATTAGGATTTTCTTGATTTTATTTAGATTAATGTTTTGCATCTTTTATTTCAATAAAAATGTCAAGTATAGCCTTTACCATGCTTATTTTGCAAGTCTATATATTGCTGTTTTGAAAACAGAAAGTTTTGCTATCATTGTCTGAATTTTTATGGAAATTCATGATGTGATAAAATCTTGAAATTTTAACACAATGAGTAACAATAAATTTTCTACAGTATGATAATTTTTCAGAATTTTTGGAGTTAGGGAAGTATGAGTATAATTGGACTCTTTACAGACTATCCTGTTTAGACAGATTGCTATTATGTTTGCATATGTTTGCTTGTTTAATGATTCTATTTGAGGATAGGAGTATTAAATATGCAGAGGCCTTTAGTATGCAATGTTAAATTATAATTTTAGTGATTTTCTACAGTAGAGAATGATAAGGTTTTGCATTTGATTTATACTAACTTATCTCACGAGTTCTTGTTGAGTTTTGTGTGGATGAAGGTTTTAAGATTTAGGGAAACCGTGATATAAAAGGAATTAAGGAGACACAAA
This sequence comes from Thinopyrum elongatum, assembly GCA_011799875.1. NCBI lineage: Eukaryota > Viridiplantae > Streptophyta > Magnoliopsida > Poales > Poaceae > Thinopyrum > Thinopyrum elongatum. The sequence goes on from CM022298.1 coordinate 606,358,497, forward strand.
AGCTCAAGCTTGGGGATGCCCAAGGCATCCCTAGTTAATATATCATGAAGTCTCAAGCATCTAAGCTTGGGGATGCCCTGGTAGGTATCCCACCTTTCTTCATCAAGAATTATCGGTTAGTATCGGTTGAGCCTAAGTTTTTGCTTCTTCACATGATGTGTGCTATTTTCAGTATGTCATTTTATTTTGTTTTGCTTGCTGTTTTAATAAAATACTTAGATCTGAAATTCTTAGATGGGAGAGAGTCTTCACATAGCTACTTAATTATTTGACTACTCATTGATCTTCACTTATATCTTTTTGGAGTAGTTTGTCAGTTGCTCTAGTGCTTCACTTATATCTTTTTAGAGCACGATGGTGGTTTTATTTTGAAGAAATTGATGAGCTCTCATGCTTCACTTATATTATTTTGAGAGTCTCTAAACAGCATGGTTATTTGCTTAGGTTATGAATTTAGTCCTAATATGATGGGCATCCAAGATGGATATAATAAAAACTTTCATATAAAGAGCGTTGAATACTATGAGAAGTTTGATTCCTTTCATTTGTTTTGAGATATAAAGATGGTGATATTAAAGTCATGCTAGTGAGTAATTGTGGATTGGTAGAAATACTTGTGTTAAAGTTTGTGATTTCCGTAGCATGCACGTATGGTGAACCGTTATGTGATGAAGTCGGAGCATGATTTATTTTTTGATTGTCTTCCTTATGAGTGGCGGTCGGGGACGAGCGATGGTCTTTTCCTACCAATCTATCCCCCTAGGAGCATGCGTGTAGTACTTTGTTTCGATGGCTAATAAATTTTTGCAATAAGTATGTGAGTTCTTTATGACTAATGTTGAGTCCATGGATTATACGCACTCTCACCCTTCCACCATTGCTAGCCTCTCTAGTACCGCGCAACTTTTGCCGGTGCATTAAACCCACCATATACCATTCCTCAAAACAGCCACCATACCTACCTATTATGGAAATTCCATAGCCATTCCGAGATATATTTCCATGCAACTTCGACCGTTCCGTTTTATTATGACATGCACCATCATTGTCATATTGCTTTGCATGATCATGTAGTTGGCATAGTATTTGTGGCAAGGCCACTGTTCATATTTTTTATACATGTCACTCTTGATCATTGCACATGCCGGTACACCGTCGGAGGCATTCATATAGAGTCATATTTTGTTCTAGTATCGAGTTGTAATTCTTGAGTTGTAAGTAAATAAAAGTGTGATGATCATCATAATTAGAGCATTGTCCCATGTGAGGAAAGGATGATGGAGGCTATGATTCCCTCACAAGTTGGGATGAGACTCTGGACTAAAAAAAAAGGGGCCAAAGTTCCCCCAAAAAAGGGCCAAAGAGCCCAAAAAAAAGAGGAAAAAAATGAGAGAAAAAGAGAGAAGGGACAATGTTACTATCCTTTTACCACACTTGTGCTTCAAAGTAGCACCATGTTCTTCATGATAGAGAGTCTCCTATTTTGTCACTTGCATATACTAGTGGGAATTTTTCATTATGGAACTTGGCTTGTATATTCCAATGATGAGCTTCCTCAAATTGCCCTAGGTCTTTGTGAGCAAGCAAGTTGGATGCACACCCACTTAGTTTTTATTTTGAGCTTTCATACACTTATAGCTCTAGTGCATCCGCTGCATGGCAATCCCTGCTCACTTGCATCGATATCAATTGATGGGCATCTCCATAGCTCATTAATTTTCTTAATTGATGTGAGACTTTCTCCTTTTAGTCTTCTCCTCACAACCTCCACCATACTCTATTCCACATATAGTGCTATATCCATGGCTCATGCTCATGTATTGCGTGAAAGTTGAAAAGGCTTGAGAACATTAAAAGTATGGAACAATTGCTTGGCTTGTCATCGGGGTTGTGCATGATGAAATATTTTGTGTGATGAAGATAGAGCATAGCCAGACTATATGATTTTGTAGGGATAACTTTCTTTGGCCCTGATATTTTAAGAAGACATGATTGCTTTATTAGTATGCTTGAAGTATTATTGTTTTTATGTCAATATTAAACTTTTGTTTTGAATCTTATGGATCTGAACATTCATGCCACAATAAAGAAGATTACATTGATAAATATGTTAGGTAGCATTCACACTTCATAAATTCTTTCTTTTATCATTTACCTACTCGAGGACGAGCAGGAATTAAGCTTGGGGATGCTGATACGTCTCCAACGTATCTATAATTTATGAAGTATTCATGCCATGTGCACAACAATTTTATATGGTTTTGGCATGATTTGATTAGAATTAACCAAGACTAACATTGTTTTCAGCACAACTACCATGGTGTCATTTTTTTGTGCAGAAATAAAAGTTCTCGGAATTGGCTGAAAATTTACGGTGATTTTTTATGGACCAAAAGAGACCCCGAAGCACAAGAGCTGGGCCAGGAAGTGGACAAGGAGGCCACAAGCCCTCTAGGCGCACCCACCCCCCTAGGGCACGCCCCTAAGGCTTGTGGGCCCCTCGGGCACCTCCTTGACGTGAGACTGACGCCAAAAATTCCTATAAATATAGAAACCTCCGAAAAGAACCCTAGATCGGAAGTTCCGCCGCCGTAATCCTTTTAGCCATGAAAAACCAATCGGGAGCCCGTTCCGGCACCCTGCCTGAGGGGGAAACCATAACCGGAGGCCATCTTCTTCATCCCGGCGGTCTCCATGACGAGGAGGGAGTAGTTCACCCTCGGGGCTGAGGGTATGTACCAGTAGCTATGTGTTTGATCTCTCTCTCTCTCGTGTTCTTGATTTGGCACGATCTTGATGTACCACGAGCTTTGTTACTATAGTTGAATCATATGGTGTTTCTCCCCCCCTCTACCTTCTTGTCATGAATTGAGTCTTGCTCTTTGAGGTTTTGTTATGTTGGATTGAGTATTGGATTTGAGAACACTTGATGTATGTCTTGTGATGGGATATTTGTGGTGACAATGGGATGTTCTATTGATTCACTTGATGTATGTTTTGGCACTCAACTCGCAGATTCCCGAGGTGACATTGGGGTAATCTATGCATAGGGGTTGATGCAAGTTTTTGTCCTACGTTCTCCGATAGAAACTTTGGAGTGATTCTTTGTTGCACGTTGAGGGATTGTAATATGATCTAATTATGTTATCATTATTGAGAGAATTTGCACTAGTGAAAGTATGAACCCCAGGCCTTGTTTTCAAGCATTGCAATACCGTTTTTGCTCACTTTTGTTACTAGTTACTTCGCTATTTTTATATTTTCATATTACAAAAACCTATATCTACTATCCATATTACACTTGTATCACCATCTCTTCGCCGAACTAGTGCACCTATACAATTTACCATTGTATTGGGTGTGTTGGGGACACAAGAGACTCTTTGTTATTTGGTTGCAGGCTTGTTTGAGAGAGACCATCTTCATCCTACGCCTCCCACGGATTGATAAACCTTAGGTCATCCACTTGAGGGAAATTTGCTACTGTCCTACAAAACTCTGCGCTTGGAGGCCCTACACGAGTCTACAAGAAGAAGGTTGCGTAGTAGACATCAGCGAGCTTCTTCATTCCTGTCAACAAGGATCATGTCTTCTTTGCGTTTTAGGTTGTAGTTTACATTATTAGATATTAGACTACTTGCTACATTGCATTGATAAGTGCTTTGTTGATATTAAGTATTCATTGTATGCACCTGCTAATTATTTATTGTATATACCTAAAAGGGGCCCTTGAAAATTAGAGACCCTGTGCAACCGCACATGTTGCACATGCCCAAGGCCGGCCCTGCAGACCGACAAGGCCTTCCTAGACCGCCCGTAGAAGGCGTACGTGTGGGTGGTGTTCATGCAGTCCTACATCGGTGTCGTGGTCCGACCCGAGGGTGGCTCGCGTGGTACGACTACCCACCACACTCGCCACGCTCTACTACGGGGAGTACATCAACATGGGCCCCAGCGCCGGCATCGGTGACAGGGTGAGGTGGCCGGGCTACTACGTGAATATGAGCCTGGCCGAGGCCAGTAACTTTACCCTGGCACAGTTCATCGAGGGTAACATGTGGCTCCCGGCCACGAGCATCAAATTCACGTCTGGACTGCTCGTGTCTTGATCGATCAGCTGATGACTCTGTCTACCATGAGAGGATCCCGAGGTGCGACGATCCGTTATACAAGTACTATGGATGGAAGAAAGGTTATAATGAGGTTAACTTAATGGCATCCATAGAGTGATGATTTTCTGCCTCTAATGCTACCTCTAAGGAGTATTGGTCTGCCTCTATACACTGCATGCTTTAGTTCATCCGCCTCCATGCTTAGGGTCGCCTCCAGCATTAGAGGCAGCCTCCAAGTGAATAAACAATTGAAAGAAGAGAAGGGAAGAGCAAAGAGACGTGCATGTAAGGGATGAGTGGTAGTAAGCAGGATTTTTTATTTATGGTAAGGCTTAGTGTGGGCTCCATCTTAGAGGCATGTTAAAGTCTTTATACACTACGGAATTTTCATCCATGCTTAAAGTCATCAACATGGGGCCATCTTAAAGGCTGCACTGCCTACACTGCTGGAATCGTACCCTACGCCGAGTGCTAGAAACACTCGGCAAAGGGCCAAAAACCCTCGGCAAAGGATTTGCCAAGAGTTGCACTCGGCAAAGGCCACCCAGCGTACACTTCTCAGGCAAACAAGAATTTGCCGAGAGCCAGAACACGGACACTCGGCAAAGAGTTTGCCAACAGCCAAATAGTGCCTCTCGGCAAAATAAAGTGACTTCATGACCGTTGATTCCGTCAGCTCTTTGCCGAGAGCCACGCTCGGCAAAACTGCCCCAGCCAACTGCCATCTGCTCCCGCTGCATGCCACTTTGCCGAGAGCCGCACTCGATAAAGATCCTTCCCATTACTGTTTCTCCTGCTTTTCCCTCGGATCGCTGCAGAAAAAAGAGATATACAATACACAAACATGCATTTGGAGTCTCAAAGTCTAACAACAAACTCACATAAGCATTATATAAATAGTTAACACAAATTTCATTTGAAATCACAAAGTAGCTCTTTGGTACAAGTGCCTACTTACTAAACAATAAAGTGGTCAATGCATGTCTACATGCGACCACATGATAAAAGCAACTCCACAATTATCATGAACTGAAGGAGAATAATCAAGTTCTTCCATCCACTGAACCCGATAAGCCATTTCTCGCTATCACATCCACTAAACCCACTATTTTAGAATTTCTCTTCTGGTTAAGCACATACTGATTATAATGATACTCTGCCTTCTCTCTGCTATTGAACGAGTCATGGGAGCTGCCTTCGTAGCGAAGCACTTGTTCATTGCATTCAGACCTTGAATCGTAGACACCTGGACACCTACCTCTGTACACCGCATACCACTTCATCTACAAAGAATGAGAAAAAGAGGTCAAGAAGGAATGCAAGGTTAAAATATCACATCATACATAATCCACGTAAGCATTCATCACTCATACAATCAAAAGCATTGCAAGTGGCAATCCAAGTCCATATCAACAGCTACATGACTATATCACTAAATCAACGCCAAACTATCTAGGTGGACTACTCCGAGGTGTAGTCGGTGAAACCAGTGATCGTGGAGTCAGAGCACGTGGGGGCATCACCCACAGTGGAGGACCAAGCGTCGTCGGGATTGTAGGTCAGTGGACTCAATGGCACCGGGTCGTCACAGTCGTTACGTGGTGGGGCCTTCTTCTGCTTAGCTGGCAGATTCTTCTTGGCCAGATCCTCAAAATACTTTATTAGGATCAGCTGCGGGTTCTTATCAATGAGCACTGCCAAGCGGTCCTCGGCGCGCTTGTCTTTGACCATGGAGTCGACCCTAATGAAAGTTGCGTCGTTGGAGGAAGCCATAGCCGCGAAATCAATCGGCGCTAACACCTTTCATCACACAATGAAAAATAGCATAAGAATCAAACACCAAAGATTACTTCTAAGCAAATTAATCATGATGGACTCTCTCTCACAGATATTTTGACTTTCGGTGATGCTCGAGCTGGGTGAGTCCATCGTGCGTGAAAAATGTATATCACAGGACGAACTCGCACAGATCGACCGCCATCGGCAAAAGTCAATTTTCTTTCTCCAAGAACAGCTCTCATCTCTCTCATGTATATATGGTGGACACTCTCTCTGGTGGTGGCATATATGGTGGACACTCTCTCAGGGTATTTCAACTTTCGGTGGTGGTCGAGCTGGGTGAGCCCATCATGTGTTCTCAAGATATAACATGAAGGCCTCACACATGTCACGCCCAATATGCGATCCTATCCGAGAGGAACTCGAATGTCCGACCAAGGATAGAGCCGCATATTGAAGACGCTTTACAAGGTGGATATCATTACATCGTACCATTACATAATAGATAGGGATACATACAAAGGCATACAAATGCCACACCAATACATCAAACGTCATGCAGAAAGCAACATCCGTCTACGGATGAAACACAAATGAAAAACTCAAACGACATCCACCCTGCTAGCCCAGGCTGACATGTGGGACCTGAGAGGGGTGTGAGTATGACAGGTGGGGCTGGTGCGCGTGTGAGGCTGAGTAGTGGGGCACGTGGGTCCCAACTGGCAGTGACTGTGGCGAGGCAAAACAGATTAGAAACAGGGGAGCTGCCGGCCAGCCGACGGGCACAGCGGAGGCCTCGCCGGAGCAGCTCCGGTGACCAAAGCAAGCGGCGGAGTGGCGCTACGAGACCGCCAGGCGATCCTGCACACACGCCTGACACGCACGGCACCGAACGACGACGGGAACGTCACCGGAGACGAGGTGACAGAGACGGCGACGGCGGAGGCGAACGTGGCGCGCAAAGGGCCTAGGCGAGAAGCTGCGTGCACTGAAAGGTACCACGCGGTACGGCGAACATGACGGACACGTGCGGATGGCCTACGGTGGTCGGAGCACTCGCCGACAGCGAGGTCCTCGGCTCCTCCTGCTTTGAAAAGATCATAGAGGAGGAACAGAGGAAGCGCGCCCCCCTACGACAACAATCGGTACCATTCCTCTGAAAACATCTCGCATCTGTCAAATCTGATCGTCACTCGCTCAAGATAAAAACTAGTACATAAAAGCTACTACAAAAAACTATGACAAAAAACTACTAGTACTAGTCACACTACTAGATAAAACTACTACATAACAACTAATGCAAAAAATTATCTACATAGCACACATAGCATCCATGCATACAACATTATAAAAAATTATCTACATAGCATCCATCCATCTATCAATCCATCCATCTATCTATGCATCCATCTATCCATCTATTTATGCATCTATGTATGCATCCAAAAATCCATCCATCTATCAATACATCCACACATGGAGAGGAGGGGAGCTTGATACGTCTCCAACGTATGTATAATTTATGAAGTATTCATGCCATGTTTACAATAATTTTATATGGTTTTGGTATGATTTGATTACCGGACTGACGCTGTTTTTAGCAGAACTACCGTGGTGTTGATTTTTGTGCAGAAATAAAAGTTCTCGGAATGGGCTAAAAATTTACGGTGATTTTTTATGGACAAAAAGAGACCCCCGAAGCTTCGAGGAAAGTCTAGAAGAGCCACGAGGGCACGACAAGCCTAGGGACGCGCCCACCCCCCTAGGGTGCGCCCCTCGAGCTTGTCGCTGCCCCGTGGACCCTCTTGACATGAGACCGATGCCAAAAATTCCTATAAATACCCAAACCCCCAGAAAGAACCCTAGATGAGAAGTTCCGTCGCCGCAAGCCTCTGTATCCACGAAAACCCAATTGGGACCCTGTTCTGGCACCCTACCGGAGGGGGAAATCATCACCGAAGGCCATCTTCATCATCCCGTGGCCACCATGATGAGGAGGGAGTAGTCCACCCTCGGGGCTGAGGGTTTGTACCAGTAGCTATATGTTTTATCTCTCTCTCTCTCTCTCTTGTGTTCTTGATTTGGCACGATCTTGATGTACCACAAGCTTTGTTAATATAGTTGGATCCTATGGTGTTTCTCCCTCTCTATCTTGTTGTGATGATTTGAGTTTTTACCTTTGAGGTTTAAGTTTTATCGGATTGAATACTTTTATGGATTTGAGAACACTTGATGTATTTCTTGCGTATGAATACCCGTGGTGACAATGGGGTATTATATTGATTCACTTGATGTATATTTTGGCCCTCAACTCACGGATTCCCGAGGTGACATTGGGGTAATCTATGCATAGGGGTTGACTCACCTTTTCATCTTTGTATCTCTGGTAGAAATCTCGGGGCACTCTTTGTAGTTCTTTGTGTTGGATTGAATATTATGAATCTGAAATTGTGTGATGCACATCGTATAATTAACCCACAGATACTTTTGGTGACATTGAAGTATCTAGGTGACATTAGGGTTGATTGATGCATGTCATATGGTGTTATTTTAGTATGAACTATAGGGCTGTTTGTGACACTTATAGGAATAGCTCAAAAGATTGATCAGACAAAATAACTTTGAGGTGGTTTCGTACCCTACAAACAATTTCATCTTATGTTCCGAGAGCTGTTCTCGGTAAAGAAGTCAAAACGTGGCCATGCGGTTAACCGCCGCCGGATGTGCCACGTGGCAAAACATTGTCGTGCGGCACTGCGTGGCTCTTAGAAAATAGTGCCTTTATCGAGTGTTGCCTTTTTGTCGAGGTCTGCTCTCGGTAGTATCATGCGTTTGCCGAGATGCTCCTTTTGCCGAGAGTTACTCTCTTGGCGTAGCTTATTTTGACGAATTTCTGTGTTTTGGCTCTCGGCAAAGAGCCTGGCACCCGACGTATATGGAAATTCCAGTAGTGCTATATGCATTACTGATGCTCGACCAGACAGATTAATATTCTCATTCTCTCCGCACTGGGAACGGCGATTAATTGGATACTTACACCAATTTTACACGGAGACCTGCTTCGGTACACCCCGCTTCTAAAACGTACAAAAAGTAAACTTGTCTTTTTCTACTAATTAGGTGTAATTGTACAACAATTGACCGCATCTTTCGAAAAGAGTGAGAATACCCGCAAGGCAGCAACGGCCGTCGGAGGAGGATGAATCGGAGATGATGATGTAGTCTTGCAAGCACCGGACGATGCGGTCCCTCTTGCGCTTGAGCTTGGCCATGCTCGCCGCCTCCCACTCGGACTACTCAGTGCTGAGCCGGAGCTGCTTGGCATTGATCCTTCGGAGCCGCTGGGCGTCCTAAGTGATCGATGGTAAACTCACTGGAGAAGACACTCCTCCTCGACAGGCACAGGCATCACGGGGCGATGGCGGGTGGACTGTGCAGCCACGTTGGAGGCGCCCCCATCTTCCTTGCCCTCTACCTCTCACGGCGGGTGGCGCGTGCCTCCGACTCCGGAGTCCGCATCCGCGCCGCCGGTGGAGCGGGCACTAGAACCCACCGCTGCCCGCGCGGAGCAGTGGCTGGAGCTGGAGGAGGGCGTTAGGCGGGCGGCACCGATTGGGCAACCCTCGCAGACGAGCAAGTGGGGCGGGAAGGGCCGGCTTCGTTGCTGTGGCGACGGGCGACAGGTCGCGTCACACCTGACTCAGAGCTGTCGCCCGTATCGACACACGAGCGGAGTGGCTACCGGTGCTGGACATGGTCGCCGACGCTCGGGATTGGACGGATTGGAGAAAGGTAAGCTTCGAGAAGCGGAGCGGAATGGAGTGAAGTGAGCCTAGGGTTTGCTTCGGAGGGGATTTCGTGGGGTCGGGTGGGCCGGGCAGACGTGGCGGATGCGCCCGGGTCGCCTCATATCTACCCTACATTTGAGCTTGATATGAGGGATGCCGGTCAGCCCGGGCGTTTGTCCGCGGTTTGGGAGCTCCAGCTGGGCCGCTTTTTTTATGACCGGTTAGTGATCGGACGGCCTGCCTGGACAATTTAAGACGTGTTTGAGAGGTCCAGCTGTAGATACTCTAACCAACCAAAAGATGCCACATCACCCCGTGAGTTAATACGGTAGCAAAACTCATCATAGAGTGGGCACCGATAGGAAGTCCTATCCTGTACTGTTCTCCCTGGTTGATGGTATCTTTCGACATTTATATTCCAAAACATGATCTAGTAAAATCCAGACAACACAATGGCGAGCAGAGTCTCAACTCAAATTCTGGCTAATTCCATTCACTCTGTAGCGAGTTTTCCAGTCTGGTGTTTGTCAACGTTGGCTGATCTCTCAGCTAGTATCTTCTTCACCTTGGCATCATCAAGATAGTGCTGGTAGATGTAGGACAAGAACCCCCAGACTGCAACGAGCATTGCCAGCACCTTCACCCCGTCCATCCGGTCGCCGAGGAAGATCACGGCGATGATGGGCGACAGCAGCGGCCCCACAGTGCTGATCACGTTGGTGAAGAGGGACGACACAGCTGTCACGAGCCCCATCAGGCCCATGGTGGTCAGCTGCCACGATATGGCCACCCAGGCCAGCATCATCCCTTATGCCACCCTACCCTTCTTGTACCCGTCCATCTCGCCGTGCAGGGCGCTCCACCCCCCGGTGATGAACAGCCCGGCCACCGACACCATGGTCGCGGCGGCGCTGATCGAAGCTGGCGAGGAGGATCCCTAGGCCGGTGTAGATGGCCGAGATCTTGAGGAGCGACGGCCGCGTCACCACGGTCGTGGTGACATTTGGGCGTTGCTCAAAGTAGAGGAGCAGTGGGATGGCAATCGGCATGCTGCAGGACTGAACTACCATGGCGATCCACAAGCTGCCGCCGCCCTGGTCGTAGTAGATCCTGCCGAGGAGGTTCGCCACGCTATGCCCACCATTGTACGCACTCCGACATCGACGGTGGCGCCGGGGCAGCGGTCGCCGGAGATGTGCCATTGTCAGCTACGGCTTCAGCTTCTTCTGCGCCTCGTGTACCTGCATCGCTGGCCGAATAGTGCGGCAAATGGATTCAGCGGCTTTCAACCACAAGAAATTTCCAGTATCAAGAATTCAAGATGGAGGGCGCGAGAGACATGCGATCTGGAGATGAATTTCACCAGCATCGCCCATATCGATCGATGTCACATGAAGGATCTGTAAAGAGTTCTGTGTATCCTGCAAACCCAAAGTCCTAAAAAGGATACGCAAGACGATAGCAAACCCCCCGGACTCGAGGACGACCGAAACCCTAGCGCCTCGAACCCTCCTTCCCCCTCTCCCCTTCCCCGCCGCCACCCGAGGACTCTGTCGGCCCTACTCTACAGCCTCCCATGAAGGTGGCGGCGAGGCTCTGCTGCCCTGCCCCATTGCAGGGGGCTCCGAAAGCAGGGGCTTCGGCCCCGGGTGGAGATGGCGGCGCATATCTTGCCGGTGGATGGCGTCGCAGGAGATGGCCATTCCTTCCGGCCTTGTGGGCGGCGGTAGGGCGGCGGAGGTCCTCCATGGCTGCGGGATGCTCTGGTGGCTCCATCTGATTTGGATCCTGGCCTCCTCCCCTTGCTTTAGCCCGCCCGGCCAGATCTAGCTATTGGGCATGGTGTTGCGGGAGCTCTGGAATGAGGGAAACCCCTAGTCTACTTCGCGTTGACCTCGACGGTGTCGGCGCCCCTGCGCTGGTCCCCTCCTGAGGGCGCGTCGAGCTTCCAATCTCGTCACCTTGCTTCCTCCCCTGCACTCCTAGGTGAAAGCCTTGGCCTTTTGTGCCGGACGACGGTGGCGTTTCAACGGTGTGTGATACGTCTCCATCGTATCTACTTTTCCAAACTCTTTTGCCCTTGTTTAAGACTCTAATGTGCATGATTTGAATGGAACTAACCCGGACTCACGCTGTTTTCAGCAGAATTACCATGGTGTTATTTTTGTGCAGATATCAAAGTTCTCAGATTGACCTGAAAATTTACGGAGAATTTTTATGGAATATATAAAAAATACTGGCGCAAGAAGTTTCCAGAGGGGGTCCACCCAGAGGCCACAAGCCTGGGGGCGCCCCCCTGGGGCGCGCCTAGAGGGCTTGTGGGCCCCCTGGACCTCCTCCGACCTCAACTCCAACTCTATATAACCCTATTCGGGGAGAAAAAAATCAGGGATAAGTATTCATCCCATTTTACGATATGAGCCACCGCCGCCTCCTGTTCTTCATCGGGAGGGCTGATTTGGAGTCAGTTCGGGGCTCCGGAGAGGGGGATTCGTCGCCATCATCATCACCAACCTTCCTCCATCGCCAATTCCATGATGCTCACCGCCGGGAGTGAGTAATTCCTTCGTAGGCTTGTTGGACGGTGATGGGTTGGATGAGATTTATCATGTAATCGAGTTAGTTTTGTTAGGGTTTGATGCCTAGTATCCACTATGTTATGAGATTGATGTTGCTATGACATTGCTATGCTTAATGCTTGTCACTAGGGCCCGAGTGCCATGATTTCAGATCTGAACCTATTATGTTTTCATGAATATATGTGAGTTCTTGATCCTATCTTGCAAGTTGTAGACACTTATTATGAGTTATGATCCCCATACCCCAAGGTGACAGTAATTGGGATTCTTTCCGGTGATTACCGTAGTTTGAGGAGTTCATGTATTCACTAAGTGCTAATGCTTTGCTCCGGTTCTCTATTAAAAGGAGGACTTAATGTCCCTTAGTTTCCTTATGGACCCCGCTGCCACGGGAGGGTAGGACAAAAGATGTCATGCAAGTTCTTTTCCATAAGCACGTATGACTATATACGGAATACATGCCTACATTACATTGATGAATTGGAGCTAGTTCTGTGTCGCCCTAGGTTATAACTGTTGCATGATGAATTCCATCCGACATAATTATCCATCACTGATCCATTGCCTACGAGCTTTCCACATATTGATCTTTGCTAAGTTACTTTCGTGTTGCTACTGTTACACTAACTACAAAACTGTTACTGCTACTGTTACCACTGTTACTGTTACTTCCATACTACTTTGCTACTAAAAACTTTGCTGCAGATATTAAGTCTTTCAGGTGTGGTTGAATTGACAACTCAACTGCTAATACTCGTGAATATTCTTTTGCTACCCTTGTGTCAAATCAATAAATTTGGGTTGAATACTCTACCCTCGAAAACTGTTGTGATCCCCTATACTTGTGGGTTATTATCAAGACCTTTTTCTGGCGCCGTTGCCGGGGAGCATAGCTCTATTTGCTGAGTCACTTGGGATTTATATCTATTGATCACTATGAAGACTCTGAAAGATCCAAGAACCAAGATCTATCCCTCTACTACGAGGGGAGGTAAGGAACTGCCATCACACTCTGCACTTGATTCACCTTCTGTTTTGAGTAAGCTTGCGACACCTACACCTGCTAGTAATCCTAATATGTCGCAAGTAATTGATGATCTTACTTCTGCTATGAATGATGCTTATGATGATGCTACTACTTTGCTTGATAATACGGTGCCAATGGGTGAATTTCTTGATGAACAACTTGCTAGAGCTAAAGATATTGAGAATGCTGAAACTGATGATATTTCTGAAACTGATGAAATTATTCAAACACCCATTAGACCTAGCACTCCTAGATATGAATTGCCTGTTATACTTGAAGGTTATGTTATGGATGGAGAGGTAGCTAGGGACTTTCTTGCTTGTAAGGATAGAGAGGATCTTGAGAAATTACTGGTCAAGTTGAAAGAAAAATCTTTGAATGCTAGAATGCAATATGATCCTAAGTTTGCGATATCACCTATCTTTGTTACTGATAAGGACTATGAATTCTCTGTCGATCCTGAGTTAATTACTTTGGTTGAATCTGATCCTTTCCATGGTTATGAATCTGAAACTATTGTGGCACATCTTACTAAACTAAATGATATAGCCACCCTATTTGCTCACGAGGAAAAAATTCGCTACTACTATATTCTTAGGTTGTTTCCTTTCTCTTTAAAGGGTGATGCTAAGATATGGTTTAATTCTCTTGCTCCTGGTTGTGTGCGTAGCCCCTAGGATATGATATATTACTTCTCTGAAAAATATTTTCCTGCTCAAAAGAAACAACCTGCCCTTCGGGAAATATTTAACTTTGTGCAAATAGAAGAAGAGAGTGTCCCACAAGCTTGGGGGAGGCTTCTCCAATTACTTAATGCTTTGCTTGATCATGCTCTCAAGAAAAATGAAATACTTGATATCTTTTATAATGGACTAACCGATGCTTCTAGGGACCACCTAGATAGTTGTGCTGGTTGTGTTTTCAGGGAACGAACTGTTGAACAAGCTGAAGAATTATTGAATAATATATTGAGCAGTGATAATGATTGGACTATTCCTGAACCACCTCCTAAGCCAACTCCAAAGAAGAGAGGTATTCTATTTCTCAGTCCTGAAGATATGCAAGAGGCAAAGAAATCCATGAAAGAAAAAGGTATTAAAGCTGAAGATGTTAAGAATTTACCGCCTATTGAAGAAATACATGGTCTTAATACTCCAACACAGGTAGTAGAGGCAAATTCTCTTTATAGATTTGATGAAGGTGATGTTCCTTATACTAAATCTGCTAGTCAATGCTTGGATGAATTTGATAACTTTATTGTTAAACAAGAAAACTTCAATGCATATGTTAGTAGACAATTGAAAAGAAATGCTTATATGGTTGAACACTTGAGTGACTATATGTGTAGAACTTTTAACGAGCTTAAGTTTGTTAGTAAACATGCTTCCATGGTAAAGACTCAAGTAGAACAAGTACTCAAGGCACAAAATGATTTGCTTAATGAGATGAATGATAATGCCGTTAGAGTTATGACTAGAGGAGGTAAAATGACTCAGGAATCTTTGTATCCTGAAGGCCACCCTAAGAGAATTGAGCAAGATTCTCAAAGAATTAATACTAATGCACCTAGTTCATCTAAGAAAAAGAAAGGTGATAGAACCTACTATAGACACACCTGAGAATCCAAATGATATTTCTATTTCAGATGCTGAGACACAATCTGGTGATGAACATGAACCTGGTAATAATGTTAATGATGATGTTCATGTTGATGCTCAACCTAGTAATGATAATGATGTGGAGATAGAACCCGTTGTTGATCTTGATAACCCATAACCTAGGAATAAAAGATATGATAAGAGAGACTTCATTGTTAGGAAACATGGCAAAGAAAGAGAACCGTGGGTTTAGAAACCCATGCGCTTTCCTCCTAAACCATCCAAGAAAAAGGATGATGAAGAATTTGAGCGCTTTGTTGAAATGCTTAGACCTGTCTTTTTGCGCTTACATTTGACTGATATTTTGAAAATGTCTCCTTATGCTAAGTACATGAAAGAAATTGTTACAAATAAAACAAAGATATCGAAGGCTGAAATTTCCACCATGTTTGCTAATTACACATTTAAAGGTGGAATACCAAAGAAACTAGGAGATCCATGAATACCAACTATACCATGCTCCATTAAAAGAAACTATGTTAAAACTGCTTTATGTGATCTTGGAGCCGGTGTTAGTGTCATGTCTTTCTCTTTGTATCGAAGACTCGATTTGAATAAGTTGACACCAACTGAAATCTCCTTGCAAATGGCCAATAAATCAACTGCCATACTCATCGGTGTTTGTGAGGATGTACCTGTCATAGTTGCAAATGTTACTATTTTTACGGACTTTGTTATTCATGATATACCCGAGGACGACAGTATGTCGATCATCCTTGGTAGACCCTTTTTGAATACTGCAGGGGCTGTTATTGATTGCAATAAAGGAAATGCCACTTTTCATGTCAATGGTAATGAGCATACGGTACACTTTCCGAAGAAACAACCTCAAGTGAATAGCATCAACTCTATTGGAGAAATTCCAAAAATTGCTATTGGAGGTTTTAAATTCCCTATTCCTACTGTCAAAAAGAAATATGATATTCCTATTATTAGGGACATGCATATCCCCGTTGAGGTAACCTAGTGTTATTCGAATATTCTCCGGTTTCATGTCACTTGGAAGAAGTTTGTTAATAAGACTTGATCAACCTTATTAACGGATTCCTTTTGATGAGCATGAGATGGACGAATTTAGGAAGCACAACTTTCTGTACCCACTCTTTACTGTCTATTATTTAGATTTAATAAAGTAGAAATGTTATTATTTTTATGTTTTCTAATTTACACGTGCAATAAAAATGATAAGAAAATAAAAGTTCTCCAAATGCCCTGAAAATTTAGTATCATTTTTTCTAGAATATTTAAGAATTTTTGGTACTAAAAACACCTCAGGGAGGTGCACCAGTGGGCCACAAGCCCACAGGGCGTGCCCACCCCCTGGGTGCGCCTACAGGGCTTGTGGGTCCCACGTGGGTCCCCCTCACTTATTCCAGCACCCATTCACTTCGTATTCCTCCAGAAAAAATCACACCATTGCTCAAACCCGTGTTCTTGCTCATCTTGCTGCCATTTTCAATCTCCTTGCTCGGAACTCCGTTTCTGAAACTGTTTCGGGGGATTGTTCTTCGGTATGTGACTCCTCCAATGGTCCAATTAGTTTTTGTTCTAGTGCTTTATTTATTGCAAATTTTTGCTGCTGTGGTGACCTTGTTCTTGAGCTTGCATGTCAAATTTATATGGTCCAAAGTAGTTTTGTTGCATGATATAGCCTCTAGACACTTGTGGGAGTAGTTGCTATCAATCCTGTTGCGTTTGGTTCACTTTTATTTTGAGTCACTAAAAATTTCAGAAATTTTCAGAGGGAAAGGCAACCATGAAGAGGTGGTTAAGAGGATCTTCAAGTCGAAATTCAGGAGAAAATGGGAATGAGGAGACGAAGAAGCCCAAGTACTACCTTCCTCGTGCAGTAGAAGTTCGGCCATGCGAATGGCCAAGTAATGCGTCCTTGAAGGAGGCCGGAATATACGATGATTTTTATTACTTTGCGGAGATTGCCGGTCTTACCTCCTTCCTCTAAGATAAGTGTGAACAATACCTTCTACTCACTAATACCTTCGTGCAAAATTTTCACTTTCATGCTAGGAAGGATCCTCCCATGGTAGAATTTCACTTGTATGATGTGCCTAAGAGAATGACACTCTATGATTTTTGCGATGTTTGCAAAATACCTTATGAGGGCAGCATCAGTGAGCCACGTCCTAGAGATGTGGAGGACTTTATTTCTAAAACTACTATGGGGGAAGAGAGAGGAGTGTCAGAGGCGAGAGTGGCTAGTTTACATTTTCCTGTTTTACGCTATTATTCATTATTTGCCGGGAGATGTTTGATTGGTCGTGGGGAGAGTAGAGGCCTTAGTGCCCCTGACCTTGCCATTTTGTGCCATGCTTTATATTCTGATAGAGCTTTTAGTTTGGGTGCCATGGTTGCTCGACGGTTAAACACAAACCGCTCGAAAGGTCCTGTGTTTGGAGGTATCTATGCCTCCTGCCTTGCTAAGCATTTTGAGATACCCATTAGGCATGATGAGGAGGAGATGTTGTTACCCGTTAAGCATTTAGACTATGCCAGTATGGTAGCACATGATTTTATTGCCAAGGACAATGACAAGCGGCTCATCTATAACTTAGTATTCAGTCAGGGTACTTGTCAGATTATTACTTTGCCTGCACCTTCTTTGTTCGATATTCATTCAGGCAGGTACATTATTATGACTGAGGACATTTATGCATACTGGGAGCGGACGCGATCCCCAGTCCCTGAGCCAGCACTGCCACCTGATCCGTATCAGGAGCCCATTTATCAGTGGGAGCCGCAGGAGCTCGCCAACCAGTGGAACCCTCAGGATCCACCGTAGTACCCAGGAGAGGGTTATTTCAAGCCGTGGCCCTAGACCAACTTAGGCCAAAAGTCTAAGCTTGGGGGAGCACCTATTTCTCACCAACATTACATTCATGTTCACACATTCATTCCAGTTGTCGGTGTTCATACTTTTTCACTTTATCATCCATGTTAGTTTATTTATCTTGCTTTCTTCTTGTGTGTTTGAAAAACTTTGAGAAAATAAAAACATTAGTTCTCGCTTCTTTTTCTTTCTAGTTCTTAGTATTTGTAGTATTAAAAGAAAACCCAAAAATATTTCTTGTTCTTATTTTTCTTGTTGGGAGTTTTCCCGTGTAAATAGTTTTTCTTGTTTTTGTTTTCTTTTCATTATTTGCTTTCTTCAGAAAAAACAAGAACTCCAAAAACATTTCAGTGTGTTTCTTTGAAATTATTTTTCTTTTTCTTTGGGTCATAAGGAGAAGACCACGATGAAAATGTTGAGTGGCTCTCATATGCATTATTGTTGATCTAGCAAAGAGCCCATATTACCTTGTCTTCTCCTTTGAATAAATGTTTGCAGATTCTAGCTTAGTTCAATGCACGTGCACTCTTATTATTATTCACACCGTTCGGTCGTGCAAGTGAAAGGCAATAATGACGATATTTGATGAAATGATTGAGATGGAGAAAAACTGGTACGAACTTGACCTATTTTGTTTTTGTAAATATGATTAGCTCATTGTTCCTGATTCAGCCTATTATGAATGAAACATGTTTGCAATGACAATTAGAGATTATAGTTACTCATGCCATGCTTAATTAGCTAGGAGTGGATAATGGTTTGTCTTGCGTGTCGACATGTAATTTAAAATGGTTGTGATGTAGTATGATAGGATGGTATCCTCCTTTGAATGATTCAAGTGGCTTGACTTGGCACATGTTCACGCATGTAGTTGAATCAAAAACAACATAGCCTCGACGATATTTATGTTCATGGTGATTTATATCCTACTCATACTTGCACTCAATGTTGATTAATCTCAATGCATGTTTATGGCCGCTGTCGCTCTCTAGTTGGTCGCTCCTCAATCTTTTGCTAGTCTTCACTTGTACTAAGCAGGAATACTGCTTGTGCATCCACTTCCTTAAACCCAAAGTTGGTCCATACGAGTCCACCATACCTACCTATATGCGGTATTTACCTGCTGTTCCAAGTAAATTTGCATGTGCCAAACTCTAAACCTTCAAATAATAATCTGTTTGTATGCCTGAATCGCTCATGTAGCGACTGGGGGCTGTCAGTATTTTCCATGCTAGGTGGGTTATTCTTACGATGAGTGTTTATTCACTTGTTATTCACGAGAAAGTGGCTGGTAATCGGGATGCCCAGTTCCATGCTCAAAATCAAATCAAAATATAATAATGAAACAAAACTCCCCCAGGACTGTTGTTGGTATGGACGGCACCCGTGAATTCGGCTAGCCGTGGAGTGTGATTTTTGGTGGAGGGGGAGTAAAAACTTTACCATTCTGTTTGGGAACCGCCTATAATGTGTCTAGCATGGAAGATAGTGAGATCTCTTGGTTGTTATGTTGACAATGAAAGCATACCGCTCAAAATTATATTTATCTATGTTTTAAAAGCTCCGAGCTCTGGCACCTCTGCAAATCCCTGCTTCCCTCTGTGAAGGGCCTATCTATTTACTTTTATTGTTGAGTCATCATCCTCTTATAAAAAGCACCAGTTAGAGAGCACCACTGTCATTTGTATGCTTTGTTATTAATTGATGTTGAGTATGAGTGTGACTGGATCTCTTTTGCCATGAATTATAATGTCTAGTCAGTCCTTGATCTTCAGCGGTGCTCTGCGTTTATGTTTTGCAGTCTCAGAAAGGGCTAGCGAGATACCATTTTGTCATATTATATCATGATTGTTTTGAAAAAAAGTGTTGTCATCCGAGATATCTTATTATTACTCACTAGTTGATTATGCCATTGATATGAGTAAATGTGAGACCTAAATGTTATTGTGAATATGGTTAGTTCATAATCTTTGATGAAAACCTAAACATCAGTTAGACATATTTGCAACAACAAGATCAAACAGAGTTTGTAGAAGTTTTTCTTTGTCACTTTTAGTTTGTCAACTGAATTGCTTGAGGATAAGCAATGGTTTAAGCTTGGGGGAGTTGATACGTCTCCATCGTATATACTTTTCCAAACTCTTTTGCCCTTGTTTGGGACTTTAATTTGCATGATTTGAATAGAACTAACCCGGACTGACGCTGTTTTCAGCAGAATTGCCATGGTGTTATTTTTGTGCAGAAATCAAAGTTCTCGGATTGACCTGAAAATTTACGGAGAATTTTTATGGAATATATAAAAAATACTGGCGCAAGAAGTTTCCACAGGGGGTCCACCCAGAGGCCACAAGCCTGGGGGGCGCCCCCCCTAGGGCGCGCCTAGAGGGCTTGTGGGCCCCCCGGACCTCCTCCGACCTCAACTCCAACTCTATATAACCCTATTTAGGGATAAAAAAATCAGCGAGAAGGATTCATCACGTTTTACGATACAGAGCCGCCGCCGCCTCCTGTTCTTCATCGGGAGGGCTGATCTGGAGTCTGTTTGGTGCTCCGGAGAGGGGGATTCGTCGCCATCATCATCATCAACCTTCCTCCATCGCCAATTCCATGATGCTCACTGCCGGGAGTGAGTAATTCCTTCATAGGCTTTTGGACGGTGATGGGTTGGATGAGATTTATCATGTAATCGAGTTAGTTTGTTAGGGTTTGATCCCTAGTATCCACTATGTTCTCAGATTGATGTTGCTATGACTTTGCTATGCTTAATGCTTGTCACTAGGGCCCGAGTGCCATGATTTCAGATCTGAACCTATTATGTTTTCATGAATATATGTGAGTTCTTGATCCTATCTTGCAAGTTGTAGACACTTATTACGAGTTATGATTCGCATACCCCAAGGTGACAATAATTGGGATTCTTTCCGGAGATTACCGTAGTTTGAGGAGTTCATGTATTCACTAAGTGCTAATGCTTTTCTCCGGTTCTCTATTAAAAGGAGGCCTTAATATCCCTTAGTTTCCTTATGGACCTCGCTGCCACGGGAGGGAAGGACAAAAGATGTCATGCAAGTTCTTTTCCATAAGCACATATGACTATATACGGAATACATGCCTACATTACATTGATGAATTGGAGCTAGTTCTGTGTCGCCCTAGGTTATAACTGTTGCATGATGAATGCCATCCGACATAATTATCCATCACTGATCCATTGCCTACGAGCTTTTCACATATTGATCTTTGCTAAGTTACTTTCGCGTTGCTACTGTTACAATAACTACAAAACTGTTACTGCTACTGTTACCACTGTTACTGTTACTTCCATACTACTTTGTTACTAAAAACTTTGCTGCAGATATTAAGTCTTTCAGGTGTGGTTGAATTGACAACTCAACTGCTAATACTCGTGAATATTCTTTGGCTCACCTTGTGTCGAATCAATAAATTTGGGTTGAATACTCTACCCTCGGAAACTGTTGTGATCCCATATACTTGTGGGTTATCAGCGTGTTCCTCCTTGGAGGCGTCGTCCTAGGGATGGGCAGAGGTTGTGGGTGTGGTGTTTGGTGGATGGCGGTGGTGGTGGTGGTGCGCTGCTCTCTAAGCCGTCGATGATGTGGGAGGCGATTGGCTGGTCCGCAGTCCTTCAACGGTTCTTGTTCGGTACCACCGTGGGCTGTTGGCCGGTGTGGCATCCTCATGTAGTGGCACGGCATGGATGTAGGGGAGACGGCTTTCTCCTCTCCAACATTGGCCCCTTTGGGTCGATGACAGAGCCAGATATCTCTCCATGCGGTTCAGCCCCTCCTGTTCACTTTCGTCGGCGTCTCTGGTTGGCCTCTGCTCTACTGCTATTGCCGCGGTGGGTGCTCCGGCGGTCTAACTATGGTTTCTTAGTGTAGGCGATGGCGTTTGCAGCTTTGCGACGTGTAGCTCCTGGTTTCAAGTGTGATTTGCCTGTGATATTTCAGTTTTTGGTTCATTGGCCTTTGTAATCAGCTCCTTTGTATCCTAGCCGGTTGATGTCTTCATTAATCTGAAGTCGGGCTTCATGCCTTTTCTCTAAAAAAATAGCAATCAGGACAGGGGAATAATCTGATCCTATTGCGCATGGATGCATGTCGTCTTCGTCCTCCCCTTGTTAAAATTGGAGACCACCGTCGATCGAGTACTAAGGCGGACAACAATGGCGCTAGCTAGGGTCTCAATCTGCGGTAAACATTAGCTTGACCTAGCTCAGCACAGCACCATTGCGCAACGCCTCTGCCATGAGTCGGCCCCCTTGGAGAAAACAGAATCCATACGGTGCCAACGTTAAGCACTTAGCCGATGATCATTTGGTGAATCCACACGAGGATCAAAAATATCTCCAGTTTAACATTATATTTAGGGATCCGACAGTTTATCTACCACTACTGCCTGGCCACAAAGCCTTGCGACCGTTTTGCCAGGTTTGTCAACAACCATAACTACAAGTTCGCTACAGTGTAAACCACAGACAATGTAAAAACGCTCTAGGTTTCAGGATTGGCCTGCCAGAAGCTTGTTGAAATCCTGGACACTACAGGGTCTGGGGCAGCATGAAGAAGGACTCACTGGCTGAGCTCGCCACAGCCATCATCGGCCCTACTACGAAAAGACGAAGGAGGATGCCAAGAAAAATCTCGCATCCTAGCACCGGGCCTGGATGCGGAAACTGGATGAAGCTCACCTCAAGTTCTCGACCAAGAACGTGTACACATGCTACGAGATGCATAGGCGGATCATTGACATGAGGGAGTGTCTCCTTCCCGTAATCGAAGAGGGATCGAGCCACCAGCAGAGCAGTGCCGGCAAGTGTCACAAGAAGAAGTAGATGATCTTCAGATGATCGTTTATCCAAGTTAATTATGCATGTAATAGTTTACTTTGGTGTGTGCAAATGTCATGTGTGTACTAGCCACCTATGTAATTGGATGTTTAATTTTGGTATGCAATCATGTCCTTATAAGTATATATGTTGGTGTTCTGTATGCAATCACATCGCACACAGACCATACTAGGGAACACGTCGGTGATGAATTCATCAATCACTGATAATTGTATACTAGCAAGCATTTACCGACAACACACACGGCTTAATAGCAGAAATAGTCTGTGTTATTATCGGTCATCGCACACATTTCTGATTACGGACATGTTTGTCGCGTATCACACACATCTTGTTAAGTTGAACCGTTTCTATTGTGTTGCCTAATCGAAAACAGTTCATCTGAGTGAACTGTATGCTGTATATCGCACACACCTTGATCTGGCTGACTGTTTCTGTTGTGTTGCCTAATCACAAACAATTCATCCAAGTGAACTGTATGCCCGCACACACCTTCATCTGGCTGATCGTTTCTGCTGTTATGCTCATCACAAACAGTTCATTCGAGTGAACTGTATGCCACGTATCACACATGCAACTCTAATCTGAATCATGTTTGATGTTTTCGCCATCGCAAACAGTTCGAATCATTTTTGATAGTTTTCTTACAACACCGTTTGCGATTAATGCATCGCACACAGTTTTGTTGAAGGGTCTCTGATTATAGTGTCACGTTAGCAGCATCTTGCAGTAGTCGGGAGCTTCTTGAGCTTAGAAACCTGCCCACTCCTGGTTACGACTATGAATCAGGCTGTGAAGCCCATGCCAAAGCTATGGAGAGCATCTTTCATGAGCCAGAGCCCAATATGACTGAGATGCTGACTATGATGAAGCCATTGCCAATTGAAGCTGAGTGCCCAACAGAATTTCTTGTCAAAGACCTCGAGTATTTGCCTCGCACAATATTTCATATACTTCGGCATACTCTCTGGCCTATCAAAGGGCACTCTTGTTCAAGCAAGCTGGAAGCATTGAAGACTGTGGTCTACTATGTCGTTAATGGCATAAGATTCAACATGCATCACTTCTTCATATGCCAGTTAGCGGCTTCAGGAATGGATCTCTTTGGCCTCAAATTTTATGCACCCTGGATCAGGCGCCTCATCAAGCTTTGTTCCTCAGTGCGCTGTGAACCCTCTGGGCACAATCATCATATCTTTCTGCCTGAAGTGGATGCTCCTCATGAAATTATTTACCCTTCAAGACTAGTAGACCCAAGCCACTCTACTCATATGGAAGCCATTATCTTCCAAATACTGCTTCTTTTGGTCGTCTTGCTGGTTAGCTTCGCCAACCACGTCAAGCAAACAGAGAAGCCACTGCCAGCACTGTACCGCAAAGGCCTCACAAGCGAGCTAGGACGATGACAAATCGGGAACTTTTGGTTTCACTTAATCAAAAGCAAGACAAGCATCATCTGTGGCTCAAGCGCGAGATGCAGAGCATCATGACTGATGTCAATCGCATCCGCAACCTATCAACCAAGAATGCCTTAGTGGCACATGAAGCTAATCGCCGTGCTTAGAAGAGCTTGACACTATTGTTCTCTGAAGATGATCTTGCTGGCGATGGATTCAAGGAAAGCTTCAAATTTGGCTCCAAGCCTCCATCGTCTGAGAAGTGGCATGCTACTCCTTCCCTTGAAGACTCTCAATATTCATCATCTGCACTGACCGTTCATGCTCGTGTGGTTGATGAAGAAGATGGTGCTACTTCTCCGGCTATAACTTCATTACATCGAGATTTTGCACTAGGATCTACTGCTCCACCCAACTCCAGCATTGACCCAGCTGCAACAACATCTTCGCTGCCTCCAGGGGAAGTTTAGACACCCTATGTCTTCACACCTTTTTGGTCATTCGATGATAAAGGAGGAGAATCATATGGGTTGATAGTCTTCGCGTTATGGGCTGGGCTTGGCTATTTTGTTAAGTTTGCAACTCTCGTTTCTTGAACATTTGACGTTTTGGGCTGTAAACCTAAGTCCTGATGGACGTCTGCTACATTTTCTACTCCTCGTTCTTGCGCGATGGTCATACTCAATCTTATGCGCATTAAGTCATTTTGTAGACGCCCATTTTTCATTGTGCATTACATTATCTTCAAAGTTTTACTTGTATGCATTATGCTTTGACTTCATGAGGAAGAGGGAGATCTCCACAAGCAAAACCTGCCATGTGCATTTCCATTCAAAAGCAAATTACTTATATGCACATCTTCATGGGGAGCCTCTCCAAATACATGAAGCCAAACACCTTGTTCCTTAACTTTCACACACTATTTACCATGTTGAAAACATCAACCAGTTTGTCATCAATCACCAAAAAGGGGGAGATTGTAACTGCATCTAGTGCCACCCTTTGTTGGTTTTTGAGTATTGACGACAAACTTGATTCAGGGACCACTAGTGGAAAAAGTGCTAGCCACAACTTTTGTTAGTGGCGCGCCGACTCCTAACAGTGCCAACACTATTTTTTCCAAATAGTGGTGGCGTCGGACAATTTGGAACGACATTGATACGAGCATACCGCTAGCGTAGAATGTTTCTTGCACGACATAGACATTTTCTGAGTTTTTTTTCTAGTGTGCTTTCGTTTTCTATGGCGTGGCCACTGAGGCCTACGCCAGCAAAAAAACTACCCTTTCCAGTAAAATCAGTGTAAGTCCGATTCACTAATATCTCTTTGTCCCCCTTTTCTTCGTCGCCCCTTCTTCTTCGTCCGCCCTTCTTCTTCTTCATCCACCATTTTCACCCCTTCTTCTTCGTCCCCCCTTCTCGACCAGCGCCGCTGCCGCCACCCAACAACTCCAGCAAGGAGGTGAGATCTCCCCTCTTCCCCTCACGAATTTTCTTCCCCTCCCTGAGCGTCTCCCTTTGATAGATCTGAGCCAAAAAATTTCTTTTGAAAGATGGAGTAGATGATTGGTTCATATATGAATGGATATGATATCTCTTTGATAGATGGATGGATGAATGGATAGTGCAAGTTTTTTTTATATTAGTACTGTGATATTTAGTAGAAATTGATTTATTTCTACAAATTGATATATATAGTAGAAATGGATAGTGCAGAATTGAAATTAGTGTTCCATATGTTATGTGTAGAATGGGAGTTTTGCTTGGTTGTTTCTTTAGAAATGTGCACTGAAGAAATCAGGGCAAGTCCTCATGTTGCAAGTTTTTGTAGCATTGGAAGTTAAAAGTGACCAATAATATTGTTTGTAGCATTGGAAGTTAAAAGTGAACAATAATATTGTTTGTTGCATTGGAAGTTAAAAATGACCAATAACATGTGATTATGTTTCAACAGCCACAAAAGGTACTTGAACTTGGACAGAATACACCATGCATCTTGCTCTTTCCTTTCTCTGTTTATTATCTATATGTTGGTTGTCTTATGAATCATCGTAAGCATATATATGATCTACCTATCTTCAAGTACTCCTTTTAATAGGAATGCTTAATTTTAAAATTCTAATTGATAGATTAGAAAAATTAGGCAGTGGCAATTTGCTGTTGTAGGTCACCAATTTTTTTATTAGCACTAAGGCCCACATGCTATCTAGTTTGCTATAGGTCAACCCTCGACATTGAGATGCTATCTAGTTTGCAAGGCCATTGTGATGCTATCTATATTTTTGTATAACCTACACTTGTTATTATTTTGAAGTTGCAGCCATGAGTAGCTGGAACAGCTACTACCAGTCCTCGTCCAACTTCGCGACCTATGAAGAAGTTGACAAAGGCGAAACAAGCACCAACAAGGTAAGATTACAAAAACATCCATGAGCATTGCAAACACATGCATATATACATATATCATCTAACCATTTATTATTGATGATTTCGAATATTTGACTTGCCAGGCGTATGTATGAGACCCATCTCCAGCACCGGTCCAGTAGCAGCTACCGGTACGTGACGTGGACATGCTCAGCCGTGAGTTTGTCACGTCAAAGGAGAGTGCAGTGAAGGCCCTTAAGGAGTTGAATAACTCCTTGAGGAATGAGAGGGATGAGATCATCAACGAGAACTCTGATTTATACAATAAGAAATTGAAACTCACCGACCAGAAGGACAAACTGGTCACTGAGATCGATTCTCTGAAGAAGGAGATACAGCTCCTGAAGGCCGAGAGGGTGGAACTGAAGACCCTCAAAGTCCATTACAGAAAGGAGGGAGAGAGCAACAGGAACAAGTTGCGTGAGATGAAGATCATTCTTCATCGAGACATGTAATGCGTACATATATGTAGGTAGTTAATTTGGAAATATTGTCGAAGTTTAATTGATCACTTTTGCTTGTAACTAGCTAGCGGATCACTTTTCCTTGTAGCTAGCTAGCTAGTTGATCACTACTGTTTGTGGATTTGAAGTTACCACTAAAAGTTTAAATGGCTGCACATATACTAATAGCTGGGTTAATTTTTGTTATTACCAAAAAATACAAATTGCTGGTGTTGGTGCACAATAAACGGAATAGCTGACACAATATAGCTGGCGTTAGACACATGGCACACCATCAGTACTAAAATACTGCTGACGTGTCTGCCAACGCCACCACTAAATGTTTTCACTTGCGCCATATTGGTGGCGTTGGGCATATACGCCAGCAAGGCTATTTTTAGCACGCCATAGCTAGGCTTTTTTCCACTAGTGGACTAATGTGTTTGTGAGATTCACAGGAGAACCAGGTAGAAGTCCCTATTGATTCGGTTTACGTCGAAGATGACCCCTAAAAATGTATGAAGACATTGAAGATAATGATGGTTCGTGAAGACATTCACTTGAAGACAATGGAGCGCGAAGACATAGACTTTTGGTAATTTCATTTTATTCTTTCCTTGAGTCATAGGAACCACCACACTGTTAATTGGGGTCAAGGTAAACAAAGTCAGAAATGACGTTATGCTCCTAAAATCCCATGTCTTCCAGTGAAGACAATGAGAGGAAACCTCTTTCAGATTTGGTTGAGCCAGCCTTACTTGGAGCCCAAGTAAAGTTACCGCGTGTGTTTGTAATCCAACAGTTGGACACATGTCGGTTGTCCACTGACCCAGGGTCATTTCAGACATATCATGTCGGGTTGCCTCCTGTCTATAAATAGCCCACCCCTCACCATAAGTTGGTGGCTGCTCCGAGTTATTACACGGCTGTTGTTGTTTGAGAGCAACCCGTCTCCGAAGCCTTTGAGAGAGATTCCTTGCGAGGATAAACCCAAAACACCCTGAGCCCAAAATTCATTGAGCATCACTGAAGCCTTTCTGTTTCGCGTGAACCGAAGACTTGTTACACTTGAAGACTATGATCATCCAGTTGGTTAGGCGTCGCATTCTGAGCATCCAAGAGTCATTGTGGATTGCCGGTGAACGAAGTCTGTGAAGGTTTGGAAGTCTACCTTGAAGACTTACCCGAGTGATTGGGAGAGATTTGCGGATCTTAGCTCAAGGGGAATAAGGTGAAGACTAGGTCTTCTGAGTTGAAGCTCAGCCTCCATAACCAGACATATAGTTGTCACAACAACTGGAACTGGTCAAACAAATCTTTTGTCTTCTCCAAGCAACGGGTTCTATTACTTCTCCCCTTTACTTATTATTAGTTTCGTCAAGCCTTTGCATGCTCATTCTGTTCGAAGACATTGTGTGAAGACATGACCTCTAGCTGTAGCTTTGTCTTCACACTATCTTCCTTAACTGGTCTGTACTACCTAGTTGTTTTTCTTTGCATCTCACTTCAAAAGTTATTGTCATGCAAGCATGGGTAGTGTAATTTATCTTCCATTATATAGTGTTTAGGTGTTGTTCTAGTTTCACGTATTCGAAGACATTGCCTTTTCGAAGACTTTCATAAAAATTGCCTATTCACCCCCTCTAGTCAATAACTAGTACTTTCGGAGATCGTGATCTCGCCCTGCCGATAGCAACTCTTTTCTTACGAGCAACATGCATCTTTGGGTAATGGACTCAAGCTACCCACCTAGCTTGCTTCCTGCTTTGGACTAGTGTCCAATACACCGTGCCTCTAATATT
Source organism: Thinopyrum elongatum (assembly GCA_011799875.1). Classification (NCBI taxonomy): domain Eukaryota; kingdom Viridiplantae; phylum Streptophyta; class Magnoliopsida; order Poales; family Poaceae; genus Thinopyrum; species Thinopyrum elongatum. Next base: position 606,387,223 of record CM022298.1, read on the forward strand.
TAACATGTACACGCACACTCAAGCCCCGGCTCCTTTTGGCACCGTCGACTTCATCTTTGGCGACGCCGCCGCCATCTTCCAGAACTGCCACCTCCTGGCCCGCGCCCCGCTCCCGGTCCAAAAGAACTTCGTCACGGCCGAGGGACGCGTCAATGGCTCCAGGATCAGTGGCTTCGTCTTCCAGCTCTGCAACATCTTCGTGCATGAGGACCTCCTACGCACGCAGGCCAACCAGGACGGCAGGCCCGGTCCAACAAATATAGGACCTTACTGCGAATCAAATAAATATCAATATTTATACTAAAATTAATACTTGTTAATTTATGAGTCATTTTTTCAAACTCACAATGATTGCTAATTTTTAAGGTAAATTTATACATTTTTTGTAATTAAAATACAATCTCTCAATAAAATACGCCTTAAAACATGTTTAAATCTATTCAACTTAAATGTGATAATAAGAAATGACAAAAATTCCATGTCTTGTTGGATTAATTTGTGAATCTTGTTTTGGTGTAGCATATATGTATGTGTGTGTCGTTCTTAATAAGTGTGTGGTATACAAATATATCTTCATAATGGACTTTACAATTAGATATTTGCAAATAGAAAAATCTAGAGTACACTAGATGTTTATGAGGAGTCTGCTTCCTAATAATTGGCATATGTTGCTTTATTCTTTTTTTTTCAAATATGTGGAACATATTAGGGTGGGTTCAATAATATGCTGATGATGTGCATATGTACTTGGTACAAAAATAATATTACTCCTTGTAGTACAATTTGTAAAGCGTTCACCAAATAAAGAGACTTGCGATCTAAGTAAAACTGCTTTATAATGTGAACTTGCTATTAAAAATTGGGTCTGCTATTTTGTTTAGATATTCAATGATTTCTATATATTTGATAGGCTTTTGGAGGTAACACTTTTTCACTAATAATGTGGTGATTAATTTGCACACTTAGTGTAGTGTGTGTGCGTGCCTCTTAGCCATTGAGCCCGAGATCGTCATCCTGTTTTCTTGGTATGTGGGTTCGCTCTAACGTAAGGAGTAACAAAACAAGACTGACATTGGCTATGATGACTCACACTTACTAAAGAAGACAACCGGGAGTAGAGAATCAAATCTCAAGCTAGGCAGGAGAAGCTCAAAGCTGCAACCACTTACGACATCCTATAGACAAATGTGTGTGTTGTGTGTGTGTGTGTGTGTGTGTGTGTGTGCGCGCGTGTGTGCGTGCGTGTGTGCACCTTAGTCAGTGCCTAACTACTATAGCTCGTCAAGTGGATGATCAACCTCAGTCCTGCTAATGGTATAGTTAGGAGATTTATTTCAATTTGTTTTCGATATAGGTGTCGAGCTTCTTCATTCCTGTCAACAAGGATCATGTCTTCTTTGCCTTTTAGGTTGTAGTTTACATTATTAGATATTAGACTACTTGCTACATTGCATTGATAAGTGCTTTGTTGATATTAAGTATTCATTGTATGCACCTGCTAAGTATTTATTGTATATACCTAAAAGGGGCCCTAGAAAATTAGAGGCCTTGTGCAACCGCACATGTTGCACATGCCCAAGGCTGGCCCTGCAGACCAACAAGGCCGCCGCCACGCAGACCTTCCTAGACCGCCCGTAGAAGACGTACGTGCGGGTGGTGTTCATGCAGTCCTACATCAGTGTCGTGGTCCGGCCCGAGGGGGGTTCGCGTGGGACGACTACCCACCACACTCACCATGCTCTACTACGGGGAGTACATGAACATGGGCCCCAGCGCCGGCATCGGCGGCAGGGTGAGGTGGCCGGGATATCACGTGAATATGAGCCAGGTCGAGGCCAGTAACTTCACCCTGGCGCAGTTAATCGAGGGTAACATGTGGCTCTCGGCCACGAGCATCAAATTCACGCCTGGACTGCTCGTGTCTTGATCGATCAGCTGATGAGTGTGTCTACCATGAGAGGGTCCCGAGGTGCGATGATCTATTATACAAGCACTATGGATGGAAGAAAGGCTACAATGAGGTTAACTTAAGGGCATCCACAATGTGATGATTTTCCGCCTCTAATGCTACCTCCAAGGAATTCTGGTCTGCCTCTATACACTGCATGATTTAGTTCACCCGCCTCTATGCTTAGGGTTGCCTCCAGCATTAGAGGCAGCCTCCAAGTGAATAAACAATTGAAAGAAGAGAAGGGAAGATCAAAGAGACGTGCATGTAAGGGATGAGAGGTAGTTGATAACCCACAAGTATAGAGGATCGCAACAGTTTTCGAGGGTAGAGTATTCAACCCAAATTTATTGATTCGACACAAGGGGAGCCAAAGAATATCCACGAGTATTAGCAGTTGAGTTGTCAATTCAACCACACCTGAAAGACTTAATATTTGCAGCAAAGTTTTTAGTAGCAAAGTAGTATGGAAGTAATGGTAATGGTGGCAAAGGTAACAGTAGCAGTTTTGTAGCAATTGTAACAGTGGCAACGGCAAAGTAACATAGCAAAGATCAATGTGTGAAAAGATCATATGCATTGGATCAGTGATGGACAATTATTTCGGATGGCATTCATCATGCAACAGTTATAACCTAGGGTGACACAGAACTAGCTCCAATTCATCAACATAATGTAGGCATGTATTCCGTATATAGTCATACGTGCTTATGGAAAAGAACTTGCTTGACATCTTTTGTCCTACCCTCACGTGGCAGCGGGGTCCATAAGGAAACTAAGGGATATTAAGGCCTCCTTTTAATAGAGAACCAAAACAAAGCATTAGCACTTAGTGAATACATGAACTCCTCAAACTACGGTAATCACCGGAAAGAATCCCGATTATTGTCACCTTGGGGTATGCGGATCATAACTCATAATAGGTGTCTACAACTTGCAACATCGGATCAAGAACACATATATATTCATGAAAACATAATAGGTTCAGATCTGAAATCATGGCACTCGGGCCCTAGTGACAAGCATTAAGCATAGCAAAGTCATAGCAACATCAGTCTCAGAACATAGTGGATACTAGGGATAAAACCCTAACAAAACTAACTCGATTACATGATAAATCTCGTCCAACCCATCATCGTCCAGCAAGCCTACAAAGGAATTACTCACTCCTAGCGGTGAGCATCATGAAATTGGCGATGGAGGAAGGTTGGTGATGATGATGGCGACGGATCCCCCTCTCCGAAGCCCCGAATGGACTCCAGATCAGTCCTCCCGATGAAGAACACGAGGCGACGGTGGCTCCGTATCGTAAAACGCGATCAATCCTTCTCTCTGATTTTTTTCTCCCCAAATAGGGTTATATGGAGTTGGAGTTGAGGTTGGAGGAGGTCCAGGGGGCCCACAAGCCATCTGGGCGTGCCCCAGGGGGGCGCGCCCCCGAGGCTTGTGGCCTCTAGGTGGACCCCCTCTGGTTAATTCTTGCGCCAATATTTTTTATTAATTCCAAAAATATTCTCCATAAATTTTCAGGTCAATCCGAGAACTTTTATTTCTGCACAAAAATAACACCATGGCAATTCTGCTGAAAACAGCGTCAGTCCGGGTTAGTTCCATTCAAATCATGCAAATTAGAGTCCAAAACAAGGGCAAAAGAGTTTGAAAAAGTAGATACGACAGAGACGTATCAACTCCCCAAAGCTTAACCCATTGCTTGTCCTCAAGCAATTCAGTTGACAAACTGAAAGTGACAAGGAAAAACTTTTACAAAGTCTGTTTGATCTTGTTGTTGTAAATATTTCTAACTGATGTTCAGGTTTTCAGCAAAGATTATGAACTAACCATATTCACAATAACATTTAGGTCTCATCTCTACCTAATATTAAAGGGAGGATTGTTTCTCCACTTTTTTTGGTCCACGTCAATGATTTTCGTACGTCGGTCCACTTTTTCGTATGTCATCCCCGTTTTTCTTTTCGTTGCACCTAAAAAAAGAAAATCGTGTTTCAGAAAAAAATTGCTTTACATGGGAATCGAACCTCGCCCATGTAGAACAATACAATACCCACCAACCAGCTCACCTAGCAGGGCTTTGTTTGTCAAAGAGAAGAACTGCTGGCTTTTATTTGGTTCATGTACGACAGTATGAGTTTTTCAATAAAAAATAACTTGGAAGCCAGACGGACCACGAGCGCTCACTCATCCTCTTCCTCCCCAGCACCTCCCGATCCGTCTAATCACTCCACCGCCCGCCGCTCTCCAGCGCTATGTCTGTTTTGGATCGAATCCACGTACGAGAACTACTCCAAAATACAGAGCCATGGGAGTCCCGATCCGGATTCCACAGAGAATTCACCGCTATAAAAAGAAAGACTCAACTGCAAATCAAGGTAAATTACTTCGCCGAAAGTTGGCCCAAAGTCACCTCTCCCGAATTTGCCGGAAAACAAGACATCGTCCGATAGAATCTGCCCAATGTCGCCTCCCCCTACTTCGCTAGAAGACTGCTCAATGTCGCCTCCTCAAACTTTGACGGAAAACAAGTCGCCGACAGTGCTCCACAGTTCGCCGGAATTTCGTGGTCTTTGGTTCTCTAGCAACTGGCAGTTTATTGAAATCAGCGCTGCTGTTGAGATAGTCGTTGCTGAAAGTAACCAGGAGTCCATTGGTGGCAAATTGATTTTTCTTGCAATGGTTGCTAAATTTTCTTCTACCAAGCGTGGATCTACTCCTGTAGTAGCTATCTTCAATTTGCAACTGAGTTTACTTATGGTTATAGGATTTGTAGTAAAAGTTCCGCTGTCTATTTGTCTACATAGATACAATGGAAAAAAATGGAGGAAAAATCTTAAGGCATGTGGCGATCCACCGATTTGTGTTCTATTCCATTCTCGCTGGCAAGTTCCGTTGGGAGAGTTGATTAAATCGATCTAGCAAGCTCAGGTCCACATATACATGAGCTTATGGCTGGCATGGAAATTAATTAATCAGCGGCATCCATGCCTGGATTTGGGTCCACATTGGAATGTTTATCTCTGATTTTTGTGGTCGGTAGCTGAACAATGCATCTCCTCCTGTCGTCATGCTGCCCTCTGCTCTTTGTCGTCTTATCTCTTATTTTTGTTGTGCTGCATGTGCAGGTGTTTGAGGCAGGAAGGGTGATTAGAATCGACAAGGAGCAGCAAGAACCAGCAACCATTGCTACTTATAGGGATGCCTCTCTCTCTCATACATGAATTTGCAACTGCCGAAGTATTAACAATTCATACATGTTATTCCAAATTAGGTGCGCCCTTTCCAGGAGCTTTTGACCACAACCAGTTTGATGTTATGCGTACGAGGGATTGAAATACATTTTAGTTTTCTGGTCATAACTCTTGTTGTACAAGGATGCTTAGCTCGTGGACCCAGTGGAGGTCGCCCGCATCCCAGATCATCTCATTGGCGGCCCAAGCTTATGCTTTTGTTTACGCCTATACGACAGCACCCAAGGGAGCTGATTATGGCGCTGGAATTTGATAGTCTCTCTTTTCCAGACTTACTCTCTTGTGATCATTCACCATCTTGGTTGTACAAGATCAATTTGTTCCTGTGCGTGATAATGCATGCTTACTTTATTTGTTAACACACTTCATGTTGTCTTTATAAACCAAGAGTCTTGTGTGTATGTTGTATGACAACACTGTATTAGTGTCTCGATCTAATTCATTTAACCACACATACCATCCATGGATTGGAGAGAGAGTGAGAGGCCCAAGATAATCCACTTGATATTACAGGTATATAATGATGCAATTCACACCATGAACAAGATTAAGAAGATTGCCTGCAAGGTATTGAAATGATTTTAATTTCAAGCTCTTACTTTTTCTTGGTTGCCAGTCTGTAGTAGATGATAAATATTGGTGCTCGCTTCCTCTGCTATAATCTGCTTTTTACAGAAAATTTATAGCTGGCTTCATTGAACAGATCTTGCACGGTTTAGTGTTTATCGTATAGTTAGTTGGGTATGTCTTTGAGAAACAGTAGGCACTCTTACTAGATGTATTTAATTTTTGTGTTTTTGATAACATAGATAGTCATGGCATTTTCTTCCGGACTGCTGTTGTTTTCACAATAATAAGTTTGATAACATTCATAGCCATGGCATTCTTACTATGATGCAGGAAGGCTCAGCTAGCTAGGTGTAGCTAATACAATAAGTTTGCTTTTCACTTCAGTATTCAGAGGAACTCAACATTTGTTTTATAGTTTAAACCAGTTACTGATCTATTCCAAAATGATATTGTCTCGTGGTACTATGTTATCAAAATATAATCTTCACCATGGCTGACGGTAAATTTGGTTCAGGGTATTAGTTTGTTTCATCCACCAAGACAAACAACAGGTGGCATATGGCGATGGGCTTCTTCAGCTGTTTACATGGCAGTTCTCTTCTCGAATCCCCTCTCTTCTCAAATTTGTGATATTGTCAGGTAATCATGCTAATTGAGAAAGAAATGGTATCTAGGACTATGTACTGTACTAATATTAAGAAAAATGTATGTTTTATCTCTTTCAGGTCCGTGCTAGCTATTTATTTGTACAGACTAAATTTCTATTTTGTAGGATCAATTTTTTTTGTCTTCCGTGGGTTACAAACCAAAGCGTGCTTGCTTATACTCTCGTGCTCCGGTTAAAGATGCACATCTACAATGTACTAAGATGAGTAACCATCAGTTAGTGAATCCATTCTCTTGTGAATACTACTGTATCTATCTCATCTCTTCTGTTGAGTGAGCACTTGGGACCAGACATGCAAGAACAAAAAGTACAAGAAGTGTACAAATGAAGTCACGACGAGCTGAACAGAGCAAGCTGGCGATCAGATGATTTTGGGTCCGTGCTAGCTATTTCTGATTTTGAAGCTATTCCTTCACGACACATGATTAAACTACATTACAAATTGAAAAAATGTGCAATGTGAAAGTTGGTACTAAAGCGGATTTCTCTTTTTGATCTGCAAACAAATTTCAGTTATAATATGTGCCATTCATGTGGAAATACAAACTAGGACATGCAAGATTTGTTTCTCCCGTTGCAACGCACGAGCCCTTTTGCTAGTACTTACTCATATCAATGGCATAATCAACTAGCGAGCAATAATAAGATATCTCGGATGACAACACTTATTCAAACTAATCATGATATAATATGACAAAATGGTATCTCGCTAGCCCTTTCTGAGACCGCAAAACATAAATGCAGAGCACCCCTAAAGATCAAGGACTGACTGGACATTGTAATTCATGGCAAAAGAGATCCAGTCACAGTCATACTCAACATCAATTAATAACAACGCATATAAATAACAGTGGTGCTCTCTAACTGGTGCTTTTATAAGAGGATGATGACTCAACAATAAAAGTAAATAGATAGGCCCTTCGTAGAGGGAAGCAGGGATTTGCAGAGGTGCCAGAGTTCGAAGCTTTTAAAATAGAGATGAATATAATTTTGAGCGGTATGCTTTTATTGTCAACATAACAACCAAGAGATCTCACTATCTTCCCTGCTAGATACGTTATAGGCAGTTCCCAAACAGAATGGTAAAGTTTTTACTCCCCCTCCACCAACAATCACACTCCACGACTAGCCAAATTCACGGGTGCCGTCCATACCAACAACAGTCCTTGGGGAGTTTTGTTTTATGATAATATTTTGATTTGATTTCGAGCATAGAACTGGGCATCCCGATTACCAGCCACTTTCTCCTGAATGATAAGTGAATAAACACTCATTGTGAGACTAACCCACCTAGCATGGAAGATACTGACAGGCCCCAGTCGCTAGATGAGCGATTCGGGCATACAAAACTGATTATTATTTGAAGGTTTAGAGTTTGGCACATGCAAATTTACTTGAAACGGCAGGTAAATACCGCATATAGGTAGGTATGGTGGACTCATATGGATCAACTTTGGGTTTAAGGAAGTGGATGCACAAGCAATATTCCCGCTTCGTACAAGTGAAGGCTAGCAAAAGATGGAGGAGCGACCAACTAGAGAGCGACAACAGTCATAAACATGCATTGAGATTAACCAACATTGAATGCAAGCATGAGTAGGATATAAATCACCATGAACATAAATATCGTCGAGGCTATGTTGTTTCTGTTGCAACTACATGCGTGAGCATGTGCCAAGGCAAGCCACTTAAATCATTCAAAGGAGGATACCATCCTATCATACTACATCATAACCATTTTAAAATGCATGTTGGCACTCAAGACAAACCATTATAAATTCCTAGCTAATTAAGTATGGCATGAGTAACTATAATCTCTAATTGTCATTGTAAACATGTTTCATTCATAATGAGCTGAATCAAGAACGAGGAGCTAATCATATTTACAAAAACAAAATAGGTCGAGTTCATACCAGCTTTTCTCCATCTCAATCATTTCATCATATATCGTCATTATTGCCTTTCACTTGCACGACCAAACGATGTGAATAATAATAAGAGTGCACGTGCATTGGACTAACCTAGAATCTATAACATTTATTCAAAGGAGAAGACAAGGTAATATGGGCTCTTTGTTAGATCAACAATAATGCATATGAGAGCCACTCAACATTTTTATCGTGGTCTTCTCCTTACAACCCAAAGAAAAGAAAAGAATTTCAAAGAAACACACTGAAATATTTTTGGAGTTTTTGTTTTTCTAAAAGAAAGCAAAAACAAGAACGAGAAAAACTATTTACACGGGAAAGCTCCCAACAAACAAAAGAAGAACGAGAAATCTTTTTGGGTTTTCTTTTAATACTAGTACTAAATTAAACTAGAAAGAAAAACTAAAAAGAAGCTAGAATTATTTTTTTGGATTTTCTCTAAGTTTTTCAAACACACAAGAAGAAAGCAAGAAAAATAAACTAACATGGATAATGGAATGAAAAAGTATGAACATCGACTACTGGAATGAGCGTGTGAACATGAATGTAATGTCGGTGAGAAATACGTACTCCCCCAAGCTTAGGCTTTTGGCCTAAGTTGGTCTAAGGCCATGGCTCGAAATAATCCTCTCCTCGATACCCCGGAGGGTCCGAGGGGTTCCACTGGTTGGCGAGCTCCTGTGGCTCCCACTGATAAACAAGCTCTAGGTACGGATCGGGTGATAGTGCTGGCTCCGGAACTAGGGATCGCGTCCGTTCCCAGTATGCATAGATGTCATCGGGCATAATAATGTACCTGCCCGAATGAATATTGAACAAAGAGGGTGCAGGCAAAGTAATAATCTGACAAGTACCCTGACTGAAGACTAGGTTATAGATGAGCCGCTTGTCATTATATTTCTTAATAAAATCATGTGCTACCATACTAGCATAGTTCAAATATTTAGTGGGTAACAACATCTCCTCTTCCTCATCATGCCTAATGGGTATCTCAAAAATGTTTAGCAAGGCGAGAGGCATAGATACCTACAAATATAGGACACTTCCAGCGGTTTGTGTTTAACCGTCGAGCAACTATGGCGCCCAAACTAAAAGTTCTATCAGAATATAAGGCATGGCGCAAAATAGCAAGGTCAGGGGCACTAAGGCCTCCACTATCCCCACGACCAATCAAACATCTCCCAGCAAATAGTGAATAATAGCGTAAAACTAGAAAATGTAAACTAGCCACTCTCGCTTCCGACACCCCTCTATCTTCCCTCACAGTAGTTTCAGCAATAAAGTCCTCCATGTCTCTAGGACGTGGTTCACTAACGCTGCCCTCATAAGGTAATTTGCAAATATCGCAAAAATCGTAAAGTGTCATTCGCTTAGGCACATCATACAAGTGAAATTCTACCATGGGAGGATCCTTCCTAGAATGAAAGTGAAAATTTTGCACGAAGGTATTAGTGAGTAGGAGGTATTGGTCACACTTATCTTGCAGGAAGTTGGTGATGCCAGCATTCTCCGCCAAAAAATAGAAATCATCATAAATTCTGGCCGCCCTCAAGAATGTATCACTTGGCCATTCACATGGTCGAACCTCCGTGGTGCGAGGAAGGTTGTACTTGGGCTTCTTCTTCTCCTCATTCTCATTTCCATCCGAATTCCAGCTTGAAGATCCCCTTAACCACTTCTTCATGGTTTCCTTTTTCTCTGAAAATTTCTGAAATTTTTAGTGACTCAAAATAAAAGTGAACCAAACTCAACAAGATTGATGGCAACTACTCCCACAAGTGTCTAGAGATTATATCATGCAACAAAACTACTTTGAACCATATAAATTTGACGTGCAAGCTCAAGAACATGGTCTCCATAGCAGCAAAAATTTGTAATATATAAAGCACTAGAGCAAAAACTAATTGGACCATTGGAGGAGTCACATACCAAAGAACAAAACCCCAAAACAGTTTCGAAAATGGAGTTCCGAACAAGGAGATCGAAAATGGCAGCAAAATGAGCTAGAACATGGGTTTGATCAATGGTGGGATTTTTTCTGGAGGAAGACAAAGTGGATGGGTGCCTAAAATTCTCAAATATTCTGGAAAAAAATCATACTAAATTTTCAGCGCATTTGGAGAACTTTTATTTTTTTGGTCATTTTTTATTGCATGGATAATTCAGAAAATAGAAAATAATAGCATTTCTACTTTATTTAATCTAAATAACAGAGAGTAAAATTTGGGTACAGAAGGTTGTGCCTCCTAAATTCATCCATCACATGCCCGTCAAAAGGAATCCATTAATAAGGTTGATCAAGTCTTATTAACAAACTTCTTCCGAATGACATGAAACCGGAGAATTTTTGAATAACACTAGGTTACCTCAATGGGGATATGCATGTCCCCCACAATAAGAATATCAAATTTCTTTTTGACAGTAGGAATAGGGAATTTAAAACCTCCAATAGCAATTGTTGGAATTTCTCCAATAGAGTTGATACTATTCACTTGAGGTTGTTTCTTCGGAAAGTGTATCGTATGCTCATTACCATTGACATGAAAAGTGGCATTGCCCTTGTTGCAATCAATAACAGCCCCTGCAGTATTCAAAAAGGGACTACCAAGGATGATCAACATACTGTCGTCCTCGGGTATCAAGAATAACAAAGTCCGTTAGGATAGTAACATTTGCAACTACGACAGGCACATCCTCACAAATACCGATGGGTATAGCATTTGATTTATCAGCAATTTGCAAAGAGATTTCAGTTGGTGTCAACTTATTCAAATCAAGTCTACGGTATAAAGAGAAAGGCATAACACTAACATCGGCTCCAAGATCACATAAAGCAGTTTTAACATAATTTATTTTAATGGAGCATGGTATAGTTGGTATTCCTGGATCTCCTAGTTTCTTTGGTATTCCAGCCTTAAATGTATAATTAGCAAGCATGGTGGAAATTTTAGCTTCCGGTATCTTTCTTTTATTAGTAACAATATCTGTCATATACTTAGCATAAGGAGACATTTTCAGAATATCAGTCAAACGCAAGCGCAAAAAGATAGGTTTAAGTATTTCAACAAAGCGATCAAAGTCCTCATCATCCTTTTATTGGATGGTTTAGGAGGAAAGGGCATGGGTTTCTGAACCCATGGTTCTCTTTCTTTGCCATGTTTCCTAGCAATGAAGTCTCTCTTATCATACCTTTTGTTCTTAGGTTTTGGGTTATCAAGATCAACAGCAGGTTCTATCTCCACATCATTATCATTACTAGGTTGAGCAGCAACATGAACACCATCATTAACATTATCACTAGGTTCATGTTCATCACCAGATTGTGTTTCGGCATCAGAAATAGAAATATCATTTGGATTCTCAGGTGTGTCTATAACAGGTTCACTAGAAACATGCAAAGTCCTATCAGTTTTCTTTTTCTTTCTATTACTAGAAGGACTAAGTGCATCAGTATTAATTCTCTGAGAATCTTGCTAAATTCTCTTAGGATGGCCCTCAGGATACAAAGGTTCCTGAGTCATTTTACCACCTCTAGTCATAACTCTAACATCATTATCATTGCTCTTATTATTCATCTCATTAAACACATCATTTTGTGCCTTGAGTACTTGTTCTACTTGAGTTTTTACCATGGAAGCATGTTTACTAATAATCTTGAGATCATTGACAGTTCTACACATATAGTCACCCAAGTAGTCAAGCATATAAGCATTACATTTCAATTGTCTACTGACATATGCATTGAAGTTTTCTTGTTTAACAATAAAGTTATCAAATTCATCCAAGCATTGACTAGCAGACTTATTATAAGGAATATCACCTTCATCAAATCTATAAAGAGAATTTACCTCTACTACCTGTTTCGGAGTATTAAGACCATGTATTTCTTCAATAGGTGGTAAATTCTTAACGTCTTTAGCTTTAATAACTTTTTCTTTCATAGATTTCTTTGCCTCTTGCATATCTTCAGGACTGAGAAATAGAACACCTCTCTTCTTCGGAGGTGGTTCGGGAAGAGTCCAATCATTATCATTGCTCAACATATTATTCAAACTTCAGCTTGTTCAACAAATCGTTCCCTGAAAACACAACCAGCACAACTATCTAGGTGGTCCCTAGAAGCATCGGTTAGTCTATTATTAAAGATATCAAGTATTTCATTTTTCTTGAGAGGATGATCATGCAAAGCATTAATTAATTGGAGAAGCCTCCCCCAAGCTTGTGGGAGACTCTCTTCTTCAATTTGCACAAAGTTAAATATTTCCTGTAAGGCAGCTTGTTTATTATGAGCAGAAAAATATTTTTCAGAGAAGTAATATATCATATCCTGGGGACTACGCACACAACCAGGAGCAAGAGAATTAAACCATAACTTAGCATCACCCTTTAATGAGAAAAGAAACAACTTAAGAATATAGTAGTAGCGAATTTTTTCCTCATGAGCAAATAGGGTGGCTATATCATTCAATTTAGTAAGATGTGCCACAACAGTTTCAGATTCATAACCATGGAAAGGATCAGATTCAACCAGAGTGATTAACTCAGGATCGACAGAGAATTCATAATCCTTATCAGTAACAAAGATAGGTGAAGTAGCAAACTTAGGATCATATTGCATTCTAGCATTCAAAGATTTTTCTTTCCACTTGCATAGTAATTTCTTAAGATCATCTCTATCCTTACAAGCAAGAAAGTCCCTAGCTACCTCTCCATCTATAACATAACCCTCAGATATAAAAGGCAATTCATATCTAGGAGAACTAGGTCTAGCAGGTGTTTCAAAGTGTTCAGTTTCAATGATTCATTAGTTTTAGCATTCTCAATATCTTTAGCTCTAGCAAGTTGTTCATCAAGAAATTCACCCAGTGGCACAGTATTATCAAGCAGAGTAGCAGTATCATCATAAGCATCATGCATAGCAGAAGTAGCATCATCAATTACTTGCGACATATCAGAATTAATAGCAGGTGTAGGTGTCGCAAGCTTACTCAAAACACAAGGTGAATCAAGTGCAGAGCTAGATGGCAGTTCCTTTCCTCCCCGCGTAGTAGAGGGAAAAATCTTGGTTCTGGTATCTTTCAAATTCTTCATAGTGATCAACAGATATAAATCCCAAGTGACTCAGAGAATAGAGCTATGCTCCCCAGCAACGGTGCCAAAAAAAGGTCTTGATAACCCACAACTATAGGGGATCACAACAGTTTTTGAGGGTAGAGTATTCAACCCAAATTTATTGATTTGACACAAGGGGAGCCAAAGAATATCCACGAGTATTAGCAGTTGAGTTGTCAATTCAACCAAACCCGAAAGACTTAATATCTGTAGCAAAGCTTTTAGTAGCAAAGTGTATGGAAGTAACGGTAACGGTGGCAAAAGTAACAGTAGCAGTTTTGTAGCAATTGTAACAATGGCAACGGCAAAGTAACTTAGCAAAGATCAATGTATGAAAAGCTCGTAGGCATTGGATCAATGATGGATAATTATGTCGGATGGAATTCATCATGCAATAGTTATAACCTAGGGTGACACAGAACTAGCTCCAACTCATCAACATAATGTAGGCATGTATTCCGTATATGGTCATACGTGCTTATGGAAAAGAACTTGCATGACATCTTTTGTCCTACCCTCCCGTGGCAGCGGGGTCCATAAGGAAAGTAAGGGATATTAAGGCCTCCTTTTAATAGAGAACCGAAACAAAGCATTAGCACTTAGTGAATACATGAACTCCTCAAACTACGGTAATCACCGGAAAGAATCCCAATTATTGTCACCTTGGGGTATGCGGATCATAACTCGTAATAGGTGTCTACAACTTGCAAGATCGGATCAAGAACACATATATATTCATGAAAACATAATAGGTTCAGATCTGAAATAATGGCACTCGGGCCCTAGTGACAAGCATTAAGCATAGCAAAGTCATAGCAACATCAATCTCAGAACATAGTGGATACTAGGGATCAAACCCTAACAAAACTAACTCGATTACATGATAAATCTCATCCAACCCATCACCGTCCAGCAAGCCTACGAAGGAATTACTCACTCACGGCAGTGAGCATCATGAAATTGGCGATGGAGGAAGGTTGGTGATGATGATGGCGATGGATCCCCCTCTCCGGAGCCTCGAACGGACTCCAGATCAACCCTCCCGATGTAGAGCAGGAGGCGGCGGTGGCTTCGTATCGTAAAACGCAATGAATCCTTCTCTCTGATTTTTTTCTCCCCGAATAGGGTTATATGGAGTTGGAGTTGAGGTTGGAGGAGGTCCAGGGGCCCACAAGCCCTCTAGGCGCACCCTAGGGGGGGCGCCCCCAGGCTTGTGGCCTCTGGGTGGACCCCCTCTGGTTAATTCTTGCGCCAGTATTTTTTATTAATTCCAAAAATATTCTCCATAAATTTTTAGGTCAATCCGAGAAATTTTATTTCTGCACAAAAATAACACCACGGCAATTCTGCTGAAAACAACGTCAGTTCGGGTTAGTTCCATTCAAATCATACAAATTAGAGTCCAAAACAAGGGCAAAAGAGTTTGGAAAAGTAGATACAACGGAGACGTATCAGTAGTAAGCTGGATTTTGTATTTGTGGTAAGGCTTAATGTGGGCTCCATCTTAGAGGTACGTTAAAGTCTTTATACACTGCGGAATTTTCATCCATGCTTAGAGTCATCAACATGGGGACATCTTAAAGGCTGCACTGCTTACACTGCTGGAATCGTACCCTACGCCGAGTGCCAGAGACGCTCGGTAAAGGGCCAAAAACACTTGGCAAAGGCTTTGCCTAAAGTTGCACTCGACAGAGGCCACCCGGCGTACACTTCTCAGGCAAACAGGAATTTGCCGAGAGCCAGAACACGGACACTCGGCAAAGAGTTTGCCGAGAGCCAAATAGTTCCTCTCGGCAAAATAAAGTGACTTCACGACCATTGATTCCGTTAGCTCTTTGCCGAGAGGCACGCTCGGCAAAACTGCCCCAGCCAACTGCCATCTGCTCCCAGCGCATGCCACTTTGCCGAGAGTGTAAGTGCATCTAGTGCCCCTTAGTGATTTTGGTGTATTGAATACTTATAGGTTAAGGGACTAATGTGTTTGTGAGTGTACACAGGTTCTATAAGTCTCTGAGGAGTTTGATATTTCTGAAGAAAGTCCACCCCTAAAAATGAATGTCTTCATTTGAAGACTTTGGTTTTCTTGAAGACTTTGAAAATGAGGAAATTGGTGTGACCTTGAAGACATTGATATTGATGCAAGGATTGTGAAGCATGCAGACTTTTGTTTTCGTAGTTTCATTTTCTCTTTCTTGAGTCATAGGAAACACCATACTGTTAAAGGGGCTCGAGGTAAAACTAATGAAACATTTCCATGTGATGCTCACCTCAAATCCTACACCTATCCAATCCTTCGAGTGAAGCCTTTGGAAATCTCATACAGTTCAGTCAATTTCTTCAGTGAGAGAGACGGAGATCTTCTCCTCTCTGAGGAATTTTTTCTGACTAAGGAGTTCGGAATTTGCCAGTGCGGATTGCCTACAAGTGAGGAACATGATAGGCCTGAGGAATTTGAGAGCTCAAATTTCCGACCGTTGATGTGCTACGTGCCAGCTGTCCCAAATATCTTATCCACCTAACGGTCATATCATTGAAGGGCATTTATGTCTTATCATGTCGGGCTACTCCCCGACTATAAATAGCCGCCCCCTACAACCAATAGTTGGTTGGCTGCTCCGAGAGAAACTGACACTTGTCATTTATAGCATCCCATCCTCCGAGGAATTTGAGAGAAAATCATCAGTGAGGAAAAACCCTAAACCCAAACACCTACAACCCAAAGTGATTGAGCATCACTGAAGAGATTGTTCCTGTGTGGAACCAATGCTTGTTACCTTTGAAGACTGTGCATCTTCCAGACGGTTAGGCGTCATGGTCTAGAGCATTCAAGAGGAATTGTGGATCACCGGGTGACCTAGTCTGTGAAGGTTTGGAAGTCACCTGAACACTTACCACGAGTGATTGGGCGAGGTCTGTGTGACCTTAGCGCAAGGAGAATACAGTAAGGACTGTGTGTCCTGGGACTGTGTGTCCTTTGGTTGAAATACCAAGCTACTCCAACCAGACGTACAACTGTCACAGCTGTTAGAACTGGTCTACCAAATCATTGTCTTCACCGAGCTACTGGTTCTATTTCCTCAACCCTTTTGTTTCCTCGCTCATGTGTTGATGAAATTGATCGTTACTGTTTGAAGACTTTGGCTGAAGACTTTCTCAATTTCCTCAATCATATTTCTTCAGTCATCTTGTCTTCTGCCTGCTTATCTTGTTTACATGCTACCTGTGCTCTGTGTATGTTTCATTTCATCATGATAACTATGCTACTATCTTGTTATGCATGCACCTGAGTACTTATTCCACTGCTTGTAGTTCGTCACTTAGCAATTCCTCAAGTAGTATTTCCTCAGTGACAAATTTGTAAAAATCGCCTATTCACCCCCCCTCTAGTCGATATAACACACTTTCAATTGGTATCAGAGCAAGGTTCTCCCTTGTTCTGTGTGATTTTGGTTTAACCACCTGGAGTTTTAGTTATGTCGACTGCAGGCATGATCAAGGTCTCGGTTGGGTGTCCTACCTTCGATGGGACGGACTACCCCTACTGGAAGAACAAGATGCGCATGCATCTTGAGGCAATTGACAACAATCTCTGGTACGTTGTGGAAAATGGCGTTCCCTCCGTCACTCCTTCTGTGAACGCTGCTGATGTGAAGAGATTCAAGCAACTTGGCTCTCAAGCGAAGAATATCATATGTGGCCATCTGAGCAAAGGACAGTACGGCAGAGTGAGTGCTTTGGAGTCTGCAAAGCTTATCTGGGATAGGCTGTCCAAGGTCAATGAAGGAATCTCGACACAACGTGATTCTCGAATTGACGTTCTTCGCAATCTCTTCCACCACTTCAAAAGACTCGACAATGAAAATGTTCAACAAACCTTCGATCGCCTCACTGACATCTCAAATGAGCTTCAAGCACTTGGTGCCACTGACATCACCGACAATGAGGTGGTGAAGAAATTGCTGAGATCACTTGATTCCTCATTTGATACACTGGCACTGATGATTCAAGAACGTGGAGACTACAAGTCACTAGATCCTGCTGATATCCTTGAGAGGTTAAACACTCATGAATTCCAACAAGCTGAGAAGAGAGATCTCTACGGGCCAAGCTATGGAAGATCACGCGCACTGAAGGCCAAGGCAGTTTCCTCATCTGAAGGAGAAGATTCTGATAGCAGCCTTGGTGACCCTGAAGAACTAAGCCAGGAGCTAGCAATGCTCATGAGGAAATTCCAGAAGTTCTCAAGGCGTGATCGCTTTGGAAAATCTTCAAGAGGTGATGACATGAGATCAGATTCCTCATCCCATGATTACAAGAAGAGGACTTGCCACAAATGCAAGAAACCTGGTCACTACATAACTGATTGTCCTCAGTGGGCGAAGGAATCAAACAAGAAGAAATACAAGGATGATAGTTCAGACGACTCGAAGAAAAATAAGAAATCTTCAAAGTCCTCATCGTCAAAATCTTCAAAGACTTCATCTCACAAGAAGAGCAGTTCCAAAAATGCTCGGGCATTCATTGGCAAGGAAATGGATTCTGAAGCAAAATCTGAGGAAAATGAGGAAGAGGAGGAATCTGAGGAGTCAGACTCTGGTGTGGTGACCCTAGCTCTTGCCACTGCTTTCGTCAGCAAGTCTATCTTCAACACTGAGGAAAATGGCTTCCCCAACACTGCTGACGATGGCGACGATGACTACGCTCCCACCTATTGCTTCATGGCAAAAGGTGCCAAGGTACTCAAATATCCCTCCTCTAAATCAAGTGAGGATGAATCTGATGAAAATCTCAAACCTAGCTATTCCAAACTTGCTAATATTGCCATAAAACAACAAAAGGCCTTGGAAAAGGTTCAAAATCTGCTAGACAAAAGCGACGACCTATTGGGTGAGGAAATGAGCCGAACTCAAACTCTGACTGATAATCTTCAACGACTACAGTCTAGGTTTGATAATCTTCAAGGTCATCATGAAACACTCTTAGCCGATCATGAGAAGCTTTCGTATGAATTTCTTTAGAGAAAGCAAGATCTTGAGAAGCTAAGGGTGAGTCATGAAGATCTCTAGAAGGAAAATGATTCATTACTTGCTCAACAGATTAGTTCCGCTCAGGAAGAATTTATTCCACCATGTTTGAAATGCATTGAACGTGAATCTACTAATTCTTCACCTGAAAGTTCAAATGCTTCTATTGCTGCAAATTCTTCAACTATCTCTATGGTCACAATTGCCTCATCTGAGGATACCAGAAGTATTACTGAAGAAAATGCAGGGTTGAAGGAATTGTATGTGACAGGCATGTACAAAAGCCTCAAAGGGCATCAGACTCTTTGTGATGTGCTCAAAAAGCAGATCTTGAACAGGAACCCTAGGAAAGAGGGTATTGCCTTTGAGAGGAAACTCAATGCCGATGGAACCTACTAGAAACCTGAGCTGTATCCCAAAACCACATGGGTTGCTGCAAAAGGACCTCCCGTGGATCCATCCACTTTATCTGGCTTTACATGTGAATCTTCATATTCATCTGATGAGTCACTTGACTCCAACTATAAGCTGTTCAAAAATCAGAATGGTGAAGTATTTGCTAGATATGTTGGAACTAACTGCAGGAACGGTCCTCCTATGAAGAAAATCTGGGTTCCCAAAAGGTGCCTTGAAAGTCTTCAGGTGAATGTCCTCATGACACCACCTGTGAAGAACAGGAACCCCAGATCAAATTCTTCATATGGACCAAATTCTTCATATGAATCCAAGTCCTCATATGGATCAAATTCCTCATATGAGCATCATCATGCTAATGCTTCTGTTTCATAGAGAAAATCTAAGACTTATGAATATGTGCATTATTCTTCAAATCATTATGTTCATAAGTCCTCAAAGAATTTCTCTGCTTATTCAAATGCATACTCTAACCCCTCTTTTGTGAAACAAAGTGCATTGGCTTCAATGCCACCCTTCTCTTATGGAGCTCGCAGAATGATGAACTCTTTACCACCCCTCCAGATGTGGGTGGTGAAGAAAAAGAACTAATCTCTTATGCAGGGTCAGGTCTCCAGACGAACTTGAACGTCTGAAGATTTTGCTGGAGACCTGAATATGCTTGAAAGGACGCAAGCTAAACATGAAGAAATGAATTGCTCATTTCTCAAGTCCTCATACTGCTATATCTGTTGCACTATTTGATGAAATTCTATCTGATGAATTTGATGTCATATTCTTCACTCTGAAGTATATGAGTTCATAAGTTGCACTAATTCATCTGCAGGATGAATCACCCAAAGCTACTGAGTGGGTCCTAGACAGTGGATGTACAAATAACATGACCGGTGACAAGAGCTTACTGATGGACTCTGCTTTATCTCCATCGCATCTGAAGCATATCACCTACACTGACAAAGGCAAAAGCAAGGTATTGGGTCTAGGTAGGGTTGCAATCTCGAAGGATCGACACATGGACAAAGTCATGCTTGTCGAGTCCCTCGGATTCAACCTCATGTCTGTCTCAATGCTTTGTGATCTTGATATGGTTGTCGTCTTTGGCAAATATCGCTGCTTAGTGCTCATAGAATCTGACAATTCCAAAGTCTTCGAAGGCTTTAGGAGAGGAGACTTGTATATTGTTGATTTCTCTGCAAGACCACAGCCTGCCACATGTCTACTTGCAAAAGCTTCAGAAGGCTGGCTATGGCATCGTCGACTCGGTCATGCTGGCATGAGGAACTTGCACACACTTGTGAAGAAGAAGCACGTCATTGGCATTGAGGGTGTCAAATTCCTCAAAGATCATCTTTGCGGGGCTTGTGTGGCTGGAAAGATGACCAGATCCAAGCACCCCTCGAAGACTATCATGACTACCACTCGTCCTTTTGAATTGCTTCACATGGATCTCTTTGGCCCTACTCATTATGCCACTCTAACAAATGCTGCATCTCTATATGGCTTTGTTATTGTTGATGATTATTCTCGTTACACCTGGGTGCACATCATCACTTACAAAACTGAAGTGCAGGAAGTCTTCAGATGATTTTCCTCTAGGGCCTCAACGAATTTCGGTGTGAAGATCAAGCATATCCAGAGTGACAATGGGACCGAGTTCAAGAATACTGGTCTTGATGACTATCTTGATGAACTTGGTATTACTCATGAGTTATCTGCCCCATACACTCCTCAGCAGAATGGCGTAGTGGAGTGCAAGAACAGGACTCTTGTTGAGATGGCTCGTACTATGCTTGATGAATACAAGACGCCTCGTCGCTTCTAGCCTGAGGCTGTTGATACTGCTTGCCACATCATCAACAGGGTATATCTTCACAAATTCTTCAAGAAGACCTCATATGAACTCCTCACTGACAAGAAACCCAATGTGAGTTATTTCAAAGTATTCGGTGCTAAATGCTGGATTAGAGATCCTCATCACAACTCAAAATTTGCACCGAAAGCACACGAGGGTTTTATGCTTGGTTACGGAAAGGACTCGCACACCTACAGAGTCTTCAACCCTTATCACAACAAGGTTGTTGAAACTGTAGATGTGCGGTTCGATGAAACTAACAGCTCGCAAAGAGAGCACCTACCTCCTGTGCTAGATGAAATGTCTCCTGGGGAATCCATCAAGTTAAAGGCTACTGAGGATGTCATACCCACTGAAGAATCTAATGAAGAAGTGATTCCAGATCGTGAAGAAAATCATGCTGGTGCATCTGAAGAAAATGTCGCTGAAGAAAATGCTCAGCCCAATCAAAGTCGTCAACCTGCTCATCCTCGCATTGCAAATGAAGTGCAGATTGAGAAAATCATCGACGACATCAACGCACCAGGTCCTCTCACACGCTCAAAAGCTTCACATTGGTCTAACTTTTGTGGGCACTTTGCTTTTGTCTCTACCACAGAGCCCACCAAAGTTGATGAGGCATTTCTGGAGCCTGAGTGGATTCAAGCTATGCAAGAGGAATTGTATCAATTCGAGCTTACCAATGTGTGGGAACTTGTCAAGCGACCAGACCCTCGCAAGCACAATATCATCGGTACCAAGCGGATCTACCACAACAAGTAAGACAAAAATGGCCTAGTGGTGAGGAACAAGGCTCGTCTTGTAGCTCAAGGCTACACACAGGTTGAAGGAATTGATTTCGATGAAACTTTTGCACCTGTTGCTAGACTTGAGGCTATTCGTATATTGCTTGCTTATGCTAACCATCATAATATCATCTTATATCAAATGGATGTGAAAAGTGCATTCCTCAATGGTAATCTTGAGAAAGAAGTATATGTGGCTCAACCCCCAGGTTTTGAAGATCCTAAGCATCCTGACAATGTCTTCAGACTCAACAAGGCCCTCTATAGCCTCAAGCAGGCCCCTCGGGCGTGGTATGATACACTGAAGGAATTCCTCATGAAGAAAGGCTTCAAACCCGGTTCACTTGATCCAACTCTTTTCACCAAAACATATGATGATGAATTATTTGTGAGCCAAATATATGTTGATGATATTATCTTTGGCTATACTAACCAATGTTACAGTGAAGAATTTGCCTATATGATGAGTGAGGAATATCAAATGTCTATGATGGGAGAATTGAAATTCTTCTTAGGTCTCCAAATTTGTCAACAATGCAACGGCATCTTCATATCTCAAGAGAAATACCTCAAGGACGTTCTGAGGAAATTCGACATGCAAGATTGCAAAGGCGTCAAAATCCCTATGCCCACTAATGGCCATCTATGCACTGATGAAAATGGTAAAGACTTCAATCAAAAGGTATACCACTCCATGATTGGCTCTTTATTGTATCTATCTGCATCTAGGCCAGATATTATGCTTAGTGTTTGCATGTGTGCCCGTTTTCAAGCTACACCAAAGGAATCACACCATAAGGCTGTGAAACATATTCTTCGATATCTAGCTCATACTCCAACACTTGGATTATGGTATCCCAAGGGCTCAGCTTTTGATCTCATTGGATATTCTGACTCTGACTATGCTGGTGATCGAGTGGATCGCAAGTCAACATCAGGCACATGTCATTTCCTCAGACGATCCTTAGTATGTTGGTCCTTTAAGAAGCAAAACTGCGTATCACTCTCTACTGCTGAAGCTGAGTACATTGCTGCTGGTTCTTACTGTGCTCAATTGTTGTGGATGAAGCAAACCCTCAAGGACTATGGCGTCAACATGAAGAATGTGCCACTCTACTGTGACAACGAGAGTGCCATCAAGATTGCTCATAACCCAGTTCAGCACTCAAAGACTAAGCACATCCAGATTCGTCATCATTTTCTTCGAGATCATGTGTTGAAGGGCGACATCTCCATCGACCACGTGAAGACTAAAGAACAGCTGGCAGATATCTTCACAAAGCCCTTGGATGAGAAGAGATTTAGCAAGTTGCGGTGTGAGCTAAATATCTTAGAATCTTCGAATGTTTTTTGAAAGGACACACATCCTAACACTTATGCAAATTGATGACTAAGATGTGCAACACACGAAGTAACATTTTTCTTCAATCAATGAAGACTAACCCTCTAAGTGTGAAGAAATTAATGAAGAATCTGATTCTCAGAGCCCTACGACAATTGTACGCAGTGTCTGAAATCATCATTCTTATACGGTGGGTCACGCCACCAACAAAAGTTGAAAATCTTCAAATTTGAGTTTTTCTTCATTTTTTGCAAATTCTTCAAATTTTCAAATTCCTCAACTTTGCAATTTCCTCAAACTTTTCAATTGGTGTTCTTCATTGACTATATATATATTTGAGTTTTCAATGTCCTCAACAACATTCACTTATTGCTAATTCTTCAAGTTGTTTTTCATCTAAGTGAATGTGATCGGACCCGTTCCCCCTCTATGCTAAACTCAACCCAATCTGTTCACAAATTCTTCATGTGCGTTCTACTTGAAACCCGTTCAAAGTCTTCACTGCGTCCTTGACAGCTGAGGAATTTGCGAACGAAACATTAAAATTTTCATATCTAAATTTTCGGCTGTTGCCACTCAAACCGTTCCGCTTCCCACGATGGATTAAACTACTCACCCATGATCCCCCACTATCTCCACCTCTCAATACGTGGGTGACACATGTCGATAGGATAGTAAGGGTCAGGGGCATGTTCGTCCAAAATCTTCGGGCGAGCAGTTTTTCACTGCGGCTATAAATACCCCTTGCCCTCCTCCGACCTCATTTACTCCGCTCAACTGCTACTCTCCTCGCTCGAGCTCTCATACCTAGCGCCGCTTCTAACTTCCATCATCACCGGTGAGGAAGAGCTTCACTGCCTCGACCTCGTCACCGTCGTACTCACGCCGGCCGCGGAAATCTTCACTCCGCCGTCGTCGTAGTTGTCTCCGGCCGCCAAGTTAGGGCGTGGGAGATGTGGACAGATGAACTTCCAAGTTCTAACTCCCAGTTCATCGTGTTCTTCATCAAGGGTAATTAAAATCTAATTTTACTACCCTACTTTGATTCTTATGTTTTTCACAAAATCCTCAAAAGGTGTTTATTCTTCAACTCCCCACTCCATAAGCACCGGAATGCTTCTGTTCCTTAATTTCTTTCTCTAAGCTCTGTTTTTCTTCAACATTCCTCAATTGTGTTGTCGGGGATGTCGTGCGACATATGCCAGGGGATGGCTTATCGTGGATGGGGACAAAAGTACGTCGCCGGGCTCTAGAAGCGGGAGTGAGCGAGACCGCGTACGCTTGCGAATCTTACCCAGGTTCGGGGCTCTCCTAGGAGATAACACCCCTAGTCCTGCTCTGCGGGGTCTCCGCATGATCACTATTTCAACAGGTGGCTACAAGCTTGCTCCTTGAGCTTCCTGGCTGGAGGAGAAAGAAGGGCAAGGCTAGCCCTACTCCACTCTCTCTGCGTGTGTGTGTGGTGCTGTGAGTGCTCGACGAGGCCTCTGCCAAGGAGCCAACTGCCAACCCCCTTGCATGGGGTGACCTGGGGGGTTTATATAGGCCTACCCCCCAGGGATACAATGGTAATCCGGCCGGGCATAGGACCCGGCCGTCAGTGTCTCTGGTCGCCGGCTTCTCCGCCGACTGCAGGGGCTCGCCGCCTGGTGGGTCCCCCCGGCTGTCTCGTCCTCGGCCGACAAGCTGGGCCCGCCGCTTGCGGGTTCTGCCGGCTGTGTCGCACTATAGCCGTGCCACTGATGATGCATGCTTGGTCGAGGAGAGCGTGGATACAGTCCCGCCGCCTGGCGGGAACTCACTGTAGCCATACCCCGTCGTATCTGGTTAATGGCGCACGGACTTCGAGGGAGGAGGAGGGCCGCCTGCTGGGAGCCGACCTCCCACTGAGCCGACTGGTCTGGGCTTGCCGCCTTCTGGCTTGTCACGGACAGGTAGGGCCCGCCGCCTACGGGCCGTACTAGCCGCCCGTCGCGGGAGCATGGCTTCCTCTGTCATGGGTGACGTCATTAGCGGCATGGCAACAGTCCTGCGTGGGTGTAGGATGCCTGCTCAGTACGCAGTACTGTGGCCACGCCCCTGCCCTGGATTCGGGGGTGGCAGGCCTGTACTGTAGCCATGCCCATGTCTCATCGTGTTTATGTTGGCGCTGACTTCGAGGGCACGAGGGGCCGCCTGCTAGGACTCGGCATCCCCGGTGGCCGCCTGCCAGTAGTCGGCCCACTTCATGGCCGTCTTGTGGACTCCGCCGCCTCCTGGCAACCGGCTGCATGGACCAGCCGGCCTCGAGAAGGCGGCCCTTGCCCTGGATGTTTTAGGGGCGCAGCCCGCCCCGATGTCTTGAAATACCAAAGGGAGCTGATGGGGCTACCCGTGGTCATTTACTCCGACAGTAGTCCCCTAAGCTGATGAGGCGCTGCGGCTGAAGGGGCGAGAAGCCTCAGCAGCTTCATATTCCGGGTCGTCTGGTAATTTGCTTCGTCCGTCTTCCGAGGTGCCGACTGGTAGGTGTCGGCCATGACCAGGCAGGCCGCCTGGCGATTTCGAAACGTCGTGGTGGGGACTAGGTGGCGTGCTAGCCAGGCATCAGGCTTGCCGCCCGCACAAATCGGCCACGTGGCATCATCAGGTCAAGCCGGCCTGCCAGCCCACGCGCGCGACGGGACGGCGCCGCAGGCCGGGCCCCACCGCTACAGTGCCTCGGCCCACGCGCGGATCCGCTGCGGCCGAGGCGGACTGTTGGACTTCTGTGGTAGTTAATATGCGCCTTTACCGGTGCTGCAATAGTGGGATCGTGGGGGAGTGGGCGCAGTTAATCCCACGATCCCCCACGCCCCCGTCCCCTTGGCTTTGCCGCCTGGGGCTATAAGTAGGGGGAGGAGGGGGGCGGCAGATGCACGCGCGCCCTCCTCTCCCTTCGCCGTTCTTCATCTTCTCCGCTGCCGTTGAAGTGCTGCCGCAGCCCGCCGTCGTCGAGCGTCCTCTCGCTGCGGCATCCTTGCTCCGCCGCAGCCTCGCCCGCTCGCCACCGCGCCGCACCTGCGACGAGCTCCTTCGTCCATGGCGCGCTCACGAGCCGGCGACTGGGACGGCTCCAATGTCCATGATGATCATCTCTCCTTCCTCCGCCAAACACGACGGCTGCCCCGTGAGGCGAACGTGCAGGTGCACGTTCCCCCCGAAGCAGAAATCTCGCCGGCACCGGAGGACGATGAACGTGTCGTCTTCCGGTCCCATTTCCTTCGCGGCTTTGGCCTTCCAGCCAGCAACTTCCTCCGCTCCTTCCTCAACTTCTACCGAGTCCAGCCGCACCACCTCACGCCAAACACGGTGGTGCTGCTGGCCGCCTTCGTCACCATGTGCGAAGGGTACCTCGGCACTCTCCCCACTCTCGAACTCTGGGGGAAGTGCTTCTACCTCAAGCTGGGCACCGCCGCCAAGGGCCAGGCGGCTCAATGCGGAGCCTGTGTGGCTGTGCGGTGCCTGGGCACCGGGAACCGCTTCCCTCCTATCTCCTTGCTGCAGTCGGCCAAGCTGTGGCAGAAGTCCTACTTCTACGTCAGGAACATCCACCCGACAAGCGACTACGTCAACTTGCCGGCCTACGCAGCCGGCCCGCCAGCCGAGCCACACACCAACTGGCAGTACAGGCCGAGCTCCCTATCGGCCGCCTCCTCCGCCGCCCTTGCCCGACTTCAGGCGATGTTGGAGTCGGAGGGCCTGAAGGGCTCGGACTTGCTGGCTGCCTTCGTGACGCGCCGAGTGCTCCTCCTCCAAGCCCGGCCTCACATCATCAGCTGCATGAGCGAGCACCGGGACCCGTGCCGGATGTGCACACGGGACCTGCTGGACATGGAGGTGGTCCGGCTGGTCAACTACATCTCCAACTGCAAGTTGTCGGAGGTGGACTGGCGGTTCGGCATGCGGCCGTACGACCGCGCACATCCGTCGCCTGCGGTGAGTTTTGTAATTCTTTTCTCTTTGCTGGTCCGAGCTCTTGTTTTGCCGCCTGACCAGTCGGCCATGGTGCAGGTCCTCCCGGCCCAGTCGGCCACCGGCGCTCTGGATCCAGGTCAGGAGTATATGCCGGATCGAACGAGGAGCGATGTGGAAGACCCCGACTTGGGGGCGACCGCCATGGAGGAGGACGACGCCACAGGTGGCGGCGGTGGAGTAGGCGGCTCCAGGGGAGGAGGCGGCCTTGAGGACTGGCCGGATGACGATGAGGAGGAGAACGAGCCGCGCCGCCCGCACGGCACTGACAGGGCGGGCGCGAGCTCCTCAGCCGCGCCGACCGCACCAGGCGGCCCAAAAAAGCGCCGGGCCGGCTCGTTGCTGTTCGGCAGCCGGCCGAAGAAGTCCAAGAACGCGGCCACCTCGACCAGGCGGCAAGAGGCCACCGCAAGAGCGGCCCAGTTCCAGAGGGCCCCAAAGCAGCCCCCAATGGTGTCCGCGTAAGTGCTTGGCTGTGTTTTCCTTTCTTCTTCCTTGCAAACTTTTTCTGAGTTTTTCTCTTGTCTTGCTTGAATCAGGGCCCCACTCACTCTTGAGTGGTCTGCCGCTGCCTCCGTGATCGGGGAGGCGGAAGGCTCCGCCAATAACCGCCGTGTGGACCCGCTCGCCGACCTCCGGGCGGCGACGGAGAGGAACGCACGGGAGGCGCGCGAGGAGTGGGAGGAGGCGGAGAGGCAGGAGGAGGAGGCGGCCAAGGCAGCACGGGCGGACGCCGCCGCCAAGGCTCGGGCGGACGCGGCCGCCAAGGCTCAGGCTGAAGAAACCGCGCGCGGCCAGGCCCCGCAACTTGTCATTCCGTTGCGCGCGGCGCCGCCAGCGCCAGAGATCCCGGTGCCGACTGGAGGAGCCGGCGATGACCAGCCGGTCGTGGAGAGGGGAGGAGGCGACGCCATCGTCTCGGAGGCGGAGGTGCCCCCGCAAGCGCCGACTGCCGAGGCCCGAGGCAATCGGCCTGACGTGCCACCGGCGTCGCCGATCGGTGTCGAGTTGGTGGTGGGGGCGACTCCCGTGGTCCGCCCTTCGGTGCGCTGGCGTGCGGCGAAGGCGGCCTCGGCGCCGCGGGCGCAGGAGGTCGAGGCCGCGAGCTCGTCGGCCCTAGACGCAGAGGCCACCAGTGCCCCACCACCGGAATGGACGCCTGGGGGCGGGACGGGCGTGCTGAACAAGGCCACGCAGGACGTTCAAGCCCAGCTCCAGGCCCAAGGCGCCGCCCTCCAGCAGTGTACGAAGGCGTTCTTGGCGACGCGGACGGCCGTTCGGGTATGCTTCTTTGCTTTGTTTTTTGATTCTTGCAGTCTTCCATGGGGGCGCGCCAGCGCACCCACTGGGTGTAGCCCCCGAGTTCTGGGTCGGCTGCTGAGCAGGCGGCCAGGAACTTTAAGGTAGGTTCCGAGTGCTAACTTGTTTTCTCTTCTTTTGTCTTCGTTGCAGGACTACCACAACATCCGCACAACCGCCTTCAACTCCCAGGTCCAGGAGTTGGCTAAGCGGACCGCCGACCTCACCGAAAGCTGGCGTAAGCATTCTGTCTACTTTCTCACGGGGGCGCGTCAGCGCACCCGCTAGGTGTAGCCCCCGAGATTCGGGCCGACTGCTGAGCAGTCGGGCCGGATCTTCTGGCGATTACTTTCTTTTTTGGTCATCTTTGTTGATTGTCCTCTCTTTCTCATTTTTGCAGGAGCCAACGCCACACTGCAGCAGGGTCTGGGCGAAGTCCAGACTGAGTTGCGCGTCAAGGAGGAGGAGCGCCGTAAGGCGGCCCTGGAGAGCGACCGTCTGGCCAAGAAGTTGGCGGACCAGGCGGACCAGCACAAGGCGGAGCTCCAGAAGCTCAAGGAGGCGGAAGGCGCCCTTCAGGCCGAGTTTGAGGTCGAACGCTCAAAGTGGGCCGAGAAGAAGGCGATCCTCGCCGCTGGCTACGGCGAGATTGAGGACATGATCGACGGTAAGCTTCTTTCTTTGGAATAGCTGCCGACTGCATCGGGAGTCGGCTTCTGATCTTTGTTTTTCTTTTGCGTAGACTTCTTTCCTGGCCACGTCGTTGCCATCAGCCAGGCCATCGAGGCGCGGCGCGACCGGCGTAGGAGGGAAGGAGTGGAGATCCCGCCCGACGCGCCTCGGAACATGAACGAGCAGCTCCTGGCCGTCAAGACGCGTTTACAGCCGATTCACCGTCTGCTCTGCCGCCTTCAGCGCGCCGGGTCTCAGCTAGTTTCCGCCCTCTGGCTAGGCGGCCAAGCTCCACGCACCCCCAGTCGGACCGCCGACTGGTTGGAGGCGGCGATCGGCCGCTTCGAGGCCTGGAGGGGCTCCTCCGCTCGGGCAGGCGCCCGAAGAGCCTTGGAGTTCGTCAAGGCGTGGTATCCTGGGCTGGACCTAGCCCAGCTGGCCACATTCCGGTAGGAGGCCATGGAAGAGTTGGCGGCAGCGGGGCCTGTGCTCACCCATCGTGTGGTGGCGATCGCCGAGTACACCGACACCGGCGTCTCCTTCCCCGAGCTAGACGAGGAGGGTGCCGAGGTGCCGATGGACTGGTTCGGGTTGAACCCGGACGACGGTGAGGACTCGGCGGAAGAAATCGCCTCAAGCGATGAAGGCGAGGATGAGGAAGATGAGGATGGTGAAGGCGACGCACCGGAGGGCGGAGTGGACGCCCAGCCTCAGCTTGATCGGTCCTCGAGCAACGAGCCGCGTGCGAGTGCACGGACTGCTGCTAGAGGCGACCAAGCCAAGACTCGCCAGACGGCCACTTCACCAGCTGGCGCCGCCGACTCCACCAACCTGTCGGACCCGCCTGTTGCTCATTTGGCCTAGGCTGCCAACTTATCTTATCTTTTCCTGCTTTGGTAATCTTTAGAACAAACTTTGTTAAATTCGCGCACTTCCACCCGCTGGGTGTATTCAAACTTTGTTGAATGCTGGCCAAAGGCCTCTTTCTATGTGATTTAATTCTCGCACAAGATGTGCTTCGCCGAGCTCTGACTTGTCTTGCTTTCTATTCTTTTGGCTTTTTCCTTTGCCGCTTTCCCTTGGCTGCCACCTTGCCGGCCAGACAGCCATTCTTCGGTCTGCTGGCCGGGTCAAGTACTTGGCCATTTTGGGAAGATAAGTACTTTGGCTGCTTAGAACGTAGCAATTTAAGTGAGAAGCCGGCTGGCCGGCTGCTCAGCAACCGGACGGCTAGGCGAGGAGCCGACTTGGCCTATGTGGGTGCTTTCATCCTTAGCCATTTTTCATGTGAGCACCATTTCTTGCCTTCGACCCTTGCCGGCCCGACAGTCGCTCTGCGAGCTGCGGCTTATGGCAAGGGTGGGCTTAGATGTTGGCACACTACTTGTCCGACTGCAGGTAGAGCCAACATAGTACAAGGCGGCAAGCCCCCAAGCCGACTGGTCGGACCCGGTGCCGGGTGGAGGAATGAAATAACATACTCACAGGCATGAAACTTATCATTCAGATAAGAAAGGTAGCCCCCGAGTGCTCCTCGGGGGACCCGGTGCCTTTGCCCTTAGTACAAAAGGTAGCGTGATACATACTGTATTTAACTGTAAAATCTTCGGAGAAGATTTGCGTTCCATGGGCGCTCTGCTTCCTTGCCGGAATCGTCCCTTTTGCGCGCCCTGGGCTTCTGCGCGTCGATGAGGTAATAGGAGTCGTTGCCCAAGGCTCTGCTGATGATGAAGGGGCCTTCCCAAGGGGCCGAGAGCTTGTGCTGGCCGGTTGTTCGCTGGATCAGCCGGAGCACAAGGTCTCCCTCTTGGAAGGATCATGGCTTGACCTTCCGACTGTAGTAGCGGCGCAGGCTCTGCTGGTAGATGGCGGACCGGCTGAGTGCTAACAGCCGGCCTTCTTCCAGCAGATCGATGCCGTCTTCTCGTGCTTCCTTCGCCTCCGCCTTCGTGTACATGGTGACGCGAGGCGAGTCGAACTCGATGTCAGTTGGGATGACGGCCTCGGCCCCGTATACGAGGAAGAAGGGAGTGAAACCGGTTGATCTGTTCAGAGTGGTGCGGAGACTCCAGAGGATAGCTGGCAGCTCGTCGATCCAGCAGCCGGCCGAGCGCTCCAGCGGCTCGACCAGTCGGGGTTTGATGCTGGATAAGATGAGGCCGTTTGCTCGTTCTACCTGGCCGTTTGACTGCGGATGGGCAACAGACGCTAAGTCCAGTCGGATGCCCTACGTCGAGCAGAAATAGGCCAAGGCGCCTTTGGCAAAGTTAGTGCCATTGTCAGTGATGATGCTGTGTGGTACACCGTACCGGACGGTGAGATCCACGATGAAGGTCACAGCAGTCGGACCATTTAGTTTCTTGATTGGTTTTGCTTCAATCCACTTGGTGAATTTGTCCACGGCGACCAGCAGATGGGTCATGCCACCGCGTGCTGTCTTGAATGGACCCACCATGTCCAGCCCCCAGACGGCAAAGGGCCAGGTAAGGGGGATGGTCTTGAGTGCAGAAGCTGGCAGATGTTGCTTGGAGCTGAATTTTTGGCACCCCTTGCATTTCTTGACCAGATTCTTGGCATCCTCCAAAGCAGTCGGCCAGAAGAAACCATGGCGGAAAGCTTTGGCGATAAGGGATCTGGAGGCCGCGTGGTGGCTGCACTCGCCTTGGTGTATGTCTCTGAGGATTGCCTTGCCTTTCTCTTGTTCGACGCAGTGTTGGAAAACGTCGGTCACGCTGCGCCTGACAAGCTCTCTATTTACTATCGTGTAAGCTCCTGCCCGGCGTTGCACCTGCCGGGCCGAGATCTCATCAAATGGCAGCTCTCCGCCTACCAGGAAGTTGAGGATGGGCTGCGCCCATAATGGTGCTTTGACTTCATCCACTGTTATTACGGTTACTGAAATTAGGGCGGTTGGGTCTAGAGGTGGTGGGGTGGAGTCGGCCGCGTCTTGCTGCGTTGTTGAAGTCCCCAGGATGGCCGCTGCAGCCCCCGGGCCGGGCTGTAGAGTCCCTGGACCGGGTGCGACTGCCGCAGTCCCCGAGCCGCTTGCCGAAGCCCCCAGGCCGGGTTGCGAAGTCCCCGGGCCGGGTGCGACTGCTGCAGTCCTCGTGCCGCTTGCCGAAGATCCCGGGCCTGCTGCCGCAGCCCCCGAGCCGGGTTGCGAAGTCCCCGGGCTGGGTGCGACTGCTGCAGTCCTCGTGTCGCTTGCCGAAGTCCCCGGGCCGGCTGCTGCAGCCCCCCGGCCGGGTCCGACTGCTTCAGGAGCAGCCGGCACGAAGATGGATTCCGATTCCGGGGAAGACTTGATGGACGGCTTGCGGAGGCACTGAAGGGACACGCCGGCTGGTATGGTTTGCCTGGTGCAGCCGATCCGTGCCAGGGCGTCTGCTTGCTCGTTGTCGGCCCGTGGCACGTGAAGGAATTCGCACCCATCAAATATCCACTGATCTGCTGGACGAGGAAGCGGTAGCTCGCCATATTTGCATCCTTGGCGTCCCAGTCGCCGGACGACTGTTGGACCACCAAGTCTGAATCGTCGTAGCACAGAATCCGGCGGATGCCAATCTCCTTGGCCAGCCGGAGTCCGTGTACTAGCGCCTCGTACTCGGCCACGTTGTTGGAGGCGGCAAAGTGGATTTGCAGCGTGTATCTAAGCTTGTCGCCTTTGGGAGAGGTGAGGACGACGCCGGCTCCCAAACCGGTGCGCATCTTCGAGCCATCAAAGTGCATCCGCCAATGAGTGGAGTCGGGAGCTGGCGGCAGGTACTGGGTCTCGGCCCAGTCGACGAGGAAGTCGGCCAGTGCTTGGGACTTGATGGCGGCGTGAGGCTGGTAGAAGATGGTGTAGGGGGCCAGCTCGATGGCCCACTTGGCCACTCGGCCCGATGCATCTCTGCTGCCTATGATCTCCGCAAGCGGGGCGGTGCAGACGACCGTGATGGGATGCTCTTGAAAGTATGGCTTGAGCTTCTTGGCGGCAAAATGCACACCATAGCACAACTTTTGGTAGTGGGGGTAGTTCTGCTTGGAAGCTGACAGCACCTCACTCAAGTAGTAGACGGGCCTCTGGACCGGCAGTGCCTTGCCGTCCTCTTGGTGCTCTACCACCATAACTGTACTGACCACCCGGCTGGTGGCGGCGATGTAGAGAAGCATAGGCTCCTTGGCAGCCGGGGCGGCCAGGACGGGCGGCGTGGTCAACATCTTCTTGAGCTGGAGGAACGCCTCGTCCGCCTTGTCGTTCCACTCGAAATGAGTGGTCTTCTTCATCAGCTGGTACAGGGGAAGAGCCTTCTCGCCCAGCCGGCTGATGAAGTGGATGATGGATGCCAAGCAGCCGGTGAACTTCTGAACGTCTCGCAGTCGGGTGGGCCTCTCCATCCTCTCGATGGCCTTGATCTTGACAGGGTTGCACTCTATGCCACGCTCTGAGACAAGGAAACCGAGGAGCTGGCCGGCTAGCACTCCAAAGACACACTTCTCTGGGTTGAGCTTGATTTGAAAACGGCGCAGATTATCAAAAGTTTCCTTGAGATCTTCCAGGAGGGTGCCGCGCTTCTCCGTCTTCACCACAATATCGTCTACATAGACGTGGGCATTTCTGCCGAGTTGCTTGAGGAGGCACTTCTGCATGCAACGTTGGAACATGGCACCGGCATTTCTCAAGCCAAATGTCATGGTCAGGTAGCAGAAGGCTCCGAATGGTGTGATGAAGGCGGTCTTCAGGCGGTCGGCCGGGCTTAACTTAATCTGGTGGTACCCCGAATAGGCATCCAAGAAATTCAACAGCTCGCATCCGGCTGTGGAGTCTATCACTTGGTCAATCCGAGGCAAGGCGAACGAATCCTTCGGGCAAGCTTTGTCGAGGCTGGTGTAGTCAATACACATGCGCCATTTGTTGTTCTTCTTTAGTACAAGGACTGGGTTGGCTAGCCACTCTGGGAAGAATACTTCCATAATGAAGCCGGCTGCTAGAATCCGGGCTATCTCTTCACCAACAATTCCTCTCTTCTCCTCCGACAGGCGGCGGAGGGGTTGTCTGACTGGTTTTGCATCTGCTCTGACATGTAGCTTGTGCTCGGCGAAATCCGTCGGAACACCCGGCATGTCCTTTGGAGACCACGCAAAGATGTCCTGATTCTCACGGAGGAAATCGACGAGCTCGCTTTCCTATTTGCTGTCAAGGTGAGCTCCTATGACAGTGAACTTCTCTGGGTGCTCTGGGTCCAAGGGTATCTTCTTGGTTTCTTTGGCCGGCAGGAAAGAGCCCTGTGCTTCTGACTCCTTGGGATCTGGCGATAGGTCCGGCTGCTTGCCGGCCATGGCCACAACCCGGTCAAGGAGCCGCTTCTCGGCAGCAATCACAAGGGACTCGGCCAGCCGACTGCTGGCTGCAGCACACTCGGCAGACTTCTGGTAGTCACCGGCTATGGTGATAATGCCCTTGGTGCCCGGCATCTTCATCTTGAGGTAGGCGTAGTGGGGGACCGCCATGAACTTGGCCAGAGCAGGCCGGCCAAGCAGTGCGTGGTAGGGGCTCTCAAGGTCAACCACCTCGAACCAGATTGGCTCTCGGCGGAAGTGACTCTTGTCTCCAAAGAGGACATCTATCTTGATCTTGCTGATTGGTGAGCAGGATAGGCCAGGCACAATGCCATGGAAGACAGTCCGGCTGGGCTGGAGCTGTTTCTCTTTGATGCACAACTTCTCCATGGTGTCGCGGTAGAGGATGTTGATGCTGCTACCGCCGTCTATCAGAATTCGGGAGAAACGAGCAGCTCGCCTCTCTGTTGCGAAGGTGGCATCCAACACCAGGGCATAGGAACCCGGAGAAGGCATAACCTCTGGGTGGTCAGCTCGGCTCCAACTGATTGGCTTCTCCGACCAGTGCATGAACTCTGGGGCTTCAGAGGTGACAGTATTCACTTCTCGGCGCTGTTGACGCCGGCTGTGCCTGTCGTCAGTCACGCTGGTGAAGACGACGTAAGCTCCATGCTCTTCAGGAAACTCGTCTTGGATCGCACCGACTGGTCGGACCGCCGGCTGCTGGGGAGGCGGCGGGCCAGCAGGCGGCGGAGGCAGTCCTTCGCCTCTGGCGATGCGGGTGAGCCAGTGGCACTTCCGGGTGGTGTGGTTGGATGGCTTCGCGCCACTGTGGAACTTGCAGGGAGCGTCGAGGGTTTGCTCAAACGAGAAGGCGGGCAACCAGGCAGGCTTGCCGCCCTTCTGGCGTTTGGGGCCGGGCTGCTCTTCTGGCTGCTGGTCTTCGACTGTCGCCACCTGCCGGCTGGTGGTAGCCGGCTGCGGGGCCTTGCGCTTATTGTCGTTTGACTGTTGGCGCCGACTGGAATCACCAGCCGGTGTCTGAGGAGCCGGAGGGAGCATCTTTCCTGATGCATCCACCCGGAGTTCTGACTTCATGGAGGAGTCGGCAGTGGCGTACTTGTCCGCTATGATCAACAGCTCGTCGAGCGTGGCCGGCTCGTCGCAGAGGAGCCGGTGCTTGAGTAGGGTGCCCTCCCGGCACCCGGCAGTGAAGTATTCAATGGCTTGCACCTCATGAACCCCTTCGTAGGAGTTGCGCAGCTCGGCCCACCGCGTTAAGTATTCGCGGGTGGACTCGATCGGGCCTTGGATGCACAGGGAGAGCTGGCGAGGCTTGGGCGGCCGCTTGTAGGTGCTGGTGAAGTTGCGGATGAAAACTTCGGTGAAGTCTAGCCAGCTGTTGACGCTGTAGGGCTTGAGGCTGTTCAGCCATGTCCAGGCCGTGCCCTGGAGCATGAACGGAACATACTTCACGGCGACACGCTTGTTGCCATTCGCTATGTTGACGGAAGTGGAGTAGTCGACCAGCCAATCTTCCGGCTTCACAGAGCCGTTGTACTTAGGAGTGTCCCGAGGGAG
This sequence comes from Thinopyrum elongatum, assembly GCA_011799875.1. Taxonomy (NCBI): domain Eukaryota; kingdom Viridiplantae; phylum Streptophyta; class Magnoliopsida; order Poales; family Poaceae; genus Thinopyrum; species Thinopyrum elongatum. Next base: position 606,422,995 of record CM022298.1, read on the forward strand.
CGAGAACCCTTTGGGGAAGGGCTCATCGCGAATGCGGGGGCCGAAACAAGGCGGGCTGATTGCATCTTCTTCTTCCAACGCCAGGGACCGAGCCAAGCGGTCGATCCGGTTGCGGCCGTCGTTCTCTCCGACTCCTTTGCGGGGGCCCAGCCGGTGCCCGAGAGTCGGATGCTCAACAGGCGGCGGAGAGGCGCGCCTCTCCCTACGCGGGGGAGGGGGCTGACGATCGTCCCGCCGCTCCACTGCTCATGGGCGGCCGTCTTGGTCGCGCTCAATGGAGATGCGGGTGCGGCTGTGGCTGGCAACCGGCTCTGGGTCTCCTCGGTCGCGGACACCGGCTGTCGGCGTCCGGGAGGTCGCGCCATGCTCCCGGCGTGGGGAAGGTTCCTAGCCTGTAGGCCGGGTTCCACCACGCGGCAGCCGGCTTCTTGCTGCGCGACGGCCGCGTCGATGAGCTGTTGGACGCGCTTCGTCATGCAGCGACGTTCGTCGCCCTCCAGGCAGTCCAGCTCGTCTGCCGCTGCCTAGGCGGCGCGCAAGTTCTCCATGGGCGTGGCGTAGACTGGGCGGTCGGCCCCCAACATGCTGGCGATGGCGGCGCCGCGCTGCCGGACCGTGCCCACGCGGCTGGGCTCGTCCGCAGCCGGCGTGCCGCAAACGGCGCGGTCGATCTCGTGGTGGTAAGCCTCGGTGAGGCGTCTCATGGGCGCCAACTTGTTGGCGCTGTCGAGAAGTGCGATACGGCATGCCTCCAGCATTTCACCGCTCGCACCGGGCGCTACGGGAGCGGACAGGTCCCGCATTGCCACCTGCAACGGGTCCCGGCCGGCCTGGTCAGAGGTTCTGTCGTGGCTGATGACTAGCACCTCAGTGACGGTGCTGGTGCCGGCGCTGCTGTCTGCAGCGGGAAGTGGATCGTCGAAGATCACCACATCACCGGGGAAGGCATCAGGAAGCGCGACGTCGGCGTCGACGACCATGTCGACGAGCAGGTCAGTGGAGCCAACGGACTCCGGGTCGGAGACCGGCTCGTCGGCGATGTGAAGCTTGCCGAGGAGATCGACGAGGCAGCTCTCGGAACTAGCTCCACCCGCGTCGAGTGCAGGCTCGTCGAAGAGGCGGATCCCGCCGATGAGATCAGCGAGGTTGCTTGCGGCACAAACAACTTCCACGCCGCGCAGCGTGTTGGCGCAAACGCCGTCGGGTGTGCCGGGCTGGCTGTGATCGCCAGGGAGGAAGAGGGTTCCCGTCCAGAACGTGTTTCTGGACGACGGTGCACCTAGCCCCACGGTGGGCGCCAAATGTCGGGGATATCGTGCGACATATGCCAGGGGATGGCTTATCGTGGATGGGGACAAAAGTACGTCACCGGGCTCTAGAAGCGGGAGTGAGCGAGACCACATACGCTTGCGAATCTTACCCAGGTTCGGGGCTCTCCTAGGAGATAACACCCCTAGTCCTGCTCTGCGGGGTCTCCGCATGATCACTATTTCAACAGGTGGCTACAAGCTTGCTCCTTGAGCTTCCTGGCTGGAGGAGGAAGAAGGGCAAGGCTAGCCCTACTCCACTCTCTCTGCGTGTGTGTGTGTGGTGCTGTGAGTACTCGACGAGGCCTCTGCGAAGGAGCCAACTGCCAACCCCCTTGCATGGGGTGACCTGGGGGGTTTATATAGGCCTACCCCCCAGGGATACAATGGTAATCCGGCCGGGCGTAGGACCCGGCCATCAGTGTCTCTGGTCGCCGGCTTCTCCGTCGACTGCAGGGGCCCGCCGCCTGGTGGGTCCCCCCAGCGGTCTCGTCCTCGACCGACAAGCTGGGCCCGCCGCTTGCAGGTCCTGCCGACTGTGTAGCACTGTAGCCATGCCACTGATGATGCATGCTTGGTTGGGGAGAGCGTGGATACAGTCCCGCCGCCTGGCAGGAACTCACTGTAGCCATACCCCGTCGTATCTGGTTAATGACGCATGGACTTCGAGGGAGGAGGAGGGCCGCCTGCTGGGAGCCGGCCTCCCACTGAGCCGACTGGTCTGGGCTTGCTGCCTTCTGGCTTGTCACAGACAGGTAGGGCCCGCCGCCTGCGGGCCGTACTAGCCGCCCGTCGCGGGAGCATGGCTTCCTCTGTCATGGGTGACGTCATGAGCGGCATGGCAACAGTCCTGCGTGGGCGCAGGATGCCTTCTAGGTACGCAGTACTGTGGCCACGCCCCTGCCCTGGATTCGAGGGTGGCAGGCCTGTACTGTAGCCATGCCCATGTCTCATCATGTTTATGTTGGCGCTGACTTCGAGGGCGCGAGGGGCCGCCTGCTAGGACTCGGCATCCCCGATGGCCGCCTGCCAGGAGTCGGCCCACTTCATGGCCGTCTTGTGGACTCCGCCGCCTCCCGGCAACCGGCTGCATGGACCAGCCGGCCTCGAGAAGGCGGCCCTTGCCCTGGATGTTTGAGGGGCGCAGCCCACCCCGATGTCTTGAAATACCAAAGGGAGCTGATAGGGCTACCCGTGGTCATTTACTCCGACATGTGTGGATTTTCTAATCTATACAACTCTGGAACCTAAGTCAAGAATGCTTAGTGAAATTCTTCATGACATCTATGGTCAAATTCCTCAAACTTGATACTTTTTGAAAATTTCTGAGAACGCATATGACCTCTCCAAATTCTTTGCACCTATACTCTGTTCACAGGTACAAAATGTCTGCTGCTGAATCACTAGGTTCTCATCAACTTAACTCATTTGCAGCGTTCCTCGAAGAAAATTTGCATACTTCCTCAGAAACATCCAAAGTTCAAAGTCCTCAAGTGAGGAAAATGGCAGATGGGAAGAGACCTCAGAAGGGAGGCAAGAGGCCTGAGACAAACACAGCGGTTGAAATCCCTGAGGATATATATGATGAATACTACACACCCGATGAAGAAACTCATGGGAAGGAAAACAAGAATCAGCGCAAAGTGCGCATATAGAGAATTGAGAGGAGATGGGCTAAGGAATGGAGGGAATACCGTTATGTAACTCCAAAGAACATGAAGAAATTCGGCATAAACCCTCCATGTCCAAGACCTCCTTTGGTTGTTGGCCAAGTAGCTGCTCCCTCCAGCGTCAGGCGTGGTGAGGACTTTCCAAAGGAATGGGCCAAGCGCCAAGCCAAGCTTTCAAAAGTTGCTAAAGAAGCAGTGAAGAAATTCAATGAGGATTCTCAAGCTGCTGCTGCTGCTGCTGCTGAGGACTCTGCTAGCACAACTGCACCAAAGAAGGCCATACTGAACAAGTCTGCTGTGAAGAAATCTTCAAACTCAATGCCCTCACGGCCAAGTTCTTTAATGGCAAAGTCCTCAGGACAAAATCCTCCAGCAACTTCTTCAAGGGCTGTGCCAATCCCCTCAGTTGCTTCAAAATCTTCAGCTGCTGCCACAAATTCCTCAACACATGTGCACCTTGCAATGTATCAGTGGACTGCAGGCTTTTCTATTGCCTCAGGGGCTTCTGCATCATCCTCAGCTCCACCACAATCTTTGAGTGGTCCAACTTTGCTGAAGGTCAAGACCACTACTGGCCGCGGAAAGAGGCCAAGTCCTCACAAGAAGCAAGTGGGATTCCATGTCCCGTCTGATGATGATGATGAAGCTGATGATGAGGAATTGACTGAAATCATCAGAGACAGGCAAGAAAGGGCTGCTAGAGCCAAAGGCAGCTCTGTGCCTCTTATGCTGGATCCGAGGAAAATCCTCGATTTCATAGATCTATGGCATAAGGATCCTACCACTCCACTCCCTGAATTGAACCTCACTCCTGGTCAAAGTCATATGTTGACTGCCTTCATAGGCGAGGAAAAATGGAAATTTGAAAAGGCCAAGCGAGTCAAGAAGGATCAGTACAAGAAGGAGCGCTTTTTGAAGAACAATGTTCTAAATATGTCTCCTGAAGAACTTGTAAATATGCAAAAGGAAATCAGAGACCTCAGTGATGAATTTGACTGATACCATGCAGGTTGGCTCGGTGCCAAAGTCAGATTTGTCAAGATTGCCAAAAACCTCAAGGCAAATTTTGCAGCACCATCGCAACATCAAATTCCTCAAGCTGAAGCATCTGCTCAATAAACTGAAGAAACTGAAAGCACGGCTGATGAAAATTAGGCTGCTGAAGAAGCTACCAGGGCTGCTGAAGAAATTACAGCTCCTGAAGAAACTGAAAATGCCAGGGCGACTGCATCAGTCGTGCCTGAAGAAACTGCACCAACTTCATCTGCTCCTCCTGTGAAATCCTCAAAGGTGAAGAAAATCACTCTTCCTTCTGCATCAGAAGTGAAGAAAACGAAGGCCGCGGAGAAGGAAGCCGCAAGGAATAGGAAAGCATCAACCTCTGCAGAGTCCTCAGCTCCGAAGAAAGTGAGGACTTTGACGAGCTCTTTCACGGAACCAATTGATGTTGTTCCAATTTCTATAGTGCCATCAAAGGAGCTCATTCCATTTGGTGAAGATTATGTCATTCTAGATGACACTGGTGAAGAGAATCCTTCTGTTGTTTCCTCAGAGCAGTTGGATGAAGAAATCAATGTGGATGATGTTGTCTCCACACCATTAGTATCATCTCTTGTGCCTCAGTTCACTGCTGAAGAGGCGGGCGTTGAAGAAATTGAAGAAGATGTGGATATTGGCTCTACTACTCCTGTGCTGAATGATGACTATTGAGAAAATCTTCACCCCAATTCCCCAATGGCCACACCTCTGCATCCAATTTCTCAGTCCCCAGTGCAGACTGAAGAAATATTCACATGGTCTGAAGGACGTCCAACTTCTCTCCATTCGATACCTAAAGAAATTCCAGCTGCTACAGCTGAAGAAATGGAAAATCAAACCGCTGCTGAAGAACCTGAGGCATCAATTCCTCAGTCAGCAGCACAAGTGGTTGTCGCTGAGCATCATATCTTCACTGATCTAAATCCATATGACTCAGACAGACTTCAGCGCAAGAGGTTATGGACTGCAAGCCAGATGAATTTCTATGCGTCACTTCTGTTTGACAAGGACAAGGTATTTCAGCACCGTCAAATTCCTCATGTGGATATGGGGTCCATTCCTTGCTTCCAACCTGTTCTGAATGTTCTTCACGAAGTTGGGCTCCTGAATTTCTTTGCTGATATCTGTGATTGGAATGAAGAGCTAATTCTTCAATTCTATGCAACACTGCACCTCACTGGAAATGTGGGTGATGTCAACTCATGGGTGCTTGACTGGATGACTAAGAACACTCACTATAAAGCCCCGGCCTCTGAATTGCTTCATGCCATTCCTGTCAGTCCTCCTGCTGAAGGCGCAAGGCTGATCTATGAAGAATCTGAACTTCCAAATCATCTCATGCAAGTGCTGATGAAGCCTTTGCGGCCAAGCCAAGCCCCAAGAACCTCCTTCCTAGTGAAGGATTTTCTGTATGTGCCAAGGACAATATACTGCATCTTAACCAAAACCCTTAGTCCAATCAAATGCCACAATTCTGAAGAAGAAGAAGTTGTTGGCATCATGAAGAATCTGCTATTCAACATCATACATGGGATTCCCATTAACTATCACGATTTCTTCATGAGGACTTTAGCAAATGTTGCACTGTCGCCGTTTGAGTTGAAGCCCTATGCACCTTGAATCATGAAATTCCTCAGAACCAGGTCTTCAATTCACTACAAGGCAGATTTTCAGAATCACCTCAGCTTTTTGCCTCCCATTGAAGTCCTCAAAAGGACTATTTCTTTAGTTGATGAAAAAGGCAAAGCTGCTGTTATTGATGAAGGCACTCGTTCATTGGATGGTCAGTTTCGTAAGGCTGCATCGTACTCCACCAATGATGACTCTGCAGCTCAAGACTCTGTCGCAAAAGCCTAAAAGCAAAATCCTCAAGCCACTGCTCCACGAGTGATGACTGATCGTGAGCTTCTTCTAAGTCTTCATCAGAAGGTCGATCACAATCACAAGTGGGTCAAGCGTCAATTTGGCTCAATTCTTCTGAACATGACTGTCACTCAAAATACTATGAAGAAGAACCACTACTATGCGCATGAAATCTTCGATCGCACTTGGACCATACTTTCTCATCTCTACAGTGCTAAAGATCTCAAGCAGATGGACTTTCAGCAGAACTTTGACTGGGCTCATCCTCCTTCGAAGAAATTCAAGAAGGTCAAAGTTCCTCAGCTGGTAACCAGTTCATTCTCTTCATCGCGTGAGACGGATGAAGCTGACGATCTCGACGACACTGTGGCAGGCCCTACATCGACAAACGACCCCGACAACGCTGGCGCTCCTCCATCAACCTCATGATGATATTCTTCAGGGGCGTTAGTCCTCATTTTCGTCCCTTTTGGTCATTCGATGACAAAGGGGGAGAAATTTGAGTTAGTCTTCAAGCGGGTCTTATATATGGGCTGTTTTTTTTCATTAAGTTACAATGCTCGCTCTTCTGAAGTGTTTGTTGGTTGAGTTGTAAACTTAAGTCTGATGGTGGTCTGATACTTTTGAACTGCTTTCTGCATGCTTATTTCCTCAAGTACCTTAATGCATGCATGCTGAATTTTGTGAGACACCATTTTCCATCATGCATTTCAAATTCTTCATATTATATGTTAAATGCGTGAATGGATTACAAGATATAGGGGGAGATCTCCATGATTTTATTCTACAATGTGCATTTGCAGTCAAAGCAAATTCCTCAAATATGAACATCTTCAGGGGGAGTTCTTCTATATCTTGCAATCAAATTCCTCAATATCAGTATTTACACTTCATATGTTTATCCCCGTTGAAAACTTAACCTATTTGTCATCAATACCAAAAAAGGGGAGATTGTAAGTGCATCTAGTGCCCCTTAGTGATTTTGGTGTATTGAAGACTTATAGGTTAATGTGTTTGTGAGTGTACACAGGTTCTATAAGTCTCTGGGGAGTTTGATATTTCCGAAGAAAGTCAACCCCTAAAAATGAATGTCTTCAGTTGAAGACTTTGGTTTTCTTGAAGACTTTGAAAATGAGGAAATTGGTGTGACCTTGAAGACATTGATATTGATGCGAGGATTATGAAGCATGAAGACTTTTGTTTTTGTAGTTTCATTTTCTCTTTCTTGAGTCATAGGAAACACCGTACTGTTAAAGGGGGTCGAGGTAAAACTAATGAAACATTTCCATGTGATGCTCATCTCAAATCCTACACCTATCCAATCCTTCGAGTGAAGCCTTTGGAAATCTCATACAGTTCAGTCAATTTCTTCAGTGAGAGAGACGAAGATCTTCTGCTCTCTGAGGAATTTGTTCTAACTGAGGAGTTAGGAATTCACCAATGCAGATTGCCTACAAGTGAGGAACATGATAGCCCTGAGGAATTTGAGAGCTCAAATTTCCGACCGTTGTTGTGCTACGCGCCAGCTGTCCCATATATCTTATCCACCTAACGGTCATATCATTGAAGGGCATTTATGTCTTATCATGTCGGGCTGCTCCCCGGCTATAAATAGCCGCTCCCTACAACCACTAGTTGGTTGGCTGCTCCGAGAGAAACTGACACTTGTCATTTAGAGCATCCCATCCTCCGAGGACTTTGAAAGAAAATCATCAGTGAGGAAAAACCCTAAACCCAAACACCTACAACCCAAAGTGATTGAGCATCACTGAAGAGATTGTTCCTGTGTGGAACCGACGCTTGTTACCTTTGAAGACTGTGCATCTTCCAGACGGTTAGGCGTCATGGTCTAGAGCATCCAAGAGGAATTGTGGATCACCGGGTGACCTAGTCTGTGAAGGTTTGGAAGTCACCTGAAGACTTACCACGAGTGATTAGGCGAGGTCTGTGTAACCTTAGCTCAAGGAGAATACAGTAAGGACTGTGTGTCCTTTGGTTTAAATACCAAGCTGCTCCAACCAGACCTACAATTGTCACAGCAGTTGGAACTGGTCTACCAAATCATTGTCTTCACCGAGCTACTGGTTCTATTTCCTCAACCCTTTCATTTCCTCGCTCATGTGTTGATGAAATTGATCGTTACTGTTTGAAGACTTTGACTGAAAACTTTCTCAATTTTCTCAATCATATTTCTTAAGTCATCTTGTCTTCTGCCTGCTTATCCTGTTTACATGCTACCTATGCTCTGTGTATGTTTCATTTCATCATGATAACTATGCTACTGCCTTGTTATGCATGCACCTGAGTACTTATTCCCCTGCTTGTAGTTCGTCACTTAGCTAATTCCTCAAGTAGTATTTCCTTAGTGACGAATTTGTAAAAATCGCCTATTCACCCCCCTCTAGTCGATATAACGCACTTTCAGAGAGCCGCACTCGGTAAAGATCCTTCCTATTACTGTTTCTCCTGCTTTTCCTCGGATCGCTGCAACAAAAAGAGATATACAATACAAATACAACATTTGAAGTCTCAAAGTCTAACAACAAACTCACATAAGCATTATATAAATAGTTTGCACAAGTTTCATTTGAAATCACAAAAGTAGCTCTTTGGTACAAGTGCCTACTTACTAAACAATAGAGTGGTCAATGCATGTCTACATGCCACCACATGATAAAAGCAACACCGCAATTATCACGAACTGAAGGATAATTTTCAAGTTCTTCCATCCACTGAACCCGATAAGCCGTTTCTGGCTATCACATCCACTGAACCCACTAATTCAAATTTTCTCTTCTGGTTAAGCACATACTGATTATAATGATACTCTGTCTTATCTCTGCTATTGAACGAATCGTGGGAGCTGCCTTCGTAGAGAAGCACTTGTTCATTGCATTCAGACCTTGAATCATAGACACCTGGACACCTACCTCTGTACACCGCATACCACTTCATCTACAAAGAAAGAGAAAAAGAGGTCGAGAAGGAATGCAAGGTTAAAATATCACATCATACATAATCCATGTAAGCATTCATCACTCATACAATCAAAAACATTGAAAGTGGCAATCCAAGTCCATATCAACAGCTACATGACTATAGCACTAAATCAACGCCAAACTATCTATAGGTGGACTACTCCGAGGTGTAGTCGGTGAAACCAGTGATCGTGGAGTCAGAGCACGTGGGGGCATCCCCCACAGTGGGGGACAAAGCGTCGTCGGGATTGTAGGTCGGTGGACTCAATGGCACCGGGTCGTCACACTTCTTACATGGTGGGGCCTTCTTCTCCTTAGCTGGCAGATTCTTCTTGGCCAGATCCTCAAAATACTTTATTAGGATCAGCTGCGGGTTCTTATCAATGAGTACCGCCAAGTAGTCCTCGGCGTGCTTCTCCTTGACCATGTAGTCGACCCTAATGAAATCTGCATCGGAGGAGGAAGCCATAGCGGCGAAATCGATCGGTGCTAACACCTTTCATCACACAATGAAAAATAGCATAAGAATCAAACATCAAAGATTACTTCTAAGCAAATTAATCATGATGGACACTCTCTCATAGATATTTTGACTTTCGGTGATGCTCGAGCAGGGCGAGTCCATCGTGCGTGAAAAATGTATATCACAGGACGAACTCGCACGGATCGACCGCCATCGGCAAAAGTTGATTTTCTTTCTCCAAGAACAACTCTCATCTCTCTCACGTATATATGGTGGACACTCTCTCTGGTGGTGGTATATATGGTGGACACTCTCTCACGGGTATTTCAACTTTCGGTGATGGTCGAGCTGGGTGAGCCCATCGTGCATTCTCAATATATAACATGAAGAGCTCACACAGATCGACTGCCATCGACAAAAGTCGATTTTCTTTCTCCAAGAACAACTCTCATCTCTCTCACGTATATATGGTGGACACTCTCTCTGGTGGTGGTATATATGGTGGACACTCTCTCACGGATTTTTTGACTTTCGGCGATGGTCGAGCTGGGTGAGCCCATCGTGCGTTATAAAGATATAACATGAAGAGCTCACACAGATCGACCGTCATCGTCACAAGTCGATTTTCTTCCTCCAAGAACAACTCTCATCGACTGTCGGTGATGGTCGCTCTTCCTCTGCTCCTCCTGCTTTGAAAATATCATAGAGGAGGAACAGAGGAAGCGTGACCCCGTACGACAACAATCGGTACCATTCCTCTAAAAACATCTCGCATCTATCAAATATGATCGTCACTCGCTCAAGATAAAAACTAGTACATAAAAGCTACTACAAAAAACTACGACAAAAAACTACAAGTCCCACTATGATACGTATCCAACGTATCTATAATTTTTTATTATTCCATGCTATTATATTATCTGTTTTGGATGTTTTATATGCATTAATATGCTATTTTATATCATTTTTGGGACTAACCTATTAACCTAGAGCCCAGTGCCAGTTTTTGTTTTTTCCTTGTTTTTGATTTTTACAGAAAAGGAATATCAAACGGAGTCCAAATGGAATAAAACTTTACGATGATTTTTCTTGGACCAGAAGACATCCACGGAGCTTGGAGAGTGGGTCAGAAGTATCCCGAGGGGCCCACAAGCCCTCAGGGCACGTCCTAGGGGGGGGGCGAGCCCCCTGGCTTGTGGACACCTCGGGAGTCCTCCAACCCTAATTCTTGCTGTATAAATTCCCAAATATTCCCAAACCAACAGAAGCGTCCACCAAAATACTTTTCGCCGCCGCAAGCCTCTGTTCCCGTGAAATCCCATCTTGGGGCCTTTTTCGGCACCCTGCCGGAGGGGGATTCGATCACGGAGGGCTTCTACATCAACCTTATTGCCCTTCTGATGAAGCGTGAGTAGTTTACCACAGACCTACGGGTCCATAGCTAGTAGCTAGATGGCTTCTTCTCTCTCTCTGATCTTCAATACAATGTTCTCCTCGATGTTCTTGGAGTTCTATCCGATGTAATATTCTTTTGCGGTGTGTTTGTCGAGATCTGATGAATTGTGGATTTATGATCAGATTATCTATGAATATTATATGAGTCTTTTCTGAACTCTTTTGTGCATGATTAAATATCTTTGTATTTCTCTTCGAATTATCGATTTGGTTTGGCCAACTAGATTGGTTCTTCTTGTAATGGGAGAGGTGCTTAGTTTTGGATTGAATCTTGCGGTGTCCTCACCTAGGGACAAAGTAGGGCTAGCAAGGCACGTATTGTATTGCTGCCATCAAGGGTAAAAAGATGGGGTTTTCATCATATTGCTTGAGTTTATCCCTCTACATCATGTCATCTTGCTTAAAGCGTTACTCTGTTATTATGAACTTAATACTCTAGATGCAGGCAGGAGTCGGTCGATGTTTGGAGTAATAGTAGTAGATGCAGAATCATTTCGGTCTACTTGTCACGGACGTGATTCCTATATTCATAATCATTGCCTTGGATATCTTCATAACTTTGCGCTTTTCTATCAATTGCTCGACAGTAATTTGTTCACCCACCATATGTTTTCTTTCAAGAGAGAAGCCTCTAGTGAAACCTATGGCCCCCGGGTCTATTTTCCATCATATATTTTCAAATATATAAACCAAAAAACCCAAAAATACCTTGCTGTAATTTATTTGTTTTTACTTTGTTTTACATTTTAGTAATCTTTTATATCTATCTCTATCAGATCTCATCCTTGCAAGTGACCGCGAAGGGATTGACAACCCCTTTATCGCGTTGGGTGCAAGTGTTTGCTTGTTTGTGCAGGTGCATAGATTGGAGACTTGCTTGTACCTCCTACTAGATTGATACCTTGGTTCTCTAACTGAGGGAAATACTTATCTCTACTTTGCTGCATCACCCTTTCCTCTTCAAGGGAAAAACCAACACAAGCTCAAGAACTATCAGGAAGAATTTCTGGCGCCATTGCCGGGGAGGTTCTACGTCAATCCTACCAAGTATCCACCATAAACTCTCATCTCTTGCATTACATTATTTGCCATTTGCCTCTCATTTCCTCTCCCCCACTTCTAAAACGTTTTCATAAAATCACAAAAATATTTGCCATTTTATTCGCCCTTCTTCCATTCGTCTTTTCGTTTGCTTTTTGTTTGCTCGTGTGCTAGATTGCTTGTTTTGCTATTATGGCTAGCTCCTCTATCGTAGTTGATACCCCGGAAAATGAAGTTCTTAATTTTAAACAAAGGGGTGGGGAGAATCTAAAAGATGCTTGGTATAGAATTTGCAATGCTCAAAATAGATCTACTCGTAAGCAATCCACTACCGTTCTTCTTCGAAATTTTTATGTGGGTGTTACTACTTGGTATAGATATGTGGTAGACACCATTACTGGGGGTAATTTCTTGGGTAGTCACACGATGGATGCTTACAATGCTATGTTAAATCTAGTGGGATCTCCACCACTTATGGTTAATGAAACTGTTTTAACTTTGGAACATGTGATGCAACGGCTTGATATTATTGAAAATAAAATTTCCACCATAGAGCTTATTGAGAATTTGGATAAAAAGATTCATAATCACATTACTCAACTTGGATCGAAGGCGGGGATCACTTTGAAGAACTTCAAGGAAAAATAACCCATAGTTAATGAGAAAATTGATCAAGATTCCTCTAGAATTGATAAATTAGAAGATACTATTACTAACTTGGGTTCCGCTTTTTCCGCTGTTAAAACTAATCCAAAACTTCCTTCTACTAAAACTACCAAGTTTATATATGTTCCTAAAAATAAGGGTGAATCTTCTAGTAAAGAAAACGGAGATCGTAAGATGATAAGTGTTCACCCTAACTTTATCAATATTATTAAGGAACCAATAGCTACGAGTGAATTTCTTGATTTCTTGCCTAGGAGTGTGACTATTGATAAAACCAAAGAATCTCCTAGGGTTATAAGTTTGCAATTGAGGAAGTGCATACAAAAGATGACAATACCTAGATCTATTGCAATGTGCCTAGCTAGGGGCGTTAAACAATAGCGCTTGTTGGGAGGCAACCCAATTTTATTTTATGTTTTTTGTTCTGTTTTTCAATAAATACACATTATCACCTCTTTAGTAATTGTGTTTTGGTGTTTTAATTAGTGTTTGATCCAAGTAAGACCTTTGGGATGATCTATGGTGATAGTTGATTTGATTTTGCTGAAAAACAGAAACTTTTGCCTCCGGTAACAGAATTGTTTAAATTCACTGGAGCGTGGAAAAACTCTGAATTTTTTACAAAAGATTTATATACAAATTTCCTATTCTTTTCTAGGTTTTCAGGATTTTAGTAGTTACTGAATTATGAGAGCAATTCAGATCTTCACAGACTATTCTATTTTTGACAGATTCTGTTTTTCATGTGTTGTTTGCTTATTTTGATAAATCTATGGGTAGTATCGGGGGGTATGAACCATGGAGAAGTTGGAATACAGTAGATATAACACCATTATAAATTAAGAATGATTTCACAACAGTACCTAAAGTGGTGATCTATTTTATTATACTAACGGATCTCATAAGTTTTCTGTTGAGTTTTGTGTTGTGAAGTTTTCAAGTTTTGGGTAAAGATTTAATGGACTATGGAATAAGGATTGGCAAGAGCCTAAGCTGGGGATGCCCAAGCCACCCCAAGCTAATATTTAAGGACAACCAAGCATCTAAGCTTGGGGATGCCCCAGATGGCATCCCCTCTTTTGTCTTGGATCCATCGGTAAATTTACTTGAGGCTATATTTTTATTCACCACATGATATGTGTTTTGCTTGGAGCGTCTTGTATGATATGAGTCTTTGCTTTTTAGTTTGCCACAATCATCCTTGCTGTACACACCTTTTGAGAGGGACACGCATGAATCGTGAATTTATTAGAATACTCTATGTGCTTCACTTATATCTTTTGAGCTAGGCAATTTGCTCTAGCGCTTCACTTATATCTTTTTAGAGCACGGCGGTGGCTTTATTTTATAGAAATTGTTGAACTCTCATGCTTCACTTATATTATTTTAAGAGTCTCTAAACAGCATGGTAATTTTTTTAGGTTATGAATTTAGTCCTAATATAATGGGCATCCAAGAGGGATATAATAAAAACTTTCATATAAAGAGCATTGAATACTATGAGAAGTTTGATTCCTTGCATTTGTTTTGAGATATAAAGATGGTGATATTAGAGTCATGCTAGTGAGTAATTGTGGATTGGTAGAAATACTTGTGTTAAAAGTTTGTGATTCCCGTAGCATGCACGTATGGTGAACCATTATGTGATGAAGTCGGAGCATGATTTATTCTTTGATTGTCTTCCTTATGAGTGGCGGTCGGGGACGAGCGATGGTCTTTTCCTACCAATCTATCCCCCTGGGAGCATGCATGTAGTACTTTGTTTCGATAGCTAATAAATTTTTGCAATAAGTATGTGAGTTCTTTATGACTAATGTTGAGTCCATGGATTATATGCACTCTCACCCTTCCACCTTTGCTAGCCTCTCTAGTACCGCTCAATTCTCGCCGGTGCATTAAACCCACCATATACCTTCCTCAAAACAGCCACCATACCTACCTATTATGGCATTTCCATAGCCATTCCGAGATATATTGCCATGCAACTTCCACCGTTATGTTTATTATGACACGCACCATCATTGTCATATTGCTTTGCATGATCATGTAGTTGGCATAGTATTTGTGGCAAAGCCACCATTCATATTTTTTATACATGTCACTCTTGATCATTGCACATCCCGGTACACAGCTGGAGGCATTCATATAGAGTCATATTTTGTTCTAGTATCGAGTTGTAATTCTTGAGTTGTAAGTAAATAAAAGTGTGATGATCATCATTATTAGAGCATTGTCCCATGTGAGGAAAAGATGATGGAGGCTATGATTCTCCCACAAGTCGGGATGAGGCTCCGGACAAAAAATTAAAAAAAAGAGAAAAAAGGAGAAAAAAGAGAGGCCAAAGAGCCCAAAATAAAAAAATGAGAGAAAAGAGAGAAGGGACAATGTTACTATCCTTTTTCCACACTTGTGCTTCAAAGTAGCACCATGATCTTCATGGTAGAGAGTCTCCTATTTTGTCACTTTCATATACTAGTGGGAATTTTTCATTATAGAACTTGGCTTGTATATTCCAATGATGGGCTTCCTCAAATTTCCCTAGGTCTTCGTGAGCAAGCAAGTTGGATGCACACCCACTTAGTTTCTTTTTTATCTCTAGTGCATCCGTTGCATGGCAATCCCTACTCACTCACATTAATATCTATTGATGGGCATCTCCATAGCCCATTAATACGCCTAGTTGATGTGAGACTTTCTCCTTCTTTTTGTCTTCTCCACAACCACCATATTCTATTCCACCTATAGTGCTATATCCATGGCTCACGCTCATGTATTGCGTGAAAGTTGAAAAAGTTTGAGAACACCAAAAGTATGAAACAATTGCTTG
Organism: Thinopyrum elongatum; assembly: GCA_011799875.1. Classification (NCBI taxonomy): domain Eukaryota; kingdom Viridiplantae; phylum Streptophyta; class Magnoliopsida; order Poales; family Poaceae; genus Thinopyrum; species Thinopyrum elongatum. Next base: position 606,438,303 of record CM022298.1, read on the forward strand.
GCTTGTCATCGGGGTTGTGCATGATAAAATACTTTGTGTGATGAAGATGGAGCATAGCCAGACTATATGATTTTGTAGGGATAACTTTCTTTTGCCATGTTATTTTGAGAAGACACGATTGCTTTATTAGTATGCTTGAAGTATTATTGTTTTTATGTCAATATTAAACTTTTTTTTGAATCTTATGAATCTGAATATTCATGCCACAATAAAGAAGATAACATGGATAAATATGTTAGGTAGCATTCCACATCAAAAATTCTGTTTTTATCATTTACTTACTCGAGGAGGAGTAGGAATTAAGCTTGGGGATGCTTGATATGTCTCCAACGTATCTATAATTTTTAATTGTTCCATGCTATTATATTATCTATTTTGGATGCTTTATATGCAATAATATGCTATTTTATATTATTTTTTGGACTAACCTATTAACCTAGAGCCCAGTGCCAGTTTCTGTTTTTTCCTTGTTTTTGAGTTTTACAGAAAAGGAATATCAAATGGAGTCCAAACGGAATAAAACTTGACGATAATTTTTCTTGGACCAGAAGACATCCACGGAGCTTGGAGAGGGGGTTAGAAGAGTCCCGAGGGGCCCACAAGCCCTCAGGGCGCGCCATAGGGGGGGCGCCCCCTGGCTTGTAGACACCTCGGGAGTCCCCCAACCCTAATTCTTGCTCTATAAATTCCCAAATATTCCCAAACCAACAGAAGCGTCCATCAAAATACATTTCTGCCGCCGCAAGCCTCTATTCCCGTGAAATCCCATCTTGGGGCCTTTTCCGGCACCCTGCCGGAGGGGGATTCGATCACGAAGGGCTTCTACATCAACCTTATTGCCCTTCCGATGAAGCGTGAGTAGTTTACCACACACCTACGGGTCCATAGCTAGTAGCTAGATGGCTTCTTCTCTCTCTTTGATCTTCAATACAATGTTCTCCTCGATGTTCTTGGAGTTCTATCCGATGTAATATTCTTTTGCGGTGTGTTTGTCGAGATCTGATGAATTGTGGATTTATGATCAGATTATCTATGAATATTATTTGAGTCTTTTCTAAACACTTTTATGCATGATTAAATATCTTTATATTTCTCTTCGAATTATTGGTTTGGTTTGCCCAACTAGATTGGTTCTTCTTGCAATGGGAGAGGTGCTTAGTTTTGGGTTGAATCTTGCGGTGTCCTCACCCAGTGACAAAGTAGGGGTAGCAAGGCACGTATTGCATTGTTGCCATCAAGGGTAAAAAGATGGGGTTTTCATCATATTGCTTGAGTTTATCCCTCTACATCATGTCATCTTGCTTAAAGCGTTACTATGTTCTTACAAACTTAATACTCTAGATGCACGCAGGAGTCGGTCGATGTGTGGAGTAATAGTAATAGATGCAGAATCGTGTCGGTCTACTTGTCACGGACGTGATGCCTATATTCATAATCATTGCCTTGGATATCGTCATAACTTTGCGCTTTTCTATCAATTGCTCGACAGTAATTTGTTCACCCACCGTATGTTTTCTTTCAAGAGAGAAGCCTCTAGTGAAACCTATGGCCCCCAGATCTATTTTTCATCATATATTTTCAGATCTATAAACCAAGAAACCCAAAAATACCTTGCTGCAATTTATTTGTTTTTACTTTGTTTTACGTTTTAGTAATCTTTTATATCTATCTCTATCAGATCTCATCCTTGCAAGTGACCGTGAACGGATTGACAACCCCTTTATCGCGTTGGGTGTAAGTGTTTGATTGTTTGTGCAGGTGCATAGATTGGAGACTTGCTTGTACCTCCTACTAGATTGATACCTTGGTTCTCAAACTGAGGGAAATACTTATCTCTACTTTGTTGCATCACCCTTTCCTTTTCAAGGGAAAAACCAATGCAAGCTCAAGAAGTAGCACACTACTAGATAAAACTACTACCTAAAAAATAATGCAAAAAATTATGTACATAGCACACATAGCATCCATGCATACAACGTTATAAAAAATTATCTACATTACATCCATTCATCTATCAATCCATCCATCTATCTATGCATCCATCTATCCATCTATTTATGCATCTATTTATGCATCTATGTATGCATCCAAAAATCCATCCATCTATCAATACATCCACACATGGAGAGGGGGAGCTTGATACGTCTCCAACGTATCTATAATTTATGAAGTATTCATGCCATGTTTACAACAACTTTATATGGTTTTGGTATGATTTGATTACCGGACTGACGCTGTTTTCTGCAGAACTACCGTGGTGTTGTTTTTTGTGCAGAAATAAAAGTTCTCAGAATGGGCTGAAAATTTACGGTGATTTTTTATGGACAAAAAGAGGCCCCGAAGCTTCGCGGAAAGTCCAGAAGAGCCACAAGGGCACGACAAGCCTGGGGGCGCGCCCACCCCCCTACGGCGCGCCCCTCGAGCTGGTCGCTACCTCGTGGACCCCCTTGATGTGAGACCGACGCCAAAAATTCCTATAAATACCCAAACCCCCAGAAAGAACCCTAGATGAGAACTTCCGCCGCCGCAAGCCTCTGTATCCACGAAAACTCAATCGGGACCCCGTTTCGGCACCCTACCGGAGGGGTAAATCATCACCGAAGGCCATCTTCATCATCCCGGCGGCCACCATGATGAGGAGGGAGTAGTCCACCCTCGGGGCTGAGGGTTTGTACCAGTAGCTATATGTTTTATCTCTCTCTCTCTCTCTCTCTCTCTCTCTCTCTCTCCCGTGTTCTTGATTTGGCATGATCTTGATGTACCGTGAGCTTTGTTAATATAGTTGGATCATATGGTGTTTCTCCCTCTCTATCTTACTGTGATGAATTGAGTTTTTACCTTTGAGGTTTCACGTTTATCGGATTGAATACTTTTATGGATTTGAGAACATTTGATGTATGTCTTGCGTATGAATTCCCATGGTTATAATGGGGTATTATATTGATTCACTTGATGTATATTTTGGAACTCAACTCACGGATTCCCGAGGTGACATTGGGGTAATCTATGCATAGGGGTTGATGCACGTTTTCGTCTTTGTTTCTCCGGTAGAAATCTCGGGGCACTCTTTGAAGTTCTTTGTGTTGGATTGAATATTATGAATCTGAAATTGTGTGATGCACATCGTATAATTAACCCACAGATACTTGTGGTGACATTGGAGTGTCTAGGTGACATTAGGGTTGATTGATGCGTGTCATATGGTGTTATTTTAGTATGAACTCTAGGGTTGCTTGTGACACTTATAGGAATAGCTCAAAAGATTGATCAGAAAGAATAACTTTGGGGTGGTTTCGTACCCTACAAACAATTTCATCTTATGTTCCGAGAGCTATTCTCGGTAAACAAGTCAAAACGTGGCCATGCGGTTAACCGCCGCCGGATGTGCCACGTGGCAAAATGTTGTCGTGCGGCACAGAGTGGCTCTTGGCAAATAGTGCCTTTGTCGAGTGTTGCCTTTTTGTCAAGGTCTGCTCTCGGCAGTATCATGTGTTTGCCGAGTTTCTCCTTTTGCCGAGAGTTACTCTCTCGGCGTAGCTTACTTTGACGAATGACTGTGTTTTGGCTCTCGGCGAAGAACCTGGCACCCGGCGTATACGGAAATTCCAATAGTGCTATATGCATTACTGACGCTCGACAAGACAGATTAATATTCTCGTTCTCTCCGCACTGGGAACGGTGATTAATTGGATACTTACACCAATTTTACGCTGAGACCTGCTTGGGTACACCCCGCTTCTAAAACGTACAAAAAGTAAACTTGTCTTTTACTACTAATTAGGTGTAATTGTACATCAATTGACCGCATCTTTCGAAAAGAGTGAGAATACCCGCAAGGCAGCAATGGTCGTCGGAGGAGGATGAATCGGAGATGACGATGTAGTCTTGCAAGCGCCGAACGATGCGGTCCCGCTTGCGCTTGAGGTTGGCCATGCTCGCCGCCTCCCGCTCAGACTGCTCGGTGCCGAGCCGGAGCTGCTTGGCGTTGATCCTCTGGAGCCGCCGAGCGTCCTAAGTGATCGATGGTAAACTCACTGGAGGAGACACTCCTCCTCGTTGGGCACCGGCATCACACGGCGATGGCGGGCGGACTGCGCAGCCACGTTGGACGCGCCCCCGTCTTCCTTGCCCTCTGCCTCTCGCGGCGGGCAGCGCGTGTCTCTGACTCCGGAGTCCGCATCCGCGCCGCCGTCTCACATCTGCCCTACATTTGGGCTGGATATGAGGGGTGCCGGTCAGTCCGGGCCGTCTCACATCTGCCCTACATTTGGGCTGGATATGAGGGGTGCCGGTCAGTCCGGGCGTTTGTCCGTGGTTTGGGAGCTCCGGCTGGGTCGCTTTTTTTATGACCGGTCAGTGACCGGACAACCTGGCCGGTCGATTTAAGAAGAGGTCCGGCTGTAGATACTCTAACCAACCAAAAGATGCCACATCACCCCGTGAGTTAATACGGCAGCAAAGCTCATCATAGAGTGGGCACTGATAGGAAGTCCTATCCTGTACTGTTCTCACTGGTTGATGGTATCTTTCGACATTTATATTCCAAAACGTGATCTAGTAAAATCCAGACAGCACAATGGTGAGCAGAGTCTCAACTCGAATTCCGGCTAATTCCATTCACTCTGTAGCGAGTTTTACAGTCCGGTGTTCGTCATCGTCGGCTGATCTCTCAGCTAGTATCTTCTTCACCTTGGCATCATCAAGATAGTGCTGGTAGATGTAGGACAAGAACCCCCAGACCGCAACGAGCATTGCCAGCAACTTCACCCCGTCCATCCGGTCGCCGAGGAAGATGACGGCGATGATGGGCGACAGCGGCAGCCCCACGGTGCTGATCACGTTGGTGAAGAGCGACGACACCGCCGCCACGAGCCCCATCAGGCCCATGGTGGTCAGCTGCCACGATATGGCCGTCCAGGCCAGCGTCATCCCGTAGGCCACCCTGCCCTTCTTGTACCCGTCCATCTCGCTGTGCAGGGTGCTCCACTCCCCGGAGATGAACAGCCCGGCCACCGACACCACGGCCGCAGCGGTGTTGCTCCAGAACTGCATCTCCATCACGTCATAGAAGGTGTCGCTCTTGAGCACCATGTCGAAGGTGAGCTGCATCAGGGACAGGATCAGGGAGAAGAGTGCCGACGCCGACAGCGTCAGCACGAACCCCAGCGGGAACTTCCCCGGCGGGACGCTGCTGTTGGTCCCGTCCGAGCCGTGGCTCACGCCGACGAGTGCCGCGGAGAAGGTGAGCAGCACGACGGAGTTGAGGATGAGCGCGGTGAACTTCTGCTTGTTGAGGAAGTAGGAGAAGACGGCGTTGAAGGAGAGCTGCGTCGCGCAGATGAGCGAGTAGGTCGACAGCGGCAGGTAGAGCAGCGCGTAGGAGTACATCAGGTTGTCGCCGGCGAGGAGGATCCCCAGGCCGGCGTAGATGGCCGAGATCTTGAGGAGCGGCGGCCGCGTCACCACGGTCGTGGTGACCTTTGGGCGTTGCCCGAAGTAGAGGAGCAGCGGGATGGCGAGCGGCGTGCCGCAGGACTGAACCACCGTGGCGATCCACAAGCTGCCGCCGCCCTGGTCGTAGTAGATCCTGCCGAGGAGGTTGGCCACGCTCTGCCCCGCGAGGACAAACACGATGTTGACGAGCACCACCGCCCACCATTGTACGCGCTCCGACATCGACGGTGGTGCCGGGGCGGCGGTCGCCGGAGACATGCCATTGTGAGCTACGCCCTCAGCTTCTTCTTCGCCTCGTGTACCTGCGTCGCCGGCCGATTAGTTCGGTTAATCGATTCAGCCTACAATCTGCTCACCACAAGAAATTCCAGTATCAATATGCAACTTGGATATGGGGAGCGAGAGGGACCTGCGATCTGCAGATGAATTTCACCCGCATCGCCCATATCCGCACAGAGTTCTCTGTATCCTGCAAACCCGAAGTGCCGAAAAGGATGCGCAGCAAGATAGCAACCGGGGCAGGGGAATAATCTGATCCTATTGCACAAGGATGCGTGTCGCCTTCGTCCTCCTGTCGTTGAAATCCAAGACCACCGTCGATCGAGTAATAAGGCGGACAACAATGGCGAGATTTTGCTAGCTAGGGTCTAAATCTGCGGTCAACATTAGCTTGACTTAGCTCAGCACCGCACCGTTGAGCAACGCCTCTGCCATGAGTCAATTTTCCCGGCCCCCTTCGAGAAAAAAGAATCCACACGGCGCCAGCGTTGAGCACTGGAGCCGTTGATCGTTTGGTGAATCCACACGAGAATAAAAAATATCTCCATTTTGACGATATCTGACAAATTTTCGTGACCACTCGTCCATCTACGTCCCCCCCCCCCCCCCCCCCCCACACCAACCACCTACCATACCTACCATGGTGATCCTGCCCACTCCTGCGTGCCCCTTCTCTCTCTCTCTCTCTCGTCATCGTCAACCCATGTGATATTCTGTCCCAGCCTTCTCTCTCCTGCAGGCACCGTTCATGTGACTCTGAGTAATTTGATTTTTTTAATAATCAGGTTGGAATTTGAAAATTTCAAATTTTTGAAAGTTTGGAATTGCTGAAAGTTCCTGAAGAAGAACAGCGCGACGAACGGGCGCATCCCCTTTTAGTATCATATAATTTTATTTCAATAAAGGGCGTTTTTATTATCTCAAGATATAGCATCAAGCGGATACAAAACATTATGAGTAACACTCGGTCTCTGCATAATTAGGATACACACAGCCAAACACCTAAAGTCTGACGACAAGAAAGAAAAAAACCGATAAATCGGCGACAGTAGAGTCTATAAGACCGACACTATGCCTATGTCGAAAGGGGTGATGGACCAATCCGGAGATCATGCTGCCACCTATGTTGGGTAAAAACCTCCATAGCCACCTGCTCCAACCGCGTACACACTGCCTTGAACAACGGTTGGTACTCCGCTCGTTGGCGTATTAAATGGGTCTACTCAATCATCATTGTTTTTTCACACATGTGTATATATAATTTCTTCGAAGATAATAAAACTTGTATTTATGTACCTAATCTTGAGGGTATATTTATAATTGTCCTCCCAATTTATTTTGCTATGATTATGATAACCAAGCTGGTCTCGATTCACTATCTACTATAACCATGGAACCATGGGAAAAGTACAAGTAATCAAAAGGTTTAATACAGTGGCCAAGACCCCCACCCCCGGTCTTGACTTGTGTGGCCATATCTCTACTATTTAGATTGTCCACAGTGGGAGTAATTTCAAGAGTAACATCGAGTCCAATTCATCAAATTTTCCTATGTGGCAATGAGTTAATGAAGAGAGAGGTAAATTGAGTAACTTAGCAAGTTACTCCCTCCTTCCATATATATAGTATATAGCGCCTAATGCATTTTTTAAGACCGCGTTTGACTATTGATAAGATTAATAGTATATGAGATGTATAATGTAAAAATTATATCATTAGAAGCTTCTTTCACGTACGAATTTGACGCATGATTTGTGTAACTTGCATGTCATATATTCTCGCTCTAACATGTGGTCAAAGTTAGTCTCGAAAAACATATTAGGCCTATATATATGGATTGAGAGAGTACTCATTCTATGAGTAACATCATACATACCAAGACAAAATGAGTCTATAACTAAAAAATAAAGTTTTACATGACACTACACATATGTTACTACCCATTATAAAGATAGTAACATAGTCTATGATAGTGTGTATGTTACTAATGTAAGTTACTCTCCACCGTGACTGGTCTATATCGTAGAGGTATCATCATGATTTTATTATTTTCTGCAGATCGATCAATCCAGAAAATATGATTTTTGTGAGCCACAACCCTTATGTCGTTGTCAAGTTAGCATGTGAATCACATAGTTTCTAATGCCCGCAACCCGCCGCCATGCAGCCTAGGGCTGGCGCATCACTCGTCCCCTAAAAAATATGCTTGAAGGGACATCCTCCTTTTGGCAGTATTAGTACGTAGGTTAGTCCTATAAATGACCCTTGAAAATGTTAGTCCTATAAATGTAATTAGACATTAAAATAAGTAGCAGAACAAACATTTAGCTTCTTTAGTTACAGGGCATAAGCAGAATGCCCTCTTAATATGAATCTTCTTCTCATTTCTTGGGTTCTTCGATTTTTTTTGCCACCTAATCTCTACTCCTAATGGAGCAGTTGGTACTCTCCGCCGGTCAATTTTCGTCCCACCATTTTCGTCCGGTTTTTTTTCGTAGGTTTTTTCGTCGTTTTTTTTTCGTCTGGTTTTCTTTCGTATCTCAGGCCGCACGTAAGAAAACAGTCAACCAGGCTCATCAGATCTCGATCTGCTTCATCTCTCAAACGACGCCCCAGCCCTGAGAGGAGCCGCCGCCGCCGCCAGGGAACGAGAGGAGCCGCCGCCTCCAGGTCACCGCTGCCCTCGCACTCGCATCCATACCTTCGCCGCCGCCCTCGCGCTCGCGGATCCCTGAAATGCCGCCGATCCGAGACGAGCCGCCGCCTTCATTGCGGACCTGGGCTAGGGTTCCATACGCCGCCGCCGGTGTCTTGCCCCCTCACCATGTACGCATCTCTCCTTTCCATCCCCATCTGAGACCGAAACCTACTCACACCTCTCCTTGTTCGCCCACGCCATTGCAGTCCCAACCACGAACGCCGACGCCGGCTGTAGCCGTCACGCCGCCAGCCATCCATGCCTCGCAGCCGTCGCAGCCGGTGCTTCCCCACTGAACGAGCGCCAAGGAGAAACACCGCCATGGAGGGTTTCAAGCAGAAATTGTGGTGTCTCTTCCCCAAGTTGCCGGCCTCCCCTTCCTTCTGTAGGTCGCCGCCAGCATCGCCTAAGTGTGCCGGCCTCGCCCAGGTCGCTGACCTCCTCGCCCACGGACCTGCTACATCAATCATCATTCGGACCAGGCAACGAACTCGGCTTCTACTCTGAACATGAGCTCACTCATAATCCATCACAAGGTAAGCTTTGGCAATATGTTTTGCATGTATGTCTCTGTACACTGCATCAATTCTGAAGGAATATCAAATGTGTTGGTTGTAGCACTCTTTATACATTTAACAATCTAACAAGATGAGTGGAATCATTGTTCTTTCTATATCCTTTTTCTATATCTCCCAAATAAAGTGTGTTTGTTCTTGATATTTTTACAGATCTACACATTAACATACCACTCTATATATCTTTTTTACAATTCATGGAAATTTGTAATATGCTAACATCAAGTGACCGACATATCAACATGGATTGTTGTGCATAATTCATCTCTGATGCTTGTTTTTGTTCCCTGTAATGCTTGTTTCGCTCGTGCATCTGACCATTCACTGATTTCCTTTTTATATTAGTAAGGAAAATTTGGCATGCTTAGTTTCATGGTAACTCGGTGTTCTGAATGAACGGCCGAGCCGGGAGGCCAGAGCAAGGAAGAGGTGGGCAAAGGGTGTGGCAACACTGGCCAAGTGGACGGCATGGTATTGTGTTTTTTCCTCTTGATGAAGTTGAACTTCTTTCTGGACTATTTACACATCATAGACTAAAGTGCCAAGAATCATTGGACTTCTTTCTGGACTCACACCATTCCTTTATACACAAGTATGATATGTCTTGTGTTTATTCTATACTCAAGTACAATAGTTTCAGATACTTCTTTAAGTGCTTCCTATTTCTCCCCTTTCAATCTGAAGAAATCTTCTGTTGTGAAACTGCAGCAAGAAGATGTCATGCTCAGCAATGTTGAGATTGACTTGAAGCGTGAGAATGAGAGCCCGCTTAAATAGTTTTTGATGCTTGAACATTAATTACAGTTATTCATTTAGGTCTGAATAATTTTACAAGTTATAAGCAGCTGCTTTTGTTCGTGCACGCATAATAACCATTCCCGAGCATCAAGTTCTTCAAGGTTAGTAATTACTACTCCCTTCCCATCTGGATGCATGGTGGTTCCTTATTTGTTCCTGTACAACTGATGAAACTTTAGAAACTTGCAAGCTCAAAGGCCATGCAATGATCGGTGCAACAACCCATCTTTCATCGCCATCAGCTTGGCATATCATCTTTCAACATGTCAATCTTTTCTTAGAGAGCTTTCTCAGTAGGATGTGATGGAGTTTGTTTATTTTGTTTCAGAGATTGGTCTTCATAGTTCAAGGCATCTCTGCAGTCTGATAATGCCCTTTTCTCAAAATTTCAATGACACTTGATCTTTCTTGAAAATGAAACCGAGTCGTCGACTTGGATCAAGTGATATTTTAAAAGGTATAATGATATTATTTCAGTAAAAAAGCAAAAGCAAAATTGTTCATCATACTTGCACGTGTGTCTGCTTGCTTGTTACAAAAGCAAAATTTGTTTATAATACATGCATGTGTGCGCTTGCTTGTGCATAACGCGATGAACCTTCTTAGTAAAGGTGATTTTCCAAGAAGGGTATTTCAAATTTTGATTGGTGTATTCTCTTGTGGTTTTCCAAGAAGGGTATTTCGTGAAAAATGAGGGAACAGCTACTCTGGTGGTCCTCATCCTCATCCGGCCTTAATTCCAAGGTACTGTAATAACTCTTGTTGGTTAGTTACCTCTCCTCCTAGCTAGCCAAATTAGAACTAATACTTACATGTATATATAGGACTGTTTTGTGAGAGTCTCATAGATTGGCACATGGATGGATAATAAGTTTCAGCTTTAGCTTGCTGTACTGATCAAGGCTATGTTGTGGAAGAGTTCTTGCATGCAGTGTTCGCAAGCACATCCACTCACGACCTCTCCCATGCTGCAGCTGCAGGTTAGTAACGATCCTGCTACATCCGTTTGGACCCTTTTGTACATAAAGCAGTGCATTTTTGTTTGTGTAGATAACAAGTTTAGTTGACGCTAATTTATAATTCATACAACTTTGGTGTAACTAGCATTCTGAAGATTGTCTCGCTCTCGTAATCCCGGCCAATTTGGGGACCCTTTCCTGGACAAGCAGATGGAGCTGTAGATTGGGGAGTTGTTCTTAAAGAACTTTAGAATTTTATAATAAAGTTTTAGCTAAAGCTTGTGAGTTTTGAACATGAACTTTTATTTCCTTCATTGAGTTCCGTGCATTTCAATACGTCGCTTGGCAAAAGGAGAAGAAAAACAAAGAAAAAACTCTTTCAATAACGTGGATATCACAACAAAGAAAATATAAGCACGAATTATGTGCTCCTTTTGTATTTAATTTCACATATACCACACTTCCATTTCATGCAGACAAGTTGTTTAATAAGTTTGCTACAAACAAAAAGTTTATCTTTCCATTCCCAGCTGCATCGTACCATTTGTTTTCGAAGAATCAGGTGATATAAAATTAGATGAACCAGATGACAAAGAAAAGGTGTATTGTCGAATGCTACAGATACTTTTCATTCATCGGAAATATATGAACATCATCCTGAGCTAGAAAAATCCGAACTAAGACAACCTTTAAAAAAAATTAATGCATTCACCTTATGCATGGAATCACTCTGTGGGCATACAGACTGTAAGTACAGATAAGTATTATCCTTGTTGCTGCTTTTGTGTCTGATTCATCAGTGCTAGGTGGTCAGAAGGAAGCAATAAGTTTGTGCCTGATCCCTCGGTGCCAGGTGGTTAGAAGGAAGCAATGGCTTTTGCCCTAATGCTTAAGTGTTTTATTTGGTTTAGTAAATTGGTCACACTCCCCGGCACCATCACCACATCGCGTTTCCTTCCCCGGCCAGCCTGGCTTGCCCTCTCCTACCCGACTCACCACTGACGTGCTCAGTGTTGTGCACCAGGTAGAGGTCCTCCTCCCTTAACGCGGGTCTATGCTGGGAGTGGATCTTGAAAATCTTACTGTTAGATATATTTAAAAAGGTGACATGAAACAAACAAGAACTATGTAGTTCAATATGTGTCACCAAGTATACTTTGAAATGTATAATATGATATTCTAATATAGTGGTTGGCCTGTAACACTGCTTTAACATGCACTAAATACGGTTGTTTATGCTTGTTTCAGAACCTGGTGGAAACCCCTATTTAAAAAAGGATTTTAATAGAATTCATAGTGATTCTTTTTCAGAATGATAATATATTGCTTCTTACGCTTGGTGGTTAATTTTTTACATCCTTTTTATCCCCTTATTATCCTGATAGGTCATATTTATGTTTATTTGCACCTTATTGGGTTAAGGGAAGACATGCATGCATTGGCCAGTAGGAGTAGGACGGTGACGGGGACCTTGATTCGACGACCTCTTTTCTTCCTAATTTTTGTAGACTCACTTTTACTTTTATTCTCTTTCCTTTTACATGATTATTTAACATTGGCAGGCAATGGAGCACGTGGGTAGATCAAAATTATATGTTCAAAGCATGCATGATATATGTCAATGTAGTAGTACAAGAACAAATGGACATAATTTTAAAGATTACAAGATGGTATTCCCCCATAAGCTCGTAGCAACGCAAGGGACACCCTGGAGGGTAGAGAAGATGGCAGTGAGAGGGCAGAATGATGTGGTGTCGAGGGGAGGTGACAGTGAGAAGCTGTGACGGGGAGAGCAGGCCAGGAGAGTGAGACGTGAGTGTGAGCATTGTGCTGTGAAGTGTGTGCGAGAGAGTGAATTGCTTTTTTAAGGTAGGAGGAAAATGAGCGGTGTTTGCCTTTTTTCAGAGGGAAAAGCGACAGTTTGCTATGAGAGAAATGTCACATGTTTTTTTCTATATAATGACAAATATCACATAGCCTAACAAGTTATTTCTAAAGAATAATTACCAAAAGTGATTTATAAGTTAGCCTACAATTTATTAAAATTGGAATGCGACTCAGTCCACGAAAAGAACGATGCAACTCACTTCGGCTAAAAAGTGTCGATCAATGATTACATAACGCATATGAGCTTATTTTAATTTAAAATTTTAGTGCTCCCTCCATCCCAAAATAAGGGTCGTGGATTTAATACAAAATTAGTACAAAGTTGTATTAAATCTGTTTATATGTTCACTTTTGTAGATTAGAAATAAAAGCTAATTGCTTTCGATGATGCTTTGAAAATGTCAATTGACAAAGTCACTACGTAACTATGATGGATGGGACTGAATACTCATCGAATTTTACATAATCAGAAGGAATACATACGAATAACTATTTTTATCTATCTATATATCACACATGATACTACAAAAGGTGTATATTTCTCTATATTTTTTTGGCATAGTATGAGAGAGATAAACATGACTAATGTTGATGTTAAAAAAGAATACAAGGGACCCAAGGTAATGTCCTTGGAAGCCAAAAATTCACGGAGTTTTATACAACAATATAGGGAATATATATGCAATTAGATTAAAAAAATTAAAAGGCCCGTGGCAACGCACGGGCGTTCTCCTAGTATCCTTAATTCTTCGCCCAGTAAACACAAGATGACCACAAATCAAAGGAAAAGAAAGATGGCTCCGCCTCTCACCACCAACGCCTCCAAGCTCCCTCCAAACCCACACCCGCCGGTGCAGACCATCTCGCCGCCGGCACCAAAACCATGCAACCTGGGCGATCGGCTCGTGCATGCGTGGGAGTACATCCGCTTCCAGCTGCGCTTGGACGAGGCAGACGGACTGGACTTCCAGAGCCATGTCTGGTCGTCGCTTCGGTCGCGGGTTTCTCCAGCTTGCTTCGGCCGGTCCTCCGCCAGCTTGCTTTTCATCCACTTCCGACCTTCCAGCCTACACCTCGACGCCCCACTAGTCGCCACGTTGCTGCAATTCCGCTTTGGCGGAGTCGCCGCCGAGTTCGCCGTCCAATTCGTCTCCCACCTCTGTTTCTCATTCCTAGCTGCCGGCCGCAAGGTTGCCGACTCAGTCATCGCCTGCTCGCCAATCTCCTCCGCCCACTATGTCGCCTACATCACAACCTCGCCGCCGCCTCACTTCGGAAGCCTGCCGTTATCCTGCCTTCCCCAAGCCTCGACTCCTGCTCAAGACGCTCTACGTTGGTTTCCTTCTCCGGCCGGGCCGGCAGCTGCGACGACGCTGCTTCCTCCGAGGACGACGGGGGACGCGGGCGGGATCCCATCCACGGCGCCTGTTCGTGGCTCTTCCTCCTCGATGACATCTCAACGCCGGCATCGTCAGAGCTCTAAGGATGTGGTCACGAACGACGCGCCCGACGACAGGTTCCTCACCCACGGCTCCTCCTTCTCCTCGAGGTGCGCCTACTCGTTGCTCTCCTCCGACCACGAGATCGATCTCAACGCTGGGCACATCTGGAGCTCAAAGGCACCTATTAAGGTCAAGATCTTCGGCTGGCTTCTCTGTCGCGATAGGTTGACTACGATGGCGAACCTACATCATAAGACCATTACCTCTCATCCGGATTGCCCGCGGTGCGCCCTCACTCATGAGGACGCATCACACCTAGCCATCCTTTGCCCATGCGCGGCTCAGGTATGGGCACTATTAGGGCTGCAGCCACCTCACTCCATCGACCGTATTTGGGACACTACGACGCCGGTCGGCCTCGACATCAACATTTGGCCTACCGTTGCACTCGCCATCCTCTGGAAGCTGTGGGACTCCAGGAATGCTCGTGTATTCCGCAATGAGCTTCACACACCCCTAGTTACTCTTCGGAACATTATTTCAGACTTTACGTTTTGGGTCTTCAGATTTAAGGACCCAGTTAGTAGGGAGGCTGCCATGTCTTGGCGCCTATACCTCTCCTCTCGTTGTAACCTCTGATGTAACCTGCCCTCGGGCCTTTGAGTAATATATTCAGGTGGGGACCCTCTCCCCCCCGGTGATTGTTCAAAAAAAAAACAAATCAAAGGAAAACTAAAACATAACATTCTCTTCAAAGTGTGAGAAGAACCATTGGAGTTTGGGATGCTCTCGGGATCGCATCAGATATAATTTTCGCTAGTATGACCGATTGGTCGGGAGTAGCGGTCATGAAGTTTATCTTATACGACGTATTCTACCGGATATTGTATTCAGGACCGTTGAAGTTGCCGGAGCTCATATCTATAGTGTGTTGGTACCTTTCGTGGCAACGATGGCAATTCGTTCGGGGAGAAGATATTTTGTCTCCAGAAAGAACTGTGTCGGCGGTCCTTGCTTTAGCTCTGAATTTTGCTGGTGCAGCGAAGATCAAAACCACGCCTAAAATCAACAACTGGCCGGCGTTTCTCTCTAGACAGCAAATTTTAAATGTTGATGCATCATTTACTGAGGGTGACTACGCAGGCTCATGTGGAGTTGTGTTCTGTGATCATCGGGGAAGTTTCATAATGGCATCTACGGCAGGACTGGAACATGTAGCTGACGTGTTCACAGCAGAAGCAGCTGCCTTGCTTGAGGGGCTGAAGCTAGCAAGAAATAAGGGATGCTCTAATCTGGTGGTGAGACCGGACAACAGCACGGTGGTGGGTGCTATAAACTGCAACAAAGGGTATTCTATGGTGGCAACGCCAGTTCTTGATGATTGTCGTAGTATTTTACTAGATTTCGGGAGGGTTACTATTGAGCATTGTAGTAGAAAGACAAATTATGTAGCTCATGAGTTGGCTAGATGGGGACGTGCAAATAACCCTTCTCTTTGGGTTGATGCCCCGCCTCAGTTCATCGTAAGGGTATTAGCGGATGATGTAACTATTATTTGATTAATAAAGTAAGCCTTCCCATAAAAAAAGTGTGAGAGGAAATAACTCAAGAAAAGAACATAACATGAAATACATAATGAAAGGCGACCAGATCAATCAAGACAGTGGAATTCATTTTCTCTTTGATAAATATAAAACCAAAATGAATACATCATACTAGGTCGAATCCAATCCATACATGAATCAATTTTAACTATCTCATTCGAGCTTGCAAACAATCTAACAATATCCAAGATCCAGAGGAAGTCTTTTTGCTGCCAAGACAAACATGATATTATCCTAACATGTGAGAAGAAATAAATCGAGAAAAGAACACAACATAAAATAGATAATGAAAGACGACTGAAGCTACCAACAATCAGTATAGTGAAATTTTGCTTGTCTCTCTGACAACAACTGTAGTCATTCCACTTGGTTGAATCCAAACGAGTGTCAAATTTAACTATCTCCGGTTCGAGCTTGCGAACTATCTAACAATACCCAAGATCCAGAGGAAGTCTGTTTACTCCCAAGTTTAAAAAGGAGTATTGTGTATTATGTTAGAAGATGTTTGGTGTGTATCATAACTATTTTACTAAGTGGATCACCCCCTTTCTAGCCGGCGTCTCCTTCTCCTCCACAAAAAACCTAGGGTTTCTGCCTCCCACCGGCGCCGCCGCAGGTCCGCCTCCTCTCCGGTGGCCCTAGGGCCATGGGGGTGTGGTGGATCTCGGCAAGGGCCGGCGGGAGGGCTCCGTTTTTAGTCGTTTCTTTCAGTTTTGCTAGGGTTTGTGTCCTGCTCAGGAAGACGAGACGGCGGCGACTCCCTGAAGATGGAATAAAGGTCTCCCCGTCTAGCCCCCGTTCCGGCGGTGCGTCTAGCACCGTTGCTGGGCGTGTGGAGGTGTGTCTCCGGCGGATCTATCTTTGGTGGATTTGCTTGGATCTCGTCGTTGTTCGTCTACGTTCGTGTGTCTTTGGATTGGATCTTTCTGATCTACGTTATTCTTCTTTTGCGGCGGTTGCTATTCTGGTGCGCTGGTCCTACGGGGCCTTAGCACGAAGACTTCCCGACTGTCTACTACAACAAGTTGTGCCCG
Organism: Thinopyrum elongatum; assembly: GCA_011799875.1. Classification (NCBI taxonomy): domain Eukaryota; kingdom Viridiplantae; phylum Streptophyta; class Magnoliopsida; order Poales; family Poaceae; genus Thinopyrum; species Thinopyrum elongatum. The sequence continues at coordinate 606,455,033 of CM022298.1, forward strand.
ACTCCGGCGATGGAGGGGCGATGACGGCGGCGCGCCTTCGGCTCGCTTCAGTGCTGGTAGTCGTCGCTAGGTGGTCTACGGATCTGGATGTAATTTCTATTATTTCTGGTATTCGTTGTACTGCCATGATTGAAAATGAATAGATCGGAAATTTTCTCGTAAAAAAAAACTATTTTACTAATACAAGTACGCATTGGTGAGGTATGTTAGTCTAAGCCATTCATAAAACAGTCATCGTCGGCTCACAATTTAATCTTAATAATTTATCACGTAATTCCATATTCATGGCATAACTTATCCCCTAATTAATGCATGCCAATTTCCACTTAATTGTGTTTTTTGTAGGTACACTAAATCGCTTTCTTATGGATAATGATTCACTTTAGGTATATGTTTCTGAAGCAATGTATATTGTAATTAAAATGCCTTGCACGCGTACAATTTTGAATCTTATATATCTAAGTAAGTGATCCCTTTTAAATATACATACAAGCCATCCATATCATCAGGCCCATACAATCCTTCCACTTTTCACTTCCACCACAAGCAAGCCCTCCACATCATCAAGCACATGCAAACCCTCCACATCATCATCTCTTTTTTTTTTTAGCGGCAAATGATTGAACTGTAATATCACAAGATAATATAATATGTATCCACCCTTCATTTACCTCTAGGTTTGCTACCGTTCGTATGGCGAGAATGTGGTGCAACATTATGCTCATATATTCTAATTATTTTTGATAATTTCATTATAAATTTCCCAAGCAATGCGTAGGGGTGTTATCTAGTTTTCTAGTAACCATCAAAAGAGTCATTCTGACCCCCGAGCTTAAATGCTCCTGCCATTCAAAGTCAAATCCAATAATAGCAAAAAAGTTTTTTTTTCTTTTTCTGCATCAAACATTGATTAGTTTTCTACATACATAAATTTCTTCAAATGTAATGACATTTGTGGCACACTGGTCAAAAAACAACAAAATCAGTGCTCCAAAATACTTTTGAAAATAACCTTTTTGGAGCATTGACTTTTCAGAGTATTATGAATGTTTTTTTACTTCACGAAACTTTGCACGTAGGTGAAAACATGCAACAATATATTTCACAAATATTTTTCACTTTTATTTCCATTTTTTCTATATTTTCTCAATTCATTGTTCATCATCCACACCGAGTATAAGGTATATGCCCGCTCACACAAACACATGCACACAGCCACCACACGCATGCACTCACACAACTCATACATGAAGAACCGAGTTATGACGCTTCAAGATTAATGAAGCCATCACAACTGTCGCCTTGTCGTCAACTAGAATGTCGCCATCTGCCTTGATGAGACATACATGTCGTTAAACCTAGAGTTTGATTCCTTGTGAGTAAGGGGTACAACCTCCTTTCTAACTATCCAACCATAAGTTGATTCTATAGAAGTAACAGTATGCCGGGTTTTTACCAACTTCTGACATGGACGAAAGACAAGATGATAGAAGTAAGAAGAGTATTTTAATGAAATAATCTACTTTTATTCAGTAGAATATACATTGGATAACAAAAGGCAGTACCCTATCAAGATAATCTTGCAAAATAGCATTAGCAACACCTCCTAGCTCCTCGCAGCTAACAGATTAGGTTCGAAGAGAGAAAAAAAAAACCCTATCGATCGCACCAAGGAGAGAACATATATACTAGCTAGCCACCAGCTGCGGCCTTCCTAGCTTTCTTGTCATCGATGAAGTGTTGCATGAGATAGGAAACGAAACCCCAGGCGGCGATGAGCATGGCAATGATCTTTATTCCATCCATGGTGTCGTGGAAAATGAGCACGGCGAAGAGGGGCACGATGGGCAGCGACACGGTGCTGATGACGTTGGAGAAGAGGGAGGAGACCTCGAAGACGAGCCCCACCACCCCGACGGAGGTGATCTGCCAGGACACGGCCGTCCACACCAGAGTCATGAAGTAGGAGAACTGGCCGGAGCGGAACGTGTCCATCTCCTCCGTCATCATCCTCCACTCGCCGCTGGCGAAGAGGCCGACCATGGAGGCGACGGTGGCCACGAGCGCCGTGTATATCTGCATGTTGAGCACGGCCGTGTAGGTGTGCTTCTTGATCACGTTCTCGAAGGTGAGCTGCATCAGGGAGAGGATGAGCGAGTAGGTGCCCGACGCCCCCAGCGTCAGCAGGAAGCCCATGAGGTACTTGCCCCGAGGCATGCCGCTCATGTCCTCCGTCTCGTCGTGGTTTACCCCGAGGAGCGCGTCGGACAGCGTGAGCAGGATCACGGCGTTGAAGATCAGGCCGGTGAGCTTCTGCGAGTTGAGCACGTAGGAGAAGACGACGTTGAAGGCCAGCTGGCTGGCGCAGATGAGAGAGTAGGTGGAGACCGGGAGGTACTTGAGGCCGCTGGCGTACATCATGTCGTCGGCGGCTATGACGAGCCCCAGGACGACGTAGATCACGGCGACCTTGGCGACCGGAGCGTCGCCGCTGACGCCGCCGCCGGCGGACGACTTGGGGAAACACAAGAGGGCGAGGAACAGTATGGGGAAGCCAGCGGTCTGCACGAACGTTGATATCCACTTGCTGCTCCCGCCCTGATGGTAGTAGTACCTCCCCAGCAGCGTCGCGGACGTCTGGCCGGCGACGACGAAGAAGACGTCCACGGACACCATCATCCACCACCGCCAGTTCTTGGCGCCGGAGTTCTTGGATGGTGCCCCCGGCTCGGCTTTGGGTGGCCCTGTGGTTTACAGCGAGAACTGTAAAATTCAGTGGCGTCAATGACAGAAAAGTGTTCTGTAGAAGAATCACTAGGAGTTTGATAAGTAAAATTATTTTCTTTCCCTCATGTTCACATTTCGCTCTTCAAAGAATAACACTGTAAATCAATTGAACCCCGCATTCGCGCCATGGATGCCCGAAGCAACGAAGCCAACGAACGACATGCAGGACGGATTGAACAGAAGCAAACCGTCCAAAATGAATGAAAATTGGACAACCGGAGATGGAGTGATGGGTACTCGCAAACTGACCTGCGGGGATCTGTATCTGGACCTCGGCATTGCTCGTGCTGCCCGCATTGTTGCCGGCGCTGGCGTCGGCCATCTCATCCGATCGAGATCCAAGTCAGGAGAAGGAGGAGGAGGAGGAGAGGGGAGGCGATTGCAGATCGAGAGGACGAGGAGGTTTAGCGGTGGAGAGGAACAAGAGGGCATGCGGAGGTGCGAGATGGAGTGGAGATGGGTGGGAAGAACAAGAGCCCGAGTCCGCCCGTTAATTTCTCTGCCGCTTTCGTCGTCTCGCTGTTGCCCGCTCACTCTACAGCATGCAGAGATCGATGCACACGCAGAGTTTTACGGGTCAATGCAAGAGCTGTCCGTCTCCATGCATGTATTGCAGCAGAGGGCAGCAGGTATGTGTTGGGATGTGTACTTCCGTCGCCACGTCTCACAGGCCACCGCCAGGGAAAACTGAGCTAGCCGTTGTGAACAGTGACCCGATCGGCATCGAACGTGAGCCGTTTGATGCGTGTGATGGGTACCACGCGATCGTTCCTCTGTGCTGCGCATCCCTCATTGGAACATGATCCATGTTGTAAACTTTGTTGCAACACAATCTTTGTTGCAGAAGCACCCCCGATGAGTCGTCGGCATGACCCCCGTTGCAGGCACCATCCGCGAGCCCCCCCTTGGAGCACGACCCATATTTTTGCAAAAACCTCTGGAGTGTCCCCTTGCTGCACGACCCATTGCAAAGCATTTCCAGTCAAACCCCTGTTACATCATCCATGCTGCCATCTCCGGCGTCCTTCATAGCATCACCGATGTTGCAATGGACGTCCACAACATCGTTGGCATGTACCATCATCGTCACTCCCACAGCACCGGCGATTGCGGCGTGGCAAATGTTGTGATGAGGCACATCCCAACACCATTTGTCGGTGTTGCGCTACTACCGTTGCGGCACCGCCATCGTTTGCAGCGGGCTAGTCTGCAACATCCGTGCATGGAGAGAGAGAGAGAGAGAGAGAGAGAGATGAGTAGTCGCTCCTGGGAGAGAGAGGAACGAGGGGATAAGTGGTTCAACGATGTGATGCATGGGGTTGGGTATGTGTGGACTAGCGCTAGAGAACCCAGGCGACAGATCGCTTGGTGTGATCGGTCGATTGATTATGATCGTTTCCCTTTCCATTAGACCATGCTCGGTTAAAACTCCTACCAAGGAGATTGAAGACGATTTTGACTCTGAGGGTATTTCGTCTACCTCAATCCCTCTCAATCCTTGTCAAATCCAGTTAGGCCAAATGAGCGCTCAAGGGAAACCCAAACATGGGACATCAACTCGTTACTTGTGGCTCAACCCTTCCCACCGGCTGTGTGCGCCGACTGAGCCCACCTACAAGTATGGGTGGCGTGGGTGTAGAGTCATGTGCATCATGTGTCATCGTTGGTGTTATCTGGGTCACGAAAGGCGGGAAAATAACTGTGGTCAGTGCCTCAGCAATGTGGGTCGGGTTGTTGTTTGCCGCTCTTAGTTGGCTTTGTGGTTGTCTGGAAGGGTTGCAAAGCTGCTTGGTCGCCAAAGGAAGCTCTTTGTTCCACCGTAGGCCTTCTGTTTGTTGGCGCCATCTCTCGTGTCTTGCTCGCTCCGGGGTGGAATTTGTTCCTCTATTGAGTACTATCCAGGTTTCATAGCCTTTCTATGTGAAGTTTTGACGGGTGAAGTGCAAAGAAGAAGAAGTGAACCCTACTATCAAAAACATAGCGACAAACCGTGTGTCTACTTTTAGTCAACGATGATAATGTCTACCTTTTTAAACATGGTGCATCCACATCGAGTGAGACTAGTAGTGCCGCCCAATACGATTTTATGGTATGTAAAAACTTATACACTCGTGTGTTTGATGGTACAAGAGCAAAGCTAATGGCTTCACTTTTGGTGAGCCACCTTGGAGGTCCGCAAAACTGCATATCAGCGGTGAAGCCGCGTCGAGCTCGGGTGAGGAGGTGATCCATTATTATTTTTTTCTTTGGTGACTGTTATGGTGGCGCAAGAGGCAGGTGACGGGCGTTGGTGTCAAGTTCGGAGGATCCGTCGGTCTCGATTGTATTTTTCCTTCTTGGCTGATGTTCATTTATGCAAAGGCTAGCGTTCTGCTGTCTTTTCAGTTTTGTCAGGTCCGTGCGTACGTGACTTGTATTATGATCCTTATATGATATAAATGAGACATCGTATTACCATACAAAAAGAGCTACAAATCCTAGCATTTTAATGGTGTAATTATGCAGGCCCAAGCCCATGGGAGTGTGGCTTTGTGCCCACACAGGGCCCTCAGATTTTTCAGATAGTGTATATAGCCCCGTTTGTGAGGGCGCCCCTATGTGTCACCTGACGCGAGGTGGAAACAACCCTCACCCGCTCAACGATGTCTTCATGGGCCAGCTAGGCCGCAAGAAGTTTATAATAGACTCACTGTATGACATCATCAGCAAACATGCACGAGTTGCAGTGGCTCGAGTTGTTCCCCTCGATCAATGCAGCGCGGGATCGAATACACAGTTCTTGCTTCCTTTTTATATTTTGTTTATACTTCTAAAATATTCTAAATATATATATTACAAAAATCACTTTACAGAAAACATTTAAAAAATGTTAATCAAGCATTTGAAAATTTCGAATGTGTATAGAAAAAATGATTCTCATGTATACCAAAAAATGTATACAAAAAATATACAATGTGTATGAAAAATGTATATAAAAAATGTTAGTCAAGCATTTGAAAAAGTTAAATGTGTATGGAAAAAATGTTTCTCATGTATACGAAAAATATACAATTGGTATGAAGTTTTTTTATCAAGCCTTTACAAATGTTAAATATCCATACGAAGATGTTTGTCTTGTATACGAAAAATGTATACAAAAAGGATAGAAATGTGTATGAAAAAAGAATTCATCATGTATTTAAAAATATACTAAACGTGTATAAAAAAATGTCGATAATGTATTCAAGAAATGTTAAACATGTATAAAAAATATTGATCATGTGTGCACCATTTTTAAATGGCAATACAACATTTTTCACACACCCTGTAACTTTTTGTATACATCTAGGACATTTATTTAATACATATTTAACATTTTAACAGAATTAACTTTTTTAAATATATATCTTTGATGTCTACTTTTACTTAACGTATGTTCTACATTTTTTGTATACATGATCAACATTTTATATACACGTTTAACATTTGAAAAATACATGATCAACATTTTCTCATATAAACAAAAGAAAAACAAAGCAAAACCAGAAAAGGAAACAAAGGAAAAAAACCATTGCAAAAAGAAAGAAAACAGTAAAAACCGAGCAAGAAACAAAGAAAATGAAGAAAACGGATAAAAATAAGAAAGATAGAAGAAGAAAATCAAAGAAAAAGAAGAAGAAATAGAAAGAAAATTAAAAATTCAATGAAAACTAGAAAAGAAACAAGAACAAAGAAAAACCCACTGAAAAACCAAAAAAGAAACGAAGAAAACCTGTGAAATAGAAAGAAAACAGAAACCCAATGAAGAACTGAGAAGAAACAAAGAAAATAGAAAGAACAAACAAAAAGAAATAGGAGCGAAAAAATAATTTTTAAAGGAAACCAGACCAACCAGTACAACGATCGACACCTCGAGCGAGCGAACGCAACAGCGAGAAAAACAAATGGGCCGACCCAGTTAGAATGCAGAGGCGAAATCCTTGAGGTGAGTGTAAACTTCGATCTCGTTGTAGAGTGAGAAATAGCATACACGCGTTTGTCGGCAGTCATCACGAATTAAAGAAAATGTCGGACGGGGCCTTAGTCCTCCATTGCATCATTGGTGGGGAGCAACTTACCAAGAGGTACCCCTTGTGGGAGCCTCGCAAGGGTCATTTTTGGTGGACTAAGAGCGCGTCAAGTGGCATCCTCTCAGCTGTCATCACATGTCGCATACTGGGCGCTCCCTCGTGATTTTATTTTTATTTTTATTTTCTATACCCGGTTTCAGGTTTTAGATGGTTTTTTGGGGTTTATTTTGGTTTTTCGGTTTTTGCCCAGTTTTCCTTAAGTTTTCGAGAAAAGAAAATTTGCGCGAAAAAGCGCGTTTTTTTTTGCTTCCGTGAGAGGCACAGACTTGCTAGTCGGGGAGCTACAGATTTGATTCCACGGGAGGCACAGATTTACTTCTCGTGGAGGCACATGTTTGATTTCGCGATTGGAAAGGGAAAAGGTCGGGTTTTTTTTTGCTTCCGCAAGAGACCCATGCTTTCTTTTTGTGGAGGCACATTTTTGCTTTCGCGAGAGGCATTGTGCCTCTCGAAAAGGAAAAAAAACAAGTTTGTTTGGTTTCCGTGAGAGGCACAGATTTTCTTCTTGTGTAAGCAAAACTTTGCTGCCGAAACGGAAAAATGTGGAAAAAAATGCCGTGCTTCCTGCTACTTTTTTCTCTTTCAGGTTTTTCGCATTTTCTCGGGAAAAAAAGTTCATTGAAACCTATTAACATTGGTTCTAGTTTTGAAGATCACAATGCGAGAAATCCAATGGTGAAAACAATTCGGGATTTGAACGTGCGGTTTAAGAGATATAACGTTTTGAATGTACGAACTATGAAAATAGAAAAAACTCCTAAGATGTGACAAATGATGCACATGCAGTGTGCCACCTGTCGCAACCTGGAAAGGTGCGAGTAACCTTTGGTACCCCTTAGTTAGTGATTCTTCCATAGGTGGGCCTCTCGCCTCAGCAGATGGGTAGCTTCAGTCATGACTACTAGCGCCTGAACAACAAATTGGCGAAGCAACCGGTCGATCGGTCGAGTAAGTGTCTATTTACCCACGTATGGCGGTGGGAAGCGCTGAAAATGTGCACCCGCATTCCCCGGGAATGTATCGGGTGCTCCCGGTGCTCCGAACTCGGTATCACATTTTAAAATGTTCAAAAAATTCTGAATTTTTTTTAGCATATTGACACAACATCAATGTATGTTGTCACAAAATTTGAAATCAAAAATCAAAACATAGCTCGAGAAACATAAATGACAAATTTGACAGTAAATAGTATTGGGCTTTAGATTTGGCCCATTATCACATTGATGTCAAATTTGTCATTTTTGTATCTCGAGCAATGTTTCGAATTTTGATTTGAAATTTTGTGACAACATACATTGATGTTGTGTCAATGTGCTAGATTTTTTTCAAAATTTTACGAACATTTTAAAATGTGTGGAGCACCGGGAGCACCCTAGGGGTGGGAGCACTAGATATTCTCCCCGCATTCCCCTACGCCCTTTCAGGCCAGGCCATGTGGGGGGAAGGGTGCCCTTTTTCCTCTTTCTTTTCTTTCATTTTTCTGTTTTTATTTTTTGATTCAAACAAATTCAGGATTTCCAAATAATGTTCATAAGTTTTAAAAAACAAATCTTAAAAATCAAAAGATGTCCATGAATTTGGAAAAAAATGTTCATGGATTTCAAGCAAATGTCCGCCGATTCATGAAATGTTCGTGAATTTCTAAAAAATAACACAATTTGTATTTGATGATCTTTTTTGAATTTGATGAATAAATTTTGAATAGGATGAAGTAAATTTTTGAATTTGATGAACATATTTGAAAATCCTGAAATAACTCAAAAAAATATGAGCTTTTTTTGAATTGTGAGGAACATTTTTTGTATTTGATGAACAAAATTTGAATTTGATGAATATTTTTTTTAATATAGATGTACATCACTTCATATTGGGTGAACGATTTTTGATTTTGATCAACAAATTGTGAATTCAGTGAACAAAAATGATTGTGATGAACATTTTTTGAATTCACTGAACATTTTTTGAATTTGATGAACAAAATGTTCACGGTTTTTAAAAAATGTTCGCGGATTTGGGGGAAACATCGTGAATAAAGAAAAGAAGAAACGGAAGAAAATGAAAAAGAAAAAACAAACATGAAAAAGGAAAACAAACAATAAATAAAAAACCAAAAGGAAAACAAAAAAATGGTTCGGAAGGTTCTAAAACACTGGTGCATAAAGGCCTAGTGCCGGTGAGGCAAAATGAGCCTTACTAACATGGACACCCGCGTGCACGACAGTGCCATATGTATAGCTCCCGATCAAAGTGACACAAGCTATGAATGAGGTGTTAAATGCTCCGTACAACCAGAAAGAAGTAAAAAACAGCCATATTTCAGATGTACCCTATAAAGGCGCCTGGTCCAGATGGCTATCCTGCTCATTTTTTCAGCACCATTGGGACACATGTGGCGACGATGTAACTAAGGCGGTTCTGAGGATAGTAGAAGGCACTGAGTCGGCAGAGTGCATTAATGGTACCATCCTAATTCTTATTCCCAAGGTAAAAAATGCCACACTTCTGTCACAGTTTCTCCCAACCAGCCAGTGTAATGTGTTGTACAAGATTGCCTCAAAAGTTATATCTAATAGATTAAAGGTAGTCCTACCTGACATCATATCAGAGGAGCAGTCTGCTTTTGTGTCAGGCAGGTTGATCACTGACAACATCATTACAGCCTACGAGTGCCTTCATTTTATGAAGAGAAACAAGGCCAAGAAACACCAATCTTGTGCTCTCAAGCTGGACATGATGAAAGCTTATGACAAGGTGGAATGGTCTTATTTAAAGGCCATAATGCTTAAGTTGGGCTTTACTAAACGATGGGTGCAAATTGTGATGAGCCTGGTGACAACAGTCAAATTCTCTATGTTGTTTAATGGGAAGAAACTACAACAATTTATACCTTCAAGAGGAATCAGACAAGGGGACCCGATATCTCCATACTTGTTCTTGTTAGCAGCAGAGGGCTTGTTGTGCCTTCTAAAATCAAAAAGTGAGTCATCCAATTTGCATGGTTTACAGGTTGCACCTACGGCACCGCTGGTGAACCATCTTCTATTCGCTGATGACAGCCTGCTGTTCTTCAAGGCAAACGGTGGTGGAGCTAATGAGGTGTACCATGTTCTGAATACTTATTGTCAGGCAACAGGTCAACGTATTAACTATTCAAAATCATCAATTTACTTCAGTAAAGGAGTACCAGACTCGGTCAGACAAGAGATCAAAGATACACTCAATGTCCCCAACGAAACTCTCAATGAGAAGTATTTGGGGATGCCATCTGATATTGGTTCTTCAAAGAACGGTGCTTTTAAGTACCTAAAGGATCGACTCTGGGGCAAGGTGCAGGGATGGATAGAGCGCACTATGTCCACAGCAGGAAAGGAGGTTCTGGTTAAATCTGTGGCACAGGCAGTCCCAGTTTTCTTGATGTCATGTTTCAAGTTGCCACGAGGCCTATGTGAACACTTAAATAAGCTAATAAGAAAGTTCTGGTGGGGGAGTAAGGAAGGGAAACTGAAGCCTCATTGGGTTTCTTGGAAAACTATGACCCAACCCAAGGGGATGGGGGCTAGGTTTCAAGGATTTCGAGCTGTTCAATCTCGCTATGTTGGCTAGGCAGGCATGGCGATTGCTTCACAGGCCTGACACGTTAAGTGCTCGTGTCCTTAAGAGTGTTTATCATCCAACATCAGATATCCTCCAAGCCGAGTTGGGAGGCCACCCGAGCCAGGTTTGGCGAGCTACTGTGGAGGGAAGAGATAGCTTGAAGCAAGGTTTGGTAAAACGCATAGGCAATGGAGAAACCACAAACATCTGGACACACAATTGGTTGCCAAGAGAAGAGTTTTTCAGTCCATATGGATGTCGTGTGCAGAATCAACCGACAAGGGTCTCTGAACTCATTATTAGAGCAACGGCGTCATGGGATAGACAGAGAGTTCAAGAAACCTTCCTGCCAATGGATGCTCAAGTGATACTTGGAATCCCGCTATGCGCCCGAGACATTCCCGATTTCTAGGCTTGGCACTATAAAAAGCATGGGTCGTTCTCTGTGAAATCTGCGTATAACATGATGGTTGCTACAAGGGAACGACGTGAGGCATGGCTAGAAGGAGCAGTTGGTCCATCTAGCTCCAGGGCGGAAGAAAGTTCATGGAAGTCGCTATGGAAGACAGAAGTCCCCGGGAAAATTTGAATGTTCTTATGGAGACTCTCAAAACAGTCTCTGCCAACGAATGATATAAGAGCACACCGTCATATGGCGGACTCCAACTTGTGTGGAATTTGTGGGATATTGGCGTCATTCCCTCTTGGAATGCACAACATCGAGAAGTGTTTGGGCTCTGGCTGATGAGGAGATTACTCATAAAATCATTGCAAATTCTGAGCCGAAAGCCAAACAGTGGTTGTTTACACTGTTAGAGATGCTATCTCATGAAGAATTTGTCATCATGGCTGTTACGTTGTGGTCTATATGGCATGCCCGCCGGAAGGCTATACACGAAGCAATCTTTCAGAGCCCCCAAGCGACACACGGCTTCATTGACAGGTTTCTCGAAGACCTGGCTCTAATCAAAAGCAAAGAGAATACCCCAGTACGGAGCGCTTCAGTACCTCAACCCTCACACCCGAAACCGAAAAAGCCACCCGCTGGATACTGCAAGATCCATGTTGATGCAGGAGTGTTAGGAAGAAGAGGAGGATCAGCAGCAGCTGTATGCAGAGTTGAGGGAGGTAATTATATGGGGAGTTCGGCACTAGTTATCAAAGGAGTTCTCGACCCGGCCTCACTAGAAGCTATAGCTTGCCGCGAAGCCCTTGCTCTTGCAGAAGACTTGGGCATCCAAAACTTTATCATGGCCTCGAACTGTCAGCAAGTCGTGTCAAATATTCACAGGAGCGCGAGAGGAGCATAAGGGGCTATCATTAGCGACATAAATATCAAAGCGTCTACTTTCCATTGTATTTTTTCTTTTGAGAGTCGTGCTGTTAATTATGAAGCACATAGCTTAGCTAAGTTTTCCTTTTCGAGAGGTCCGGGTCGCCACGTTTGGTTTGGCGTTCCCCACGACCAAAGACGCATCCCACTCCATGTGGACTTTGATGAATAAATCAGGTTTTTACCCCTAAAAAAACATATTTCAGGGCCACAAAGTAGAGGGAACTTTAGAGGCGTTGTATTTTCTCTAGACACCATTACCTAGTTTGACGGCTGCGAAAAAACGCTGCCACATCAACGTTTTTGATTATATAGAGGGACGTTGCATGCCACATTCAGGAAACTGGCAACGTTACTTAATATACATCGACGACAATTATGTAACGGAGTACTTTATTAAGATAGCTAGCTAGGCAAGTTTCGAAATACGTTAAGACAGAACGACAGTGTTGCTGAGTACTCTTTAGAGAACCACAACAGCGTAACTAGCTGACACTCTCCTTCTACAATATATCATCATAATAAGGATCGTTTAAGTACTTCGTCACCGGAACCGCAAGAGAGACCGGACCGTCAGCATCGAGACCCTGCTGCTTAATGCGGGCTTGTATCTCCTTCGGACCGTTAGGTTTGCCCCCGTTGAAAACCCTGGGATGGTCGATGACATCCTTGTAGAGGATGGTCGCAAACTTCACCCTGGATGCGTCCCAGTAAGGTTTGCTCCATTTTCCTCCCCAATGTGGTGATGTCAGATTTTCCTTTTAAGGCGTTCTCCCTCCTGTATGTACTCTTCCATGTGGTGGACTACGTAGTAGACGTCTAAATCAATGTTTTTGGGTTGCTGTAAGCAACAGAAGTCGATTTTATGGCTGAAGCGTACCACTTTAAATTTGGCAAACTCGTGATATCCCTCTTTGATAATTCCTTCCTGGGTGGTATACTCGACGAGTGCTTCATCCAGGACCTTCTTAATGCCTCTGTAGTTTTTTTTTTTTTTGGCTTTCCTCGTTGAATCCAAAATAGGACATATTGAGTGCTAAAATTTTAACCAAACATAAACTAATCAAGTTTTCCCAAAACATTGGCAACTCTATACATTCCTTGCAAAAATATACATATATAGCGCGAAACAACTGCGAGCAACACAAAAAATATGTGCATCCAAAATTCAGCTCCATCAATCACACCAACAGTTAAAACTACAAAATTTTAACGACATTTCATGACATAGATCACCAACACAACTCATAATATTAGAACTACAACTAATTTACTCTAAAATATAGCAATGTATAGCAATTAGAACAAATGTGTCTATGATTTTTTTAAGAGACCTCACTTGCCGGCGAAATCGGGCAGATAGGGTGGGAGAAGGACGGCGCTGGGGCGGGGGGAGGACGCCGGACGCGAGGATACCGTTGGCGCTGCTAGAGGTGAGGCCGAGGCGGTTGGAGGCAGCGGCGCGAAAAGGAGAGGTTGCCGCGAATGGGGGCGGTGTCGGCGAGCGAGAAGCTTGACGGGGGCGGCGGTGCCGCGGAAGGAGGCGTACCCGCCAGTGGCAGCACGGGGGAGGCAAGGTGGAGGGGAGCGGCGGCGTTGGCACGAGAAAAGGCCAAGGCGCGAAATGAAATTTTGGCAGTCAAGTTTCCCCCCAAAATGGCTAAATCAAGTGGGAAAATACCTATGGTGTTTCCGACGTCAGCAGCACCATAGGTATGGTTATCTATGACGCTACTGATGTCAGCAATGTCATAGATATTTTTTTCTCTATTCACTAATTCCCTTTGTTTTCCATATTTTAGAATAACAATAATGTATATTTATTACATTGATACAAAAATACGGTCGATATCAATGCTGAATAATAAAATATACATAAATTCAACTACAAAGACGTCGTTTCTCAATTCTCTCGGCAGAAGTTTCTGATTCAGACAACGTACTTCTGCTCCTTTCAGTGCACTATTTCTCGTTCTGGTCGTCATCTTCTTCCGCTGTATAGACGCCAAATTGGCCAAAGTGTTCCTTCTTGGCCAGCTCTTTGTCGCTCCGTCCTTCCGGCTCTTTGTCGAAAATATTTCTCGCTTCCTGAACCTCCGCACAATCTTCTTGTCCATCAAGATGATCTTCATGTTCGGCATAGGACTCGTTCTTCCCTCCTTCCGGCTCATCATCGAGAGGGTATCTCGCTTCCTCATGTGTCGCCCCTTCAACGTCAGCATCCTCCTCGTCCTCATCATGATTTGTCCATCATGTGTAACCAGGCATGAAATCACGTTTTGGCAAGTGCATCTTCACACGACTAGTAGAAGGGTTGATCGAAAATTTGTTTTTGCGCTTCTTGCACGAACATAATATCTTTGTTTTACCCTTACAATTCTTATCTTCCAACGCCACCTTGAAGAACCCATTTATAGTTTGATCCGTATATGTATGAATCATTCAATCGATCCAATTGCCTACAAGGGTAAAAATATCAACATTAATTACCTTTGCGAAATATTTGGCATATATGCCGAAATGTGGGCATTACCTAGATCATAGATGAAGCCAGTCACGTATGTTAGGATTTATAGAGAGATTGATATGAAGAGATGATTTTGAGAGAAGAGTATGGTATAGGTGAGGTAATCTGGTCAGATTGACGATGTTAATACTGATGGCGTGCCACTTTTAGCAACACCATTACCGTAATTGTGACAAAAAGTGGATTCCACATTATACTAGAAGAACACTCGTGCGTTGCAACGGGGCCACATTAACTTTAAGAGTTCAATATTAATATTCTCATACATATCAAGTGACATTGGCGACCTTTTTTACCATCAAATCCTCACACACACACTCTCTCCCTCCCTCTTCCCCACTCTCTCTCCCCCTCTCCCTCTCTCTCTCTAACACACACACACATATCCATCTTATTGTGTACGGGACCATAATCCATCTATTTCACACACACACACGCTAGTGCATAACAATATGGATTATGTGTATTATATTTGCCACCATAACTGAGGGAATTAATTTCATGTAAATCGGCCAGCCATAGCTCCAAGAATACGGGGAGGAGGTGGCCCGGGTCGGCGTCGGCGCCGTCCGGCGCGGGCCACGGGTCCGCTTTCAAGTGCGTCTGCGCGCCGGCCACCCACACCGGGTCCTTCAAGTGCCGCTTCCACCGCACCAACTCCCAGGGCCACGGCCACGGCCAGGGCCAGGGAAGCCGCCCTTCTTCGCCCCCTTCACCGGCCGCGGCCAACGCGGTGCCGCGGCACCCGGCCTCGCCGTCCTCGTCCTCCGGCACCGTCACGACCCAGTGACGCAGCCCAAGCATCGGCCTCGAGAATCAAGAACGCTCGACAACAGAGAGGTAAGGGAAGATCATATACATGTCATAAGAAAGGGAGTTTATTTACTGCTCCCTCGATGTATTGTTTCCTTTGTTTGGAGATTGATTACCATCCGTGAGTTAAGGTAAGGTTAATGTGATTGAGCGATTTTTCTGAAAATCAATTAATGTGATTGAGTGATTTAAAGTAAGGTTAATTAATTTAGATTTGATCTTTAGAGATTGTTCGTGATTGATTCTACATTACTAAATATAACTTGCACCAGTATCGAAAGTTCTGATCTGTTCAGATTTCTTTCGTTGTGTGAGAGGGTGACGCGAAAATAAACCGATGAAGTGGGGGGAGGGGACGAAAAAAATCTACGAAAAAAACCCAGCGAAGGTGGGAGGAGGTACCAAAAAAACCATGGGAGGTGGGACGAAAAAAAACCTGGAAGCGAGACTACCGACTGCTCCATTAGGAGTAGAGATAATGGTGACGTGGCAGAACTGTCATGCCACAAGTAGTCCTAATAGTGGTGGCGTTGGCTGGTTTACCATGTCACCAGTAAGTTGCGCATGGTCAGAATGATGGGTCCCACCTACAAGTGGCATGCAATAATATGTCAACGCCATCACTATTTAAAAAATTAGTTGTGGCATTGATTGAAAATGACGTGTCACCAATTAAAATTGTGGCTAGCCATTTCTCTATGAGTAAAACCTTCCTCGGAAGGTTATGAAACCTTCCCAAAACTAGAAGAGGGATTGTGCTTGGACCGTCCCAAATTTAGGTAACGAGCGAGGAGGTGCACGTTTGGTCATCAGTGGTCGACCTACGCGATAAGTAGGGACTATGGGGCCGAGAGAGGAGTGCGAATTTTTGGCTGACGAGCACCAGGTGGCTAAATTTTGTGTTTTGACCTTTTTCATGTACTTTAGCAGGATCTGACCCCGGTTTGTAAAAATTTCGCGATTTGACCCTTTTGCTACCGCCGCCGACCCTGGCGATAGCGTTACACAGGCTACCGCCGCCCCACCTGGCGGTAGGTGCCCTTGACGGCGTCTGGCAGTTAACGGCCACTGACGTGGCAAAGGGACCTATCGCCGCCGACCCTGGTGGTAGGCTCTAACATCCTACCGCCGGGGGCCCTGGCGGTAGGGTCCTGGATAAGGTTGTGAGGGGTGGGGGCTGTGCTCCCCCACCCACTCATTCACCCTCATTCCCATTCTCCCTCTTTCGAGCTGAAGCTCTGATGTAGGGTAGAACCCTAGAGGGCCGATCTTTCACGATTGGAGCGGATCCTACGAGGAACATGAGGGGAAACACGAAGGGAAAATGATAGAAATCACTCAAATCAACGAGATTTGATTACACATGTGCTAGATCCTCGAAACACAAAGAGATACATGATCCACGATCAACAAAGGACGATACATAGTAGCAATTTCTCCGTGAGGAGGTCTTGAGGGTCTTCCTGTGAGGGGTCTTGAATCCAAGATGGATCTTCTCCGTAGAGGTCGCGGTCTCTCTCGGTGGAGTAGATCTGGATGGATGAGCAAGGCTCTATCTCACAAATGAGCTATCACTTTGCTAACCCTAAAAAGAGGGAGGAGGAGGAGTATATATAGTCTAGGGTCACGAAAGGGTAAATGGGCTTCGGCCCAACACGCTGTCAACACACAGGCGTCGGACGTCCGACAGCTACCGGTCGGCCGGCGTCTCGAGGGGGCTCGGACGTCCGGTACTTGTTGGAATTCCGACGTTTCGGCTCTGGTCAGGTTGTGTCGGACGTCCGGTCGGGGTCGGACGTCCGAGGCGTCGGTCGTCCGGTGGTCTCCATACTTCTGACATTTTGGTCCTAGACTGGAGGTGTCGGTCGTCCGGAGGGGCTCGATCGTCCGGGTGCTGGGAGGTGTCGGACGTCCGAGGCGCGTCGGTTGTCCGGTCGCTGGAGCGTGCGTAGGCTGGGGCTCGGCTGGCCGGCTGGAGCCTCCAGGCGTCGGATGTCCGAGAGGTGTCGGTCGTCCAGTGGCTGGGGATTTCTTGCATCTCCACTTCTTGTCCCATGTACTTGGTGTCCTCGCCGTCTTGTCCGTTGGGTGTAGCTGCTCCATGGCTTTCCTCTAAGTACCTGATCACACATAGGGTCTCTGCTTGAGGTAGTAGCCATGTCTCATATGTGGAGAGTGGTAGTTCGGAGAGGAGGGAGTTCACCTTATCTTCGATAGCCTTTGCCCGAGCTCTTGTCATTGGTCCAAGTGGTGTCGTGGGAGACATAGGTAGGTCCATGGGGATGACCATGGGATGCTCCGCATCATCTCCCCCCCTTGGGAAAGATCCGACCTCGGATCGAAAGCCTCATCACCATGGTAGGGAGAGAGATCCTTGACGTTGAAGACGTCGCTCATGTTGTACTTGTCGCGCAGGAGATCGATCTTGTAAGCATTGTTGTTGTAGCGTGCTAGCACCTTGAATGGTCCGTCGTCTCGAGGTAGAAGCTTCAATTTGTGTTCATTGGGGAAGCGGTCCTTGCGAAGGTGTAGTCACACAAATCTCCAATGTTGAATATCGTGGGTTGCTTGTTGATGTTTAGCTTGGTCGCGAGTCGTTGTACTTGACGCTCGATGGTGTGCCTTGTATCTTCATGCATCTTCTTGAGGTAGCTCACTCATGCACTCGCGTCCATGTTGATGCACTCTTGTAGTGGTAGAGGAAGAATGTCCAATGGGGACAACGGGTTGAAACCGTAGACGACCTCGAAGGGGGACTTGCCGGTAGTCGAATGTCTTGCACGGTTGTAGGCGTACTCGGCGATTGGTAGGCACTCCTCCCACTCCTTGATGTTCTTCTTGATCAACACGCGTAGTAGAGTGGATAGTGTGACGCCCCCGGCTTAATCGTGCACTAATCATACACGCAAATGCACACGATCAAGCCTAAGGACTCACTTGAAGATATCACAACACAACTCTAGACACAAATTAAAATAATACAAGCTTTATATTACAAGCCAGGGGCCTCGAGGTCTCGAATACATAAGCTCGATTACAAGCGTCAGCGGAGGCATCAGATATCTGAGTACAGATATAAAAGAGAAACAGATAAGCCTTAAGAAGGCGGGGCAAACAAAAACACTACTATCGAAAAGGCGCAGGCCTCCTGCCTGGGACCCTCTGATCCTACTCCTGATCGTCGGCCAACTCGTAGAAGTATCCACCCTCGGGGGTAGTAGTAGCGATCGTCGGCGGGGGCAGCTGTCTCAAGGGCTCCGTCATCTGGTTGCATCAAACGGATATGGGGAGAAAAAGAAAGCAAAGCAACCGTGAGTACTCATCCGAAGTACTCAGCAAGTAAGGATCTACACTACATATGCAACATTATCAAAGGGAGGCTGTATATGTGGACTGGGCTGCAGAAATGCCAGAATAGAGAGAAGGCCTAGTCCTACCGAAGACTAGCATCTTTAGTGGTCTTGCAGCAATAGAAGAGAGTAGATCAGCACAGTATAAAGTAGTAGTGGTTGTGTCAAGTAACAGTCTCGCCCAGAGATCCTTCCTCGACTCCCTGCGAGAAAGCGATCCCGGAACCACATATCCAGGTATCATCTCAAGTTCTAGTTGTATCGATCGGGATACAACTCCTACTGTCCGTTACCGTAGGACAGGCTATCGATAGATGTTTTCTTCCCTGTAGGGGTGCACCAACTTACCCACCACACTCGCTTAACTCCGGCCGGACACACTTTTCTGGGTCATGCTCGGCCTCGGCCAAACGACACACCGCAGCCCTACCTAGAGCTCAGCAGAGAGGTCCCCGCCGGTCTACCTCCTAAGCACTCAGGGGTCTTGGGCCATCGCCCTGTGCACTCCGGGTCGTTGCGAGCAGGGTGGATACCAGCACCGCCTCGAATTGCCGGCACGATCCGACCATGCCGCACTGCTGAACTGGATGTCTGACAGAGCTTTCGGCTGATGCTACGTTGTAGAGTGCCCATAACTATTCCCACGTGATGGTTAGTGCTATCAGGCCGTAGGCCTGCTCGGATCAGATATCCAAATCGTTAGAGGACTAGGGGCTTGCGGTAACGAGCAGAGACTCACGATCGATGTGACCCCGTCGCCCCGTCTCGAGGACTTGCTGCAAGGGCTAAGAATGCCCGGCCGCACCTCGTATTTATCTCACGGGTAACATCCCATCATTCGCGGGTACCCCTTAGGGTCGACCCGCCTTTCCAAGTACCAGTTGTAAAGTCCAAGTATCCGTGTGTCCATAACACCAAAGGGGAACCCTGAGGAATCACCCTCGATGGAATTCCACCTGATGTCATCGTCAAGGTGAACTAAGAAGGAATCACCCTCGAGGTCCACTCTTGAGGAGTTGCATGACAACGTCGTTACCGGGAGTGGAGAAAGAGGAATCACCCTCGATGACCACATCCGATGAACTAACCTACAAGGTTAACATCAAAAGTGCTGACGAGGTACCACCCTCGGCACTCGATGGTAACCATGTAGTGTCGTATAGCTAGGGGGTGATGTGCGGTGCCGGGGCCTGGTCTTCAATCCCGTTGATCGGGTCTTCTGATAATCCAGCGGGGCAGTTGGGACAAGTGGGGTCACTGTTGGGTTTCTAACCAGCCTATACTAAGCAGTTTGCAATAGGCAGGTAAACAATAAGCAGGTTACAAAAGCAAGCTATACATCAGAATAGGAGCAATCAATTACAGTAGCAAAAACTAATGCAAGCATGAGAAAATAGAATGGGCGATATCGGGATGATCAAAGGAGGGGCTTGCCTGATTGCTCGGCAGCAAGGGCAAGGTCGTCAGGGGTCGTCGATCTCCGCAGCTGCGTCGGTACCGGGCTCTATCGAGAGAGAAGAGGGGAAGGAAATAGATAAATACAAGGCAGACAAGGTAACACAGAGCTTGCTATGCTAACGTGCAGTGTAGGGTTGCCTAAAAGCATGTCTAAGGCATATTAATTATTTTAGGATTTAAGTTGGATTTATTAACCAGTGTATATGCACTATTCATCTAACGGAAACGGGTAAAAAGTTACGGGTTCACCTCCGTAGAGGGCCCCGACACGGAAACAGATGGCACGGTTGGATTCGTCTTGTCGTTCCGAGCAACTTTCATGTAGAAAGTTTTTCGATCCGAGCTATGGGTTAATTTCTATGAATTTCTAAAGATTTTAGACATTTTCTAGATTTCTCTAGAATATTATTAAATCCAAAAATAATGGGGTGAAATGCTAAGTGCACCCACTGAAACGTACACAGCAGTGTGCTGTGTGACTGACAATGGGGCCCGGTCAAAGCTTACGCAGCAGCCGGGTTGACCGTGCTGACTGGTCAAAGGGGGCCCACTGGACCCACCTGTCATTGACTGGGACCAGCCCAGTCAGCAGGTTTGACTGGTCAGCGGGTCCAGTGGGACCCACGTGTCAGTGGCTCAGTCTTTAACTAACAGTTTGTTTATTTTTTTAAAAGCCGGATTAACTAAACCGCGGGCCCTACTGTCAGCGTCACTAGAGGGTAATTAACCTTGTCATTAGCAACTAATAATGATGCCACATCATCATCACCACCGGAGTTAACTCCGGCGCTAATCCAGCGGCTCAGGTGATCATCGGCCGGCCGATTCCGGTCACGGGAGCAGGTGTGGCTGGGCTCGTTGGAGAGCCCGTGCAGCGGCGCATCGAGTGGTGACCATGGAGCTGCCGGAGACGGGCAATGGCGACGGTGGCGACGAGAGAGGCGGCGCCAGAGCTACGGGACGCGCGGCCGTGGCGATTTGGCGCGAGCTAGGCTAGGCGAAGCAGCACGTTGGCTACCTGGGATCGCTAGGAGCATGCTGGAGCGATGGGGGCAAGCAAACGAGCTCGGGAGCAGGGAGCTAGACGGCCATGGCGGACGGCAGTGCATGGCGCAGTGGCGGCGTGGCTATGGCTACAAGGAGAGGTCGGGGAGAGAGGGAGGAGGATCGGGGGCTCACGGCCGTTGCAGAGAAGGCTCGGGGACGGCTCGAGGTACTCGGGGCGGCGCGAATCGACGACGAGCTCCGGCGCGTCCGAAGGTGGAAGACGATGCTGGCGCCGGTGTTGTGGAGTGCTCCGGGTCCAGTGGTTCGACAGAGAAGGAGGGGAGGACGAGGCGGATCTCGTGGGCACGTCAGCTTGGCGCAGGGAAGACGGTGGCCACGGTGGCGCAGCAATGCGGCGGCGACAGTGCGTCGGGGTGAGGTGGATCCGAGGCGAGAGGGGAGAAGTGGCGATGGCGAGGGAGAGAGTGATAGTGCGGCGACCAGGGGGAATGGACGGAGGGGCTGGCCTTATCCTCCTGCCCGCCTGCCCATCGCCGTGGTGCCCCGCTACTAGTGCGGCGCGCGGCGACCACGGGGACATCGACACCGCGACGAGGAACAGGTGAGGGAGTGGGCTGGGCCGACGCTGGGCCGCGGGTGAGTGCCAGGTAGGCTTTTCCCTTTTTCCAGTTTGTCTGTTTTTCTTTTATTTATTAACAGAAGCAGTCTAGAAATAATTAGGGCTGCCAAAACACTTTTGATAAATGTGGAACTAGGCCACATAAATACTTTGTGAATTATGGCACTGCCACAAAATGTTTCAAGGCATTTGGAAGTGACTAGGTATTTTTAGAAATTAAATAAGGCAAGATAAATGCTGCTGGACCACCAAATAGAATCCAGGGGCATTTTGGGAATTTTGGTGAGGTTGATTCCAATTTTATAATTGCATTGGGATTATTTGCAACAGTAGGAACATTTTAGTTCCTGGATTTGAACAACTTTCATTTATCACTTAAAGTTTGAAAAATTCATTTGAATTGGAATTTGAAATGGATGACAATAATGATGATCAAACACTGTTGAACATGATGACTTGGCATTATCAGAAGGCAATCACAGTAGTCATTACATAGGGATGTTACAGATAGTGTCCGGTTCGTGACCTCCGTTTGGCCGTCGGTTTGGGGATGGTATGCCGAAGAGAACAAGAGCTTGATTCCGAGCTTGGCGCATAAGGTCTTCCAAAAGTAGCTTAAGAACTTGACGTCGCGGTCCGAGACAATAGTCTTTGGCACTCCATGTAAGCGCAAGATTTCCCTACAAAAAAGATTTGCAACATGTGAAGCATCGTCTATCTTGTTGCATGGTATGAAATGAGCCATTTTAGAGAATCGGTCCACAACAACAAACACGGAATCTTTGCCATTTCTAGTCCTAGGCAAACCAAGCACAAAGTCCATACTAATATCTTCCCATGGGTGGTACGGAATAGGAAGTGGCATATATAGACCGTGTGATTGAGCTTTAGACTTAGCTTTGCGACATGTAGAGCACCGGTTGGTGAAACGTGAGACATCGGGGAACATCTTGGGCCAAAAGTAGTTCTTGGAGAGTGTGGCAAATGTCTTGTCGCGTCCAAAGTGTCCCATTAGTCCTCCTCCATGAGCCTCTTGCAAAAGTAACAAACGAAGAGAAGACTCGGGGATACACAATTTGTTAGCTCTCATAAGATAATCATCTTTGATGTAATAGCATTCCCAAGATGTATGCGTCAAACATTTGGCATATGGAATAGCAAAATTAGGATCATGCTCATACAAGTCCTTTATGTGCTCAAAACCAATGACATTCAATTCAAGTTGGGTAACAAGCATGCATTTGCGGGAAAGAGCATCCACCACAACATTTTCTTTGCCTTTGATGTATTTAATGACATAAGAAAATGACTCAATGAACTCACTCCACTTAGCATGACGCTTGTTCAACTTAGTTTGACCCTTAAGGTACTTGAGCGTTTCATGGTCGGTATGAATGACAAATTCATGAGGGCAGAGATAATGTTCCCACTCACGCAAAAATCGCACTAAAGCATATAGATCTTTGTCATAGATGGGGTAATTGAGTTGCGCTCTGGAAAGTTTTTCACTAAAGTAAGCTATGGGGCGCTTCTCTTGCGTTAACACACCTCCTATGCCATTACCGCCAGCATGACAATGAACTTCAAAAGTTTTGTCAAAGTTGGGTAATGCAAGCACGGGAGCATGAGTAAGCAAATTTTTAAGTTCATTAAATGCGGTATCTTGTAATGTTCCCCAAACAAAGGGTGCATTTTTCTTACTCAAGGCATATAAAGGGGATGCAATAGTGCTAAAGTCCTTAACGAATCTACGATAGAAACCGGCTAAGCCCAGGAAACTTCGCACTTGTTGCAAGTTGGTTGGTTGAGGCCAAGTTTTAATAGCATTGATCTTAGATTCATCTACATGAAAACCCTTAGAAGACACAACGAAACCCAAGAAAATGAGCTTATCTACACCAAAAAGGCATTTGTCCATATTAGCATAAAGGCGCTCTTTTCGAAGAGTTTGTAGAACGGTTCTAAGATGTGTGACATGAGCTTTGAGAGATTTGCTAAAAACAAGGATATCGTCAAAGTAGACCACAACAAATACGCCAATGTAGGGACGAAGAACAAAATGCATAACTCGCATGAAAGTACCGGGTGCTTCGGATAAGCCCATTGGCATAACAAGCCATTCATATAAGCCAAATTTGGTCTTAAATGTGGTTTTCCATTCGTCACCTTCTTGTATGCGTATTTGGTAATAGCCACTTTTAAGATCAATTTTAGAGAAAATAGTGGCTCAGCTAAGCTCATCTAGCATGTCGTCTAAGCGTGGAATGGTGTAGCAATATCTAACCATGATAGCATTGATAGGACGACAATCGGAACACATGCGATATGTACCATCTTTCTTGGGAACAAGGATTACCGGGATGGCACAAGGGCTCAAGCTTTCGCGTACATGGCCGTTGTCGATGAGTTGTTGTACTTGCCGTTGGATCTCCTTGGTTTCCTCGGGGTTGACGCGGTAGGGAGCCTTGTTAGGAAGAGGTGCTCCGGGGATGAGGTCGATGCGGTGTTCGATGCCTCGAAGAGGAGGTAGACCCGGAGGTAGCTCGTCGGGGAATACATCTTGGAATTCCTGCAATAGAGAAGATAACACTAAAGGTAGATTGTGAGAGGTGTTAGTTTTTGGTGCCTCGTCCTTGCACAATAGGACATATTGCATAACACTTGATGGGTTCTCACACACTTCTCCCATCTCACTTTTGGTGGCGAATAGCACTAAGTTTTTCTTGTCGCTCATCGTGGAGGCACTCAATTTGGGCTTGTGGCGCTCACTCTCTTTTGGGTGGTTCGCTCTCTCACTATTCTCTCCACGATGGGTGGCTTGCTTGTCGGCGATCACTTGACTTGGAGACATGGGTCGTAGCACGTACTACTTTCCCTTCATCTTGAAGCTATAGTGATTGGTACACCCGTTGTGGATGACGCCTCGGTCGAATTGCCATGGTCGTCCAAGAAGGAGGTGGCAAACGGACATCGGAACGACATCACACTCCAAAGTATCTTCATATGCTCCTATCTTGAAGGAAAGTTGCACCATATGGTCGACTTGAATTGTGCTGGAGTCGCTTAGCCATTGGACTTTGTAGGGATGCGGGTGCTTCATCTTGACTAATTGGAGCTTAGAGCATAATTCTTCACTTGCCAAGTTTTGGCAACTTATTCCGTCGATGATGACCTTCACGGACCATCCATTGATGCCCGCCTTGGTGTGGAAGATATGGCATCTTTGGTCTTCTTCTTGTTTATGTTGAAGTGTCAAGACTTTGGAGACAACGAGAGCGGGGCTCAAATCTTTGTCACAAAATACTTGATCATCTTCATCTTCATTCATGCGCCGGTGCATGGCCACTTGCTCAAGGGCCTCCATCTCCTCTTCACTCATGGAGTCATAGGTGCCATCATCGTTAAGGATCATGGTGCGCTTGTTGGTACACTCGAAGGACTTGTGGCCTCGGCCGCCGCAAGTGAAGCACTTGATGGAACTTGTCTTGGTGGTCTCATCCGGTGGAGTCGTAGATGATGAAGCTCTCGGCTTGAAGTTGCTTGTAGTAGGAGGACGACTTGAGGATGTCAAAGTTTTCTTGTAACTTGACTTGTAGCCATTGCTTGTAGAAGGTTTGGTTGAGGTAGACGTTATTGGAGTCGTTGAAGCTTGGTTGTTGGATGAGCCGTAGGTCTTGGAAGAGAACTTGGCATACTTGAAGTCATCTTGCACTTGATGTTCCGCCTTGGTAGCTTGGTGAAGTAGCTCGATGAGGTTCGAGTATGGTTGGAAATCCGCAATCTTCTTGATAGGATGGGTGAGTCGATTCAAGAAACGTGCCATAGTTTGCTCATCATCTTCCGTGACATTGGCTCATATCATGGCAATTTCCATTTCCTTGTAGTACTCTTCAACGCTCTTGGTTCCTTTCTTGAGTAGTTTGAGTTTCTTGAAGAGTTCGCGGTTGTAATAGGTTGGCACAAAACGCGCTCTCATGACATCCTTCATTTGAGCCCATGTTGTTATGGGTGGTTCGCCTCTTGCTTCACGACGCTCGATGACTTGTTCCCACCAAATGAGGATGTAGTCTTGGAACTCAAGGGATGCCATGGCGATCTACTTTTCTTCCTCGTAGTAGTGCAAACGAAAGATCTTGTCGACCTTCAATGCCCATGAAAGGTACTCTTCGGGATCATTGCTTCCGTTGAACTTGGGCATGGTGAACTTGAGCTTGCCATAGCATTGCTCTTCATTGTGTTGTGGTCGAGGGTGATGACGCCCTTGATGTGGAGGATTGTCAACCTCATGTTGCTCTTGGCGAACTTGTGGTTCTTGTCGAGCTTGTTGTTCTTGTCTAGCTTGAGTAGGAGCTTGAGGAACTTGACGATGCGCTTGTGCTTGATATCGTCTTTCTTGAACTTCCTCGCGAAGTGCCTCTTCTTCTTAACGTGTATGGCGGTTCCGGTTGGCAACGGCACGATTCGTATGCCGGAGGGCACGTAGCGCCTCAAGTGCTTGAGCTTCACGCCGTTCTTGTTGTTGACGTAGTGCGATGGCGTCTTGCTCATCTTGATGTTGGCATTGCCGTTATTGCATTAGCTCTTGTTGGCTTCGTTGTTCTTGTGCTTCCTCTAGTTGGCGTTGACGTTGCCTTTTTTGTGCTTTCGTGAATGTAGCTTGATTTTGACGATGTCGGTATTCTTGCTCTGCAAGTTGCTCTTGTGGACCATTGTCGTGTAGAGGATTGCGGTTTGCTTGGCGGTCTTGGCGCGCGGCTTGACGAAGAGTGTTCGATGTCGGTGTACTTGAGCCTGAGATGGTGTCGTTGGAGTGTCGACTCGAGCGGCTCCGTCTTGAATAGGAGGAAGTGGTAGAAGAACGATTGACCAACAAGGCACGAATCTCGTCCATTCTTGCATTGTTCTCTTGTTTTTGTTCGTAGAGCTTGTTGTCGAAGTAGTCTCTTGTACGTTGCCCGGAAAGTCGCAAGTCGGTGGAGAGGTTGTCGATGCGGTCGCTCATTGCTTGTTGTTCTTCATGCAAAGCCCATTGTGCACCGAAGAGGTGGTTCTTGGTGACGTAGTTGTTCGGGTCCTCATCTTGCTCGATGAAGAGTGGGTTGGTAGAAGAACTTGGCCTATCCATCATTCCAAGAAAATGTGAGGGTGGAAGAAAGAAAGAACAATACCAAATGTACCTTGACCGATGTTGAGGGTGGATCAAAGATCACTCAATGATGTGACAAGGAAATAGCACAATTGGTACCGTATCTCGTCAATCTCTCACACCTACACAAAGAAAGCTTATGGTGGAGCTCGGTTAGGATGGTGGCACAAAATTTATGCAATTGTTAGTGAGACTCAATAATGTTGAAAAAGATTCGCAAATTTGCAAATGCAACAAGTAGACCAATAGCAAGATATGGTACACGGAAACACACACGCAAATAGATAAATGGGGTCGTGCAACCAAAATGAGCTCAAAATGTGGAATCCACGGGAAATGCTCTTGTTGTACAACTCTAGAGAGACGCTAGCACGATTGCACAATAGGCGGATACAAGACTTGTGCACAACCTACTAAGCAAAATGCAACGACTTCTATCCCAAGTATGCTATATGTATGGTGTTCCTATGATATGATCCAAGATGATCGAGTATGACAATCTTAATGTAGTATGATGCTATGGTTCTTGCTTAAAAGCACTTTGCTTATCTTTTCCTTTTGCTTAAAAGCTTGTTTGGCTCTTTCTCTTTTGAGCTCTTTCTCATGCAAAACTTCACGAACCAAGATAGCAATTGTGTATATGCTATGACAACCTTGTGACACACGAGATGATATCAAGCTATAGACACCAAGATGATGTGATACCAAGATAATATATGCGATGATCACTAATGTGCACAAGTAACGTTGCCGGCAATACTCAAAGGCTAGTCTCGATGGGAAGGATACGCAAAAATGGGCTATGGGGTTATCAATGTAATGGCAAGGAGTAGACAAAGATGTCGTCGAAGTTACCATCCTTGCTTACGGTTGAGGGTGTCAAAATTGTTGAGCGGTTGTTATCGATGACGAGTCCGTGGAGAAGATGAGCGGCGGTGGTGTTGATGTCGACGTCCCTAAGTTGCCGAAACGCATTAGGAAATGGAAACCGCAACTCAAATTCTCAAAGAACAAAATGTCAAAAATTATTGTGGTGCGTAGTGGGTAAGCAATGGTGGTTGCGGAAAGGTGGTGTTGGAGTGTGTATGCAGAAGTGGAAATGGATTGGTGGTGGTGGCCGAACTCAAATTTTTAGTTTCGTCAGGAATCGTCAGATGTCCGGTGGTTGTCGGATGACCGGTACTCGTCGGACGTCCGATGACCGTCTGACGTCCGGTGCCTGGGCGATTTCGGGCACGGGATGAACTACTGGGGTTCGTGGTGGAGGGGCAAAATTGTGGCAAAATTGGGCGAATTTGTGGATGGAAATGGTGGAGATGATGGGGAAAAGCTAGATCCACTCGTGGCAAAGCAAATCCATGGATCAAATCCAACAAAACTTCATCAACACCAACAAATCACAAAAAAAATGGGGCTATTGTTTGGTGGCGAATTTTCGAATTTGGGGAATAACACACCAAAACAAGGCTAGAAAACAAGGGTAGGGGCTCCAAAATCATGATCAACCTGGCTCATGATACCAAGATGATGTAGGGTAGAACCCTAGAGGGCCGATCTTTCACGATTGGAGCGGATCCTACGAGGAACACGAGGGGAAACACGAAGGGAAAATGAGAGAAATCACTCAAATCAATGAGATTCGATTACACATGTGCTAGATCCTCGAAACACAAAGAGATACACGATCCATGATCAACAAAGGACGATACATAGTAGCAAGTTCTTCTCCGTGAGGAGGTCTTGAGGGTCTTCCCGTGAGGGGTCTTGAATCCAAGATGGATCATCTCCGTAGAGGCCGCGGTCTCTCTCGGTGGAGTAGATCTGGATGGATGAGCAAGGCTCTATCTCACAAATGAGCTATCACTTTGCTAACCCTAAAAAGAGGGAGGAGGAGGAGTATATATAGTCTAGGGTCAAGAAAGGGTACATGGGCTTCGGCCCAACACGCTGTCAACACACAGGCGTCGGACATCCGACAGCTACCGGTCGGCCGGCGTCTCGAGGGGGCTCAGACGTCCGGTACTTGTCGGAAGTCCGATGTTTCGGCTCTGGTCAGGTTGTCTCGGATGTCCGGTCGTGGTCGGACATCCGAGGCGTCGGTCGTCCGGTGGCCTCCATACTTCTGACGTTTTGGTCCTGGACTGGAGTTGTCAGTCGTCCGGAGGGGCTCGGTCGTCCGGGTGCTGGGAGGTGTCGGATGTCCAAGGCGCGTCGGTTGTCCGGTCGCTGGAGCATGCGCAAGCTGGGGCTCGGCTGGCCGGCTGGAGCCTCCAGGCGTCGGACGTCCAAGAGGTGTCGGTCGTCCGGTGGCTGTGTATTTCTGGCATCTCCACTTCTTGTCCCATGTACTTGGCGTCCTCGCCATCTTGTTCGTTGGGTGTAGCTGCTCCATGGCTTTCCTCTAAGTACCTGATCACACATAGGGTCTCCGCTTGAGGTAGTAGCCATGTCTCATATGTGGAGAGTGGTAGTTCGGAGAGGAGCGAGTTCACCTTATCTTCGATAGCCTTTGCCCTAGCTCTTGTCATTGGTCCAAGCGGTGTCGTGGGAGACGTAGGTAGGTCCATGGGGATGACCGTGGGATGCTCCGCATCGAGCTCTCTCCCCTCTTCTCCCCCACCAAAGCACCCACTAGATCCCCCTCCATTGCTTGAGATTTGTCCGGTGGATCCGGGGCATTTGCATCACCCAAGGTACCTCTCCCACCCCCCCTTCATTTGGTTGATTGAAATCATGCATTTTGCTCATTTTGTTAGAAACCCTAGTTCATGGTTTTGTTGTGGTGAAATCAATGTATATTATGCATTTAGGGTAATGTTTGTTATTTGACAATGTATTGTGTGACTACCATTGTTTGGGTACTAATAAGTATCATTTAGGGTTTTGTTAGGGTTAGGTTTAATGTTGTGGCTAGGGTTAAGGTTATGGTTAGGGTTATGTTTAAGTAAATGCTTATGATGAATGTTATAGTAGTTACCTCTCGAATTGTAGCTCGATCTAGTCCTAGGGTTATAGTTTTTGTCAAGAGACGGTTAGGATTTTTGCCTTGGATGACCATTATAGTAATCCCTCGACTTGTAGGATGGGATCGATCATCTTTGTTGAGACTTTTGCGGAGGCGGCGGTGAAGCGTGAACGTGCAGTCATTGAGGAAAAGATGGACCCGTGGGTCGAGCCGTCGATGCGTTGAATGCGGCTTGTAGAGAATTTTCAAAGTATTATGTGTCCAAGTGCGACGATGACAAAGTTAAGCTATACCAAGCTAAAGAGAAAAACATAAGCAATCTCAAGAAGGAAGAGAAATTTCATAGACGTGCTCTTGCAAGGCAAATTGCATTGTGCGGAACAAGGGATGAAGTGCATGAGATGGAATTTAAAAACCCTGGCCAGATCATTGACTGGCTAGTTAGGCAACCATCATCGACGATACCTAGTCGGGCTTCTCGTTGGGCTTGGGTTCATGAAAGAAATGATGTCATTTGTTGCAACCCGGGGCCATACGACAAAGATGTCGTGTTGATGGACGAATAAAGGGGGTTGAAACACATGATGTCGTATAGTCATTTGGACTATAATGGCATGTACCCTTACCATTTACGTAACCTATGTCATTTGAACTTCTACTTATGTTATGTAAGCCTTGTCATTTGAATTCGGTCTTATGTTATGTACCCTATGTCATTTGAACCCATGAGAACTTTGTGTCTTAGGTCATTCTAAATAAGTTATGCTTTGTGTTTGTCTTATATCTTATATCATATGATTTGTGACGACCCCGGCTTAATCGTGCACTAATCATACACGCAAATGCACACGATCAAGCCTAGGACTCACTTGAAGATATCGCAACACAACTCTAAAACATAAATAAAGTCATACAAGCTTTATATTACAAGGCAGGGCATCGAGGGCTCGAATACATAGATCGATGGCATACAAGTGTCAGCGGAAGCTTCAGATATCTGGGTATAGATATATTACAGAAATAGAGATAAGCCTTTATGAAGGCGGGGCAAAATAAAATTCTACGATCGAAAGGCGTGGGCCTCCTGCCTAGGACCCTCCGAATCCTACTCCTGGTCATCTGTCGGCTCCTCGTAGTAGTACTCGCCGGGAGGGTAGTAGTAGTAGTCGTAGTCGTTGATGGGGGCAGCTAATTCAGGAGCTCCGTCATCTAGCGGCGTCAATTGGATATGGGGAGAAAAAGAAAATAAAGCAAACGTGAGTACTCATCCGCAGTACTCAGCAAGCAAGGATCTACACTACATATGCAACATTTTCAAAGGAAGGTTGTATATGTGGACTGGGCTGCAGAAATGCCAGAATAGAGGGGAGAGCCTAGTCCTACCGAAGACTAGCATCTTCATCGGTCTTGCAGCATTAGAAGAGTGCAGATTAACATAATGTAAAGTAGTTGTAGTATCATCAACCTCGGCTAGAGATTCTTCATCGACTCCCTGCGAGAAAGCAATCCCAGAGCCATACTATCTATTTCATCTCAAGTCACCAGTTCTAGTTGTACCGATCGGGATACAACTCAGAGTGTCCGTTACCGTAGGACAGGCTATCGATAGATTAGTTCTTCCCTGCAGGGGTGCACCAACTTACCCACCACGCTCGACTAACTCTGGCCGGACACACTTTTCTGGGTCATGCCCGGCCTCGGCCAAACGATACGCCACAACCCGACCAAATACTTAACAGAGAGGTCAGCACGCCGGACTAAACCTATGCCCCCAGGGGTCTTGGGCCATCGCCCCGGGAACTCCTGCCCGTTGCGTCAGGCGGCCGAGAGCAGACCTAGCAACCCCTTAATACAAGCGTAGTTGCGTAACCAGTCCAACTCGGCGCGCGCCGCTCAGTCGCTGACGTCCATTAAGCTATGATGGTTAGTGCTATCAGGCCAGAGGCCCCTCGGATCACATATCCAAACCGTTTAGTGTGTTGGTAGATGTGGTAACGAGCAGAGACTCACGAAAGATGTGACCCCGTCGCCCCGTCTCGAGGACTTGCGGCAAGGGCTAAGAATGCCCGGCCACGCCTCGTGTTCAACTCTCGGGCACCATCCAGGTCCACCCGATTCCACATCACTCGCTATTAAGCTCGCGCGGGTATCCCTCAGGGCCGACCCGTCATTAATCATAATAAGCAGTGTCAACAGTAAAGTAAGGGCATCCGTGTGGCTATCATATCAAGAAGGAATCCGAGGCATCACCCTCGTTGGACTCCCACCTGACGTAAAGGTCAAGGTGAACTAAAGAGGCATCACCCTCGAGGTCCACACTTGAACAGTTGCACGACAATGTCGTTTTCGGGGGTGGTGTAGGAGGAATCACCCTCGCTTACCATGACCGAATAACTAACCTACAAGGTTATCATCAGAAGTGCTGGCGAGGTGTCACCCTCGGCACTCGATATTAACCCAGTAGTGTCGAGCAGTTAAGGGGGAAGTGATGTGCAATGTCGGGGCCTGGTCTTCGATCCCGTTGACCGAGTCTTCTGAGAATCCAGCGGGGCAGTCGGGATATAGTGGGGTCTCTGATGGGTCTCTACCCAACATATACTAAACAGTTTAGGATAACAGGTAGGTATCAACAGCAGGTTATAAATAAACAGGCTATGCAGCAGATATAGGTTAACAGTAGCAGCAACAACTTCTAATGCAAGCATAAGAGAGAGAAGAGTAGGCGATATTGGAATGATCAAAATGGGGGTGCTTGCCTAGTTGCTCGGCGGCAAGGGCAAGGTCGTCAACTG
This sequence comes from Thinopyrum elongatum, assembly GCA_011799875.1. Taxonomy (NCBI): domain Eukaryota; kingdom Viridiplantae; phylum Streptophyta; class Magnoliopsida; order Poales; family Poaceae; genus Thinopyrum; species Thinopyrum elongatum. The sequence continues at coordinate 606,487,534 of CM022298.1, forward strand.
CGTCGTCGGGCTCCTGAGCTGCGTCGGTCTCGGGAGCTACGTCAACGTCGGGGTCTACCGAGAGAGAAGAGGGGGAAGAAACATATAAATGCACAGCAAACAATGCAATACAGGGTATGCTCTGCTAAGATGCAGTGCAGGGTTGCCTACAGATGCACCAAAGTCATTTTAGTTATTTTAGGATTATCATGGGTTTTATTAACCGGTAAGTATGCACTATTCATCTACCAGAATCGGAGAGAAAGTTATGGGTTCTCCTACGTAGGCGGTTCCGACATGGAATCAGACGACGCGATTAGATTCGTCTCGTCGTTTTGAGCAACTTTCATATATAAAGTTTTTCGATCCGAGTTACGGTTTATTTTCTATGATTTTCCGAAGTTTATCTGAATTTCTGGATTCAAATTTAATTCGAAAATAAATGATTAAAATACTACGGGTACCCAGCTGAGTGCACACAGGAATGCACCCAGAGACTGACAGTGGGCCCAGTCAACTGCACAGTCAGCAGTTGACTGGGTCAGCGTTGACTGGACAGTGGGTCCAGTGGGACCCATCTGTCATTGACTGGGTCCATCCCACTCAGCTGGTTGACTGATCAACTGGGCCCAGTGGGACCTAGCTGTCAGCCTCAGAGCTAACTTAACAGCGTTTAGATTAATTCTAACTAATTTAATTAGGATGCGGGCCCACACTATCAGCGACACCGATGAACAGTAAAACTAACTTAAACTGTAATTAGCTACAGGGTGCGGGCCCACCCGTCAGCGTGTCAGAGGGGCTGTTAGTGGGGTAATTAGCCGAACTGGCCGGCGTTTAAACGACGGCAGCAGCTCGACGCGGCGGAGCTGCGTGGGATTGGTCCACGGGCCGCGCCCCGGCGAGCTGAGGCCACCAGAGCGTAGCCCTCGCTCGTGCATGTCTAGAGGAGCCCGCAGGAGGCCGCGGGGTGACCGGAGACGACGGCCACGGCGACCTTGGCGGCGGCCGGAGTACGGCCTCGGTCGTGCGCGAGGGAACTGGGCACGGTGAGCGAAACTGGCGGGTGCTGCGTGTTGCTGGGAGTGTGGCGAGCACGCTGCGGCGGTCAGATGCAACGGGCAATGCCTCCGGCCTTGGTGGAGCCTTGACCGGCGGCGACGAGCTCGCGGTGCGGCGGCAGGACTAGCTACGGCGTGCTAGGAGGGGCAAGGAGGTGCCGGGATGCGACGGAGGCTTACAGCGGGGCAGCAAAGTGGACAAGCGTGCTCGGGGAAGCCCCCGAGCTGTCGGAGTAGCCGCGGCGATCGGCGATGGCCCGAGTCGGGGAGGAGCTCGATCCCGAGACTATGGTGATGCCTGGCTCGAACCAGAGGGCGAAGAAGAAGTAGAGGAAGCAGGCGGAGCGGTCGGGCTCGTCGGAGAGGCACTCGGGGCTCGGTGGCCGCGCTAGACACGGCCATGGTGGCGGCGACTTCGGGCGTCCGCGGAGGAGGAAGAAGGAGAGCGAGGGAGAAGGGTTTGTGGGGGCTAGGGTTTCGAGGAGAGAGGGGAGCAACCAGGGAAGGCCTTATCGGCGTCGGGGACGGCGTGGATGATCGACAGCGAGGCCGGCGTCGTCGTGTCGGCGCGCGCGCGCGACAGCGCAGGAGGAAGGGGATGAGCGCCGGTGGCTGGGCCAGTTGGGTTGGCTGAGCGCACTGTGGCTTCGGCCCAGAGGCCAGGTAAGTGCACAGTAGGTCCTTTCATTTCTTTTTCTTTTTCTTTTCTGTTATTTCTTTCTACGCTCTGTTATGTATTAATTTAGACCAGTAAATGATTTTAGTTGTTTATGAAATTTGGCACACAATTAAAGCGCAATATTATGATGCTGCACAAAAAGTTTGGGGACCACTTGAATTTGTTTGAATTTTGTTGAAAAGGGAAAGGGATTAAATAGGCTGATTTGCTACTGTTATTGGATGCTAAGGTCATTTCAGGAATTCAAATAATATTGATGATATCTTTATAATGGCTTTAAGAATATTTGAAACACTATGAACATTTTAGTTTCTGATTTGGACAACTTTTATTTTCCACTTGAATGAAATTGGAGTTTGAATTAGGTGTTGAAATGCAACATGATGCAAATGATGACTAGGCACTTCTTAAAACTTGCTGACATGGCATGATTAAGAGGTGATCACTGTAGTGGGATGCTGGGGATGTTACAAATCTCCTCCACTACAAGAAATCTCGTCCCGAGATTTAAGTGGGGAGGTAAGAGGTGACTTCGGGAGAACGGACCCTTGTAGGGTTAATTATCTGGTGAATAATTGAGGGGATGTGGCAGAAGTGTCTTTTGAGTTGAAACTTATGAAAACATCGAGTGTAAAGTATGTAGGTACGATAAGAGGTATCAAGCGAATGGACATTCGATCGATACCTAAATGAAGTGTGAACAGGGGTTCAAGGTATCGGGAGTAGATCATCTCTCGAGGGGTGGCTTGGGATAACACACAAAGTTAAGGGCAAAGGATGATTTAGAATCAAGGATGTTACCGGAGAGTCAGGTTCCGATCCTGTGGAACTGTGATGAGAGGGGTGGCGATCAAAAGTAGAAAGAACGGTGACATTTTACCGGTCACGACAATAAGGTATGTCAGAAGACACTACAACAAACACGCCCATATACCAACACATATATAGCAACGACTGTAGCATGTGTTGTCATTGGGTTAACCCTCCCACCTCCCCACGAGCCACGAAGGCCTCTAACCTCTATCCACCACCACCACCTCCTGTGCCCCTAAAAAAAGAAAACACCACCTCCTGCGCTAATATCATGCATCTAAAGATGAAAGGAAAAAAAATCCTCTCCGCCAGCTCTCTCTCCCCCGATTCCTATCTCTGCGCCACCAGCAATTCCAGGTAACTCCGGCGCTCCCCTGCACTGTTGATCCCTGGTTCGGCTCCCTTTTACTATTCTCCTCTAACCTGCCGCCTCCGCGACGTCCTATGCAACCCTGCCCACGCCCCCGCAGAAACCCTAGACCCCACGGGTCACCGGCGCAGCTTTGGCACCTCCGGTTTGTGGGCCCACCACCCCGCGTCTCTGCACGAGCGGCTATCGGCTCGGGCTCGACGGTGCTGCGCTCCCTCGGCTACCTCGACTCCGACGTCGACAGTTCAGTAAGGCACTGATCCCCTCTGATCTTACCCTTGCTGGTATTCGGTGTGGCTTGGCCATCATGCCATGGCTGTTTCTTTTCCAGCAATTTCGACGATTATCTATGCTACCTTGATCACTCGCCTGATCTATGCATCCATGCCAGTCCACGGTCTGATTCTCCACTATAGTTGTGCGTGCACTGAAATACCAGGTTGTAAGTACCAGGGAATCAGTGTGTACTTAACTAATTTACGGCTTTTTTTTTTGTTGCTAACAACAGCTTGATGACATGGCACAGATAGTCTGATATATTCTGTAACTTTAGTTTTTTTCGAGATTGTATTCCGTAACTTCTTCATTGGGCTTGGTACAAAAAAAATATTTTATGTTTACGCCACAAAACTCTGCATCTGTAAGTAATGCTAACAATGCCTTACAATTTTGATAGCTTTTATTTGGGATTGACTGACTGTATACAAAAAAAAAAATTGCTTCTTTGCACTGTTATATTGTTTCAGTTTCCTAACATACAGAAAAGCCCAGATCTGTTATCTTCAGGTTGTAGTTGAGACTTCATTTATGCTGAGTATGCTGTAGCAGCAGCTGAACATGGTCATCGCTCAAATGTGTGGGAGGTGCCTTTCTTTACATACTTTAGTTCCTTATATAGTAGCACTTGCTTACACCAACTGGGCATGCTAAATTTAAGTTGAAAGTTTTCAACCTTTAGGATATATTCAAGTTTAATGTTCCATATGCGTGGTTTGTTATTAGCTGCATTGTTATTTAGCTGGCTGGTACTAAGTTCTAAAAGGCATCCTCCTTCCAGAGCTAAATTTCTTAAATCTTAGAGAAAATAAATATTTAGTCAATATGCATGTAAATCTTGATCTATGCAAACTGGGTTTTATTATCTGTTCAATAGCTGAGGGGAACTCGCATTGTGAAATCTTGTTACGACTCCCTGGATACTACCCTAGTATGTCCTTGCGTCCGTGTGATGATATTTCCAAAGAGATATTGACTTGCACTTCTCATGAATGAAATGCGACTGATTTTATCTTCTACAGTGCCTGCTTTCCATGATGTACTGATGTCATTGATGTGCCTTTTGTGGTGAGAAGATTACACAAATCTGGATCTGATGTCTATTGGATTCTACTCGAGAGTGTTGTCCTACCTAATCCATATTTTTGGCTTCTAACCAAAGTAAAATAAATATCAGATGAGAAAGGAACTAGGGATTGCAGATGATGTTAAGGTGGTCATTTTCTACATTTGAGGACAGGTGGGCCATTAACTAAGATGTGCATTCTAGTTTCTTATGTGTGGATGCTTTACTTCTTCTTTTAGTTTAAATGATGGCAGCTAATTGCACATCTCTGAACTTGCTTCGAGCAATTCTCTTGATTTTAACTTCGAGAACATCTGATTTCCTGAATTCTCTGTACTTATTTGTATTTTTTGACAAGCTGTCTACCAATCGTCGCCCCATCTGAAGCTGCACAAAAGACCCGCCACCATATAGATAAGCTTCTCTCGCCCTACATTGACATGTTTTCCCCAGGTTTCGTGAATGTGAAACAGGAATTGAACTTGATGCCGCTGAAGTTAAATTAAGTGTATCCCTCTAGTATAATCATGCACATCAATTGTTCAAGAAAAAAATATGCTTACATGTAAAAAAAATCCATCCTATACCAATGATCAATGTTGTAATAAGATTATTCCACAGTTCACTCAGATTTTAGTATATAACAGAGACTATACACATGTTTTTGTTTTCAATAATACATAGCATAAAATTTTCAAATAACTATGATAGAAATCAGTGTCCTGTACGTGGTTCCACAAAGACAAGTTTGTACTGTTCTGCACTTACTATGATAGAAATCAGTGTCCTGTACATGGTTCCACAAAGACAAGTTTGTATTGTTCTGCACTTACTATGATAGAATTGATCTAAATCTCTGAATAGCAATGAGTGTGCAAAGTATTTAGCGTGCCAGGTACAGAACCATAAAAACAGATGAATTGCCAAAATGACAGTACTAATTACCGGTGAAGTTATTCTGATTTAGCAAATCAAACTTACCTGAATATGCAATTTGCAAGACTAGATGTCAAGCCAACAACATGCTCTTCTACGGATATGTAATGCAACCAACCTAGCTTAGTAACCTTTCTAATGCTACATTAGAAAAATATGATCAGTTGATACGACCACACAAAAATGTCAAAAGTAATTGCCATGTAGCTAGATTAGTTATCGCAAGGCCTTCAGCCTTTGTATATTCCTCCTCTTTTTAATTGTATTGTTCTATATTGGCCAGATTTTTTTTCTCTAATGGTACATTACTCATGTAAGTTTTTATTTTTGATGTAGATTGCCAAGATAAATAGAAGATGCATGGATAAGTTGTTTTTGGCAAGGCGGAGAATGGGACTACTACCAAGATAGTTTTACGTTAATTTTTTAGAATGCCATTTCATGGTCAGTGCATAGAAAATGATGTGATGTCATTTTCAGGGTCAATGTAAAGAAAATCATGTGCTTACTTTTTGGACTTTGTTCCATGTAATGCAACCAATCAGATTCAATATATGAGCTCTTCCCATTTACAGATTCGTTACTCTTGTGCACCATCAGTATTTGTCGGAGTAAATGACCACGGGTAGCCCCATCAGCTCCCTTTGGTATTTCAAGACATCGGGGCGGGCTGCGCCCCTTAAACATCCAGGGCAAGGGCCGCCTTCTCGAGGCCGGCTGGTCCATGCAGCCGGTTGCCGGGAGGCGGCGGAGTCCACAAGACGGCCATGAAGTGGGCCGACTCCTGGCAGGCGGCCACTGGGGATGCCGAGTCCTAGCAGGCGGCCCCTCGCGCCCTCGAAGTCAGCGCCAACATAAACAAGATGAGACATGGGCATGGCTACAGTACAGGCATGCCACCCCGAATCCAGGGCAGGGGCGTGGCCACAGTACTGCGTACCGAGCAGGCATCCTGCGCCCACGCAGGACTGTTGCCATGCCGCTCATGACGTCACCCATGGCAGAGGAAGCCATGCTCCCACGACGGGCGACCAGTACGGCCCACAGGCGGCGGGCCCTACCTGTCCGTGACAAGCCAGAAGGTGGCAAGCCCAGACCAGTCGGCTTAGTGGGAGGCCGGCTCCCAGCAGGCGGCCCTCCTCCCCCCTCGAAGTCTGTGCGCCATTAACCAGATACGACGGGGTATGGCTACAGTGAGTTCCCGCCAGGCGGCGGGACTGTATCAACGCTCTCCCCGACCAAGCATGCGGCACGGCTGGGGGCTGGACATGGTGGGCCCATTCAAGACAGCACGCGGTGGCATGACCCATCTGCTGGTCGCCGTGGACAAATTCACCAAGTGGATTGAAGCAAAACCAATCAAGAAACTAAATGGTCCGACTGCTGTGACCTTCATCGCGGATCTCACCGTCCGGTACAGTGTACCACACAGCATCATCACCGACAATGGCACTAACTTTGCCAAAGGCGCCTTGGCCTGTTTCTGCTCGACGCAGGGCATCCGACTGGACTTAGCGTCCGTTGCCCATCCGCAGTCAAACGGCCAGGTAGAACGAGCAAACGGCCTCATCTTATCCGGCATCAAACCCCGACTGGTCGAGCCGCTGGAGCGCTCGGCCGGCTGCTGGATCGACGAGCTACCAGCCGTCCTCTGGAGTCTCCGCACCACTCCGAACATATCAACCGGTTTCACTCCCTTCTTCCTCGTATACGGGGCCGAGGCCGTCATCCCAACTGACATCGAGTTTGACTCGCCTCGCGTCACCATGTACATGGAGGCGGAGGCGAAGGAAGCACGAGAAGACGACATCGATCTGCTGGAGGAAGGCCGGCTGTTAGCACTCAGCCGGTCCGCCATCTACCAGTAGAGCCTGCGCCGCTACTACAGTCGGAAGGTCAAGCTACGATCCTTCCAAGAGGGAGACCTTGTGCTCCGGCTGATCCAGCGAACAGCCGGCCAGCACAAGCTCTCGGCCCCTTGGGAAGGCCCCTTCATCATCAGCAGAGCCTTGGGCAACGACTGCTATTACCTCATCGACGCGCAGAAGCACAGGGCGCGCAAAAGGGACGATTCCGGCAAGGAAGCAGAGCACCCATGGAACGCAAATCTTCTCCGAAGATTTTACAGTTAAATACAGTATGTATCACGCTACCTTTTGTACTAAGGGAAAAGGCACCGGGTCCCCCGAGGAGCACTCGGGGGCTACCTTTCTTATCTGAATGATAAGTTTCATGCCTGTGAGTATGTTATTTCATTCCTCCGCCCGGCACCGGGTCCGACCAGTCGGCCCGGGGGCTTGCCGCCTTGTACTATGTTGGCTCTACCTGCAGTCGGACAAGTAGTGTGCCGGCATCTAAGCCCACCCTTGCCATAAGCCGCAGCTTGCAGAGCGACTGTCTGGCCGGCAAGGGTCGAAGGCAAGAAATGGTGCTCACATGAAAAATGGCTAAGGATGAAAGCACCCACATAGGCCAAGTCGGCTCCTCGCCTAGCCGTCCGGTTGCTGAGCAGCCGGCCGGCCGGCTTCTCACTTAAATTGCTACGTTCTAAGCGGCCAAAGTACTTGTCTTCCCAAAATGGCCAAGTACTTGACCCGGCCAGCAGACCGAAGAATGGCTGTCTGGCCGGCAAGGCGGCAGCCAAGGGAAAGCGGCAAAGGAAAAAGCCAAAAGAACAGAAAGAAAGACAAGTCAGAGCTCGGCGAAGCACATATTGTGCGAGAATTAAATCACATAGCAAGAGGCCTTCGGCCAGCATTCAACAAAGTTTGAATACACCCAGCGGGTGGAACTACGCGAATTTAACAAAGTTTGTTCTAAAGATTACCAAAGCAGGAAAAGATAAGATAAGTTGGCAGCCTAGGCCAAATGAGCAACAGGCGGGTCCGGCAGGTTGGTGGAGTCGGCGGCGCCAGCTGGTGCAGCGGCTGTCTGGCGAGTCTCGGCTTGGTCGCCTCCAGCAGCAGTCAGTGCACTCGCACGCGGCTCGTTGCCCGAGGCCCGATCAAGCTGAGGCTGGGTGTCCACTCTGCCCTCCGGTGCGTCACCTTCACCATCCTCATCTTCCTCGTCCTCGCCTTCATCGCTTGAGGCGATTTCTTCCGCCGAGTCCTCGCCGTCGTCCGGGTTCAGCCCGAACCAGTCCATCGGCACCTCGGCACCCTCCTTGTCCAGCTCGGGGAAGAAGACGCCGGTGTCGGTGTACTCGGCGATCGCCACCGCACGATGGGTGAGCGCAGGCCCCGCTGCCGCCAACTCTTCCATGGCCTCCTGCCGGAACGTGGCCAGCTGGGCTAGGTCCAGCCCAGGATACCACGCCTTGACGAACTCCAAGGCTCTTCGGGCGCCTGCCCGAGCGGAGGAGCCCCTCCAGGCCTCGAAGAGGCCGATCGCCGCCTCCAACCAGTCGGCGGTCCGACTGGGGGTGCGTGGAGCTTGGCCACCTGGCCAGAGGGCGGAAACCAGCTGAGACCCGACGCGCTGAAGGCGGCGGAGCAGACGGTGAATCGGCTGTAAATGCGTCCTGACGGCCAGGAGCTGCTCGTTCATGTTCCGAGGTGCGTCGGGCGGGATCTCCACTCCTTCCCTCCTACGCCGGTCGCGCCGTGCCTCGATGGCCTGGCTGACGGTGATGGCGTGGCCAGGAAAGAAGTCTACGCAAAAGAAAAACAAAGATCAGAAGCCGACTCCCGATGCAGTCGGCAGCTATTCCAAAGAAAGAAGCTTACCGTCGATCATGTCCTCAATCTCGCCGTAGCCAGCGGCGAGGATCGCCTCCTTCTCGGCCCACTTTGAGCGTTCGACCTCAAACTCAGCCTGAAGGGCGCCTTCCGCCTCCTTGAGCTTCTGGAGCTCCGCCTTGTGCTGGTCTGCCTGGTCCGCCAAATTCTTGGCCAAACGGTCGCGCTCCAGGGCCGCCTTACGGCGCTCCTCCTCCTTGACGCGCAGCTCGGTCTGGACTTCGCCCAGATGCTGCTGCAGTGTGGCGTTGGCTCCTGCAAAAATGAGAAAGAGAGGACAATCAACAAAGATGACCAAAAAAGAAAGTGGTTGCCAGAAGATCCGGCCCGACTGCTCAGCAGTCGGCCCGAATCTCGGGGGCTACACCCAGCGGGTGCGCTGACGCGCCCCCGCGAGGAAGTAGACAGAATGCTTACGCCGGCTTTCGGTGAGGTCGGCGGTCCGCTTAGCCAACTCCTGGACCTGGGAGTTGAAGGCGGCTACGCGGATGTTGTGGTAGTCCTGCAACGAAGACAAAAGAAGAGAAAACAAGTTAGCACTCGGAACCTACCTTAAAGTTCCAAGCCGCCTGCTCAGCAGCCGGCCCAGAACTCGGGGGCTACACCCAGTGGGTGCGCTGGCGCGCCCCCACGGAAGACTGCAAGAGTCAAAAAACAAAGCAAAGAAGCATACCCGAACGGCCGTCCGCGTCGCCAAGAACGCCTTCGTACACTGCTGGAGGGCGGCACCTTGGGCCTGGAGCTGGGCCTGAACGTCCTGTGCGGCCTTGTTCAGCATGCCCGTCCCGCCCCCAGGCGTCCATTCCGGTGGGGGGGCACTGGTGGCCTCTGGGTCTAGGGCCGACGAGCTCGCGGCCCCGACCTCCTGCGCCCGCGGCGCCGAGGCCGCCTTCGCCGCACGCCGGCGCACCGAAGGGCGGACCACGGGAGTCGCCCCCACCACCAACTCGACACCGATCGGCGACGCCGGTGGCACGTCAGGCCGATTGCCTTGGGCCTCGGCAGTCGGCGCTTGCGGGGGCACCTCCGCCTCCGAGATGATGGCGTCGCCTCCTCCCCTCTCCACGACCGGCTGGTCATCGCTGGCTCCTCCAGTCGGCACCGGGATCTCTGGTGCTGGCGGCGCCGCGCGCAACGGAATGACAAGTTGCGGGGCCTGGCCGCGCGCGGTTTTTTCTGCTTGCGCCCTGGCGGCCGCATCCACCCGAGCCTTGGCGGCGGCGTCCGCCCGCGCTGCCTTGGCCGCCTCCGCCTCCTGCCTCTCCGCCTCCTCCCGCTCCTCGTGCGCCTCCCGTGCGTTCCTCTCCGTCGCCGCCCGGAGGTCGGCGAGCAGGTCCACACGGCGGTTATTGGCGGAGCCTTCCGCCTCCCCGATCATGGAGGCAGCGGCAGACCTCTCAAGAGTGAGTGGGGCCCTGATTCAAGCAAGACAAGAGAAAAACTCAGAAAAAGTTTGCAAGGAAGAAGAAAGGAAAACACAGCCAAGCACTTACGCGGACACCATCGGGGGCTGCTTCGGGGCCCTCTGGAACTGGGCCGCTCTTGCGGCGGCCTCTTGCCGCCTGGTCGAGGCGGCCGCGTTCTTGGACTTCTTCGGCCGGCTGCCGAACAACAACGAGCCGGCCCGGCGCTTTTTTGGGCCGCCTGGTGCGGTCGGCGCGGCTGAGGAGCTCGCGCCCGCCCTGTCGGTGCCGTGCGGGCGGCGCGGCTCGTTCTCCTCCTCATCGTCATCCGGCCAATCCTCAAGGCCGCCTCCTCCCCCGGAGCCGTCTGCTCCACCGCCGCCACCTGTGGCGTCGTCCTCCTCCATGGCGGCCGCCCCCAAGTCAGGGTCTTCCACGTCGCTCCTCGTTCGATCCGGCATATACTCCTGACCTGGATCCAGAGCACCGGCGGCCGACTGGGTCGGGAGGACCTGCACCATGGCCGACTGGTCAGGCGGCAAAACAAGAGCTCGGACCAGCAAAGAGAAAAGAATTACAAAACTCACCGCAGGCGGCGGATGTGCGCGGTCGTACGGCCGCATGCCAAACCGCCAGTCCACCTCCGACGGCTTACAGTTGGAGATGTAGTTGACCAGCCGGACCAGCTCCACGTCCGGCAGGTCCCGTGTGCACATCCGGCACGGGTCCCGATGCCCGCTCATGTAGCTGATGATGCGAGGCCGGGCTTGGAGGGGGAGCACTCGGCGCGTCACGAAGGCAGCCAGCAAGTCCGAGCCCTTCAGGCCCTCCGACTCCGACATCGCCTGAAGTCGGGCAAGGGCGGCAGAGGAGGCGACCGATAGGGAACTCGGCCTGTACTGCCAGTTGGCGCGTGGCTCAGCTGGCGGGCCGGCTGCGTAGGCCGGCAAGTTGACGTAGTCGCTTGTCGGGTGGATGTTCCTGACGTAGAAGTAGGACTTCTGCCACAGCATGGCCGACTGCAGCAAGGAGATAGGCGGGAAGCGGTTCCCGGTGCCCGGGCGCCGCACCGCCACACAGGCTCCGCATTGAGCCGCCTGGCCCTTGGCGGTGGTGCCCAGCTTGAGGTAGAAGCACTCCCCCCAGAGTTCGAGAGTGGGGAGACTGCCGAGGTACCCTTCGCACATGGTGACGAAGGCGGCCAGCAGCACCACCGTGTTTGGCGTGAGGTGGTGCGGCTGGACTCGGTAGAAGTTGAGGAAGGAGCGGAGGAAGTCACTGGCCGGAAGGCCGAAGCTGCGAAGGAAATGGGACCGGAAGACGACGCGTTCATCGTCCTCCAGCGCCGGCGAGATATCTGCTTCGGGGGGAACGCGCACCTGCATGTTCGCCTCCCGGGGCAGCCGCCGTGTTTGGCGGAGGAAGGAGAGATGATCATCATGGACGTTGGAGCCGTCCCAGTCGCCGGCTCGTGAGCGCGCCATGGACGAAGGAGCTCGTCACAGGCGCAGCGTGGTGGCGAGCGGGCGAGGCTGCGGCAGAGCAAGTATGCCGCAGCGAGAGGACGCTCGACAACGGCGGGCTGCGGCAGCACTTCAACGGCAGCGGAGAAGATGAAGAACGGCGAAGGAAGAGGAGGGCGCGCGTGCATCTGCCGCCCCCTCCTCCCCCTACTTATAGCCCTAGGCGGCGAAGCCGAGGGGACGGGGGCGTGGGGGATCGTGGATTAATTGCGCCCACTCCCCCACGATCCCACTATTGCGGCGCCGTTAAAGGCGCGTATTAACTACCATAGAAGTCCAACAGTCCGCCTCGGCCGCAGCAGATCCGCGCGCGGGCCGAGGCACTGTAGCGGTGGGGCCCGGCCTGCGGCGCCGTCCCGTCGCGCGCGTGGGCTGGCAGGCCGGCTTGACCTGATGACGCCACGTGGCCGATTTGTGTGGGCGGCAAGCCTGACGCCTGGCTAGCACGCCACCTAGTCCCCACCACGACGTTTCGAAATCGCCAGGCGGCCTGCCTGGTCATGGCCGACACCTACCAGTCGGCACCTCGGAAGACGGACGAAGCAAATTACAAGACGACCCGGAATATGAAGCTGCTGAGGCTTCTCGCCCCTTCAGCCGTAGTGCCTCATCAGCTTCTGGGACTACTGTCGGAGTAAATGACCACGGGTAGCCCCATCAGCTCCCTTTGGTATTTCAAGACATCGGGGCGGGCTGCGCCCCTCAAACATCCAGGGCAAGGGCCGCCTTCTCGAGGCCGGCTGGTCCATGCAGCCGGTTGCCGGGAGGTGGCGGAGTCCACAAGACGGCCATGAAGTGGGCCGACTCCTGGCAGGCGGCCACCGGGGATACCGAGTCCTAGTAGGCGGCCCCTCGTGCCCTCGAAGTCCGCGCCAACATAAACACGATGAGATATGGGCATGGCTACTATACAGGCCTGCCACCCCTGAATCCAGGGCAGGGGCGTGGCCACAGTACTGCGTACCGAGCAGGCATCCTGCGCCCATGCAGGACTGTTGCCATGCCGCTCATGACGTCACCCATGGCAGAGGAAGCCATGCTCCCGCGACGGGCGGCCAGTACGGCCCGCATGCGGCGGGCCCTACCTTTCCGTGACAAGCCAGAAGGCGGCAAGCCCAGACCAGTCAGCTCAGTGGGAGGCCGGCTCCCAGCAGGCGGCCCTCCTCCTTCCTCAAAGTCCGTGCGCCATTAACTAGATACGACGGGGTATGGCTACAGTGAGTTCCCGCCAGGCGGCGGGACAGTATCCACACTCTCCCCAACCAAGCATGCATCATCAGCGGCACGGCTACAGTGCTACACAGCCAACAGGACCCGCAAGCGGCGGGCCCCTGCAGTCGGCGGAGAAGCCGACGACCAGAGACACTGACGGCCGGGTCCTACGCCCGGCCGGATTACCATTGTATCCCTGGGGGGTAGGCCTATATAAACCCCCCAGGTCACCCCATGCAAGGGGGTTGGCAGTTGGCTCCTTAGCAGAGGCCTCGTCGAGCATTCACAGCACCACACACACACGCAGAGAGAGTGGAGTAGGGCTAGCCTTGCCCTTCTTCCTCCTCCAGCCAGGAAGCTCAAGGAGCAAGCTTGTAGCCACCTGTTGAAATAGTGATCATGCGGAAACCCCACAGAGCAGGACTAGGGGTGTTATCTCCAAGGACAGCTCCAAACCTGGGTAAGATTCACAAGCGTACGCGGTCTCGTTCACTCCCGCTTCTAGAGCCCGGCGACGTAGTTTTGTCCCCATCCACGATAAGCCATCCCCTGGCATATGTCGCACGACATCCCCGACATTTGGCGCCCACCGTGGGGCTAGGTGCACCGTCGTCCGGAAACACATTCTGGACGGGAACCCTCTTCCTCCCTGGCGATCGCAGCCAGCCCGGCATGCCCGACGGCGTTTGCGCCGACACGCTGCGCGGCGTGGAAGTTGTTTGTGCCGCAAGCAACCTCGCTGATCTCATCGGCGGGATCCGCCTCTTCGACGAGCCCGCACTTGACGCGGGCGCAGCTAGCTCCGAGAGCTGCCTCGTCGAACTCCTCGGCAAGCTTCACATCGCCGATGAGCCGGTCTCTGACCCGGAGTCCGTTGGCTCCACCGACCTACTCGTCGACATGGTCGTCAACGCCGACGTCGCGCTTCCTAATGCCTTCCCCGGTGACGTGGTGATCTTCGACGATCCACTTCCCGCTGCAGACAGCAGCACCGACACAAGCACCGTCACTGAGGTGCTGGTCATCAGCCACGACGGAACCTCCGACCAGGCCGGCCGGGACCCGTTGCAGGCGGCAATGCGGGACCTATCCGCTCCCGTAGCGCCCGGTGCGAGCGGTGAAACGCTGGAGGCATGCCGTATCGCACTTCTCGACAGCGCCAACAAGTTGGCGGCCATGAGACGCCTCACCGAGGCTTACCACCGTGAGATCGACCGTGCCGTTTGCGGCACACCGGCTGCTGACGAGCCTAGCCGCATGGGCACGGTCCGGCAGCGCGGCTCCGCCATCACTAGCATGTTGGGGGCCGACCGCCTGGTCTCCGCCACGCCCATGGAGAACTTGCGCGCCGCCCAGGCAGCGGCAGACGAGCTGGACCGCCTGGAGGGCGACGAACGTCGCTGCATGACGGAGCGCGTCCAGCAGCTCATCGACGCGGCCGCCGCGCAGCAAGAAGCCGGTCGCCGCGTGGTGGAACCCGGCCTACAGGCTGGGAACCTTCCCCCTCGCCGGGAGCACGGCGCGACCAAGGAGACCCAGAGCCGGTTGCCAGCCGCAGCCGCACCCGCATCTCCATTGAGCGCGACCAAGACTGCCACCGACGAGCAGTGGAGCGGCGGGACGATCGTCAGCCCCCTCCCCCGCGCAGGGAGCCGGCGCCCGAGAGTCGGATGCTCAACAGGCAGCGGAGAGGCGCGCCTCTCCGCTGCCTGCTGGGCATCCGACTCTCGGGCGCCGGCTGGGCCCCCGCGAAGGAGTCGGAGAGAACGACGCCCGCAACCGGATCGACCGCTTGGCTTGGTCCCTGGCGTTGGAAGAAGAAGATGCAATCGGCCCGCCTTTTTTCGGCCCCCGCATTCGCGATGAGCCCTTCCCCAAAGGGTTCTCGCTCCCTCGGGACACTCCTAAGTACAACGGCTCTGTGAAGCCAGAAGATTGGCTGGTCGACTACTCCACTGCCGTCAACATAGCGAATGGCAACAAGCGTGTCGCCGTGAAGTATGTTCCGCTCATGCTCCAGGGCATGGCCCGGACATGGCTGAACAACCTCAAGCCCTACAGCGTCAACAGCTGGCTAGACTTCACCGAAGTTTTCATCCGCAACTTCACCAACACCTACAAGCGGCCGCCCAAGCCTCGCCAGCTCTCCCTGTGCATCCAAGGTCCGATCGAGTCCACCCGCGAATACTTAACGCGGTGGGCCGAGCTGCGCAACTCCTGCGAAGGGGTTCATGAGGTGCAAGCCATTGAATACTTCACTGCAGGGTGCCGGGAGGGCACCCTACTCAAGCACCGGCTCCTCTGCGATGAGCCGGCCACGCTCGACGAGCTGTTGATCATAGCGGACAAGTACGCCACTGCCGACTCCTCCATGAAGTCGGAACTCCGGGTGGATGCGTCAGGAAAGATGCTCCCTCCAGCTCCTCAGACACCGGCTGGTGATTCAAGTCGGCGCCAAAAGTCAAACGACAATAAGTGCAAGGCCCCGCAGCCGGCTACCACCAGCCGGCAGGTGGCGACAGTCGAAGACCAGTAGCCAGAAGAGCAGCCCGGCCCCAAACGCCAGAAGGGCGACAAGCCTGCCTGGTTGCCCGCCTTCTCGTTTGAGCAAACCCTCGACGCTCCCTGCAAGTTCCACAGTGGCGCGAAGCCATCCAACCACACCACCCGGAAGTGCCACTGGCTCACCCGCATCGCCAGAGGCGAAGGACTGCCTCCGCCGCCTGCTGGCCCGCCGCCTCTGCCTCCCCAGCAGCCGGCGGTCCGACCAGTCGGCGCGATCCAAGACGAGTTTCCTGAAGAGCATGGAGCTTACGTCGTCTTCACCAGCGTGACTGACGATAGGCACAGCCAGCGTCAACAGCGCCGAGAAGTGAATACTGTCACCTTTGAAGCCCCAGAGTTCATGCACTGGTCGGAGAAGCCGATCAGTTGGAGCCGAGCTGACCACCCGGAGGTGATGCCTTCTCCGGGTTCCTATGCACTGGTGTTGAATGCCACCTTCGCAATAGTGAGGCGAGCTGCTCGTTTCTCCCGAATTCTGATAGATGACGGTAGAAGCATGAACATCCTCTACCGCGACACCATGGAGAAGTTGTGCATCAAAGAGAAACAGCTCCAGCCCAGCCGGACTGTCTTCCATGGCATTGTGCCTGGCCTATCCTGCTCACCAATCGGCAAGATCAAGATAGATGTCCTCTTTGGAGACAAGAGTCACTTCCGCCGAGAGCCAATCTGGTTCGAGGTGGTTGACCTTGAGAGCCCCTACCACGCGCTGCTTGGCCGGCCTGCTCTGGCCAAGTTCATGGCGGTCCCCCACTACGCCTACCTCAAGATGAAGATGCCGGGCACCAAGGGCATTATCACCATAGCCGGCAACTACCAGAAGTCTGCCGAGTGTGCTGTAGCCGGCAGTTGGCTGGCCGAGTCCCTTGTGATTGCTGCCGAGAAGTGGCTCCTTGACCGGGTTGTGGCCATGGCCGGCAAGCAGCCGGACCTATCGCCAGATCCCAAGGAGTCAGAAGCTTAGGGCTCTTTCCAGCCGGCCAAAGAAACCAAGAAGATACCCTTGGACCCAGAGCACCCGGAGAAGTTCGATGTCATAGGAGCTCACCTTGACAGCAAATAGGAAAGCGAGCTCGTCGATTTCCTCCGTGAGAATCGGGACATCTTTACGTGGTCTCCAAAGGACATGCCGGGTGTTCCGACGGATTTCGCCGAGCACAAGCTACATGTCAGAGCAGATGCAAAACCAGTCAGACAACGCCTCCGCCGCCTGTCGGAGGAGAAGAGAGGAATTGTTGGTGAAGAGATAGCCTGGCTTCTAGCAGCTGGCTTCGTTATGGAAGTATTCTTCCCAGAGTGGCTAGCCAACCCAGTCCTTGTACTAAAGAAGAACAACAAATGGCGCATGTGTATTGACTACACCAGCCTCAACAAAGCTTGCCCGAAGGATCCGTTCGCCTTGCCTCGGATTGACCAAGTGATTGACTCCACAGCCGGATGCGAGCTGTTGAGTTTCTTGGATGCCTATTCGGGGTACCACCAGATTAAGTTAAGCCCGGCCGACCGCCTGAAGACCGCCTTCATCACACCATTCGAAGCATTCTGCTACCTGACCATGACATTCGGCTTGAGAAATGCCGGTGCCACGTTCCAGCATTGCATGCAGAAGTGCCTCCTCAAGCAACTCGGCAGAAATGCCCACGTCTATGTTGACGATATTGTGGTGAAGACAGAGAAGCGCGGCACCCTCCTGGAAGATCTCAAGGAAACTTTTGATAATGTGCGCCGTTTTCAAATCAAGCTCAACCCAGAGAAGTCTGTCTTTGGAGTGCCAGCCGGCCGGCTCCTCGGTTTCCTTGTCTCAGAGCGCGGCATAGAGTGCAACCCTGTCAAGATCAAGGCCATCGAGAGGATGGAGAGGCCCACCCGATTGCGAGACGTTCAGAAGTTCACCGGCTGCTTGGCATCCATCAGCCGCTTCATCAGTCGGCTGGGCGAGAAGGCTCTTCCCCTGTACCAGCTGATGAAGAAGACCACTCATTTCGAGTGGAACGACAAGGCGGACAAGGCGTTCCTCCAGCTCAAGAAGATGTTGACCACGCCGCCCGTCCTGGCCGCCCCGGCTGCCAAGGAGCATATGCTTCTCTACATCGCCGCCACCAGCCGGGTGGTCAGTACAGTTATGGTGGTAGAGCGCCAAGAGGACGGCAAGGCGCTGCCGATCCAGAGGCCCATCTACTACTTGAGTGAGGTGCTATCAGCTTCCAAGCAGAACTACCCCCACTACCAAAAGTTGTGCTATGGCGTGCATTTTGCCGCCAAGAAGCTCAAGCCATACTTTCAAGAGCATCCCATCACGGTCGTCTGCACCGCCCCGCTTGCGGAGATCATAGGCAGCAGAGACGCATCAGGCCGAGTGGCCAAGTGGGCCATCGAGCTGGCCCCCTACACCATCTTCTACCAGCCTCGCGCCGCCATCAAGTCCCAAGCACTGGCCGACTTCCTCGTCGACTGGGCCGAGACCTAGTACCTGCCGCCAGCTCCTGACTCCACTCATTGGCGGATGCACTTTGATGGCTCGAAGATGCGCACCGGTTTGGGAGCCGGCGTCGTCCTCACCTCTCCCAAAGGCGACAAGCTCAGATACACGCTGCAAATCCACTTTGCCGCCTCCAACAACGTGGCCGAGTACGAGGCGCTAGTACACGGACTCCGGCTGGCCAAGGAGATTGGCATCCGCCGGATTCTGTGCTACGGCGATTCGGACTTGGTGGTCCAACAGTCGTCCGGCGACTGGGACGCCAAGGATGCAAATATGGCGAGCTACCGCTTCCTCGTCCAGCAGATCAGCGGATATTTTGATGGGTGCGAATTCCTTCACGTGCCACAGGCCGACAACGAGCAAGCAGATGCCCTGGCACGGATCGGCTCCACCAGGCAAGCCATACCAGCCGGCGTGTCCCTTCAGTGCCTCCGCAAGCCGTCCATCAAGCCTTCCCCGGAATCGGAATCCATCTTCGTGCCGGCTGCTCCTGAAGCAGTCGGACCCGGCACAAGGACTGCAGCAGTCGCACCCGGCCCGGGGGCTGCGGCAGCCGGCCCGGGGACTTCGGCAAGCGGCACGAGGACTGCAGCAGTCGCACCCGGCCCGGGGACTTCGCAACCCGGCCCGGGGGCTGCGACAGCTGGCCCGGGGACTTCGGCAAGCGGCTCGGGGATTGCGGCAGTCGCACCCGGTCCAGGGACTCTACAGCCCGGCCCGGGGGCTGCAGCGGCCATCCTGGGGACTTCAACAACGCAGCAAGATGCGGTCGACTTCGCCCCACCACCTCTAGACCCAACCGCCCTAGTTTCAGTAACCGTAATAACAGTGGATGAAGTCAAAGCACCATTATGGGCGCAGCCCATCCTCAACTTCCTGGTCGGCTTAGAGCTGCCATTTGATGAGATCTCGGCCCGGCAGGTGCAACGCCGGGCAGGAGCTTACACGATAGTAAACAGAGAGCTTGTCAGGCGCAGCGTGACCGACATTTTCCAACGCTGCGTCGAACCAGAGAAAGGCAAGGCAATCCTCAGAGACATACACCAAGGCGAGTGCAGCCACCATGCGGCCTCCAGATCCCTTGTCGCCAAAGCTTTCCGCCATGGTTTCTTCTGGCCGACTGCTTTGGAGGACGCCAAGGATCTGGTCAAGAAATGCAAGGGGTGCCAAAAATTCAGCTCCAAGCAACATCTGCTGGCTTCTGCACTCAAGACCATCCCCCTTACCTGGCCCTTTGCCGTCTGGGGGCTGGACATGGTGGGCCCATTCAAGACAGCACGCGGTGGCATGACCCATCTGCTGGTCGCCGTGGACAAATTCACCAAGTGGATTGAAGCAAAACCAATCAAGAAACTAAATGGTCCGACTGCTGTGACCTTCATCGCGGATCTCATCGTCCGGTACGGTGTACTACACAGCATCATCACCGACAATGGCACTAACTTTGCCAAAGGCGCCTTGGCCCGTTTCTGCTCGACGCAGGGCATCCGACTGGACTTAGCGTCCGTTGCCCATCCGCAGTCAAACGGCCAGGTAGAACGAGCAAACGGCCTCATCTTATCCGGCATCAAACCCCGACTGGTCGAGCCGCTGGAGCGCTCGGCCGGCTGCTCGATCGACGAGCTGCCAGCCATCCTCTGGAGTCTCCGCACCACTCCGAACAGATCAACCGGTTTCACTCCCTTCTTCCTCGTATACGGGGCCGAGGCCGTCATCCCAACTGACATCGAGTTCGACTCGCCTCGCGTCACCATGTACACGGAGGCGGAGGCGAAGGAAGCATGAGAAGACGGCATCGATCTGCTGGAGGAAGGCCGGCTGTTAGCACTCAGCCGGTCCGCCATCTACTAGCAGAGCCTGCGCCGCTACTACAGTCGGAAGGTCAAGCCACGATCCTTCCAAGAGGGAGACCTTGTGCTCCGGCTGATCCAGTGAACAGCCGCCCAGCACAAGCTCTCGGCCCCTTGGGAAGGCCCCTTCATCATCAGCAGAGCCTTGGGCAACGACTCCTATTACCTCATCGATGCGAAGAAGCCCAGGGCGCGCAAAAGGGACGATTCCGGCAAGGAAGCAGAGCGCCCATGGAACGCAAATCTTCTCCAAAGATTTTACAGTTAAATACAGTATGTATGACGCTACCTTTTGTACTAAGGGAAAAGGCACCGGGTCCCCCGAGGAGCACTCGGGGGCTACCTTTCTTATCTGAATGATAAGTTTCATGCCTGTGAGTATGCTATTTCATTCCTCCGCCCGGCACCGGGTCCGACCAGTCGGCCCGGGGGCTTGCCGCCTTGTACTATGTTGGCTCTACCTGCAGTCGGACAAGTAGTGTGCCGGCATCTAAGCCCACCCTTGCCATAAGCCGCAGCTCGCAGAGCGACTGTCTGGCCGGCAAGGGTCGAAGGCAAGAAATGGTGCTCACATGAAAAATGGCTAAGGACGAAAGCACCCACATAGGCCAAGTCGGCTCCTCGCCTAGCCGTCCGGTTGCTGAGCAGCCAGCCAGCCGGCTTCCCACTTAAATTGCTAGGTTCTAAGCGGCCAAAGTACTTGTCTTCCCAAAATGGCCAAGTACTTGACCCGGTCAGCAGACCGAAGAATGGCTGTCTTGCCGGCAAGGCGGCAGCCAAGGGAAAGCGGCAAACAAAAAAGCCAAAAGAACAGAAAGCAAGACAAGTCAGAGCTCGGCGAAGCACATCTTGTGCGAGAATTAAATCACATAGCAAGAGGCCTTCGGCCAGCATTCAACAAAGTTTAAATACACCCAGCGGGTGGAACTGCACGAATTTAACAAAGTTTGTTCTAAAGATTACCAAAGCAGGAAAAGATAAGATAAGTTGGCAGCCTAGGCCAAATGAGCAACAGGCGGGTCCGACAGGTTGGTGGAGTCGGCGGCGCCAGCTGGTGCAGTGGCCGTCTGGTGAGTCTTGACTTGGTCGCCTCCAGCAGCAGTCAGTGCACTCGCACGCGGCTCGTTGCTCGAGGCCCGATCAAGCTGAGGCTGGGCGTCCACTCCGCCCTCCGGTGCGTCGCCTTCACCATCCTCATCTTCCTCATCCTCGCCTTCATCGCTTGAGGCGATTTCTTCTGCCGAGTCCTCGCCGTCGTCCGGGTTCAGCCCGAACCAGTCCATCGGCACCTCGGCACCCTCCTCGTCCAGCTCGGGGAAGAAGACGCCGGTGTCGGTGTACTCGGCGATCGCCACCGCACGATGGGTGAGCGTAGGCCCCGCTGCCGCCAACTCTTCCATGGCCTCCTGCCGGAACATGGCCAGCTGGGCTAGGTCCAGCCCAGGATACCACGCCTTGACGAACTCCAAGGCTCTTCGGGCGCCTGCCCGAGCGGAGGAGCCCCTCCAGGACTCGAAGCGGCCGATCGCCGCCTCCAACCAGTCGGCGGTCCGACAGGGAGTGCGTGGAGCTTGGCCGCCTAGCCAGAGGGCGGAAACCAGCTGAGACCCGGCGCGCTGAAGGCGGCAGAGCAGACGGTGAATCGGCTGTAAACGCGTCCTGACGGCCAGGAGCTGCTCGTTCATGTTCCGAGGCGCGTCGGGCGGGATCTCCACTCCTTCCCTCCTACGCCGGTCGCGCCGCGCCTCGATGGCCTGGCTAACGGCGACGGCGTGGCCAGGAAAGAAGTCTATGCAAAAGAAAAACAAAGATCAGAAGCCGACTCCTGATGCAGTCGGCAGCTATTCCAAAGAAAGAAGCTTACCGTCGATCATGTCCTCAATCTCGCCGTAGCCAGCGGCGAGGATCGCCTCCTTCTCGGCCCACTTTGAGCGTTCGACCTCAAACTCAGCCTGAAGGGCGCCTTCCGCCTCCTTGAGCTTCTGGAGCTCCGCCTTGTGCTGGTCCGCCTGGTCCGCCAACTTCTTGGCCAGACGGTCGCGCTCCAGGGCCGCCTTACGGCGCTCCTCCTCCTTGATGGGCAGCTCGGACTGGACTTCGCCCAGATGCTGCTGCAGTGTGGCGTTGGCTCCTGCAAAAATGAGAAAGAGAGGACAATCAACAAAGATGACCAAAAAAGAAAGTGGTTGCCAGAAGATCCGGCCCGACTGCTCAGCAGTCGGCCCGAATCTCGGGGGCTACACCCAGCGGGTGCGCTGACCCGCCCCCGCGAGGAAGTAGACAGAATGCTTATGCCGGCTTTCGGTGAGGTCGGCGGTCTGCTTAGCCAACTCCTGGACCTGGGAGTTGAAGGCGGCTGCGCGGATGTTGTGGTATTCCTGCAACGAAGAAAAAAGAAGAGAAAACAAGTTAGCACTCGGAACCTACCTTAAAGTTCCAAGCCGCCTGCTCAGCAGCCGGCCCGGAACTCGGGGGCTACACCCAGTGTGTGCGCTGGCGCGCCCCCACGGAAGACTGCAAGAATCAAAAAACAAAGCAAGGAAGCATACCCGAACGCCCGTCCGCGTCGCCAAGAACGCCTTCGTACACTGCTGGAGGGCGGCGCCTTGGGCCTGGAGCTGGGCCTGAATGTCCTGCGCGGCCTTGTTCAGCACGCCCGTCCCGCCCCCAGGCGTCCATTCCGGTGGGGGGGCACTGGTGGTCTCTGGGTCTAGGGCCGACGAGCTCGCGGCCCCGACCTCATGCGCCCGCGGCGCCGAGGCCGCCTTCGCCGCACGCCGGTGCACCGAAGGGCAGACCACGGGAGTCGCCCCCACCACCAACTCGACACCGATCGGTGACGCCGGTGGCACGTCAGGCCGATTGCCTCGGGCCTCGGCAGTCGACGCTTGCGGGGGCACCTCTGCCTCCGAGACGATGGCGTCGCCTCCTCCCCTCTCCACGACTGGCTGGTCATCGCCGGCTCCTCCAGTCGGCACCGGGATCTCTGGCGCTGGCGGCGCCGCGCGCAACGGAATGATAAGTTGCGGGGCCTGGCCGCGCGCGGTTTCTTCCGCTTGCGCCCTGGCGGCCGCGTCCACCCGCGCTGCCTTGGCCGCCTCCGCCTCCTGCCTCTCCGCCTCCTCCCGCTCCTCGCGCGCCTCCCGTGCGTTCCTCTCCATCGCCGCCCGGCGGTCGGTGAGCAGGTCCACACGGCGGTTATTGGCGGAGCCTTCCACCTCCCCAATCACGGAGGCAGCGGCAGACCTCTCAAGAGTGAGTGGGGCCCTGATTCAAGCAAGACAAGAGAAAAAGTTAGAAAAAGTTTGCAAGGAAGAAGAAAGGAAAACACAGCCAAGCACTTATGCGGACACCATCGGGGGCTGCTTCGGGGCCCTCTGGAACTGGGCCGCTCTTGCGGCGGCCTCTTGCCGCCTGGTCGAGGCGGCCGCATTCTTGGACTTCTTCGGCCGGCTGCCGAACAGCAACGAGCCGGCCCGGCGCTTTTTTGGGCCGCCTGGTGCGGTCGGCGCGGCTGAGGAGCTCGCGCCCGCCCTGTCGGTGCCGTGCGGGCGGCGCGGCTCGTTCTCCTCCTCATCGTCATCCGGCCAGTCCTCAAGGCCGCCTCCTCCCCCGGAGCTGCCTGCTCCACCGCCGCCAGCTGTGGCGTCGTCCTCCTCCATGGCGGCCGCCCCCAAGTTGGGGTCTTCCACGTCGCTCCTCGTTCGATCTGGCATATACTCCTGACCTGGATCTAGAGCGCCGGCGGCCGACTAGGCCGGGAGGACCTGCACGATGGTCGAGTGGTCAGGCGGCTAAACAAGAGCTCGGACCGGCAAAGAGAAAAGAATTACAAAACTCACCGCAGGCGGCGGATGTGCGCGGTCGTACGGCCGCATGCCGAACCGCCAGTCCACCTTCGACAGCTTGCAGTTGGAGATGTAGTTGACCAGCCGGACCACCTCCACGTCCGGCAGGTCCCGTGTGCACATCCGGCACGGGTCCCGGTGCCCGCTCATGCAGCTGATGATGTGAGGCCGGGCTTGGAGGGGGAGCACTCGGCGCATCACGAAGGCAGCCAGCAAGTCCGAGCCCTTCAGGCCCTCCGACTCTGACATCGCCTGAAGTCGGGCAAGGGCGGCAGAGGAGGCGGCCGACAGGGAACTCGGCATGTACTTCCAGTTGGCACGCGGCTCGGCTGGCGGGCCGGCTGCGTAGGCCGGCAAGTTGACGTAGTTGCTTGTCGGGTGGATGTTCTTGACGTAGAAGTAGGATTTCTGCCACAGCTTGGCCGCCTGCAGCAAGGAGATAGGCGGGAAGCGGTTCCCGGTGCCCGGGCACCGCACCGCCACACAAGCTCCGCATTGGGCCGCCTGGCCCTTGGCGGCGGTGCCCAGCTTGAGGTAGAAGCACTCCCCCCAGAGTTCGAGAGTGGGGAGAGTGCCGAGGTACCCTTCGCACATGGTGATGAAGGCGGCCAGCAGCACCACCGTGTTTGGCGTGAGGTGGTGCGGCTGGACTCGGTAGAAGTCGAGGAAGGAGCGGAGGAAGTCGCTGGCCGGAAGGCCGAAGCCGCGAAGGAAATGGGACCGGAAGACGACGCGTTCATCGTCCTCCGGCGCCGGCGAGATTTCTGCTTCGGGGGGAACACGCACCTGCACGTTCGCCTCCCGGGGCAGCCGCCGTGTTTGACGGAGGAAGAAGAGATGGTCATCGTGGACGTTGGAGCCGTCCCAGTCGCCGGCTCGTGAGCGTGCCATGGACGAAGAAGCTCGTCGCAGGCGCGGCGTGGTGGCGAGCGGGGGAGGCTGCGGCGGAGCAAGGCAGCCGCCGCGAGAGGACGCTCGACGACGGCGGGCTACGGCAACAGCGGAGAAAATGAAGAATGGCAAAGGGAGAGGAGGGCGCGCGTGCATCTGCCACCCCCCTCCTCCCCCTACTTATAGCCCCAGGCGGCGAAGCCGAGGGGACGGGGGCGTGGGGAATCGTGGGATTAACTACGCCCACTCCCCCATGATCCCACTATTGCGGCGCCAGTAAAGGCGCGTATTAACTGCCACAGAAGTCCAACAGTCCGCCTCGGCCGCAGCGGATCCGCGCGCGGGCCGAGGCACTGTAGTGGTGGGCCCCGGTCTGCGGCGTCGTCCCATCGCGCGCGTGGGCTGGCAGGCCGGCTTGACCTGATGACGCCACGTGGCCGATATGTGCGGGCGGCAAGCCTAACGCCTGGCTAGCACGCCACCTAGTCCGCACCACGACGTTTCGAAATCGCCAGGCGGCCTGCCTGGTCATGGCCGACACCTACCAGTCGGCACCTTGGAAGACGGACGAAGCAAATTACCAGACGACCCAGAATATGAAGCTGCTGAGGCTTCTCGCCCCTTCAGCCGCAGCGCCTCATCAGCTTCGGGGACTACTGTCGGAGTAAATGACCACGGGTAGCCCCATCAGCTCCCTTTGGTATTTCAAGACATCGGGGCAGGCTGCGCCCCTCAAACATCCAGGCCAAGGGCCGCCTTCTCGAGGCCGGCTGGTCCATGCAGCCGGTTGCCGGGAGGCGGCGGAGTCCACAAGACGGCCATGAAGTGGGCCGACTCCTGGCAGGCGGCCACTGGGGATGCCGAGTCCTAGAAGGCGGCCCCTCGCACCCTCGAAGTCAGCGCCAACATAAACACAATGAGACATGGGCATGGCTACAGTACAAGCCTGCCACCCCCGAATCCAGGGCAGGGGAGTGGCCACAGTACTGCGTACCAAGCAGGCATCCTACACCCACGCAGGACTGTTGCCATGCCGCTCATGACGTCACCCATGGCAGAGGAAGCCAGGCTCCCGCGACGGGCGGCCAGTACAGCCCGCAGGCGGCGGGCCCTACCTGTCCGTGACAAGCCAGAAGGCGGCAAGCCCAGACCAGTCGGCTCAGTGGGAGGCCGGCTCCCAGTAGGCGGCCCTCCTCCTCCCTCAAAGTCCGTGCGCCATTAACCAGATACGACGGGGTATGGCTACAGTGAGTTCCTGCCAGGCGGCGGGACTGTATCCATGCTCTCCCCGACCAAGCATGCATCATTAGTGGCACGGCTACAGTGCTACACAGCCAACAGGACCCGCAAGCGGTGGGCCCAGCTTGTCGGCCGAGGATGAGACCGCCGGGGGGACCCACCAGGCGGCGGGCCCCTGCAGTCGGCGAAGAAGCCGGCGACCAGAGACACTGACGGCCGGGTCCTACGCCCGGCCGGATTACCATTGTATCCCTGGGGGGTAGGCCTATATAAACCCCCCAGGTCACCCCATGCAAGGGGGTTGGCAGTTGGCTCCTTGGCAGAGGCCTCGTCGAGCATTCACAGCACCACACACACACGCAGAGAGAGTGGAGGAGGGCTAGCCTTGCCCTTCCTCGTCCTCCAGCCAGGAAGCTCAAGGAGCAAGCTTGTAGCCACCTGTTGAAATAGTTATCATGCGAAGACCCCACAGAGTAGGACTAGGGGTGTTATCTCCTAGGAGAGCCCCGAACCTAGGTAAGATTCGCAAGCGTACGCGGTCTCGCTCACTCCCGCTTCTAGAGCCCGGCGACGTACTTTTGTCCTCATCCACGATAAGCCATCCCCTGGCATATGTCGCACGATATCCCCAACAGTATTAACCCAATAATTGTTGTTGGTATTATATATAAAATATTGGCAATTGTTCATGCTATGAATCAACGCTTGCACTAATATGTTTATGTCCATTCCAAACTAGTTCTGGGAAACCACCAACGTATATGAAGTGTTGTTATGTTCTAACTATATGCGTTGCTGCCTTGCAACAATTTTTCACGTCGATTACCAACGCAATTATATGTGTTGTTGTAGGCCCTTGCAACGCCACCAACGGCAACGCATATACATCCGTTGGTGTAGACATCGGCAACGCTTATATGGACATTCGACAACGCATCGATGCCTTGCTAAACGGGGGTTCTTGTTGTAGTGAGATAGTTTGTCAGCTATGTCGGCAACAACTTCGGCACCAAGGGCGAGGGACGAAGAGAACCACTTTCCTGCTCGTTGAATTAGGCGTACCAATAGGCAAAGTTCTCGTCCATCGGGGGTTACCGGAATGTCATCAACCATAGTAACGGGGTCTCTCTGACAAAGTTGTGCACCGAGGTATTTTATAAGCTGGGAGTTATTTCTGCTTACATCATATAAATCACAAGAAAGTTTAAACAAAACAATGGAAAGGAAAATGTGTTTACACACAAGAATTGGGAATATATCCTGTCCAAGGAAAAGTGGAGCATGATATGCATGATGGGACAGCAAGTTCAAAAGCTTTTTAGGTAAAAGGGGCGAGGAATGACTCATGTTATTACCCATGTAACGATGCTTGGATAATTGATCGAGAAGCTTTTGGCAATGTGCTTCCAATGTTCTTGTTGATATTCGGAATACCACTATCATGCTTCGAGGTAGCGATAACATGGGGTTTCAAGTAAGGGTTGGATCGAAGGATCACAAGAGATACAAAGGAACACTTCCAAGATTATCTCGGAACGTAAGGATTAACCAAACACAACCAGGTCTGTGTTGGCCGAAAGTCAAGGAGGTCATCGATGATATCACAAATCATCGAAGAGCAAGGATGGTAATTCTCAACATGAATTCGATCGATATCCTGAAAAAGCTCGGAATGTTGATGATGATCACGACACATTTGTCGAGAGGTTTCAAGAAGAGTAATCGATCGGTGATGACATCAAGCAAAAGGAATGCCGAAGCGAAAGGTTATTGGAACCACGGATACGGCACAAGCTCGAAATCAAGCTTGTTGTTCAAGGTGAAATGACAAGATGAGGAAGATCGACGTAAGCTTCGCTCATCGTCGGAAGTTGCTCCGTGCATAAGGACCAGGTAGCACAGTTAAAAGTTGGCGCGATAAAAAAAACACAGCCGATCAGGCTAGGAATGATGTGATGGGGTATTAAACTTCCCAGTAACAAGTACTAGGGGTAATACCGGAAGGTAAATCGGAGTAGAGGTTGGACGGTGAAATGAAATGCAGAGGACAAATATTTTAACTTATCTGGGTAATGGAATCAAAGAGGAAATATGGTCGGAATCACGATTGCAAGGGATCAATTCATAGGTACAAGATGAACTTGTACCAAGGAAATAATTATTTTTACGGGCAGCTTCCATGATAAGTTCTGCATTGGGTCCATGGGCATGAACACAAAGGTTCAAGGTCGACTCCCACTTCTTCAATGCATAACCTTTCATTCACTTCTCGTCTTTGAAGAAGTTGTAGAGTTGAAAATTTATCCGACGAAATGCGAGTATAAGTAACCCGCATAACTTTCAACTTTACACAAATTAAGGAAAGCATATGTTCAACCCATCCGAGTATCTTAGGAACATACACCACAATTTGCAGGAGTAATAAACTCAAGCTCAGAAGCAGAGCATGGTTGACAGAAGGAGGGGATACATTTTACCATAGACATTCTGTATCCGAGGAAAGACTCGCAAGGTTATTGAATATGATCAATGCTGTCGGATAGCAACCCAGCAAAAGATCAGATGGTTGGCAAAGGATCCGATGTGAGTATCGGTACTCAAACATAAGAAGAAAGAATGTAACGGCATCAGATTATAGAAACATCGGAATAATCCGACGTTTAAGTACAAAGGAGTTATGGTTCAGAATCGAAGGATCAGAAGCAAAAGCTCTGTCCAAATATGAGTAGGTTGAACAGAACTAGATAGACAACTTTAGGGGTTCCGTCTTGCAAAGATCTCCACCCATGGTTACGGAACATGTCCTGGTCAGTAGTCAGTCCCAAGTCAATATGGAGAAGGAATGCACTGCCTCTCCGTGCCATGCAAGCAGGGCGGATATACAGATGGCAAGAAGTAGAGAATGCTTCAGTGCCAAAGGCAATGTCAAAGGGGAAGGAATCGATAAGGTTCTTAGAATAGAAAGAATCGGTCGGATAATTGTCCCCAAAAGGAATCAAGTGACCCATGAGAACTAACGGGGTAAGATTTTAACAACTGGTTCCACCTGAGAGTACTCTGAAAAAGGACGGGAGGCAAGCACATCTGATTAAGGGGATACTTGAATAACCCAAGTATAAGATTCAGAGGGTTCGCGATTTCCAAAGCCAGGAGTGGCAATTAGTTCACCTGGGCAGAGGGGCGAGTGATTTGCACATGCTTAGTTGGACAATCAATCAATGCTTGATTGGCCGAGAACCAGCTCATGTCCGGAATGATGATTGAGCCGGAAGGACGAGTTCTAGGAATCGACTGATGATTGCGAGCATTTACACTCATGTTGAATCAATAAGACCAAAATGACGGTGTCAAAGGATACAAATGATTATTGCCAGACATATGGAATTAACCATAAGGCAAGCAGGCAAGAATTTCAAGAGCAATAGACTGCAGAGGATTTTCGGGAGATCAGATAGCAATTCAATGTGTTCTGGAAAGCACTCGAATAACTGGGAATGAATGGATCCCGTGTAGTATGAGGATTTATTCGTAGGTGTGTTCAGGCAGAAAGGGACTGCAAGGCAGTAGGTTCAGAGAATTCTCGAAATGTCGGATAGTACTTCGATATGTCGGATGAAACCCGGGAGTAACTGAAATGAAACTATGAACGACGAGTGTAAGTAGTTATCCATCATAGTTTATCGGTGGTCAGGAACTGCAAAGCAGTGGGACAGGGTCTCGGTTAACGTCGAGGAGTATCTTCAGAATCTTCTGATGAAGCAGACGATCATCTGTAGTGAAAGGGCTCTCCGGGAGGAAGTGGTTACGAGAACCTAATGCCAGAGTTAGTAAAATCTTTAACCCGAATAGAAGAGAGATCAGAGTGCCAGAGTAAAGACGAGGAATAAAAGATCCTAATACCACCCAGTTGGCAACATGGGCCCGTGAGCCACACAGCCAAGTTAGTAAAACAGTTTTGGACGTCTAGACTCAACTTCGGCCAAGGAATTGGAAAGGTGGTTCCTACAGGCAGTCGGCTCTAATACCAACCTGTGACGACCCCGGCTTAATCGTGCACTAATCATACACGCAAATGCACACGATCAAGCCTAGGACTCACTTGAAGATATCACAACACAACTCTAAAACATAAATAAAGTCATACAAGCTTTATATTAAAAGCCAAGGCCTCGAGGGGTCGAATACATAGCTCGATGGCATACAAGTGTTAGCAGAAGCATCAGATATCTGGGTACAGATATATTACAGAGATAAGCCTTTATGAAGGCGGGGCAAAATAAAATTCTACGATCGAAAGGCGTAGGCCTCGTGCCTAGGACCCTCCGAATCCTACTCCTGGTCGTCTGTCGGCTCCTCGTAGTAGTACTCGCCGGGAGGGTAGTAGTAGTAGTCGTAGTCGTCGACGGGGGCAGCTAACTCAGGGGCTCCGTCATCTGGCGGCGTCAATTGGATATGGGGAGAAAAAGAAAATAAAGCAAACGTGAGTACTCATCCGAAGTACTCAGCAAGCAAGGATCTACACTACATATGCAACATTTTCAAAGGAAGGCTGTATATGTGGACTGGGCTGCAGAAATGCCAGAATAGATGGGAGAGCCTAGTCCTATCGAATACTAGCATCTTCAAGCATCTTCATCGGTCTTGCAGCATTAGAAGAGTGCAGATTAACATAATGTAAAGTAGTTGTAGTATCTTCAACCTCGGCCAGAGATTCTTCCTCGACTCCCTGCGAGAAAGCAATCCCAGAGCCATACTATCCATTTCATCTCAAGTCACCAGTTCTAGTTGTACCAATCGGGATACAACTCCGAGTGTCCGTTACCGTAGGACAGGCTATCGATAGATTAGTTCTTCCCTGCAGGGGTGCACCAACTTACCCACCACGCTCGATTAACTCCGGCCGGACACACTTTTCTGGGTCATGCCCGGCCTCGGCCAAACGATACGCCGCAACCCGACCAAATACTTAACAGAGAGGTCAGCACGCCGGACTAAACCTATGCCCCCAGGGGTCTTGGGCCATCGCCCCGGGAACTCCTGCATGTTGCGTCAGGCGGCCGAGAGCAGACCTAGCAACCCCTTAATACAAGCACAGTTGCGTAACCAGTCCAACTCAGCGCGCGCCGCTCAGTCGCTGACGTCCATTAAGCTTCGGCTGAAGTATACAACGCAGAACGCCCATACTATGCCCACGTGATGGTTAGTGCTATCAGGCCATAGGCCCCTCGGATCACATATCCAAACCGTTTAGTGTGTTGGTAGATGCGGTAACGAGCAGAGACTCAAGATAGATGTGACCCCGTCGCCCCGTCTCGAGGACTTGCGGCAAGGGCTAAGAATGCCCGGCCACGCCTCGTGTTCAACTCTCGGGCACCATCCAGGTCCACCCGATTCCACATCACTCGCTATTAAGCTCGCGCGGGTACCCCTCAGGGCCGACCCGTCTTTAACCATAATAAGCAGTGTCAACAGTAAAGTAAGGGCATCCGTGTGGCCATCATATCAAGAAGGAATCCGAGGCATCACCCTCGTTGGACTCCCACCTGACGTAAACGTCAAGGTGAACTAAAGAGGCATCACCCTCGAGTTCCACACTTGAACAGTTGCACGACAATGTCGTTTTCGGGGGTGGTGTAGGAGGAATCACCCTCGCTTACCACGACCGAATAACTAACC
This sequence comes from Thinopyrum elongatum, assembly GCA_011799875.1. Lineage (NCBI taxonomy): Eukaryota > Viridiplantae > Streptophyta > Magnoliopsida > Poales > Poaceae > Thinopyrum > Thinopyrum elongatum. The sequence continues at coordinate 606,519,143 of CM022298.1, forward strand.
TACAAGGCTATCATCAGAAGTGCTGACGAGGTGTCACCCTCGGCACTCGATATTAACCCAGTAGTGTCGAGCAGTTAAGGGGGAAGTGATGTGCAATGTCGGGGCCTGGTCTTCGATCCCGTTGACCGAGTCTTCTGAGAATCCAGCGGGGCAGTCGGGATATAGTGGGGTCTCTGATGGGTCTCTACCCAACCTATACTAAACAGTTTAGGATAACAGGTAGGTATCAACAGCAGGTTACAAATAAACAGGCTATGCAGCAGATATAGGTTAACAGTAGCAGCAGCAACTTCTAATGCAAGCACAAGAGAGAGAAGAGTAGGCGATATCGGAATGCTCAAAATGGGGGTGCTTTCCTGGTTGCTCGGCGGCAAGGGCAAGGTCGTCAACTGCGTTGTTGGGCTCCTGAGCTGCGTCAGTCTCGGGAGCTACGTCGATGTCGGGGTCTACCGAGAGAGAAGAGGGGGAAGAAACATATAAATGCACAGCAAACAATGCAATACAGGGTATGCTCTGCTAAGATGCAGTGCAGGGTTGCCTACAGATGCACCTAAGTCATTTTAGTTATTTTAGGATTATCGTGGGTTTTATTAACCGATAAGTATGCACTATTCATATACCGGAATCGGAGGGAAAGTTATGGGTTCTCCTACATAGGGGGTTCCGACATGGAATCAGATGACACGATCAGATTCGTCTTGTCGTTCTGAGCAACTTTCATATATAAAGTTTTTCGATCCGAGTTACGGTTTATTTTCTATGATTTTTCAAAGTTTATTTGAATTTCTGGATTCAAATTTAATTCGAAAATAAATGATTAAAATGCTACGGGTACCTAGCTGAGTGCACACAGGAATGCACCCAGAGACTGACAGTGGGCCCAGTCAACTGCACAGTCAGCAGTTGACTGGGTCAGCGTTGACTGGACAGTGGGTTCAGTGGGACCCACCTGTCATTGATTGGGTCCATCCCAGTCAGCTGGTTGACTGGTCAACTGGGTCCAGTGGGACCTAGCTGTCAGCCTCAGAGCTAACTTAACAGCGTTTATATTAATTCTAACTAATTTAATTAGGATGCGGGCCCACACTGTCAGCGACACCGATGAACAGTAAAACTAACTTAAATTGTAATTAGCTACAGGGCGCGGGCCCACCCGTCAGCAACTCAGAGGGGCTGTTAGTGGGGTAATTAGCCGAACTGGGCGGCGTTTAAACGACGGCAGCAGCTCGACACGGCGGAGCTGTGTGGGATTGGTCCACGGGCCGCGTCCCGGTGAGCTGAGGCCACCGGAGCGTAGCCCTCGCTCATGCGTGTCTAGAGGAGCCCACAGGAGACCGCGGGGTGACCGGAGACGACGACCACGGTGACCTTCGCGGCGGCCGAAGTACGGCCTCGGTCGTGCGCGAGGGAACTGGGCACGGTGAGCGAAACTGGCGGGTGCTGTGTGTTGCTGGGAGTGTGGCGAGCACGCTGTGGCGGTCAGATGCAACGGGCAATGCCTCCGGCCGTGGTGGAGCCTTGACCGGCGGCGACGAGCTTGCGGTGCGGCGGCAGGACTAGCTACGGCGTGCTAGGAGGGGCAAGGAGGTGCCGGGATGCGACGGAGGCTTACAGCGGGGCAGCAGAGTGGACAAGCGTGCTCGGGGAAGCCCCGGAGCTGTCGGAGTAGCCGCGGCGATCAGCGACGGCCCGAGTCGGGGAGGAGCTCGATCCCGAGACTATTGTGATGCCTGGCTCGAACCAGAGGGCGAAGAAGAAGTAGAGGAAGCAGGCGGAGCGGTCGGGCTCGTCGGAGAGGCACTCGGGGCTCGATGGCCGCGCTAGACACGGCCATGGCGGCGGCGACTTCGGGCGTCCGCGGAGGAGGAAGAAGGAGAGCGAGGGAGAGGGGTTTGTGGGGGCTAGGGTTTCGAGGAGAGAGGGGAGCAACCAGGGAAGGCCTTATCGGCGTCGGGGACGGCGTGGATGATCGACAGCGAGGTCGGCGTCGTCGTGTCGGCGCGCGCGCGCGACAGCACGGGAGGAAGGGGATGAGCGCCGGTGGCTGGGCCAGTTGGGCTGGCTGAGCGCACTGTGGCTTCGGCCCAGAGGCCAGGTAAGTGCACAGTAGGTCCTTTCATTTCTTTTTGTTTTTCTTTTCTGTTATTTCTTTCTACTCTCTATTATGTATTAATTTAGACCAGTAAATGATTTTAGTTGTTTATGAAATTTGGCACACAATTAAAGCGCAATATTATGATGTTGCACAAAAAGTTTGGGGACCACTTGAATTTGTTTGAATTTTGTTTAAAAGGGAAAGGGATTAAATAGGCTGATTTGCTAATGTTATTGGATGCTAAGGTCATTTCAGGAATTCAAATAATGTTGATGATATCTTTATAATGGCTTTAAAAATATTTGAAACACTATGAACATTTTAGTTTCTGATTTGGACAACTTTTATTTTCCACTTGAATGAAATTGGAGTTTGAATTAGGTGTTGAAATGCAACATGATGCAAATGATGACTAGGCACTTGTTAAAACTTGCTGACATGGCATGATTAAGAGGTGATCACTGTAGTGGGATGCTGGGGATGTTACATGATTTAAGTTTTGGTTTGTTCAATTTCCTGTAGCATGGAAAAAAAGACCCCGGCGGTGCAGATATTGTATGAGAAGTGTGAAGGAGAACGACGCCGTAGGATGACGATGGAGCTTAAAAAATGGATTAAGAGTTGTGAAGAGGCAAACGTAGCTATGAGTGATTTCAACAAGTATGTGTTCTGTGACTTCCCTGAAGAGCTCGAGAAAAAAAATGGAAGATAGTTGAGGAGCTGCAGGAGAAGGAAGATGAGTGTAGATGGACTTTGGCAATGGAGATAGCGTTCTCCGTAAGTGTTGATGAATTCACCGAGGTGGACATGGCAAAGCCCGGGCAAATCATTGGATGGGCAATCAAACAAAGAGTGTCGGAGAATCCAACCCGACGTGCTCGATGGGCCTGGTTCCGCTAGGAAAAGGGTTCGATGATCCATTGGGCGGGTTCTGCCGAGTATGAACCGAAGCCTAATCCAGAGCGTGCGGAACAAATCGAACGTATTAAGGCCATTAGGGCCTACTTTCCGGCTTATTAGGGGCTCCTTTCCGGGTAGATGTCATTTGATAATGTTCAGGAGCTATTTCCCGGTGTAGAACACTTGTCATTTGAATATTCGGCATTTGAACCAATTCTCTAAGTTAGTTAAATTTGGTAGATGGAACTTGATGTAATGAACTTGATGTTGTGATGTTATTTATGCATTTTCGTGGTATTTGATAGTGGCGATTGAACTTCATGTTGATTGAATATTCGGTATTTGGACAAATGCTCTAAGTCATTTCCGTAGTAATGATGTAATGTCATTACATTGTATGTCTAAAAAAGAAAGGCAATGACCAAGGGCCAAAAAAGAAAGGTAAGGGAAGTGGCAGGTTGGGTGGCCACCCTACCGCCATCAACCATGGCGGTAGGGTGACCAACCCTACCGCCCAAAAAGGGACCGAATTGGTCACAGAACAGGCAGCCACCCTACCACCATGAACCTCGGCTGTAGGGTGACCAACCCTACCGCAGAAACTGGAGTTGAATCGGTCACATTACAGGTGGCCACCTTACCGCCATGGTACCTGGCGGTAGGGTGGCCAACCCTACCGCAGAACAGGGGAGCGATCCCGTCACAGTACAGTTCGGCACCCTACCGCCAAGATGTCTGGCGGTAGGTCTTCATGTCCTACCGCCAAGACGTCTGGTGGGAGGGGTGCAAAGCAGAGTTTGCTCTATTTTTCATCATTTTCATCATTTCAGACAGGCCAAACAAGTCACAGCAACAACACAGCAAATGTAGTTCATGACTTACAAATAAAGGCTACGGATAGTTCATGACTTGCAAATAAAGTACGTAGTTCATCACAAGTTTCACAAATCAAAGACATAGTTCATCACAGGTTTCTCGAATCGAAGGCATAGTTCATCACAAGTTTCTCGAATCGAAGGCATAGTTCATGACAAGTTTCTCGAAACGAAGGCCTTATTGGGTCACACGCGGCCATTTTCCTTTCTTGTCGCATGCCTCATCCTCCTCTTGGGCTTCACGAGCCCTTGCAAGCTTTCTTGCTCTCTCTTCTTCACGAGCAATCTTCTCCTTGCGTGCCCTCTTCTCCTCATGCTTCTTTCGCTCCATCTTCTCCTTTTCACAACGCTCTTCATCCAAGCCTCTCTGAAATGCTTCTTCAAACAACCGCTGCCTCCTTAGACAATCTCGATGTTGATCTTTTTTAACATCTTCTGGCACATCTTGATCTATCCATGTGAAGTACTTACAAAGTGGAGGCGGCGACTACGTAGGAAGAAAGAACAAATTTGGTTATTAGTAAGATAGGTTCAAGTTGAAGCAACGGTTGAATACTCTTTCAACTTTAACAACTTACCGGCGGTACATCATAGGCATGAGTTGGACGAGGACGATCATAGGCATAGTTGGGACAAACAAAATATCTTCTTCCTTCTGTCCATGATTCTTGTGGTCGGTGGATACCTTCACTTTGCAAACATCTCCACACCAGCATGATGGAGTTCTCATATCTTTGTCCTTCACCTTATCCAACTTGGCGTCTGTCCACTTGTCCGGCATGTCCTCGCGGTTAGCACACGGGGGCCTCGTCATGGAACCGGATGAAGCCATGCCTATACAGAAAAATTTGGTTATTAGTAAAGTAAATAAACATGTATATATGCAAGAAAAATGAAAAACAAGATGCCAATAAATTTAATTACCATTCATATTATTTCAACCATCCGGGTTAAGCAAGATGTCAATAGGCCTTCCTCTATCAAACCTTCTCGTCCTACGACCACGGCTACCGGCTCCTCTAAGACTTGACCGTCCTCCACGCCCTCCAATAGTGCCTCCTCGTCCACTACTGCCAAGATTTGACCGTCCTCCACGCCCACCAATAGTGGCTCCTCGTCCACTACCGCCAAGATTCGTCCGTCCTCCGCGGCCAGCACTCCTACCTCCTCGTGTGCCACCGAAACCTCCTCTTCGGGCACCCGTTTGACTAGTGGGAGTGTTGGCATCGGTCCGTGGCTTTTTGGTGCATTTCCTAACATTGTGTCCCGGCTCGTCACATTGACCACAACTATTGATGTCCGGATAGTGAGCGATTAAGTGAACACGCTTCAGCAATAGCAGACACAAAATTAAATTTAACCCGGCACAGTGAGTAACAATTATGAAATTTCTAAAATGCATATAATGTACTTCCTCCGTTCCTAAAATATAAGTCTTTTTAGAGATTTGAATATGAACTACATACGGATGAATATAGACGTACTTTAGAGTATGAATTCACTGATTGTGCTCCGCATGTAATTCATATTGAAATATCTAGAAAGACTTATATTTAGGAACGGAGGGAGTACATAGGCCCACTGCAATGAAGCAACAATTGTTAATAATTGACAGACTCACTTAAATTTGATGGCTAATAATCTAACACGTCGGATCTTTTTCTTGCGGGCACCCATCAGATTCTTAACGAGACACAACATATATTATTTCAATTTCTAGTATTAACAGGATAACTTAAATTTCATTGCTAATAATTTAACCCATCAGATTATTAACGACACATGAAGTATTTTTTTTTCAATATTGTACTAATAACATAACCACTTAAATTTGATTGCTAAATAATTTTACCTATCAGACCGTTAGCGACGGAAGAAGTTTTTTTTTTCAAGTTATTATTGTACACAGCAAATTATAAGCTTCATGCGAAAATTTGATCCCATGCTCAATAAGTAATGGCACAACCAATGCATAATTAGCAAAACGATTCACTGATACAGGAGGGAGCGAGGGCAACTGGACTGAATAGAATACACCGGCCAGCGTCCTCTCTCCCTACTGTACTACTTTTTACTGCACATGGTCAGGTCATATCATCTGTGCTACTACTAGTACCCTAAAAAGAAAAGTACATAGACAAGATTCGATTCCTAGTGCTGCAACCCGAATACACGCAGCGCGGCCGGTCTCTACCGGGGACAAGAACCGGGAATACAGGCCACACACGGATCCCCAAATCATTCGCACGGCCTGGATAACGTCCGACCTGGGGCGCGGCCTCCATTGGTCATTTTCGGCCGAGAGACCTCCTATACAACACTTCGAGCGCTGGCAGGCCGAATCGGCGCTCTTCTGCACCACCCACATGGGCCAAGCCAACTATATGAGCAGCTCGCTTGCTTGATCGGTCCCGCCCTTCCTTCACTCGCTCGCTCGCTCCTGCCCTTGGTTCGCTCTGTTGATCAGTCAACTTGTTGGCCGGCTGGCCGTTGACTTTCTTAAAAAAGTATCCAGAAAAAGACTTAATGTTTAAAAAGTTCATGTATTTGGGAAAAAATATTTAAAAAAAAATTCACAAAATTTGGAAAAAGTTCATGAATTTGGAAAAGGAAAGTAAATTTGAAAAAACTTCATGAATTTGGCAAAAGTGGATAAACTTTGAAACGGCTCATGAACTTGAAAATAGTGTCTACATTTGAAAAAAGGATGCAAAATTGGAAAAGTTCAAGAATTTTTAAAAAATAGCAAATTTGGAAAAGTTCAAAATTCATCACAAATTTGAAATAGTTCATAAATTTAAAATGGATTGCAAACTTGAAAAAAGTTGTAAATTTTAAAAAGTATGTGAAATTAAAAAGGTTCAAGAATTTGAAAAATTCCCAAAAATGAAGAAAACTTTAATGATTTTTCATATAGAAATAAAAAGGAAAAAAATAAAAGAGAAATAATAAATAAAAATTCGACAAAACTAAAAGATAAAACTAGTGAAAATACCACAAAAAACCAGTTGAAACCTTCTAGAAGGTTCCAAAAACCGTAGAGGGTGATAATGGGCCGGGGGCCACCTAGACTAGCGAGCAAGTTGGGGTGTGCGCATTGTACAGTTTGCACTCTATTTTGGCGTCTTGAGCACCAAATCGGATTCTGGATCGGTTGTTCCCTGCCAATCGTTCAAGGCTCCAGCTAGGGATTTAAATGACGCAATAAACGGCGCTGCAAGGCCCATTTAAATAGCCCGATAGTTCATTTTTCTGGAGAAAGAAAAACTTTCTTGAACTGTTAGACCGGTAAGTGGGCTTAAACGACACGCCACTTACATCCCTAGCTCCAGCGGGTGACGACGTGGGCGACAATGGCACAAAGTGATTGGATCGTCTATTTATTTGTTCCGTAGATCAGACCATAGATTCGTGCAGGACAAGGAATAGAAAAAGGCAAACATTCAAGCCATCGCCCATCGCTCAAGCTTCAAGCTCTAGGACCGACTACCCCGTGAGGCCTTGATCATGAGTTTTGCTTTCCACCCTGCTGTTTAGTTTAGGCTAAAACATATATTCTAATTTTATTCTTTTCATTTTTATATAATAGGCATCTAGTGTTGAAAGAACCAACACTAAGTCATGTCTTCCTCTAGAAAATATAATTCAGATTACCAAAGAAAAACAAAGAATGGAGGTTTTAACTATTCCTATGATTGTTGCATGAAAGGAGCAGAGCTTTTCTAAACTGAAGCTATTGAAGTCCTATATGAGTACTACAATGACACAACAAAGACTTACTGATTTGGCGACAATAGTACTTGAGATTGGAGTAGAGAAGATTGATTATGTGGGTACTATTGAAGATTTCATTTCAAGGAATGTTGAAAGAATGCTGTTATTTAAGTGAAGATTATGCAACCAAACATTGAATATGTATGGTCTTGATATGTACTCCCTCCGTCCCAAAATTCTTGTCTTAGATTTATCTAAATACGGATGTATCAAGTCACGTTTTAGTATTAGATACATCCGTATCTAGACAAATCTAAGACAAGAATTTTGAGACGGAGGGAGTAAGACATTTTGATCCATACATTATTGTAATTGTATTTACATAGTTCTATTTTAATGAGGTAGGCCCATTTTAAAGTATGGCACGAGGCCTCGGATTTAGCCGGACCAGCCCTGTAATTATGACTGGAATTGCTAAACCCACGAGTTACATACTATGTAATTAGCTTCGCGCCGTGATTTCCTAACCTAATCGCACGAATCCCTGAATTTCACCGTAGGGCCCACCCCTAGCCAACCAAAGGACTCCACCTCCATAGAAAATCGTTCCATAGGAGGGTAGCATGATTCAGTTGTGACTTGTAATATCCATTCTCACAGGATGGCCCTTGCTACACAGGTTACTAGTGTAAAGCCCCTCAAACTATGGAGCAACCTTTGGTCCACATGTCTCTCCTTACTGGATATAGCAAAATGCTACTATTTATATATACAGCCAGGAGATTCCTTTGCAACGACAAACCCTATTATGCGCCTGGTGCACGAAATAGCTGCTCAATTGCGCAAGGGGTATATAATGGCCCATTACTCTGGTTTTGTTGTCGACATTTTATATAATTCCTCTTCTTAACCCGATTTCCTTGGTTTAAGCAACTTTCTTCCTTTTTCAATGATATCTTTTTGTTTTCAGCAGTTTATTCCTTCTTTCTTTTCCTTTCATCTTCTAGTTTTTATTTTGGTATGTGTTCTTTATTTTATTTTTATTTTTCCCATTCCCTTTGATTACATTTTTTTCATTTTTTTTTTCTACATCTGCTTTTTTACTTCTTTTTCTTTGATCTACTATGTAAACATTTTAAAATACATGGATATCATTTTTTACATACGTATGAATACATCAATTTATTTATAAATACATCCGCTTTTCATGCATGAATATCGGAATTCCGTTGGAGCTCCCGGGAGCGCGCGCTCATGCACGCGAAAAATATATTTCAAAGTGTGAAAAAATTCTAAACAAAAAATTGGCGCATACATCTCGACATTATATGTGTGCACGTCAAGTTTCGGAGAAAACCGACATTTTTTGTGGCTTGTGTAAAAAAGACAAAATGATGTCTTGTGAAAAGCATTTTTTAACACCGGATTTTGTCTTTTTCACACGCGACACATAAGTTGTCTGTTTTTTCGTGAAACGACTTTGTAAGAATGTGCAATATCGAGATGTACACGCCAAGGTTTTTTTCAGAATTTTTTGACATTTCAAAATATGTTGAAGACACATTTTAAACGCCAGAAGCGCGTGCTCCCATGTGCCAAAATGCCACTCTCCATGAATATAACATTTTGTATACATTAATGGTTTTTAACTCACATTTAACATTTCAAAAAAACCATGAACTTTTTCTTCAAAATACATAATCTTTTTTAATACATGAATATAATTTTGTTTTACATGATTTAATGCAAGTTTCTATTCTGGTATTTTATTTACTTTTATCTCCATTTTTACGGTTTCTTTTTTCTTTTTTCCTTCCACTTTCCTTTATCTCATCTCCCTTTTTATTCTGGCTTATTGCATTTTTATTTTCATTCATTTTTCCTTCTGTTTTCTTATGATTTCATTTATCCAAACTTATGTCAAATTTCTAATACATGGTAGATTTTTGGTGTTCATGAACTTGTTATTATATACTGTCTAAAAATTTTTATTTCATATATACAATTTGTTTTTGAAGAAAATCCATGGTTTACATAAAAAATATAATGCATGAATATAATATTTGTATACATGAATATATTTAAATAAACAAACTATATATTTTTTAAATGCATTGATTTTTTCTTAAAAATACATAAAAAAATTTAATCAGGGATTAAATTTTCTTATACATATATTAATTTCGGCAAGTTTTATTTTCGTTTTTTTATCTCCTTTTCTATTCCAATTTTCTTTTTCTTCTTCCATTTTTTCTTTTTTCCTTCTATTTTTGAACATTATTTATTTATTTATTTCCTTTTCCTTTTCTCCTTTTCAACATATTTTTTGATTTTTCTAGAATTCTGGTGGGTCATCTTGCAGTATATCTGCAACTAGGTTTATTTTAACATGTTATGCCCATAATGTGTCTATTTCAGTGGCGGGGCTACGTTGGGGCAAAAACTGGTTGTGACTCACCGAACAACAAAGCAGTGAGCCGTGTGGATAAAATTGGGCCTTGCGATCAAAATTTTGTGAGCCACCTTGGACCACCCATCGAATAGTTTGTACCTTCAACACTCCTGCTACCTGTATGAATTTTTTTCTTCGGGGTAATAGGGTGTTTTTATTACTCAATCAAAGGGCAGTCCGCCTTGCAAAGTTCTGGAACAACACCTGGACCCGATCGAATCCACAAAGCAGTGCGATTCTCACATCTACCATAATTAGCCAAAAAATGACTCACAACATTTTGATCACGCTTTACATGCATGATCTTCATCTCTCTGCCCTCCTGCAGGGTTCTCAAGATAGTATCCACCATCATGGTGTATCTCGAGCGGCCGGCGTGCTCTTGAGAAATCAGATTCTTCGCCTCTAGACAATCGATCTCCACAACAATCGGCAGCGTAGTCCATTGCAAGGCAAACGCGATCCCCTCATTACAGGCTGAGAGCTGTATGGAATTGGCGAAGTATGCATGACAGAAGCACGATACATTAGTGCAACACCTCATGTAGTTGTCGCCTCCTCTCCTAAAAAAACTTAGGGTTCCTCTGCCTCTGGTCCCGCTGTCGGTCCGCCTCTTCTCCGGTGGCCTTAGGACCATGAGGGCGCGGTGGATCTTGGCCCCTGCTGTCCGGAGGGCTCCGTTTTTTAATTTTATTAGGATTTGTGTCCTACTCAGAAAGGCGAGACGACGACAGCTCCCTGACGATGGGATAAGTTTCTCTCTGCCTAACCCATGTCCCGGCGGTGCGTTTAGTATCGTTGGTGGGTCTATGGAGGTGTGTCTCTGGTCGATCTTTCTTAATGGATCTGGTCATCTACGTTCGCGTGTCTTCAGGTTGGATTCTTCTGATCTACGCTAACTTCATCGGCGGCGGTTGCTGTTTTGATGCGCTGGTTCTATGGGGCTATGATGGTGGCGCCTTCAACTCGCTCCAGTGCTTGTAGTTGTTGCTAGGTTGCCTACAGACATGGATGTAATTTTTGTTGCTTCTGGTGTTTTTTTGTACTGCCTTAATGTTTGATGAAGTAGATTGAAAGTTTTCTCGACAAAAGAAGAAATATAAAATTGTTTAAATCACTACTAATGATCTAAAACGTCTTATGTTTCTTTAGTGGTGATCTGAAGAGGAAGTACATGGTAACATTTGGTTGGAAATCATGAGGCCCACACAGTAAAATTTAGGATTATCGTAAGCTTAGAATTATCGTTGCCAATTTTCCCGAAGTTTGCACCTTCGACTCGAAACGTTCGCGCATGCTGGTTTTAAGCCTCCATCCGCGCGCGACGACGCTGACTGCCTGACTGGACATGACCTTCGTGGCTGGACCTCACCCGCGGCGAGGCTGGCGCCACCTGCAGGCTGCGGCGCCGCCGGACACAGCGTGACCCATGCATCCATCATGTGCTACCGGTATCAATATCAGATTTGTTCTGCAACCATCGTTGTGACGTTTCGCTGTACGTAACACTTGAGATATGACTAAACAAAAGGATACCGGCATCCGCTATTTTGATGTATGTGGCAACTAATACGCGTCGGTGTATTTGATTGCCTTGCTAATCAACAAATGGCAACAATAGTATAATCTTCCACTTACCTGGCAAGCATCTCTTGCGTACAAAATTCGTTAGCGTGCCGCGCATGGGCATCTCATCCCATGCCGTCAGATCTCCTGAACATTGACAAACATTGATGCACGATGGATGTTCATGCATTCGCTTTGATGGTCACGATCGTCTGCAAATTATGTGCCGTTTTCTTAATGACTGCTATGTCAGTTCAGCACGATCCATACAGGATTATATTCCAGGATTATATTGATCCAAATGGTTATAGACTTTGTCGCTTACAACGTGTTCGTTACAGCGAGAGCGATGGAGCACTCCTTACTGAACTTGGCGTCCTCGGCGGCCAGCGGCGAACTCACGCCCAGCTCCCGAAACCCTTCCTCGCAGGTCTGTGGCGCGTCCGCAGCGGCGCTGAGGTTCGTCAGGGCGTCCTGGAACTTCCCCGACGAGATGGCCCTCGCCGCCGCGTCGAGCTGGTCCACGGCGCTCGAGTACAGCTCGTCGCAGTCGGCGAGCGGCCCCTGGATCCTCTGGTCCCCTTGCGATGCCTTGATGGTGGCGATGCGATTGCCGGTGTTCACGGCCGCCGCTCGGACGATCTTCGCGGCGATGACGGCGAGGCCGCGCTTGTCCGCGGTGGCGCTGTCCTTGCACGCCTTGAAGAACTTGACGCAGTAGTCGGAGCCGAGGTCCTTGTTGCTCGCGCTGACGGACTTGCAGGTGTCGTCTAGAGTGGAGGCGGCGCTGGACGAGCCGAGGAGGAAGAGGAGGAGGACGGCGAGCTGCGAGAGAGCTTGCGAAGGCCTCATCATCTTTGCGCTGGTTTTAGTGGTGGTTGTGTCAGACGTTTTGTCTTTGGGATGTGGAGGTAGACGTATATATAGAGGCGGAAGATCCTGCTAGGAAATTCAGGTGGCGTCCGCTCGATGGGAAATTCGGGTATGATTAACTGTAGACGCCTGGGGCGTGGACCTCATTGTGGAGTTCAGTGACTGCGACTCCGGCGCTGCTGCTACGCCGGCTGGACAAGTCGTGTAGGTAACTGATTAGATGGAGGAGGACGAAGCATTGAGAAAGAAGATCTTTGAGATGCATGGGAGACACGTTCATTTTTCAAGTGGGTCTAACTTGATTGTTTGAAAATATAAAGAGCCAGGATAGCGCAAGGACTGCATGGGAGAGCTGCCTGTGGCATTCAGGTATACCAGCTTACTATAAGAGAACTAAGAGCATCTACAGCGACACCCCAAACCGGCTTAAACTCCCGGACGGCCCGCCCGGTCACTGATGGTCCCCAAAATCTGACCCAGATGAACGCCTCAAACGGGTCTCAAATGCCCGGGCTGACCAGCATCCTTATATCTAGCCCAAATATAGGGCGGATATACGAGTGCGGGCGCGTTCGCCACGTCAGCCCGGCCCACCCCGACCCCACAAATATTCCCCCATCCGAAAAACCCTAGACACCGGTCAATCCGAACTCCACTTCACTCCCCTCACCGTCCACTTCACTTTCGATCCCCTCACGTCCGATTCGATGGCAGGCGACAGAAGCAGTGGCGGATCCGGTTCAGAATCCGACGGGTCGAACATCGATCTGGAGGAGGTGCCCTCCGCATCGCATTGCGGAGCTCGCTGCTCGAGCAAGCACTAGTAGAAAACAGGGAACTAGACCCGGTTTCAGAGGGCCTTTAGACCCGGTTCTGGAACCGGGACAAAAGGGTCGGGACTAAAGCCCAAAACCTTTGGTCCAGGTTCGCTTACGAACCGGGACAGAAGGGGCTCCACGTGGCCGCTGTAGAGCACCCAGGCAGGAGGATCTTTAGTCCCGGTTGGTTCCAAAAGGCTGCCACGCGTCAGTAGCTTGCAGGCGCTGGGATTTTTGTTTTTTTTAAGGGGAGGGGGGGATTTAGGGGTTTTGGAGGGTTAATTTAGGGGTTTCATATTGTGTTAGCTAGCTAATAGAGAGAAGTGACCTATCTTTCTCCGTGCTTGGTCGACGCTAGCTACTATACATATAGGGAGAACTCGACATGCTAGCTAGTAAGCAAATGAAGGAACCATATTAATTACACAAGATTGTCATGAACATATACAGAGAGAAGTGACCTCTCTTTCTCCGAGAGATTGGTCGAACAACAAGTTTTCGTATATCTATCCGACGATACTACTACATATATACAATATAACATCTCTTATAATCCCTAATCATCTAAAATCCATTTCAATTTCCATATAGTATTCTCCCTTCTCATTTATGACGTGGTCAAGAAAGAATCCCGCCAATTCCTCTTAAATTGCTCGTATGCGATCATGTGGTAGGAGTTCATCCCGCATCTGCCACATCTCATTTAAAGAAGGGGGTCAATATATATATATATATATGAATGAAACTCAATACAATTGATGGTAATAAAATAAAATTGTGAGTATTATTGTTTACGTACTTCATATTGTTTGTCAGAGTAGCCCCGCTGAGAGGTCGCGCTATGGATGAACTCGCAAACGTAGTATCCACATAAATTATTCCCGCCTTCCTGCCACAAGCACTTTACGAGAATAGAGTTCAATCAAATTGATAATCAAGCATGATAAATGATATTGATGAAACTAGAATCAATGGGAGATGCGCGGAACTAGCTAGTACTACTTACTTTCGGGTGTGTAAATCGCAGCTCCCACGGCAGTCCGGGAACGATTCCGGTGAACTTTTTCCAAACCCTGCCAGACAAAGAAAATAATTACTTGATATCCGAAAATGAACAAAGTTGCCGATATGATATGGTGCGCACCAATAAGCGATAATGATCGATTGAACTTACTTCTGGAGCATTGCAGTCATGTCCGCATACTTATTGGGATCTTTTCGTCTCGAGTCTAAGACAGTTACTACTCCCCGGTCAAGCTTAATCTATAGCAGAATAAAGTGGAAGCTGTGCATGCATGCATAACTCATCAATTACATTACTATAACCTCGAGTAAGCGAAACCGAATATGCACAAGACAGTAACACTCACTTGAAATTGTAAGGAAAGAGTATTTTCCCTTTGTTTTGATTTCGAAGCAACGATTGTAGCAAGTTGTCCTCGGTATCTTCGACTCTGTTTTTAATCGACCATTCATTTATGGTATTTGGGTTAATGAACCCAATATCATAGATTTGTGCTTTTTTGCATTCGACGATCTTCAGTCTGCATAATATAGTGAGGATAATTATATATACATGCAATGAAATAGCTGAGCTATAGAGACTTAATTACAGAAGTAATACTTACAGGCAGTAGCAAGTCATGAGTTGTTTGTCGAGGGCGTCTTGATTGAATAACTGGAATAACTCCAAAAATTCAACAGGCATCACCTTAGTTCCAACGAGGTCGTGCTCCTCTTTAATTGCCAGCATTAAACTATCCTTCCCAGACTTCCTGCAGGTATCCATGTACCATTCATGCAATCTTCGCATCATCGTTGTTAGAGGAGGATGATCAGGTTTGAGGAGAGGCTTCCCGTACTCGTATCTGAAGATATCTACTACCTCTAACATTTCAAACTGTACATCATCAGTCAGGTAATCAATAGGATTGGTACCGGGCAGTAGCCCCGGATGACTAGCGACGATATCGCTAGACACCTTGAGCGGGGGGCACGATTGCTTCGCCTATTCGCCGAGCTGGGGAATTGTTTTCCCACTTCTTTGTTTTGCTTCTCTTGCACCACTGCAAGTACTTCCCGGCTGCTGCGCTTCCTTATATGTCCTTTCAATAATGCGCTCATAGTTGGATTGCGGCGGAGACGGTGGTGGTCGCTTAAGGGCACGCAAAGTGCGCTTCACTTTCACCTGATCTATTGTTTCCTTCGGAGGTGAAGGTTTCCGTGCAAAATGGGCCTCCACTTCGGCAGCACTGATTTCCGCATTTTCCTCGTCGGTCCTCTCATATGGTAACTTTTCCAGAGGCTTGAGGCTTGGACCGTATTTGAAATTCTTCCCGACTCTTGTACTGCTAGCCGCCGGAGAGGCGCCGTCTCTCTTCCGCCGTTGCTGACGCGGCGGAGTCCGCTGACACGCCGGAAGAGGCGGAGGAGGAGGCGGAGTGCTCCGACGCGCCGGAGGAGGCGGAGTGCCCTCACGCGCCGGAGGAGGCGGAGTGCCCAGATCACTCGCCGGATGAGGAGCAGGAGGCGGCGGAGTGCCCTGACTCGCCGGAGGAGGAGGAGGAGGAGGCGTCCAGTTTGGAAGCTTGATGTACTCCTTCCTCCACAGACAGGTACTCCTCAAAGCATAAACCAGATGATTCTCCCCTTCACCTGTAGGGTGGTCAAGCTCCAGCTCCTCAAATCCCTCCATTATTTCATCCACCGTCACAACAGCATAGCCATGTGGAATCGAACCGCAGTGAAAAGTTCCGTCAGCTTGAGGAGGTGCAACAGAGCCGACAGCCGCCTTCAAAGTGAGGTTCTGGCATTTCGTCATTAGCTCGCAATGTTGAGCCTCCATTATAGTATCCACGGGATGGCGAGGAGCCGTGAAATCAGGCTGAAAGAGCTCCATGGAAGTCACGCTGCTTCTCCGCTGAGATGGTGGGGTAGCTTCTGGGGCAGGATCTTCGTGCCGCTGAGATGGTTGGCCGGCAGCTGCAAGTTCCTCTGGCTTTTCTATTCTTGCATTGAGCTTCTGCATTTCGCTCACCTCCGCTTTCCTCTTGCTCTCTCGGCTTCTGTAACCACCGATGTCGGCAAACCCAACCACCCACATAATGGAGCCTGGTGTGCCTCGTGTTCGTCCAGGGTGCTCAGGATTCCCGAGGGCCTCTGTCAGCTCGTCCTTCTCTCTGTCGGGAATGAACGTCCCTTCCTGCGCTGCGCTGATATATTGCTGAAGCTTCTTGATGGGTATTGCAAGTTGCTCATCCGTCCAACGGCACTCCCCTGTTTCTGGGTCCAAAGTTCCCCCAACCCCGAAGAACCAAGTCCTTGAACGGTCTGGCCAGTTCAATGTCGCTGGTTGGACCCCTTTAGCAAGCAGGTCTTGCTCAGCTTTGTCCCACAACGGCCGGGCTTTGTAGTAGCCACCTGACCCCGTGTGATGGTGATACTTCTTCTTTGCAGCATTTTTCTTGTTTGTCTCTGACCTTTTCTTACCCTTCTCCGAGTTCTTGTAGGCCACAAATGCGGGCCAGTGATCTCTTATCTTCTTATATCGGCCGGTGAATTATGGAGTCTTCCCTTTGTCGACAAACTTTGTGTTCGACTCTTTCTTCCAGTTCCTGAATAGATCTGCCATCTTCTTAAGAGCAAACGCCTTGACCTTTGGCTTTATAACTGGCTTATTCGGATCCTCCTCTGGCGGTAGGGTGAAATTTGCCATCAGTGAAGTCCAAAGATCATTTTTCTGTCTATCCTGGACATAAGAAACTTCAGGGTGGTCCTTACTCTTATTCCATTACTAGACGCTGATCGGGACGCTGTCCCTAACAATAGCTCCGCACTGACTAACAAATGTGTCCTTCGTCCGCTTGGGTTCAATCGGTTGGCCATCGTCTGCGATTGCTGGGATCGTGAACCTTTCATCCTGGCGCAACCATTTCTTCGGGCCTCGTCTCCTTACGGAAGTTTGGCTCGATCCGGAGGGCTATAAAAGAAGAAAAAAGCGTTAATATATGTACATACCAAAACAATTAATGCATCAATTAGTCAGCATAGGCGGGATTAATATATATACCTCGCCGGACTTTGCAACAACTCCCTCCACCGTTCGGTCACCGGAGCCGTCATCATGGTCTTCTTCCTCCGCCATTCGGTCACCGGAGCCGTCATGATCTCCTTCCTCTTCCATTGTTGGATTACCGGAGCCGTCATCCTCTCCTTCCTGACCATCAGTGTCGTTGAGAAACGACAAGGGATCACCTCCGTCGTGGATTATATCCCCCAACAACTCTTCTTGTTCCAAGTCTCTATCCATAGTTTCTGCAAATATTACAACATGGTAGTATACAAACATGAGAGATTGATATATTAGTGGCAAACATAGACCTAGCTAATTAATCACAACAAGGAATCATATGCATATATGAGGAATGGATTAGTTGCGGACCACCTCTCTCATGCATGTCCGACGTCCCCCCTCATGTCAAAGTTATCGGGGTTATACTTTCAGGAGATGGCACTTTCAGGAGATGACACTTTGCAAAAAATAATCGCTATGCCTCGACAACGCTCTTTAAACTTGGTAAATTTGGGTGGCCTCGACGCTTCTAGGGTTTGTGGTGGCCTCGACAACGCTTCTAGGGTTTGGGGTGGCCTCGACAACACTTCTAGGGTTTGGGGTGGCCTCGACAATGCTCTTTTAAATTGGTAAATTTGGGTGGCCTCGACGCTTCTACAGTTTGGGGTGGCCTCGACAACGCTTCTAGGGTTTGGGGTGGCCTCGACAACGCTTCTAGGGTTTGGGGTGGCCTCGACAAAGCTCTTTTAACTTGGTAATTTGGGTGGCCTCGACGCTTCTAGGGTTTGGGGTGGCCTCGACAACGCTTCTTGGGTTTGGGGTGGCCTCGACAACACTTCTAGGGTTTGGGGTGGCCTCGACAATGCTTTTTTAGTCCCGGTTTGGCGAGAGGGGGTTGATCAATGTCCCCCCTCATGTTGAAGAGTTACCGGAGTTTTCTATGAACAAAAAAAAATACTACCTATCACATCTCAGTCCCGATTTGGGTGGACTAGAGAGTTTGGTCGGGCGAGAGGGGGTTGATCGACGTCCCCCCTCATGTTGAAGAGTTACCGGAGTTTTCTATGAACAGAAAAAAAAATACTACCTATCACATCTCAGTCCCGGTTTGGGTGGACTCGAGAGTTTGGTCGAGCGAGAGGGGGTTGATCGACATCCCCCCTCATGTTGAAGAGTTACTGGAGTTTTCTATGAACAAAAAAAAATTACCTATCACATCTCAGTCCCGGTTTGGGTGGACTCGAGAGTTTGGTCGGGCGAGAGGGGGTTGATTAACGTCCCCCCTCATGTTGAAGAGTTACCGGAGTTCTCTGTGAACAAAAAAAAAATACTACCTGTCACATCTCAGTCCCGGTTTGGGTGGACTTGAGAGTTTGGTCGGGCGAGAGGGGGTTGATCGATGTCCCCCCTCATGTTGAAGAGTTACCGGAGTTTTCTATGAACAAAAAAATACTACCTATCACATCTTAGTCCCGGTTTGGGTGGACTCGAGAGTTTGGTCGGGCGAGAGGGGGTTGATCGACGTCCCCCCTCATGTCGAAGTGCTAGGAGTTTTCTATGAACCAAAAAAAATTCCACATGACATGTCCGACGACCGGACCGCCTCTCTCATGAATGTCCGACGTCCCCACCTCTCTCATGAACAAAAAAAATATTCTATGAATAAAAAAAACATCGTATTCTATGAACAAAAAAACATCATATTCCATCCACATCCATGCATACATATGAACAAAAAGAATCATATATATGATAATCTGTGAACAAAGAAAACATCATATTCTATGAAAAAATCATCATATATATGAACAAAAAAATTATGAAAAATCAGGACATATCATCATATATACACATACATATCATAATATACACTACATATCATCTATGAACAAAAAAATCATCATATATATGAAAAAAACAGGACAGAGAGGAGGAGGCCGGCTGGACAGAACGGGGAGGAGAGGTGCGGCGTGGTCGGGGCAGGCCGGGGGCACGGGGCGGCGTCGGGGCAGGGGCACGGGGCGGCCGGCGTCGAGGCAGGGGGCACGGGGCGGCCGGCGTCGAGGCAGGGGGCACGGGGCGGCGCGTCGGGGCAGGGCAGGGGCGCGGGGCGGCGTGTCGACGTCGGGGCAGGGACGGCGACGGCGACCTCGGGGCAGCTCGGGGAGGCGATGGCGACGTGCAGCAGCAGCAGCCTGGCGGCCTCGTCGAGAGAAGAATGGCGGTTGGGGGGATATTTTCTAAGTGTTGGGTTATATAGCAACCACCTTTGGTCCCGGTTCGTGGCACCAACCGGGACCAATGCCCCCCTTTAGTCCCGGTTGGTGCCACAAACCGGGACCAAAGGTCAATTTCCAGCAGCCCAAAGGGCGGGAAGCTGAGACCTTTGGTCCCGGTTGGTGGAACAAACCGGGACTAAAGGGGGGCATTGGTCCTGGTTGGTGCCACGAACCGGGACCAAAGGGGGGCACTGGTCCCTGTTCGTGCCACCAACCGGGACCAATTGCCTTGCACAGCAGCGTGGTGGGAGGTTAGTCCCACCTCGCTAGTTGAGAGAGAGCCGCACCGGTTTATAAGCCGCGCTACGCCTGAGCTTGCGAGCTCCTCTCTAAAGCTGGCTTACGGGCCTAAACACTCTGTATCTGCATGTGGGCCTACTGGGCCTTCTGCGAGCCTGAATCCTGGCCCAACTAGCTGGTTGGGTTTCTAGTCGTATTCAGGCCGTGGTGGCCCAGTAGGCGGCATTTTTTTCTATTTTTTCCAGTTTTTTGTTTTGTTTTTTGCTTTATTTATCTTCTTTTGTTTCTACTTACAGTTTTTCAGTGATTCTTTTTGCTTTTAGGTCACAAAAATTATAAACTTTCTGTTAGTGCCATTAGTTTTCAAATTTGAATAGTTTAAATTTGAGTTCTTTGAAATTTGTGTGAATCACTAGTTTGTGAATAACTTTACTATAAAAATAGATTTTTGACTGATTCTTTTTCCTGCTATTTAATATTACTGTGTTTTATTATTATATTCAATTTGGTAATTTTTAGGTTATTTAAATGGTCTATTTTAATCCAAAAAATATTTTTTTTTTTAGTTGCTATAAAGTTTCTAACAAAAAAATTCTTTATGAAAATTCTTTTTTCTATTAATGTTTTGAACAAAAAATACTTTGACAATTTTAGTTGCATCAATTTTATATAATTTTAGTTTCAAAAATACTAGAGGTTTATAAAAGCTTTTTAGTTGATTCCTTTTGCTATTAGAGTTTTATAAAAGATTTTTAGTTGATTCTTTTTGCTATTGAAGAATATTATAGTTTTGTTTTAGTTGATCATAACAGAATATTTTAATTGATTATTTTTAGTTCATTCTTTTTGCTATTAGAGTTTCATAAAAGTTTTCTAGTTCATTCTTTTTGCTATTAGTTCATTCTTTGAGCTAAATGACCCTGAAATTGAAAAGCACTTCAAATGAACTCTGAAAAGGCTGAAAGTTGGCGTGGTATCATCATTTCACCTACATAGCATATTCTAAAAAGTTGAGAGGGTTACGGCAAAAACTGGATGCACTTCGTGTACAAAATGGACAATCTCTTTCGAAATATCAGATTTTCGGACGAAAACTCATCTGTTACAAAGGGATTTCATTTCTTGACATGTAACTGCAGTGATATTCTAGATCAAAGGCATCATTATTATAGTTGTGGAGAGAAAGTCTTCACTTTTTCTTCCCTTGTATCCTTTTCTTATTGCGCCGTAACCATGGATAATCTTCATCGTTTAACAGGGTGCCTGGGTCAGCCTTGACTTTGAAGGGAGAAATTTCATGAAACTTTTCATAATCTTCAGACATGTCTGTCTTGCCCTCCACTCCCACGATGTCTCTTTTTCCTGAAAGAACTATGTGGCGCTTTGGCTCATCGTATGATGTATTCGCTTCCTTATCTTTTCTTTTTCTCGGTTTGGTAGACATGTCCTTCATATAGAAAACCTGCGCCACATCATTGGCTAGGACGAATGGTTCGGCTGTGTACCCAAGATTGTTCAGATCCACTGTTGTCATTCCGTACTGTAGGTCTACCTGTACCCCGCCTCCTGACAGATTGACCCATTTGCACTGAAACAAAGGGACCTTAAAATCCTGTCCATAGTCAAGTTCCCATATGTCCACTATGTAACCATAATATGTGTCCTTTCCCCTCTTGGTTGCTGCATCAAAGCGGACTTTGGTTGGTGCTCTTTTGATCTTGGGCGATCGTGTAAAATGTATTCCCATTTATCTCGTACCCTTTGTAAGTCAATACAGTCGAAGATGGTCACCTGGCCAACGAGTACAGCTCATCAGAAACAGTGCTGTCACCCATGAGATGTGTTTGCAACCAACTGCCAAAAGTCCTGATGTGTTCACATGTAATCCAGTCGTCACACTGCTCCAGGTGTTTGGAGCGCAGAATATTCTTGTATTCATTGACATACGGGGTCACCAAGGTAGAATTCTGTAGAAATGTGTAGTGTGCTTGAGACCAAGAATGCCGTCCCTACATATTATTGAGTCCGCTCCTAGCGTGCCTTTTCCAGCTAGTCTCCCCTCATACCGCGATTGAGGGAGACCAATCTTCTTAAGGTCAGGAATGAAGTCAACACAAAACCCAGTGACCTCCTCTGTTTGATGGCTCGTGGAGATGCTTCCTTCTGGCCTAGCACGGTTACGAACATATTTCTTTAAGACTCCCATGAACCTCTCAAAGGGGAATATATTGTGTAGAAATACAGGGCCCAGAATGGCAATCTCGTCGACTAGATGAACTAGGACGTGCGTCATGATATTGAAGCAGGATGGTGGGAACACCAGCTCGAAACTGACAAGACATTGCACCAAATCACTCCTTAACCTTGGTAGCATTTCAGGATCGATCACCTTCTGAGAGATTGCATTGAGGAATGCACATAGCTTCACAATGGCTAATCGAACATTTTCCGGTAGAAGCCCCCTCAATGCAACCGGAAGCAGTTGCGTCATAATCACGTGGCAGTCATGAGACTTTAGGTTCTGAAACTTTTTCTCTGGCATATTTATTATTCCCTTTATATTCGACGAGAAGCCAGACGGGACCTTCA
Source organism: Thinopyrum elongatum (assembly GCA_011799875.1). Lineage (NCBI taxonomy): Eukaryota > Viridiplantae > Streptophyta > Magnoliopsida > Poales > Poaceae > Thinopyrum > Thinopyrum elongatum. The sequence goes on from CM022298.1 coordinate 606,541,616, forward strand.
TACTGAGCAGGCATTCAAAGAAGATTTCCTTCTCTTCTTTGGTAAGAGCATAGCTGGCAGGACCTTCATACTACTTTGGAGGCATGCCGTCTTTTTCGTGCACACGTTGCTGGTCCTCCCGTGCCTCCGGTGTATCTTTTGTCTTTCCATACATGCCCAAGAAGCCTAGCAGGTTCACGCAAAGATTCTTCGTCACGTGCATCACGTCGATTGTAGAGAGGACCTCTAGGTCTTTCCAATAGGGTAGGTCCCAAAATATAGATTTCTTCTTCCACATGGGTGCGCGTCCCTCAGCGTCATTCGGAACAGATAGTCCGCCGGCACCCTTTCCAAAGATTACTTGTAAATCATTGACCATAGAAAGTATGTGATCACCAGTACGGATGGCGGGCTTCTTCCGGTGATCTGCCTCGCCTTTGAAATGCTTGCCTTTCTTTCGACATTGATGGTTGGTCGGAAGAAATCGACGATGCCCCAGGTACACATTTTTCCTGCATTTGTCCAAATATATACTTTCAGTGTCATCTAAACAGTGCGTGCATGCGTGGTATCCCTTGTTTGTCTGTCCTGAAAGGTTACTGAGAGCAGGCCAATCATTGATGGTTACAAACAGCAACGCATGTAGGTCAAATTCCTGCTCATCGTGCTCATCCCACACACATACACCTTTTCCATTCCACAGCTGTAAAAGTTCTTCAACTAATGGCCTTAGGTACACATCAATGTCGTTGCCGGGTTGCTTAGGGCCTTGGATGAGAACTGGCATCATAATGAACTTCTGCTTCATGCACAGCCAAAGAGGAAGGTTATAGATACATAGAGTCACGGGCCAGGTGCTATGATTGTTGCTCTGCTCCCCAAAAGGATTAATGCCATCCGCGCTTAAACCAAACCATACGTTCCTTGCGTCACCTGCAAAGTCCCCCCCACTTTCTCTCGATTTTTCTCCACTGTGACCCGTCAGCGGGTGCTCTCAACTTCCCGTCTTTCTTACGGTCCTCTTTGTGCCATCGCATCAACTTGGCATGCTCTTTGTTTCTGAACAAACGTTTCAACCGTGGTATTATAGGAGCATACCACATCACCTTGGCAGGAACCCTCTTCCTGGGGCGCTCGCCGTCAACATCACCAGGGTCATCTCGTCTGATCTTATACCGCAATGCACCATATACTGGGCATGCGTTCAAATCCTCGTACGCACCGCGGTAGAGGATGCAGTCATTAGGGCATGCATGTATCTTCTACACCTCCAATCCTAGAGGGCATAGAACCTTCTTTGCTCCGTACGTATTGTTGGGCAATTCATTATCCTTTGGAAGCTTCTTCTTCAATATTTTCAGTAGCTTCTCAAATCCGTTGTCAGATACACCATTGTCTGCCTTCCATTGCAGCAATTCCAGTGTGGTACCGAGCTTTGTGTTGCCATCTTCGCAATTGGGGTACAACCCTTTTTTGTGATCCTCTAACATGCGATCGAACTTCAACTTCTCCTTTTCATTTTCGCATTGTCTCTTTGCATCAACAATGACCCGGCGAAGATCATCATCGGGCACATCGTCTGGTTCCTCTTGATCTTCAGCTTCCCCCGTTGCAGCATCACCGTATTCAGGGGGCACATAGTTGTCATCATCCTCTTCTTCTTCGTTGTCTTCCACCATAACCCCTCTTTCTCCGTGCTTGGTCCAAACATTATAGTGTGGCATGAAACCCTTCTCAAGCAGGTGTATGTGAAGGGTTTTCGAGTCAGAGTAAGCCTTCATATTCCCACAGGTAGGGCATGGACAACAGATAAAACCATTCTGCTTGTTTGCCTCATCCACTTCGAGAAAATTATGCAGGCCCTTAATGTACTCGGAGGTGCGTCTTTTACCGTACATCCATTGCCGGTTCATCTGCGTGCATTATATATAATTAAGTGTGTCAAAAACCATTACAGAACATCATGAATAGAGAAGTGACCAAATTAATAGAAGTTCATCATCACATTAAAACCAAAGTACAGTAGTGATCAAATGTTATTACTAAAAAAAAAAAAAGTTCATACATAGTTCTCATTGAACAACATATAGCTCTCTAGAGCATCTAATTAAAACATACATTGAAACTATGTAAACCATTTCAATGCAACAACAAATGCGATCATAATCGCAACTAAGGTAACCATTGATCCAACGGCATAATGATACCAAGCCTCAGTATGAATGGCATATTTTTTAATCTTTCTATTCTTCAAGCGCATTTTATCTATCTTGATCTTGTGATCATCGACGATATCCGCAACATGCAACTCCAATTCCATCTTCTCCTCCTCAATTCTTTTTAATTTTTTCTTCAAGTAATTGTTTTCTTTTTCAACTAAATTTAACCTCTCGACAAGAGGGTCGGTTGAAATTTCCGGTTCACATACCTCCTAGATAAAAACATCTATGTCACGTTGGTTGGCATAATTGTCATAAACACTAAATGAAACAAATAGTTATAAAAGATAATATATACTACATCCGAATCATAGATAGGACGAGGGCCAGCGGGGGCGGATACCAAAACCATCGCACTATATAATAACAAACAATAATAAAAGTAAGAAAATTATACAAGTATCTACCTAAATCATACAAGTAATAATTTTTTTCTTTTAGAAAGAAGATAAGAACAAGAGGCTCACCACGGTGGTGCCGGCGATGAGATCGGCGCGGGCAATCGACGGTGGTGAGGACGGGGACGGGACAGGACGAACCGCCAAACCTAGACAAATCTTGAGGAAAATGGAGCTTGGATAAGGAGTTCGAGAGGAGAAAGCTTAAGTGTGGCTTGGGCATTTCATCGAACACCTCATGTGCATAGGAGGTGAGCTAGAGCACCACAAAGCTCTCCCACGGCCGGCCAAAAAAACAGAGTAGTGGCTCTGCTCGCGGGCAGGGGCGGGGGTATATATAGGCCTCTCTTTAGTCTCGGTTGGTGGCTAAAACCGGGACTAAAGGACTACATTTGGTCCCGGTTCCAGACATGAACCGGGACTAAAGGTTGTGGGACTTTCGTCCCGGTTCGTGTCTGGAACCGGGACCAAAGGGGTCAGACGAACCGGGACCAATGGCCCCCGAGGCCCGGCCGGCGCCCTGGCCTCACGAACCGGGACTAATGCCCCCTTTGGTCCCGGTTCGTGAGTGAACCGGGATTAATGCCCTTATCCTGGCCTCAACCAAAGCCCTGTTTTCTACAAGTGAAGGGGCCCCGGCAGCGGCGGATCTTCTTCCTCAGCGCCCGTCGCCCGTCGACGCAGCGCCGACGACGTCACCGGCCCTTCCCGCCCGCCGCGCAGCATCGACAGCTCTGCTCCGCTCCGGCACCTCCCCTTCGCTCCGCCAAGTACGCCGCCCACCTCCACCATCCTCAGGTCCAGAAGTGGTACCCGGCCAAATCTGGGTCCTCGTGCCCGCGCCGGGGCCGACACACACGAGGATGCCCAAGTCCAAGGCACGTGCAGCCCGCGCGTGAGTGGCAGCAAGCGAGGGAGAGGGGGAGGCGATGTCGGCCCGCCATTCGCCCTCGAGTGCGCCGGTGGATCCCGAGGCCGCGCTCCTCGCGTCGGTCCTCCGCTGCTTTCTGACGATGGCGGAGACAGATGCGCGGCGCCTCCGCCGGAAGAATGCCACGGCGCTCCGACTCACCATCGAGATGTCAGAGCGAGAGGCAACCAAGGAGGCGGCGGCGAAGCAGAAGGTGGCCCGGCATGCGAAGGAGCAGGGCCACCTGCTCCGCAAGCTGTCGGACATGAGTTGTAGCTCCGACTCGGACCTGACAGATGGCTCCACCTCCAGCTCCGACGACGACGCACCTCCGCATGCCGACGCCTACACGGAGGAGGGCACAGTCGCGCCAACGACCGGAAGGAGAAGGGGCCGACGAGGAAATGGTGCTTTCCTCCGCCCTTCCCCGTTATGTTTATATTTTAACTATGTTTTAAGTTCGTAGTATGGATTTGCCGTTGAACTCCGACGAACTATGCTTCTTTTGTTTGGCGATGCAAAGTTGATCCGATGAACTGTGTGTTGTTGATTGTGTTTACGTAGCGTTGCATGGTTTGTATGGTTTTGAGGGTTCGGATACGAGGGACGCGGGTGTGAAAGCCACAAAATGAGGCGTGCCCGGTCAGTGCCCTCAGACGCGCCCGTTCTCGGGCGTTTGAGGGCCTGAATTTGCAACCTATGACTGTAGATACTCTAATACAAGCTTTGTCTAGCCAGGAATGGATGCCTTACCTGAAAGCTAGTCGCTCGGCTGGCACGCTACCAAAGCAATTAGGATTGGCTGGATCAGAACCCCCGACAAATTTGTTAACATTTCGGAGGCGTCTTGTTTAAAAGGATATTTTTTCCAAACTAGCTACTCCTTTTGAAGACGTTTTGTATATTTTAATATGGACTACACATATATTGAAATAGGTGAACAAACATACTAAACGCATCTATATACATCCGATTCGGAAAAGAGTTAAAACATTTTATAATAGTGAACAGAGGAAGTAGTGTCCAATGTCTGACTTTTTTTGCGCAAATGTGTTTTATGGCCGGTGCTAGGCATAAGCGAGGCGATAATTTACATAAGGTCATACATTGATCTTGACTCTTGAGTCATCCGATCCTTGCAGCAGAAAGCCTTCAATTGCAATTTTTTTAGGCTTGCAACATCGTTGCAACATTTTCATAGTTCTGTGTCAAAAACATGCGAAAAGAAATCGCCACTTCATTTCGAAAACACCGATGTAATAAAAAATTATGTGTGTGCAACAGGGTCGTAGTGGGAAATTCGGGGGCCTTGTGCAAATCTCTGAATAAAGCTCAAATTAAGTGCTAAAATAGAGAAATAACAATGTAACTGTACTGTAATTATAACAGGATGGACTCAGTACTGTACCTGTTGCTTGAACGTGTAAATGTCTTCAAAATCTTAACTGCAACATCAATATCACGTGCAATATCTGATTGTTAGACGGAACTTATGGTTCTTTTATAATAAACCACTACCTAGCTTTTCCTGAAATTGAGTTAAAACTTATTATCTTTGTCTCTTTTGCAACCTCTGATTTCGGTGATCAGGATTATATCGTCTAACCCGGTATGTAGAAAACGTGGGTTGGAAGTATGCAAAACTTGAACGATAATGCACATGTACTGATGTACATGAAAGATGACAAGAACAAAATTAATAGGTGCACTTTCATAATCATCGAAAGACGTATTCGATAGAGAAAAATGGACTAAATTAAATAGGCTTGGTCTTTTGTTGGGGTGTATAACCGATGGAGAATCTTTTGAGGGAAAACCTGATGGTGAATTCGTGACGAGATGGCGTGTCACGGTCATGCCCCAATCCCGATCGCACTCGCAGCCTGACTTGCCTCATTGCCTGAGCGTTGGCGCCGCTGCCGTGCAGGTCGATCCTGACTGCTTGGCGTTGCACCGCTAGGTGCCGTGCGGCCGCCTCCTGGCTGCTGGACTTGGCTGCTCGTCAGATAGCGATCGATCGGAAGCAATCAAACCAGCCGATCGATCGGAGAAGGAAAACGACCAATCTGACCCGGGCTCGAGGCCCAAAACTGTATCAAGCATCTTTTGCATATAAAAATTGGGTCTAGAAGCACACCTGACCTATTGCCGCTTCTAAGTGGCTCATTCAAACATAAAAAAAAGTCACACGAATCTTTGCATAAAATCGATGATATAGGACTTTCTACAGTCGGGCACCCCAAACCCCACTAAAACGCCCGAGCGGACGGCCCGGTCAGTGACCGGTCAAAAAAACACGACCCAGACGGGCGCCTCAAACGCCCGGGCTGACCGGCACCCCTCATATCCAGCCCCCAAATGTAGGGCGGATATGGGGCGGCCTAGGCACGACCGGCACGTCCGCCACGTCGGACCGGCGATGGGGTCCCACAAGAAAACACCCGGAAACCCGATGGTTCGATGGGCGTATCCTCCGGTGGGGTGTGAACGCCGCGTGGTGCCACTCTGGCTCGCCGCCCGAGGGCCAAAGTCCGGCTATTTAAGCCGGATGGCATTCCCCGGCCCTAGCCACATCCACTTCCTCCCTCTCAGCCCCGCCAGCGCGAGCCCATCCACCTCTCTCCTTCTCCACCTCACTCTTCAAAAGCCGGCCACTCGCCATCCGCCACCATAATCAAGTAGCCATGCCACCATGACGACGGGTCAGGAGCTATCTAATGCCGGAGCACCAGCTACAGGTCCTTGAGAAAATCCGGGCGAGGCGCGAATCCCAGATCGCCGCGGGGCTACCATCGGACGCAGTGGATCTGGAAGAGGAGGACGCGGAGCAGGAGGAGCACGCGAGGGACACGGATCTGCGGGTGGAGCAGCAGGCAATCCTCGATTCCCTCGAGGCAGAGGCCAACCTTCATATCCTCCAGCCAAAGCATAAAGCGGACGTCGACGATATACTTGCCTACATGGATGAGGAGGAGGAGCGGGAGCCCACCTAAGCGCCCGTCTACTTGGTGCCCGGCACGAAGATAGTGGTCCGACGAGGACGATGCGTAGTTTATGCTAGTGTGATTTGTGTAGTACGTACGTTTTTTTACATGCTTTCTATGGATCTATGGGATAGATTATAAGGTACTCGGATGCATAGCAGAAAATACAACGTGTGACCGATGACGGTCCGCAGAAGCGCTCGGTCGTGTCCGCGTGCGTTTCTAGGCCCAGATTTAATGTCCGCGGTTGTAGATGCTTTTAGATGTGCAATACTTAGAGCATATCTAGATGTGCGTTAGCAAAACCATATAATATTAGTTAGAGAATTTACCTCCCCGAACGCCAGAGCGGGTTGGCCGGTCACTGCCCGGACCGAAAAATGCCATCCAATCACGTTCCCCACACGCAGCCCAAATGCCCGGGCTGTTTAGCAATCCCCATATCTATCCCATATGTGGGGCGGATATCGGGAAGCCTGGACGCGCCTGGCCACCGCGACCACATCAGATCAGAACACTATGGCCCATGCCGCCCCCCACGACTGTCCCCATAAAACCTCTAGCCGGTCCTCTGAACCCTAGTCAAACCCCACTCCTTAGAGTCATCTAGACCTATCCGCTCCCCTCTCGTCTTCTCCCCTTCTCTCCTCAATCTCACCCGTCCCCTCCACCATGGATGGAAGCGGATCCGACATGATCAACCGGGATGAGCTGAGCTCGTCTGCGCCGGACGAGGAGGAGCTCGCGTTCCGCATTGCTCTCCACCACTCGTGGATGGACCGGGGCGAGAGCTGACGGTTTTCGGATTGGGGGTCACTCGCCACATCGTCTCCCGGCGAGATGGGCCATGCCAGCGACCCCATGTTGGTTCACCAATGGACCACGTCAAGGCGGCCCATGATGTATGAAAGGAAGGCTCCCGAAAACTTGACGTATACTCCAAGACATTAGATGTCGTCTACAACACGTTCTACTTGTACGTAAACGACTAGGTTGTAACAATGATATACCGAGGGGTGGGGCTCGTAGACGACAACCAATGATCTCGTGGTAGATCACCTGTACTTTACACTCCATCCCAAATCAATACAAACACAAGCATGTTTTATCTCTAAAAAGGGCCCAAACCTGAGTAAAAGCATGTACCCTACCGTCGGATTCGACCCTACCATTGATGGCCCATACAGGACCCGCTACGTAGTCGCGGAGATTCGATGGGGATCAAGATCGGTGAGCAGATCTAACACGGACACGACCTCTTTGTGCCAGGCCAGATTCACGGCCGCCCGGCCAACTTCATGTTCAACGGCGAACTGCAGGATATCCCCATCCGCGTCATGGTCCTTAATCCCTAGCATGACAATGGAACGAATCAGAGTGCAAGTGAGAGTGTGATGTCCACGACGCCGCCAACCTAATAAAGCCGTCATAATCTGGTATGCTGGCGTCCAGGCCTGGAGGGCTGGACTTTGCGGGAATCGTGGGTCGTGAGGAGTGAATTGTAGTGAGAGAGCAAACCAGTAGTATTCCCGTCCGGCATGTACATTCTCATCCAGCAAGATCTGGACGACTACACCCCAACACAACAAGATCAGAGAGTGACCTTCAGTTTAATGCAAACCCTTCCTGCTATGCTCTGTGTCACAAGAGATAGAAGAACTAGAGATAGAGAGATAGAAGATAGAGAAGATACAGATAGAGATAGAAGAACCAGAGATAGAGATAGAGATAGAGATAGAGATAGGGAGCATGTTAAAACTGCTCTAATTATTTTGCATGCATCTTTTGCGAATAAAATTAGTTACCGTGCATTTCTCTCCCTTAGAGCATCTATGGCCGGAATTGCCTAATCCGGATCCCTATACATCGGCGGACACACCCGCGGAAAGTGACCGGACATGCCTCACATGCAAACACAAACACAAAGTGACCGGAATTTTGCTATTTACAACCATAAACCCTATTTTTAAAATATCAAATACATGCAAATACATGCACGTCGATCATTTTGGTCAAACGGTGCAAACAAATACAAAATTTCAAGTCCGGTAGGGATGGGGGTTAGTCTCACCTCGCTGCACGAGGAGCGATGCGACCGGCTTAGATAGCCGCATCGCATCGTGCAAAAGCGGTAAGCTTCTCTCTCAGTATGACCATCAATGCTCTCTTTGTGAAGGATATGAACTGTCGAGTCACAGTTCATACTCTTCACAAAGCGAGCATTGATGGCCCTTCACACTTAGAGAGTTTTTAAGTTAAATCATTTTCCCACTCATAGCCATCATTCCATGATGAATTCATCGATGATCTAGAAGTAATGACCCCGACCGATTGCAGCTGTACGGACGAGGACAAACAAAGAAGAGAAAAGGGCTGGTCCGACAAGGAGGGGCGGATATGGGCGAATTGGCGCGGGCCCTAGCGGTCAGTTCGATGTTGCAGGCGCGTCTGGGCGTCCCATATCCGCTTCAGATTTGGTGCGGGTCAGTCCAGGCGTTTGGGATGGTTGTGGGAACCCGGTTGGATACTATTTTTTTTTCATCTGGGCAGTAACCAGGCAGGCCGCTCGAGCGTTTGGGGTCGATATGGGGGTCTGGTTGTAGATACTCTTAGGGCGTGTTTGGTTACCTGCATCTTTTTTGCTCTTTTGCATACTTGTCCCAGTTGGGCCTGGTTGAGCATATGTAGGGACAAAACCAACATCTGCATGTTGATTGGTTGCCTGCATGTATTCTAAATGCATCGTAGCGACGCCTCTATGCACCGCGTTTGGTTGCTCGAATTGTATGTGCTCACACGAGTGCATGTTGTTTGCTTACATACGAGCATAGAGTTGTGCTCACCTTGTACCCTACTTGGTGAGCTTACCAATACTACCACACCTTACACACATTCACAATGAGCACACCAACGCCACAGCACTGTTATGACGATGAACTGGACGAAGATGATGAAGTTCTTCAGCCCTAACGGTCGATCTATTGGAAATATGCCCTAGAGGCAATAATATTGTATTATTATATTTCTGTTATTCATAATTAAGATTATATTTCATGCTATAACTGCTATGATCCTGTAATATGTGATTCAGTGGAAAACTCATATGCACGTGTGAAATGATAAACGGTAAACAATAGGTTCTCGGTCTTGCCTCTAAGACCGGCTCAAGTGTTGTTGGTGATCATGTTTTCCGGATCTTAGGATATCGTTAATTGTAACGATAGTCCTGAAACAACATTGAGGGATTGACGTTAGAAGAACGATCATATTGAATCGACCAATACTTGTCTGTTATTCTATGTGATCATATCGTTTGAAATCATCTGTTATAACACGGAGTGTTAGCATGTGTTTTAGTTCCTCAGACCATGAGAGTGTCTCGGTCATTTCCTACCGGACGGTGGGATTTGGGGTTGGTCAAACGTCATCTGTAACAAGGTGATCATAACGACAACTTTCAGGCTCGCCCGAAAGTTTGACAAGTGACAGGACAGCTCGAGAGTGGGATTTGCTCCTCCGACGATGGAGAGATATTCTTAGGGCCCTCTTGGTGTGAAGACATCCATCATCGTCTGGCCAGACACAGGTGACTACGTCATGGGGATGCCGGAACACGTCAACGAGAAAGAAGAACAAAACCGGTAACGGGAGCAACGGTATAGTGAGCATGGTGATGACTCAAGAGAATACCGATGCACACCGGGTTTTGTAAAGTATCGTGAAGCAAAGGGAACATCACATGATAACTAAAGGTTCACTCGAATATCATTCGTGTAATCATAGGGAGCGATATGGATGTCCACGGTTCCGCTATCGGTCATTGAACGAAGGGGTTTCGTTCATGTCTATGGTTACCGAACCTACGGGGTCACAAGCTTAAGGTAATCACGATCTTCTGAGTGTTAGTAGGACAGGAGTGGTGAGAATATATTTGTGGAATTGTTTCATTAATATCCGGAATAGTTCCGACAGGTTTCGGAAGTGTTTCGGGGTCACCGAAAGGGTTTCGGTGAATATCGGGTAATACCGGGTATTACCGATTAATTATATATAGGTGGAAAATGTTTTTGGGGATGTTAAATTATAAATATAATGCTCTGAAATATTTTAGAACATTTTATATTTAATTTAAATATCAATGGGCCTTAAAAGGCCAAGAGGTGGAAGGCAACTTGGGCCACAAGGGCCCAAGTAGGAAGGAGCCCCCCCTTTCCTTATAGTGGGGGCCGAATTGGACTTGGGTTATGGCCGGCGCCCCAAGGGGGACTTTCCCCCCTTGGTGGCTTCCCTCTCCCTCCCCTCTAACCTATATATACTAGAGGTTTTCCACCATTTGTATAGATAAGTTTTGGAGCCTCCTCTAGTTGATCTAGTTCTAGTTCTAGTTGGTCCTAGTTGACTAATTAGAGCTAGCCCTAGCCACCTCTAATCCTTATAATTAGAAGCCCAGTGTGGTTCTAATATCCTCCCTCTAATTCTCCGGTGAAGATTAGCTCTGGACGGTGAAGCGCTGCCGGATCGTGAAGACCGTATGCTTGTAACCAAGTAGAGAGGACGTGCTTTCGGTCTTCCGTTCGAGGGATCGTTAAAGGACGGTTCACGGGATCGTCATCAACATTCGAGGGACTTCAAGTACGATCTACACCAACTCATCTACTTCCCCTGCACTCCGGAGTCGGTAACGATCGTTGATCATAACCCGATATGCATCTTCATATTGTTCTTGGGTGTTCGTAGGGCGAAAAAATTGTTTTCTACTACGTTTCCCAACAGTGGCATCATGAGCAGGTTTATGAGTAGATGCAGGTTGCGATCTAGATCACATCTGATATGTGAGGGTCGATGTTCTTACTACGCTTCCCATGTGTGTTGCTTCAGTTCAGTTCATCGGCAGAATGATGTAGTTTTGCTACAAGGTTCTGACAATCGATCGACTCTGGCTGTCGACAATATGCTAATAGTTCCTTGGGCTACATGATAGTCGGGAACAGTGAACCGTCGCGTACACAAGAGGGTGCCGAAGATGGATGATCTTCTAGGGGGTCACGCGTATTGACGAAGTTTAGTGTGGGGGATGAGACTTTTAGTTAAGTCTCTCTTTCACACACCCCGAAACTTAATCTAGCATCAAGAATATCGCCTTGTTGTTCTTGCGTAGGTGGCTAGTCTTAATTGATACAATTGGTTAACCATGTAACTAAAATTTTGCTAAGAACCGATTAGAGGACATCTAACTTGGTTTTGCAGGGTTTGCATATGATGTGGTATAGCCTTCATCATGATAATGAGTTTTATGTATGAGATGGTTATATGTTGTAATGTTAAGTAGCCTGCGCGTCACAGCATGATGGCTGGAGCCACGAGATTGCCACCTTAATGTAAATATCATAGAGATAGGTTACAGGTCATGGTGGCAAGATGTACACGGAGAACCCCGACGAGGAGAAGGTGTACCAGGCGCGGGACGAGGAGCTATAATTTTGTACCACAACGGAATTTCAGATTTTGGTGCCACGGCAACGTTTTCTGAAATGGTCACCACAGCAACGTTTTCTAAAATTGCTGTCACAACAATGTTTTTGAAACAATTACCACGGTAACAAAATATTGGCCATCACGTTGCTTCAGCTGGAGATTGAAGATGATCATGGAGGACTCCCGGCGGCCAGGGCTATACCATGTCATGCTATTATGAATTACCTGAGATGTTTATCACTTTGTTGTTTGCACCCTTTTGATTGCGCAACAGTCAATTATTAGGGTGATCTCTCACAGTAAATATCAAGATTAAAAGGTGCTCTTCCTAGTGTTGCAACCGTCTATAACACGTAGCATTCCGGAGTGCATCATGTCCACATGAATACAAACGGGACGTGAAGTGTAAGACGGGGATGGTCAGACCATATATGCAAATAACACTCGGTTGTCTTGAGCTTCTAGCAGAATCCTTCTGAGCTCGGAGCACAAAGCATTGAAAGATGAACAAGAGTCATATGGAGATATGATTGGCAAAAGTTTGCCTACCGGTCAAAATTCTTGACATCAGTGATGTCCGCATCAATGACTAAGAACTAGATTTGGATCTTGAATCACTCACTATTAATTATGAGAGATATTAATTTGAGTGGGAGTGCACTTTATATTAATTTTTGTTTAATTAACTAGAGCAATATTAATTATGAATTGTGTCTAAATGTGAATCTTGTGATTGTTGTTGTAGATCAATGGCTTGCAATAGTTTAAATTTAGCACCCCTGTTTGAGAAAGAAAAGTTAGCTGAGAATGGTGGAAACTATGAGGATTGGATCCACACTCTGAGATGCGTACTTAGAAGTGCAAAGAAAGAATATGTGCTGGATCAACCACTTGGTGACTACCCAATGCCTGGAGCATCACAAGATGTCATCAATGTGTTTTTATCTCGCAAGAATGATTTCAGTGTTGTCAAGAGTATTATGTTAGCTTGCATGGACAGTGTGTTACAGAAACGTTTTGAACATTCCAGTACTATCGAAATTGTCAAGGCACTGGAAGTTCTGTATCACAAAGTACTAGCTGAAGTTCATGAGATGACTGAAGCAATGGTAGAATGCAAGATAACTGAAGGTGTAAAGCAAGGTGCCAGGCTAGTAGACTATTATGATAGTATAACTGCAATGGGGATTTATCTTCCCAAGACACCAAAAAATGACTTACTCCTTACTTTGCTTTATGAAGCAATGCTCAAAACCAATGAGATTGGGTTGCAGAACAAACAAAAGTTGTTGGTAAACAAAATAGAAAGTTTCAAGAAGAAACACAACACCAAAAATAACAGGGGTGGAGCATCTCATGAGACTTCATGTTTTTACTGCAAAGAGATAGGACATTGGAAAAGAAATTTCTTGAAGTATCTAGCAGATAAGAAGAACTCGTGTTCTGGTAAAGGTATAAAAGTTATACAAGTTAATGTTATTGATATTCTACTTGCTGAAAACTCCAAGTCATGGGTATTTGATACCGGATATGTTGCTCACATTTGCAACAAGATGTAGGCACTAAGGAAGATTCGCAAGCTGAGAAGAAATGAAGTCGTGATGCGAGTCTGGAATGGTGATGGGATTGCCGCTCTAGCTATTGGTGTCATGTCTTTGAGTTTACCTTCGTGATTTGTTTTAGAACTAAATAATTGTTATTTTGTTCCGAAGTTATGTAAGAACATTATCTCTGGATCATGTTTGATAAATGACGGGTATTCTTATAAATCAGAACACAATGGTTGTTCAATATATTATAAGGATATGTTTTATGGGTTTGCACCTATTGTAGGTGGCTTATTCATATTGGATCTTGAACGTGAGAAAAATGTCTTTAACATTAATGCTAAACGTCTTAAAGAAGACTGATAACACCACTTACATGTGGCACTGCCGTCTTGGTCATATCAGAAAGAAACACATGGAAAAACTTTATAAAGATGGAGTATTAACCTCATTTGATTTTGAATCATTTGATACATGCGAATCTTGTCTGATGGGTAAAATTACTAAAACGCCATTTACAGGTCATCCTGAACGGGCACAAGAATTGTTGGACATAATACATACTGATGTATGTGGTCCGATGAGCATTCCAGCGCGTGGTGGATACTTATACTTCGTAACCTTCATTGATGATTTGAGTAGATACGGTTATATCTACTTGATAAAACACAAATCTGAAACATTTGAAAAGTTCAAAGAATTTTAGAATGAAGTTGAGAATCATCGTGGCAAAAAGATAAAAAATTTACGATCAGATCATGGAGGAGAATATCTAAGTCAAGAGTTTAGCAAACATCTAAGTAATTGTGGAATTGTTTCACAACTTACTCCTCCTGGAACTCCACAGAGAAATGGAGTATCGGAAAGGCGTAACCGAACTTTGTTGGACATGGTGAGGTCAATGATGTCTTCTACCAATCTACCTTTATCATTCTTGGGATATGGACTTGAAACAACAACATATACACTAAACAGAGCACCGTCTAAATCTGTTGAGATGACACCATATGAGTTATGTGCTACTTCTTGAGCTTGCGTTGATTTTTCCCTGGAAGAGGAAAGGGTGATGCAGCAAAGTAGAGATAAGTATTTCCCCCAGTTAAGAACCAAGGTATCAATCCAGTAGGAGGCACAAGCAAGTCTCCAATCTATGCACCTGCACAAACTAACAAACACTTGCACTCAATGCGAAAAAGGGGTTGTCAATCCCTTCACGGTCTCGAACAAGAGTGAGATCTAATAGAGATAGGTATAAAAGATAAATAAAAAGGCAAACTAAAATAAATCTAAATAAATTGCAGCAAGGTATTTTTGGGGTTTTTGGTTTATAGATCTGAAAATATATGATGGAAAATAGACCCGGGGGCCATAGGTTTCACTAGAGGCTTCTCTCTTGAAAGAAAACATACGGTGGGTGAACAAATTACTATCGAGCAATTGATAGAAAAGAGCAAAGTTATGACGATATCCAAGGCAATGATTATGACTATAGGCATCACGTCCGTGTCAAGTAGACCGACTCCTGCCTGCATCTACTACTATTACTCCACACATCGACCGCTATCCAGCATGCATCTAGAGTATTAAGTTCATAAGAACGGAGTAACTCCTTAAGTAAGATGACATGATGTAGAGGGATAAACTCAAGCAATATGATGAAAACCCCATCGTTTTACCCTTGATGGCAACAATACAATACGTGCCTCGCTACCCCTACTTTGTCACTGGGTGAGGACACCGCAAGATTGAACCCAAAACTAAGCACCTCTCCCATTGCAAGAAGAACCAATCTAGTTGGCCAAACCAAACCGATAATTCGAAGAGAAATACAAAGATATTTAATCATGCATAAAAGAGTTCAGAAAAGACTCAAATAATATTCATAGATAATCTGATCATAAATCCACAATTCATCGGATCTCGACAAACACACCGCAAAAGAATATTGCATCGGATAGAACTCCAAGAACATCAAGGAGAACATTGTATTGAAGATCAAAGAGAGAGAAGAAGCCATCTAGCTACTAGCTATGGACCCGTAGGTCTGTGGTAAACTACTCACGCTTCATCGAAAGGGCAGCAAGGTTGATGTAGAGGCCCTCCATGATCGAATCCCCCTTCGGCAGGGTGCCGGAAAAGGCCCCAAGATGGGATCTCACGGGAACAGAGGCTTGCGGCGACGGAAAAGTATTTTGGTGGACGCTTCTGTTGGTTTGGGAATATTTTGGAATTTATAGAGCAAGAATTAGGGTTGGGGGACTCCCGAGGTGCCCACAAGCCAGGGAGGCGTGATGTCTGCTAGAACTACGTCGGTATTTCCCCAAAGAGGAAGGGATGATGCAGCACAACGATGGTAGGTATTTCCCTCAGTGATGAGACCAAGGTTATCGAACCAGTAGGAGAACCACGCAACACTATGTGAACGGCACCTGCACACAAATAACAAATACTCGCAACCCGGTGTATTAAAGGGGTTGTCAATCCCTTTCGGGCAACGGCGCCAGAATTGGCTAGTGGACAGGAGAAAGTTGTAATAGATTGGATAAATAGATCTCGAATAAATGGAAAATAAAATAAACTGCAAGATATTTTTGGGTTTTTGGAAATATAGATCTGAAAACAAAAGCAAATAAAAATAGATCGCAAAGGCAAATATATTAAAGAAGAGACCCGGGGGCCGTAGGTTTCACTAGTGGCTTCTCTCGAGAAAAATAGCAAACGGTGGGAAAACAATTACTGTTGGGCAATTGATAGAACTTCAAATACTCATGACGATATCTAGGCAATGATCATTATATAGGCATCACGTCCAAGATTAGTAGACCGACTCCTGCCTGCATCTACTACTATTACTCCACACATCGACCGCTATCCAGCATGCATCTAGTGTATTAAGTTCATGGAAAAACGGAGTAATGCAATAAGAACGATGACATGATGTAGACAAGATCTATTTATGTAGAAATAGACCCCATCTTGTTATCCTTAATAGCAACGATACATACGTGTCGTTTCCCTTTCTGTCACTGGGATCAAGCACCGTAAGATCGAACCCATTACAAAGCACCTCTTCCCATTGCAAGATAAATAGATCAAGTTGGCCAAACAAAACCCAAATATCGGAGAAGAAATACGAGGCTATAAGCAATCATGCATATAAGAGATCAATGAAGACTCAAATAACTTTCATGGATAAAAACATGGATCTGATCATAAACTCAAAGTTCATCGGATCCCAACAAACACACCGCAAAAAGAGTTACATCATATGGATCTCCAAGAGACCATTGTATTGAGAATCAAACGAGAGAGAGAGAGCCATCTAGCTACTAACTACGGACCCGAAGGTTTACAAAGAACAACTCACGCATCATCGGAGAGGCACCAACGGACATGATGAACCCCTCCGAGATGGTGTCTAGATTGGATCTGGTGTTTCTGGAACTTGCGGTGGCTGGAATTGATTTTCGTCGACTCCCCTAGGGTTTCCGGAATATTGGGGTATTTATAAAGCAAAGAGGCGGTGCGGGAGGCCACCGAGGTGGGCACAACCCACCTGGGCGCGCCTGGGCCTCCAGGCGCGCCCTGGTGGGTTGTGCTCCCGTCGGAGCACCCCCCAGGTGCTTCTCCGGCCCACTGGATGTCTTCTGGTCCGAAAAAATCCACAAAACGTTTCACTGCGTTTGGACTCCGTTTGGTATTGATTTCCTGCGATGTAAAAAACATGCAGAAAATAACAACTGGCACTGGGCACTATGTCAATAGGTTAGTACCAAAAAATGATATAAAATGACTATAAAATGATTGTAAAACATCCAAGAATGATAATATAACAGCATGGAACAATAAAAAATTATAGATACATTGGAGACGTATCAGCATCCCCAAGCTTAATTCCTGCTAGTCCTCGAGTAGGTAAATGATAAAAACAGAATTTTTGATGTGGAATGCTGCCTAACATGTTCATCACATATTCTTTTCTTTATAGCATGGACATTTGGACTTTTATATGGTTCAAAGCAATAGTCTAGTTTTGACATGATAACTTAAATACTCAAGCATATCAACAAGAAACCATGTCTTTCAAAATATCAACACTAAAGCAAGTTATCCCTAGCCCATTATGCTCAATCATCGATCCATTCATGAAACACACTCGCATATTAGCTATACCCAGTGGTCAAGTACGATCATGGTGCCCCTTAGTTGGTGCTTTATAAGAAAAGATGGAGACTGAAAATAAAAATTGCATAAAGTAAAAGAAAGGCCCTTCACGGAGGGAAGTAGGGATTTATAGAGGTGCCAGAGCTCAAAGCTAAAATTGAGAGATAAAAACATTTTGGGAGGTATACTTTTCCCACCAAGGAAAACGACTTAGAGTTCCCCACACTTTCCATGCTAGATATATCATAGGCGGTTCCCAAACAGAAAATAAAGTTTATTCCTTTTTCCACCATTTCTTTCACTTTCCATGGCTAGCCGTATCCACGGGTGCCCTCCATACCAACACTTTCCAAGGAATTTATTATTTGACAACATAAAGTAAATTGATTTATTCATTTTGGGACTGGGCATCCCTAATACCTTTGCCTTACTCTCATGCAATGACAAGTGAATAAACACTCATCGTGAGAATAACACATCTAGCATGGAAAATATCTGCCACCCCTCACCGCCTCGCGAGCGGTATGAGCACACAAAAGAGAAATTTATTTTGAAAATTAGAGATGGTACATGCAAATTTGCTTAGAACGGCAAAAGAATACCGCATATAGGTAGATATAGTGGACTCATATGGCAAAACTAGTTTAAAGGGTTTTGGATGCACAAGTAGTGATCATACTTAGTGCAAAATGAAGGCTAGCAAAAGATTGAGAAGCGATCAAACCAAGAAACGAAAAATCTCATAAGCGATCATTAAGCATAATTAACACCGAATAATGCAGCACAAGTAGGATATAATTTCATTGCATAACTATTGACTTTCGTGCATGCATAGGGCATCACAAACCTTAACACCAATATTCTTACTAAAGCATAATTACTCATCAACATAACTCACATATCACATCATCATATCTCAAAACTATTACAAGGAATCAAGTTTATTTTGTCCAATGATCTTCATGAAAGTTTTTATTATATCATTCTTGGATATCTATCACTTTGGGACTAATTTTCATGTGTTGCTTTTGATAAGCTCAAACAAATATAAGTAAAGATCATGAGCATAATATTTCTTTCTCTCAAATTAATTTAAGTGAAGCAAGAGAGAATTTCATAAAAAAAATTACTAACTCCCAAATAAATCTAAGTGAAGCATGAGAGCATTTATTCAAAAATAATAAAGCACACTGTGCTCAAAAAGATATAAGTGAAGCACTAGAGCAATTCCATAGCTCATAAAGATTTAAGTGAAGCATAGAGAGCAATTCTAACAAGTCATGGTATAATTTTGGCTCTCTCAAATAGGTGTGTCCAGCAAGGATTCAAGACTTAAAACAAAAAGCAAAACAAGCAAAGACTCATATCATACAAGACGCTCCAAGCAAAACTCATAGTATGTGACGAATAAAAATATAGCTCCAAGTAAAATACCGATGGTCGTTAGAAGAAAGAGGGGATGCCACTCGGGCATCCCCAAGCTTAGTTGCTTGCTTCTCTTTGGATAATAGCTTGGGATGCCATGGGCATCCCCAAGCTTAGGCTCTTCTTACTCCTTATTCCTTCATCCATCGTAAAATCACCCAAAACTTGAAAACTTCAATCACACAAAACTCAACAAAACCTTCGTGAGATCCGTTAGTATAAGAAAACAAATCACTACTATAAGTACTGTAGCAAACCAATTCATATTTTATTCTTGCATTATATCTACTGTATTCCAACTTTTCTTTGGCAAAAACTCTTCAAAGAAAACCATAGAATCATTAAAACAAGCACACAACGCAAAGAAAACAGAATCTGTCTAAAATAGAACAGTCTGTAGCAATCTGAATATTTAGAATACTTATGTAACTCCAAAAAATCTGCAAAATCAGGAAAACAGAGGCAATTTGTATATCAATCTTGTGTAAAAAATTCAGAATTTTTAATCTCTTCTGTGAATTTTCAAAATTGTTTTACTGGTCGCAAAATTTTCTGTTTTCCAATAAGATCAAATCAACTATCACCCAAATCAATCCTAAAGGCTTTACTTGGCACAAACACTAATTAAAACACAAAAAACTCAATAATAACAGTAGCATTATTATGCTAACACTCAAGAACAGAAATAAAAAGGCAAAAAATAAAATTTATTCATTGGGTTGCCCCCCAACAAGCGCTATCGTTTTACGCCCCTAGCTAGGCATAAAGCAAGGATCTAAGTATTGTCAACTTTGTTCTTGTTTTCCTTGGAGGTGTTTTTCTCAGGAGGCTTTGCAAAAACAACATAAAACACATTATCCATGGAAACTTTAGCACAATCAAGTTGCTTATCATCATATCCCTTTTGATTTCCGGCAGTGATCCAAGAATAATGTTGATTAACATCATTAAAAACTTGTTGGATAATATCTAAAATAGGGACTTGCTTTTTAAGATTCTCATCAAAGATTTGATTATCCCCAAGTAAATGTCTTAAAGCATAATCACTATTATAGAGAATTTCATCTATCACGGGTTTTTCACGATTCATACCATAAAAATCAAAGATTTCCCTAGCTTCCCGTATCATGTAGTCAAATTCATTCATAAGAACAAGAGTGGCCAACTTTTTAGCTTTAGGATTCTTTATAACGGGTAACTCATAAAACAATCTTTGCAAGGTAGGATGAGTACGGATAAATCTATTTTCAAGTTTCAGAACTAGCGCTGAAATAGGTTCCGCATAAGATTTAGTCCTTTTGAGTATAGGAGCATCATCAAGACTCAAATTTCCAACACAATTGAAAAATTCTTGGATATGTTCTTTTCCCATAACATTCCCCTGCCCCAAAACAAAAGTTTTGGCATCCATATTACCCGTACGCTCCATTTTAGGAGTTAGGCCATCATCTGTTTCTGCCATACCAAAATCACTCATGATTGCAAGCAAAAAGACAGATCTGACGAGAACATGGCGAACGAAAAAGAGGGCGAATAAAACGGCAAAATTTTGTGAAGTGGGGGAGAGGAAAACGAGAGGCAAATGACAAATAATGTAAATTGCGAGGAGATGAGATTTGTGATTAGGAACCTGGTAGATGTTGATGATGTCTCCCGGGCAACGGCGCCAGAAATTCCTTTTGATGTCTGCTAGAACTACGTCGGTATTTCCCCAAAGAGGAAGGGATGATGCAGCACAGCGGCGGTAGGTATTTCCCTTAGTGATGAGACCAAGGTTATCGAACCAGTAGGAGAACCACGCAATACTACGTGAACGGCACCTGCACACAAATAACAAATACTCGCAACCCCGCGTATTAAAGGGGTTGTCAATCCCTTTCGGGCAATGGCGCCAGAATTGTCTAGTGGACGGGAGAAAGTTGTAATGGATTGGATAAATAGATCTCGAATAAATGCAAAATAAAATAAAGTGCAGCAAGGTATTTTTGGGTTTTTGGAAATATAGATCTGAAAACAAAAGCAAATAAAAATAGATCGCAAAGGCAAATATATTAAAGAAGAGACCCGGGGGCCGTAGGTTTCACTAGTGGCTTCTCTCGAGAAAAATAACAAACGGTGGGAAAACAATTACTGTTGGGCAATTGATATAACTTCAAATACTGATGACGATATCCAGACAATGATCATTATATAGGCATCACGTCCAAGATTAGTAGACCGACTCCTGCCTACATCTACTACTATTACTCCACACATCAACCGCTATCCAGCATGCATCTAGTGTATTAAGTTCATGAAAAAATAGAGTAATGCAATAAGAACGATGACATGATGTAGACAAGATCTATTTATGTAGAAATAGACCCCATCTTGTTATCCTTAATAGCAACGATACATACGTGTCATTTCCCTTTCTGTCACTGGGATCAAGCAACGTAAGATCGAACCCATTACAAAGCACCTCTTCCCATTGCAAGATAAATAGATCAAGTTGGCCAAATAAAACCCAAATATCGGAGAAGAAATACGAGGCTATAAGCAATCATGCATATAAGAGATCAAGGAAGACTCAAATAACTTTCATGGAT
Source organism: Thinopyrum elongatum (assembly GCA_011799875.1). Taxonomy (NCBI): domain Eukaryota; kingdom Viridiplantae; phylum Streptophyta; class Magnoliopsida; order Poales; family Poaceae; genus Thinopyrum; species Thinopyrum elongatum. The sequence goes on from CM022298.1 coordinate 606,563,305, forward strand.
AAAAACTTAGATCTGATCATAAACTCAAAGTTCATCGGATCCCAACAAACACACCGCAAAAAGAGTTACATCATATGGATCTCCAAGAGACCATTGTATTGAGAATCAAACGAGAGAGAGAAAGCCATCTAGCTACTAACTACGAACCCGAAGGTCTACAAAGAACTACTCACGCATCATCGGAGAGGCACCAACAGACATGATGAACCCCTCCGAGATGGTGTCTAGATTGGATCTGGTGTTTCTGGAACTTGCGGTGGCTGGAATTGATTTTCGTCGACTCCCCTAGGGTTTCTGGAATATTGGGGTATTTATAGAGCAAAGAGGCGGTGCGGGAGGCCACCGAGGTGGGCACAACCCACTTGGGCACGCCTGGGCCTCCAGGCGCGCCCTGGTGGGTTGTGCTCCCCTTGGAGCACCCCCCCAGGTGCTTCTCCGGCCCACTGGATGTCTTCTGGTCCCAAAAAAAATCCACAAAAAGTTTCGCTGCGTTTGGACTCCGTTTGGTATTGATTTCCTGCGATGTAAAAAACATGCAGAAAACAGCAACTGGCACTGGGCACTATGTCAATAGGTTAGTACCAAAAAAGATATAAAATGACTATAAAATGATTGTAAAACATCCAAGAATGATAATATAACAGCATGGAACAATCAAAAATTATAGATACGTTGGAGACGTATCAAGGCGCCCCCCTAGGGTGCGGCCTGAGGGCTTGTGGGCCTCTCGGGACTCTTCTGGCCCCCTCTCCAAGCTTCGTGGATGTCTTCTGGTAAAAGAAAAATCATCTTAAAGTTTTATTCCGTTTGGACTCCGTTTGATATTCCTTTTCTGTAAAACTCAAAAATAAGGAAAAAACAGAAACTGGCACTAGGCTCTAGGTTAATAGGTTAGTCCCAAAAATAATATAAAATAGCATATTAATGCATATAAAACATCCAAAATAGATAATATAATAGCATGAAACAATAAAAAATTATAGATACGTTGGAGCGTATCATTATGGAATGGGAAGAAACCCAACTTGTCACATCTCAAGATTTGGGGATGCGAGACTTATGTAAAACGTTTATAACCAAATAAACTCGATCCCAAAGCAGACAAATGCTACTTTGTAGGTTATCCCAAAGAAACAATTGGGTATTCCTTCTACCAAAAGTCCGAAGACAAAGTGTTTGTTGCAAAGAATTGACACTTTCTTGAGGAGTTTCTCACTAAAGAAGTAAGTAGGAGGACAGTACAACTTAACAAGATTACTGAATCTCCGGAAGTTGAGAGGACCAACGAAATGGAAAATGTTCCAGAAGTTGTCCACACAACTAAACCAGAAGTTACTACACGAGTTGTAGAAACACCGGTTAAAATGTAACTGAACCGCGTAGGTTGCTACTTCTTGAGCTTGCGTTATTTTTTCCCTTGAAGAGGAAAGGGTGATGCAACAAAGTAGAGATAAGTATTTCCCTCAGTTAAGAACCAAGGTATCAATCCAGTAGGAGGCACAAGCAAGTCCCCAATAGATGCACCTGCACAAACTAACAAACACTTGCACACAATGCGAAAAAGGGGTTGTCAATCCCTTCACGGTCACTAGCAAGAGTAAGATCTAATAGAGATATATATAAAAGATAAATAAAAGGGAAAATAAAGTAAATATAAATAAATTGCAGCAAGATATTTTTGGGTTTTGGTTTTATAGATCTAAAAATATATGATGGAAAATAGACCCGGGGGCCATAGGTTTCACTAGAGGCTTCTCTCTTGAAGAAAGCATACGGTGGGTAAACAAATTACTGTTGAGCAATTGATAGAAAAGCGCAAAGTTATGACGATATCTAAGGCAATGATCATGAATATAGGCATCACGTCCATGACAAGTAGACCGACTCCTGCCTGCATCTACTACTATTACTCCACACATCGACCGCTATCCAGCATGCATCTAGTGAATTAGGTTAACAAGAACGAAGTAACGCCTTAAGCAAGATGACATGATGTAGAGGGATAGATCCAATCAATATGGTAAGAAACCCATATTTTTATCCTTAATGGCAACAATACAAATGCGTGCCTCGCAACCCCTTGATACATCTCCAACGTATCTATAATTTATGAAGTATTCATGCCATGTTTACAACAATTTTATATGGTTTTGGCATGATTTGATTAGAACTAACCCGGACTGACGTTGTTTTCAGCAGAATTACCGTGGTGTCATTTTTTGTGCAGAAGTAAAAGGTCTCGAAATGGGCTGAAAATTTACGGTGATTTTTTAACGGACCAAAAGAGACCCCCCCGAAGCACAGGAGATGGGCCAGGAAGTAGACGAGGTGGCCGCAAGCTGCCAGGGCGCGCCCTGGGGGGGGGAGGGGTAGGGCGCGCCACTACGGCTTGTGGGCCCCTCGGGCACCCCCTTGACGTGAGACCGACGCCAAAAATTCTTATAAATACCCAAACCTCCGAAAAGAACCCTAGATCGGAAGTTCCGCCACTGCAATCCTCTGTAGCCACAAAAAATCAATCTAGGCCCTCTCCCGCACCCTGCCAAAGGGGGCCATCATCACCGGAGGCCATGGAGGAGGAAGCCGGAAGGGGCCATCATCACCGTGGAGGCCAAGGACCAGAGGGAGAACCTCTCCCCATCTTGGGGGGAGGCCATGGGTGTTGGGGAACGTAGTAATTTCAAAAAATTTCCTACGCACACACAGGATCATGGTGATGCATAGCAACGAGAGGGGAGAGTGTGTCCACGTACCCTCGTAGACCGAAAGCGGAAGCGTTAGCACAACGCGGTTGACGTAGTCGTACATCTTCACGATCCGACCGATCCAAGTACCGAACGCACGGCACCTCCGAGTTCAGCACATGTTCAACTCGATGACGTCCCGCGAGCTCCGATCCAGCAAAGCTTCACAGGAGAGTTTCGTCAACACGACGGCGTGGTGACGGTGATGATGATGCTACCGACGCAGGGCTTCGCCTAAGCACCGCTACGATATAATCGAGGTGGATTATGGTGGAGGGGGGCACCGCACACGGCTAAGAGATCAATGATCAATTGTTGTGTCTATGGGGTGCCCCTTGGCCACGTATATAAAGGAGTGGAGGAGGGGGGAGGGCCGGCCTAGCTATGGCGCGCCCTGGAGGAGTCCTACTCCCACTGGGAGTAGGATTCCCCCCCTTCCAAGTAGTAGGAGTAGGAGAGAAGGAAGGGGAAGAGAGAAGAGAAGGAAGAAGGGGGCGCAGCCCCTCCCCCTAGTCCAATTCAGACTAGGCCTTGGGGGGGGGGGGGGGGGGGGCGGCCTGCCTCTCTCTCTCTCCCCTAAAGCCCATATACTTCTTCCCCGTATTCCCGTAACTCCCCGGTACTCCGAAAAATACCCGAACCACTCGGAACCTTTCCGATGTCCGAATATAGTCGTCCAATATATCGATCTTTAAGTCTCGACCATTTTGAGACTCCTCGTCATGTCCCCGATCTCATCCGGGACTCCGAACTACCTTCGGTACATAAAAACACATAAACTCATAATACAAATCGTCACAGAACTTTAAGCGTGCGGACCCTATGGGTTCGAGAACTATGTAGACATGACCGAGACACGTCTCTGGTCAATAACCAATAGAGGAACCTGGATGCTCATATTGGTTCCTACATATTCTACGAAGATCTTTATCGGTCAAACCGCATAACAACATACGTTGTTCCCTTTGTCATCGGTATGTTACTTGCCCGAGATTCGATCATCGGTATCTCAATACCTAGCTCAATCTCGTTACCGGCAAGTCTCTTTAGTCGTTCCGTAATACATCATCCCGCAACTAACTCATTAGTTACAATGCTTGCAAGGCTTATAGTGATGTGCATTACCGAGTGGGCCTAGCTAGTCATACCTCTCCGACAATCGGAGTGACAAATCCTAATCTCGAAATACGCCAACTCAACAAGTACCTTCGGAGACACCTGTAGAGCACCTTTATAATCACCCAGTTATGTTGTGACGTTTGGTAGCACACAAAGTGTTCCTCCGGTAAACGGGAGTTGCATAATCTCATAGTCATAGGAACATGTATAAGTCATGAAGAAAGCAATAGCAACGTACTAAACGATCAAGTGCTAAGCTAATGGAATGGGTCAAGTCAATCACATCATTCTCCTAATGATGTGATCCCGTTTATCAAATGACAACTCATGTCTATGGTTAGGAAACATAACCATCTTTGATCAACGAGCTAGTCAAGTTGAGGCATACTAGTGACACTCTGTTTGTCTATGTATTCACACATGTATTATGTTTCCGGTTAATACAATTCTAGCATGAATAATAAACATTTATCATGAAATAAGGAAATAAATAATAACTTTATTATTGCCTCAAGGGCGTATTTCCTTCAATGGGGGAGGAAGCACAAGGGGGAGACCTTCTCCCCCTCTCTCTCGGTGGTGCCGGAGTGCCACCGGGGGAACCATCGCTGTGGTGATCGTCTTCATCAACATCACCATCTTCATCACCTTCCTCATATCTTTTAAGCGGTCCACTCTCCCGCACCCCGCTGTAATCCCTTACTTGAACATGGTGCTTTATGCCACATATTATGATCCAATGATGTGTTGCCATCCTATGATGTTTTAAGTAGATTTCTTTTGTCTTTTGGGTTGATTGATGATCTAGATTGGTTTGAGTTGTATGTCTTATTTTGGTGCTATCCTATGGTGCCTTCCGTGCCGCGCACACGTGAAGGATTCCTGCTATAGGGTGTTGCAATATGTTCATGATTCGCTTATAGTGGGTTGCTAGAGTGACAGAAGCTTAAACCCGAGTAAGGGGGTTGTTGCGTAAGGGATAAATGGGACTTGATACTTTAATGCTATGGTTGGGTTTTACCTTAATGATATTTAGTAGTTGTGGATGCTTGCTAGAATTCCAATCATAAGTGCATATGATCCAAGTAGAGAAAGTATCTTAGCTTATGCCTCTCCCTCATATAAAATTGCAATAATGACTACCGATTTTGTTAACGATTGCCTAGGACAATTCCGCACACCGTTCCTTCATTATTCCACACTCGCTATTTGTAATATATTATAATATATTCTAACTTTATGATAAAAGCACCTATTTTTATATTTTAGCTCTCTGATATCATGCAAAGCTATACTCTTTATACCCACAACGTAGTTTTATTTCTCGTTTCTAGATGAAAGCAAACGCTCGGTGTACGTAGAGTTGTATCGGTGGCAGATAGGACTTGAGAGAATATTGACCTTACCTTTAGGTCCTTGTGGGTTCGACACTCCATATTTATCACTTCCATCTTTGGAAATTGCTACGATGATTCCTTGCACTTGGGGATAATCAAGCTCTTTTCTGGCGCCGTTGCCGGGGAGCAATAGCGTGGGGTTGATATTCTCGTGTGTGCTTGTTTGCTTTCTTCACTAAGTAGATTTTGTTTTCCCTTTTGTTTTTGTTTTCTTTAGTTGTGGGTGAAACAATTTTTTTAAATATTGCAAAATACAAAAAAAATTACTTGCCTCTTATGCCTAAAAACTTTTTCAAAAAGAGAAGTGATTGGAAGGTTATGAATTGGAGAAGTGAGGGTCGACCTTGAACACTTGTGTTCATGCTCATGGAAACAATGTAGAATTTTTCATGGAAGTTTCTCAAAAATAATTATCCCCCTTTACATATCCATTGTATTATAAAAATAATGTGCCTAGATTTGCCTTTAGGATGATTAGATTGCTTGTTTGGTATGTGCGGTGCAAAAATAAAAACTTTTTGTGTAGTGTGTGAATTTACGTTTTTTACTGGAACGTGAAAAAATCCTGAAATTTTTACAAAGTACTTATATGCAATTTTTTTATTTTTTCCTATTTTTTTTGAATTTTTGGAAGTACGTAAGTATACGAAATTTCCAGATTGCTACAGACTGTCCTGTTTTTGACAGATTCTGTTTTCTATGTGTTGTTCACTTATTTTGATGAATCTATGGGTTGTATCGATGGGTACAAACCATGGTAAAGTTTAAATACAGTAGATATAATGCTAATATGAAAATTGAATGAGTTTACAACAGTACCTAAAGGTAGTGATTTGCTTTATTATACTAACGGATCTCACGAGGGTTTTGTTAAGCTTTGTGTGGATGAAGTGTTCGAAGATCGAGGAGGTAGCGATATAAGAAGAATATGGAGAGACAAGAGTTCAAGCTTGGGGATGCCCAAGGCACCCCAAGTAAATATTTCAAGGAGACTCAAGCATCTAAGCTTGGGGATGCCCCGGAAGGCATCCCATCTTTATTCTTCAACAATTATCGGTATACCTCGGTTTTTTGTTTTGTTCACATGATATGCGTCTTTTGTGTTTTTATTTTCCTTTATTCACCATGCTAGTATGAGATAGACCTTCATTGATTTATATAATGCTCTTTGTGCTTCACTTAAATCTTTTGAGTATGGCTTTATAGAATGCTCTTTGTGCTTCACTTAAATCTTTTTGAGTATGACTCTATAGAATGCTTCGTGTGCTTCACTTATATATTTTGAGCTTGGATTTTGGTCAATCTATATTAGTTGTAGAATTCTCTAGGAACTTCACTTATATCTTTTCGAGTATGAATAAAATTGTCATCGAAATTGGGCTTGGAAGAGTATCATTAAAATATCACTGCTTAGCTAAAAGCTTTAAAGAAAAGTGCTTGTTGGGAGACAACCCAATATTTATCCTTGCTGTTTTTGTGTGTTCACATGATTAAGATACTGTAGTAATCATGTTTTATAGTTTTTGTTTCAATAAAGTGCCAAGTAAAGCCTTTGGGATAGTGTGGTTGATAGTTGATTGATTCTGTGCAAAAACAGAAACTTTTGCGTCCAGTAGCAGAATTTTACAAATTCACTGGAACGTGGAAAAACTCTGAATGTTTTACATATAATTTATATACAAATTGTATATTTTTTCCTAATTTTTAAGAATTTTGAGAATTACAGAAGTATGAGAACAATTCAGATCTTTGCAGACTGTTCTGTTTTTGACAGATTCTGTTTTCAATGCATAGTTTGCTTGTTTTAGTGTTTCCATAGCTTATATTAAGTGATATAAATTGTGGAAATGATAGAGTACAGTAGGAATTATGTGGAAACAATTATGAATCTTGTCTTGACAGTACCCAAGTGAATGATTTGTTTTATTGTACTAACGGAGCTCGTGAGTTTTCTGTTGAGTTTTGTGTGATTGAAGTTTTCAAGTTTTGGGTGAGGTGTCGATATGATGAGAATAAGGAGTGGGAAGACCGTAAGATTGGGGATGCCCAAGGCACCCCAATGTAATATTGAAGGAAGACTCAAGTGCCTAAGCTTGGGGATGCCCCGGAAGGCATCCCCTCTTTCGTCTTCAAAACTATCGGTATACCTTACTTGGAGCTATGTTTTTATTCGTCACATGATATGTGTTTTTCTTGGAGCGTATTTTCATTTTGCTAGATGTTTAAATAAAATCATTGGATCTGAAATCTTGAACGAGAGAGAGTCATCACATGGTCATTTAACTATTTGACTACTCATTGACCTTCACTTATATCTTTTGGAGTAGTTTTGTCATTTACTCTCGTGCTTCACTTATATCCTATGAGTAAATGGTTGAATGAATTGAATATCATAAATCTGAAATTATATATGTTTCATATGCTTATCCCATGGGGAGTAATGAATTCACATATAAGAAGTATAGGTGGTAAAATTTATTGAAAGTTAGCAAACACCACATTGGTCACTTGAACAATTCATGAAAGAATATTGAAGGAAGAGAGATTTCACATATAAATATACTATCTTGGACATCTTCTATGATTGTGAGCCCCATTAATTATTTTCAAACTTGAGAAAATTAGTTGAAGTTGGACAAGGAAGACAACATAATGAGTTATGTTTGGGTATATTTGTATAGAAGTTATATTGTTATGGATCCTCCAACATGTGGTGCTTGCTTAGGATCTTTTGCTAGCCAAAAATTTGTACTAAGTAGAGATACTACTTGTGCATCCAAAAACCCTTAAACCCCGTTTCTTGCCATGAGTGTCCACCATATCTACCTATGGATTGAATAAGATCCTTCAAGTAAGTTGTCATCGGTGCATAAAGCAATAAAAATTGCTCCTAAATATGTTTGATCCTTTAATGTAAAGGAAAATAAGCATTGTACGAACTTGTGATGGTAAAGAAATAAAAGCAATGGACTGCATAATAAAGGTTGCTATCAAAAAGGGCAATACAACGTGACGTTCCTTTGCATTAAGGGTTTGCACATCCAAAATTAAAAAGCGCATGACAACCTCTGCTTCCCTCTGCGAAGGGCCTATCTTTTACTTTCATGTATTTACTTTTACGCAAGAGTCAATAGTATTCCTTCTTATTTCATCCTCAACTATTCTTTAGTTGGCAAGCATCATATGGTGGGGAAAGATCCAAGCATATATGGCCATTCAAATATATTTGATCATGAGTTATTATTGTTGACAATTATCTATATGGTAAATAAGTTGGGAGGCAAAATATTAAGCCCCTATCTTTCTCTATGTTCGATGGATGCTATTTGTTCTAAAAATATGCTTTGAGTGTTAGCAATCATGGAAGACTATATGATAGTTGAGTATGTGGAATTTGCTAAATCAAAGCTCTTACATAGACCCTTACTGAAAATAAGATGAATTGCAATTGTTTGATAACTAAGAACATGGTTTGTTAGTTTTCAAGAAACTTTATGGTCTATACTTTAACATGTGAATAGCTTGTTACTTGATTGTGAGAAGTTTTATGAGATGAGCTACTGTTTATGACATATAATAATGCTAGAAAAAGGGATTGGAATTATCATTGATCAAACTTGTGCACTTGCTAGCATTCACACTTCATAAATTATTTCTTTTATCATTTACCTACTCGAGGACGAGCAGGAATTAAGCTTGGGGATGCTGATATGTCTCCAATGTATCTATAATTTATGAAGTCTTCATGCCATGTTTACAAAAAAATTATATGGTTTTGGTATGATTTGATTGGAACTAACCCGGAGTGACGCTGTTTTCAGCAGAACTACCATGGTGTCGTTTTTTGTGCAGAAATAAAAGTTCTCGGAATGGGCTGAAAATTTACGATGATTTTTTTATGGACCAAAAGAGACCCCCGAAGCACTGGAGATGGGCCAGGAAGTGGACGAGGTGGCCACAAGCTGCCAGGGCGCTCCCTGGGGGGGTAGGGTGCCCCTACGGCTTGTGGGCCCCTCGGGCACCCCCTTGACGTGAGACTGATGCCAAAAATTCTTATAAATACCCAAACCTTCGAAAAGAACCCTAGATTGGAAGTTCTGCCACCGCAAGCATCTATAGCCACGAAAAATCAATCTAGGCCCTCTCTAGCACCCTATCGGAGGGGGCCATCATCACCGGAGGCCATGGAGGAGGAAGCCGAAAGGGGCCATCATCACCGTGAAGGCCAAGGACTAGAGGGAGAACCTCTCCCCATCTAGGGGGGAGGCCATGGAGGAGGAAGCACAAGGGGGAGACTCTCTCCCCTTCTCTCTCGGTGGCGCCGGAGTGCCACCGGGGGAACCATCGCCGCTGTGATTGTCTTCATCAACATCACCATCTTCATCACCTTCCTCATCTCTTTTAAGCGGTCCACTCTCCTGCACCCCGCTGTAATCCCCTACTTGAACATGGTGCTTTATGCCACATATTATGATCCAATGACGTGTTGCCATCCTATGATGTTTTAAGTAGATTTCTTTTGTCTTTTGGATTGATTGATGATCTAGATTGGTTTGAGTTGTATGTCTTATTTTGGTGCTATCCTATGGTGCCTTCCGTGCCACACACACGTGAAGGATTCCCGCTGTAGGGTGTTGCAATACGTTCATGATTTGCTTATAGTGGGTTGCTAGAGTGACAGAAGCTTAAATCCGAGTAAGGGGGTTGTTGCGTATGGGATAAAGGGGACTTGATACTTTAATGCTATGGTTGGGTTTTACCTTAATGATCTTTAGTAGTTGCGAATGCTTGCTAGAGTTCCAATCATAAGTGCATGTGATCCAAGTAGAGAAAGTATGTTAGCTTATGCCTCTCCCTCATATAAATTTGCAATAATGACTACGATCTTGTTAACGATTGCCTAGGATAATTCCGCACACCGTTCCATCATTATTCCACACTCGCTATTTGTAATATATTATAATATATTCTAACTTTATGATAACAGCACCTATTTTTATATTTTAGCTCTCCAATATCATGCAAAGCTATCCTCTTTATACCCACAACGTAATTTTATTTCTCATTTCTAGATGAAAGCAAATGCTCGGTGTACGTAGAGTTGTATCGGTGGCAGATAGGATTTGAGAAAATATTGATCTCACCTTCAGCTCCTTGTGGGTTCGACACTCCATATTTATCACTTCCATCTTTGGAAATTGCTACGATGATTCCTTGCACTTGGGGATAATCACCCCTACTGTCATTGGGTGAGGACACCGCAAGATTGAACCCATCACAAAGCACCTCTCCCATTGCAAGAAAAACAAATCTTGTTGGCCAAACCAGATCGATAGATCGGAGAGAAATACAAAGCTATCTTAATCATGCATAAAAGAGTTCAGAGAAGACTCAAATAATATTCATAGATAATCTGATCATAAATTCACAATTCATCGGATCTCAACAAACACACCACAAAAGAAGATTACATCGAATAGATCTCCAAGAACATTGTATTGAAGATTAAAGAGAGAGAAGAAGCCATCTAGCTACTAGCTATGGACCCGTAGGTCTGTGGTAAACTACTCAGACATCATCGGAAGGGCAGTAAGGTTGATGTAGAGGCCCTCCGTGATCGAATACCCCTTCGGCAAAGTACCGGAAAAGGCCCCAAGATGGGATCTCACGAGAACAAAAACTTACGGCGGTGGAAAAGTATTTTTGGTGTGCCCTCTGATGTAAGGGGAATATTTGGGTATTTATGGAGCTGGAATTAGGGTTAGAAGGTCTGCGAGGGTCCCACAAGCCTAGGGGCGCCCCCCCTGGGGCGCGCCCCTAAGGCTTGTGGCCTCCTCGTGGGTCTTCTGGCCTCCTCCCGAATCTTCGTGGTTGTCTTTTGGTCCAAGAAAAATCATCGTAAAGTTTTATTCCGTTTGGACTCCGTTTGGTATTGATTTTCTGTAAAAGACAAAAACAGGAAAAAACAGCAACTGGCACTGGGCACTAGGTTAATAGGTTAGTCCCAAAAAATGATATAAAATAGCACATAATGCATATAAGACATTCAAGATGGATAATATAATAGCCTGGAACAATCAAAAACTATAGATACGTTGGAGACATATCATAGGTCAGGAAGAGTTGTTGAACCTCCCGAATGGTTTCACAATGAAATATTCGTCTTGGAAGAAGATGAACCTGCGCACTACAAGGAAGCAATGGCGGCTCCCAGCTCAAAAGAATGGCATAAAGCCATGCAATCTAAAATGGAGTTCATGTATGAAAATCAAGTTTGGAACTTGGTTGATCCTCCAGTGGGTGTAAAACCCATACAGTGCAAAAGGATCTTCAAAAGAAAAACAGATGCAGATGGTAATCCTACCATCTATAAAGCGAGGCTAGTAGCAATAGGGTTTTTGCAAATTGAGGGAGTTGATTATGATGAAACTTTCTCACCAGTAGCAATGCTAAAGTCTGTACGGATTATGATGACAATTGCTGCATATTTCAATTATGAGATATGGCAGCTGGATGTCAAAACTGCTTTCCTAAATGGGTTTTTGAAAGAGGATGTATACATGATACAACCAGAAGGTTTTATCGATCCAAAGGATGCCGGAAAGGTGTGTAAGCTTCAAAAAAATCTATCTATGGTTTGAAGCAAGCTTCAAGGAGCTGGAATCAACGTTTTGATGAAGTGGTAAAAGAGGTTGGCTTCATAAAAAATGATGAAGAAGCTTGTGTATACAAGAAGTTTAGTGGGAGCTCTATAGCATTTTTAATCTTATATGTAGATGACATATTATTGATTGGAAATGATACTGAGTTTCTTAGCACAACAAAAGACTATTTAAAGAGTGTTTTCAATGAAAGATTTAGGCGAAGCTACATATATACTAGGCATAAAGATCTATAGAGATAGATCAAGACGTCTAATTGCACTAAGCCAAAGCACGTACATTGACAAGGTTTTAAAAAGATTTAAAATGGAGAATGCAAAGAAAGGTTTTCTCCCAGTGTCACATGGCACACCACTCAGCAAGAATCAATGTTCGAAGACAGTTAATGAGCAAGTGCAGAGGAGTGGAGTCCCATATGCCTTGGCAATTGGATCCATCATGTATGCTATGATATGTTTTAGACCAGATGTTTCTTATGCACTAAGTGTTAGTAGCAGGTACCAAAGTGATCCTGGATTGGCTCACTGGGCAGGTGTTAAAAATATTCTTAAGTACCTCAGAAGGACAAAGGACATGCTCCTAGTCTATGGAGGAGATGAAGAACTCATTGTAAATGGTTACACCGATGCAAGCTTCATGACTGATATAGATGATTATAAATCTCAATCAGGTAATGTTTTCACTCTTAATGGTGGTGCAGTTGTTTGGAAAAGTTTCAAACAAAACACTATTGCAGATTCTACAACAGAAGCAGAATACATTGCGGCTTCAGAAGCTTAAAGGAGGCAGTTTGGATAAAGAAGTTTCTTGAAGAAGTTGGTGTGGTCCCCAGTGCAATAATATTGTATTATTACATTTCCGTTATTCATAATAAAGAGTTTATATTTCATGCTATAACTAGTATGATCCTGTAATATGTGATTAAGTGGAAAACTCATATGCATGTGTGAAATGATAAAGGGTAAACAATAGGTTCCCGGTCTCACCTCTAAGACCGGCTCAAGTGTTGTGGGTGATCACGTTTTCCGGATCTTAGGATATCGTTAAGTGTAACGATAGTCCTGAAACAACATTGAGGGTACGATGTTAGAAGAATGATCATATTCAATCGACCCAATACTTGTCTATTATTCTATGTGATCATATCGTCTAAAATCATTTGTTATAACATGGAGTGTTAGCATGTGTTTTAGTTCCTCAGACCATGGGAGTGTCTCGGTCACTTCCTAATGGACTGTGGGCTTTGGGGTTGCTCAACGTCATCTATAACAAGGTGATCATAACGACAACTGTCAGGCTCGCCGGAAAGTTTGACAAGTGACCAGACAGCTCGAGAGTGGGATTTGCTCCTTCGACGATGGAGATATATTCTTAGGGCCCTCTTGGTGTGAAGGCATCCATCATCATCTGGCAAGACACAGGTGACTATGTCACGGGGATGCCGCAACACGTCAACAAGAAAGAAGAACAAAACCGGTAACGGGAGCAATGGTATAGTGAGCATGTTGATGACTCAAGAGGATATCGATGCACATTGGGTTTTGTAAAGTATCACGAAGCAAAGGGAACATCACATGATAACCAAAGGTTCACTCGAATATCATTCATGTAATCATAGGGACCGATATGGATGTCCACGGTTCCTCTATCGACCATTGAACGAAGGGGTTTCGTTCATGTCTATGGTTACCAAACCTACGGGGTCACAAGCTTAAGGTAATCACGGTCTGCTGAGTGTTAGTAGGATGGGAGTGATGAGGATATATTTGTGGAATTGTTTCATTAATATCGGGAATAGTTCCGAGAGGTTCCGGAAGTGTTTCGGGGTCATCGAAAGGGTTTCGGTGAATATTGAGTAATACCAGGTATTACTGATTAATTATATATAGGTGGAAAATGTTTCCGGGGATGTTCAATTATATATATAATGCTCTACAGAGAGAAGGCCAAGAGGTGGAAGGCCAGATGATGATGGATGTTTAGAACATTTTATATTTAATTTAAATGTCAATGGGCCTTAGAAGGCCAAGAGGTGGAAGGCAACTTGGGCCACAAGGGCCCAAGTAGGAAGGCGCCCCCCTTTCCTTATGGTTGGGGGGCGAATTGGACTTGGGGAGGAGTCCTACTCCTCCCCTTATGGCCGGCACCCCAAGGGGGACTTTCCCCCCCTTGGTGGCTGGCCTCTCCCTCCCCTCTAACCTATATATACTAGAGGTTTTCCACCCTTTGTATAGATAAGTTTTGGAGCCTCCTCTAGTTGATCTAGTTCTAGTTCTAGTTGGTCCTAGTTGACTAATTAGAGCTAGCCCTAGCCACCTCTAATCCTCATAATTAGAAGCCCAGTGTGGTTCTAATCGCCTCCCTCTAATTCTCCGATGACGATTAGCTCTGGACGGTGAAGCGCTGCCTGATCATGAAGACCGTTCGCTTGCAACCAAGTAGAGATGCCGTGCTTTCAGTCTTCCGTTCGACGGATCTTTCGAGGATGGTTCATAGATTTGTCATCAACATTCAAGGGACTTTAAGTATGATCTACACCGACTCGTCTACTTCCGCTGCACTCCAGAGTCGGTAACGATCATTGATCATAACCCGATATGCATCTTCATATTATTCTTGGGTGTTCATAGGGCGAAATGCTTTTTGTTTTCTAATATGTTTCCCAACACGATCCACCTTGCCAACCTCAACCTTGCTGCATGAATTCTCTCGCACATGCTTGGAGTAAGCATCTTTTGCCGCCTGCCTAGTCTTAAACCCTCCTCTGTGGTTGCTGTCGCTGTACCCTGAAACTTGTTTGTTGCAAGCTTCCCATGAACTGTAAACCCCTGGAACCCTACCTTCGAAGACCACATACCACTTGCCCTGGCAGTGCAAATGAGCAATAACTTCAAGCAACAAGCATTGGAACACACAAACAACAAGCAATGAAGAACACTAGGAGCAAGCAATGGAGCAGAAGAGCATTAGTTAGCATGCATGATCATAGCAAGTTCAACCTACCACTACTTTGGTGTCATCCTACCACCACATCCAAAAGAGGGTGTAATCCTACCACCGCAAGTTTGTGATCACCGCCAGGATCACCGTGAGGGGTTAGTATATACCATCTCACCAAAATATACAGACCATAAGATTGTTTTCAAGCCCTAACAACACAAAATATACGTCGTCATCGTCATCGTCGTCCTTGTTGCCATCGCCGTCGAGGATCATGCATGCCGTCGCTACCAGCAGAAGCAGTACTAGTAGTAGTGCTTGCCCAATCAGGTCCCCAGCCAGAGCACCCTGTGGGCTGCTCCCATGGCAACAAACCTAACATCCTATGCTTTGTTGTCGAGCAGGTGGCTGAGAGCCACCATGAGAGCCTCTGGGCTGAAGCCAATCTGCTCTGTGACGGCGTTGTAGAGCTGAGGGTGGATGTCCACACTCTTGCTCTCCCTGATGGCAGTGGCCACCTCCTTCACTACCTCAGTCATGCTGCTGAGGACGCTCAGCTCCTCCTCCATGAAGCCTGCCCGCTTCCTCTTCCTATCAAGCATAGGAACGTACTCACCATCCTTCTCAGGAGCATCAACATTGATGGTGTCTGACTCCTGAGTGTCAGGATACTCCGGCATCGGTGAGCCCATCGGCTGACTAGAGCCCATGGCATGCTTGCCTGTTGCCAGCCCGAAGGAGAAGATCTGCTGCATCTAGTGGTAGTTCTAGATAGGGGTGTTGAGGAACTCTGCGTCCTTGGGGTGAGCCTAAGAAGAAACAGGGCAGAGAGGTTAGTTAGTATGGCAATGGTTCATAGGCTTAAACTGCTGGTTTGTTAGAATAGCATGGCTTGTAAGCTAACCGCGATGTCGCCTTGGTCGTGCTCTGCCTCCAGAAGGATCGAGCAGGCGTCATCATCCCATGAAGCACCGTTGAGGTCTCTGAGCTTGGACGTGGTGATCCACCTTGCTCTCCACTTCCTCAGGTGGTTGTACACCTGGGTCGAGGTGACCTCCTGTCCACAGAAATCGAACACCTGCTTTGCAACAAGGTTCAAGTGCACCTCCTTGAACCCCTTGTCAGTCCTCACCCCACTAGCTATGATCTCACACACCTTGTTAAGCACAAAAGTGGAGAGGAATGGCTGCCATTTCATGCTGTTCCCCCTACCATCCTTCTTCTCCTTTGCTGCTGCCTTTTGAGTAGCAGCATGAGCAACAACATTGGGCTAAGCCAGCACAAATGGAGGAAACCATAGGCGGCACCTCGAAAACCTCTGAATCAGGAGGTGTAACACCCCAAAAATTTAATCATGTTTTTACTAAATAAAAATTTGGCCAGAAATAAAATTTTGAATTATATTAAGTCTTTTGTTATTTTCAGGGTATTTTTCTGTTTCTGTTTTCCAAAAATTCTTCCCTCCATATAGAATTTTTTTTAAATGATATTGTGGCTTTGGGAGTTTTCTTAAACCATTTCATTACTACTTTAATAACAATAGGAATTATTTTCATAATAAAAATTGCCCCAAAACAATTCTTTTAATAGCTATTTCTATATTTTAAATGCCTCTGTTACACTACAACTATTTTAAATAATTGTTTTAAAATATCACAAAAATTATGAGGGGTCATGTGATGCCTACAAATCACTTTTATACAAAAACCCAACCTGGTGTTTTGAAAATTTTGGGTGAAACAATCCCTTTTCATTTCTGTCCCATTTTTGAGTTTCAACTACAACACCAATTTTCCTTGCTCCAAAATCCTGAAATTTTTCCCACTTCTAGTACTTCCAAACAAACTCTTAAGTCCAAAATTTTAGCTCCATTGGAATCTTTTTAGTTCACCAAAAATTCCTTTGTAGTTTCTGTCCGGAAACTAAATTCTTCAAAATTTGCACTAACAAGTATCTCTTTTTGCCAAACCAACTCCATCATAATCTCTATCATCCAGTGAGACACCATACTGTCAATTTTCATAGTCATCAGATGCACCTAGATCACCTTAGCATTCTGTCAAACAGATTGTGTGCATGCCAGGAATTTTGCATCAATCTAACTTGCTTTGCACACTTGCTCTTTTGGCCAAACTAACATGTCCACCAACTCTAGCTTGTCCAAGAGCATCACACTGTTAAGTTTCAGTGGCAATAGATCCTTCTAGGGTGTCCTGGCATTTCGCCGAACACCCTGGGCGCGTGCACTGCGCGTGGCCAGAGCGCCGGGACTGCAGGCTCTAGCATTGACCTGCTGCTGCCCTCTGCTGCTACCCATGTTCGCCCTAGCCTTCCCATGGATTAGCTGATCCACCTTGAGCCACGACGACACCCTCCCCGTCCTCTAGCACCGCCCTTCGCCGGCCAGCACCGGCCACAGCCGCCGCACGTCGCTGTCACCACCACCCGTGATGCGTGGCTCACCTCCAAGCCGTCCAGCTCCTCCCAGGCGTAACTGCAGCCACCACCGCCCTTTCCTACCTTCACCGGCCACGCGCAGACCCTGCTAACCTCGCCACCACCTCATCTATTATCAATGGCCGCCGCCGCAGTCAGCTCGGGCACGGCACCGCCCGAGCCACTCGACCTCACTAGCATGCTCTCCCCTCCTTAATGGCTAACCACCGCCCTCACCTAACTCCGCCGACCACCTCACCGACCCAACGGCCTCGCCACCGTCCGCGTTGCGCCATTAATGGCCTCCGCCACCGTTGCCGGTCTACGGAAGCTACGGGCCGGCGTCCCTCCCCTATATAAAGGCCACCCCCGAGCTCCTTCCCCACACAGCACCATACCCCTCTCTCCAGTAGCACCCCGAGCCAACCGCTGAGCTCGGAGACGACCTCTTCCCCGTATCCGGCCGAAACCACCGCCGCCACCACTCGGTTGATTCCGACGCGAACGACGCCTCCCCCTTGCATTTTTTTCCACCATACACCTCCTGGAACACCCGCAAGACCATCCCATCCATCAATTTCACCAAACGGAGCTCGTGGATGGAATTCCTCTTCCGTTCGACGCCGTCGTTCGTCGGGAAGCACCGCGCAGTGGATCACGAGATGCTTGAGTTGCAAGATGACTTATCTTATAAGGAGCATCCGATCCGCATCCTTGATGAAGCTGAACATCGAACTCGTCAGAAGACGACCAAGTTCCTGAAAGTGCAGTGGTCGAATCATACTGAAGATGAAGCCACTTGGGAACGCGAGGGTCATCTTCGGGAAGAATATCCCGACCTCTTTCCTTCTACCTCCTAAATTCTCGGGACGAGAATTTCTTTTAGAGGAGGAGAACTTGTAACACCCCTGTGTATTAGTCACTATGATCAACTGCTAATAATGCCAAGTCATATCATTCGCAGTGCTTAAACATCGTGGTTAACCAAAGCAATTCAAACTCCATTCTGAAAATCAACTCAAATTCAAAAGTGCATAATAAATTTGCTCAAACACTGTTGCAAAAATGTTCACTAAATAGCAAATATTCCAGAAGCAATCATAAAAAATATAAACAATGGAATTGGAACTAATTAAATGACTCCAACAATATGAAACAGCACTAAAACAGAATTATTTAATCCAATTAAATCCATTTCCAATTCAAATATAATCCAAATTTGCCCAAACCAGTTTTTGGTGAAGGTTAACATTGCACTGAAATATTGGGGCCAAGTTTCACATTTTACAAAAGTGCAAAAGTGGCCTAACTATTTCAAAACAGTAAATAAATAAAAGAAAAACACAAAATAGAAACAGAAAAATAAGACGAGGCACTGTGCACCGGGCCTTAGTGCACACTGCTCCGACCACGGCCCACCTGGCCCATTACCTTCTCTCCCTCCTGCGTGTCGCCACGCCCCTGGCTGAGCGCCCGCGCGCCAGCGAGGCGTCGACACGCCGCCGCCCCACCGACGCTACAGGGCAGCGGAGGGGATAAGCCCGAGCTAATCCACTCCCCCTGGCCTTTCCCCTCATTCTCCCCCTCTCTCCCTCGCTTGTGCCGTCCCCCTTCCCCTTTAGATCCCCCCCAACCGAACGCCGCCATCGCCGTCGCTCGCCATTGCCGCGGCCACGCCCATCAAGTCACCCCATCGACATGTCCGCTGTCTCCGTCTTCGTCTTCCTCATCATCTGGTGGAAGCAGCTGGATGCCGAAGCCACCACAGCGTTGGAATCGACTCGTCTTCTTCCTCGGGGCTCCGGCGATCTCCTTCAACTCCGGCGTCGCGCGCTGCTACTACTAACCAGTCACGGGTCTTTCTTGACCGCACGGTGAGCCACAGCGCCTCCCTACTCCTTTTCCTCGCTCCGGCTAGTCCGTAGTAGCCTCTCCGCCTTCGCCCAAGCGCACCGATGCCGACGAGCTCGTGTCCGTGGCCATGGTTCTTGCCATGCTCGCCTGCGGCCACCGCTAAGCTCCTGGTGCTTCCAGGAACTCGACGCACGCGCGCGCTCTCTCCCCCGTGCTCTCTAGCCACATCCACTATGGGTGCCCGAGCGCGTCTCCGCCCCAACCTCTGAAGCTCTGGTGACCAAAGGGTCATGCGCAGCTACTCATCGTGCTCGCCCGTGCACGTACGTGCTGCCTGGCCTAGCCGTTTAGTTCCAACGCGCTCGCCTTACCGTTTTCCACTGCAACCGATTCCGGCCGTGCGCCGATGTGCTCGCCGCCGTCGTTACACACCGTTCCCGGCCTCGCCACCACCACCAATGGACGCGGTGCGCTGCGGCCGTTCCAACGCGCCATACCACGCGTTAAATGGTGGCCGGAGGACGAATTCCGACCACCTTCCGAGCCACGCCGACGCGAAACGCGCTCGCCGGTGCGTTTCCGACGAGTCGTCGGGCACCATCTGACGTGGACCGCCACGTGGGGTCCTCCGAGACGCTGATGGGTGGGCCCAGTTGACTGGGTTGACCCAGTCAATTGCTGACTGGGCAGCCCAGTGTCGCTGACACGCGGGCCCCACCGCTCTGTTAATTAACTAAAATGTTTAAATAAATAAAAATAATTAGTTTAGACTAATGTCTCACTCACAGTTGGGGCCCACCCCCTAATTAATCCTGTTAGCTGAGTTAACTCACTGTTAACCTTAACAGAGGCTGGCATGTGGGTCCCACTGGACCCACATGTCAGTTTTGACCCTGGTCAGCCGCTGTTGACTGCTGACGTCATAGTGACGTCATGCTGACATCATATATCATTTTATGTTAATTAAAAATAATTCTAGAAAATCATTTAAACTTCGAAAATTAATAACTTTTAAACCGTAGCTTAGATCGAAAAACTTAAAACATGAAAGTTGCTCAGAATGATGAGACGAATCTGATCGTATCATCTGTTCCATTGTCGGAACCTCCTACGTAGGAGAACCTGTAACTTTTCGTCCGTATCCGGTAGATGAATAGTGCATAACCACCGGATAATAAATCCAACATTAATCCAAAAATAACCAAAATGACTTAGACACATCTTTAGGCAACCCTGCGCTGCATTGTAGCATAGCATGCCCCGTGTTGCATTTGATTGCATTATATTTACATGTTTCCTCCCCCTCTTCTCTCTTGATTAGACCCTGACGTTGACGTAGCTCCTGAGGCAGACGCCACTCCAGAGAATGACTACGTCCCCGACGACCAGCCACTTCCCCAGAGCTTACAGGCAAGCACCCCCATTTTGAGCATTCCGATATCGCCCACTCTCTTCCCTCTTATGCTTGCATTAGAAGATACTGCTACTACTGTTATCCTATTTCTGTTGCATAGCCTGTTTATTGTAGCCTACTATTGATACCTGCCTGCTATCCTAAACTGTTTAGAATAGGTTGGTTAGAGCCCTATTAGAGACCCACTTGTCCCGACTGCCCCGCTGGACTCTCAGAAGACCCGAGCAACGGGATCGAAGATCAGACCCTAGCACCGCAAGTCACTTCCCCCCTTAAATTGCTCGACACTACTGGGTTACTATCGGGTGCCGAGGGTGATACCTCGTCAGCACTTCTGATGTTAACCTTGTAGGTTAGTTAATCGGTCGTGGTAAGCGAGGGTGATTCCTCCTACACCACTCCCGATACCGACGCCGTCGTGCAACTGTTCAAGAATGGACCTCGAGGGTGATTCCTCCTTCGTTCACCTTGATGATATCATCGAGTGGGATTCCATCGAGGGTGATTCCTCAGGGTTCCCCCTTGGTGTCAAACACACGGAGACTTTGGTTACTATGACTGAACATTGAACCGTGATACTAAGGACGGGTCGGCCCTGAGGGGTACCCGCACGAGCATGAATGCGAAGTGATGTGGAGTCGGGTTAACCTGAGAGGTGCCCGCGAGATAACTATGAGGCATGGCCGGGCATTCTTAGCCCTTACCGCAAGTCCTCGAGACGGGGCGACGGGGTCACATCGATCGTGAGTCTCTGCTCGTTACCGCGCGCTCCTAAACCACTAAACGGTTTGGATATTTGATCCGAGGGGCCTCTGGCCTGATAGCACTAACCATCACGTGGGCATAGTATGGGCATTCTGCGTCGTATACTTCAGCCGAAGCTTAATAGACGTCAGCAACTGAGCGGCACACGCTGGGTTGGACTGGGAACGCAACCGCACTTGTATAAGGGGTTGCTAGGTCTGCTCACCGGCGGTGTACGCAACGTGCAGGAGCGTCCGGGGCGATGGCTCAAGACCCCTGGGGGCATAGGTTAGTCCGGCGTGCTGACCTCTCTGTTAAGTATTTGGTCGGGTTGCGGCGTGTTGCTTAGCCGAGGCCGGGCATGACCCAGAAAAGTGTGTCCGGCCGGAGTTAAGCGAGCGTGGTGGGTAAGTTGGTGCACCCCTGCAGGGAAGAACTAATCTATCGATAGCCTGTCCTACTGTAACGGACACTCGAAGTTGTATCCCGATCGGCACAACTAGACATGATGACTTGAGATGAAATGGATAGTATGGCTCTAGGATTGCTTTCTCGCAGGGAGTCGAGGAAGGATCTCTGGCCGAGGTTGTTAACATTACTGCTACTTTACATTATGTTATCCTGCACTCTTCTTATGCTGCAAGACTGATGAAGATGATGAAGATGCTAGTCTTTGATAGGACTAGGCTTTCCCCCTCTATTCTGGCATTTCTGCAGCCCAGTCCACATATACAGCCCTCCTTTGAAAATGTTGCATATGTAGTGTAGATCCTTGCTTGCTGAGTACTTCAGATGAGTACTCTCGCTTGCTTTATTTTCTTTTTCTCCCCATATCATTTTGACGCCGCCAGATGACGGAGCCCCTGAGTTAGCTGCCCCCGTCGACGACTACGGCTACTACTACTACCCTCCCGACGAGTACTACTACGAGGAGCCGACAGACGACCAGGAGTAGGATTCGAAGGGTCCTAGGTAGGAGGCCTACGCCTTTCGATCGTAGTATTTTATTTTGCCCTGCCTTTCTAAAAGGCCTATCTCTATTTCTGTAATATATCTGTACCCAGATATCTGATGCTTCTGTTAACACTTGTATGCCATCGAGCTATGTATTCGAGCCCTCGAGGCCCTGGCCTGTAATATAAAGCTTGTATGACTTTATTTATGTTTTAGAGTTGTGTTGTGATATCTTCAAGTGAGTCCTAGGCTTGATCGTGTGCATTTGCATGTATGGTTAGTGCATGATTAAGCCGGGGTCATCATAGGTTGGTATCAGAGCCGACTGCCTGTAGGAATCCCCCTTTCCAACTCATTGGCCAAAGTTGAGTCTAGAAACCGAAAAACTCTTTTACTAACTTGGCTGTGTGGCTTACGGTCCCACGTTGCCAACTGGGTGGTATTAGGATCTTTTTTTCCTCGACCTTTATTCTGGGACTCTAACCTCTCTTCTATTCGGGTTAAATAAATTTACTAACACTGACACTTAGGATCTCGTAAATTCTATCCACCCGGAGAGCTGGATATCAGTGCAATTTCCCTATCATTGATCTGATTAGTCTGATAATCATTTTCCTTTCCACTATTTTGTTTAACCTTTCTCTTCGAGATCTGTTATACTTCTCATCGTCAAATGAGCTAGAGAATTACCATGCTCATATCACTCAGAACATCGAGGCTCAAATTTATGCCTTGAATCCGTTGAACGCTTCTCCGCTTGAGGGGTAGAGAACGTTCCGGTTGTCTGCGAATTCCAGGATGTTTTCCTAGAAGAACTTTCAGGAATACCCCCTGCTAGAGCTGTCGAGTTTGTTATCGACTTGAAGCCTGGCACAACTCCTATTGCGAAGTGCCCTTACAAGATGCCTCCGCACCACCTTCTTGAGCTCAAGGAAGAAATCGATAAATCACTTAAGAAGGGCTTCATCCGTCCCAGTTCCTCTGCCTGGGGAGCACCGTCTCTTTTTGTCAAGAAGAAAGATGGTACGAATAGGTTGGTCCAAGATTACCATCCTATCAACCAGGCAACCATTCAGAATAAATATCTGCTTCCCCGGATCAATGACTTATATGATCAACTTGCTGGATCTTCGGTCTTCTCTAAACTCGACTTGAGGTTGGGTTATCACCAAATACGTGTCCGCGAAGAGGATATTCCAAAGACTGCATTCGTTACTCGTTATGGCTCCTATGAATACACCGTCATGTCATTTGGCCTAACGAATGCTCCAGCTACGTTCTCCCATCTGATGAATTATATATTCATGGATTACCACGACAAGTTCGTCGTGGTATATCTGGATGATATTCTGGTATATTCGAAGAACAAGGAAGAACATGCCGAACATCTTCGCCTTGTTCTAGAGAGACTTCGAGAGCACAAGTTGTATGCCAAGTACTCTAAATGTGAATTCTGGCTTTCTGAAGTGACCTACCTTGGACATGTGATTTCCAAGGACGGTATCGCCATTAATCCGGAGCGTGTTCAGGCTATTCTTGACTGGACCCCTACGAAGAATGCCAAGCAAGTCCGAAGTTTTCTCGGTCTAGCCAGTTATTGCCGCCGATTCGTCGAGAACTTCTCCAAGATCGCCAAGCCCCTGACTAATCTGCTCCACAAAGGCGTTAAGTTTGAGTGGACAGACAAGTGTCAGGAAAGTTTCCAGACCCTCAAGGACAAACTCACCTCTGCTCCAGTGCTTGCTTCTCCTGATTCTCGCAAGGACTTTGTGATATATTGCGATGCCTCTCGTCAGGGATTAGGCTGTGTCCTAATGCAAGAACGAAGAGTAATTGCGCATGCTTCACGTCAATTGCGTCCTCATGAAGAAAATTATCCAGTGCATGATCTTGAACTTGCTGCAGTGATCTATGCATTAAAGTTATGGCGACATTACCTTCTTGGTAATTGGTGTGAGATTTATACTGATCATTAGAGTCTGAAATACTTGTTCACTCAACCAGATCTTAATCTCCGTCAGCAACGATGGTTAGAAACAATTACGGACTATGACTATGGTATTTCATATACCCCTGGCAAGGAACATGATGGCTGATGCCTTAAGCCGCAAGTCCTATTGCAATAACCTCATGGTTAAGCAAGCTCAACCCCAGCTTTATGAAGAATTGCGCAAGTTGAATGTATGTATCGTTCCGCAGGGTTCTCTTAATAACCTTGTGGTACAGCCAGACCTTCAGAAGGCTGTTAAGGAAGCGCAAGCCAAAGATGCTGAAATTAACTTGATGAAGAAGGAGCTTCACATTGAGAAGTATAGGGATTTCTCAGTTGCTAAAGATGGAACATTATATTTCAGAGACCGCATCGTAGTACCTCGATTCGAGCTTATGACTGACAAGGTCATGAAGGAGGCTCATGATACACCGCTGTCTATCCATCCGGGTAGTACCAAGATGTATCGGGATCTTCGACAGAGGTACTGGTGGTCCAGAATGAAACAGGAGATTGCTTGCTATGTTGCTGAATGTGATGTTTGTCGTCGCGTGAAAGCAGAACATCAGAAGCCTGCTGGAATTCTTCAACCACTCCCTATTCCTTTGTGGAAGTGGGATAAAGCGCAAATGGATTTCATTACTGGTCTTCCCAAGTCTCAGAAAGGTCACGATGCTATTCTTGTCATCGTCGATCAACTTTCCAAGGTTGCTCATTTTCTACCTGTCAAGGAGACTATCACTGCTAGTTAGTTAGCAGAACTGTATATCTCCAGGATCGTTTCACTCCACGGTATTCCGAAGGAGATCAGTTTGGACCATGGCGGTCTTTTCACGTCCAAGTTCTGGGAGAGTTTCCAAGAAGCTATGCGAACTCACATTACATGGAGTTCAGCTTATCATCCTCAGTCCCAAGGCCAAGTCGAGCGAGTAAATCAAGTGCTTGAAGATATGCTTCGCGCTTGTGTTATATCATTCGGTAAGAAGTGGGAAGAATCTCTCCCATTTGCCAAATTCTCTTATAATAACAGCTATCAAGCCAACTTGAAAATGGCCCCCTTCGAAGTGCTTTATGGACGTAAGTGTCGAACCCCTCTGAATTGGTCAGAAACTAGGGAACGACCTCTAGTGGGACCGGACATTATTCAACACGCCAAAGAACAAGTCAGAATTGTCCGAGAAAATCTCAAGGCGGCTCAGGACCGCCAGAAGAGCAACTATGATCGCAAACGATGGGGTCTGACTTATCAACCAGGTCATCAAGCTTATCTTCGTGTCACTCCTATGAAGGGCACCCGTCGTTTCGGAATCAAGGGCAAGCTAGCTCCTCGCTATATTGGTCCCTTTCGCGTAGTTGCCAGACGCGGACAGGTGGCGTATAAATTGGAGTTGCCACCACAATTCTCTCATATCCATGATGTTTTCCACGTATCGCAACTTCGTTAATGCTTCAAGGAATCTCCACACCGCGCAGTGGATCACGAGATGCTTGAGTTGCAAGATGACTTATCTTATAAGGAGCATCCGATCCGCATCCTTGATGAAGCTGAACGTCGAACTCGTCAGAAGATGACCAAGTTCCTGAAAGTGCAGTGGTCGAATCATACTGAAGATGAAGCCACTTGGGAACGCGAGGATCATCTTCGGGAAGAATATCCCGACCTCTTTCCTTCTACCTCCTAAATTCTCGAGACGAGAATTTCTTTTAGAGGAGGAAAACTTGTAACACCCCTGTGTATTAGTCACTATGATCAACTGCTAATAATGCCAAGTCATATCATTTGCAGTGCTTAAACATAGTGGTTAACCAAAGCAATTCAAACTCCATTCTGAAAATCAACTCAAATTCAAAAGTGCAAAATA
Source organism: Thinopyrum elongatum (assembly GCA_011799875.1). Classification (NCBI taxonomy): domain Eukaryota; kingdom Viridiplantae; phylum Streptophyta; class Magnoliopsida; order Poales; family Poaceae; genus Thinopyrum; species Thinopyrum elongatum. The sequence goes on from CM022298.1 coordinate 606,589,421, forward strand.
AATTTGCTCAAACATGGTTGCAAAAATGTTCACTAAATAGCAAATATTTCAGAAGCACTCATAAAAAATATAAACAATGGAATTGGAACTAATTAAATGACTCCAACAATATGAAACAGCACTAAAACAGAATTATTTAATCCAATTAAATCCATTTCCAATTCAAATATAATCCAAATTTGCCCAAACCAGTTTTTGGGGAAGGTTAACATTGCACTGAAATATTGGGGCCAAGTTTCACATTTTACAAAAGTGCAAAAGTGGCCTAACTATTTCAAAACAGTAAATAAATAAAAGAAAAACACAAAATAGAAACAAAAAAATAAGACGAGGCACTGTGCACCTGGCCTTAGTGCACAGTGCCCCGACCACGGCCCACCTGGCCCATTACCTTCTCTCCCTCATGCGTGTCGCCACGCCCCTGGCCGAGCGCCCGCGCGCCGGCGAGGCGTCGACACGCCGCCGCCCCACCGACACTACAGGGCAGCGGACGGGATAAGCCCGAGCTCATCCACTCCCCCTGGCCTTTCCCCTCATTCTCCCCCTCTCTCCCTCGCTCGCGTCGTCCCCCTTCCCCTTCAGATCCCCCTCAACCGAACGCCACCGTCGTCGTCGCTCGCCATTGCCGCGGCCACGGCCATCAAGTCACCTTGTCGACGTGTCCGCTGTCTCCGTCTTCGTCTTCCTCATCATCTGGTGGAAGCAGCTGGAGGCCGAAGCCACCACAGCGTTGGAATCGACTCGTCTTCTTCCTCAGGGCTCCGGCGATCTCCTTCAACTCCGGCGTCGCGCGCTGCTGCTACTAACCAGTCACGGGTCTTTCTTGACCGCACGGTGAGCCACAGCGCCTCCCTACTCCTTTTCCTCGCTCCGGCTAGTCCGTAGTAGCCGCTCCGCCTTTGCCCAAGCGCACCGATGCTGATGAGCTCGTGTCCGTGGCCATGGTTCTTGCCATGCTCGCCTGCAGCCACCGCTAAGCTCCTGGTGCTTCCAGGAACTCGGCGCACGCGCGCGCTCTCTCCCCCGTGCTCTCTAGCCACACCCACTACGGGTGCCCGAGCGCGTCTCCGCCCCAACTCGCCTCCGGTGAAGCTCTGGTGACCAAAGGGTCATGCGCAGCTGCTCATCGTGCTCGCCCGCGCGCGTAGGTGCTGCCTGGCCTAGCCGTTTAGTTCGAACGCGCTCGCCTTACCGTTTTCCACTGCAACCGATTCCGGCCATGCGCCAATGTGCTCGCCACCGTCGTTAAACACCGTTCCCGGCCGCGCCACCACCACCAATGGACGCACCGTGCTGCGGCCGTTCCAACGCGCCATACCACGCGTTAAATGGTGGCCGGAGGACGAATTCCGACCACCTTCCGAGCCACGCCGCCGCGAAACGCGCTCGCCGGCGCGTTTCCGGCAAGTCGCCGGGCGCCATCCGACGTGGACCGCCACATGGGGTCCTCCGAGACACTGACGGGTGGGCACAGTTGACTGGGTTGACCCAGTCAACTGCTGACTGCGCAGCCCAGTGTCGCTGACACGCGGGCCCCACCGCTCTGTTAATTAACTAAAATGTTTAAATAAATAAAAATAATTAGTTTAGACTAATGTCTCACTGACAGTTGGGGCCCACCCCCTAATTAATCCTGTTAGCTGAGTTAACTCACTGCTAACCTTAACATAGGCTGGCATGTGGGTCCCACTGGACCCACATGTCAGTTTTGACCCTGGTCAGCCGCTGTTGACTGCTGACGTCACAGTGACGACATGCTGACATCATATATCATTTTTGTTAATTAAAAATAATTCCAAAAAATCATTTAAACTTCGAAAATTAATAACTTTCAAACCGTAGCTCAGATCGAAAAACTTAAAACATGAAAGTTGCTCAGAATGACGAGGCGAATTTGATCGTGTCGTCTGTTCCATTGTCGGAACCTCCTACGTAGGAGAACCCATAACTTTTCGTCCGTATCCGGTAGATGAATAGTGCATAACCATCGGATAATAAATCCAACTTCAATCCAAAAATAACCAAAATGACTTAGACATATCTTTAGGCAACCCTGCACTGCATTGTAGCATAGCATGCCCCGTGTTGCATTTGATTGCATTATATTTACCTGTTTCCTCCCCCTCTTCTCTCTCGATTAGACCCCGACGTTGACGTAGCTCCTGAGGCAGACGCCGCTCCGGAGAACGACTACATCCCCGACGACCAGCCACTTGCCCCAGAGCTTATAGGCAAGCACCCCCATTTTGAGCATTCCGATATCGCCCACTCTCTTCCCTCTTATGCTTGCATTAGAAGATACTGCTGATACTGTTATCCTATTTCTGTTGCATAGCCTGTTTATTGTAGCCTACTATTGATACCTGCCTGCTATCCTAAACTGTTTAGAATAGGTTGGTTAGAGCCCTATCAGAGACACACTTGTCCCGACTGCCCCGCTGGACTCTCAGAAGACTCGAGCAACGGGATCGAAGATCAGACCCTGGCACCGCACGTCACTTCCCCCCTTAAATTGCTCGACACTACTGGGTTACTATCGGGTGCCGAGGGTGATACCTCGTCAGCACTTCTGATGATAACCTTGTAGGTTAGTTAATCGATCGTGGTAAGCTAGGGTGATTCCTCCTACACCACCCCCGATACCGACGCCGTCGTGCAACTGTTCAAGAGTGGACCTCGAGGGTGATTCCTCCTTCGTTCACCTTGATGATATCATCGAGTGGGATTCCATCGAGGGTGATTCCTCAGGGTTCCCCCTTGGTGTCAGACACACGGAGACTTTGGTTACTATGACTGAACACTGAACCATGATACTAAAGACGGGTCGGCCCTGAGGGGTACCCGCGCGAGCATGAATGCGAAGTGATGTGGAGTCGGGTTAACCTGAGAGGTGCCCGCGAGATAACTACGAGGCGTGGCCGGGCATTCTTAGCCCTTGCCGCAAGTCCTCGAGACGGGGCGACGTGGTCACATCGATCGTGAGTCTCTGCTCGTTACCGCGCGCTCCTAAACCACTAAACGGTTTGGATATTTGATCCGAGGGGCCTCTGGCCTGATAGCACTAACCATCACGTGGGCATAGTATGGGCGTTCTGCGTCGTATACTTCAGCCGAAGCTTAATAGTTGTCAGCAACTGAGCGGCACACGCTGGGTTGGACTGGGAACGCAACCGCACTTGTATAAGGGGTTGCTAGGTCTGCTCAGCGGCGGTGTACGCAACGTGCAGGAGCGTCCGGGGCGATGGCCCAAGACCCCTGGGGGCATAGGTTAGTCCGGCGTGCTGACCTCTCTGTTAAGTATTTGGTTGGGTTGCGGCGTGTTGCTTAGCTGACGCCAGGCATGACCCAGAAAAGTGTGTCCGGCCGGAGTTAAGCGAGGGTGGTGGGTAAGTTGGTGCACCCCTGCAGGGAAGAACTAATCTATCGATAGCCTATCCTACGGTAACGGACACTCGGAGTTGTATCCCGATCGGTACAACTAGACATGATGACTTGAGATGAAATGGATAGTATGGCTCTGGGATTGCTTTCTCGCAGGGATTCGAGGAAGGATCTCTGGCTGAGGTTGTTAACATTACTGCTACTTTACATTATGTTATCCTGCACTCTTCTTATGCTGCAAGACTGATGAAGATGATGAAGATGCTAGTCTTCGATAGGACTAGGCTTTCCCCCTCTATTCTGGCATTTCTGCAGCCCAGTCCACATATACAGCCCTCCTTTGAAAATGTTGCATATGTAGTGTAGATCCTTGCTTGCTGAGTACTTCGGATAAGTACTCATGTTTGCTTTATTTTCTTTTTCTCCCCATATCATTTTGACGCCGCCAGATGACGGAGCCCCTGAGTTAGCTGCCCCCGTCGACGACTACGGCTACTACTACTACCCTCCCGGTGAGTACTACTACGAGGAGCCGACAGATGACCAGGAGTGAGATTCGGAGGGTCCTAGGCAGAAGGCCTACGCCTTTCGATCGTAGTATTTTATTTTGCCCCGCCTTTCTAAAAGGCCTATCTCTATTTCTGTAATATATCTGTACCCAGATATCTGATGCTTTCGCTGACACTTGTATGCCAACGAGCTATGTATTCGAGCCCTCGAGGCCCTGGCCTGTAATATAAAGCTTGTATGACTTTATTTATGTTTTAGAGTTGTGTTGTGATATCTTCAAGTGAGTCCTAGGCTTGATCGTGTGCATTTGCGTGTATGGTTAGTGCACGATTAAGCCAGGGTCGTCACAGTTTCCAGGGCCATGGACTAAATCCTGTCATCGGGTCAGGGGGGCATGGGTGTTGCCGGTTGTGACCGAGAGGGGGTGCCCCCTTGGAATTCGCGTGTATTAATAGTGATCCCATGCAGGATGTTGGTCTCCCCATCTTAGAGTTTTTCTTGAACGATGCTTGGGGTGATTCCTGGCATCCGAAAAGTTAATCTGGTGTGTGCTGGTCAGGTGTGTTTTCAACCCAAAGACCGTAAAGGCAATTAGTCAGTGTCACGGTACTGACTAAAGAAATCCCTTACTTGTGGGTAAAGAGTACACCCTCTGCAGAGTTTAAACCTATTCGAATAGCCGTGTCCGTGGTTAAGGGCTACAGTCTGGGTTGGCCAAGTGTCGGTCTCCGGAGGAAAATAATTATGACATGCCTGAAATATTTTGCAGGATAATTATTGACACCCTGAGGCTACCATGAATATTATGCTATGCACGTTAATATTATTATGGTTATGCATATTATTGAGGACTAACCCGTTTCTCTTATTTTGTATTACCTGAGTGTCTCAGGGGCTGGCTAGACTACCCCGGGCACTCAATTTTATTTTCAAGACCTCTCGTAGCGTCTATCGAGTTAATAGGCGGTTTATCCCGCCACTACTCTTGTGGACACCCGATTGGCATTTCTCTTCAAGTCCGACCGTGGCGTCACTTGACACCCGACTGGCATTTCTTTTCAAGACCTCTCGTGGCGTCGCCTGAGTTCTCGGATGGTCCTGTCTCGTCCGATTTCTCTTTTAGACACCCGTTTGGCATTTCTCTTCAAGACCTACCGTGGTGTCATTTTAGACATCCAACCGGCATTTCCTTTATTTTATTTTCCTTTAACTTTCCTTGTTTATCAATAATATTTTTATATATCCAGTTATTTGCACATGCTAATATGTTATCATGCCATGATTTAATTCCTGACAGCATGCCTTTAAGTCCATTATGAGCATGCGCATATAATTTTTAATTCAACTTGATCACATAATATCTGCTGCATTCGGTATATCGTCTGTTCATGATGTTTGCGAGTACATTCAAACGTACTCACAGGCTTGTCCCTGGCTATTTACTTGGTCAGGTCAGGATTTCTTTGAGGAGTACTACCGCGACGTTCGTGCGAAGCCTAGGATTAGCGGCCACGCGGATAGGAGTTATCCAGGTCAGCTGTTCCTATGGGAATGGAGCCCCATCGACGTTGGAGAACCACGAGTCATTTCCGTCATCCACCACCGGAATCACTATTGTATCATTAGACCTTTATGGTCTTGTATCCAATTCTTGTAATAGCTTGGTAATCTGTAACAAGGACGTGTCCACCAGTAACAGTAATCCTGGGCTGGTGGTAACACGAGGGCTTAAATTTCTGGGATATGTTGTGTCCCAGAAATCCGGCCCCGACAGGAGGCATCTGGTCCATAGGAGGCTGGGAGTCCTCGACGTAGGACGGTGGGAACTAGCTCTCGGATAGCACGATGGCCTGACTAAACTCTTTGCGTGGTCATGTCCTACAAACGTAAGCGTCATCAACACCACAAGAGACTACACATGGATAATAGGAACTAGCAGTACATCATGGACAGATCGAACTAGCAGTAACACATGCACACATGGATGATCTAGTTCAAGACAGCACTACCAAATCCATCAAAGCATACCACAGCTCAACATAGCATAACAGAGCACTAATCATTGACACATGGATGATCTTGTTCAACACTTGCACACTAGCATACCACCAATCCATCCATGACCACTAGCTACCAACACTTGCCCACATGGAAACAACCCCTAGCATTGTCCAAATCCATCACAACTAGCTACTACAACATCACAGTCAAACAGATCGGACAACCTAACCCTAGCACATGGACAGATCTAGTTAGAACTAGTGGAGAGGAGGTGGTGATTAAACTTACAGACGCCATCGGAACGGCCGCAGAGGAGGTGCATGGCACGTCGAAGAGGAGGAGGAGTCGACCCGCCGCCGCAGTCAACCGGTCGCTGGAGTAGTTGCGCCGCTTACCTCGTCATCGAAGTGGATCCGCGCTAGAGGGAAAGCTCGAGAGGGGGGAGATGGTGGAGGGAGTTTTGCTGCGGCGGTCACCCTCGATATATAGGGCGACTGAATCGGCGGGCGGTGACTCGAATTCGCCCCGTCGCTTTTTCGGAGATGCGCCATTGCTCCCGCCATCTCTTCCCCTGTGCGGTGTGGCGCAGCGTTCCCCCCCTGCATCGCTCTGGCACACTGGAAACAGCCGATTCGGCCGTTCCTAGTGGGCCTGGCTGAGGGGTGCTTTGAGGTTCGTGCCATGCGGGCCAAACAGTAAACACAGGCATCCAAATAGCCCATTTTCATCCCGCGCGGGCCTGCCCCGACCTAATGCAGGCTACCAAATGCGTCTTTATGGCATCAGATGTCCTAAATTAGGACGAACATTAATGGGCCACATCCATTTCCTCTATCAGCGCGATCGTATGCAAACTGTGCGCCATGCATGTAAATATGGATAGATGGAGTATTTCCATTCTATAGGCTTTCAGAAAAAAAGGAAATCACAAAATTATTTCTATAAGCTCCAGAGAAATAGTAATTCAATTCTATAAGAAAACAAAAATTCCGTCCGAACATACTTGCAAGATCTAAAATTGCAAGTTCCAAGAGTTTATTGGTCGATCCAAATGATCATGGACTCGTAGCTATTAGCCAGATTCACACATTCTCGACGGCTAGCGTAGCTACAACATGGCCGTTATGGCGAGGGCGATGGAGCAGCCCTTGGAGAACTTGGCGTCCTTGGCGGCCAGCGGCGACGCGTCGCCCAGCTCGCGGAACCTTTCCTCGGAGGTGTCGGTGCCCAATATCACGCCTGTGAGGTTCGTCTTCGCCTCCTGCAACTTACCCGATTTGACGGCCTCCGCCGCGGCTTCGAGCCATTTCAGCGCCACCATGTAGTGCATGTGGTAGTCGGAGAGGCGCCCGCTGACCTTCTTGTCCGTCACCAAGGCCTCGAGGGCATCGATGCGGCTGCGGATGTTCGCGGCCTCTCCTCGGGTGATCTTCGTGGCGATGAGGATGAGGCCACACCTGTCCGTGGTGGTGCTGGTGTTGTCGGCCTGGAAGAACTTGATGCAGTATTCGTACCCAATGACCTTCTTGCTTGCACCGATGGACTTGACTTGCATGTGTCCTCTAGAGTGGAAGCGTTGGAGGAGACGAGGTATTCTACGTGGGCGTTTTGTTTTCCCGTGTACCGTGCGGCGGTCGTGTGCTAGCACGTGTCGACGAAAACTTCCAAAAACGTCCCATCCTATAAGAGGGGCGGAACCACCACCAGGCGCATCGCCTCCGATATTTTCCCCCAAATCGCCTCCCTCCCTCCCTCCTTGCCGCATTGTCTCCCCCTCGTCTCCCTCGCCCCGCCACCGAACGTACTCGCTGAGCCCCACCGCCTCCCTCTCTCCGACCGGTTCTCTCAGGCTTTGATGGAGCAAGGTCATGGCGCTGCCGCCGCTGCGCACGGGGATGTGGTCGAGAAGGAGGGCGTGGAGACCGCGGCAGATGCCGTCCAAGAAGTGGCGGGCATCGGCGGTGCGGGAGATGCTGCAACTGCAGTCGCTGGATCGGTCGCTGCGGCGGCGGATCTGGAGGAGAAGGGGGTGGCGGGCTCCGACTCCGTCGTGACGGCCTGGAGGTGATGGTGTCTGGCGGTGCACTGGATGTACGTGCGGAGGCCGGCGACAAGCAGGTGGTGGATGTGGTAATGCTTCTCATTCCCCTCCTTTCATAGTTAGTGTTGATAAGTAGAAGATTTAGTAGATAGGGTTTTTTTTAGTAGATTTGTGATTGAATGCTGCACCCCCTTCTGCTTGTTGGTAAATCATAATGAGAGTTCGGGTTTTTTGTAATTGATTCGTGCTTGAATGCTACAAAGATCATAATGAGAGTTAAGTTTTTTTATTAGAATCTTGATTGTAGCATGTGCTCAGATTTTGTTCTGTGCTGGATATGTTGTTAGATTTGTTGTGGATATTCCCTTAGCGGGCCACGGCAGGGGTTGAGAAGCCCCCTAGTCTTTCTATTAAAGTTGATATCATACAAATTAGGTTCAAATCTTACTTCCATCATTTAAAGTCTATCAATTAGTTGTTGAAATGAACACATTACGTCTAACTAGTGCACAATTTCAAAATAGTTTGGAGCTTTCCTTCATTATCCATAAACTAAATTTATAGGTAGCTTTATTTTTTATCTGTAGGTTTCCTCTACTTATAAAGTTAACCATAAGTAGGTTTGCTAGACATGCAACTATGCCACATGAGCAACTTATATTAAATTGTTTTTGCATAACTCCATGCATGAATGCCATATGAAATAGTTTCACACCTAGCACCAAAAATTGCACAAAGTTTTCCTTTCCTTGAGCTCATGTCATTACAATATACCATCCAATAAAAGGCTCAGAAAATAGGGCAGCTGATGCACCACTATCTAGATCACATGAGCCAGATGAACTCAATGCCATTACTTCCTGTCAACCACAATGGCTCAATGATATTGTTGCAGGGTATAACAAAGACACATTCACCCAGAATTTACTATCTGCATTGGCAGTCCTGAGCACTCACAAGAATAGCAAATAATCATTGCATAATGGGGTCCTCCGATATAGAGGAAGAGTATGGGTTGGTGAAAACTTCTAAATGACAAAAAGCATGTTGCAAGCACTTCATGCCAGTGGTATTGGTGCCCACTCTGGCATTATAGTTTCAAGGACCAGAGTTAGCATGACCTAAAATTTTAGTTTGACCAAGCTAGAATTGTAGAATGCTTCACCTTTGGATACTGTACCATTTTATGTCAAAGTATAATTTTAGATAATTAGAAGCACATTGTTGAATCCGTGACCTTTGCATACTATGTTATGTAGTTAGTAGTAATTGAATTACTTATATATTGCAGGAAGAGGAAGCTGCTCGCAGCAAGAGGAAGCTGGCCATGACTGGGTTCAAGGACCCGTATGAGTCTGACTATGACGACGACGACGTGTATGAGATAACCCCAACTTGATTTTTTGTTTGTTCATTAATTTGTATGAGATGTTGTTTGTTGATAAAGCCCTATATGAATGCATGTAAATTGGATTTTTGTGTTGTTTATTCATTAATATCATAAAGTTGTGTTGTTTGTTCATTAATTAGCTGTAAATGGGATATTTGTGGTCTTTGTTCATGAAACCATATATGAATGTATATAAATGGAAATATTATGTTGTTTGTCCATTAAATTCTTCTAAAATGGAAAATTTTGTTCTATTTTCATTTAATTCCTCTAAATTGGAATTTTCTGTTGTTTAGTTCAGTATAAGCACTATATGAATGCATCTACATGGGATTTTTTTGTAGTTTCTTAATGAAATTGATGTAAATGGTAATTTACTGTTGTTTGTTTAATTAAATTACTGTAGATAGCTATATGAATGCATAATGTATTTATGCAATTCATTTGTGTGTGCGGTATCAGTCTCGAGATGATGTGGACGACGGGAACAAAGAGTCCTTCATTGAGAAGGAAGCCCAGAAGATCAGGGAGAAGGGGAAGGCGGCGTACTTCAAGTCGGGCAACTTCACGTGCCCATACTGCACCACTAAGCCAAAGCCCAAGGATGGGCTTTATGAGCACCTTATGTCGCATGCACGTGGTTTATCGACGAGTGGGGAGGACATCAAGATCAGGGTAGAGCATGCAGCCCTCCTGATGGCTCTGGGTCCCATCTATTAACCCTCCATGATCTAGATGCTGTGAAGCTGGAAGTGGTACTCATCATTAGTATATTTGATGATGTTTTACTTTTGCGCAAGTGCATGTGGTTGTGAACTGTTGAAAGGTTGTTCTAGCTGAAGTATGACACACTCTAATTAATGTAGTATGTCTCTGAACTAGATCTACTGTCTAGATGCACTGGAATCTTTTTAGCTATGCTTTGTTTCACGGTATATATTCTGAGTTTAGGTGCTGCAATGATCACAATTGCTACTTCAATGTTGCTTCACTGATCACACATGCTGCATAGAGTTCCCATGCTGTGGCCATGTGCAACATGTTGTGCCCCTTTTGCAAAGGGTACCAAATCATAGATTGTGGCCATGTTCCAAAAGTGATGTGTCCTGAATTTGGGTAGATGTGGTTTAGTCAAGTTAGTGCTAATTGTCCATCATTCCATCATTTGAATAAGTAAATAGAGCAACAACAGAGAAAATATTCCATCATTTCATCAAATGTATAAAGGAAATAGAATAGAAATATAGAAGAGTAATAAAATAGTAGTTGAAAATGGTGTGTGCAAAGAACAACAGTTGAATTAAGATTTAATGGATTTTTGTAATAAAGGAGTGAAATATAATAAAAGAAATTATCCTAATTATTTGAATTTGTAAACTATAACTGGTTTAAATAAATGAGAAAATGTAAAAATGAAAAAGTAGTGTGTGCAAAATATAACATTTGAATTACCATGGAATTTGAAAATAGTATGTAATTTATAAGAAATGAAAGATAAAATGTAAAAAAAAGGAGAACGATGGGCCAGTCAAACCATGTAGACGGACGCGTGGTTGGGCTGGCCTGGGACAGCCCATCGAATTTGGCCAACGGCTAAGGCGCAGCGGGCAAAGCAAAAAGTGGTGGGAGTTTAGTCCCACCTCACCAACCGAGAGGCGCCCGCACCGGCTTATATACCCGACTGCGAGTAGCTGGGCAAGAGCCTCTCTCAACATACAAGATCTATTCGGTCCGGTTATCTCTATGCCCTGTGGGGCCTACTAGCAGGAGTAATTCATGCTACATGGGCCCACATCCTGGCCCATATGCTGAGCTTCTAGTCGTATGCAGGCTGTGGAGAGCAAAATCTCCTGTTAGTAGGTGGCATTTTTTTGTTAATGCTTTCATTTGTCACACGATTATTTGTCCTACCATTACAAATGTTTTTTTTATAAAGTACACATGCCTTATTTACATAGGTTATAAACTTAAATACATGGACTTGAGGTTTTCATAGGTTTGCATCATTGAATCTTTCATTTGAAATATATTACAAAATTTTGAAATTTTGTAAAATATGAAATTTTGCAGTGAAATTTTTGACCTTCTTGAAATGACCCCAAAATTGTTTCAAAATAGTTGTGTAATTAATTGTGGTACATGGGGTTCAGTTAATGGGGTTTAGTAAAGTTAGTGATAATTGTTCATCCTCACACATTCCATCATTCCATCATTTGCATAAGCAAAAAGACCAAATATTCCTTCATTTAAACAACTATTCCAATAAAAGAGCAAATATTCCATCATCAAATATGTAAAGGAAATAAAATGTAAATTTACAACAGTATTATAATAGTAATTTTAAAAAATGTAGTTTACAATGCCCCCTTGAGGTATAGTCCGATGTTTTGAACAGTCATTCTACATGGTAGAATAAATTGAAAAAATATCAAAAAATTGTAAAACCTTCAAAACCTAGCTATGTTTGTGTAAGAGAACATGTGTGCAAAATTTAAGGTCATTTAGAGGAGGTCATTTAGTTTACAATGCCCCCTTAAGGTATAGTCTGATGTTTTCAACAGTCATTCTACAGGGCAGTATAAATTCAAAAAAATGTAAAACCTTTAAAACCTAGCTATGTTTGTGTAAGAGATCATGTGTGTAAAATTTGAGTTCATTTAGAGGAGGTCAAAAAAATCACCACATTACGGAGCGACCATTTGGTCTCACTTAAGCCAGTTTTTGTAGAAAGGTGATTTTTTCGACCATCTCCAAATGACCCCAATTTTTTTTATACATGGTCAAACACATGTGCCAAACATGGCTATGAAAAAAATTTCAAAATAAATTTAGTTTACAATGCCCCTTAAGGTATAGTCCGATGTTTTGAACAGTCATTCTACAGGGCAGTATAAATTCAAAAAAAATCAAAAAAATGTAAAACCTTCAAAACCTAGCTATGTTTGTGTAAGAGATCATGTGTGTAAAATTTGAGGTCATTTAGAGGAGGGTAAAAAAATCACCACATTACGGAGGGACCATTTGGCGTTTGGTTGAAGGTGTGGTATGAATGGGTTGGGACCGTGCATTTTTTTTGGAAGGGGCCATTCAATTCATGTGTTCAGCTGAATATAAGAGATGAGCTAGTTATTTAGGATGGGACCACCTGTCATGCTCATATAGTCATGCATGCAAAGGGTGGCCATTATGGTGGGTAAACAAATTACTGTTGAGCAATTGATAGAAAAGCGCAAAGTTATGACGATATCTGAGGCAATGATCATGAATACAGGCATCACGTCCGTGACAAGTCGGCCGACTCCTGCCGGCACCTACTACTATTACTCCACACATCGATCGCTATCCGGCATGCATCTAGTGAATTAAGTTAATAAGAACGGAGTGACGCCTTAAGCAAGATGACATGATTTAGAGGGATAGATCCAATCAATATGGTAAAACCCCCATATTTTTATCCTTAATGGCAAAAATACAAATACGTGCCTCGCTGCCCCTACTGTCATTGGGTGAGGACACCGCAAGATTGAACCCATCACAAAGCACCTCTCCCATTGCAAGAAAAACCAATCTAGTTGGCCAAACCAAATCGATAGATCGGAGAGAAATACGAAGCTATCTTAATCATGCATAAAAGAGTTCAGAGAAGACTCGAATAATATTCATAGATAATCTGATCATAAATCCACAATTCATCGGATCTCAACAAACACACCGCAAAAGAAGATTACATCGAATAGATCTCCAAGAAGATTGTATTCAAGATCAAAGAGAGAGAAGAAGCCATCTAGCTACTAGCTATGGACCCGTAGGTCTGTGGTAAGCTACTCACACATGATCGGAAGGGCGACAAGGTTGATGTAGAGGCCCTTCATGATCGAATCCCCCTTCGACAGAGTACCGGAAAAGGCCCAAGATGGGATCTCATGAGAACAGAAGCTTGCGGTGGCGAAAAAGTATTTTTGGTGTGCCCACTGATGTCAGGGGAATATTTGGGTATTTATGGAGCTGGAATTAGGGTTAGAAGGTCTGCGAGGGTCTCACAAGCCTAGATGGCGCACCCCTAGGGCTTGTGGCCTCCTCGTGGGTCTTCTGGCCTCCTCCCAAAGCTTTGTGGTTGTCTTTTGGTCCAAGAAAAATCATCGTAAAGTTTTATTCCATTTGGACTCCGTTTGGTATTGATTTTCTGTAAAAGACAAAAATAAGAAAAAACAGCAACTGGCATTGGGCACTGGGTTAATAGGTTAGTCCCAAAAAATGATATAAAATAGCCCCATAATGCATATAAAACATTCAAGATGGATAATATAATAGCATGGAACAATCAAAAATTATAGATACGTTGGAGACGTATCAAGCATCCCCAAGCTTAATTCCTGCTCGTCCTCGAGTAGGTAAATGATAAAAACAGAATTTTTGATGTGGAATGCTAGTTAACATATTTATCAATGTAATTTTTATTTTTGTGGCATGAATATTCAGATCCATAAGATTCAAAACAAAAGTTTAATATTGACATAAAAACAATAATACTTCAAGCATACTAATAAAGTAATCATCTCTTCTCAAAATATCATGGCTAAAGAAAGTTATCCCTACAAAATCATATAGTCTTGTCAAGCTCTATCTTCATCACACAGTGTATAAATCATGTACTACCCCGGTATTAGTCAAGCAATTGTTTCATACTTTTGACGTTCTTAAGCTTTTTCAACCTTCACGCAATATATGAGCGTGAGCCATGGATATAGCACTATAGGTGGAATAGAAGGTGGTAGTAGACAAAAAAAGAGAAAGAAATTCTCACATCAACTAGGCAAATTAAAAGGCCATGGAGATGCCCATCAATTGATATCAATGTGAGTGAGTAGGGATTGCCATGCAACGGATGCACTAGAGCTATAAGTGTACGAAAGCTCAAAAAAAACTAAGTGGGTGTGCATCCAACTTGCTTGCTCACGAAGACCTAGGGCACTTTGAGGAAGCCCATCATTGGAATATACACGCCAAGTTCTATAATGAAAAATTCCCACTAGTAAATATATGAAAGTGACAAAATAGGAGACTCTCTACCATGAAGAACATGGTGCTATTTCGAAGCACAAGTGTGGAAAAGGATAGTAACATTGTCTCTTCTCTCTTTTTCTCTCATTTTTTTCGGTCTCTTTAGCCTCTTTTTTTATTGGGCTCTTTGGCCTCTTTTTATTTGTTAAAGTCCGGAGTCTCATCCCAACTTGTGAGGGAATCATAGCCTCCATCATCCTTTCCTCACATGGGACAATGTTCTAATAATGATGATCATCACACTTTTATTTACTTACAACTCAAGAATTACAAATCGATACTAGAACAAAAATATGACTCTATATGAATGCCTCATGCATATGAGAACACTATGACAATGATGGTATGTGTCATGATAAAACGAAACGGTGGATGTTGCATGGCAATATATCTCAGAATGTCTATGGAAATGCCATAATAGGTAGGTATGGTGGCTGTTTTGAGGAATGGTATATGGTGGGTTTAATGCACCGGCGAAAGTTGCGCGGTACAAGAGAGGCTAGCAATGGTGGAAGGGTGAGAGTGCGTATAATCCATGGACTCAACATTAGTCATAAAGAACTCACATACTTATTGCAAAAAGTTATTAGCCCTCGAAACAAAGTACTAATATGCATGCTCCTAGGGGAGAGGTTGGTAGGAGTTAACCATCGCATGCTCCCTACCTCCACACAAAGGAAGACAATCAAGGATATATTGTGCTCTAACTTCATCAGATAACGAGAGACCATACGTGCATGCTACGGGAATCACAAACCTTAACAAAATTATTTCTACTAATCCACAATTACTCACTAGCATGACTCTAATATCACCATCTTTATATCTCAAAACAAATGCAAGGAATCAAACTTCTCATATATTCAATGATCTTTATGAAAGTTTTTATTATATCCCTCTTGAATAACCATCATATTTGGACTAAAATCATAACCCAAGCAAATTGCCATACTATTTAAGACTCAGAAAAAAATATAAGTGAAGCATGAGACATCATCAATTTCTACAAAATAAAACCACCGCTATGCTCTAAAAAGATATAAGTGAAGCACTAGAGCAACTGCCTAGCTCAAAAGATATAAGTGAAGCACATATAGTATTCTAATAAATTCACGATTAATGTGTGTCCCTCTCAAAAGGTCTGTACAGCAAGGATTATTGTGGAAAACTAAAAAGCAAAGACTCATATAATACAAGACGCTCCAAGTAAAACACATATCATGTGGTGAATAAAAATATAGGCTCAAGTAAATTTATCGATGGATTGAAGACAAAAGAGGGGATTCCATCCGGGGCATCCCCAAGCTTAGATGCTTGGTTGTCCTTGAATATTACCTTGTGGTGCCTTGGGCATCTCCAAGCTTAGGCTCTTGACACTCCTTATTCAGTAGTCCATCAAAACTTCACCCAAAACTTGAAAACTTCATAACACAAAACTCAACCAAAAACTCGTGAGATCCGTTAGTGAAACAAAGCAAATAACCACTTTTAGGTACTGTTGTAAACTCATTCCAATTTTATATTGGTATTATATCTACTGTATTCCAACTTCTCCATGGTTGATACCCCCCAATACTACCCATAGATTCATCAAAATAAGCAAACAACAGAATGAAAACAGAAGCTGTCAAAAACAAAACAGTCTGTAGTAATCTGGACTTTTGCCAAACTAATGTAACTCTAAAACTTCTAAAAAGTTAGGAAAATAGAGGCAATTCATATATCAATATTTTGAAAAAAATTCAAATTTTTTCCACGCACCAGTGAATTTAAACAATTCTGCTACTGGACACAAAAGTTTCTGTTTTTCAGCAAAATCAAATCAACAATAATACCAAAGCATCCCAAAGGTCTTGCTTGGCTCAAACACTGATCAAAACACTAAAACGCAATCATAACATAAGTATAATTGCATAAACACATAAAAACAGAAAAGAAAAATATTGGGTTGTCTCCCAACAAGCGCTTTTCTTTAAAGCCTTTTAGCTAGGCATTGATAATTTTAATGATGCTCACATGAGACATAGCAATTGAAACACGAAGAGAGCATCATATAGCATGTGAAAAACAAGTTTAAGTCTAACATACTTCCTATGCATAGGCATTTTATAGGGAAAATATTTATCAAGACAAGCAAAAACTAGCATATGCAAGGAAGAAGAAAGAAACAATAACAATCTCAACATAACGAGAGGTAATTTAGTAACATGAAAATTTCTACAACCATATTTTCCTCTCTCATAATAATTACATGTAGGATCATAATCAAATTCAACAATATAGCTATCACATCACATATTCTCTACATGATCCACATGCATGCAAAGTCGACACTCTTCCAAAAATAGTGGGATTATCATCAAATAAAGTCATGACCTCTCCAAGCCCAGTTTTATCAAAAATTTCATAAGATTGATCATTCTCCAAATATGTGGGTTTATTTTTAGCTAAAGTTGACACTCTTCCAAACCCACTTTCAATATTATTGCAAACATTATTATCAATATCATATTCATCATGAGGCTTAAATAAATTTTCAAGATCATAAGAAGCATTATCACCCCAATCATGATCATTGCAATAAGTAGTGGGTGATACATCTCCAACGTATCTATAATTTATGAAGTATTCGTGCCATGTTTACAACAATTTTATATGGTTTTGGTATGATTTGATTAGAACTAACCCGGACTGATGCTGTTTTCAGCAGAACTACCGTGGTGTCGTTTTTTGTGCAGAAATAAAACTTCTCGGAATGGGCTGAAAATTTACGGTGATTTTTTATGGACCAAAAGAGACCCCCGATGCACCGGAGCTGGACCAGAAGAGTCCCGGGGAGTCCACAAGCCAGGGGGCGCGCCTTGAGGGCTTGTGGGCCCCTCGGGCACCTCTTTGACATGAGACCGACGCCAAAAATTCTTATAAATGCCCAAACCTTCGAAAAGAACCCTAGATCGGAAGTTCCACCGCTGCAAGCCTCTGTAACCATGAAAAATCAATCTAGGCCCTCTCCGGCACCCTGCCGGAGGGGGCCATCATCGCCGGAGGCCATGGAGGAGGAAGCCGGAAGGGGCCATCATCACCGTGGAGGCCAAGGACCAGAGGGAGAACCTCTCCCCATCTAGGGGGAGGCCATGGAGGAGGAAGCACAAGGGGCGACTCTCTCCCCCTCTCTCTCGGTGGCGCCGGAGTGCCACCGGGGGAACCATCGCCGCAGTGATCGTCTTCATCAACATCACCATCTTCATCACCTTCCTCGTCTCTTTTAAGCGGTCCACTCTCCCGCACCCCGCTGTAATCCCCTACTTGAACATGGTGCTTTATGCCACATATTATGATCCAATGATGTGTTGCCATCCTATGATGTTTTAAGTAGATTTCTTTTGTCTTTTGGGTTGATTGATGATCTAGATTGGTTTGAGTTGTATGTCTTATTTTGGTTGTGTCCTATGGTGCCTTCCGTGCCGCGCACACGTGAAGGATTCCCGCCGTAGGGTGTTGCAATACGTTCATGATTCGCTTATAGTGGGTTGCTAGAGTGAAAGAAGCTTAAACCCGAGTAAGGGGGTTGTTGCGTATGGGATAAAGGGGACTTGATACTTTAATGCTATGGTTGGGTTTTACCTTAATGATCTTTAGTAGTTGCGGATGCTTGCTAGAGTTCCAATCATAAGTGCATATGATCCAAGTAGAGAAAGTATGTTAGCTCATGCCTCTCCCTCATATAAAATTGCAATAATGATTGCCGATCTTGGTAACAATTGCCTAAGACAATTCCGCACACCGACCCATCATTATTCCACACTCGCTATTTATAATATATTCTAACTTTATATTAACAGCACCTATTTTTATATTTTAGTTCTCCGATATCATGCAAAGCTATCCTCTTCATACCCACAACGTAGTTTTATTTCTCGTTTCTAGATGGAAGCAAACGTTCGGTGTACGTAGAGTCGTATCAGTGGCAGATACGACTTGAGAGAATATTGATCTTACCTTTAGCTGCTTGTGGGTTCGACACTCCATACTTATCACTTCCACCTTTGGAAATTGCTACGATGATTCCTTGCACTTGGGGATTATCAGTGGGCATAGCAAAATTAGCATCCCCAAGCTTGGGGTTTTGCATATTATTAGCACAATTGACATTAATAGAATTTATAGTTGTCACATCCCTAACTTCTGGTATGACCTAGGCTAGCTAAGTCCTTGTGTGCATCATGTTAAATTTATTTAAACTTGAAATGGGGATTTGATCAACCCCAGCAGATAAGTAATTCAACTAGGTTCAACTAAAATATTTTTAGTGAACCCAAAATGGCCTTCAAAAATGTTCATCATTTTTGGAAAATGCTGGAAACAGCAAGCAGAGGTGATGCACATTTTTCCTAGCCATATTGGATTTTCAATTAATTCATATTCTATTTTGAATTAAAGCAAATAAATTCTATAAATATTTTTATTGCCTCAATAATTATGATATTTTGTGAGGGGCTTTGGAATAGTTCATTTAGTCCCTACAAAATTTATCAGAAGCAACAAAATTGATTTGGTCCAAAACCAAATTAAAACAAACCACAGAAAGAAAATAGAAATCAAAAAAAAGAAAAAGGAAAGGGAACTAACCTGGGCCACTTACTTGTAGCAGCAACCCAGCAGACAGGCCAAGCCCACTGGCCACTGCCAGTCATCCCCAACCTCCCGCCAGGAGGACTGGGGCGCGTGCTCGCAGCGAGCTGGCACACGCAGAGCCACGTCCTGCTTGCCGCCTTCTCCCCGACGCACCCAGATGGTGCCACGCACCTCCCTGCCTCTCTCTCACACTCTCCCTCGCTCTCACCCCCTTCCCTGGATCTCTCTCTCTTCTCTCTCGCGTGCGCACCCGAGCGCTGCCGTCGCTGCCGCTCGCTGCCCGCGCAGCCATAGTCGTCCCCTCGCCCCTCGGTCATGCCCCCGAGCTCTGCATCCTCGCGCAGCTTCTCCAAGCCTAAGGAACCAAGCCCGGATGGCCTGCATCGCTGTCTTCGACCTCGGCCGCCCGAGATCGCTGTCAACGCCCCGTCGCTGTTCGTCCTTCCGCGAGCCCGCTGAGCACGCCCGCCGACCCGTCGTGAGCTATCCTCCGTTTCCCCTCCTTCCTCGTGCTTGTTTCCGCACCGTAGCCATCGGCCGCAAGTGCCCGTGAGCTCATCGCCGGCGACCATGGCACCGCCGTCATTTTAGCTCGCGTTAATGTCTCCCGAGCACTCGATCATGCTTGTGGTGATGCCAGGAGGCCGTAGAGCCCCTGAACTCGCTCACCTGCGCTCTGTAGCGCCCGAGGCCGTCGCCACCATAGTAACAGTGCCGCTGCGAGCTCGTTTCCAGCGAGCTCAGGCCACCCCCGCCCCTCTCGTTTGCTCCTACCGACGAGGATGAGCCCCAGCTCCTCGCTCGTGGCCTCTGCTGTCCAAATGGTTGCCGGAGCGACATTTCCGACGCCTCCGCCGCGTCTGGACGCCGTCGGCGGCTAACCGCCGGTCAGTTTGACCATTTTTGACTCTTAGTGAATCGCTGACATGTTGGCCCTGCCCGCTGACACTTTTAGTTTAGGACTAATCTTACTATTAATTAACATGTTTACTAACTGTGTCACTGATGTGTGGACCCCACACGTCAGATTTGACCCTGGTCACCGCTGTTGACTTGCTGACACATGCATGATGCAGTGCTAATGCAATAAACCCTTTTCTGGATTATTTCTATTATAGAAATATTTGAAAATTCCAGAAAATTAGTTAAACTTCATAAAATCATAGTAAATCAACCGTAGCTCAGATTGAAATAATTTATATATAAAAAATTATCAGAAAAATTCAATCTATCCATCTGTACCTCTTTCATGCATGATAAAGAAACTTATACCTACTGTATAAGTGAAAACATGATAATGGCATTTAAAATGCTAAATGTGGAGCTTGCTTATGAACCCTTGGTCCATATGAGCTTCATCTAAATTGTTGCTAGATGCATTAGTGCAAATCATAGCATTCTTGACATGTCATGATCATGCCTCATATTGTTGCATTGTATTGATTGTGTTCCTTCTCTATTGCCGGTGGTTGTTCCCTCTCGGTAGACGGTTCCGACGTTGTGATTGTTGACACCGATGAAGAGCAATGCTATCTTCAGAAGTGCCAGGCAAGCAAACCCCCTTTGAGCATTCCGATACAATCCCACCCTCTCGCTCCTGCTCTCTTTTACTGCATTAGGACAAAAATGATTCAACTGTTACATGTTGCGGTAGTTGAACCCCATTCCTTTGCTTGACCTGTCTTTGCCACAGTAAATAGTTGAAACCCACTAGCATGAGTAGGAGTTGTTTGAGCCATTATGTGCCTACTCATTCATGCTTGCTTGTTATGCCTGCTATGCTTAGAGTTGTGTTAGGTCTGATCTATCTGGGATGGATTGGGATGGTGATGAACATGTCCTACTGTTGAGAGCTAAGTGTGTGAACATGATTTGGTAAAGATAGCGATGAGAGGCCATGTAGGAGTACATGGTGGGTTGTCTCATTGAAACCGTTCTCAGGAACTGAGTTCTGTGTTTGTGATCCAAGACAGTTACTACCACACATTGGGCTCCAGGCACTCCAAGCTCTCTCAACTTATTAATCGCCTTGATCTCTGTCCAGGAGTTGCAACTAGTTTCTGGTGTTTGTAGGTTGTGTTAGTAGTCTACCAAGTGGCACCCGGCCAGGTGGGCTTGGGGCAGACTAGGCACAGTGTACCAAGTGGCACCCGGATGGTGGGCTTGGGAACCCTGCTCACATCATTTGGGGTCGTAGTGGAAACCTCAGCTGGACTTCCTTGCGGATGGAACTCTAATAGGCGATAAACCTGGACTAGAGTCTCGTGTGGTTAGTCAGGTCGTGGCCGACACCCTCGCTGGGCTTCCAATTGAAGGTTGCCAAGTACATGTCGTGTAAACGGCGATAAGTGATGAGAGCATGTGTGAAGAAGTACACCGCTGCAGGGTAATATGATCTATTCGAATAGCCGCATCCGCGGATATGGACTACTTGGAACACTTATATGGTTCATAGATAACTTGAAGTGGATACTCTAAAATGCGCAAGATAAGCGTGAGTGCTATGGATGGCCTTCTCGTAGGGAGACGGGAGCGGATCCATAGTGGTGTATTGATATGGTGAATATGTGGACTCGTGTGCGCCACCTCAAAGGAATTACTTGCAGTCGTAGTTCAGGATAGCCACAGTCAAAGCTGGCTTGCTGCAGTTAAACCCCACAACCCCTTTGTTGATAGCGATGCATATGTAGCTAGTTCTGATGTATGTCTTGCTGGGTACATTTGTACTCACGTTTGTCTAATTTATGTTTTTGCAGAGAGACTTCGTTCTCACTAGTAGTTTCACGTGGGCTACGACAATTAGCATGGGAATCCCAGACACAGGTCTGGTTCCTATGGAGGGTCTTGTAGATAGACAGGCTTTCTAGCTTTCTCTCTTTTCAGATGTCTGTACTCAGACATGTTTATGCTTCCGCTTGGCTTGTATGACTTTGTGTGAAGGGTCATGAGACCCACTGCTTGTAATAAATGCTATGATGGCTCTTCTGGGCCTTTATCTATATGAGTTGTTGAGTTATGTTGTGATGCCATATTGTACAGCGCATACTTGCATGTTATGCGTACGTGTAATGTGTATTGCTATGTGTGGGATCCGACACCTAGTTGTTTATTCTTGGTAGCCTTCCTTATGGGGAAATGTCTCCTGGTGCTTCCACTGAGCCATGGTAGTTCACTACTGCTCTGGAACACTTAGGTTGGCCGGCATGTATCCTTCTTTGTTCCTATGTCTGTCCCTTCGTGGAAATGTCATGTGTTGTTCCTTTAAGTCCTTGTAGCTTGCTATGACTTGGGTTCATACGTTGATGACCGACATGTTCATTGCTGGGTTACGTATGCCTGTCCATGTAAGTTTGTGCCACCTTGGGTTTACGACTAGTCATGTCGGCCCGGGTTCTCTGTCATATGGATGCTAGTGACACAATCATACACGTGACCCAAAAGGCGCAAACGGTCCCGGTCAAGGTAAGGCTGCAGCCGTGGGAATACCGTGCGTGAGGCCGCAAAGTGATATGATGTGTTACATGCTAGATCGGTGTGACTTAGGATTGGGGTCCCGACAATAATAACATCATTGCAATCATGCTTTTCATTCAAGGAGCTATCGTGAATCACTTTATAAATTTCTTCTTTTACCACTTCAGCACAATTTTTAGATTCATGAATTTCAAGCAAAACTTCATAAAGATAATCTAGTACACCCAACTCACTAGCAATTGGTTCATTATAATTGGATCTTTTAAAAAGATTAGCAAGTTGATGAGGATCCATAAACAGAATAAACATACAATTATACCAAGCGAACAAGCAAACAAACCAAGGAAGACATAAAGGCAAATGGAAAGGCAAATGGAAAATATTTTTGTATTTTTTGTAAAACTTTTTAGAAGTGGGGGAGAGGAAAGCGAGAGGAAAATGGCAAATAATGTAATGCAAGAGATGAGAGTTTATGATAGGTACTTGGTAGGCTTGATGTAGAACCTCCCCGGCAATGGCGCAAGAAATTCTTCCTGCTACTTCTTGAGCTTGTGTTGTTTTTTCCCTTGAAGAGGAAAGGGTGATGCAGCAAAGTAGAGATAAGTATTTCCCTCAGTTAAGAACCAAGGTATCAATCCAGTAGGAGGCACAAGCAAGTCCCCAATAGATGCACCTGCACAAACTAACAAACACTTGCACACAACGTGAAAAAGGGGTTGTCAATCCCTTCACGGTCACTAGCAAGAGTGAGATCTAATAGAGATAGATATAAAAGATAAATAAAAGGCAAAATAAAGTAAATATAAATAAATTGCAGCAAGGTATTTTTGGGTTTTTGGTTTTATAGATCTGAAAATATATGATGGAAAATAGACCCGGGGGGCATAGGTTTCACAAGAGGTTTCTCTCTTGAAGAAAGCATACGATGGGTAAACAAATTACTGTTGAGCAATTGATAGAAAAGTGCAAAGTTATGATGATATCTAAGGCAATGATCATGAATATAGGCATCACGTCCGTGACAAGTAGACCGACTCCTGCCTGCATCTACTACTATTACTCCACACATCGACCACTATCCAGCATGCATCTAGTGAATAAGTTAACAAGAACAGAGTAACGCCTTAAGCAAGATGACATGATGTAGAGGGATAGATCCAATCAATATGGTGAAAACCCCATATTTTTATCCTTAATGGCAACAATACAAATACGTGCCTCGCTACCCCTACTGTCATTGGGTGAGGACACCGCAAGATTGAACCCATCACAAAGCACCTCTCCCATTGCAAGAAAAACCAATCTAGTTGGCCAGACCAAATTGATAGATCAGAGAAGACTCAAATAATATTCATAGATAATCTGATGATAAATCCATAATTCATCAGATCTCAACAAACACACCGCAAAAGAAGATTACATCGAATAGATCTCCAAGAACATTGTATTGAAGATCAAAGAGAGAGAATAAGCCATCTAGCTACTAGCTATGGACCCGTAGGTCTGTGGTAAACTACTCACACATCATCGGAAGGGCAGCAAGGTTGATGTAGAGGCCCTTCGTGATCGAATCCCCCTTTGGTAGAGTACTGGAAAAGGCCCCAAGATGGGATCTCACGAGAACAGAAGCTTGCGGCGGCTGAAAAGTATTTTTGGTGTGCCCTCTGATGTAAGGGGAATATTTGGGTATTTATGGAGCTTGAATTAGGGTTAGAAGGTCTGCGAGGGTCTCACAAGCCTAGGGGCGCCCCCCCCCACCCGGGGCGCGCCCCTAGGACTTGTGGCCTCCTCGTGGGTCTTCTGGCCTCCTCCCGAAGCTTCGTGGTTGTCTTCTAGTCCAAGAAAAATCATCGTAATGTTTTATTCCATTTGGACTCCGTTTGGTATTGATTTTCTGTAAAAGACAAAAACAATAAAAAAGCCTGCAACTGGCACTGGGCACTAGGTTAATAGGTTAGTCCCAAAAAATGATATAAAATAGCACATACTGCATATTAAACATTCAAGATGGATAATATAATAGCATGAAACAATCAAAAATTATAGATACGTTGGAGACATATCATAGGTCAGGAAGAGTTGTTGAACCTCCCGAATGGTTTCACAATGAAATATTCATCTTGGAAGAAGATGAACCTGCGCACTACAAGGAAGCAATGGTGGCTCCCAGCTCAAAAGAAAGGCATAAAGCCATGCAATCCAAAATGGAGTCCATGTATGAAAATCAAGTTTGGAACTTGGTTGATCCTCCAGAGGGTGTGAAACCCATACAGTGCAAATGGATCTTCAAAAGAAAAACAGATGCAAATGGTAATCCTACCATCTATAAAGCAAGGCTAGTAGCAAAAGGGTTTTCGCAAATTGAGGTAGTTGATTATGATGAAACTTTCTCACCAGTAGCAATGCTAAAGTCTGTACGGATTATGATGGCAATTGCTGCATATTTCAATTATGAGATATGGCAGATGGATGTCAAAACTACTTTCCTAAATGGGTTTTTGGAAGAGGATGTATACATGATACAACCAGAAGGTTTTGTCGATCCAAAGGATGCCAGAAAGGTGTGCAAACTTCAAAAAAATCTATCTATGGTTTGAAGCAAGCATCAAGGAGCTGGAATCAACGTTTTGATGAAGTGGTAAAAGAGTTTGGCTTCATAAAAAATGATGAAGAAGCTTGTGTATACAAGAACTTTAGTGGGAGCTCTATAGCATTTTTAATCTTATATGTAGATGACATATTATTGATTGGAAATGATATTGAGTTTCTTAGCACCACAAAAGACTATTTAAAGAGTGTGTTTTCAATGAAAGATTTAGGCGAAGCTGCATATATACTAGGCATAAAGATCTATAGAGATAGATCAAGACGTCTAATTGCACTAAGCCAAAGCACGTACATTGACAAGGTTTTAAAGAGATTTAAAATGGAGAATGCAAAGAAAGGTTTTCTCCCAATGTCAGATGGCACAACACACAGCAAGAATCAATTTCCAAAGACAGTTGATGAGCAAGTGTAGATGAGTAGAGTCCCATATGCCTCGGCAATTGGATCCATCATGTATGCTATGATATGTACTAGACCAGATGTTTCTTATGCACTAAGTGTTAGTAGCATGTACCAAAGTGATCCTGGATTGGCTCACTGGGCAGCTGTTAAAAATATTCTTAAGTACCTCAGAAGGACAAAGGACATCCTCCTAGTCTATGGACGAGATGAAGAACTCGTTGTAAATTGTTACACCGATGCAAGCTCCATGACTGATATAGATGATTATAAATGTCAATCAGGTAATGTTTTTACTCTTAATGGTGGTGCAGTCGTTTGGAAAAGTTTCAAACAAAACACTGTTGCAGATTCTACAACAGAAGCAGAATACATTGTGGCTTCACAAGCTTCAAAGGAGGCAGTTTGGATCAAGAAGTTTCTTGCAGAAGTTCGTGTGGTCCCAAGTGCAATGAACCCAATGGCACTCTATTGTGATAATAGTGGTGTTGTTGCTCAAGCAAAGGATCCAAGATCCCACATGAAGACTAGACATATCGAACGCAAATATCACATTATCCGACAGCATGTCGAGAAGGGTTTTGTGAAGGTTCTCAAGGTTCACACGGATTTGAATGTGTCAGATCCAATGACAAAGGCTCTACCACGAGCGAAGTATGAGCAACAATAGATAGCCATAGGTGTTAAAGAGACTATGTAAACTAGATTATTGACTCTAGTGCAAGTGGGAGACTGTTGGAAACATGCCCTAGAGGCAATAATATTGTATTATTACATTTCCATTATTCATAATAAAGAGTTTATATTTCATGCTATAACTGCTATGATCCTGTAATATGCGATTCGGTGGAAAACTCATATGAATGTGTGAAATGATAAAAGGTAAACAATAGGTTCCCGGTCTTACCTCTAAGACCGGCTCAAGTGTTGTTGGTGATCATGTTTTCCGGATCTTAGAATATCGTTAAGTGTAACGATAGTCCTGAAACAACATTGCGGGTATGACGTTAGAAGAACGATCATATTGAATCGACCCAATACTTGTCTGTTATTCTATGTGATCATATCGTCTGAAATCATCTGTTATAACACGGAGTGTTAGCATGTGTTTTAGTTCCTCAGACCATGGGAGTGTCTCGGTGACTTCCTACCGGACGGTGGGCTTTGGGGTTGCTCAACGTCATCTGTAACAAGGTGATCATAACGACAACTATCAGGCTCGCCGGAAAGTGACAAGTGACCAGATAGCTCGAGAGTGGGATTTGCTCCTCCGATGATGGAGAGATATTCTTAGGGCCCTTTCGGTGTGAAGGCATCCCTCATTGTCTAGCAAGACACAGGTGACTACGTCACGGGGATGCCGCAACACGTCAACGAGAAAAAAGAACAAAACCGGTAACGGGAGCAACGGTATAGTGAATATGTTGATGACTCAAGAGGATACCGATGCACACCGGGTTTTGTAAAGTATCGCGAAGCAAAGGGAACATCACATGATAACCAAAGGTTCACTCGAATATCATTCGTGTAATCATAGGGACCGATATGGATGTACACGGTTCCGCTATCGATCATTGAACGAAGGGGTTTCGTTCATGTCTATGGTTACCGAACCTATGGGATCACAAGCTTAAGGTAATCATGATATGCTGAGTGTTAGTAGGATGGGAGTGATGAGAATATATTTGTGGAATTGTTTCATTAATATCCGGAATAGTTCCGAGAGGTTCCAGAAGCGTTTCGGGGTCACCGAAAGGGTTTTGGTGAATATCGGGTAATACCTGGTATTACCGATTAATTATATATAGGTGGAAAATGTTTACGGGGATGTTAAATTATATATATAATGCTCTTAAAATGTTTAGAACATTTTATATTTTATTTAAATATCAGTGGGCCTTAAAAGGCCAAGAGGTGGAAGGCAACTTGGGCCACAAGGGCCCAAGTAGGAAGGAGTCCTACTCCTCCCCTTATGGCCGGCACCCCAAGGGGGACTTCCCCCCCCCCCCCCCCCCCCCACTCTTGGTGGCTGCCCTCTCCCTCCCCTCTAACCTATATATACTAGAGGTTTTCCACCCTTTGTATAGATAAGTTTTGGAGCCTCCTCTAGTTGATCTAGTTCTAGTTCTAGTTGGTCCTAGTTGACTAATTAGAGCTAGCCCTAGCCACCTCTAATCCTCATAATTAGAAGCCCAGTGTGGTTCTAATTGCCTCCCTCTAATTCTCCGGTGACGATTAGCTCTGGACAGCGAAGCTCTGCCGGATCATGAAGACCGTACGCTTGCAACCAAGTAGAGAGGCCGTGCTTTCGGTCTTCCGTTTGAGGGATCGTTCGAGGACGGTTCGCGGGATCGTCATCAATGTTCAAGGGACTTCAAGTACGATCTACACCGACTCGTCTGCTTCTGCTGCACTCCGGAGTCGGTAACGATCGTTGATCATAACCCGATATGCATCTTCATATTGTTCTTGGGTGTTCGTAGGGCAAAATGCTTTTTGTTTTCTACTACGTTTCCCAACATGATCCACCTTGCCAACCTCAAACTTGCTGCATGAATTCTCTCGCACATGCTTGGAGTAAGCATCTTATGCCACCTGCCTAGTCTTAAACCCTCCTCTATGGTTGCTGTCGTCGTGCCCTGAAACTTGTTGTTGCAAGCTTCCCATGAACTGTAAACCCCAGGAACCCTACCTTCGAACACCACATACCACTTGCCCTGGCAGTGCAAATGAGCAATAAGTTCAAGCAACAAGCATTCGAACACACAAACAACAAGTAATGAAGAACATTAGGAGCAAGCAATGGAGCAGAAGAGCATTAGTTAGCATGCATGATCATAGCAAGTTCAACCTACCACTACTTTGGTATCATCCTACCACCACATCCAAAAGAGGGTGTAATCCTACCACCGCAAGTTTGTGATCACCGCCAGGATCACCGTGAGGGGTTAGTATATTTCAGAAAAAGCATTAGTTTTTGTAGAGCATTAGTTTTGTAACCATTTGGTCTCACTTAAGCCAGTTTTTGTAGAAAGGTGGTTTTTTCAACCATCTCCAAATGACCCCAATTTTGTTATACATGGTCAAATACATGTGTCAAACATGGCTATGAAAAAAAATTAGTTTACAATGCCACCTTAAGGTATAGTCTGATGTTTTCAACAGTCATTCTACAGGGCTGTATAAATTGAAAAAAATGTAAAACCTTTAAAACCTAGCTATGTTTGTGTAAGGGATCATGTGTGAAAAATTTGAGGTCATTTAGAGGAGGTCAAAAAAATCACCACATTACGGAGGGACCATTTGGTCTCACTTAAGCCAATTTTTGTAGAAAGGTGATTTTTCTCGACCATCTCCAAATGATCCCAATTTTGTTATATATGGTAAAATACATGTGCCAGACATGGCTATAAAAGAAAATTTCAAAATAAATTTAGTTTACAATGCCCCCTTAAGGTATAGTTTGATGTTTTGAACAGTCATTCTACAGGGCAGTATAAATTCAAAATAATTCAAAAAAATGTAAAAACTTCAAAACCTAGCTATGTTTGTGTAAGAGATCATGTGTGCAAAAATTGAGGTCATTTAGAGGAGGTCAAAAAAATCACCACATTACGGAGGGACCATTTGGTCCTTTTACTTAAGCCAGTTTTTGTAGAAAGGTGGTTTTTTCAACCATCTCCAAATAACCCCAATTTTGTTATACATGGTCAAATACATGTTTCAAACATGGCTATGAAAGAAAAATTTATAAATAAATTTAGTTTACAATGCCCCCTTAAGGTATAGTCTGATGTTTTCAACAGTCATTCTACAGGGCAGTATAAATTAAAAAAAATGTAAAACATTTAAAACCTAGCTATGTTTGTGTAAGAGATCATGTGTGTAAAATTTGAGTTCATTTAGAGGAGGTCAAAAAAATCACCACATTACGGAGCGACCATTTGGTCTCACTTAAGCCAGTTTTTGTAGAAAGGTGATTTTTTCGACCATCTCCAAATGACCCCAATATTGTTATATATGGTAAAATACATGTGCCAAACATGGCTATAAAAGAAAATTTCAAAATAAATTTAGTTTACAATGCCCCCTTAAGGTATAGTCTGATGTTTTGAACAATCATTCTACAGGGCAGTATAAATTCAAAATAATTCAAAAAAAAGTAAAAACTTCAAAACCTAGCTATGTTTGTGTAAGAGATCATGTGTGCAAAAATTGAGGTCATTTAGAGGAGGTCAAAAAAATCACCACATTACGGAGGGACCATTTGCCCAGTTTTTGTAGAGAGGTGATTTTTTTCGACCATCTCCAAATGACCCCAATTTTGTTATACATGGTCAAATAAATGTGCCAAAGATGGCTATGAAAGAAAATTTCAAAATGAATTTAGTTTACAATGACCCCTTAAGGTATAGTCCGATGTTTTGAACAGTCATTCTACAGGGCAGTATAAATTCAAAAAAAATGTAAAACCTTCAAAAGCTAATTATGTTTGTGTAAGAGACCATGTGTGCAAAACTTGAGGTCATTTAGAGGAGGTAAAAAAAATCACCACATTATAGAGGGACCATTTGGTCTCACTTAATCCAGTTTTTGTATAAAGATGATTTTTTCGACCATATCCAAATGACCCCAATTTTGTTATACATGGTCAAATACATGTGCCAAACATGGCTATGAAAGAAATTTCAAAAAAAATTATAGTTTATAATGCCCCCTTAAGGTATAGTCCGATGTTTTGAATAGTCATTCTACAGGGCAGTTATAAATCAAAAAAAAATTAAAACCTTCAAAACCTAGCTATGTTTGTGTAAGAGAACATGTGAGCAAAATTTGAGGTCATTTGAAGAAGGTCAAAAAGTTGACAGGTGACATATGCAAAAAATAAAATAAAATTTTAAAAAATGTCCGCCTACTATGTGCATAATTCAAACACCATGGCCTACATACGACTAGAAACCCATTGGGCCAGGATGCAGGCCCGCTGGGAAAGTATAAATGCTGCCAGTAGGCCCCACGGGGCAGAGAGGCACTAGGTTAGGCAATATGCTGCCTGCTTTAGAGAGGAACTTGAGAGGGATAGCTCAGCCGGGTATATAAACCGATGCGAGCTCCTCTCGGTTGGAGAGGTGGGACTAAACTCCCACCACCCCTCGGCTGTGCCCGGCGCGGCTCTGGCTTGGGCCTAATTCGAGTGGGCCGTCCCAGGCTGGCCTCACCCGCACGCTGAGCATAACCTGGAGAGAGGTAAAATTCCCCATTTCATCTAGCAGAGACGAACCCTAGGTCTTGCTGCCGTTACCCAATCACTTCCTCCGCTCACATCTCACATCTGGCGACGCCGGCGATGGGGGCCAAAAAGGGAGGGAGGTCACCGTCGGCAAGTGCATGTCGCCGCGCTGAACAAAAGTGGGAGGAGGCAGTTGGGAAGTTCTGTAAGGGCGATGTGGAGAAGAGGGCGAATGTGGAGGAGATCTGCAGCTGGTTTCCCAGCTTGTAGGTGTTCATCGACCACGGTAGGGGTCTCATCAAAGTGCTTATGGGCAATGAGAAGAAGTCCTTGTTTCGTGGTGGTCGAGGAGTTGTTCCAGTCCAGGTTTTCCTCTGGGCTATGAATGAAGCGGAGAACTGCTCGGATCCGCATCTGCGTGCGAGGTGGTACATGTACGGCTCCCACCGTCGCGCCCCTCTAGATCTAGTGCAAGATCTTATCAGAGTGGTGCTCGCGGTGCCAGCTCCAGTTAATCAGTCCAATGTTCACTCTAATAGTGATGTGGAGCAGAGCAAGGATGAGAGTGACAGCAAAGATGTGGAGCAGAGCGAGGATGAGAGCGGGGAAGAGGAGGATGTTGTGCTAGTGGACGACTCTAATGGAGAGGAGGAGCAAGAAGTTGTTGTCCAGGAGCAGCCGGCGGACGTGCAGATGGTGGTGCCGGGGATCCCGTAGCTCGGAGATAGGACCATGCCGATTCAAGCGGAGACCTACATCCCCATGGGCATTCGTCACTCAGAGTGCATCAAGAAGATGAAGGAGACGAAGACAGAGTGATGGCATGTCAGTGTCTTCAGTTAGTCTGTTAGTGTCAGTCAGTTTAGTGTTTGTAGAACTGCAGTCGGTGTTACTTTGCTGTTAAGTTATGTACTGATGAAGTTTATGTACTGCAAATGTGATGTGCTGAACCTGTTAAGTTATGAACTGCAGATGTTATGCTTCTCGAAACTAGCCAGAAATCTAGCAACATGTCTGCCATATTTTATTAGCCACAAATGTAGCACAGATCAAATATATGGACCTGTCTGCCAAACAAAAAAGTGCAACTTCCAAAGGAAGTCTTGAAAGGTACATGGCCCTGTTGTAGTACAATATGATCAAATAGATGGTCCTTTCTTAGTACTAAGTGCCTCCTTGTATGCAGCAAGGTTGAAGACACAGTGCTGAGGTACTCTAGGGCTTTGTTGTGACCTAGGTTGAGAGCTTGGCTGTGAGCTCTTTTGTGAACTTGGTTCAGATATCTTTAGGGCTCCTGTTTTTCTTGTTATTTCCAACTTCCTTGGTATGGTTTGCACAGCCACTGCCTTGCCTTTCATGTCAGCAGCCTGCAAACAATTTGTTGATTAGTACGAACAAAGTAAAAATTCCCAGCAATGTAAACCATGGAACATACCATTCCTATCTCAACCTCCTTAGCTTTCATAGTTCTCTGAACTTGAAGAGCATCAAATGCCTCTTTGTCCTGTTTCTTTTTCTTTGTTGCTTCCCTGACCATGTGTGCATTGCCATGATGTTTAGCTGTATCATTATTTTTACAACTGGATCTGTTATGCCCTTGCCTTTTGCAAGAACTACATGTGATCTGGCCACCTACTTTGCCCATCTTAGTACCCTTAGGTTTTTGTCCTTCCTCTCTGCCAATACCTACATGAGCAAGTCCATTGCTGCAAGTTGACTGTAAATATTTCTTTTCTTTTTTATATTTGAAATATTTTAAAATCAAATCTATTTTTTCTCTTTCATTTATTCTGACAGTTTTAAAATTCAAAAAATGGAAGATAATATTTTATCTTTTATTTCACTTCTTAATTCTAATATTTCTTTTCAGTTTTTTGTTTGAAATAATTTTAAATCATATCTATTTTTTCTCTTTTATTTGTTCTGACAGTTATAAAATTCACAAATGTACGAAAAAATGTTGTGTTCTATTTTTTAGAATTCTATATATTTTAGAGTGGCTTGGTGAAACTCGGGTACATGTAAGTGAGCATGTATACAAATTTAGGAGGTGATTTGAAGAAGGACAAAAATTGACATGTGACATATGCAAAAAATAAAATATAAATTAAAAAAATGCCCGCCTACTAGCTGCATAATTCACAACACAACGGCCTGCATATGACTAGTAACCCAACCATTTATTGGGCCAGGATGCAGGCCCGCCGGGCAAGTAACTATGTTGCTAGTAGGCCCCACGGGGCAGAGAGGGACTGGGTTAGGCAATGTGTTGCACGCTTTAGAGAGGAACTTGAGAGGGATAGCTCAGCCGGGTATATAAACCGGTGCGAGCTTCTCTCGCTTGGCGAGGTGGGACTAAACTCCCACCACCCCTCGGCTGTGACCGGCGCGCCGCTGGCTTTGGCCCAATTCGAGTGGGCCGTCCCAGGCCAGCCACACCCGCGCGCAGAACAATTTCACTTGTTAATTCTTACATTCTTTTATGTTTTATATTTTCTTATATTTCACTTCTTGTTTCCAATATTTCTTTTAATTTTTATATTTAAAATATTTTAAAATCAATTATATTTTATTTGTTCTGATAGTTATTAAATTCACAAACGTACGAAAAAAATGTTGTTTTCTATTTCACTTATTCAATCAAATATTTCTTTTCTTTTTTATATTTCAAGTTTTTTTAAATCAAATCTATTTTATCTCTTTCATTTCTTCTGACAGTTTTAAAATTCAAAAAATGCAAGATAATATGTTATCTTTTATTTAACTTCTTAATTCTAATATTTCTTTTCAGTTTTCTATTTGAAATAACAATTTTAAATCATATCTATTTTCTCTTTTATTTCTTCTGACAGTTTTAAAAATCGAAGATGTATGATAATATTTGAAATTTTCCTTTCTCTTTGCCACCACTTCTTCATTCTAATATTTCTTTTAATTTATAATTGAAATAAATGGACCACATTGGCCATGCCCACATGGTGCCAAAAGTTGGGGCCATCTCATGCATGCCTCCACATGCACCATGTGCAAGCACGACCATTCGGGTCTCCCGGAGGGCAAGTGTGAAAGAGGTTTTTTTTTCTGGTCCACCGATTGAGCCCAAACTCTGTGCACACCCTAGGATGACCTTGGCAAGCATGCATGACAAGTATTGTTGATTTCTGACACTTGATGCATTTTCTAGGGTTTTCCCGGTGAAAAACCCTAAAACACTGCCCGGACGTCAGAAATCAACGAAAATTCGCATGGATGCTTGCCATGGTGCACTGAGGGTGTGGAACAAGTTTGCCATGGTGCACTGAGTGCATGCCCAATGTAGACTCTCACATAAGGGTTTAGTGTTTTACTGTTTTTTCACATGTCGTAAATCAACAAAAATTGACATGCATGCTTGCCAAAGTGCTCTGAGGGTGTGGATACAAATTGGGCTGATTTGGTATACGTTAAAAGTTCATTATTTTAAATACATGTAGTTCACAATTCGAATTATTTTTATTACATATTTTTGAGGGTTTTTTTCTCAGTGGAATTATATTTTTGAGGGGTAGATTAGCAATTGGTGGGATAAAAGTTGAAGTGGCCCACGTCCGGAAGCCCACAGTTGTGGGTATTTCATGCACGTCGATCACAGGAAGATTCCCACGTCGATCTAGGGAGTAGTTGCCATATTGTTACACTTTCTTAGGTTCGTGCTAATCCCAATCTCCCTAATCCCTCGGTGCGAGGAGCACGTAGTGCCTCCCGTCAACAAAGGAAAAGAAAGATTCCTGACGTACACTCCCAGGAAGTTACGGCGACCTAGGAGATTTTCCTCTTATATAGTTTGGATAACCTCGTGCATCTTGCCTCCTATCGCCATGTCGACGACAGCTCGTCCATCGCATCCTCCCTTCACGTGTTGCCACCGTTGACGAACTACATCCACACCGCATCGTCCCCTACTTCCATCTTCATCCAACATGCAAGTCAGTTGGCCGCCATACCCCGTTGATAGCAACATAGGTTGTCCGTGTTTTAGCTTGGAGGGCGCTAGGTTTTGCAGATCAGTTGTAATTAGATGCGTTCGAATACATGCGTTCCAACCAGATGGCATAAATGAATTTGATCTTTTCTTTTTTCATGCTACAATAATTTTGTTTCCCTATCTGGCTAGATCTACTTAATCTCTCACGAACTTTTAGGCCAGATTGGTTATTGTTCATTTTTGTGTTTCATTTGTTTCTCGAGTCCATCTTGTTCCGGTCGTTGTTGCTACCGATTCCTCCTTCCGTTGGTTGCACCACTGCCATACATCAGGAGTAGTATATGTAGTTAGTTTTTGTACGGACGACCCCATCAGTTGAGCCGACGGCCCATGTTACTTTCCGGTGATCTTGCATGTTTGTGTTGAGCCAGCTCCGACGAGTAGCGGTCATCTAGAATCTAGATAGGCGATCGATTCTAGTCTATAGTTGCTCCTAGCATTTAGCATCTACTAGTAGAGAGGCCGAGAGGACTTGCCTTGCATGGAATGGCTGCATGCATTGGACAGATGTTGTAACACGCTGATCAACTCCTTGAGTGTAGCTGATTTAGTTGTAGTCAGTCAAGATTACAGTAAAACAACCTTTACCAAACGATCGGTGGTTTCAGCAAAACCGAGAAAAACTATAGTTTTTTAAAACCATAGTATTTGTTGCCCACTCATAAGAATATTGTGCTTTTAAAATACTTAGGTTTTTACTATTGCATTTATAAACCTCACGTTCAAGCAATTATAAACGCCTTGTATTATTCTTTTGTTTGCTTTACTATTGCATTTGTAAACAAGTCTTTTCTTTTTTCAACAGGATGGACGAACTGAATGGAGAAATTGTGTGCGATGTTGAAAAATGGTGCAAACTGATGACCGCTCTATCTGGCGCCCAACGCGCTAGACTCGCCGAAACAACATTGCATAGCATGATGCAGATGCTATCGATTAAGATGCGTACACTTTTGATAAGGTACATGGTTGAGATTTTTTAGCCCACCACGGGAAGATTCACTGTAGAAGAGATGATTGGTGAGGTGTCTCTCGGTGCCGTGGACGTCGAGTGCATCTTCATCTTGCACAACCAAGGACTGTCGGCATCAGACATTCTCAGTGAAGAAGGTGAGGACATTAAAGACCGGGTGCCGCTGGAGCAGTTGCTAGAGTTCTGAAAGAGTATACTGTGCGTGATAAGGTACGTTAAGTTATAACTTGATCAATGCACGACATTTGAAGAGGCATTTCATGTAAATACACAACGTTTTCTTACACTGTAGACGTATATCCCGTTGAATATCGGCAATACACGCTGGATGACCGTGGTAATGCACATGCGGAAGAAACAATTCCAAGTTCTGGATTTTCTCTATCCTCTTGAGCTGTCAATCGAGACTGTTGAAGCACTGGTACTCTCACCAACATTGCTAGTATTGTTCGTACAAATTGTTTTATGGTTCTCAATTGCCATTTCCCTTTTTACAGCGGCTCGCTATAGCACAGGATATGCTAGAGGCAAACTGTATTACACCCGGGAAATATCCAGACGTGACAAAGTAGCCTATCAAAGAATATGACATGCCACAACAAGAAGACGGGTGAGTTAATGATACATCATTATGTGATAACAACACACATGTGCGTATGGACTGTGACTAATGTTTGCATGTATATTAGGAACTCTTGTGGCCTTTTTGTGATTGAATGTCTAGAGCATTGGGACGGGGACCAAATGATGGGCCAATTTTCCCAGGTTGGTAGTTATCTATGTTTGTACTCTAGGTACTATGTTCGTATAACTACTGGAATTGATTTAATCTTTATGTAAAAATTTGCAGGACTTGGTTAACGCAAGGAGAAGACGTTTCATCGCTGAGTTGATTTTGTCACCTACGAACACAATGGAATGTGTGAAAAACAAAATTCGCGACATCGCAAAGAAAAGACGTGCGTGAACACTTCATAGATGATGGAAGATTCAAGTTTGAGTGCTTCAATTTTACTCCTTTAGCAGATTTTGGGACCATGAATAAATTTGCTTTTATACAATTTATGTAATAAAGAGGTTACCTCGCATATTGTGTGGATTTTTTTTGTTGCTTATGCATACATGTGTATGTGTAATGATGTGGCACAATTTGATCGTACGAATATAATTTTTTTGCTTCACTTAATAGTTGATCTTGCTAAATATTTTTCGTAAATGCACATTTTCTTTTGTTTCATAATTGTTCTTGCTAATGACAATCGTAAGAAATATTTTTCTTTTTTTCAGAACTACAACTCCCTCTATTCATTGCTGATAACACTTACATCTTTAAGTAAAAGAGGAAGAAGCTCATTAGGAGCAATTTCAATCCACTCACTGCAGAATTTAGATCTAGCTACACTAGCTAATTCATGAGCAACAACATTTGCTTCTCTAGGACATAATTCAAACCCAATTTAACTAAACTCACATGCCAAGTGGTAACAATCATCAATGATGGTTGTTGCATTGCCCGCATACTCACCGTCCTTGTTCATAATCTCCATTAGTTCCAGGCTATCAGAATTAACGACTAGCCTGTTACACCCTGCCGAGGAAGAGAGTTGTAAACCAAATTTAAGAGCCAATGCCTCTGTACAAACCCATTAGGTGGTTTTCTCCATCTGTTCTTCTTTACTACTGCCTTTCGGTCACATGCAATAACAAAATTTTCTGCCAATCTTTTTCAATAACAAATTTTTTCAATATTTTACCTACTTGTTTAATACAGCAAGTCTTTTATTGCTCCTTTCCAAAAGTAAAAGGTTCATACACCAAGAATAGAGTTCAGCCTCGCATGCACATTGTACATGCATACATCCCAAGACAGTTGAACCAAATCACACTTTCAGAACCAAAAACGCGATAGGTCAAAACCATAGCATGCCATAATGTGAAGGCGATACTGCGACTAATTTTACGTGATTTAATTTCCTACTCACCACCTCCTGTTTAGTATAGCCTACGACCACTAGCTGATGGTCCACAAAACTGAAGCAAGTCTTCTACTCTTCTTCCTGCACCACATTTTTGCACATGATAACAGAGAGGTTAGTTAAAGAATGATAAGGTAAAAAAATCGACAATGCATGCAAACACGTACTTCTTATTTAGTTTGCATTTCTTGCTGCATTTAGTGTGTCCTAGCATTTTGCAAGCTCCGCACCGGGTTTTGATCTCATCGAACGAAAGTGGTCTACCATTTTTGGACAAAGGGCGGTTGTCATCATCCTTTGTTGCACCTTTGCTTGATACTTTAATAGGATCTTGAACTGCAACTACGTTGCCTTCACCATCATCTACATATTCAACTGCCCACTTACTGAGATCAGACGTTTTCTTGCTCAAATTTTCCTTTAGCATATCATACTCATGGCTCTTAGCTATCACGGCCTTCAAACTCTCCTCTAACTGATCCCACAATGCTGGGTGTTTGCATGCCGCATGCATAGCTTCTGACGCTAACACACTCACCTGGCTATATTTCATTCTTTCCTTCGCCCCAGTCCAACCAAATCCCAACAGATTGCTTGTGCGCCTCACCGGCAGTCCCAACCTTGCTTCTTTCATGAACCGAAGAAGAACTAAACACTTAGGTATTTCAGATATATTCATGTACTTCAGTACATGGAATATGTGCTTGCAAGGTAGACCCTTTCGTATCATTCTTCTGCAGCTGCACCTTATAGTTTCTGCAGAATTTTCTGGTGTATACTCTACCCAAAAACGGCTCTTCCGGTTATTCTTCCAGGACACAACGAACCGATCGGAATCGTCTTCGACCATTCTATCTACAATCTCCATGCCGCCAATTTTTTTAACATCATCTTGCAATATATAGAAGTTTGCTAGAGTGAAGATGTGAGAAGCAGCTACCTCAAGTTCCCTGGAGCTAGTAACT
Organism: Thinopyrum elongatum; assembly: GCA_011799875.1. Classification (NCBI taxonomy): domain Eukaryota; kingdom Viridiplantae; phylum Streptophyta; class Magnoliopsida; order Poales; family Poaceae; genus Thinopyrum; species Thinopyrum elongatum. Next base: position 606,628,088 of record CM022298.1, read on the forward strand.
GGCACCGGTACAGTCTGTGAGGCCGTGCAGTCATCTCGCGCCTCGTTCTCACGGATATGTAGTACGGAATTCTCATAGTGCAAAACCATATCCACCAAGGTCATTTCACTGTCTAGGTGGAGGTGCAGGCAGGAGTTCAAACTTTCACTCCTCTGGTTGTTTTTCATGCCAAGCCAAAACCCCTCTGTCAAAAAAAATCTTGCTTTTTTCTGACTGCCATCTTTTCGCAAACGCGTGCCATCTCTCCTCAAATGTGGCCGTGGGCGTTGTGTAGCACAGAAAAGTCCGGAACTCATTCAACGACTTGTGACTGAGGTGAATCTTCATATATTTTTTCTATATGCCATGTACATATACGGTGCCAAACATCTGGCAAGACTTCATGAATTGCCCTGATCATCGCAGCGTCGGCGTCCATGATTACACTCTTCGGCATCTTCTGACACATTGCCCTCAAAAAAGTTTGCAGCAGCCACACATATGTCTCTTCGGTCTCATCCGAAACTATGGCACAACCAAAAACAGTAGTCTTCCGGTGATTGTTAAGACCAACAAAAGGTATGAATGGCATAGCATAGCGATTCATCTTGTATGTTCTATCAAATACAACCACGTCACCGAAATCCTCATAGTCCTGACGAGATTGGGAGTCACACCAGAACATTCTATTCAGATGTCCATCCTTATCTAACTTGTACTCGAAAAAGAAGCTAGGATCCCTCTCTTTCCTACTAGCCATGATGCTTATGGATGTGGCAGCATCACCTTTTGAAAGCAGCTTCCTCTTCTCCCTGGAGCAAAGGTTGTATACATCACGCCTCGTAAACCCAACACCATCGTACCATACATGTTTGCTGATGAAAGAATCCATAATAGTGTGAGTTCTATCCCTGCAGCTCCCATTGCCAATATCTCAGCTTTCTGGTACTCTTTGCTTTTTCTGTGGGACCAAAGAAAAGGTACTTCATCCGGTCTTGCTAACATATGACTGTGCTTGTCCTCAAAACTACCAACATACCAAACCCCACGCTTTTCGTCAAGCTTCAAGGCCAGGTGCGCTTCGTAGTGGCAGCGTGTCTCAGGTTTGAGCCTACGGGTGCGCCCTTCCTCGGTTAGCAACTTGCTGTCACGTTTCCCTTCTCTGGAACAAACATATCGCCTATAGTTCATATGATGTGACTCAATTTTGCTATATCTGACCTTATCCTTTCTAATGATGAAACCATTATCTCTAGCATAGCTGTTGTAGGAAACGAACGCAGCTTCTACAGACATAAAAGTCATTTCTATTATCTTCCTGAACATATCCCTCTTATCATCTGCATGGGCAGTATCTTGGACATTCTCTTTCCCCTCATCTTCTGTCACCTACACAATGAAAACATAGACATGAAAACAAAATTTTGTTGTTTAACATTACTTCCATACAACATTGATTACATACATACCTCACTCTTGTTGGCCGACGAATGCGACTCCCCAGAATCAGGTGAATCTACTGATTCGTCATCAAGGCCTATCTCCGCATCGGATTCACCGTAATAGTCGTACGCATTATGAGATCCTGAAATTAGCTGAACAATTCAACACAAACAGATAGTTAGTTATAATACAATAGCATCATCTCATACTTTGCACGGCATCAAAAATTTCGACTTTCGTACCTGACTAATGTATTCTTCATCCGAGACATCGGAATTGTTATCCTCACTATTATCATCCACGTCCATCTACAAATTTTAAATACAGAAATATAATGAGGTCGGATGTCACTCACATTAACAAATACTACATGATAATGCCACTCACATTAACATCTTCCCCTTCATTCGCATTCTATGACCAATCTCCGTGCTCTGAATTTTCCTCATCTATCCAGTCTTTCAAAAGCTCTCTGAACTCCAAATCTAAGTCTATATCAATTCACCCACTGTCCGCCATTTCCTGCAACAACTTTTAAGTATCATCACACATGTAACCAATTCCAATAATGAAGTACACAACTGATAGCACGCCATTAGCAACGTTAAGTAAACTACCGCAATCTAGGGCTTTCAGACCGTGCACACAACCGACGCCAACGACCAGCGCCCATGGATCATCCCCGGTCTCCACAGCAGTCGTCAGCGATAAGGTACGTGAACCCTAGTAAGCAAGATGCCAACGACACCCGACGTGATCTATTACGATCGCTAGGAGTAGCACTACCGAAACTAGATCCGAGATAACCTACGCCGCCGAATAGCTAGGTTAGCCGCCGCATGAAATAACGATGGAACACAACCGACGCCAACCCACAAACCCTAGACAGAACAAACCCACATCAGCCGCCCTGATCAGTTTGTATCACCAGGAACACTACCGGAACAAGATCCGCGATAGCCTGCGCCGCCGGGTAGATAGGTTAACCACTACCACGAAAATGGCGGAAGTTTGTTAGATGCTGCCGCGAGCGAGACAAAAGCGGGAGATGGGATGCGGTACCTGGGAGCGCTGGAGGTTGACGACGGTGCCGCTGCCGGTGGAGATCGCCGGGGACGAGATCGCCGCAGCCGATATTCGCAAACAACCTCAGCTAGGGAACTGCGTGAATGATGGAGGTAGTTTTGGCAGGTCGTACGTGGTCGTGCGACTTTTTTTAGACCTATACGGTATGAGTACAAGGGGTTATACGGGGCTTGGATAAGGGTACAATGGGTTATACAGGGCTTGGATATGGGCTACGACGGGCCGGAGAAAAAAACTGGCGGGGGGCAAATATACCCCTCTGGCGTTGAGTTAGGGAGGAGCAGGGAAGCAGGGAGGACGAAGAGGAGGACGAGGAGACAGGAGGGAGCTTGCCAATGCCTCATGGTTATGTGTTTTTGATAACAAATCGTATGTAGATGGTGCACATATATAGCCGTGATCGTAAATATAGAAATACCTGATGAGTATATCAATCTTCCAATCTGAACAAACCCATGAAAAAGGTAAGTGTTGAACAAATTATGTTTTCTTATTAATAAATTACTCCCCCGATTCATATTAATTGTCGCCGATTTAGTCTAAAGTTGTACTAAATCACTGAGAAGTAATATGGATCATTACTCTCTCCGATCCATGTTAATTGTTACTATAAAGTTATAATAAATCAATGAGAATCAATATGGATCGGACGAGAGTAATTATATTCCTTTTTGGACTCAATTTATTCCTAACAAAACTTGGGGGTGTTTATGCCGAAAATACTGGAAGGTCCAACTCAAAAAGAAAATTTGGGAGGGGAGGGGAGGGGTGTTGCGACATTTCCTATTTATCGCATTCCAAATGTCGAGCGAGCAATGGAAACAGGCCAGTCCGTTTAGCTATACACCGGTTCCCATGTTTTGGGATTCTTCTCGAAGGTTCCTGTCCGATTTTTATTATTTTTTATTTTATTTTTCTGCTGCTTTACCGATTTTTCTTCAGTTTTTTTATCTCAAAATGTTTCCCTTATAAGAAATGTTCAGAAATTTTCAAAAAAAATTGGAATTGCAAAAATCATGGTGTTCTCAAATGTTGATTGGAATTTTCAAAATGTTCTAGGTTTTAAAATTTGTTCGCAAATTCAAAAAATGTATGTGTTTCAGAAAAGTTTGGGAAATTCAATAAATGATTGCGTTTTCCAATTTTTTTGTCATTTACCAAAACAATTAATTAGAAAACTATCTTAGTTTTTTTTAAATAAAAAATTTGAAGAAAACGTTCAACTTCTCAAAATATGTCACTTTTGAAAATATGTTCAAGTTTTCAAACAATGTCATAAATTTCAAAAACTGATTGGGCTTTAAATAAGTACTCAAAATTTTCAAAAACGCAAGTTTTAAAAAATGTTCACTTTTTTCAAAATACGTTCATGTTTTAGAAATTTTAATTTTTCGAAACAAATTGGCATTTTTTAGAAGTGGTCACTTTTTCCCAAAAAATGTTCACACTTTTTAAAATATTTTTCCCATGTTTTTGGAAAAGCGGATGAAAACGAGAAAACCTGGGTGCTACAACAGCTGAGCCGCTACAACGTCATCTTTTCACTACTATTCCCGCTCGCAGCGCTAGTGGACCGGCCTAGTCGGGGTTGCCATGTGTGTTTCCGTGAATTTTTGCCGCAGCAAGCGAGGATCCCTATCCTCTCAAATCCCCACGACATGAAGAGCCCCACCTCCACTAGGCCATGACCATCATGATGTTGTTGCCGCCGCCGCTTGCTGCGGCGCTGTACTAGCATTCACCCTCAACTGCCCTAGATTTCCTGTCGCTGGCCCTACCTCTGCCCGGGCTGCCTCGCTCCACCATGCATTGGGCAACTTTTCTTGTATGCATTGTTGCAGTTGTTATGAAGTATTTTTTTCAAGTTAGTCATTTTTGGTAGTTATAACAATTTGAGGATGCTGGATTTTTTATATAAATGTCAAAGTTTTCTATGTTGTAAAAACAAAATTGGCACAGGGTTTGGTTAAATCCTGGCTCCGCCACTGGCAAGCTTTGGCATACTGGTGTTGCGTCCGTGCAGCCTGGCCGGGAGCACATTATTCCCCAGTCTGATAGTACTTCTAGAGCTTATCAATGCTTAAGAGATGTGCCAGCCCAAGTAAATGGTAGACATGGTTACATGCCCAACGACTCTCCCTAGAAAAAGTTGAGAGCCATAAGTTCGCAACTATTCTAATCGCGAGCTCCTGAGAGCTTGAGTGAACAGTAAAATAAAAAATAAAACATGAAAAAATTCAAAAATTTCTGATTTTTTTCTGAGAAACATTGACAAAAATGTTTGTTTGCTTGCAAAATTTCATCACCATATGACATTCGTGCAAATCATGAAAAAAAAATTAATGCTCCAAAATTTTATTTTCAAACGCATTTTGGAACATCGTTTTGTTTTTTCTTGCCATATTTTCCAAGGATATCGTTTCGTAATGAACTTTTGCAAGCCATTAAAACATGTGTCAATGTTTCACAAAAAAATCAGATTTTTTCTTTAAAAATAATTTTTTTCTCTTTTTTTTTCAAAAACGATTGATTTTACTGTTCACCGAAGCTCACATGTGCTCGGTCTTAGAACAACACTTTCGGAGAGCCATACATACAATATGTCCCTAAATTCTATATACTTGAATACTTGATCTTCACTACTGCTAATTTTCTCAATATGTAACTGTACCAATTCAACATATCATTGTACATGAGGAAATACGGAATAGATATTCTACAAATATATAATAATCAACTACAAAAAGTTACATGTATTTTATTTTTAATTATCGTATTATTAGTCCACTAGCAAATCTCCTTAATATAATAATTGTGTCCAATTGCCACATCAACGCACAATCTCATTAATATGGATCACTACTCTCTCATATCCATGTTAATTGTTGCTCATTTAGTATAGAGTTGAACTAAATCACCAAGAATTAATATGGATCGGAGGGAGTAATTATATTCCTATTTGGACTCAATTTATTCATAACAAAACTTGGGGGTGTTTATGCCAAAAATGTTAGGAGGTCCAACTCAAAAAGAAAATTTGGGAGGGGAAGGGTGTTGCGGCATTTCCTATTTGTCGCATTCCAAATGCCGACCGAGCAACGGAAACAGGCCAGACCGTTTAGCTAAACACTGGTTCCCCGGTTTTGGGATTCTGCAGGAAGGTTCTGGTCCGGTTTTTATTAGCTTTTTCTATTTTTGTTTTTCTGTTGTTTTTCCATTTTTCTTCTGTTTCTTTTTCTTTTTCTGTTCTTTTTTATCTCAAAATGTTTCCCTTATAAGAAATGTTCAGAAATTTTCAAAAATTTGTTTGGAATTTCCAAAATCTTCTTATTCTCAAATGTTGATTGGAATTTCAAAAAATGTTATATGGTTTAAAATGTGTTCGCAAATTCAAAAGTATATGTGTTTCAATAAAGTTTGGGAAATAAAAAAATGATTGCGTATTCCAAAAAATGTTCCCATTTTCCCAAATAAAGTTGAAATTTGGAAAAATAACCTGGTTTGAAATTTTTTGAAGAAAAAGTTCAACTTCTCAAAATATGTCTGAAAATATGATCAAGTTTTCAAACAATGTCATAAATTTCAAAACCCGTTTGTATTTTAAAAATATATTCAATATTTTGAAAAAATCAAGTTCTCAAAAAAGTGTTCTATTTTTTCAAAATACATTCATGTTTTGTAAATTTTATTTTTTTTGAAAAAAGATTCGCATTTTTGAAAAGTGATCACTTCTTTGAAAAAAATGTTCAAAGTTTTAAAATATATTGTTTCCATGTTATTGGAAAACCGGATGGAAAAAAGGAGAAAACCCTGGGTGCTACAGTAGCCGATCCGCTACAGTGTCATCTCTTTCACTGCTATTCCCGCTCGCAGCGCAAGTGGACCACCTAGTCGAGGTTGCCATGTGTGTTTTGATGAATTTTTGCCCCAGCAAGCGAGGAGTCTGTCTTCTCGAGTCCCAACGACATGAAGAGCCCAAACTCCGCTGGGCCATGACCATCATGATGTCGTCGCCGCCGCCGCTTTGCAGCGGCGCCATACTAGCATCCACCCTCAACTACCCAAGACTTCCTGTCGCTGGCCCTACCTCCGCCTGGGGTGCCTCGCTCCACCATCCATTGGGCAATGTTTTCTTGTATGCATTGTCACAGTTGTTATGAAGTATTTTTTTCATGTTAGTATTTTTTGGCAGTTACATAATTTGAGGATGCTAGAATTTTTTATTATAAATGTCAAAGTTTTCTATTTACCGCATTCCGAATGTCGAGCGAGCAACGGAAACAGGCTGGTCCATTTAGCTATACACTGGTTCCCTGGTTTTGGGATCCTTCTGGAAGGTTCGTGTCCGATTTTCTTCTTCCTTATTTTGCTGTTTTTCCGATATTTCTTCAGTTTCTTTTTCTTATCCAAAATGTTTCCCTTTTCAATAAAGAATCAGAAATTATTTGGTATTTCAAAAAATGTTTGTGTTCCCGAATATTGGTTTAAATTTTGAAAAAAATTCTACTCCCACAGTCCCACAATATAAGAGCGTTTTTGACAATACACTAGTGTTAAATGCTCTTATATTATGGGACGAGGGAGTAGGTTTTAATTTTTTTTTGTAAATTCAAAAAAATGTGTATCAAAATAGTTTGGGAAATTCAAAACATGATCGTGTTTTCCAAAAACTATTCCCATTTTCCATAAAATCCAAAATTTGGAAAAATATATTGGTTTTATAAAAAAAATCAAAATTTTGAAGAAAAAGTTTGACTTTCCAAAATATGTCACTTTTTGAAAATATATTCAAGTTTCCAAACAATGTCGTAAATTTGAAAACCTGTTTGTGTTTTAAATAAATATTTGAAATTTTGATAAAAGCACGTTTTCAAGACTTCTTATCGCCTGCTGCTGCAGCGCCATACTAACATCCACCTTCAACTGCCCAAGACTTCCTGTCGCCAGCCCTACCTTCGCCCGGGTTGCCTCGCCCCACCACCCATTGGGTAATTTTCTCTTGAATGCATTGTCGCAGTTTGTTATGTTTTTTTTTCATGTCAATCTTTTCTGGTAGTTACGTAATTTGAGGATGCTGATTTTTTTATTATAAATGCCAAAGTTTTCTATGCTGTAAAAGCTAAATTGGCCCAGGGTTTGGTTAAATCCTGGCTCCGCCGCTGGCAAGCGGCGGCATACAGGAGTTCTCGGGTGTCCGGAACACATTATTCTCCCGTCAACTAGTACTTCTCGAGCTTATCAATGCATAAGAGATGGGCCAGCCCAAGTAAATGGTAGACATCGGTCATATGCCCAACGACTCTCCCTAGAAAAGTTGAGAGCCACACATACGATTTGTTCCTAAACACTATGTACTTGAATATTCGATCCTCACTAGTACTGCTAATTCTCTCAATATGCAACTATACCAATTCCACATGTCATTGTACATGAGAAAATACCGAATAGATATTCTACAAATCTATAATACCTAAATAGTTGATCCTCGTTATCTTATTTCTCTTAACATACAAGCTATCCACATCATCATCCAAGCCACATCAGCGTTTGTTACTGGCTTACAGGAGGGACCTACAACAGTGCAAAACTGCCACATTAGCGTTCAGTTACCAGCAGAAGGACCCAGCACAGGCTGATCACGCATGTATTTCTCGGGAGTCCCTAGCTGACGCTCGCGAGCGTCAATCTGACGTGCTTTCGCACAGGGTGCGGTCTTAATGGGCCAGCCCATTCGGTGGCGTTCATATCGAGTCGCTACTAAAAAAAAAACAGACGCATTCCTGAGGTATCGATCTGGCCACCGCATGATAGAAACTAATTGTTCCTTACCAGTTGAGCTAGCTAGTTTCACTGCCTTGTAGGCTGCGCGCGTATTTAAGAACTAGACACAGAGGTAGATAAAAAAAGCCACTAAGAAAGGTAGATAAAAGAAAAATCGAAATTTTAATCATTTAATATTTTAAATATACATTTAATATCTTTTGATATACGATGAACAATATTTAAATACACATTGAATACATTTTTATATACACTGAACAATATATATATTGAACTTTTTTTAATATACACTGAACAATTTTTAACACAATGAACATTTTTTATATACATTGACCAATATTTAAATACACATTGAACAATTTTTGTGATATACGCTGAACAATTTTTGCATTGTGAACAATTTTTGAAAAAGTGAACAGAATTTGATAACTGTGAACAATTTCTGAAATCATGAACAAAAATTGGAATTTCTAATATTTTTTCGAAAACAAAGGTTAAAAAATGAAAAAGGTAGAATAAAGGGGAAAAAAAGAAAGAAATGGGAACAGAAACAAAAGAGGAAAAGGACAAAAATAAAAAATAAAACAGGAAAAAACGGAAAACTAGCAAAAGGAAAAAAAACAGCAAAAAACCGGTTGAGGGAACCTTTCAGAAGGTTCCCAAAACCGGTTTGCCTCGCAGTGCTATTAACGCTTGCAGTGGGCCGGGCCGTTTCACGGTGCTCGCTCGCCCGCTTCAGCGGAAGCTCAGCAGAGGACTGCGCGTAGCGCAGTGGTAGAGTTGACGGTGGGCACTCCACCTGTCCGAGTTCGATCTCCAGCGGGGACGAATTTCGGGTGTCTCACCTCGCGGTACTGTTCATTTGGAACAGTGCATGTGGTACTGTTCATTTGAACAGTACTAATAATATCTGCAGGTGTCTCACGACGTCTACGGGCCACAGGCGAGAACGACGTGCCCGTCATCCCCGGAGTCCTGGACTTCGGAAGTCTCACACTAGACGTATTGGAGATATAGGTTGTAGGTCTGGTTTAGGAGCATAGTCGGGACGTGAGTTGTGGTGTGCGTGCGTGTGGTGTGTGTGACTGTGCGTCCGAACAGATGCTACAGGTTGTATTCTCAGTTGAGGCTAAAAAAAAAAAAAGCGGAAGCTCAGCAGTTCGACGCACGCGCGCGTCAAATAGGGTTCGCCGTATTTCTCCCTTAAAGGCCAGGCACCACCTGTAGGCCACAGGAACACTTTTGGACCACTGCCATAAATTCATTCTCCACATTCATACCGTTTCCCCCGAAGGCCCATCGATGGGCCCTTTTTTCCAACTTGGGGAAGACTGTGTCGTACATCCTTCTCCCTCGTGGACAGCCATGGCTGACAACGCTACCACATTTTCCCTGCAAGCAATTCCTCAATTCCAATCGAACCCCTTGCACCTACGCGACCACACCTCGTCCTCCATCCCATCCTCTGTTGCAGAGACGACTAGCCATGACCCCGCAGCTAGCCTTTGCGGCCATCCTCCTCCTCGTCCTGTGCGGCGGCGGCGGCAGCACCTGCAGCGCCTTGCGGTTCGCGTACAAGAGCTTCGACGCGGCCAGCGAGGCCGACTTCAGCTTCACCCCGGGCGCCACCATCTCCAACCGCTCCCTGCAGATCACGCCCGACGCCGGCGACATGACCCACCGGTCCGGGAGGGTCATGTACGCCAGGGAGACCCTCAAGCTCTGGAAAAACAGCGACCACACCGCGCTCACCTCCTTCCGGGCAGAGTTCGTGCTCAACATCCTCCCCCGGAACGGCACCGGGGAAGGCATGGCCTTCGTCCTCACCAACAACCCGGCCTTGCCCCGCGACAGCAGCGGGCAGTGGCTCGGCGTGTCCAACAACCGGACCGACGGCGCCCCGGCGAACCGGATCGTCGCGCTCGAGTTCGACACGCGGAGGAGCTTCGACGCCGACGAGGACGGCAACCACGTCGGGCTCGACCTCAACGGCGTGCGGTCCGTCGGGCAGCTGCCGCTCAGCAACTTCTCCATCGTCCTCTCCAGCGGGGCCGACGTCGAGGTCACCTTCGCGTACGACGGCAAAATGATGAGCGTCCTCGTGGGGCAGGCCGGGTTCATCTTCACCTACGCCTGGTACACCGACCTGGCGCGGTATCTCCTGGACAACATCTCCGTGGGTTTCGCCTTCGCGGCTTCCACAGTTCCACCGGCGAGTTCGCCCAGCTGAACCAGGTCAAGTCCTGGAACTTCACCACGGTTGACGACGCCATCGCCGGAGGTGACGGTGGGTATCGGTTGATGCGCCAGAAGGTATTTCTCGCCGTGTTGATCCCGCTCACCGTCGGCGTGCTGCTCATGGCGTTGCTCGTGTGGAGAAGGCTGACGCGGCAGACGAGGCTGGCGTACCACAACCTCGAGAAGATGATCGACGCTCATGGGGCATGGCCCCGTCAGGTTTAAGCTCAGGGAGCTCAGGAACGCGACCGGGGACTTCAGCGATGGCCGTAAGCTCGGCCGAGGCGGCTCCGGCACCGTTTACCTCGGGTATCTGAGGAGGATGAGCAAGGACCAAGGAGGTGGCCGTGAAGCGGGTGTCCACGAAAGTCAACTCCAACCGCGGCGAGAAGGAGTTCGTGGCGGAGGTTAACACGATCAGCAAGCTCTCGCACCGGAACCTCGTGAAGCTGATCGGCTGGTGCCACAAGAAGGGCGAGCTGCTGCTCGTCTACGAGTACTTCCCCATGGGCAGCCTCGACAAGCTCCTCTACGCAAGAGAAAGGACCCTGTCCTCGACGTCGTCGATGTCGGCGTCGACGGACACCCCGGAGCTCACATGGGAGCGGCGGTACAAGATCATCCGCGGCGTGGCGTCGGCGCTGGACTACCAGCACCACGGGAGCAGCAGGAGGATCCTGCACAGGGACGTCAAGGCCAGCAACGTGATGCTGGACGCGGAGTACAACGCGCGGCTGGGGGACTTCGGCCTCGCCCGCGTCATCCAGCACGACGGCGCCACGCACCACTCCACGCAGGTGGTGGCCGGCACCCGCGGCTACATGGCGTACGAGAGCTTCTTCACCGGCCGCGCCAGCCTCGACACGGACGTGTACTCGTTCGGGGTCTTCGTCATGGAGGTGGTCAGCGGGAGGAGCCCCAGCAACGGCGTGCAGTACCAGTACATCCACGACAGCGACCACCGTGGCGAGGAGGAGTACTGGAGAGGCGGGCGAGGGCGACCCCCCCCGCCGATGCACATCGTGGACTGGATGTGGAGGCTGTACGGCGAGGGGAAGGCGCTGCACGCCGCCGACCCGTTGCTCGGCGGCGAGTTCGAGCAGGCTCAGGTGGACTGCGCGGTGAGGCTGGCGTTGGCGTGCTGCCACCCAAACCCGAGGGAGAGGCCGTCCATGAGGACGGCTGTGCAGGTGCTAATCGACGGAGCCCCGGCGCCGGAGCCCCCGTTGAACAAGCCTGCGTTTGTTTGGCCTCCGGGTGGCAATCGGCAGGAGATGGAGCTGCCGGACGTGATTTTTTGTCCAAAGAGACCTCTGCCCAGTGCGAATTGCCAAAAAAGACCCCCTCCGAACACAATTGACAAAAAGGATCCCCTCGCAGCAGGCGCGGCAGGCGACACGTGGCACCTGCCACCACGCCAGAAGGCGGCGGGCCCTGCCGCCACGGCGGGAGGCGGCCGCGCGGGGTATAACGTTTTTACCACAGTGCTCGAGCTGGGACGGAACGGTCCAGGCGTGGTGGGCCCTGCTGCCACTGGGTGAGGCGGCCAGCGCTGGCCCTGCCGCTCCCTGGCCGACACGGCCTGCTGCGCGCGAGCCCAGCAGGTGGGCCACGCCGCCACCACAACAGGCGGCAATGCTGTTCCTGCTGCACGCACGACAAGGACGCAGACGACGCTGATTCCCGTGCAGATAGTGATGATTATCACGGGCGGGAATCTGTGGATTTTGACCCTTGTGCCGACACTCAGCGGTGCTCCGCACTGGTTGCTTTGGCGGGAATCACTCACTCCGTTGGCTTTTGCTTTAGCGGACGCGACCGCATCAATCACTCAGCGCTGCTTTTGCTTCAGTCTATTTCTGCAGCGTGGGCGACAACACTCAGGCATGCACTGTTTTGTATCACGCGTATTTCCCGCCTAAAATTTCGTCTGTTCGCGCCTATTTTCTCGCCATCATTTGTCGTCTGAGCCTATAAAAGGAGACACCGAGGCTCTCGTCATCCTCATCCAGCCATCCTCAAAATCGCCACTGCGCAAAGTGTGTATCAATTTGCTTCAGTCGGTATGAGTTTGCCTTGCTCGGATCAAAGCATTAGGCCGAGGAAAATGAAGAATGCAAGTTTGCCTCCGGGGGTGGCAGTCTTGCGGTGTTGGTGTGGCGATCTTTGCAAGGTGAAGGAGGTGATAGATTTTTCAGATTGGTTGGGCATGAAGTTTTTCATGTGCGCCAATTATGAGGAAGATCCACCCGTAGCTATTTCAGAGTACGACAAGCCTCCGGTATGGTTTAACCATCACAAATAGATATTGTTGGTATTTTGATTGATTCTTTAATAACATTCTTGTTTCTTGTTGTGGTCTCCTCCGTCTCTGTGCATTTACTATCGTTGGATAGACACGGAGATGCCGGCTTGGGCAGTGACTGAGATTCGTGAAAGAAGTCGCCGTGCATGGAATAGTTTCTATGCAGAAGAGCGACGCGAGAAGGCGGAAGCTGAGGAGAAAGCAGAGCAAGAGAGAGAGAGTTAAAAGAATACTATGCGGAGCAACACCGTTTTTTTCAGGATTTAGAAAAGAAAAACAGGGAAGAGGCTCGTCGCATGGAGGAGCAGGAACGACAGCGAAAGGAAGCTCGTGAGGCGGAGAGACAGAGAAAGAAAGAAAGGGCTCGTGAGGCCAAGGCAGCAGAAGAAGCTGGCGATGGAAAAGGAAAATATCCACGCTGGACTCAGTAGATTCCTGTGGTAGTATTTTAAATTTCGCAATCGTTTGTATCTTAATTTCTGCAGTTTAATGTAGCTTTATTTCAGTAGTTAAATGTAGCTTTATTTCAATAGTATGATGTATCTTATTTTCAGTTGTACCGTGTCGTAATGAAAAAAGAATATAGTTTTAGAATAAAATGTGGCATTTTCTTTCCCTCCACTAATTATCAAACGTCATGCAACAACTACAACATGAAATTAAGATAGAACATAATGCCCTACAATAAGACAATACAAACTAATAATGCAAGTACATCTGAATTAAACGGTAGAACTGGACTTGCTTAAAAACTACATGAAGGCATCATCGTCATCCTCCGTCGATGTAGAACTCTTGCCCTTCGAGGATCCAGAAATCTTATCCTTGGACGATGCAGAACTCTTGCCTTTGGACGATGCATAACTCTTGCCCTTGGACGATGCGGTAGTTGTGGCCTTGGTGCTGGGCATGAAGATATCATCTTCATCCTCGCTATCGCCAGTCCATAAAAAAGTATGTTTTGCTGCAAACACACTGTTATGCTCTATCTTCTTCCATCTTCCATGCAACCTGAGAAGTTCTTTTCGTATCTCCTCAAAGGTCCTGGAAGGCCACCCACACATAGATAATGCGTGACTCAGCTTATTCATGAGAGTGTCACTACTGATGAGTTCATCCCATGGAACTATTGTATTGTCTATCTTGAAATTGGCGGCTAAACCCAGAAGACATTGGGACATACTAAGGTGAAAACTACGATCAAAAGGATAACCGAACATCTTGAGGAGACTAGAAGACTACACTGAAGTGTGTATCGACCTTAGTGTGGAGGGGGTTTTATAGGTTCAGAAGAGAAGAATAGGCGGGAACTCAGAAGCGGGAAAGTATGGTGGGAGATATAGGCGGGAATCGGCGGTGCGAGGTATACGCGGGAACACAGAAGCGGGAAAGTATGGCGGGAGATGTAGGCGGGAAAGGGCGGTGCGAGGTGTACGCGGGAACTCAGAAGCAGAAAAGTATGGCGGGAGATATAGGCGGGAAACATTGTTGCGGACTGGTGCATTTTTATTTCAGCATACATAGATATTTCTTACATAAATCCGAAAGTCTGATACTGACATATGTAGATACAATGGGTCGCACATGTAGATAGATGAATCACCCTAGTCGACGACGGCCACCTGGCCTTTCCTTAGGACCAGAAAGCGACAAGCGATTAGGTGGTCGAGTTACACGAAGACCGCGGCCGTACTCCACTCCGGCTTCCTGTGTCTGCGACTCCAGCGTAGGTGGTGGAGTCTGGAATCCTTGTTGTGAACCTGATGCGTAATTGTAGGCGTATGGTAGTGACTCCTCGGGGATAAAAGATGGACCAATAACGTCCCCTCCGAAGAAATCTGTAACTACTGCTGTAACCGTGTCGCCATGATCATGTGATGCTCCCCGGATGCGTGTGTTGAGGCCACGTTAGGTGTCCTCATCGTCCCATGTACGATCAGGTATGTCCTGCACATAGAAATATTGTAAACAAACTGTTAGAGGATAATATGTGATATCATTGTAAATGCATTAAAATGTGAACATGACTACCTGATCATATCCCTCGCCTGTACTGTCTGGCTATTGTACGTGGTACTGGTTTAAGTTTGGGACACGAGTCTCCTCGGGCATGGAGATCCCTCGCGTGGAGAGATACGGCTGAGATCCCTCACCTTGGGTATATGTGCCATATCCTGTGTACGCATATGGGTTCGGGGAAAGAGTCTGCTCGGGCATCGAATCCAAACCCGTGCCATGGTCCTGAGATGTCTGCCCCTGACGAAGCATCACCGAAGAAGAGCGATGCAGTGGCAGAGATGAGTCATGTCGTGGCAATGTCGTTGTAGTACTCGGACCGTCCCCCCACTGCCCATGGCTCGTACGCGCCTCGCTCGGTCTGGACGCCGCCGCCGCACTCGGTCTGGCTGACCTCGGTACCGGCATGTTGTACGCTCCAGTGACAACGTCGTCGCCTCTACCGCATCTGAACTTTGTTGCCACGTACTCTTGAAGACGTTTGTGGAATGACTTGCGAGCTGGGCCCCGGGCCGGCATGCTTTCCGCCGCCATCTTCCCTACTTCGTTGCAAGTTTGAAGCTGAACAATATTTGGTTGTTATTTGGTTGAAATGATTATGAAATGATGGACCTGAAAAAGTTACTAGTGATTACCAGCTGGTCACGATAGTAAGCTGCATGCAGCTCAACATGTCTCTGCATCTGCTCCTCCTGTGTGAGGTTTGTTGGTATCGTAGCTGGTTGACTGGCCAGGCTAGTACGCGTGCTGATGCAGTACCACTGCTTGTACGCTTGAGCTGTACTTCCATCGTACGGTCTGCAAAATTAAATAATTACATCAACCGTTGTGATGAAAGCAAAGCATCTTCACGCATCGTATGGTCATCGTAATAAAATAATGTAAATAAAATGTACCTAAGTTGATGCACTATATCTGTTAGCGCTTCATTTTCCCACTTGTGTACCCATTCAATATTGCGTTCCCTCCAATCGTAACCACTCCAACCCCTTCCCATATTGGTTAGCCTGCAAATTATGTAACAAAGTGTGAGTTTAGTAAATTAAAAAAGACAGTAACTATTTAGGGAGGTCACATCTTACTTATGAGTTTCCTCGTCGGTACATTTTGGAAAAGGTGGTGGAATCTGTTGATAGAGACCGAACTGTCTCATGACACGCTCTGGGTTGTAAGGCTCAACACACCACAGGAACAATAAGTTGCAGCGAGTCAGCCAGAATGCACTATCGCTCAAGATGCCTTCTGTGATGGGTCGTATATCAAGGACCATTTGTATCTGCTCCTGAGTCCACGGGTTCCATGTGACTACTGACTCATCAAGTATCTCAAACTGCTGGTGGTAAATAGGGTAACAATTTTTCGCAATATTTGGAGACCGTTGTTTCCGTGCCTTTGTCCACCTGGTGGCCATAGTTACACTGTTGCCCTCGCTACAGTCGTATGGGTGTATTGGATTTAGTATACGAGGTCGTCCTACAGGGAGGTATTCCCAGGACCACAACTGTAGAAACTCGTTGGCGACACAAAGTAACGGAGCTTTTTATGCGAAAGAAGTTTTTTGTGTGGCATCACACAAGCCTCTATATGTATGACATAGCATGGCAGAACCGAAGCTGTATTTTGGCTGCTCGGGTAAAGATTCATCTACCATATTCTCTACAATGTAGATGAGACCAGGGAGAACTACGTCCCCGTGTGAATTTGGAAACATAGTCCCGAGGAGCCACAACAAATACGCAAACAGATGTCATTTTCTCGTCTCAGAATCAACACAGCTAGATAAAAAATGAAAGTTATCATGAAGCCAGGCGAGTGGGATACCCCGAGGGCCACCAGGACGTTGTGATTCTGGCATTTCCATCCCAAGATGGGCTGATATATCTAATGTCCAAGATGGAGACACTCGTGGACAGACTAACGGCTCACCTCTAATTAGTAGAGCAGTTATCATAGAAACATCTTTCAGTGTAGGTGTGAGCTCCCCAAAACGAAAGTGAAATGTGTGGGTTTCAGGTCTTCACCGGTCAATGAGGGATGTCAAAAGGGATGGGTCCGAACGTAATTGGTCTTCGCATGAGGTGAGCCTAGCAAAACCATGTAGTCTATAAGCGTCAAGGTGAGCAAGGAAAGATTTATGTATTGGCCATGTTTTCTTTACGGTTCGAAGTCTGAAAGTCCGATAATCATGATTAGTATTTGGGTACAAAAATAGGTGGCAACGGTGGCCGGCGTCATGGGGCCCCTGCAAAAGCACTGGCACTTCAGCCATAACCTGCACACAAACATACAAATAAAAATTATGAGGAAGACACAAATACAAATGCAAATAAAAATTAACTTAAAAAATACAAAGAGATACATTTTACATTAATTATCTGAAGTTAACATCACGAGTACAATAATACAAAGAGATTCAATTTAAATTAAATATAATTACACATAACGAGTACAAATATAAGTAGACATAGCGAGTACAGATATATCAAAATCATGCGGTGTTGTTGGCTCGACACGGGCATTCCCTGCATGAATGTCCAGGACACCTGCAAACGCGGCATCGCCTTGGTTCTCCCATCTGGTTATGGTCCATGTCATTGCGATGACGCCTAGACTGACGTCGTCCCTTGGTGGTTCTCATCAAGTTGGCGTTCGGAACCCATTTCGGCCCATCTGGCCACAGCATTTTGTAGTTCATATCAATGCCCCAGGCCCAGAACTCACCGTTCCAAGTGTTGTACAGATTGTACATGTTGAAGTACGGCGATATGTATGGCTCGACACTGATTTTTTGATCTGCAGCCGCCCGGAGCACATGACTGCAAGGGTAGCCCTCAAGCTTGGGCTTGTTACAACTGCACTCACAAGACGTTGGGCCGAGGGTGACAGCTTGCTTTTTTGATCCTCTGTGGTGACCCTTAATGTACTTGGCCCGCACATTGACCTCCCACTTATTCCTAAGTGCGTCCACTTTCCTGCAGCCATGACTTTGGGACTTTTTTGCTTTCTCGTCCAGATGTCTTTGCATCTTCTTGGACCATGGCTTGTTCAATTCAATTTGTGCTTTGGCGACGATCACCCTGTCTGCAAAGTATGACAGGGTCCGGTTCCAAGTTTCTACAATTAGGGTTGTGATAGGCAGTGCTCGCACGCCTTTAAGAACACCATTGTACACCTCTGACATGTTGCTGGTCATTATTCCATACCGAGCCCTGGTGTCGTGAGCCTGCGCCCACTTGTACAAATGAGGGCAATTCTCGCCGATCTACTGGCTCAAATTTATGGGCGTCCTACGACCCCTCCGGTCTTCTCTATGCGGCACGGCCGTGCGCTCGATCTCACCATTGATACATGCCCAGATCGCATTCATTTTGGCTTTAGTTTTCTGCATGCACATCCTCTTGAATAACTTGAACCAATCCTTGTTTTTGAATTTGGAGTAAAAGTTTGCTGCCAAATGCCTCATGCACCACCTTCCCTCTAGATCTGGCCACCCCCACTCTTCTGACGACTCCTTAAATATGTCGAGAGCGCTTAATAATCCAGTGTTGCGATCAGAGATGATGCAAACACCTCGACGCTCTTTCACGACACCCATCTTCACGCAGCTCAGGAACCACAACCAGCTATCTTTGTTCTCGCTCTCGACCAGTGCATATGCAATAGGAAGAAGCTGATTATTTGCATCTGCTGCAATCGCCACCAATAGTGTGCCCTTGTACTTTCCAGTGAGAAAGGTACCATCAACTGATAATACCGGGCGACAGTGCCTGAATGCTTGTATAGTCTGGGCGAATGCCCAGAATAAGCGGTCCAGGATTAGCTCACCCGGATTCATTGGGTTTGGACGTTCTCTCCGCCAAACTTGAGTCCACCTATTAGCACTTGCTATCTGATGAAGCAATCTGGGGGCATAAGAATATGCCTCCTCATAGGTTCCATACAAGTTCTGGAATATCTTTTCGTTCGCACGCCTAGCCTTGCTGTAGCTGACAGGGAAGCCAATTTGATCTGCTGCAGTTTCCTGCAAAGCCCTAATACTAATGTTCAGACTTTGCTGCACAATCGTTTCCATCCTCTGTGACACATATCTTGCAGTCACATTGCAGTGATCTGAAAGGGTCCCAGTTTGCTCATAGCTATGCTCCACTATCTTTGTGATATGCCATGACTGACATACCTCTAGCGAGAACTCTTCCGCAGCAACCATTCGCGGAATGGATGCATATGACCTTCAACTCTTTTTTATCAGACTGCTTCACTCTATGCTGGCGGTAGAGGGCGATTGCATAGCTATCTATTGCCTGGTAAGCAAACTTCTTGTCTGGGAAAACCTGCCCAACCTCCAGGCTGCCCGCTTCTAGGCCAGAAACAGAGTGAAATTCATTGGTGATGCTCATATCCTGTAAAAACCCAGGTTGTAGTGCTGCCGCCACCGCCCTCTGAGGAGGAACATCTTCTTCTTCGCTTGAGTCCGAAGACGCGGAAAAATGATCGTCATCATCTAGCGCCTCCGGCAATCCCTCAACTTGTTCGCTCATGTCAACGGCCGCAGACCAATATCCTATGTCATACACAGGCTGGCCGCCCGTCGGTTCCGATGGGCCGCCGCTAGGGGCTGATGTGATGGCCAATTCAACCTCACCACCCCTGCTACTGCATCCGGCAACATTAGTGACTGAAATGAACTCCACATACACCATCGGCTGACCAAACATTGAGTTATTGGGATTGCTTGCAAATCTCATGTACGACCCCCACGACTAATCACCTGTGACTGGCCGCAAACCCCAACGGGCAACTGTCCCATCATTTCCTCCGTCAGCGACGAAGGCCTCCATTGTCATTTTTTCCCCTGCATCCCTGGGCCAAACACCGCTCGGATGCACCTTCTGAATGCTGCGTAACCCACGTTCACCATGTCTCTCACTACAACTATAGTTGACTCACACAAGGACACATCCACCCCGAAAGGACCGTCGCGTAAGACGTCCCCATAGTACACTAACAAATTTTCCATAGTACCTAACCAACATCCATATTTACATTTCAAATAATTAGTAACTGAACATTTAGTAGTAGTACGATGACAACATTTACATATCATACGACTAAAATAATAATCGTATTTTCGTTACAAATATTCGGTTTGTTTTTAGAATCATTTGCTTAGACTTTAAGGGGTTGTTTGGTTAACGGGTATTTAGAGATCTATTTTTTCTCAAACTCGTCTAGCAGCGTAACAAACTAAAACTCTGTTTGCTTTTCTCTAACTACCCCAAAAAAATCCTAAACTGGTTCTCGTAACATGCAAAAACTGAGCTTTTCGAAAAACGACTATTAGTAAAAACTGGTTTTCTACAAAATTTTCTTACAACAAGTTTTGACAAAACCGAGGGTAATTACTCGCTATCCAAACAACCACTAAACATAAGATCACGATAATAACATTTTAATATCATATGAGTAAAACATTTAATTTCTTCCGGTTTTATATAATTTTTTCATATCATACGATAACAATCATTTATTTACAAATAATAATATTCGCAGCGGCATGCACATTGTTCACACCAGTACATCAATATAAAAAATATTAACAAAATTACGGCATCATTTATACCTCAGCTCCAATATGGATGTGCTTGCGAATGCAATTAAGCGTCAAAATAGTTCAAATAAATATCTGTCACCAGTATTATATGAACGGAGTCAACCTATTATCACATGAACATCAATATTACACACGGATTTTTTTTTTCTGCTATCAAAAGTATGAAAATAGCACTTGCATGTATGTGGTCATCACCTCAAAAGGGACAGCGAAAATGGAAACACAATTTCTTCAATCACGTCATCTCCTCCTTGTTTGCTACTAAGATGAATTATTTTACCTAATTACATACATCATTCAGTACATTAGCACGTAATCTTAACATAGAAAATTTAGATTATTGCGACATAACAAAGTAGACCTACAGTTTCCTAACTATAGACTTATTAATAAACATACCACATAAAATAACATACCACATGCAATGAACAATTACAGTACATTTTTTCTTAATTACCGTATTAAGATCTTCTCGCATGTCAATACTAATGGACGCAACTAACATTGATACAACATCTTCAACCTACTCTTCTCAAAAAATCGTATAAATGAAACATATGTCGTTTGAAATCATTTCTAACTTCCAATCACTAACATCGCATAGCTAATGCCGAGCTAAAAGACTAACTAATTACCACCGTGCATGCACACAAAAAATTGCCAAGCTCATACCTCGATCTTCCCCTTCGTACTTCACTTTGCACGGCAAATCCTACTCCAGAAACTCCAAATGACTCCTCCGAGTGCTGAAATAATGCCTAAAACAACAGAGAATACACACTTAGGAACTAATCAAACAGAACAAAAACATCATGCATGCGAATGAAACAAACAAAAATGGATACATCTTACCTTAATCTATCTTTTCTTCAACTTCACCATCTTCGAAATCCAACTCTAATTCGGCCAAAATCACGAGTGAAAGTGCCTACCAAGTTCTTCTTTCTGTGTATTCTTGTAGATTTACAGAGAGCAGAGAAGGCAACCAGAGATATTCGATAGAGAGTGTATGCGCACGGAGCTGTGGTTGTGCGTATAAAAAGAAGAGGAGCACTGTATTGTCGGCAGAACGAGCCAGAACTCACCTACCGCGGCCTCGGATTCCAGCATCGTGGTGTCTCATCACACGCAGTAACAGCAACGCTCTTGAGTGTGCGGCAGGAAATCACGCGTACAAATCAGCACGCCTGAGTGCTGTCGCTTTGGCTGCGGCAATAGACGGAAGCGGAAATCACGCAGTGCTTTAATCAGTGTCGTCTAGGTAGAGGGGAATCATGCACTGCTTTAATCAGTGTAGTCTAGGCGGGAATCCGATTCCAGATCATCGAAACTTGTGGCAGAAAGCAAAACAAGGCATCGTCGGAATCAGCGCTGTCTGCACGGGAATCAGCGCCGTCTGCGTCCTTGTCGCGCGTGCAGCAGGAACAGCATTGCCGCCTGCTGTGGTGGCGGCGTGGCCCACCTACTGGGCCCGCGCGCAGCAGGTCGTGTCGGCCAGGGAGCAGCAGGGCCAGCGCTGGCCGCCTCACCCGGTGGCGGCAGGGCCCACCACGCCTGGACCGTTCCGTCCCAGCTCGAGCACTATGGGAAAAACGTTATACCCCGCGCGGCCGCCTCCCGTCGTGGCGGCAGGGCCCGCCGCTTCCTGGCGTGGCGGCAGGTGCCACGTGTTGCCTGCCGCGCCTGCCGCCACGGCTGAGGGGGTCCTTTTTGTCAATTGCGTCCGGAGGGGGTCTTTTTTGGCAATTCCACTGGGCAGAGGGTCTCTTTCGACAAAAAATCGCTGGACGTCGGGCTGCTATTCACGGGAGACGCCGGGCAGCACAGAAGTTTCTGCTCCATGAGCTGTTCAATCTCAGGGAGGTGACAAGTTTGGGGCATGGAAACACTGTTGCAGGATTGATGTCTTTCCTGTTGTTATCTTAGATGACCAGAATCAAATGTACATTGATAGATGATTCTTCCTAGTTTAGCTAAAAAAAGTCTTATTTGGAGAAGAATGTAGTAATAAATTCTTATTTCTTTATTTCTTACAAGAGATGGACATTTTGAGAAGGAGGTAGTATTGCGTTGTAGGGGAAATGCCTTTTGTTTCCTGGGTGTATATTAAAAAAATATGAAAAATATTAGTTTTTTAGAATAAACTTGACTTTCTTCTGCATTAGTATATAATTTTTTAAAAATAAAGGTCACTATTTACACTATTTTATTCACATTATTTTGACCCAAAATTTTTCTTTTATAAAACAAGTTTATCTGAAAATTATTTTCAGAATTTTTATTTAATTACTATTTTCTTCCATATAAGATGTATATACACCCATAGACCAAACGTTCATGTCCTGCGTTGTAGCCTTTATTGTTCCTGCCTTCCTGGTTTCTTTAAAGCAATTGCTAAATTTCGGTTGGCTGAAAATGATTTCTGCGCGAGTCAATATCCCGAGCACCGAGCCGGAGACGAAGCTGATGCAGCCGGCCGCTGTGTCTCAGACAAGGCGAGGCGAGTAGGGAACGACCCCATAAGGTGGACACATTTACTATGACTGCGTGGGGTGGTTGGTCGGCCGACATGTGGGGCCGCAGCGGACACCGAGGGGATGTGCGGCGCATTTGCTTTGTGTCTGCGCGGACGCAAACCAGGCCCAAATTTGGGCCAGAAATGCGTCGGCGCGGACGTCTAGCGGACGTGTTTTGGGTTTGGATCGGCGCGTTGGGATGGTGTTTTTGTCCGCTTCGACCCAAATGGACATGCGCAGACGAATGGGTCGGCCGGTTGAAGTTGCTCTAATTATTGTCACTTCTAAGTGGCTCGTTCAAACATGGAAAAACTCATAGGAATCTTCGCGGTAAAATCAATGATATATGACTTAGACGCTCCTTAAACACCCGAGTAGACGGCCCAGTCAGTGACCGTCCAAAAAAATCAATCCAGACGGGCGCCTCAAATGCACGGGCTGATCGGCACCGCTCATATCCAGCCCAAATGCAGGGCGGATATGTGGCGGCCCGGGCGCGTCCGTCAAGTCGGATCGATTGGCGATGGGGTCCGACAGAAAACACCCTAAAACCCGACCGTCCGACGGATGTCTCCTCCGGTGGGTGTGAACATCACGTGGCGCCGCTTTGGCGCGCCGCCCAAGGCCAAAGTTCGGCTATTTAAGCCGGACGACATCCCCCAGCCCTAGCCACATCCACTTCCTTCCTCTCCGTGCCGCCAGCCCAAGCCCATCCACCCCTCTCCCTCTCCGCCTCACTCTTAAAAATTTGGTCACTTGCCGTCCGCCACCAAAATCAAGTAGCCATGCCACCACGATGACATGTCAAAAGCTATCTGACACCGAAGCGCCGGCTGCAGCTACTTGAGCAGATCCGAGCAAGGCGTGAATCCCGGATCACCGCGGGGCTACCACCGGACGCGTTGGATCAGAAACAGGTGTTCAAGGAGGAGGACGAGCAGGAGGAGGATGCGAGGGACACGGATCTGCGGGCGAAGCAATAGGCAATTCTTGATTCCCTCCAATCGGAGGCGGAGACGGAGGCCAATCGCCGTATCCGCCAAGCAGAGCAGAAAGCGGACGTCGACGAGATGCTTTCCTACATGGATGAGGAGGAGGAGCCGGAGCCCTCCTACGCGCAGTCTACCCGGCACTCTGCATAGAGATAGTGGACATCTCCGACGATGATGATGCGTAGTTTAGGCTAGTGTGATTTGCGTACTCCGTACTTCTCTTTGCATGATTTGTAAGGATCTAGGGGATGGAATATGAGGTACTCGGATGCATAGCAGAAAATATGAGGTGTGACCGGCCACTGCCCGCGGACGTTTCAGGGCTCGGATTTGATGTCCGCGTATGTAGATGCTCTTAGGTGTGCAATACTTAGGGCACATCTAGATGTGCGTTAGCAAAACCATATAATATTAGTTGGAACATTTACTGCCCCAAATGCCCGGGCGGGTTGGCCGGTCACTGCTCGAACCAAAAAATGCCATCCAATTAGGTTCCCCACACGCAGCCCAAACGCCTGGGATGTCCAACAACCCCCATATCTAGCCCATATGTCGGCGGATATGAGGAGGCTTGGACGCGTCCGACCACCACCGCAACATCGGATCAGTACACTATGGCCCATGCCGCCCCCATGACTATCCCCATAAAACCTCTAGCCGATCCTCCGAACCCTAGTCAAGCCCCACTCCTCCGAGTCATCTAGACCTATCCGCTCCCCTCTCATCTTCTCCCCTTCTCTCCTTAATCTCAAACGTCCCCTCCGCCATGGCCGGAAGCGGATCTGATGAGATCGGCCCAGATGAGCTTGTTGCCGACTCGTCGAGCTCGTCTGCGCTGGACAAGGAGGAGCTTGCATTCCACATTGCTCTCCACCACTCGTCGATGGACCAGGGCGAGAGCTGACGGTTTCCCGGATTGGGGTCACTCGCCACATCGTCTCCCGACAAGATGGGCCATGCCAAGGACCCCATGTCAGTTCACCAATGGACCATGTCAAGGTGCCCATGATAAATCCTAGAGGCCCACGTAGCCCATTCGTGCAAGGCAAGAGGTGGAACCAAAGTTTAGTCCCACATTGCTAGTTTGGTGGGAGTTGGACCTCCTTATAAGGGAGGTTGTTTCCCCACATGTATGAGCATGAGAACAAGAGGGACATTCACGCGCGCTCCTCCTCCGCCGCCCGCCTCGCCACGCCACGCCTCGTCACGACGTGCCGCGGGTTACGGGAATGAGCCGAGCCGATGTCTAAATTTTTGCCACGCACGACGGGTATACGAAAGGTCACTCGGGAGCTGGAAAGTTTTGTTGTAGTGGGTATTGAATACGAACGCTGCACCCTTCTGCTATTGTCTGTTCATTTCAGCTTCCGATGCAGCCTATTCGTGTCCTTCACGTGTGCCTATAAAAGAAAGGTCACTCCTCCCATAGAGACACACCAGAAGATCATCTCCCTCTCGCCACCGAGTTCCAATCTCTGAGCTGCTACTACGATCTTCCCCATCCCGGCTTGCGGCGTGCACCGCAGGTCTGGACAGTAGGCCTCCGAAACCCCACCGCTGTGAGTCCTGTACGGGAGAAGGCTGATAAGGTTTTTGGGGAGCGCTCCACGTGACTACTGACCTGTTCATCACAGACGCTCCGGACACCGACGACCACTTCCCCAATGACGACTTCTTCCCCGACGTCGACAACCTCTTCGACGACATGGCTGGCGAGGATGTCGACCCCAAGAGCAGTGCTTCTGCTGGTGTTCCGTACGATCTTACGCTCTTTCTGTTTGAGGTTCTGCCACAGTTTCTTGCTCTACTATCTGCTCTACATATGTTTGCTCTAGATGTGTTCGGTTCTAGTTCATATGTGTAGATGCTATTTACCTTCTCTCTGTCAGATTGCATGACTTGTTTCATCTCTGCTATATTAGTCATGCTTTATCTAGTATTTTGATACGTCTCCAACGTATCTATAATTTATGAAGTATTCATGCCATGTTTACAACAATTTTATATGGTTTTGGTATGATTTACATGGAACTAACCCAGACTGACGCTGTTTCCAGAAGAACTACCGTGGTGTTGTTTTTTGTGAAGAAATGAAAGTTATCCAAATGAGCCGAAACTTTTTGATGATTTTTTTGGAACAAAAGAGACCCCCGAAGCTTCATCGGAGGGCCAGAAGAGCCACGAGGAGGGCACAACCCACAACGGCGCGCCAGAGGGGCCTGGCTTGCCCCAGTGGGTTGTGCTCACCTCGAGGCCCCTCTTCGCGTGAAACCGAAGCCAAAAAATCCTATAAATAGACAAACCATCAGAAATAACCCGATATCAGAAGTTCCGCCGCCGCAAGCCTCTGTAGCCATGAAAAACCAATCTAAACCGCATTCCGGCACCCTGTCGGAGGGGGAAATCATCACCGATGGCCATCTTCATCATCCCGGCGGCCACCATGATGAGGAGGGAGTAGTCCACCCTCGGGGATAAGGGTTTGTACCAGTAGCTATGTGTTTAATCTCTCTCTCTCTCTCTCTCTCTCGTGTTCTTGAGATGGCACGATCTTGATGTATCGCGGGCTTTGCTAATATAGTTGGATCATATGGTGTTTTCCCCTCTCTATCTTGTTGTGATGAATTGAGTTTTCCCTTTGAGATTTCGTTTTATCGGATTGAATACTTTTATGGATTTGAGAGCACTTGATGTATGTCTTGCTATGAATACCCATGGTGACAATGGGGTATCATATTGATTCACTTGATATGTGTTTTGGCACTCAACTCGCGAATTCCCGAGGTGACATTGGGGTAATCTATGCATAGTGGTTGATGCACGTTCTCGTCTTTGTTTCTCCGGTCGAAATCTTGGGGCACTCTTTGAGGTTCTTTGTGTTGGATTGAGTATTATGAATCTGAAATTGTTTGATGCATATCGCATAATCAACTCACGGATACTCGCGGTGACATTGGAGTATCTAGGTGACATTAGAGTTGGTTGATGTGTATCATATGGTGTTATTTTAGTACGAACTCTTGGTTAGATCGATCAGAAAGAATAGCTTAGTGTTATTTTAGTACAAACTCTAGGATAGATTGATCGGAAAGAATAGCTTTGAGGTGGTTTCGTACCCTACAAACAATTTCTTCTTATGTTCTCCGCTAGATAGGAACTTTGGAGTGATTCTTCATCACACATTGAGGGATGGTTATATGATCCAATTATATTAGCATTGTACTAGCGAAAGTACAGACCCTAGGCATCATTTTCAAGCATTGAAATACCATTTGTGCTCCATTTTATCAATTGCTACATTGCTGTTTTTATTGTTCCTATTACAAAATTCAATATCTACTATCATTACTACGCTTGTATCACCATCTCTTTGCCGAACTAGTGCACCTATACAAATTACCATTGTATTTGGTGTGTTGGGGACACAAGAGACTTTTTGTTATTTGGTTGCAATGTTGTTTGAGAGAGACCATCTTCATCCTACGCCTCCCACGGATTGATAAACCTTAGGTCATCCACTTGAGGGAAAATTGCTACTGTCCTACAAAACTCCGCGCTTGGAGGCCCAACACGAGTCTACAAGAACAAGTTGTGTAGTAGACATCAAGCTCTTTTCTGGCGCCGTTGCCGGGGAGGTGAGTGCATGAAGGTATATCTTTAGATCTTGCAATCAAATCTTTTAGTTTCTTGTTTTATCACTAATTTGGTTTATGAAAGAAAATTACAAAAAAATGGAATTGAGGTGGCATCATATTATTCGTCTTTATCATGTCTTTCTTGAAAATGATGGAAAGGAAAATTATGCTCAATTGATAGAAGAAGAATTCAATAAAATGTTTGGCATGAATGATGAGCATGATTTCAATGTTGTTGGTATGAATTCTTTGAATATCCATGATGCTAATGATATGCAAAGCCATAATCTTGGGGATGCTATGTTTGATGAAGATGATATTTTTAGTCCCCCAAATTTTGATGATATTATTTACTATGATGAAAGCATGCCTCCAATTTATAATGATTCTGGTGATGACATGTATGCTATAAAGAATAATGATAACCATGAAACTTGTCATCATGATTTTAATTTTCAATCACATGATAGTTATTTTGTTGAATTTGCTCCCACTACTATTCAAGAGAATAAATTTGCTTATGTGGAGGGTAAGAAAATTTCTATGCTTGTGGATCATGAAAAGAATGCTTTATGTGATAGCTATATTGTTGAATTCATTCATGATGCTACTAAAAATTATTATGAGAGAGGAACTTATGCTTTTACATATCTCAATAATATCAAGTTTCCTCTCTATGTGTTGAAAATCTTGAAGTGTTTCTTGTTTTGCCTTCCTATGCTAGTTGATTCTTGCTTCCATAAATTGTTTGCTCACAAAATCCCTATGCATAGGAAGTGAGTTAGGCTTAAATGTACTAGTCATATGCTTCATGATGCTCTTTTTGTGTTTCAATTCTTATCTTTTATGTGAGCATCATTGAAATCATCATGCCTAGCTAAAAAGGCATTAAAGAAAAGCGCTTGTTGGGAGACAACCCAATATTTACCCCTAATTTTTGTGTGTGTTAACATGATTAGGCTACTGTATTAATCATGTTTTATAGTTTTGTTTCAATAAAGTGCCAAGTAAAGCCTTTGGGATAGTTTGGATGATAGTTGACTTGATTCTGTACAAAAACAGAAACTTTGGTTCCAGTAACAGAATTGTTAAATTCACTGGAGGGTCGAAAAACTCTGAATTTTTTATAGTTGATTGACCTACAAATTGCCTACGTTTTTCTTAAGTTTCAGAATTTTGGAGTTTCAGAAGTATGACTAAAATTCAGATCTTTACATACTGTTCTATTTTTGACAGATTCTGTTTGCAAAGCATAGTTTGCTTGTTTTATGGTTTCTATGGCTTATATCGCTTAATATAAATTGTGGAAATTTTAGAGTACAGTAGGCATTATGTGGAAACAATTATGAATCTTATCTTTACAGTATCAAAGTGAATGATTTGTCTTTATCATGCTAACCCATCTCACGAAGTTCCGTTAAGTTTTGTGTGATTGAAGTTTACAAGTTTTCGGTGAGATATCGATATGACGAGAATAAGGAGTGACAAGAACCTAAGCTTGGGGATTCTCAAGGCACCCCAAGGTAATATGCAAGGAAGATCCAAGCAACTAAGCTTGGGGATGCCCCGGAAGGCATCCCCTCTTTCGTCTTCAACATTATCGGTAACCTCACTTGGGACCGTATTTTTATTCGTCACATGATATGTGTTTTACTTGGAGCGTCATTTTATTTTATTAGGATTTTCTTGCTGTTATTTAGAATAATATCTTATATCTTTTACTTCAATAAAAATGTCAAGTACAGCCTTTGCTGTGCTTATTTTGCAAGTCTATATGTGGCTGTTTGAAAACAGCAAGTTGCATGCTAGTGCGTGAATTCTTTAGAAAAGTCATAATGTGATAAAAAGCTGATTTTTTTTAATAATAAGCTATGATAAGATTTCCACAGTGTGGTAAATTTTCAGAATTTTCTGAGTTAGGTAAGTATGAGGATAATTGCACTCTTTACAGACTGTTCTGTTTAGACAGATTACTGTTATGTTTGCATTGTTTGCATATATGTTTGCTTGTTTAATGATTCTATTTAAGGATGGAAGTATTAAATATGCAGAGGCATTTAGTATGCAATGTTGAATAATAATTTTAGTGATTTGCTAGAGTAGAGAATGATAAGGTTTTGCATTGATTTATACTAACTTATCTCACGAGTTCTTGTTGAGTTTTGTGTGGATGACATTTTTAAGAATTAGGGAAACCGGGATATAAAAGGAATTAAAGAGACACAAAATCTCAAGATTGGGTATGCCCAAGGCATCCCAATATAATATTTCAAGAAGTCTCAAGCATCTAAGCTTGGGGATGTCCCGGTAGGCATCCCACCTTTCTTCATCAACAATTATCGGTTAGTATCGGTTAAGCCTAAGTTTTTGCTTCTTCACATGATGTGTGCTCTTATTGGAATGTAATTTTATTTTGTTTTGCTTGCTATTTTAATAATATACTTAGATCTGAAAGTTTTTTTTTAAATAAAAGAGAGTCCTCAAATAACTACCCATTCACTTAACTACTCGCCTGATCTTCACTTATATCTTTTTGGAGTAGTTTATCATTTACTCTCGTGCTTCACTTATATCCTATGAGTAAATTGTTGAATGAGTTGAATGTCATGAAGTTAAAGTTATATGTTCATATCATGCCTAGTAGTAGCTTCACATAGGGTTTATAAAGTGAAATCTTTCGAAGCTTGACAATCACAATATTGGTCATACAAGCAATTCATGAATGATTCGTATAAGGAAGAGAACTTTCTCATACAAATATATTATCTTGGACATCTTCTATGATTGTGAATACCCATTAATTATTTTCAAACTTGAGAAAATTAGTTGAAGTTGGACAAGGAAGACAACGTAATGAGTTATGTTTGGGTATATTTGCATAGAAGTTATATTGTTATGGATCCTCCAACATGTGGTGTTTGCTTAGGATCTTTTGCTTGCCAAAAATTCGTACTAAGTAGAGATACTACTTGTGCATCCAGAAACCCTTAAACCCAGTTTCTTGCCATGAGTATCCACCATACCTATCTATGGATTGAATAAGATCCTTCAAGTAAGTTGTCATCAGTGCATAAAGCAATAAAAATTGCTCCTAAATATGTTTGATCTTTTATTGTAAGGGAAAATTGAGCGTTGTACGAACTTGTGATGGCAAAGTAATAAAAGCGACGGACTGTATAATAAATGTTGATATCATAAGGGGCAATATAATGTGATGTTCCTTTGCATTAAGAGCTTGGGCATCCAAAAATAAAAAGCGCATGACAACCTCTGCTTCCCTCTGTGAAGGGCCTATCTTTTACTTTTCAGTATTTACTTTTATGCAAGAGTCAATAGTATGCATTCTCATTTCAACCTCAATTATTCTCTAGTTGGCAAGCATCATGTGGTGGGGAAAGATCTAGGCACATATGATCAGTCAAATATATTTGATCATGATTTATTATTGTTGACAATTATCTTTATGATAAATGAGTTGGGAGGCGAAACATTAAGCCCCTATCTTTCTCTGTGTTCGATGGATGCCATTTGTTCTAAGAATATGCTTTGAGTACTAGCAATCATAGAAGACTATATGATGATTGAGTATGTGGAACTCTTACTTAATTAGACTCTATTGAATAAGTTGAATTGCAATTGTTTGGTGACTAAGAGTATAGGTTGAGTTTCAAGAGAATTCATTGTTTGAACCTTAACATGTGAATTGGTTACTACTTTAACATGAGAAGTTTTATGAGAAAGAATTGTTGTTATGATGCTAGGAAAAGTGATTGAAATTATCATTGATCAAACTTATGCACTTTGCTAACATTTCACACTTCATAAATTATTTCTTTTATCATTTACCTACTCGAGGACGAGTAGGAATTAAGCTTGAGGATGCTGATACGTCTCCAACGTATCTATAATTTATGAAGTATTCATGCCATGTTTACAACAATTTTATATGGTTTTGGTATGATTTGCATGGAACTAACCCGGACTGACAATGTTTCCAGAAGAACTACCGTGGTGTTGTTTTTTGTGCAGAAATGAAAGTTCTCCAAATGAGCTGAAACTTTTTGACGATTTTTTTTGGAACAAAAGAGACCCCCGAAGCTTCGTGGGAGGGCCAGAAGAACCACGAGGAGGGCACAACCCACCACGGCATGCCAGAGGGGCCTGGCTTGCCCCGGTGGTTTGTGCTCACCTCGAGGCCCATCTTCGCGTGAAACCGACGCCAAAAAATCCTATAAATAGATAACCATCAGAAATAACCCGAGATCAGAAGTTCCGCCACCGCAAGCCTCTGTAGCCACGAAAAACCAATCTAGACCCCGTTCCGGCACCCTGTCGGAGGGGAAATCATCACCGGTGGCCATCTTCATCATCCCGGCGGCCACCATGAAGAGGAGGGAGTAGTCCACCCTCGAGGCTAAGGGTTTGTACCAGTAGCTATGTGTTTAATCTCTCTCTCTCTCTCTCTCTCTCGTGTTCTTGAGATGGCACGATCTTGATGTATCACGGGCTTTGCTAATATAGTTGGATCATATGGTGTTTTCCCCTCTCTATCTTGTTGTGATGAATTGAGTTTTCCCTTTGAGATTTCGTTTTATCGGATTGAATACTTTTATGGATTTGAGAGCACTTGATGTATGTCTTGCTATGAATACTCGTGGTGACAATGGGGTATCATATTGATTCACTTGATATGTGTTTTGGCACTCAACTCGCGAATTCCCGAGGTGACATTGGGGTAATCTATGCATAGTGGTTGATGCACGTTCTCGTCTTTGTTTCTCCGGTAGAAATCTTGGGGTACCTTTGAGGTTCTTTGTGTTGGATTGGGTATTATGAATCTGAAATTGTTTGATGCATATCGCATAATCAACTCACGGATACTCGCGGTGACATTGGAGTATCTAGGTGACATTAGAGTTGGTTGATGTGTATCATATGGTGTTATTTTAGTACGAACTCTTGGTTAGATCGATCGGAAAGAATAGCTTGGTGTTATTTTAGTACGAACTCTAGGATAGATTGATCGGAAAGAACAGCTTGGAGGTGGTTTCGTACCCTACAAACAATTTCTTCTTATGTTCTCCGCTAGATAGGAACTTTGAAGTGATTCTTCAGCACACGTTGAGGGATGGTTATATGATCTAATTATATTAGCATTGTTGATAGATTGCACTAGCGAAAGTATGGACCTTAGGCCTCATTTTCAAGCATTGAAATACCATTTGTGCCCCGTTTTATCAATTGCTACATTGCTGTTTTTTATTGTTCCTATTACAAAAATCAATATCTACTATCATTACTACGCTTGTATCACCATATCTTCGCCGAACTAGTGCACCTATACAAATTACCATTATATTTGGTGTGTTGGGGACACAAGAGACTTTTTGTTATTTGGTTGCATGGTTGTTTGAGAGAGACCATCTTCATCCTACGCCTCCCACGGATTGATAAACCTTAGGTCATCCACTTGAGGGAAAATTGCTACTGTCCTACAAAACTCTGCGCTTGGAGGCCCAACACGAGTCTACAAGAACAAGTTGTGTAGTAGACATCATATTTCTGTTAATAAAATCATTCGGTAAATTGCTCATATTTCCAACAATCCAAAAACCTTATTATAGGCAATTTACCCCGAGTGGTTTTGCTGCTTCCATGAGATCTCCTATGTTTGAGGGTATCCACTATAAGAGGTGGCGCATGAGAGCAGTCTTATGGTTTCAAACCATGAGTTGCTATGACGCCACCCTTGGCAAGCTTGAAGGAGAGTATGATGCTCAACAGGAACAAGCTTTTCAGAAAATGGATACCCTGTTTAAGGCTGCTCTTTTGATTGTTCTTGGTGAGAACATAGTTGATGCTTATGCATCAATTAACAATGGAAAAGATATACGGGACGCACTCGAGGCCAAGTTTGGGGTCTCAGATGCCGGCACTGAGTTGTACATCATGGATCAATTCTATGTCTACAGGATGACTGAAGAGCGCTCCATGGTTGAGCAAGCTCACGAGATACAGTCATTTGCTAGAGAACTTGAGCACTTCAATTGTATGTTACCGGACAAGTTTGTTGCCGGAGGCATCATCACTAAACTTCCTCCCTCGTGGAGGAACTTTGCTACCTTACTGAAGCATAAGAGGCATGAGTTTTCCGTTACGGATCTCATTGGTACTCTTGATGTGGAAGAAAAGGCGAGAGCAAAAGACACACGTGTTCGAGGTATTGAGGGAGGATCTAGTGCCAATCTGGTACAGAAGAAAAACTTCCAGCCCCACAAGTTCAAGAACAAGGGCAAGTTTGATGGTAAAGCAAAGTTTGACGGGAAGAACAAGGCTGTACAGCACACCAACTTCAAGAAGAAGAATGACAAGAAGAAAGGTGTTTGTCATGTGTGCGGAGATCCTGACCATTGGGCTCCTAGTTGCCCTAATCGTTATGACAAGCGTCATCTTGGGAAAGACGGCAAGACCGCTAATGTTGTCATTGGTGACACTGACATGAAGGATGCTGGGTATGGTATATTTCCCACTATTCTTTCAGTATGTCATTTTTCCGATTGGTTGATTGACACAGGTGCTAATGTGCATGTATGCGGTGATATTTCCATGTTTTCGTCTTATCAGACCGTGGGGACTTCCACCGTGCTGATGGGCAACGGTTTAAGTGCTTCTGTTCGTGGTGTTGGCACGGTCGATCTGAAGTTTACTTCGGGGAAGATCGTGCGGCTGAAGAACGTGCATTATGTCCCCTCCATCGATAAAAATCTTGTTAGCGGATCTCTTCTGTGTAGAGATGGCTACAAGCTTGTCTTTGAGTCGAATAAATTTGTAATATCCAAGTATGGAACCTTTGTTGGTAAAGGCTATGAGTCAGGAGGCCTGTTTCGTTTATCCTTGTCAGATGTTTGTAATAAAGTTGTTAATCATGTTTGCGACAATAGTGAATCAAATGTGTGGCATTCGCGTCTCTGTCATGTTAATTTTGGTTGCATGTTGCAACTAGCCAAATTGAACTTAATCCCTAGTTTCACTACTGTCAAGGGATGTAAGTGTCAAGTTTGTGTGCAAGCTAAGCAACCTCGCAAGTCTCACACGACTGTGGAAACGAGAAATCTTGTACCACTAGAGCTCATACATTCAGATCTATGTGAAATGAATGGTATTTTGACAAAAGGTGGAAAGAAATATTTCATGACTTTAATTGATGACTCCACTAGATACTGCCATGTGTATCTTCTGAAATCTGAGGATGAGGCTTTGAACTATTTCAAGATCTATAAAGCTGAAGCGGAAAACCAACTTGATTGAAAGATCAAGAGGCTTAGGTCCGATCGTGGTGGAGAGTATTTCTCAAATGAATTTGATTCCTTTTGTGCGGAACATGGTATAATCCATGAGAGGACGCCTCCCTATTCACCTCAGTCAAATGGGGTAGCCGAAAGAAAGAACCGTACTCTAACTGATTTGGTTAACGACATGTTAGACACATCGGGTCTCTCCAAGGCATGGTGGGGGGAGGTGATATTGACTGCATGTCATGTCCTAAACCGAGTTCCCACAAAGAACAAAGATATAACTCCATTCGAGGAATGGGAGAAGAAAAGGTTAATGTTCTCTTATCTACGAACCTGGGGTTGTTTGGCGAAAGTCAATGTGCCAATTCCGAAGAAGCGCAAGCTGGGACCAAAAACTGTGGATTGTGTTTTCCTGGGATATGCTTTTCACAGCATTGGCTATAGATTCTTGGTTGTAAAATCTGAGGTGTCTGACATGCATGTTGGTACAATCATGGAGTCGAATGATGCGACTTTCTTTGAAGATATCTTTCCCATGAAGGATATGGCAAGCTCATCAAATTAGGAGATGCCTAGTTCCTCGAATCAGGAATTAGTTACAATTACTGAACCTGCCATTTCGATGGAACACTTTGAAAATGCTGTGGAGGAGAACAATGAAGTTCCTACTAGGAGCAAGAGACAGAGGACTACAAAGTCTTTTGGTGATGATTTTCTTGTGTATCTCATAGATGACACTCCCAGTTCTATTTCAGAGGCCTATGCATCTGAAGATGCTGACTACTGGAAGGAAGCAGTCCGTAGTGAGATGGATTCCATCTTGGCAAATGAAACTTGGGAGATAACTGATCGTCCTTATGGGTGCAAACCTATAGAGTGCAAATGGGTATTCAAGAAGAAGCTTAGGCCTGATGGTACTATCGAAAAGTACAAGGCACGGCTCGTGGCTAAGGGTTATACCCAAAAGGAAGGTGAAGACTTCTTTGATACTTACTCACCTGTGGCTCGACTGACCACTATTCGAGTACTACTTTCACTAGCGGCCTCACATGGTCTTCTCGTTCATCAAATGGATGTTAAGACTGCTTTCCTAAATGGAGAATTGGACGAGGAAATTTACATGGAACAACCAGATGGGTTTGTAGTAGATGGTCAGGAAGGAAAAGTGTGCAAGTTGCTGAAGTCTTTGTATGGACTTAAGCAAGCACCCAAGCAGTGGCATGAGAAGTTTGAAAGAACTTTAACAGCTGCAGGCTTTGTTGTAAACGAAGCTGATAAATATGTGTACTATCGCCATGGTGGGGGCGAGGGAGTTATCCTTTGCTTGTATGTTGATGACATACTGATTTTCAGAACAAATCTGAATGTTATTAAGGAGGTCAAGGATTTCCTATCTCACTGTTTTGAGATGAAGGATTTAGGAGTGGCTGATGTCATTCTGAACATCAAGTTGTTGAGAGACGGTGATGGTGGGATTACATTGCTTCAATCTCACTATGTGGAAAAGATCTTGAGTTGCTTTGGCTATAGTGACTGCAAGCCCTCTCCAACACCATATGATGCCAGCGTGCTGCTTCGAAAGAATCAAAGAATTGCTAGAGATCAATTAAAATATTCTCAGATTATTGGCTCGCTTATGTACTTAGCCAGTGCTACAAGACCTGACATCTCTTTTGCTGTTAGCAAACTGAGTCGGTTTGTCTCAAAACCAGGAGATGTGCATGGGAAAGCTCTAGAGAGAGTTTTGCGTTATTTGAAAGGCACTGCGAATTATGGAATTCACTACACTGGGCACCCAAAGGTGCTTGAAGGGTATAGTGACTCAAACTGGATCTCAGATGCTGATGAGATAAAGGCCACGAGCGGATATGTATTCACTCATGGAGGTGGCGATGTTTCTTGGAAGTCTTGCAAGCAGACCATTTTAACGAGGTCAACAATGGAAGCAGAACTCACAGCACTAGATACAGCTACGGTCGAAGCAGATTGGCTTCGTCGGCTCTTGAATGACTTGCCGGTTGTTGAGAAACCTGTACCGGGTATCCTTATGAACTGCGACAATCAAACTGTGATCACGAA
This sequence comes from Thinopyrum elongatum, assembly GCA_011799875.1. Lineage (NCBI taxonomy): Eukaryota > Viridiplantae > Streptophyta > Magnoliopsida > Poales > Poaceae > Thinopyrum > Thinopyrum elongatum. The sequence continues at coordinate 606,665,064 of CM022298.1, forward strand.
AGTGAGCAGCTCAAAGCATAACATGAAGTCATCAGGACATGTTCAGAGAAGGTTAAAGTCTGTCAGAAAAATGAAAAACTCCGGAGTTATTGCATTGGATTATATCCAAACGTCTAAAAATCTGGCAGATCCTTTTACTAAGGGTCTATCACGTAATGTGATAGATAATGCATCAAAGGAGATGGGTATGAGACCCACAACATGAGTTGTTCACAGTGGTAACCTAGTCTATGTGATCGGAGATCCCGTGAATTAGATGTGGAAGACAAGCTGTTGATCAACTGAGAGGAGAGTATCCTTACTATTAACAATACCACTTCATGAAGATGCAATACTCTCCTAATCTGCATGGCAGGTTGATGTATATCTTAATGTGTTCTAAGTGGCTCATTTAAGCAGAGATGTTGTCCTGCAGAACATCTTTTGAAGAACACACCTATATGAGTCTGATTGTTAAACATCGCAATCTATGAGAGTAGGGTGCTCTCTAGTAAACTCATGAAAGGTCTCGGAGTATGACGCATAAGCTCCACCCGCGGGGAAGACCCACGGTAGCCAAGTATCGGTCAAGGCTTTGTGTGAAGCTAGATTCGCAGAAAACTTGCAGTTCAAGGCCTAGTCCACTGTTCAAGTTGCTTACTAGTGTAGCATAGAGTTCTAGGTGGAAGTTCAACTTAACAGTCTCCACTGCAGTACCGGTATATAAAAATGCGTTTTGGAACCAAAGGCAAATTTTGTGTGCCTCTGGGATCTGGTGGGGGATTGCTAGAATTTTATCTATTTTGGGCCAGCCCAATAACAATTTCAGAAATTCCTAATAAATCCTAGAGGCCCACATAGCCCATTCGTGCAAGGCAAGAGGTGGAACCAAAGTTTAGTCTCACATTGCTAGTTTGGTGGGAGTTGGACCTCCTTATAAGGGAGGTTGTTTCCCCACATGTATGAGCATGAGAACAAGAGGGACATTCACGCACGCTCCTCCTCCGCCACCCGCCTCGCCACGCCACGCCTCGCCTCATCACGACGCGCCACGCCGCGGGTTGCGGGAATGAGCCGAGCCGATGTCTAAATTTTTGTCACGCACGACGGGTATACGAAAGGTCACTCGGGAGCTGGAAAGTTTTGTTGTAGTGGGTATTGAATACGAACGCTGCACCCTTCGGCTGCTGTCTGTTCGTTTCATCTCCCTCTTTATCTTCAACTCCTGACGCAGCCTATTCGCCTCCTTTCTGTGTGCCTATAAAAGAGAGGTCGCTCCTCCCAAAGAGACACACCAGAAGATCATCTCCCTCTCGCCACCGAGTGCAAATCTCTGAGTTGCTGCTACGATCTTCCCCATCCCGGCTTGCGGCGTGCACCGCAGGTCGGGACAGTAGGCCTCCGAAACCCCACCGCTTTGAGTCCTGTACGGGAGAAGGGTGATAAGGCTTTTGGGGAGCGCTCCGCGCGACTACTGACTTGTTCATCACAGACGCTCCGGACACCGACGACCACTTCCCCAACGACGACTTCTTCCCCGATGTCGACAAACTCTTCGACGACATGGCTGGCGAGGATGTCGACCCCAAGAGCAGTGCTTCTGCTGCTGTTCCGTACGTTCTTATGCTCTTTCTGTTTGAGATTCTGCCACAGTTTCTTGCTCTACATATGTTTGCTCTAGATGTATTCGGTTCTAGTTCATATGTGCAGATGCTATTTACCTTCTCTCTGTCAGATTGCATGACTTGTTTCATCTCTACTATATTAGTCATGCTTTATCTAGTATTTCTGTTAATAAAATCATTCGTTAAATTGCTCATATTTCCAACAGTCCTTGATCCCTAGCATGACAATGGAACGAATCAGAGTGCAAGTGAGAGGGTGCTGTCCACGACGCCGCCAACCTAAAGCCCTCGTAATCTGGTATGCTGGCGTCCAGGGCTGGAGGGCTGGATTTTGCGGGAATCTTGGGTCGTGGGGAGTGAATAATAAAACTCTGAACTCTCACGCATTGTAGTGAGAGAGCAAACCAGTAGTATTCTCATCCGGCATGTACATTCTCATCCAGCAAGATCTGGACGACTACACCCCAACACAACAAGATCAGAGAGTGACCTTCAGTTCAATGCAAACCCTTCCTGCTATGCCCTGTGTCACAAGAGATAGAAGAACTAGAGATAGAGAGATAGAAGATAGAGAAGATACAGATAGAGATAGAAGAACCAGAGATAGATTTAGAGAAGATAGAGATAGAGATGTGTACTTAGTTATTTTGCATGCATCTTTTGCGAATAAAATTAGTTACCGTGCATTTCTCTCCCTTAGAGCATCTAAGGCCCGAATTGCCTAATCCGGATCCCTATATATACGTCTGCGGACACGCCCGCGGAAAGTGACCAGACATGCCTCACCAGCAAACACAAACACAAAGTGACCGGAATTATGCTATTTACAACCATAAACCATATTTTTAAAACATCAAATACATGTAAACACATACATGTCGATCATTTTGGTCAAACAGTGCACGCAAATACAAAATTTCATGTCCGGCGGGGTTGGGGGTTTAGTGTCACCTCGCCGCACGAGGAGCGATGCGACCGGCTTAGATAGCCGTGTCGTGCAAAAGCAGTAAGCTTCTCTCTCAGTATGACCATCAATGATCCCTTTGTGAGGGGTATGAACAGCCGAGTCACAGTTCATACTCTTCACAAAAGTGAGCGTTGATGACCGTTCACACTAAGAGAGTTTTTAAGTTAAATCATTTTCCCACTCATAGCCATCATTCTATGATGAATTCATCGATGATCTAGAAGTAATGACCACGGGGCGGCGTCCGGTGGTGGTGACCTTGACCGATTGCGGCTGTACGGACGAGGACAAACAAAGAAGAGAAGAGGGCTGGTTCGGCAAGGAGGGATCGGATATGGGCGAAATTGCGCGGGCTCTAGCGGTCAGTCTGATGTTGCAGGCACATCCGGACATCCCCATATCCGCCCCAAATTTGGTGCGGGTCAGGCGTTTGGGCCGGTGGAAACCTAGTTGGATACTATTTTTTTTGACCGGTCAATGACCGGCCAGCCTGCTCGAGCGTTTGAGGCCGATATGAGGGTCTGGTTGTAGATACTCTTATGGCATCAGATCTCCTAAATAAGGATGAACATTACTGGGCCACATCCATTTCCCCCATCAGCGCGATCGTACACAAAACTGTGCGCCATGCATGTAAATATGGACAGACGGAGTATTTCCATTCTATAAGCTTCAGAAAAAATAAGATATCACAAAATTAATTCTATAAGCTCCAGAAAAATAATAATTCAATCTTATAAGAAAACAGGATCCAAGAGTTTATTGGTCGATCCAAATGATCATGGACTCGTAGCTATTAGTCAGATTCACACATCATCGGCGGCTAGCTTAGCTACAACATGGTCGTTATGGCGAGAGCGATGGAGCAGCCCTTGGAGAACTCAGCGTCCTCGGCGGCCAGCGGCGACGCGACGCCCAGCTCGCGGAACCTTTCCTCGCAGGTGTCGGTGCCCAATATCACGCCTGTGAGGTTCGTCTTCGCCTCCTGCAAATTACCCGACTTGACGCCCTCCGCCGCGGCTTCGAGCCATTTCAGCGCGGCCGTGTAGTGCATACGGCAGTCGGAGAGGCGCCCGCTGACCTTCTTGTCCGTCACTGAGGCCTTGAGGGCATCGATGTGCTTGCGGGTGTTCGCGGCCTCTGCTCGGGTGATCTTCGTGGCGATGACGACGAGGCCGCGCTTGTCCGCGGTGGCGCTGGCGCTGTCGGCCTGGAAGAACTTGATGCAGTAGTCGTAGCCGATGTCCTTCTTGCTTGCACCGACGGACTTGCATGTGTCGTCTAGAGTGGAAGCGTCGGAGGAGACGAGGAGGGAGAGGAGGACGAGACAGGAGAGAGCTTGCCAATGCCTCATGGTTTTTGGCACGATTGCCGCATATGTGTTGTTTGATAACAAATCGTATGTAGATGATGCATATATATAGCCATGATCGTAAATAGAGAAATACCTGATGAATATATCAATCTTCCAATTTGAACAAACCGATGAAAAAGGTAAGTATTGAAAAAATATTATGTTTTGCTATTAATAAATTATCCCCGATTCATATTAGTTGTTGCCGATTTAGTCTAAAGTTGTAATTAATCACCGAGAATTAATATGTATCATTACTCTCTTCGATCCATGTTAATTGTTGCTCATTTACTAGTATAAAGTTGTACTACTAAATCACCAAGAATTAATATGGATCGGAAGAAGTAATTATATTCCTTTTTGGAGTCAATTTATTTCTAACAAAACTTGAGGGTGTTTATGCCTAAAATATTGGGAGGTCCAACTCAAAAAGAAAATTTGGAAGGGGAAGGGTGTTGCGCCATTTCCTATTTACCGCATTCCGAATGTCGAGCGAGCAACAGAAACAGGCCGGTCTGTTTAGCTATACACTGGTTCCCCGGTTTTAGAATTCTTCAGGAAGGTTCTGGTCCTGTTTTTATTATTGTATTTATTTATTTTTCTGCTGTTTTTCCAATTTTCTTCAGTTTCTTTTTCTTTTTTCTTTTCTTTTTCTATCTCAAAATGTTTCCCTTATAAGAAATGTTCAAAAAAATTCAAAAATTTATTCGGAATTTCAAAAATCTTCGTGTTCTCAAATGTTGAACGGAATTTTGAAAAATGTTCTATGTTTTAAAATGTGTTCGCAAATTCAAAAATGTATGTGTTTCAAAAAAGTTTGGGAAATTAAAAAATGATTGCATTTTCCAAAAAAAGTTTCCAGTTTCCATTTTTTTAAATTTGGAAAAATATCCTGGTTTAAAAAAATTTGAAGAAAAAGTTCAACTTCTCAAAATATGTCACTTTTTGAAAATATGATCAAGTTTTCAAGCAATATCATAAATTTCAAAAACTGTTTGTATTTTAAATAAATATTCAAAATTTTGAAAAAAAGAAAGTTTTCAAAAATTGTTCAGTTTTTCCAAAATACGTTCATGTTTTATAAATTTTATTTTTTTAAAAAATTGTTTGCATTTTCGCAAAGTGATCTATCTTTCCAAAAAAATGTTCACACTTTTTAAAATCTATTTTTTCCATGTTATTGGAAAACCGGATGGAAAAACAAGAAAAACCTGGGTGCTACAGTATATGAGCCGCTACAGTGCCATCTTTTCGCCACCATTCCGGCTCATAGCACCAGTGGACCGGGACCGGTCTAGTCGGGGTTGCCATGTGTGTTTTGGTGAATTTTTGCCCCGGCAAGCGAGGACACGTGTCCTCTCGAGTCCCAACGACATGAAGAGCCCAACCTCCGCTGGGCCATGACCATCATGATGTCGTTACCGCCGCTGCTTGCAGCGATGCCATACTAACATCCACCCTCAACTGCCCAAGACTTCCTGTCGCTGGCCCTACCTCTGCCAGGGGTGCCTCGCTCCACCATCCTTTGGGCAATGTTTTCTTATATGCATTGTCGCAGTTGTTATGAAGTTTTTTTTCATGTTAGTCTTTGGCAGTTACATAATTTGAGGATGCTGGATTTTCTATTATAAATGTCAATGTTTTCTATGTTGTAAAAATAAATTTGTATCTCTATTAGTTTGGGTAGTTTTGTAAAGTACGACATACATTCCTCCACTCATCATTAGCCTTGATTGATGAGATTTCAGATTTGAGTCATATAAACCGGAAAGGAGGGAGTAGTAATATAAACATCAACGCGCATGGTATCATCTCTAGTAGTTGATATTCCCTACCTAATTTTTAAGCATGCAACAATGCCACATCAAAAGGTTATGTATGTTAATCGTAAGTTACATTTATTGCATTAATTAACCATGCGCTTTGGACATGAATCAGCACGGGAGTGCACCCTCTCTACTGCTAGCTGGAACAGGTAGCATGCTGACGGGGCGACCAACACCCATCACGTTGCACCGTGTTGCCATCCCAACCCCATCCGCTGCGGGGGATTGGATCAGCACCACAGTCACCAACCAAGGAGCCCAATGGAGCGCGCTCAGTGTTAGGCGCTGCGTCACGAAAGTGTCTTTCTGCTCCCGAGCTCAAATGAGCTCGGTGAACAGTACAATCGAAAAAAAATCAAAAAATTTCAAAAAGAATTTGCGAGAAACTTTGACAAAAGTTCTAAGTGCTTGAAAAAATTCGTCATGGAATCACATTCCTGTAAGCCGTGGCAAAAAAAAAACAAATTTGATGCTTGTCACCGCCTAAACCCTTCTGGGAGCACCGTCTAACCCACCACCCACGGCGCATGAACCCCACAAAGAGAGAGGGAGGGGTCCACCCGAGTGGGAAGACGACATATAAGCCTTCGTATCGGCTTGCATTAAGAATACGTTGGCTACACATTCAAAAGGATATCACCAACTGAACTGGTATCCGCTACGGACGCGGCGTTTTGGTGCCCGGGTTCACCGAGCCCGAGCATGAAAGTAAACCATACAAATAGAAAAAGAAATCAAAAAATTCCATTTTTCGTGATGCAAGATGCTTAGATGCGTGCTATTCGTGCAAAATTTTATGAATTTTGAACATTCCAGGAGCTCGCACATGCACATCTCGCTTGCAAAAAAAATTTGGTTATCTTTTCTATTTTTAATCACTGTACTATTCACCAGGCTTATCTGAGCTCGGGCACTGAAGTGGATATTCGTATCCCCTGCTATATCTTCAGTTGCCTTCCTAATCAAAGAATGATAACACTTATCTATTTTGTACTTAATTTCCCTTTTTATGGTATGTACTTATGTATCTTTGTTTCTTGGGGTATGTGTACTTAATTATCCCGAGACATACCATCTTGAGATTGACAAAGTCATCAGGGGAACATCTTCTTTCACTAAACGCACATCGCTGAAAATACTGAAATAAATCCAGGAATAAAAGTGAGCACCAATACTTGAAGCCTGGTAGGCTGGAGATACCACTGTTCACCTGACTATTCCACCACAGATTGATTCGCATGTACTTAATTATCTTGTAAACATCTTTTGCATACAAAATTAGACGGACGTGCGAATATCCAAAGTAATCACGGACATTAATGCCACGATCATATGCAACTTGTGTGGCATTGGCTTAAAGTCTGATTGCTATTTCCGCTCACCATGCAGCATCATTCTGGTTGACGACAGTCTACGGGCCTGTCGACGACGGGAGGAAAGACGATTTCCTCGCCGAGATCGCGAGGGCCGCGCCGCCCCCTGGTGAACCTTGGCTCATCAACGGCGACTTCAACCTAATCTACGAAGTCAGAGACAAAAACAATAGCAACATAAACCGTAGGATCATGGGCAAATTTCGAGCTGCGATCGATACGACAGGGCTCAAGGAGATCAAATGTAAAAATAGGAAGTTCACATGGAGCAATGAGCGCACATCACCAACCCTAGTTAGCATAGACAAATTCTTCTGCAACATAGCTTGGGACTCCATGTTTCCGTCCTTCCTCCTCCACACGGCGCCCACGTCATGCTCTGATCACTGCACATTGCTGCTGTCCATGGCGGCCGCGCCCCGCCACGCGGCCCGGTTCCGTTTCGAGTCCTTCTGGCCGCGGTTCCCTCGCTTCCACGCGACTGTCCAGCATGCGTGGGATCGCCCGGCTGCCTCCAACTGTGCGTTCAAGCGGCTCAACATCAAGCTGCATAGGGTAGCCAAGACCTAAAAATTTGGGCCAAAGGGTTTTTCAGTGAGACCAAGCTCCAGCTGCACATTGCAAACGAGATCATCCTATGTCTCGATATCGCCCAAGAGAACAGGCAACTGTCAAGCTGCGAGTTCTAGCTGCGAAAGCTACTCAAGATGCATGATCTCGGACTCGCCGCGATCGAGCGGGCAAGAAAGCGGCAGGCTTCGAGCTTCACTTGGCTCCGCGCGGGGCGACGCAAAGACGGCCTTCTTCCAAGCAAAGATCAACTCCAGGAGACAGAAGAACTTCATCCACGCCTTGCACTCCCACGACTCCGTAGCTACCTCCCACGACGACAAGGCGTGGATCATCCATGAGCATTTCAGCTCCACGCTTGGGGCGACGGCTAGTAGGAGCTGCACCATAGACTGGGACTCGGTCAATCTACCCTCGCTGCATGCGGCCGGCCTTGACAACCCGTTCACCGAAGAAGAGGTTTGGGCGGCGATCTGTAAATCACCGCTGGAGAAATCACCGGGGCCGGACGGCTTCAACGGCACTTTCTTCCGTACGTGCTGGCCCATCATCAAAACGGATGTGATGGAGGCTTTTCACCAGTTCTACCACCTAGCAGGAGGCGACATGATGGCGATCAACAACGTGATGATAGTCCTGCTGCCAAAGAAGGACGGGGAGACAGCGATCACCGACTACAGGCCTATTAGTCTAATCCATTCGGTCGCAAAACTCATCTCCAAAGTGCTCTCTATTAGACTAGCGACCGTCATCAACTCCATCATATCACCGGCGCAAACAGCATTCCTGAAGACAAAGTGCATCCACGACAGCTTCCTCTTCGTGCAGAACTCCGTACGCGCCCTCCATCACGGCAGAACACCGTGCCTGCTAATGAAACTTGATATCGCCAAAGCGTTCGACACCGTGTCTTGGGAATACCTCCTCGAACTGCTCCAGAAGCTAGGCTTCAGCGCGCGGTGGCGTGACTCGGTGGCACGCCTTCTCGCCACGGCCTCCTCATCGGTCTCCCTCAATGGCACGGGGGCACGCGAATCGCCCATCACCGTGGGCTGCGGCAGGGCGACCCGCTGTCCCCTTTCCTGTTCATTTTGGCCATAGACCCGCTGCACCACCTGATCGCGGCGGCGGTCGAGCAACAGCTCCTTCAGCGCCTCCCAGGAAGGGACCTGACGCTCCGAGTGAGTCTCTACGCCGACGACGCCGTCATTTTCATAAACCCTGATCGGCAGGAGGTGGACTCCCTCCTGCGCATCCTCGACGATTTCGGTCGTGCGACGGGGCTCTGCATCAACCTGGCCAAGTCTACGGTCTCGCTGATCCGTTGCAAGGGCATAAACATCACTAACGTGCTGCAGGGGTTGGCTGACTCTGTTGCCCCTTTCCCAATTAGATACCTAGGGCTGCCGGTTTCAATGGGACGCCTCTGCTACTTCTTGAGCTTGTGTTGGTTTTTCTCTTGAAGAGAAAAGGGTGATGCAGCACAGTAGAGGTAAGTATTTCCCTCAGTTAAGAACCAAGGTATCAATCCAGTAGGAGAAGAACGCACAAATCACCAACACCTGCACAAACAATCAAACACTTGCATCCAACGCGATGAAGGGGTTGTCAATCCCTTCACGGTCACTTGCAAAGATGAGATCTAATAGATATAGATAAACAAAAGATAAAATATTTTTGGATTTTTTGGTATATAGATCTGAAAATAAAAGATTGCAAAATAGTAGATCGGAAAGTAATATGATGGAAAATAGACCCGGGGGCCATAGGTTGCACTAGAGGCTTCTCTCATGAAGGCAAATAATACGGTGGGTGAATAAATTACTGTCGAGCAATTGATAGAAAAGCGCAAAGTTATGACGATATCCAAGGCAATGATTATGCATATAGGCATCACGTCCGTGTCAAGTAGACCGACTCCTGCCTGCATCTACTACTATTACTCCACACATCGACCGCTATCCAGCATGCATCTAGAGTATTAAGTTCATAAAGAATGGAGTAACGCCTTAAGTAAGATGACATGATGTAGAGGAATTAACTCAAGCAATAAGATGAAAACCCCATCTTTTTATCCTCGATGGCAACAATGCAATACGTGTCTCGCTACCCCTACTTTGCCACTGGGTGAAATCACGCAAGATTGAACCCAAAGCTAAGCACCTCTCTCATTGCAAGAAAAACCAATCTAGTTGGCCAAACCAAACCAATAATTCGAAGAGAAATACAAAGATATTAAATCATGCACAAAAGAATTCAGAGAAGATTCAAATAATATTCATAGATAAGCTGATCATAAATCCACAATTCATCGGATCTCGACAAACACACCGCAAAAGAAGATTACATCGGATAGATCTCCAAAAACATCAAGGAGAATGTTGTATTGAGAATCAAAGAGAAAGAAGAAGCCATCTAGCTACTAGCTATGGACCCATAGGTCTGAGGTAAACTACTCACGCATCATCGAAAGGGCAATGGAGTTGATGTAGAAGCCCTCCGTGATCGATTCCCCCTCCGGCAGGATGCCGGAAAAGGCCCCAAGATGGGATCTCATGGGAACAGAAGGTTGCGGCGGTGGAAATGTATTTTCGTGGATGCCTCTGGTGGTTCTGGAATATTTGTGAATATATAGGAGGAAGATCTAGGTCAGGGGAGTTCCGAGGGGCCCACAAGGTATGGGGCGCCCCCCCAGGGCGCTCCCTCCATCCTTGTAGCCGCCTCGTGGCTCTTCTGACTTGGACTCCAAGTCCCCTGGATGTCTTCTGGTCCAAGAAAAATCATCGTGAAGTTTTATTCCGTTTGGACTCCGTTTGGTATTCCTTTTTTGCTAGGCTAAAAAACAAGGAAAAAACAGAAACTGGCACTGGCCTCTAGGTTAATAGGTTAGTCCTAAAAATAATATAAAATAGCATATTAATGCATATAAAACATCCAAAACAGATAATATAATAGCATGGAACAATCAAAAATTATAGATACGTTGGAGACATATCAAGCATCCCCAAGCTTAATTCCTGCTCGTCCACGAGTAGGTCAATGATAAAAATAGAATTTTTGATGTGGAATGCTACCTAACATACTTATCCATGTAATTTTCTTTATTGTGGCATGAATGTTCAGATCCAAAAGATTCAAAAAAAAAGTTTAATATTGACATAAAAAAATAATACTTCAAGCATACTAATAAAACAATCATGTCTTCTCAAAATAACATGGCCAAAGAAAGCTATCCCTACAAAATCATATAGTCTGGCTATGCTCCATCTTCATCACATAAAGTATTCAAATCATGCACAACCCCGATGACAAGCCAAGCAATTGTTTCATACTTTTGATGTTCTTAAACCTTTTCAACTTTCACGCAATACATGAGCGTGAGCCATGGACATAGCACTATAAGTGGAATTGAATATGGTGGTTGTGGAGAAGACAAAAAGAAGGAGATAGTCTCACATCAACTAGGCGTATCAACGGGCTATGGAGATGCCCATCAATAGATATCAATGTGAGTGAGTAGGGATTGCCATGCAACGGATGCACTAGAGCTATAAGTGTATGAAAGCTAAAAAAGAAACTATGTGGGTGTACATCCAACTCGCTTGCTCACGAAGACCTAGGGCAATTTGAGAAAGCCCATCATTGAAATATACAAGCCAAGTTCTAAATTTTTTTGATGTGGAATGCTACCTAACATACTTATCCATGTAATTTTCTTTATTGTGGCATGAATGTTCAGATCCAAAAGATTCAAAAAAAAAGTTTAATATTGACATAAAAACAATAATACTTCAAGCATACTAATAAAACAATCATGTATTCTCAAAATAACATGGCCAAAGAAAGCTATCCCTACAAAATCATATAGTCTGGCTATGCTCCATCTTCATCACATAAAGTATTCAAATCATGCACAACCCCGATGACAAGCCAAGCAATTGTTTCATACTTTTGATGTTCTTAAACCTTTTCAACTTTCACGCAATACATGAGCGTGAGCCATGGACATAGCACTATAAGTGGAATTGAATATGGTGGTTGTGGAGAAGACAAAAAGAAGGAGATAGTCTCACATCAACTAGGCGTATCAACGGGCTATGGAGATGCCCATCAATAGATATCAATGTGAGTGAGTAGGGATTGCCATGCAACGGATGCACTAGAGCTATAAGTGTATGAAAGCTAAAAAAGAAACTATGTGGGTGTACATCCAACTCGCTTGCTCACGAAGACCTAGGGCAATTTGAGAAAGCCCATCATTGAAATATACAAGCCAAGTTCTAAAATGAAAAATTTCCACTAGTAAATGAAAGTGATAACATAGGAGACTCTCTATCATGAAGATCATGGTGCTACTTTGAAGCACAAGTGTGGAAAAAGGATAGTAACATTGCCCCTTCTCTCTTTTCTCTCATTTTTTTTGGTGGGCTTCTTTGACCTCTTTTTTTTATTTGTGGGCTTCGTTGACCTCTTTTATTTTTTTCTCACATGGGACAATGCTCTAATAATGAAGATCATCACACTTTTATTTACTTACAACTCAAGAATTACAACTCGATACTTAGAACAAAATATGACTCTATATGAATGCCTCCGGCGGTGTACCAGGATGTGCAAGGACTCAAGAGTGACATGTATAAAAATTATGAACGGTGGCTTTGCCACAAATACTATGTCAACTACATGATCATGCAAAGCAATATGACAATGATGGAGCGTGTCATAATAAAACAGAACGGTTGAAAGTTGCATGGCAATATATCTCAGAATGGCTATGGAAATGCCATAATAGGTAGGTATGGTGGCTGTTTTGAGGAAGGTAAAAGGTAGGTGTATGGCACCGGCGAAAGTTGCGCGGTACTAGACAGGCTAGCAAAGGTGAAAGGGTGAGAGTGCGTATAATCCATGGACTCAACATTAGTCATAAAGAACTCACATACTTATTACAAAAATCTATTAGTCATCGAAACGAAGTACTACGCGCATGCTCCTAGGGGGATAGATTGGTAGGAAAAGACCATCGCTCATCCCCGACCGCCACTCATAAAGAAGACAATCAATAAATACCTCATGCTCCAACTTCGTTACATAACGGTTCACCATACGTGCATGCTACGGGAATCACAAACTTTAACACAAGTATTTCTACAATCCACAATTACTCACTAGCATGACTCTAATATCACCATCTTTATATCTCAAAACAATCATAAGGAATCAAACTTCACATAGTATTCAATGCACTTTATATGAAAGTTTTTATTATATCCCTCTTGGATGCCTATCATATTAGGACTAAATTTATAACCAAAACAAATTACCATGCTGTTTAGAAAGACTCTCAAAATAATATAAGTGAAGCATGAGAGTTTAACAATTTCTATAAAATAAAACCACCGCCGTGCTCTAAAAAGATATAAGTGAAGCACTAGAGAAAAATTGCCTAGCTCAAAAGATATAAGTGAAGCACATAGGGTATTCTAATAAATCACGATTCATGCGTGTCCCTCTCAAAAGGTGTGTACAGCAAGGATGATTGTGGCAAACTATAAGTGCATCTAGTGCCCCTTAGTGATTTTGGTGTATTGAAGACTTATAGGTTATGGGTCTAATGTGTTTGTGAGTGTACACATGTCTATAAGTCTATGAGGAGTTTGTTAATTACGATGAATGTCGACCCCTAAAAATGAATGTCTTCAACTGAAGACTTTGGTTTTCTTGAAGACTTTGAAAGTGAAGAAATTGGTGTGACCCTGAAGACTTGATATTCATGCGAGGATTATGAAGCGTGAAGACTTTTGTTTTCGTAGTTTCATTTTCTTCTTCTTGAGTCATAGGAAACACCGTACTGTTAAAGGGGGTCGAGGTAAAACTAAGGAAAAATTTCCAAGTGATGCTCAACTCAAAATCCTACACCTACCTAATCCTTTCGAGTGAAGCCATTAGAAATCTCATACAGTTTAGTCAAGTTCTTCAGTGACAGAGACGAAGTTCTTCTGTTCTCTGAGGAATTTGTTCTGACTGAGGAGTTAGGAATTCGCCAGTGCGGATTGCCTACAAGTGAGGAACATGATAGCCCTGAGGAATTTGATACTCAAATTTCCGACCGTTGCTGTGCTACGCGCCAGCTGTCCAAATATCCTACCCACCTAACGGTCATATCATTGAAGGGCATTTATGTCTTATCATGTCGGGCTGCTCCCTAGGCTATAAATAGCCGCCCTCTACAACCACTAGCTGGTTGGCTGCTCCAAGAAATAGATTGACACTTGTCATTTAGAGCATCCCATCCTCCGAGGACTTTGAGCGAAAATCATCAAGTGAGGAAAAACCCAAAAACCCAAACACCTACAAACCCAAAGTGATTGAGCATCACTGAAGAGATTGTTCCTGTGTGGAACCGACGCTTGTTACCTTTGAGGACCGTGCATCCTCCAGACGGTTAGGCGTCATGGTCTAGAGCATCCAAGAGGAAATTGTGGATTGCCGAGTGACCGAGTATGTGAAGGTTTGGAAGTCACCTGAAGACTTACCACGAGTGGTTGGGCGAGGTCTGTGTGACCTTAGCTCAAGGAGAATACAGTGAGGACTAGGTGTCCTGGACTGTGTGTTCAGGACTGGGTGTCCGGGACTGTGTGTCCTCAGGTTTAAATACCTAGCCGCTCCAACCAGACGTACAACTGTCACAGCAGTTGGAACTGGTCTACCAAATCAGTGTCTTCACCGAGCTACTGGTTCTATTTCCTCAACCCTTTCATTTCCTCGCATACTTGCTATGTATTTGATCATTACTGTTTGAAGACTTTGTCTGAAGACTTTCTCAATTTCCTCGGTTCAAATTCTTCAGTCAGTTTGTCTTCAGCCTGCTTATCCTGTGTTTACGCTACTCGTACTCTGTGCTTGTTTTCATTTCATCATGATGACTGTGCTACTGCTCTGTTATGCTTGCATCTGAGTACTCATTCCGCTGCTAAGTAGTTCGTCGCTTAGGAATTTCCTCACCTTGAAATTCCTCAGTGACGAATTTGTAAAAATCGCCTATTCACCCCCCCTCTAGTCGATATAACGCACTTTCACAAACTAAAAAGCAAATACTCATATCATACAAGACGCTCCAAGCAAAACACATATCATGTGGTGAATAAAAATATAGCCTCAAGTAAATTAACGATAGACGAAGACGAAAGAGGGGATGCTTTCCGGGGCATCCCCAAGCTTAGGCTCTTGGTTGTCCTTGAATATTACCGTGGGGTGCCTTGGGAATCCCCAAGCTTAGGCTCTTGCCACTCCTTATTCCATAGTCCATCAAATCTTTACCCAAAACTTGAAAACTTCACAACACAAAACTCAACAGAAAACTCGTGAGATCCCTTAGTATAAGAAAATAAAATCACCACTTTTGGTACTGTTTTGAACTCATTATTTATTTATATTGGTGTAATATCTACTATATTCCAACTTATTCATGGTTCATACCCCCCGATACTACCCATAGATTTATCAAAATAAGCAAACAACACAAAGAAAACAGAATCTGTCGAAAACAGAACAGTCTGCGAAGATCTGAATTGTTCTAATACTTATGTAAATCCAAAATTTCTGAAACATTAGGACAACAGAGAAATTTGTATATCAATCCTGTGTAAAAAATTCAGGGTTTTTCCAATCTCCAGTGAATTATTAAAATTCTGTGACTGGTCGCAAAAGTTTCTGTTTTTCAGCAAGATCGAATCAGCTATCACCATAAGCCATCTCAAAGGTCTTACTTGGCACAAACACTAATTAAAACACCAAAACACATCTAACCAAAGGCTAGATGAAAAATTTATTGAAAAACAGAACCAAAAAAACAAGAACAAAAATAAAATTGGGTTGCCTCCCAACAAGCGCTATTGTTTAACGTCCTTAGTTAGGCATAAAAAATACATAGATCTAGGTATTGTCATCTTTGGTATGCAATCCATAAGTAGCTCTCATAATAGATTCATATGGCAACTTAATTTTCTTTCTAGGAAAGTGTTCCATGCCCTTCCTTAACGGAAATTGAAATCTAATGTTTCCTTCTTTCATATCAATAATTGCACCAATCGTTCTAAGGAAAGGTCTACCAAGAATAATAGGACATGTAGGATTGAAATCTATATCAAGAACAATGAAATCTACGGGCACATAATTTCTATTTGCAACAATAAGAACATCATTAATCCTTCCCGTAGCTTTCTTAATAGTGGAATCCGCAAGATGCAAATTTAAAGAACAATCATCCAATTCGCGGAAACCTAACACATCACATAAAGTTTTTGGAATTGTGGAAACGCTAGCACCCAAATCACACAAAGCATGGCACTCATAATCCTTAATCTTAATCTTAATAGTAGATTTCCACTTATCATAAAGTTTTCTAGGGATAGAAACTTCCAATTCAAGCTTTTCTTCAAAAGATTTCATCAAAGCATCAACAATATGTTTAGTAAAAGCTTTATTTTGATTATAAGCATGAGGAGAATTCAACATGGATTGCAACAAGGAAATATAATCTATTAAAGAACAATTATCATAATTAAAGTCCTTGAAATCGAAAAGAGTGGGTTCATTGCTAATTAAAGTCTTGACCTCTCCAATCCCACTTTTATCAATTTTTGCAACAAGATCTATAAACTCCGAATCATTGGGACGCCTTCTAACTAAAGTTGACTCATCTCCAGTCCCATATTTATCAAGATTTATTTTAGAAAACAAAGATTCAATAGGAGTCACATCAATCACTTTAAGATCTTCATCATTATTTTCACAAGAACTAGAAGAACACGATTTCACAAACCAATCTCGCTTAGCACGAATTTTAGCGGTTCTTTTCTTACATTCATCAATAGAAATTCTCATAGCTTTTAAAGACTCATTAATATCTCGCTTAGTACTCATTCCGCTGCTAAGTAGTTCGTCGCTTAGGAATTTCCTCACCTTGAAATTCCTCAGTGACGAATTTGTAAAAATCGCCTATTCACCCCCCCTCTAGTCGATATAACGCACTTTCAATTGGTATCAAAGCAAGGTACTCCCTTGTTCTATGTGATTTTGGTTTAACCACCTGGAGTTTTAGTTATGTCGACTGCAGGCATGATCAAGGTCTCAGCTGGGTGTCCTACCTTCGATGGGACGGACTACCCCTACTGGAAGAACAAGATGCGCATGCATCTTGAGGCAATTGACAACGATCTCTGGTATGTTGTGGAAAAGAGTGTTCCCTCTGTCACTCTTTCCGTAAACGCTGCTGATCTGAAGAGATTCAAGCAACTCGACTCTCAAGCGAAGAATATCATATGTGGCCATCTGAGCAAAGGGCAGTATGGCAGAGTGAGTGCTTTGGAGACAGCTAAGCTTATCTGGGATAGGCTGTCCAAGGTCAACGAAGGAGTCTCAACTCAACGTGACTCTCGAGTTGACGTTCTTCGCAATCTCTTCAACCGCTTCAAAAGACTCGACAACGAAAATGTTCAGCAAACCTTTGATCGCCTCACTGACAGTTCAAACGAGCTTCAAGCACTGGGTGCCACTGACATCACCGACCATGAGGTGGTGAAGAAATTGCTGAGGTCACTCGATTCTTCATTCGATACACTGGCACTGATGATTCAAGAACGTGGTGACTACAAGTCACTTGATCCTGCTGATATCCTCGAGAGGCTAAATACTCATGAATTCCAACTAGCTGAGAAGAGAGATCTCTACGGACCGAGCTATGGTAGATCTCGTGCACTGAAAGCCAAGACAGTCTCTGAATCTGAAGATGAAGATTCTGGTAGCAGCCTTGGTGATCCTGAAGAACTGAGTCAGGAGCTAGCAATTCTCGTGAGGAAATTCCAGAAGTTCTCTAGACGTGGCCGATTTGGAAAATCCTCAAGAGGTGATGACATGAAATCAGATTCCTCATCCCGTGATTACAAGAAGAGAACTTGCCATAAATGCAAGAAACCTGGTCACTACATTACTGATTGTCCTCAGTGGGAGAAGGAATCAAAGAAGAAGAAATACAAGGATGATAGTTCAGATGACTCTAAGAGGAAGAAGAAATCTTCAAAGTCCTCATCGTCAAGATCTTCAAAGTCTTCATCTCACAAGAAGAGCAGCTCCAAGAAAGCTCGGGCATTCATTGGCAAGGAAATGGACTCTGAAGCTGAATCTGAGGAACATGAGGAAGAGGAGGCATCTGAGGAGTCAGACTCTGGTGTGGCGAGCCTAGCCCTCGCTACTGCTTACGTTAGCAAGTCCATCTTCAACACTGAGGAAAATGGCTTCCCCAACACTGCCGATGACGGCAACGATGACTATGCTCCCACCTATTGCTTCATGGCAAAAGGTGCCAAGGTACTCAAATATCCCTCCTCTGAATCAAGTGAGGATGAATCTGATGATAACCTCAAACCCAGCTATTCCAAACTTGCTAATATTGCTGTTAAACAACAAAAGGCTTTGGAAAAGGTTCAAAATATGCTAGACAAAAGGGATGATCTGTTAGGTGAGGAAATGGATCGAACTCAAACACTGACTGATAATCTTCAGCAACTACAGTCTAAGTTTGACAACCTTCAAGGTCGTCATGAAACTCTCCTAGCCGATCATGAGAAGCTTTCTTATGAATTTCTTCAAAGAAAGCAAGATCTTGAGAAGCTAAGGGTGAGTCATGAAGATCTTCAGAAGGAAAATGATTCTTTGCTTGCTCAATAGATCAGTTCCACTCAGGAAGAATTTATTCCACCATGCTTGAAATGCATTGAACGTGAAACTGCTAATTCTTCACCTGAATGTTCAAATGCTTCCATTGCTGCAAATTCTTCAACTATCTCTGTGGTCACAAATTCCTCATCTGAGGATACCACTAGTATCACTGACGAAAATGCAGGGTTGAAGGAATTGTATGTGACAGGCATGTACAAAAGCCTCAAAGGGCATCAGACTCTTTGTGATGTGCTCAAAAAGCAGATCTTGAACAGGAACCCTAGGAAAGAGGGTATTGCCTTTGAGAGGAAACTCAATGCTGATGGAACCTACTGGAAACCGGAGCAGTATCCCAAAACCTCATGGGTTGCTGCGAAGGGACCTCCCGTAATCCATCCACTTTATCTGGCTTTACTTGTGAATCCTCATATTCATCTGATGAGTCATTTGACTCCAACTATAAACTGTTCAAAGATCAGAATGGTGAGGTATTTGCTAGATATGTTGGATCTAACTGCAGGAATGGTCCCCCTATGAAGAAAATCTGGGTTCCCAAAAAGTGCCTTGAAAGTCTTCAGGTGAATGTCCTCATGACACCACCTGTGAAGAATAAGAACCCCAGATCAAATTATTCATATGAATCAAATTCCTCACATGGATCAAAGTCCTCACATGAACATCATCGTGCTAACACTTCTGTTTCGCAGGGAAAGCCTAAGGGCTATGAATATATGCATTATTCTTCAAATCATTATGTTCATAAGTCCTCGAAGAATTTCTCTGCTTATTCATATGCTTACCCTAACCCCTCTTATGTGAAACGAAGTGGTCTGGCGTCTATGCCACCTTTCTCTTATGGAGCTCGCAGAATGATGAACTCTTTGCCACCCCTTCAGATGTGGGTGGTGAAGAAAAGGAACTAATCTCTTATGCAGGGTCAGGTCTCAAGACGAACTAAATCGTCTGAAGAATTTGCTGGAGACCTGAAATGCTTGAAAGGACGCAAGCTAATCATGAAGAAATGATTTATTCATTTCTCACGTCCTCACATTGCTATATATACATATGTTGCTTTAATTGATGAAATATGTCTGATGAATTTGATGTCATATTCTTCACTCTGAAGTATATGAGTTCGTAAGATGCACTAATTCATCTGCAGGATGATTTACCCAAAGCTACTGAGTGGGTCCTCGATAGTGGATGTACAAATCACATGACCGGTGACAAGAGCTTACTGATGAACACTCCTTTATCTCCATCACACTTGAAGCATATCACCTACGCTGACAAAGGCAAAAGCAATGTATTGGGTCTAGGTAGGGTTGCAATCTCAAAGGATCGACACATGGATAAAGTCATGCTTGTCGAGTCCCTCGGATTCAACCTCATGTCTGTCTCAATGCTTTGTGATCTTGATATGGTTGTTGTCTTTGGCAAATATCGTTGCTTAGTGCTCATGGAATCTGACAATTCCAAAGTCTTCGAAGGCTTTAGGAGAGGAGACTTGTATATTGTTGATTTCTCTGCAGGACCACAGCCTACCACTTGTCTACTTGCTAAAGCTTCAGAAGGCTGGCTATGGCATCGACGACTGGGTCATGCTGGCATGAGGAACTTACACACGCTCGTGAAGAAAAAGCACGTCATTGGCATCGAGGGTGTCAAATTCCTCAAAGATCATCTTTGTGGGGCTTGTGAGGCTGGAAAGATGACCAGAGCCAAGCACCCCTCGAAGACTATCGTGACTACTTCTCGTCCTTTTGAATTGCTTCATATGGATCTCTTTGGCCCTACTCATTATGCCACACTAACAAATGCAACATCTCTATATGGCTTTGTCATTGTTGATGACTATTCTCGTTACACATGGGTGCATGTCATTACTTACAAGACTGAAGTGCAGGAAGTCTTCAGACGATTTTCCTCAAGGGCTTCGACGAATTTCGGCGTGAAGATCAAGCATATACGTAGTGACAATGGGACTGAGTTCAAGAATACTGGTTTTGATGACTATCTCGATGAACTTGGTATTACTCATGAGCTATCTGCCCCATACACTCCTCAGCAGAATGGCGTTGTGGAGCGCAAGAACAGGACTCTTGTTGAGATGGCTCGCACCATGCTTGATGAATACAAGACACCTCGTCACTTCTGGCCTGAGGCAATTGATACTGCATGCCACATCATCAACAGGGTATATCTTCACAAATTCTTCAAGAAGGCCTCATATGAACTCCTCACTGACAAGAAACCCAATGTGAGTTATTTCAAAGTCTTCGATGCTAAATGCTGGATTAGAGACCCACATCACAATTCTAAATTTGCACCGAAAGCACATGAAGGTTTTATGCTTGGTTACGGAAAGGACTCGCACACCTACAGGGTCTTCAATGCCTATCACAACAAGGTTGTTGAAACTGTAGATGTGCGGTTCGATGAAACTAACGGCTCGCAAAGAGAGCACCTACCTCCTATGCTAGATGAAAAGACGCCTGAGGAAACCATCAAGTTCAAAGCTACTGAGGATGTCATTCCTACCGAAGAATCTGCTGAAGAAATCATTCCAGAACATGAAGAACAGCATGCTGGCGCATCTGAAGAAAATGGCTCTGAAGAAAATGCTGAGCCAAATCAAAGTCGTCAACCTGCTCATCCCCGCGTTGCAAATGAAGTACAGATTGAGAGAATCATCAACGACATCAATGCACCAGGTCCTCTGACTCGCTCAAAAGCTTCACATTTATCTAACTTTTGTGGGCATTTTGCTTTCGTCTCTATCACAGAGCCCACCAAAGTTGATGAGGCATTTCTGGAGCCTGAATGGATCCAAGCAATGCAAGAGGAATTACATCAATTCAAGCTGAACAATGTGTGGGAGCTTGTCAAGCGACCGGACCCATGCAAGCACAATATCATCGGTACCAAATGGATCTACCGCAACAAGCAAGATGAAAATGGCCTAGTGGTGAGGAACAAGGCTCGTCTTGTAGCTCAAGGCTACACACAGGTTGAAGGAATTGATTTCGATGAGACTTTTGCACCTGTTGCTAGACTTGAGGCTATTCGCATATTGCTTGCTTATGCTAACCATCATAATATCATCTTATATCAAATGGATGTGAAAAGTGCATTCCTCAATGGTAAGCTTGAGGAAGAAGTATATGTTGCTCAACCCCCAGGTTTTGAAGATCCTAAACATCCTGACAAAGTCTTCAGACTCAATAAAGCCCTCTATGGCCTCAAGCAGGCCCCTCGGGCGTGGTATGATACTTTGAAGGAATTCCTCATGAAGAAAGGCTTCAAACCCGGTTCACTCGACCCAACTCTTTTCACCAAAACCTATGATGTTGGATTATTCGTGTGCCAAATATATGTTGATGATATTATCTTTGGCTGTACTAACCAACATTACAGTGACGAATTTGCTTACATGATGAGTGAGGAATATCAAATGTCCATGATGGGAGAATTGAAATTCTTCTTAGGTCTTCAAATTCGTCAACAACATAATGGCATTTTCATTTCTCAAGAGAAATACCTCAAGGACGTTCTGAGAAAATTCGGTATGCAAGAATGCAGAGGCGTCAAAATCCCTATGCCCACAAATGGCCATCTATGCACTGATGAAAATGGAATAGACTTCGATCAAAAGGTATACCGCTCCATGATTGGTTCTTTATTGTACCTATGTGCATCTAGGCCGGATATTATGCTTAGTGTTTGCATGTGTGCCCGTTTTCAAGCTACACCGAAGGAATCACACTATAAGGCTGTGAAACATATTCTTCGATATCTAGCTCACACTCCAACACTTGGATTATGGTATCCCAAGGGCTCGGTTTTTGATCTCATTGGATATTCTGACTCTGACTATGCCGGTGATCGTGTGGACCGCAAGTCAACTTCAAGCACATGCCATTTCCTCGGACGATCCTTAGTATGTTGGTCCTCGAAGAAGCAGAACTGCGTATCACTCTCTACTGCTGAAGCTGAGTATATTGCTGCTGGTTCTTGCTGTGCTCAATTGCTATGGATGAAGCAAACCCTCAAGGACTACGGCATCAATGTGAAGAATGTGCCACTCTACTGCGACAACGAGAGTGCCATCAAAATTGCTCATAACCCAGTTCAGCACTCGAAGACAAAGCACATCGAGATTCGTCATCATTTTCTTCGAGATCATGTGTTGAAGGGTGACATCTCTATTGATCCCGTGAAGTCTGAAGAACAGCTAGCGGATATCTTCACAAAGCCCTTGGATGAGAAGAGATTTAGCAAGTTGCGGTGTGAGCTAAATATCTTAGAATCTTCGAATGTCCTTTGAAAAGGACACACATCCTAACACTTATGCAAATTGATGACTTAGATGTGCAACACACGAAGAAACGTTTTTCTTCAATCAATGAAGACTAACCCTCTAAGTGTGAAGAAATTAATGAAGAATTTGATTCTCAGAGCCCTACGACAATTGTACGTGGTGTCTAAAATCATCATTCTTACACGGTGGGTCACGCCACCACAAAAAGTTGAAAATCTTCAAAATTTGAGTTTTTCATCATTGTGCAAATTCTTCAAATTTTCAAATTCTTCAACTTTGCAAAATCTTCACTCTTTCCGTCTATGTTCTTCATTGACTATATATATATATTTGAGTTTTCTGTCCTCTACAGCATTCACTTATTGCTAATTCTTCAAGTTGTGTTTCTTCTAAGTGAATGTGATCGGACCCGTTCCCCCTCAATGCTAAACTCAATCCAGTCCGTTCACAAATTCTTCATGTGCGTTCTATTTGAAACCCGTTCAAAGTCTTCACTGTGTCCTTGACAGCTGAAGAATTTGCGAACGAAACATTAAAATATTCTTATCTGAATTTTCGGCTTTTGCCGTTCAAACCGTTCCTTATCCCTCGATAAGATTTATCTATTCACCCTCGATCTAACACGATCTCCACTTCACAGTTCGTGGGTGACACATGTCGCTAGGATGAGAAGGGTCAGGGGCACGTTTGTCCATTTTCTTCGAACGAGCGGTTTTTCACCTCTGCTATAAATACCCCTCACCCTCCTCAGAGCTCATTTACCCCGCTCGATCTTACTCCCTCGCTCGAGCACTCAGACCTAGCGCCGCCGCTACACTCCATCGTCGCCGGTGAGGAAGAGCTTCACTGCCTCGACCTCGTCGCCGTCGTACTCACGCCGGCCGCGGAAATCCTCACTCCGCCGCCGCCGTAGCTGTTTTCCATCGCCAAGTTAGGGCGTGGAAGATCTGAACGGACGAACATCTCCACTGCCACTCTCAGTTCGTCGTGTTCTTCGTCAAGGGTAAATAAAATTTATTTTTACTGCCCTTGTTGATTCTGATGATTTCCACAAAATCTTCAAAAGGTGTTTATTCTTCAACTTTCATGTTCTTAAACACCAACTTGCTTCTGTCCTTGATCAGTTTCTCTAAGCAACGTTTTTCTTCAAGATTCCTCAATTGTGTGGATTTTCAATCTACACAACTCTGGAACCTAAGTCAAAAATGCTTAGTGAAATTCCTCAAGACACCCCTGGTCATCTTCCTCAAACTTGATACTTTTGAAAATCTTCTGAGAACGCATATGACCTCTCCAAAACTCTTCGCACCTATATTCTGTTCACAGGTACACATGTCCGCTGCTGAATCTCTAGGTTCTCATCAACTTAATTCATTTGCAGCGTTCCTTGAAGAAAAATTGCACACCTCATCAGGAAATTCGATTGTTCAAAACCCTCAAGTGAAGAAAATGGCTGATGGTAAAAGACCTCAGAAGGGAGGAAAGAGGCCAGAAACAAATACTGCTTTTGAGATCCCTGATGACATCTATGATGAATATTGTACTCCTGATGAAGCAACTCATGGCAAGGAGAACAAAAATCAGCGCAAAGTGTGCATTCAGAAGATTGAGAGGAGATGGGCAAGAGAATGGAGGGAATATCGCTATGTCACTCCCAAGTACATGAAGAAATTTGCTGTTAACCCTCCATGTCCAAGACCTCCATTGGCTCCTGGCCAAGAAGCTGATCCCACTAGCATCAGAAGAGGTGAGGAATTTCCTCAGGAGTGGGCTAAGCGTCAAGCCAAGCTGGCCAAAGTGGCTAAAGAGGCAGTAAAGAAATTCAATGAAGATTCTGTTGCTGCCGCCGCTGAGGCCTCTGCTATCAAGCCTAAGAAGGCTATGCTGAAGAAATCAGCTGTTAAGACAAGTTCCTCAGCTGCAATGACCTCACGGCCAAGCTCTTCAAAGCCCTCACGGCTTGTTCCTCAAGCAAATTCCTCAAAAGCAGCTCCAACTCCCTCGGTTGCAAAATCCTCAGCTGCTCCTGCAAAGTCCTCAGCACCTGTGCATCTTGCCACATGCCAAAGGACTACTGGAATCTCAATTGCTTCAGGAGTCTCTGCAAGTTCTTCAGCTCCACCTCAGTCTTCAACAACTCCGACCTTGCTGAAGAAAAAGGCCACTGCTGGACGAGGCACAAGGCCAAGTCCTCACAAGAAGCAAGTCGCCTTTCAGGTTCCGTCAAGCGAAGACGAAGCTGATGATGAAGAATTAGCTGAGCTCATCAGAGATCGACAACAAAGGGCCGCTAGAGCCAAAGGCAGTGCTGTGCCCCTCATGCTGGATCCAAGGAAGATCCTTGATTTTATTGATCTATGGCACAAGAACCCTAACACACCTTTACCTGAATTAAACCTCACTCCTGGTCAAAGTCACATGTTGACGGCCTTCATAAATGAAGAAAAATGGAAATTTGAAAAGGCCAGGCAGGTGAAGAAGGCTCAGTACAAGAAGGAGCGTTTTTCGAAGAACAATGTTGTGAAAATGTCTCCTGAAGAACTTGTGACTATGTAGGCTGAGATCAAAGCACTCAGTGATGAATTTCATGCATTCCATGCAGATTGGCTAGGTGCCAAAGTCAGATTCGTCAGAATGGCAAAAGGATTTACTCCAAGTGTTGCAGCTTCATCGCAACCCAAATTTCCTCAGACTGGAACATCTATTCAGTCTGCTGAAGAAAATGAAAGCGCCAGAGCTGATGAAGAAATTCCAGTCTCTGAAGAAAATGCCAGGGCAACCTCCAATATTGCGCTTGAAGAGCAATCCAGGCCAGTTGAAGCATCTGCTACTGTGCCTGAGGAATCTGAACAAGCCAGGGCAACTGCATCAGTTGTGCCTGAAGAAATTCAACCAATTTCCTCTGCTCCTCCTGCACCGATGACAAGCATCAACCTTCCTTCTGCATCAGAAGCGAAGAAAACCAAGGCTGCGGAGCGAGCAGCTGTGAAGAAAAGGAAAGCATCTTCAGAGTCTTCAGCCCCCAAGAAATTGAAGACTTTGAGGAGTTCATCTGAAAACCCAATTGATGCTATTCCAATATCAAGCATGCCATCAAAGGAGATCATTCCCTTTGGTGAGGAATATGAAATTCCAAGTAAATCTGATGAAGAAATTCCTTCTGCTGCTTCGACAGAGCAGATGGATGAAGAAATTGAAGTGGATACATTCCCTTCAACCCCACTGGTATCATCGCCCATGCCTTAGTTCACAGCTGAAGAGGCAGGCATCGAAGGAACTGAAGAAGATGAGGATGTGGATATTGGGTCTACAACACCTATTCTGAATGATGACTTTTGGGAAAGTCATCACCCCAATTCACCTCTGACAACCCCTCTACATCATATTCCTCAGTCTCCTGTGCAAACTGAAGAAATTCATACGGGCTCTGATGAATGTCAAGCTTCACTTCCCTCTATACCTGAAGAAGTTCCAATCACTAGCGCTGATGTACATATGTCTGAAGAAATGAAGGCCAAGGCTGCTGCTGAAATTCCTCAGCCAGTGGCTCTAGTGGCTATACCTCAAGAGGCTGTAAATTCTTCAACTGTTAATCTTCAGCCCAAGCCACAGAACCCTCACTCCAAGAAGCAGAAGTTTAATGCTGAGGATTTCTTCAACGAGCACATATTCTTCACTGACTACAATCCCTATGACTCTGCTCGTCTTCGTCGCAAGCGTTTCTGGACTGCAAGCCAGATGAACTTCTACTCCTCATTGTTGGTTGATAAGGATAAGATCTTTGAACATGAGCAAATTCCTCATGTAGATATGGAATCGCTGCCCTACTTCACACCAGTCCTCAGTGTTCTTCATGACGCTGGGTTACTCAATTTCTGCACCGACATCTGCGATTGGAATGAAGAACTCATTCTTCAATTCTTCGCCACGCTGCACATTACTGGAAATGTTGATGATGTCAATTCATGGGTATTGGACTGGATGACCGATAATACTCATTTCAAAGCACCAGCCTCTGAATTGCTTCATGCCATCCCAGTCAGTCCTCCCACTGAAGGTGCTAGGCTTCTCTATGTTGAACCTGAACTGTCTGATCATCTGATGCAAGTGCTGATGAAGCCTTTGAAGCCAGGCCAAGCTCCAAGGACCAAATTCCTCGTCAAGGAATTGATCTATGTGCCAAGGACAGTCTATCACATATTGACCAAAACCCTCAGTCCAATCAAGGGCCACAACTCTGATGATGAAGAAGTTGTTGGCATTATGAAGAATCTGCTGTTCAATATCATTCACGGTATTTCTATCAACTACCACGATTTCTTCATGAGGACTTTGGCCAATGCTGCACTGTCACCTTTTGAGTTGAAGCCTTATGCTCCCTGGATCATGAGATTCATCAGATCAAGGTCTTCAATTCATTACATGGCTGACTTTCAAAATCATCTCAGCTATTTGCCCCCTATTGAAGTCCTCAAACGGACTATTTCCTCAGCTGACGAGAAGGGCAAAGCTGCTGTTATTGATGAAGGTACTCGTCCATTGGATGGACAGTTTCGCAAAGCTACTTCCTATTCCACCAATGATGACTCTGCAACTCAAGATTCTGCCGCCAAAGCTTCAGAACATCATCCTCAAGCCACAGCTCCGCGTGTGATGACTGATCGTGAACTTCTCCTTAGTCTTCATCAGAAAGTTGATTGAAATCACAAGTGGGTCAAGCGTCAGTTTGGTGCAATTCTTCAGAACATGACAGTCACTCAAAATACTGTGAAGAAGAATCACTACTACTTGCATGAAGTCTTTGACCGCACTTGGGCGATTCTGTCTAATCTTCATAGTGCTGAAGAACTCAAGGAGATGGGCTTCCAACAGGACTTTGACTGGTCCCAGCCACCTTCGAAGAAATTCAAGAAAGTCAAAGTTCCTCAGCTTGTTGCCAGTTCATATTCTTCATCGCGCGAGACGGATGAAGCTGAAGACTTGAACGACACTGCGGCAGGCCCTACCTCAACAGTCGACCCCAACAATGCTGGCGCTCCTCCATCGACATGATGATGATATTCTTCAGGGGCGTTAGTCCTCATTTTTCGTCCCTTTTGGTCATTCGATGACAAAGGGGGAGAAATTTGAGTTTAGTCTTCAAGCGGGTCTCTTATATATGGGCTATATTTCTGTTAAGTTTCAACTCTTGCTTTTCTGAGGTGTTTGCTCTGATGAGTTGTAAACTTAAGTCCTATGGTGGTCTGATACTTTTGAACTGCTTTCTGCATGCTTATTTCCTCAAGTACCTTAATGCACGCATGCTGAATTCCGTCAGACACCATATTTCATCATGCATTTCAAATTCTTCATATCATATGATAAATGCGTGTATGAATTTCAAGATATAGGAGGAGATCTCCATGATATTACTCAACAATGTGCATTTGCTATTTCAAAGCAAATTCTTCAAATATGCACATCTTCAGGGGGAGTTCCTCTATATCTTGCAATCAAATTCCTCAATATTAGTATTTACACTTCATATGTTTATCCCCGTTGAAAACTTAACCTATATTGTCATCAATCGCCAAAAAGGGGGAGATTGTAAGTGCATCTAGTGCCCCTTAGTGATTTTGGTGTATTGAAGACTTATAGGTTAAGGGTCTAATGTGTTTGTGAGTGTACACAGGTCTATAAGTCTATGAGGAGTTTGTTAATTACGATGAATGTCGACCCCTAAAAATGAATGTCTTCAACTGAAGACTTTGGTTTTCTTGAAGACTTTGAAAGTGAAGAAATTGGTGTGACCCTGAAGACTTGATATTCATGCGAGGATTATGAAGCGTGAAGACTTTTGTTTTCGTAGTTTCATTTTCTTCTTCTTGAGTCATAGGAACCACCGTACTGTTAAAGGGGGTCGAGGTAAAACTAAGGAAAAATTTCCAAGTGATGCTCAACTCAAAATCCTACACCTACCCAATCCTTTCGAGTGAAGCCATTGGAAATCTCATACAGTTTAGTCAAGTTCTTCAGTGACAGAGACGAAGTTCTTCTGTTCTCTGAGGAATTTGTTCTGACTGAGGAGTTAGGAATTCGCCAGTGTGGATTGCCTACAAGTGAGGAACATGATAGCCCTGAGGAATTTGATACTCAAATTTCCGACCGTTGCTGTGCTACGCGCCAGCTGTCCAAATATCCTACCCACCTAACGGTCATATCATTGAAGGGCATTTATGTCTTATCATGTCGGGCTGCTCCCTAGGCTATAAATAGCCGCCCTCTACAACCACTAGCTGGTTGGCTGCTCCAAGAAATAGATTGACACTTGTCATTTAGAGCATCCCATCCTCCGAGGACTTTGAGCGAAAATCATCAAGTGAGGAAAAACCCAAAAACCCAAACACCTACAAACCCAAAGTGATTGAGCATCACTGAAGAGATTGTTCCTGTGTGGAACCGACGCTTGTTACCTTTGAGGACTGTGCATCCTCCAGACGGTTAGGCGTCATGGTCTAGAGCATCCAAGAGGAAATTGTGGATTGCCGAGTGACCGAGTATGTGAAGGTTTGGAAGTCACCTGAAGACTTACCACGAGTGGTTGGGCGAGGTTTGTGTGACCTTAGCTCAAGGAGAATACGGTGAGGACTAGGTGTCCTGGACTGTGTGTTCAGGACTGGGTGTCCGGGACTGTGTGTCCTCAGGTTTAAATACCTAGCCGCTCCAACCAGACGTACAACTGTCACAGCAGTTGGAACTGGTCTACCAAATCAGTGTCTTCACCGAGCTACTGGTTCTATTTCCTCAACCCTTTCATTTCCTCGCATACTTGCTATGTATTTGATCACTACTGTTTGAAGACTTTGTCTGAAGACTTTCTCAATTTCCTCGGTTCAAATTCTTCAGTCAGTTTGTCTTCAGCCTGCTTATCCTGTGTTTACGCTACTCGTACTCTGTGCTTGTTTTCATTTCATCATGATGACTGTGCTACTGCTCTGTTATGCTTGCATCTGAGTACTCATTCCACTGCTAAGTAGTTCGTCGCTTAGGAATTTCCTCACCTTGAAATTCCTCAGTGACGAATTTGTAAAAATCGCCTATTCACCCCCCCTCTAGTCGATATAACGCACTTTCACAAACTAAAAAGCAAATACTCATATCATACAAGACGCTCCAAGCAAAACACATATCATGTGGTGAATAAAAATATAGCCTCAAGTAAATTAACGATAGACGAAGACGAAAGAGGGGATGCTTTCCGGGGCATCCCCAAGCTTAGGCTCTTGGTTGTCCTTGAATATTACCGTGGGGTGCCTTGGGAATCCCCAAGCTTAGGCTCTTGCCACTCCTTATTCCATAGTCCATCAAATCTTTATCCAAAACTTGAAAACTTCACAACACAAAACTCAACAGAAAACTCGTGAGATCCCTTAGTATAAGAAAATAAAATCACCACTTTTGGTACTGTTTTGAACTCATTATTTATTTATATTGGTGTAATATCTACTGTATTCCAACTTATTCATGGTTCATACCCCCCGATACTACCCATAGATTTATCAAAATAAGCAAACAACACAAAGAAAACAGAATCTGTCAAAAATAGAACAGTCTGCGAAGATCTGAATTGTTCTAATACTTATGTAAATCCAAAATTTCTGAAACATTAGGACAACAGAGAAATTTGTATATCAATCCTGTGTAAAAAATTCAGGGTTTTTCCAATCTCCAGTGAATTATTAAAATTCTGTGACTGGTCGCAAAAGTTTCTGTTTTTCAGCAAGATCAAATCAACTATCACCATAAGCCATCTCAAAGGTCTTACTTGGCACAAACACTAATTAAAACACCAAAACAC
The DNA here is from genome assembly GCA_011799875.1 of Thinopyrum elongatum. Classification (NCBI taxonomy): domain Eukaryota; kingdom Viridiplantae; phylum Streptophyta; class Magnoliopsida; order Poales; family Poaceae; genus Thinopyrum; species Thinopyrum elongatum. The sequence continues at coordinate 606,695,632 of CM022298.1, forward strand.
ATCTAACCAAAGGCTAGATGAAAAATTTATTGAAAAACAGAACCAAAAAAACAAGAACAAAAATAAAATTGGGTTGCCTCCCAACAAGCGCTATTGTTTAACGTCCTTAGTTAGGCATAAAAAATACATAGATCTAGGTATTGTCATCTTTGGTATGCAATCCATAAGTAGCTCTCATAATAGATTCATATGGCAACTTAATTTTCTTTCTAGGAAAGTGTTCCATGCCCTTCCTTAACGGAAATTGAAATCTAATGTTTCCTTCTTTCATATCAATAATTGCACCAATCGTTCTAAGGAAAGGTCTACCAAGAATAATAGGACATGTAGGATTGAAATCTATATCAAGAACAATGAAATCTACGGGCACATAATTTATATTTGCAACAATAAGAACATCATTAATCCTTCCCGTAGCTTTCTTAATAGTGGAATCCGCAAGATGCAAATTTAAAGAACAATCATCCAATTCGCGGAAACCTAACACATCACATAAAGTTTTTGGAATTGTGGAAACGCTAGCACCCAAATCACACAAAGCATGGCACTCATAATCCTTAATCTTAATCTTAATAGTATATTTCCACTTATCATAAAGTTTTCTAGGGATAGAAACTTCCAATTCAAGCTTTTCTTCAAAAGATTTCATCAAAGCATCAACAATATGTTTAGTAAAAGCTTTATTTTGATTATAAGCATGAGGAGAATTCAACATGGATTGCAACAAGGAAATATAATCTATTAAAGAACAATTATCATAATTAAAGTCCTTGAAATCGAAAAGAGTGGGTTCATTGCTAATTAAAGTCTTGACCTCTCCAATCCCACTTTTATCAATTTTTGCAACAAGATCTATAAACTCCGAATCATTGGGACGCCTTCTAACTAAAGTTGACTCATCTCCAGTCCCATATTTATCAAGATTTATTTTAGAAAACAAAGATTCAATAGTAGTCACATCAATCACTTTAAGATCTTCATCATTATTTTCACAAGAACTAGAAGAACACGATTTCACAAACCAATCTCGCTTAGCACGAATTTTAGCGGTTCTTTTCTTACATTCATCAATAGAAATTCTCATAGCTTTTAAAGACTCATTAATATCATGCTTGGGTGGAATAGATCTAATTTTCAAAGAATCAATCTCAAGAGAAATTCTATCCACGCTCCTAGCCAAATCATAAACCTTAAGCAATTTTTCTTCAACCAAAGCATTGAAATTCTTTTGCGAACTCATAAATTCTTTAATACTATTCTCAAAATCAGAGGGAAAATTATTATAATTTCCATAAGAATTGTTGTAGGAATTACCATAATTATTAGAGGAATTACTAGGAAACGGCCTAGGATTAAAATTACCTCTATACGAGTTATTACCAAAATTGTTCCTACCAACAAAATTCACATCCATAGATTCATTATTGTTCTCAATCAAAGTAGACAAAGGCATATCATTAGGATAAATAGGAGAACTCCTACTAGCAAACAATTTCATAAGTTCATCCATCTTTCCACTCAAAACATTAATCTCTTCAATTGCATGCATTTTTTTACTAGTAGAAGATCTTTCGGTATGCCATTGCGAATAATTAACCATAATATTATCTAGGAGTTTAGTAGCTTCTCCTAAAGTAATTTCCATAAAAGTACCTCCCACGGCCGAATCTAAAAGATTTCTAGAAGCAAAATTCAATCCGGCATAAAAAAAATTATGATCATCCACAGATTTAAACCATGAGTAGGGCAATTTCGTATCATCAATTTTATTCTCTCCCAAGATTGTGCAACATGTTCATGATCAAGTTGCTTAAAATTCATAATATCGTTACTAAGGGAGATGATCTTAGCGGGAGGAAAATACTTGGAAATAAAAGCATCTTTACACTTGTTCCATGAATCAATACTATTTTTAGACAAAGATGAAAACCAAGTTTTAGCACGATCTCGTAGTGAGAACGGAAATAGCTTCAATTTAACAATATCATTATCCACATCTTTCTTCTTTTGCATATCATACAACTCAACGAAATTATTTAGATGGGATGCGGCATCTTCACTAGGAAGGCTGGAAAATTGATCTTTCATAACAAGATTCAGCAAAGCAGCATTGATTTCATAAGATTCCGCACTAGTGGCGGGAGCAATCGGAGTACTAATAAAATCATTATTATTAGTATTGGAAAAGTCACACAATTTGGTATTCTCTTGAGCCATCGTGACAAAGTAAGCAATCTAACACATGAGCAAATGAAAGAGACGAACGGAAGAAGGGCGAATAAAAAGGCAAATCTTTTTGAACATCGTTTTAGAAGTGGGGGAGAGGAAAATGAGAGGCAAATGGCGAATAATGTAATGCAAGAGATGAGAGTTTTTATGATGGGTACTTGGTATGTCTTGACTTGGCGTAGATCTCCCCGGCAACGGCGCCAGAAATTCTTCCTGCTACTTCTTGAGCTTGCATTGGTTTTTCCCTTGAAGAGGAAAGCGTGATGCAGCACAATAGAGGTAAGTATTTCCTTCAGTTAAGAACCAAGGTATCAATCCAGTAGGAGAAGAACGCACAAATCACCAACACCTCCACAAACAATCAAACACTTGCACCCAACGCGATAAAGGGGTTGCCAATCCCTTCACGGTCACTTGCAAAGATGAGATCTGATAGAGATAGATAAACAAAAGATAAAATATTTTTGGATTTTTTGGTATATAGATCTGAAAATAAAAGATTGCAAAATAGTAGATCGAAAAGTAATATGATGGAAAATAGACCCGGGGGCCATAGGTTTCACTAGAGGCTTCTCTCATGAAGGCAAATAATACGGTGGGTGAACAAATTACTGTCGAGAAATTGATAAAAAAGCGCAAAGTTATGACGATATCCAAGGCAATGACTATGCATATAGGCATCACGTCCGCGTCAAGTAGACCGACTCCTGCCTGCATCTACTACTATTACTCCACACATCGACCGCTATCCAGCATGCATCTAGAGTATTAAGTTCATAAAGAATGGAGTAACGCCTTAAGTAAGATGACATAATGTAGAGGAATTAACTCAAGCAATAAGATGAAAACCCCATCTTTTTATCCTCGATGGCAACAATGCAATACCTATCTCGCTACCCCTACTTTGTCACTGGGTGAAATCACGCAAGATTGAACCCAAAGCTAAGCACCTCTCTCATTGCAAGAAAAACCAATCTAGTTGGCAAAACCAAACCGATAATTCGAAGAGAAATATAAAGATATTAAATCATGCATAAAAGAATTCAGAGAAGATTCAAATAATATTCATAGATAAGCTGATCATAAATCTACAATTCATCGGATCTCGACAAACTCACCGCAAAAGAAGATTACATCGGATAGATCTCCAAGAACTGCAAAAGGCCCCAAAATGGGATCTCACGGGAACAGAAGGTTGCGGCGGTGGAAAAGTGTTTTCGTGGATGCCTCTGGTGGTTCTGGAATATTTGTGAATATATAGGAGGAAGATCTAGGTCAGGGGAGTCCCGAGGGGCCCACAAGGTAGCCCCCCCCCCTAGGGTGCGCCCTCCACCCTTGTCGCCGCCTCGTGGCTCTTCTGACTTGGACTCCAAGTCCCCTGGGTGTCTTCTGGTCCAAGAAAAATCATCGTAAAGTTTTATTCCGTTTGGTATTCCTTTTCTGCGAGGCTAAAAAACAAGGAAAAAACAGAAACTGGCACTGGGCTCTAGGTTAATAGGTTAGTCCCAAAAATAATATAAAATAGCATATTAATGCATATAAAACATCCTAAACAGATATTATAATAGCATGAAACAATAAAAAATTATAGATATGTTAGAGACGTATCAGCCTCCGACTCGTCCACCTCCAGTTCATCATCGATAGAATCAAGGCGCGGCTAGCGGGCTGGAAGGGCAAGCTGCTGCCTCTGGCGGGTCGCCGTGTGCTCGTCCGGTGCGTGCTAAGCGCCATGCCAACGTTCGCGCTCACGGTCCTGCGGGTCCCGAAGAAGCTGCTTAGGGAGATCGACAAGTGCAGACGACGTTTCCTTTGGCATCAAGACGAAGAGATCACCGGGGCCAGCTGCAAAGTCAACTGGCCTGCGGTGTGCACGCCGACGGAGCATGGGGGCCTGGGCATCCACGACCTCCAGCGCTTCGGCAGGGCGCTCCGGCTTCGCTGGCTGTGGATCGCCTGGCACCACCCAGAGCGGCCGTGGGTGGGCACGGAGCTGCCCTGCGACGAAGATGACATAGCCCTCTTCACGGCCTCAACAAACATGGCCATCGGAGATGGGACTCGGGCCTCCTTCTAGCTCTCTCCCTGGCTAGGGCATGGCAGCCTCACGCAGCAATTCCCGGCGCTTTTCAAGCACTCGCGAAGGAAGAATAGATCAGTGCAGGAGGCCATCAGTGAAGATACATGGATCCGGGACCTCGCCCATGGAAACCACCAACAGCTCCTCGCGGAGTTCCTCAACTTGCACCGCTTGCTGCAGGGGGCGTCCGCAAACCTCCGGCTGGGCGAGCCAGACGCGCTCACTTGGAACAGAGAGAGCTCAGGATTGTACTCGGCCAAGTCGGCCTACCAGGCACAGTTCCAGGGCCGGACGGCAACCAGCTTCGACCACCTTGTCTGGAAGGCGTGGGCGCCCGGAAAGATCAAGATATTTGCCTGGCTGCTGCTCCAAGATCGACTGTGGTGCAACGACAGACTGCAACGACGCGGCTGGACAAATGCCTACTTCTGTCAACTATGCGTCGGGAGCTTGGAATCCTCGCGCCACCTCTTCTGGCACTGTCCGGAGTCCAGGAAAGTCTGGGCCGAGCTCGGGCAATGGCACGGCTGCTCCGCGCTCTTCCCAAAGGAAGACTGGCACCAAGGAGACACCATCACGATCATCCAGAACACCTTGGAGTAGACTGATCACCAATGGCGAAAGGGGGCAAGAACAATCCTCCTGTTGGCATGCTGGGAGATCTGGCAAGAGCGGAACCATTGCACCTTCCGAACGCACCTGCCGTGCATGAGAAGCATCGTCAAGCGAATCAGGGACATCGTCGAGCTATGGCGGATGATGGGAGCGACATGCATCGAGAGCCCCTTGGGGGAACCACCATGAAAAATACACCTTTTTGATGAGGACTCGCCGTTTGTGGCCAGCCCACCTTTCTGATCTTAGGATCCACACCACCACTGTACTTGTTTTTCCCGCTGCTTTCTGCTATGATCAATGAAAATGCCAGCAATTGCTGGATCTTTCAAAAAAAATATCAATTCTTACAAAACAGCCAAACGTAGTTGCAAAGTTCGTCGATCTGAAACCGTGGTTTCCAAGAGATTATTGCTCTATCCAAATGATTATGGGCTCGCTGCGAGAACTGTTGGCCAGATTCACATCCTCAGCGGCTAGCTAGCTACAACGTGCTCGCTATACTGAGAGCGATGGAGCACCCCTTCGTGAACTCGTAGTCCTCGGCGGCCACCGGCGATCTGACGCCCAGCTCCCGGAACCCTTCCTCGCACGCGTCGGGGTTCTCCAACGCGCCGTTCAGGTTCGCCTCCGCGTCCTGCAAATGACCCGACTTGATGGCCTTCGCCGCCGCGTCGAGCAGGTGTAGCGCGCTCGTGTACAGCGCGTGGCACTCAGAGAGGCGCCCGGCGATCTTCCTGTCCGTCTCCGAGGCCTTGAGGGCGTTGATGCGGTTGCGGGTGTTGGCGGCCTCTGGTCGGACGATCTTCGCGGCGATGAAGACGAGGCCGCGCTTGTCCGCGGTGGCGCTGGCACTGAAGGCTTGGAAGAACCTGATGCAGTAGTCGTAGCCGATGTCCTCGTTGCTTGCGCCCAAGGACTTGCACGCGTCGTCTAGGGTGGAAGCGCTTGACGAGACGAGGAGGGAGGGGAGGACGAGGCAGGAGAGAACCTGGCAATCCCCCATAGTGTAAGGACGCACGATTGCCTTGACTTGATGAGTAATATATCTGATGTTTATGATGTTGATAACACATCATATGCAGATGCTGCTCATATATCTGTCATTGTAAATAAATGCAGAAATATACTTGATGAGTGTATCAATATCAATCTTGGGCAGCAAATTCCGACAAACCGATCGAAAAAATGTACTAATAATAATTAAATGAATATTGAGTTTTTGACAGTAATAAATAAACAAATTAAATCAATTTATTCCTAATGGATCTGGGGATTGCATGCGGTGCACGGGACTGGAGCACAAAATTATCCACTGGGCTGGTACTTCTTGAAATCGCGTGGATAATGTCACTGGTCGGTTCTATGCCCCACGCGCCTCTCGCTAGAGAGAAAAAACAGAACTCGGTTAAACAAAAATGAGAACTGCACTTAATGGGCTCATGCCGATCATGCCCAAAAGCAAAATAAAAATAAAAATCACGTGGACGATCAATGTCGAAGTAGCTTTTTTATTATTATTTAGATTGCTTACCACATGTAGCTGATGCCGTGATTGCATGCAGACGCATGGCCATATGCTGCATCCAAAAAAACTATGTTTTTAACCTGAAAGATCAACACGAGAAAACACCATATATAAAGGAGGAAATCATTCCTCTAAAGTCTAGGGTTCCTCTGCCTTCCGTCGGCACCGTCGTCGGTCCGCCTCGTCTCCGCTGGCCTTAGGGCCATGGTGGCGCCGTGGATCTCGGGCCTTGCTGGCGGGAGGACTCTGTTTTTAGATGTTCCAATGAGTTCTGTTAGGATTTGTGCCCTGTTCAGGAAGACGAGACGGCGGCGACTCTCTGAAGATGGAATAAAGTTCTTCTTGCCTAGCCCCCGTCCAGGTGGTGTGTCTAGCATCATCGGTAGGCATGTGGATGTGTGTCTCCGGCGGATCTGTTCTTAATGGATTTGCTCGGATCTGATCATAGTTCGTCCACGCTACTCTTCATCGGCGACGGTTGCTAATCTGTTGCGCTGGTCCTATAAGACCTTAGCACGACGACTTCCCGACTGTCTACTACAACAAGTTTCGTCCAGCCCCAGCAAGGGAGGGGCGATGACGGCGGCCCGCCTTCGGCTCACTTCAGTGGTTGTAGTTGTCGCTAGGTGGTCTACGGATCTGGATGTAATTTTTATTATTTCTGATGTTCGTTGTACTGCCATGATTGAAAATGAATAGATCGAAAGTTTTCTTGATTTTTTTTATAAAAATGTCAAGAGGATACTCCACACCAGCTACAGAAAGAGAATGATCGCTCCATGCTTGATTCATGTTGGGTCAAACTCTAGTCCGGCCTCAATCCCCGGACGCTAGCTCCAGGTGAAACGCACGCGACACGTGTCAGCGCAGGAGTGCACCCTCTCCATAGCTATGGTGATCACCTCGCAATAAAGAGTACTTTGATGTTAAAAAAAAAACTGGAGGATGCTTTTTCCCCCTTGTTGCTCCCTATGTATGTGCATGTCAAGAATTCTTTCCTGCGTACAAGTGTTTCATGCCGACCAGGTAAGTAAAAGTTGGTACGTAAAAAATGCATCCTTTTTCAGGTTTAGCTATGTTTTTCCCATAAAATTGTCATTTTTTATTAATCTACCAAGGCGTAGAATACCCTAATCATTTTTTTGGCAGTGAATAGAGTACATAATCATGTGGAGATTGTACTTTGTAATTCTACATAGTACTTAGAGCACATCTAGATGTGCTTTAGCAAAACTGTTCTACATATAATCGATAAAAAAAGATTATGTCTGTGTGATTGTCTATTTTATTTTGTTTCTAACGCAAAAATTCTCAGCACAGTAAATGATTTTATCAATTTCTTTTTTGTGAGATTAAAACAAGTTACACCGAAAGCAAATTCTCTAGTACGACGCAAAGTTCTGCGGCACTCACTTAACTATTATTGCTGGATTGAGAGAAGAAGACACCATTGCTATTTCAAATCAGCACAAAATTAAAACAAATCCATGGGAAAATAAAATATGCGCCACACTTCTTGCATAGTTCAGTGATCACATTGTGGGCTTAGAAATTCGAGGGGTTTGCTCATCCAAATGACTCTAAGACTCCTGCACCAGTTACCCCAGTTCATATCCTTGACGGCTAACTAATACCACAGCTGCGCCGTTACAGCCTTGGTGAATACGCACTCGTTAAAGAACACGTTGTCCTCGTCGGCCAACGGAGAATGCACGCCGGTCTTGCGGAACTGTTCCTCGCAGTTGTAGGAGACGTCCAGGTTTTTGTCAAGGCTCGTCAACGCGTCGTGCAACTTGTCAGACGGAATGTCCCTGGCAGCCTTGTCGATCCGGCCCACGGCGCTTGAGTACTGCTGGTCGCAAGTGGCAAGGGAGGTTTTTGGATCTTCTTGTCCTAGCTCCCCGCCTTGAGGCCGGCGATGCGCTTGCGGTTGTTCACGGCGGTCGCACGGGAGATCCCCATGGCGATGAAGATGAGGCCGTGCTTGTCCGCGGTGGCGCTGTCCTTGCTGGGTTGGAAGAATTTGATGCAGTAATCATAGGTATACGCAGTAGCGGTCCCAGGTAAAAGTAACGCCCCAGGCAAACAATGTATGTACAGTGTCAAACAGTGAAAAATACTGTAGCTATGCCTGCATCCAATGAAGCAACGGCCAGCCACGCCCCAGGCCGAGGCCCTGGCTGCCTGGGGCCTGGGGCCTGGGTCCGCCACTGGGTATACGGATAGATACCGTTGCGGTAGAACCTGCATGTCTCTTCTAAAACGGAAGCGCCGGATGAGGTGAAGACCATGAGGAGGACAAGGTGCGAGAGAGCTTGTGACGGCCTCATAGTTTTGCTACCACGATTTTCTTGGGTTTATGAGATGTGTTGGGTATCAATGTTGATCTAGGAATACCTATCAAATTATATGTGTGGATGGTATATAGAAGATATCGTCACCAGAATAATAACCACGGGAAAATAATTCAATGCCAAAAAGATCTTGGCAAACCAATTGAATTTACATTTATTGGTTACTCATATATGAATAAATATTTGGGCAGCCCGGTGCATGAAGCTCCCGTTTGCGCAGGGTCCGGGGAAGAGTCCGACCACTTTGGGTCTATTGTACGCAGCCTTTCCATATTTGGATTCTAATAATCACCACGGGAATTATATCAATTGATGCCGAAAACATCTTGGCAAACCAATTGAATTAACATTTATTGTTTGCCCATATATGAATAAATATTTGAGATTCTAATAATAACCATGGGAATTATATCAATCAATGTCAAAAAGAACTTAGGAAACCAATTGAATTAACATTTATTGGTTGCTCATATATGAATAAACCAATTGAATATTAATTTTACGACAATAACAAATAAACAAAACCAATCTATAACAACGCTGGGGATTGTGGGCGGTGCAGACTGGACTTTTTTTTTCTTAGACTAACTTTTTTTAGGCAATGCGGATGAGAAACTGGGGGGCCGGAAGCTCCTATAGGGTGCCTTAAGCACCATCTAACCTTCTTGGCGCCCACGCGCCCTCGCTTATGGGCACGCCCAAAAGGAAGACAAGCGCTAGACTGGTTTTCTGGTTCGCTCGATCACGTTGACAGGTCGCGGTTGACCAGTTGACCGGTCAACTATTACCTTATAAAAAAAGAAAAATAGCAATTTAAAAAAATACATGCATTTTAAAAATGTCGATGGAGTTTGAAAAACAGTTCACAATTTTTTTCAAAAGTTCATTAATTTAAAAAAAATAATAGATTTTGAAAAAAGTTCAACCAATTTGAAAAACAGCTCACAAATTAGAAAAAGTTCATCGATTTTGAAAAAACAAATCATCAAATTTGAGAAAAGTTCTTTAAATCCGAAAAAAAAGTTCAACACATTTGAAAAAATGTTCATCGAATTTTAAAAATAAGTTGATCAACATTGAAAAAAGTTTCATCAAATTTGAAAAAATATCATCGATTTTTTAAAAAGTTCAGCGATTTGAGAAAAAATTCAAAGAATTAAAAAAATCATCATTGATTTAAATAATTCATCAAATTTGAAAATTCTCGTACATTTTCAAAAATGAAAAAAGTAAAGAAATAAAAAATTAAAAAGAAAAGAAAAGAAACAGAAATGAAAGAAAACACAATAAGGAAATCCCTACTTTTTCTACTGTTATATTTAAGGAAAAAAAGTAACCTTGTCATAGCACGAAAGGTGGCTAGTATGTTACCTCATTTTGTAATAAGCGAAGAGCGCGCATGTTTTTTGAAGTATTATAGAAAGAAAGAAAGAAAGAGTCCAAATAGGCCGCCCAAGCGCGGCGCGGGGTGTGTGTTTGTGTGCCCATTTGAGTAAACTGAAGAAACAGGCGCCTTAAGGGAACACCTAACCGGCGCCGGTTGTAGTTTCTGGTGCCCACGTGGCTCCTGGTGGGCCGGCCCATCACAAGGCAAAAAGCCAATCGCTCGCCAGCTCACACGTACTTACGCTCGTTCTCCTTCTCCAAAAAAACGTATGCTCGTTCTCCACTTCAATCAAAACAAGAATGTACGGTCCGTTCAGCAGTTGACCGATCAAACGTTGACCTCTGAAAAAGACACAAAAAATAAAAAAAATCACAGAAAATCGAAAAAGATTGTGAATTCAAAAATATTCACAACTATTAAAAAAATACAAAATCCAAATAGAGGTTCTCGAATTGTACAAATGTTCATCGAAATCTAAACAATATATTCCTAAAGTTTTAAAAATTCCGTCGATTTCAAAAAAGGTTCACAAAATTGCAAACAAAGTTCGCAAAATTAAAAAAAGTTCATCAATTTGTGAACCAGATCACAAGTTCACAAATTTGAAAAAATAGTTCATCGATTTATAAAAAAACTTCACAAAGTTGAGAAAAAATCATATATTTAGAATAAACAGTCATCAATTTTGTAAAAAAGATCATCAAATTTATAAAAATTGCATCCATTTTTTAAAAAAGTTCATCGATTTCCAAAAAAAGTTCACGAGTTTAAAATAAGTTCATCTTTTTTGTAAAAAGCTTCATCAAAATTAAAAGAGTTCGTTGAATTTGAAAGAAGTTCAAAGATTTTAAAACAAAGTTCATATTTTTTTAAATCATTGATTTGGAAAAAATCGTTCAATGAATTTGAAAAAAAAATTACCCAATTTGAAAAAAATTCACGGAATTTTGGAAAGAAATTCATGATTATGAAAAAAGTTCATTGATTCGGAAAAAATATTGATCGAATTTGATAAAAAGATCATCAAATTCAAAAAATAGTTAGTCCATGTGAAGAAATTTTTTGTTGAATTTAAAAAGTTTGCACATTTTTGAATCAGATAAATAAAAGAAATTGAAAAGCAAGAAAAAAAATCAAAAATACAAACAAGAAAGAGAAAAGGAACAAAAAGGGGAAATGGGAGTAAGTGAACACACGACCTGTGTTGTGCCACGTGATTAGGGCAGCTCGCCATGAGGAAAGTTCAGGTTCAATAACTTACCCGTGCACCCCCTTTTTTCTATTTTTAACAGAGGAAGGAAAAAAAAGCAAGTGGGCCTACCTTGCTCGAAGGAGCTTCAAGCACCCGTTTGCAAACGGGGGCTTGCGCTGAAGCGCCAAATAGGATCCACCACCTTAAGGGGCGCCCCTACACCTCGCCTTTAGCGAGTGTAACTTCCGACTCGCTGAATGGGGCGAGCAATATGGCCGCCCAACGCGCGAGCAAGGTCACGGCTTCTTTTTATTTATTTTACTTTTTGTTTTATTTTTTACTTTTGTATACTTTAAACTAATTTATAATATATAATAATATATATATATATATATATATATATATATATATATATATATATATATATATATATATATATATTAGAAAACACTCTATAAAAAACATTTGGAACATGTTGAATAAGTATTTGAAAAATGTTGAACAAGTATTCTAAAATTTTTAATCAGACATTCAAAAAATGTTGAATAAAGTATTTCAAAAATGTTAATCAAGCATTCAAAAAAATATTGAATAAGTATTTAAAAAATGTTGAATAAGTATTTGAAATTTTTTAATCAAGGATTCAGAAAATTTTGAACAAGTATTTGAAAAACGTTGAACAAGTGTTTAAAAAAAGTTGTTAAGCATTCGGAAAATGTTGAACAAGAATTTGAAAACTGTTAATCAAGCAGTCGAAAAATGTTGAACATGTATAGGAAAATTGTTTATCATTATGTTTAACAAAATGATGAATTGTTTTGATCATGTAAACAAAATACTAATCAAGAATTTTTAAAAAAATATTGAACAAGTATTTAAAAAATGTTAAACAAGCATTTTGGAAATGTTCACCATGTATTAAAATAATGATGAAAAAGTTGATCATAAATATAAAAATGAAAAAGAATAAAAAACGGAGAAGAAAAAAGAAATGAAACAGGAAAAGAAGAAGAAAAACTGAGAGAACCGGCTCTAGTTACCTTAAGAAGGACGCCCCCTAGTACTAACCACGGACGGTGGCCGGAGTGGCTAGCAGCGACATGCTTCTTTCTTGAGGTATGGGGATTAGTGCATCTTTTTCTTCTTTTGTTTTAAGAAAAGTGTGGGCAAGGGCCGGCCCAGTTGCTTGCACGAGTTGCGATTTTTCAACAAGAGCAGCTTATGTGTCACTTAGTGCGAGACATAGCTGTCGCGCCCCTTAATGGCCGTTTAGGATTTGCCCTGGAGTCCTGGAGGACACAACTCTCGACTGGGCTGGTACTTCTCAACATCAGGTAGCAAATGCATTGGAGGAACGGGGACAACCCAAGTAAGTTATTTGTAGGCAAACAACCCAAGTAAGTGGTTCTATGCCAGTATGCCCACTCTCCCAGCAAAATAAAACAAGAATTGCATTTAGTGGGTTCATGCCGATCAGCCCCAAATGTAACGCAAAAAAAAGACAGAACGCCTATTCCCTGTCATGGATGCCTAGGTGAAGAAAAGAAAATCCCACGCAACCATGGGCCCGATGAGTTCTATGCTTTGTTGTTCTTTCATCCATTCTGTTTTTATTTATTTTTACTTTTGTTTATATTTGAAATGTTCCAAATACATATATATTTTTAGACTAATTTACTTGAACTTTAGAAGTGGCCATCGCACACTTAAAAATGCCTATCATTGTAGAAAATTGTTTGAGCAATTTTTAAAAATATGTTTGTATCATTCAATAAAAATATTAGTGACATATAGAAACTGTGTATGCCTTTCAAAAAAAATTGTGACATTTAGAAAAAGGTTAATAAAATGTAAAAAAGAATGATCGTGTAATTTTACAAAAAAGTATTTCATACATTTCAAAAAAGTGTTTGTGACATTTGAAAAAGTAGTTTGCATTGTTCAAATAATATAGTTGCGACATTTGAAAAAGTGTTTGTACAATGCAAAAAAGTATCCTTGTAATTTTATTAAAAATATTTTCTACCATTCAAAAAAAAACTTGGGCAGGAAATTCAGACAAACCGAATTGAAAAAGACACTAATAATAATTAAAATGAATACTTCTCGACAGTATCAACACGAATAAATACAAAATTAAATCAATTTATTCCTAACGGATCTGGGGATTGCGGGCGGTGCAGACAGGACAGGAGCACAAAATTATCCAATAGGCTAGTACTTCTTGAAATCACGTGGGCAATGCCATCGGTTTGGTTCGATGCCGAACGCGCCTCTTGCCAAAAAAAAAAGAGAACTCGGTTTAAAAATTGAGAACTGCACTTAGCGGGCTCATGCTGATCATGCCCAAAAGCGAAAAAAAAAACCAGAATACCTATTTTCTGTCAAGGATGTGTTGATAACCCATTCTGTTAGAAATGACATCCTGCGTGTTGTTGCGAGATTGGTTGCAATATATTTCAATGGTAGTTGTTTTTGCGGGAAATTTTTCAATGGTATTTGATTGTATTCCTGCCAAAAAATGAGATTTAGTTGTATGGAACATGAATTTTTAGATTAATAATATGATAACTAACTACTATAGTTGTAAAAAAGAATTATTGAATATAATTAACATAACAGAATGGAAATAGGCAAAATCTTTTCCAATGAATGGTTGATTCGTCACTTGGAGGCATTTTTTTTATGCATTTGCACCTCTATCCTTTCTTGGTTTAATTTTGATGAATAGTAATAAGTAATCATTTGCAGAAGTGAAAATGGCAAGTTGTGGGTTGCATATGAGGCAAATAAATAACCATCATCTGTCGTATCAAGCCACATCATGCATCTTGGAGTCCTTGCAACAGCCTCCCATGTGATCTTCACTAGGACCCTCTTTTCTGTTTTCTGCAGACCAAGGAAAGGTTCAACCATTTTCATCTTTTTGTTATGCCCTTTGCTGCATAGTGATGGATATTTCTGGCAACCAAGCAATAATGATATAAAGCTGTGGCGGAGCTCCTCACAAGCCCGGGCGTCCTTGACAAGAACCAGGCGGTGCTTGCATTCGCGCAGAGCCACTGCTCCATCTTCAATGACGCGCAACGGGAGTGGCTCTTCGAGGAGATTGAGGTTGAGGATGACAAGGCACCAAAGCAGCACGATGACAATGCATAAAAAAATCACAGGCCTCAGGTTGGCATTGGCGACCAACAACGACGAAGCCGGCGGCTCCGGCGTGGGGCTCGTCGACCTTACCTACAACGAGAAGTAGTGTTTTTTCTTGTAGTTTTAGTTCATATTACGCTCGGTGTCCCCTTTTTTGCGTTGTAAAAATATCCATGTGGTAAGTTGTGTTGAATGGCTGACGCCCGACGGCATGTCCATGAACATGGCGGTGGTATCCGTTTGGTGATCCATGTTGGAAATCCACTAATCTCCTTGTATTTGAGTGTCATTTATTTAGTTCTTTTGAAATTTGTAGTGCAACTTCTTACTTACATGCCATATCCATGTGTTACCAAAATAGCAACAAAGTAATTGGAATGGGCCACTACCAATCTGGTGGCGGCCCCAACCACAAGTACTAGTTTATATGGAAGGCATGTAGGGAATGGTGGAGGGGCACAACAGGAAAATAGATGAAAAAGGTGAAATACACCTTACATTGTGGATTTTTTATGAAAAACAAATACACTTTACGTAAAGGAACGAAGTGAGTATTAATGTCTAAATATCCCGATGAGGCCATGATCAGCGATCACACACAAATTGTGCGACGTTCACTAAATTTTTGCTATTTTAAAAATCACCACACAACAATTCCATGAGAAAATTCTTATCCAGATGGCCAGATGAACAGATGGACTGAAAAATAATTCCCTTCTAATCAAGCTACTCATAACGAGTTCGTTATAACGAGTGCGATGGAGACCTCCTTAGTGAACTCGGAGTCCTCAGCGGAGATCGGCGACTTCACGCCCAATTCGCTGAACCCGTCCTCGCAGGTTTGGGGGATGACCAGCGCGCCGCTGAGGTTCACCACTGCGTCCAGTTTGCCTCGCGGTGTACCCGCCGCGACGCCTTTCATCGCCACGTCGAGCAAGTCCACAGCTTGCGAGTACAAATCACCGCAGTCATTGAGGCCCGACCGGATGTGCTTGTCCTTCTCCGAGGCCTTGAGGGCTTGGATGTGCTTGCCTATGCTCTTGGCTGCCGCTCCGGTGAGCTTTGACGCGATGATGACCAAGCCACGCTTGTCGGCGGTGGCGCTGTCCTTGCTCGCCTGAAAATACTTGATGCAGTAGTCATAGCCGACGCCCGGGTTGCCGGCGGCGAAGGATTTGCACGTATCTTCTAAGACGGAAGCTCTGGACGAGGAGAGAAGGAAGAGGAGGACCAGGCATGGGAGAGCTCGTGAAGGCCCCATGGTTTTCGATGCAATGTTGGTAGTCAACTAGATTGTATGCAGATGGTATAATGTGTACAAGACCGTCATCGAGATAAATAGGAGCAAAATGGCAGGTTTTAATGGACATTAATTGTTTGCTACAAAAATAAATAGGTGCATAATTTATTTACTTCCAGAAATAGCAGAAGTAGGGATTGGAATTTTTTTAGGTTTAGAAGTAGGGATTAGCTTGTTTTAAAAGAGGAAACTTCTCGAGCTTAACCTAGGCCTTTGAACCGAGCTGGGCTATACCTGTGCCTACAAGAGTAGCCCAAAGCGAATGGTGATCGGTGGTTAACTATGCTGAACAAGTCACACTGTCGACAGATATTCCCCCGCAGTGGGTGGGGGATAACTAGCAAACACGCACCACACAGAGCGCTCTTGGGCCAGCCCACTGTGGGGGGGGGGGGGGGGGGGGGGGGGGGGGGCAGTTTTCTATTTATTTATTTTGGTTATTTTTCTTCTCTGTTTTCTACACGGCTCATTATTTGTTTTATAAAAGGTTCCTTAAATTCTAAAAGTGTTTAAGATTTTCTATTTTTTTACAAAACATCGTTAATATTTTACAAAATGTTTATGAATTTTACAAATCACGAATTTAAGGAAATTGTCATGAATTTCAAAACATATTCCTGAATTGTTTAAATAAACATTCATTTAATTTTAACAGAATATTCATTACTTTAAGAAATATGAATTTAAATAGATAAAAAAGAGGAAGAAACACCAAATCAGAAGAAAAGGAGAAATACAGAAAACCAGAAAAAGAGACTAAACTAAAGAAAATATTGGACCTCCCTCGAACTTGACTCCGATGTCTCTGTCTTTTTTCCTTTTTTTTTGCGGGAAGACTCCGATGTCTCTGTCGATAGCGGAATATGGCAAAGCACTGCCCTTCTTGGTTAATTCCCAAGCCAAATTAGTCATACCGATAGTTTTGTCTTGGATATGCAGAATTTGGTAACGCAAGAGTTGTTATGGGTGCAAATAGTTTTGATGTTGTACTCAGATTATGCAATTAATTCCTAATGAGGCAAAACAATTAGATACAATAGTACACATGTAGTTCACATGAAAATAATCTTTGTTTGCAACGATAAACCTTGTTTTCAATCTGATGTTGTTCATCGAACCCCTTTAATTTTGACCATTTTGTATTCACATTTTCTGTCTTTTATACTTCATGCCATGTAACACCCCAAAAATCAGGTTATCGATTTTTGTGCTGTTATTCCTTCCTAGCTTTTCTCTCCCGAATTTTTTCCTCTGGAATCTGGTGAGTGACCAGATGAATCCAGACAATCCTCAGCCTCTCCATGAATTTTTCATGCTTTTGTGCCAGTCAAGTTCCCATCTGTAAACCCCGAACCTCATTTAAACCCTAGTTCCAAAATATCGGAACTAGAAATCCTGCCTTTGCGTTTACAAAGGAGCTATCATTTTTCTTGCTCAGTTGATCCTTCCAAAATTTCTGGAGATCCTCCTTCACCCATAAACCCTAGATGTGCAAAAAAAAAATTTGCAAAGTCATATGCAATATTTCTCATCTAGAATTAATTCCTTTTTATGCCTTTCAGAGGAATTAAATCCAGGAAAAGATCTATCCATCTCCAAAGTTCATGAGAACTTGTGGAGATATTCTTTGTAATCATATTGAGCTCTAATAAAAATATTGGCCATAATAAAATAGGGGAAATTGCATTTTCCTATTTTAAGCCAATATTTCAATTTGGGGCCTTTCCAAAGGAACTACCATTTTTGTAGTTAAGAAAAATCCCAAATAAATTGTGGAGCTTTTCCTATTCAAACATTCACCATTTCCATCAAGATCTCAAGTTTCACTCATTAAATTTTGAGCACAACACCGCTTTACAAATTCTGTCCAGATTTTCAGTTTGCAAAGGAAGTGCTTGATTCCTTGATCTACTTGGGCTGAAATTTTACAGGGTGATTCATTATGATATATTACCCCTGGATACCAAAAATCAGCTCATTCCATCTAGCCAATCTTCCTCAGTAAATTATCTAAGTTTCTGTCCAGATTGCATCTTTGTGAAGGAAGTACCCTCATAGATGATCAATTTGAGCTGAAACTTTTCCAGATAGTTCCTATGACTATATCATCACTCTACACCAAGAATCATCCAAATCCATTCAACCATTTGACCCCTACTTCATCATCTTCATTTCTGGCCAGAGTGCATGGTTACAAAGGAAGTACCAGTTGGAGTTATCCATTTGTGCTGAAACTTTGTGACCATGTTCATCTTAGTGTATGATTAGCTCGTGCCCAAGATCCGGCCAAGGTGAGCACTATGGTGGCCACACCACAGCACAAACAGGTCGCTGTTAGCAACTGTTTGACCATGGTGCAGTCACCTCAGGCCTCTCTCAGGTCATTCAGCCACATAGGTCAACTCAGAGTAGGACGGTGAATAGCCTAGACATGGTTTGACTTCATGTGCGGCGTGGAAACGCCGTGGCCACGCGGTGACCACGGGCAGAGCGTGCCAAATTGGTGCTCTGTGCATTGGAGTTGACGGGAGCTCGTCTCCAGCCGGTTCCAGCATGTCTAGTAGTGTCGTAGAGATCCCTAGCGCGTGCGTGATCCATCCAGAGGCCTCTCCCCCTTGTCCCCTAGCTGGTGGAGCGCTCGAAGCCTCGGTCGTCGGCGAGGAGCTTCTCGGAGCTCCGTCCATCGTCGGCTAGTTTCGTCCCCGAGCTATAAATAGCGCACCCCCGAGCTCTCCTCCATACCAGCAACTCCCCAGTCCACTCGCCAGAGCCCCGGGACCCCTCCCCTCACCCCAAGTGCCGCCATGGCCGCAACTCTATCGCCACCCACTCCTTCCCGTTTTCGGCGCCCTGGCCTTCCCCTCTCCTCTCCATCCCCGCCCTCGATCTCCTCAGGCACCCAATGAGCCACCGCCGTCCTCAGCCCCTCCGGGGGAATGCAGTCGCAGCCGCGCCGGTGATGTCCCTCGGCCGCCACATCTCGCTCAGTGGCCACGGCGCCACGGCTCGCTCCACGGGGTCCCGCGACCACCGTTGGACGCGGCGCACGGCGGCGAAGCCTCCGCGCTGGTCGGCCGGTCCTCCCGCGCCGCCCCTGTCGTAGCAACACCGGCAGCCGGCCGCCTCTGCTCTGCTCGGTCGGGGGGATAGAGACGACCAGAGGAGAAAGGGAAGAGGGAGAGAGATAAACAGGGGGCCCCACACATCATCCACATAATCGAAGTCAACCCGGGCCCGCTGGTTTAAAGTGAAAACGTATTTTAGGGAGTACGTCTTCTGACTCCGAAGGCGTATTTTTGAAAAGACGTTTTCCTTTTTCCAGCTGCCGGCCGAATCTATTATATAGTAAACATTCGCTGGTTAAGAGCTAAAGTGGACAGTTTCTGTCTGTTTCTGCGCTTAACGAACGAACGGCCCTAACTTCGCGACCGTAACTCCGATTGAGGTAAAACCAACGCCCATGTCTTCAGATCGACGAGCCCGTTCCGATGCCGTCACTTTCATAATGCTTTCACACTGTGAAAATGACCATTTTGCCCTTGCCCCTCGATCAGCCCCTCCGAGAGGGAAACTTTTCCGGCGAATCTTCCCGGAGTTTTATTGTACTTCCACCCGGTGTATTCCTTCACCCCAGGCAAGCCAACCTCTTCCATGAGCTCCGAACTTGCGTGATGACTTTGCTTGCACCCTATGTGTTCATTGTAGTAAATCTGTATCACCTGTTAGCCCGCACTTGCATACACCTGTTATGTCATCTATTTTAGATGTTAGCATTACTTTTCATCTAACATCATGCCTTGTTTTCATGCTGTATCCTGCCATGCTAGTAACAATATTTTGAATACCGTTATCATGTGAGTGCCATGATCTGATATCTTGCCATGTTTGTCAACGTTGTAATAATTCTGCTATGCTGATGTTAAGTGGCCGTTCACACTTATAATTGTTAAGGTTTTGGTGGGATGATGGAGATATATTGATAAATTTAGTTGGTTGGTCAAGAGTCACCTGTCCGGGCTTATCCGTGCAACCACATTTGCCGGTATGGGACGGGCTTGACTTGGTCTGATCGCGTGCTCTTTCACCGGTACCTCCAAAGAGGGAGGGTTATGCGCGCGCGCTACCCTGGCCCGGTAGGCGGCGATAACCCTGTGAGCCCAGTTGAGTTGTTTGGGTACCCATCCCCGTTTGGGACAGTTTTGTTTGGCCACGATGGTGGCAGGTGTCAGGAGTGACACAGGGGCCACCTAGGGCAGGACTCCGGGGGAGGATGATTGCCGGTGGTACGGTGGGAGAGTCACGGATCAGGCAGGTTTCGTTGGAGCAATGCTAGTCCACCCGAATGGGATCACGAGGTCAGTGCTCCATAGTGTGGGTAAAGTGCGCAACCTCTGCAGAGTGTAAAATCTATTCGAATAGCCGCGTCCACGGTATTGGACAGCCCGTCCAGACCTCGTTAGGCGATCAACCGTAATGATGGTGAAAGAACCTGTCCTGCATGGACAGCAGATGTTGTCAGGAGTATGGTATGTTAGCCATGAGATGGCTATGGAAGAGATGGTCAGATGACCGAGAGACTTGGATTTGGATCAGTTTCAGATTGGATCATGAGAATATTCGGAATATGGACTATTTACTTGATGCATGCTTTACTTTACTGTACTTTACTTCAGTAGTTACTTTGCTAGATAACCCCGTTATATCGTGATGATTAATGCTGCTAGATGTTTAAACATGCCAGATAATCTTGCTACGACATGATGATTAATAATGCTAGATAGGTATGCTATGCTATGCTTGATTCGTGTTTTCCTGTTGATTCCATGCCATGTTTAGAATAAATTCTTGCATAGCATAGGGCTTTCTTTGTCATCTGCTTGTTTGGATGCTTTGTATTTGGTTGTCTTGCGAGTACATTCAAAGTACTCATCTGGCCTTGCAAGTGGCCAGTTGCAGGAGAAGATTCGTCGTGCTAGATCGTAACCCAGCCAGTCCTGTGAGTTATGGAGCCCAGCTAGAGACGATGTCACCGCTGAACCAAGACCTTCGCTACCATCTTAGTTAGCCTTGGAGCTATGTAATATTGTTGTAAGCAACAGTATTGTAATACTCTATTCTATTTAATAAAGCCATTTTGTACCTGGAATTGCTGTATCATGTCTTTGACGTGCGCCAGGTCTTATCCTGGGACTGGCGTGCGTCGGCCCTCTATCGGGGTGCCACATGCCAGGTGGAGGAACATCAGCATTGAGGCCAAGATTAGTTCCATTCTCTTGCTGAGGTAATGTATTAATTGGAAGAATATTTCGATGATGTTGTTTGCTTTCTGCTCTCAACTTTTCATAGATTTAGGTCATTTTTTGGATAGTTCAATACTATAATTTTGGGGTTTAGTTGTAACATGCTGTGAATATGTTTACAATTCTAAAATAAATGTTCGACAGCAGCCAACCTTCTAACTAAATATGTTCTTGTCGTGAATGCCAGCACGGATTGAAGGATGCAGCAACGAGCGGTGGTGTGAAGCCCATCTTCTCGTCGACTGTGACATATCAAAAGGAGGCGGTGATGACCAAAGGTGTGAAACCCATCTTCTCAGCGAAGCCAATTCTTCACGTGGTTGTTTTCTGCAGCTCCCTTTGCAAGGGCTTCTCCGTGCCGGCATGCTCTCATTAGGCCTCTTCTTCCATTTGCTCCGGCACGCGCCAGCGCGTCTGACCAATTGTTGACCACAATTCTTCCTCTCTGGAGATATGCAAGGATTTTCCAGCCACTACAGGCTTACAATCTCAGGTTTAGTTTTCTCTTCTACCTTGATCATCTCATGATGTTGTTGGATGTATATAGGTAAATTTTATTTTGCTGTGAGCTTCGATTGTCTTGGATGGAATGTCTGAATCTGCATGACGGTTGTGTTTGTGTGTTATATACACTTTCACTGCTCTTTTGTGCTTATATGAGTAATACTGGATGTTGTTGTGAAATGTTTTACTTGTTAATTACATGGATATTTTTTGTAAAATTTGATTGACCATGTCGGTGTCAGAGTTTAACTTTATTTAATTGTAACATTTGTTTATGTGGCAGGGTTGTAAACTTATCTGCAAGTTTATGTCTTTATGCTACATATTGGCCCGTATCACCCTATTTTGTTTTTTGGATGGAACGATTTCAAACTTTGCCTACATTTTATTTTGGTATCTGCTTCTTGCTGTCTCCCAGTATATTATCACTAGATACACAGTTCATCAATGCTTCCATGTTTAAATATTGGGATGCATGTGTTCTAGATCCATAGTGCCACTTTAAATATTTATATATATTTCTTAACAGTCCTTGCCCTAATGGCATTTTTGTTGTCTTTCCACACGTCTATAATTATACTAGCTCTCTCGTGGCTCGATTGCATAATTAGTTTAAACTAAGTTTGTCATCCTGTTGCTTATGTTTACAGTAGGTTATAAACGACAGCTGTGATGGAGATGGTTGACATCAGTTCCATTTTCTTGAACATGACAAGCCTGCCATTTTAGGTTGATATATGTATTTTCAGTTATCTTTACCTCTTTTATTTCAAGAATGTGTGATGTGTCACTAGCTTATTCCATCCTCACATTGTAGTATACGAATTTCTTGCAGCCTGTGTCATGCACGCAGATGGGGAGATGCATTCATGTGCTCGCTGCTGCGTGCTACTAGCTTCGTTGAATTGCCTCAGTGGGATAAAGTAACTTGATGTGAATTTTGTTCTGTAAATGTCCAACAAATTTTTCACCAACGAGTTCGACACATAGTGAGGATGGTAAAAGAAGTACTTTAGAGTGGACTGGACCTCTCCCCTCCTCGCGACCGCGTCGCCCCCGCGGGTGATCGGCCGCGCCCCCGGCGCCTCCTCCCTGAGACCTCCCCTTCCCTTCCCTTCCTCCTTGCCGCCGTCACTGGTGTCCGGTGCCGGGCCTGGCCCGGGCGGCGCTGGTGGCGGCCGCCGCTGGCCATTCCCCTCTCGGGTCGCACTGACGCAGGGCGATGCGGTGCTCCTAGGCGGCGGCGGTCCGGCGCGGTGGCGGGGCTCTTCGGTGTGGTGGCGGGGCTCTTCGGCGTGGTGGTGGGCGATCTACTGGGCGGCAGCGCGATCTGGCGGCGACCGCTCGGCCTAGATCTAGGCCCTTTGGGCCCCATCCAAGTCTGGGCGGGCCGGCGGCGGGTAGGGTCGTCGGCGTGGCTCTCAGGAGGCGGGGAGGTGGCGATTGTGACAACCCCGGCTTAATCGTGCACTAATCATACACGCAAATGCACATGATCAAGCATAAGGACTCACTTGAAGATATCACAACACAACTCTAAAACATAAATAAAGTCATACAAGCTTTATATTACAAGCCAGGGCCTCGAGGGCTCGAATACATAGCTCGATGGCATACAAGCGTCAGCGGAAGCATCAGATATCCGAGTACAGATATAAAAGATAAAACAGAATAAGCCTTTAAGAAGGCGGGAAAAAATAAAACATTACGATCGAAAGGTGCAGGCCTCCTGCCTGGGACCCTCTGAACCTACTCCTGGTCCTCGGACGGCTCCTCGTAGTAGTACCCGCCAGGAGGGTAGTAGTAGTAGTAGCCGTCGGCGGGGCAGCTGGCTCCGGGGCTCCGTCGTCTGGTTGCATCAAACGGATATGGGGAGAAAAAGAAAGCAAAGCAAACGTGAGTACTCATCCGAAGTACTCAGCAAGCAAGGATCTATACTACACATGCAACATTATCAAAGGGAGGCTGTATATGTGGACTGGGCTGCAGAAATGCCAGAATAGAGGGGAAAGCCTAGTCCTATCGAAGACTAGCATCTTCATCATCTTCAGCGGCCTTGCAGAATTAGAAGAGTGCAGATTAGCATAATGTAAAGTAACAGTAGTATCATCAACCTCGCCCAGAGATTCTTCCTCGACTCCCTGCGAGAAAGCAATCCCAGAGCCATACTATCCAGTTATCATCTCAAGTATCCAGTTCTTAGTTGTACCGATCGGGATACAACTCTGAGTGTCCGTTACCATAGGACAGGCTATCGATAGATGTTTTCTTCCCTACAGGGGTGCACCAACTTACTCACCACGCTCGATTAACTCCGGCCGGACACACGTTTCTGGGTCATGCCCAGCCTTGGCCAAACGACACGACGCAACCCGACCTAGGCTCTAAAGAGAGGTCAGCACGCCGGACTAACCTATGCCCCCAGGGGTCTTGGGCCTTCACCCTGGGAACCCTGCACATTGCAAGGACGCTCCGGAAGCAGACCTAGCCCCCTTAATACAAGCGCGGGCTTAACCTGTCCAATCCAAAGCGGGCCGCTGCTCGGTGACGTCTATAGAGCTTCAGCTGATGTATACGACGCAGAACGCCCATACTATGCCCACGTGATGGTTAGTGCTATCAGGCCAGAGGCCCCTCGGATCAAATATCCAAACCATTAGTGGAATAGGAGCGCGCAGTAACGAGCAAAGACTCATGATCGAGGTGACCCCGTCGCCCCATCTCGAGGACTTGCGGCAAGGGCTAAGAATGCCCGGCCATGCCTCGTATTCATCTCTCGGGCACCCTCCAGGTCCACCCGACTCCACATCTCTCGCAATTAAGCTCGCGCGGGTACCCCTCAGGGCCGACCCGTCTTTAGTAACATGGTTCAGTGTAAAGTCATAGTAACCATAGTAACCGTGTGTCTAACACCAAGGGGGAACCCTGAGGAATCACCCTCGATGGAATTCCACCTGATGTTATCATCAAGGTGAACGAAGGAGGAATCACCCTCGAGGTCCACTCTTGAGGAGTTGCACGACAGTGTCGTCATCGGGAATGGAGAAGGAGGAATCACCCTCGATGACCATAACAGATGAACTAACCTACAAGGTTAACATCATAAGTGCTGATGAGGTATCACCCTCGGCACTCGATAGTAACCCAGTAGTGTCGAGCAACTAAGGGGGAAGTGATGTTCGGTGCCGGGGCCTGGTCTTCGATCCCATTGATCGGGTCTTCTGATAATCTAGCGTGGCAGTCGGGACAAAGTGGGGGTCTCTGATAGGTCTCTACCCAACCTATACTAAACAGTTTAGGATAAGCAGGTAGGTAGCATCAGCAGGTTACAATAAACAGGCTATGCAGGAGAAATAGGATAACAGTAGCAGCAGTAACTTCTAATGCAAGCATAAGAGAGAAGAGAATAGGCGATATCGATATGCTCAAAAGGGGGGGGGGGTGCTTGCCTGGAAGCTCTGCAACAAGTATCTGGTCGTCAGGGGCGTAGTCGACCTCCGGAGCTGCGTCGGCCTCCGGGGCTACGTCGGTGTCGGGGTCTAACAAGAGAGAAGAGGGGGAGGAAACAAATAAATACACAGCAAATGATGCAACACAGAGCATGCTATGCCTAAGATGCAGTGCAGGTTTGCCTAAAAACATGACTAAGTCATTTTAGTTATTTTAGGGATTAAGTTGGATTTATTAACCGGTGTATTCGTCTACCGGAAATGGGCGGAAAGTTACGGGTTCACCTTCGTAGAGGGTTCCTATATGGAAACAGACGACACGATCAGATTTGTCTCGTCGTTCTGATCAACTTTCACGTAGAAAGTTTTTCGATCGGAGCTACGGTTTATTTTCTGCGAATTTTCAAAGATTAAAGTATTTTCTGGAATTATCCTATTTAACAGAAATTGTCTAAATGAATTATGACGTCAGCTATGAGGTCAGCACTGCGTCAGCAGTCAACAGGACGCTCACCAGGTCAAACCTAACCTGTGGGTCCAGTGGGACCCACATGTCAGCCTCTGTTAAGACTAACAGTGAATTAAACTAACTAACAGGATAATTAGGGGAGTGGGCCCGGCCTGTCAGTGACTCAGCTAACTAGCAGGATTAATTAATTCACTAATTAGCTTAATTATCACAGGGGGCCCACATGTCAGCCATAGTGATTGAACAGTGATCATCGTTGACCAGGTCAACATGGTCAACCGAGGTGTTGGGGCCCACTGGCAGCCTCACAGGGGTGGGCCCCACGCTTGCCAGCTCAGCAACGGCGCCGGAGGAACTCCGGCGACCATTTGCGCGGCGGCCAAGTGCCGGAGTTCGTCGGAAAAGCGCTACGGTAGGTCTTTTCAAGCGCGATCACTTGCGTTCGAAAGCTGGCGCTCGCGCGCGTCGCGTGGTGCTAACGGTTTCGCCGGAGGTGATCTAAATCGGCGGCGTCGTCGACCGCAGCGGATGCCGGAGTTCGGGTGCGGGTGGCCACGGCAATATGGGGTATGTTAAGCGACGCGGGGAGTGGCGTTAGGCGCCTACGAGCTCCAGGAGCTCGACTACGAGCTCGGACAAGAGCTCGGACTACGGTGGTCACGGCGGCGAGCTCCTCTACGGCAACGGGTTCGGGCGCAAGCAAAGCAACGGCTACGGCGCGAGCTAGAGGGCCTAGAGGGCAGAGGAGGAAGGCAGCTCACCTAGCGGCACGCACGTTTGGCCGTTGGTGGTTTAGTAGCTGCAGAACGTCGCCGGGGAAGAAGGGGATCGCCGGCGACCCGAGGAAGAAGACGATGCGTGCGGGCGAAGCAGAGCTTCTCGGCTCCTTCCAGCGGCACCAGGGGTCGTGGCGGTCCACGACGGTCCTCCCTGGCACGAGCAGGTGACGCGGAGAGGCCACTAGCCACAGCGGTGGTGAGGCGCGGTGACGATGGCGCTTGGGCGCCGGTGGATCTGAGGGAGAGAAGCGACGGAGAGGGAGAGGAATGGACAGGGAGGCCAGGAGGGAGGCACTGGCTCGGCCTTATCCCCTCGACGGGCCGCGGGCGTCGGTGGAGTGCCGCGGTGTCGGCCGCTCGTCGGTGCACGCCGGCGCAGCCATGAAGGAGACGACAGCGCGAGGGAGAGAGAGTGTCGTGGGCCTGGTGGGCTGGATTCGGGGCACTGTGCACTTAGGCCCAGTGCACAGTGCCTCTTTTCTATTTTTCTATTTTCTATTTTGCTATTTATTTTACAGAGTTGGGTTTTGATTTAAATGAGCTGCCAAATGAATTTGCAAAAATGTGAAACTAGCTCACACCAGTGTATTGCAATATCCTGCACTGCCACAAAAAGTTTGGGCATTTTTGGAAACCATTTGAATTTATCCAAAAATGAATAGGGCATTTTAAATGTTGTTTTGGCTCTGTTAAAATGCATAGACCCAATTAGAGCTGATGATGATGTTGTGTTCCTTAACAGCAAATAGTTTTGGATTATTTGCTATAATGTGAACACTTTTCCAACATGTTTGGAGCAACTTTATTTTGCATTTTTGAATTTGAGTTGATTTTCAGAGAAGGGTTTGAACTGAATCTTAAACCAATGTGACTAGGCACTGCAAATGAGAGTGACCTGGCATCATTAACAGATGATCACAGTGGTTATTACACAGGGGTGTTACAAATTCTCCTTCTCTAAAAGAAATTCTCGTCTCGAGAATTCAGGAAGTAGAAGGAAAGAGGTCGGGATATGCTTCCCGAAGATGATCCTCACGTTCCCAAGTGGCTTCATCTCCAGTATGATTCGACCACTGCACTTTAAGGAACTTGGTCGTCTTCTGACGAGTTCGACGTTCAGCTTCATCGAGAATGCGGATCGGATGCTCCTTATAAGAAAGATCATCCTGCAATTCGAGCATCTCGTGATCCACTGCGTAGTGTGGATGTCGTGGGAACGATTCCGACAATAATAAGGGATAGTGTAAAGGAGCATGATCTATCGAGATGCATATGGGTGACATGGTGGTTTTAGCGAGTTCGGGCCTCTCGCGGTGGAGATAACAGCCCTACGTCTAGTGCTCCGGAGAGGCTTTGTTTTATCTAAGTATGTATCCAGAGATTACAATGAGAGAGAGAGGGGAGAACGGATCTCCATGCCTCAGCTCAATGGTGAAAAAGAGAGAGAGGTGGAAGAAAAAAGCCCCCCTAGTCTAGTGGTGGGAGGTGGCTTATATAGAGTGCGCCACCCCCTCACCTCCTATGTTACAAAGTGGGGCATGAATGCCATAATGCCAGCTCACTACCAAACCTTCACTATGAGAATGATACTTTGACTGCTTTTCTGCCTGCTGGTCTTCGTATACCCGAGTGAGTCGTACGGTCGAGTGGTGAACTGTCATCCGAGTGGATGGTACGTTGCTTGTCCGAGTGGATAGTATGCTGCTTGTCCGAGTGGAATGAGTTCGTCGAGTGGTCTGTTGCCTTCCGAGTGAATGTCACTCTGCAGAAAATCTGACTGCTGATCTGGCCCTGGGGCCTAGTATAAGGTGTGTGGTGTCCTAGGGTAGGGTCTTTAGGTCAGGCCTGTTACCCTACCCCCAATACGTGTCCTCGTCATTAGCCCCCGAATCGGTCGAGGTTGAGCGGGTCGAGTCGAGGTGAATTCCCAGATTAGTCGAGTGCTACGGAGGCGCTCATGAACTCCCTCTGGTCACCCGGCAGTCTCATCTCCGCGTGTTGCCGTGACGGATTCCGGACTACATGGTGTCCGAGTGAAATGAGCTCAAACGGGTCCGCGGAGGAGCGTTAAACTCACCTTATAGCAAAAACATTTTGGAGTGATTTGGTGCTGGTCCTGCATCGAGTAACTGATTACTCGGAATTTCTTCACGCCTGGAACGTGTCTCTTTTTTTTTGTTTGGCCGTCACTCGGACCGGGCGGACCGTTCCGAGTGGATACCATTCTAGTGGGGGCACGCTGAGTGCACCCACTGGGTGTAGTCCCCAAGACTGCCATTGACTGTGGGCAGTCGGCAGGAGTCTTAGAGCCAGTCTTTTTTGTTGTTATTTGGCCATCACTCGGACCGGGCGGACCGTTCCGAGTGGATACCATTCCAGTGGGGGCATGCTGAGTGCATCCACTGGTGTAGTCCCCGAGACTGCTGTTGACTGCGGGCAGTCGGCGGGAGTCTTAGAGCCTGTCTTTTTTGTTGTTATTTGGCCATCACTCGGACCGGGCAGACCGTTCTGAGTGGATACCATTCCAGTGGGGGCACGCTGAGTGCACCCACTGGGTGTAGTCCCCGAGACCGCCGTCGACTGCGGGCAGTCGGCGGGGGTCTTAGAGCCTGTCTTCTGGTCTGGAACTGAATTAAAGAGGTGAACCCT
Organism: Thinopyrum elongatum; assembly: GCA_011799875.1. NCBI lineage: Eukaryota > Viridiplantae > Streptophyta > Magnoliopsida > Poales > Poaceae > Thinopyrum > Thinopyrum elongatum. Next base: position 606,724,617 of record CM022298.1, read on the forward strand.
CGTGCGCTCGGCACGGTAAATGACTTCAGCCTAGAACTGTGGCGGGTCATCATGCATTCGGAATGGGTCATCATGCACTCGGCATGGTTAATAAGTTCAGCCTAGAGCTGAATCAGTCGGACTGATCTTCATGCACTTGGCACGGTAAGAAAATTCATCCTGGAACTGGCTCAAGCAGGTGAATCTTCGTGCACTCAGCACGGTAAATAACTTCGGTCTTGAAACTGCCGGTCGGAGAGAAAAGTTGGACACTGCAAGGAGTACTCGTTCCAGTAGTACTTCTTACATTGACCGTTAGCTTCTTGTTTTCACCCTTTTGCATGAAAGGGGTATTTGTCCGAGTGGACCGTTCTGATCGGGGTATGTTGACTGCAAGAAAAACTTGGTGGCACTCATATGTCTCCCGGAGGAGATAGACTAGTGGTCCGATGTGGACGTGCCATGAAACCCGAGTGGCAAGGCTAGCGTGTGGACTGACTCTCCAGAAAGAGGCCACTCATTATCCCGGGGGAACACCAGCACATGCCATCTCCGAGTCCAAGTTTGTGAAACTGACGCCTTGGAGCCTAGAAGAAGGGCCAAGTATATCCGTAGAGGAGCATCGTTTTCACCCTTCTGCAGCCCCGAAAATGACTCTAGGTAATGATTTGGGCGATCGTCCGAGTGGACAGTGCGACCCTTATAGATCTTCGGCGGACCGAGCATGTATGGTCAGAAAAAATATTCCTGATGTGATCAACAGGTTGATCGAATGGGCGTAACCCCTAAGGGCGGCATAGCCGACGGCTGTGTGCAGCCCCCGAGTGATGCTCGAAAGAGGTAAGCTTGCTACAGAGTGCGATATGAAGTTTGATCATATGAGTAACTTAGTCGTTCCCGTGTTGGGGGTGTAGTGGTGAAGACATGTCCAACTGATGGTGACGCGCGGGGTGGCCGAGTGGTGAAGACGTGCACAACTGAGTGGCGACCCGCGGAGCGGCCGAGTGGTGAAGACGTGCACAACCGAGTGGCGACGCACGGGGCGGCCGAGTGGTGAAGACGTGCGCAACCGAGTGGCAACGCGAGGGGCGGCCGAGTGGAGGATGTGTACAACCGAGTGACGACGCGCGGGGCGGCCGAGCGGTGAAGACGTGCACAATCGAGTGGCGACGCGCGGGGCGGCCGAGCGGTGAAGACGTGCACAACCGAGTGGCGACACGCGGGGCGGCCGAGTGAAGATGTGCGAGGTGGCCGAGTGAAGGACTACGTGCACAGCCGAGTGGCGACGCGCAGGGCGGCCGAGTGAAGACGCGCACAACCGAGTGGCGACGCGCGGGGCGGCCGAGTGGCGACGCGCGGGGTGGCCGAGTGAAAATGGTCCTCGGAGGAGTCAGCCATATGCTTTTGAAGCCGATGTAGCGACGAGGTCGGTGTAGTGTTGTCGATGTAGCGACGCAACAAGATCGGCGTGACAACTGAGTCTGAGTAGGAATGAAGATGGCGCGCAAAGTGTCTGAGTGATTATGTAACTTGTCAAAGTGGCGGATCTGACTGCACTCGTTGAAGTGAAGGATCCGACTGGTGATGAAGTACTCGACCACTCAGTAGAATGTGATTCTGAATGAGGTGCAGCCCCCGAGTGCGGCGTAGCCCCCGAGCGTACTACAGACTTTGACGATGGAATTGTCGGAATATGAGAAATATAGTTTTGAATGGATAAATTGTAACTCATCGAGTCGGACTCGGGTAAAGATGAGGAGAATCTTCCGAGTGATGCTCGAAAGAGGCAAACTCGCAAAGGAGCGAAGTGTGCTGTTTGATTACAAAAGTGACTTATCTGTCTCATGCCTGACGAGGTCTATATCATTGATACGATGAAGAGGATCCCACAGATGTGTTTGAAGTGAACAAAGCAACAAGGTCGGTGTTGTGGTGCGCTAGGACCGGTACGGTGACCGAGTCTGAGTAGCGATGAAGTTGGCGCATAGGGCCGTCGAGTGGTTGCGTAACTTGTGTATGAAAAATAGCACGAGCCAACGTAATAATTTCTCGAGGAAATTTGATGTGTGCTGAAATGATTTGTGTAAGTGACACCCATAGACACCCGCTGGGTGTGCGAGGGGCTTGCTGGTTCAGAGCCAACAAGAGTCCAAAAGAGTGAAGGATCCAATCGAACTTGACGAAGTAAAGGATCCAATCGGACGTGCTGGAGCGCCGGACTCAAATAAAAGGTAGTGTAGTGTTCCGACTGAGTTGCATCCCCCGAGGACCGATGCAAACTCGAAATGAAGAACACATGGTGTTTGTGAATTACGTATGTGTAAAAATAGAAGTTGGACTCGGGAGTCAAATAACCAGTACTAAGCAACTATGCGAAAATAAGCAACCGAGCGTAGAGGTACACTCGGTGGCGTGGCCTCCGAGTGAACGTGATGTGTGAATTATGAGATACTCGGGAACGCGGAAATACCAGAATGTAGTGCATGTAAAATGACTTAGCTGTCTGAAGGCGCGCGAAAGGCCGAGTGGTGAAGATGTGTTCAACCGATGGCGATGCGCGGGGCAGCCGATTGATGTAGATGTCTCTCACCGAGAGGCGACGCGCGGGGCGGCCGAGTGGTGATGAGGTGACCAACCAAGAGGCGACGCGCGGTGCGGCCGAGTGATGATGAGGTGACCAACCAAGAGGTGACGCGCGGGGAGGCCGAGTGGTGATGAGGTGACCAACCAAAAGGCGACGCGCGGGGCGGCCGAGTGGTGATGAGGTGACCAACCAAGAGGCGACGCGCGGGGCGGCCGAGTGGTGATGAGGTGACCAACCGAATGGCGACGCGCGGGGCGGCCGAATCGAGCATGTTGTCGAAGAGGTACCCAACCGCTTGACGGTGCGCTGTGCGGCCGACTAGGCAAGTTGATGAAGATGCGCCCGACCGCTTGGCGGCGCGCAGGGTGACCGAGTCGAGCTTGTTGTCGAAGATGTACCCAACCGCTAGACGGTGCGCTGTGCGGCCGACTGGGCAAGTTGATGAAGACGCGCCCGACCGCTTGGCCGCGCGCAGGGTGACCGAGTCGAGCATGTTGTCAAAGATGTACCCAACCGCTTGACGGTGCGCTGTGCGGCCGACTGGGCAAGTTGATGAAGACGCGCCCGACCGCTTGGCGGCGCGCAGGGTGACCGAGTCGAGCATGTTGTCGAAGATGTACCCAACCGCTAGACGGTGCGCTGTGCGGCCGACTGGGCAAGTTGATGAAGACGCGCCCGACCTCTCGCGGGGCGGGCGAGTGATGGAGATGCGAGGAAGTTGACCGCGGCGTGTCCGTCGTTGATGAAGATGCGTCCCGTGGAGTGGCGACGCGCGGGGCGTCCGAGCGAGGTGGACGCGTCCCGCGGAGTGACGATGCGCGGGGCGTCCGAGTGAAGTAGACGCATCCAGCTGAATGACGACAAGGCACGAGACAACCGAGTGATTGCTGGACGAAAACGTCCCTGTCTGACTGTCGTAGTGGTTTGTTAACCATCCGAGTAAATTCGTCCGAGCATGCGTGCGAATCGTTCGAGTGGACGGTCATTCAAGTGAGCTTTAGTTCCGTCCGAGTAAACCTAGGGTTGAATCAAAAAAGGACTGTTAAGCAATTATAGAGTAATTTAAGAACTAAACTGTAAAAAGATCGGAGAGGACAAGGTCCTTAATCCTCTGTCCAGTGGCTGGGACTTGTTCCGTCAGGTTCGTCGTTGACGTTGCAGATGAGGCTGGAGACTACGACAAGCCGGACGGCGCCGGTGGCCGTGCGTGGAGGTTCGACGACGACCTCGCAGACGAAGCCGGACATGACGACGAGGCGGATGGCGCCGGTGGCTGCATGCTGAAGCCAACCAACCGAGTAACCTGCACGTTAATTGTCCAGAGTGCAAAAATCATCTCCGGGCTTGCCGGCCGAGTGAACCTGTTCGTTAGCCGGCCGAGTGAAAAGGTGAATCGGCCGAGTGAACCTCAGCTGGGCTGCGATCCGGTCGCCACGCCATCAGCCGAGTGGAATAAATGATGAGTCGGTCGGGCGTCATTGTTCATTAAGCCTGCAAGTTAGCAAGTCCTCGTACATCCACGAATATTTTTTGCTGGAATAAGTGTCTTCGCATGGATGCTATTTCGCAAGGATTAAAGACCACAGGTGGTTATGCATGCACGCACAAATTAACCGGTGTGGAAACCGAAAGGTAAGCAATTAAGCCATTAATTTGCGGAAATAGTGGAGGGAATCAATCACCGTAATTAGGTAACGGGCGCTGGGAATCCTCACCTGATGAGCCGCTTAATGAGGCGATTAACTGAACGAAACAGCCAGCCCACTTTACGAAGGATTATGAGGCCCTCGTTATGCGCTTGGGATAGTGGGTTACGTACTCTCCGAAGAAGACAACGCAGATGAAGGAGACGCAAGCGGCCGGGTAGCACGTGCTGCCGGCGATGCAAGCGAGGGACGGCGAGCGCGTCGCAGAGCGGGCGAGCACGACGATGGGCCGGCAAGCGTGTCGCAGAGCGAGCGCGTACGACGCTGGGCCGGCGAGTGCGGCACGGGGCCGGCGAGTGCGTACGGCACTGGGCCGGCGAGTGCGGCACGGGGCCGGCGTGTGCAGCGCAGGGCGGGCGAGCACGGCGCTGGGCCGGCTAGCGCGGCGCAGCATATCATCTCTTCGGGAGTCAGACGGGGGCGATCACTTCGGCTCTTCATCCGCATGTGCAGCGACCATGCGTGGAAGAGCGGCGACAGCGTTCGCATACGAGGCTGAAGATGACCCTATTCTTGGCAAAGGCAAGATGCATCACAGGTAAAATAGGAAATAGATGTAAGAATTGATACAAACCGTCTGTATCATCGTTCGATAGACGCCATGCCCCACGGTGGGTGCCAACTGTCGTGGGAATGATTCCGACAATAATAAGGGATAGGGTAAAGGAGCATGATCTATCGAGATGCATATGGGTGACACGATGGCTTTAGCGAGTTCGGGCCTCTCGCGGTGGAGATAACAGCCCTACGTCTCGTGCTCCGGAGAGGCTTTGTTTTATCTGAGTATGTATCCGGAGATTACAATGAGAGAGAGAGAGGGGAGAACGGATCTCCATGCCTCAGCTCAATGGTGAAAAAGAGAGAGAGGTGGAAGAAAAAAGCCCCCCCAGTCTAGTGATGGGAGGTGGCTTATATAGAGTGTGCCACCCCCTCACCTCCTATGTTACAAAGTGGGGAATGAATGCCATAATGCCAGCTCACTACCAAGCCTTCACTATGAGAATGATACTTTGACTGCTTTGCTGCCTGCTGGTCTTCGTATACCCGAGTGAGTCGTACGTTCGAGTGGTGAACTATCATCCGAGTGGATGGTACGTTGCTTGTCCGAGTGGATAGTATGCTGCTTGTCCGAGTGGAATGAGTTCGTCGAGTGGTCTGTTGCCTTCCGAGTGAATGTCACTCTGCAGAAAATCTAACTGCTGATCTGGCCCTGGGGCCTAGTATAAGGTGTGTGGTGTCCTAGGATAGGGTCTTTAGGTCAGGCCTATTACCCTACCCCCAATACATGTCCTCGTCAGTGGAGATTCCTTGAAGCAACGGCGAAGTTGCGACACATGGAAGACGTCGTGGATATGAGAGAATTGTGGTGGCAACTCCAATTTATATGCCACCTGTCCACGTCTAGCCACAATGCGAAAGGGACCGATGTAGCGTGGAGCTAACTTGCCCTTGATTCCACAACGACGAGTGCCCTTCATAGGAGTGACACAAAGATAAGCTTGATCACCTGGTTGATAGGTCAAGCCCCATCGTTTGCGATCATAGTTGCTCTTCTGGCGTTCCTGAGCCGCCTTGAGATTTGCTCGGACAATGCGGACTTGTTCTTCGGCGTGTTGGATAATGTCCGGTCCCACGAGTGGTCGTTCCCCAGTTTCTGACCAATTCAGAGGGGCTCGACACTTACGTCCGTAAAGCACTTCGAAGGGGGCCATTTTCAAGCTGGCTTGATAGCTGTTGTTATAAGAGAATTCGGCAAACGGGAGAGATTCCTACCATTTTTTGCCAAAGGATATAACACAAGCCTGAAGCATGTCTTCAAGCACTTGATTTACTCGCTCGACTTGGCCTTGGGATTGGGGATGATAAGCTGAACTCCAGGTAATGTGAGTTCCCATAGCTTCTTGGAAACTTTTCCAGAACTTGGAGGTGAACAGACTGCCACGGTCCGAGCTGATCTCCTTCGGGATACCGTGGAGTGAAACAATTCTGGAGATATAAAGCTCTGCTAACTAGTTAGCAGTGATAGTCTCCTTGACAGGCAGAAAATGTGCAACTTTGGAAAGTTGGTCGACGACGACAAGAATAGCATCGTGACCCTTCTGAGACTTGGGAAGGCCAGTAATGAAGTCCATTTGAACCTTATCCCATTTCCACAGAGGAATAGGAAGTGGTTGAAGAATTCCAGCAGGCTTCTGATGTTCTGCCTTAACGTGACGGCAAACGTCACATTCAACAACATATCGAGCGATATCCTGCTTCATTCTAGACCACCAGTACCTTTGACGGAGATCACGATACATCTTGGTACTACCCGGATGGATAGACAACAGTGTATCATGTGCCTCCTTCATGACTTTGTCAGTCATAAGTTCGAAGCGAGGTACCACAATGCGGTCTCTGAAATACAAGATTCCATCTTCAGCAACCGAGAAATCCCTGTACTTCTCAAGGTGAAGCTCTTTCTTCATTAGATCTACTTCAGCATCTTTAGCTTGCGCACTCTTAACAGCTTTCTCAAGATTTGGTTGTACCACAAGGTTATTAAGAAAACCCTGCGGAACGATTCGAAGGTTCAACTTGCGTAGTTCTTCATAAAGATGAGGTTGAGCTCGCTTAACCATAAGGTTGTTGCAATAGGACTTGTGGCTCAAGGCATCAACCATCACATTAGCCTTGCCCGGGGCATATGAAATACCATAGTCATAGTCCGTGATTGTTTCCAACCATCGCTGTTGACGGAGATTGACATCCGGCTGAGTGAACAAATACTTCAAGCTTTGATGATCAGTATATATCTCACACCGGTTACCAAGAAGGTAATGCCGCCACAGCTTCAATGCATAGATCACTGCAGCAAGTTCAAGATCATGCACTGGATAGTTTTATTCATGCGGACGCAATTGTCGCGAGGCATGCGCAATCACTTTTCGTTCTTGCATTAGAACACGGCCTAACCCTTGACGAGAGGCGTCGCAATAAATCACAAAGTCTTTGCGAGAATCCGGACGAGCAAGCACTGGAGCAGAAGTAAGCTTGTCCTTGAGGGTCTGGAAACTTTCCAGACATTTGTCTGTCCACTCAAACTTCACGCCTTTGTGAAGCAGATTAGTCAGGGGCTTGGCAATCTTGGAAAAATTCTCGACGAATCAACAGCAATAACTTGCAAGGCCGAGAAAACTTCTAACTTGCTTGGCATTCTTCGGAGGAGTCCAGTCAAGAATAGCCTGAACACGCTCCGGGTTAACGGCGATACCGTCCTTGGAAATCACATGTCTAAGGTAGGTTACTTTAGAAAGCCAGAATTAACATTTGGAGTACTTGGCATACAACTTATGCTCTCGAAGCCTCTCCAGAACAAGGCGAAGATGTTCAGCATGTTCTTCCTTATTCTTCGAATATACCAGAATATCATCCAGATAAACCACGACGAACTTGTCGAGGTAATCCATGAAGATATAATTCATCAGGCGGGAGAACGTAGCTGGAGCATTTGTTAAACCAAACGACATGACGGTGTATTCATAGGAGCCATAGCGGGTAACAAAGGCAGTCTTGGGAATATCCTCTTCGCGGACACGGATCTGGTGATAACCCAACCTCAAGTCGAGTTTAGAGAACACCAAAGATCCAGCAAGTTGATCATATAAGTGAAGCGGATATTTATTCTGAATGGTTGCCTGGTTGATAGGACGATAATCTTGGACCAGCCTATTCGTACCATCTTTCTTCTTGACAAAGAGAGAAGGTGCTCCCCAGGCAGAGGAACTAGGGCGGATGAAACCCTTCTTAAGTGACTTGTCGATTTCTTCCTTAAGCTTGGGAAGGTGGTGCGGAGGCATCTTATAAGGACGCTTCGCAATAGGGGTAGTGCCGGGTTTCAAGTCGATGAAAAACTCGACAGCTCTAGCAGGGGGTATTCCTGGAAGTTCTTCTGGAAAAACATCCTGGAATTCACAGACGACTGGAATGTTTTCGATCCCCTCAAGTGGAGAGGCGTTCAACGCATTCAAGGCATAAATTTGAGCCTCGGCGTTCTGAGTGATATGAGCATGATAATTTACTATCTCATCTGATGGGTGCAGGAGGTGTACAACTTTAGTGGCACAATTGATTGAGGCATAGTGAGCCTTCAACCAATCCATTCCCAGAATAAGGTCAATTTTGGAAGAACTCATGATAATTGGGAGTGCCTGAAACTTCAACCCATCAATTTCAACAGTGACTTCGGGGCTGAACAGGGAGGCTCGACATCTACCCACGGGAGTGTCAACCCCTAACGGATGATGCAGGTTGTCACACTTAACGCCATGCATGAATGCAAAATCTTCCAACATGAATGAATGTGATGCTCCTGAATCAAATAAAATGGATGCAGGTACTGAATTAACAAGAAGTGTACCCATCAAGGTTTCAGGTTAATCCTGAGCTTCAGCCATGTTGACATAATAGTTCTGTCCACGACCATAAGAAGGCCTAATATTGTTGTTGCGGGGCTGATTAATTCCACGACCAATTCCACGGCCAGCAGGAGGAAGTGCTAGCTGATTCTGACCCTGAGAGCAGTCTCTGGCATGGTGGCCTGGCTGGCCACACTTGAAGCAGAGTCCATTGTCTGGACGTGGTGCGGGAGCTCGAGGTGGTGCAGCTCGAATAGGCTGCCTCGGTGGTGGAGGAGGCAGACGAGGTGCAGGGTAGACAGGCCTGTACACTGGAGCTGTTGGGCAGTACATGTTGTGAGGAATCCATATACGGCGCTTCTGAGAAGACGAGCCCGAAGATGAGCCCGCCTCACGGGTGCGTCTGGTTGCTTCCTTATGCTTCTTCAGACCAGTCTCGACCATAATAGCCTTGTTCACCAAGGTGGCGAAGTCGGGAAAGTCTTGGACGAGCAGGGCTAGCTGAATATCATGGTGTAGCCCATCACGGAACTTCTCCTGCCTACGAGCATCAGTGGGAATGTCTTCTTCAGCGTAGCGAGACAAGTCAAGGAACTCTCGCTGGTAGACCTCCACAGTCTTGTTGCCCTGAACGAGGCTACGGAACTCGACCTTCTTCCAATCTATAACTCCTTGAGGAATATACCGGGCACGAAAAGCAGCCTTGAATTCCACCCAGGTGACGACAGTTCTAGGAGGTAGGGTCTCTCTGTGAGTTGCCCACCATTGTGCTGCGGGTCCCTTCAGGAAGTATGTCGCAAAGGTGACATAGCTGACAGGAGGAACATTAGCTGACTCCATCTCATAGAAGATGTCACGCAGCCAGTCATCGGCATCCAGCGGATTAACTGTATTGCGGAATATCGACGGGTTGAGACGCACAAACTCTGGCAGCGTAATTGAAGGTGGCTGCTGGTTGGCATTGGGATGAGGGAACTGATCCATAATCCTAGTCATGAACTGACGGTTGAGTTCGAATTGTTGCATCATAGCTGCCATATAGTCAGGCGGTGGCGGCGGTGGTGGATTGTTATCAGCCATCCTGCTAAATTCAACAGGGGTAGTTTAGCAAAAGCTATCGCGAGTGTTTAGCGACAAGCATGATGTAACACGACGATATTTAAGTAGTGTAACAGATGCTTAACAGTAGTCATTTAAGACATACAGATCCATACAGAGTCGGTTACAATCGGACAGCATAACGGCGCAAATTTCCAAAAGCTAGACATGCTAGGCGGCACGCACGCACGCGGTAAGGAAGTACACAACGAGACATAGCAAAGGCTACATCAACGTCGGAGAAAACCACTGAAACAGGGTAGCTGCAAGTGCGGACGACGAATGTTCGTTGCAGAAGGATCCTGCGCTCCGTGTGCACTCTGATGCAGAACCCGGTCTCGAACTGAAAGAAGAGGTCCACGTGCAGGTGTGTGACCTCCCACAGCAAGCCAATCAATCCCTGGTGGCATCTCGGTCCTGCGCGGGTAAAGGATGTGCTCCAGATGTATCCTTGCATGAACAGCTGGTAGCAACTGCGTCATAGCATCGTAGAGGCGTGCTCGAGTGGCAAACAACTCAACGGCAAGAGCCCGAACAGTGCGATCCAGAGCCTGAGTGCACTGAATCAGAACCTGCGGGTCATAGCGATGAGGCTCGTACGATGCACAGATAGATGTGTAGTATCTAGTAGCATCTCCGGCAGGGGCATATGGAATGTATCGAAACTCAGAGGCATCCAAGCTAACACTGAGCTCTCCTCGGAGACGTGCGACAGTAGAGTAGGCGGCATCATGGACTGCCATCTCAATCGTCACGCCGATACCGTGGAAAAGGTACAGCTCAGTGTCTGAGTCATCCTGCTGATCATGGATAACATCAGCATAGTACTGCTCCTAGTTGAACTCGCGGTATACCTCGTAGACCATGTACTCGGGGTACCAGCAGTAACCCAGTCTGGTTAGGAGGGCGATCAGGACTGCTGGAAAACCAGGGGCATCACGAGCCCAAGTGCGAAGCACAAGCTGCGTCGTAGGGCGTGGTGGAAACAGACGATCCATCTGAAATAAAGGAAATTCAGGATTGTCATTCAACGATGAGAAGTATAACAGATCTCGGAGCGAAAGGTTAAACAAAACAATGGAAAGGAAAATGATTATCAGACTAATCAGATCAATGACAGGGAAAGCACACAGATATCCAGCTCTCCGGGAGGATAGGATTTACGAGATCCTAAGTGTTGGCATTAGTAAATTTCATTTAACTCGAATAGAAGAGTGATCAGAGTCCCAGAGTATAGACGAGGAATAAAAGATCCTAATACCCCCCCAATTGGCGACGTGGGCCCGTAAGCCACACAGCCAAGTTAGTAAAACAGTTTTTGGACCACTAGACTCAACTTTGGCCAATGAGTTGGAAAGGGGGATCCTACAGGCAGTCGGCTCTGATACCAACCTGTGACGACCCCGGCTTAATCGTGCACTAATCATACACGCAAATGCACACGATCAAGACTAAGGACTCACTTGAAGATATCACAACACAACTCTAAAACATAAATAAAGTCATACAAGCTTTATATTACAAGCCAGGGCCTCGAGGGCTCGAATACATAGCTCGATGGCATACAAGCGTCAATGGAAGCATCAGATATCTGAGTATAGATATAAAAGATAAAACAGAATAAGCCTTTAAGAAGGCGAGGCAAAATAAAACACTACGATCGAAAGGCGCAGGCATCCTGCCTGGGACCCTTCGAACCTACTCCTGGTCCTCGGACGTCTCCTCGTAGTAGTACTCGCCAGGAGGGTAGTAGTAGTAGTAGTAGCCGTCGGCGGGGGCAGCTGGCTCCGGGGCTCCGTCGTCTGGTTGCATCAAACGGATATGAGGAGAAAAATAAAGCAAAGCAAACGTGAGTACTCATCCGAAGTACTCAGCAAACAAGGATCTATACTACATATCCAACATTATCAAAGGGAGGCTGTATATGTGGACCGGGCTGCAGAAATGCGAGAATAGAGGGGAAAGCCTAGTCCTATCGAAGACTAGCATCTTCATCATCTTCAGCGGTCTTGCAGCATTAGAAGAGTGCTGATTACCATAATGTAATGTAACAGTAGTATCATCAACCTCGCCCAGAGATTCTTCCTCGACTCCCTGCGAGAAAGCAATCCCAGAGCCATACTATCCAGTTATCATCTCAAGTATCCAGTTCTTAGTTGTACCGATCGGGATACAACTCTGAGTGTCCGTTACCATAGGACAGGCTATCGATAGATGTTTTCTTCCCTGCAGGGGTGCACCAACTTACCCACCACGCTCGATTAACTCCGGCCGGACACACTTTTCTGGGTCATGCCCGGCCTCGGCCAAACGACACGTCGCAACCCGACCTAGGCTCTAAAGAGAGGTCAGCACGCCAGACTAACCTATGCCCCCAGGGGTCTAGGGCCTTCGCCCTGGGAACCCTGCATGTTGCGAGGACGCTTCAGAAGCAGACCTAGCCCCCTTAATACAAGCGCGGGCTTAACTAGTCCAATCCAAAGCGGGCCGCTCCTCGCTGACGTCTATAGAGCTTTGGCTGATGTATACGACGCAGAACGCCCATACTATGCCCACGTGATGGTTAGTGCTATCAGACCAGAGGCCCCTCGGATCAAATATCCAAACCGTTAGTGGAATAGGAGCGCGTGGTAACGAGCAGAGACTCACGATCGATGTGACCCCATCGCCCCGTCTCGAGGACTTGCGGCAAGGGCTAAGAACGCCCGGCCACGCCTCGTATTCATCTCTCGGGCACCCTCCAGGTCCACCCGACTCCACATCTCTCGCAATTAAGCTCGCGCGGGTACCCCTCAGGGCCGACCCATCTTTAGTAACATGGTTCAGTGTAAAGTCATAGTAACCATAGTAACCGTGTGTCTAACACCAAGGGGGAACCCTGAGGAATCACCCTCAATGAAATTCCACCTGATGTTATCGTCAAGGTGAACGAAGGAGGAATCACCCACGAGGTCCACTCTTGAGGAGTTGCACGTCAGTGTCGTCATCGGGAATGGAGAAGGAGGAATCACCCTCGATGACCATAACCGATGAACTAACCTACAAGGTTAACATCAGAAGTGCTGATGAGGTATCACCCTCGGCACTCGATAGTAACCCAGTAGTGTCGAGCAACTAAGGGGGAAGTGATGTGCGGTGCCGGGGCCTGGTCTTCGATCCCATTGATCGGGTCTTCTGATAATCCAGCGGGGCAGTCGGGACAAAGTGGGGGTCTCTGATAGGTCTCTACCCAACCTATACTAAACAGTTTAGGATAAGCATGTAGGTAGCATCAGCAGGTTACAATAAACAGGCTATGCAGGAGAAATAGGATAACAGTAGCAATAGTAACTTCTAATGCAAGCATAAGAGAGAAGAGAATAGGCGATATCGATATGCTCAAAAAGGGGGGGGGGGTGCTTGCTTGGAAGCTCTGTGGCAAGGATCTGGTCGTCAAGGGCGTAGTCGACCTCCGGAGCTGCGTCGGCCTCCGGGGCTACGTCGGTGTCGGGGTCTAACGAGAGAGAAGAGGGGGAGGAAACAAATAAATACATAGCAAACGATGCAACATAGAGCATGCTATGCCTAAGATGCAGTGCAGGGTTGCCTCAAGACATGTCTAAGTCATTTAAGTTATTTTAGGAATTAAGTTGGATTTATTAACCGGTGTATATGCACTATTCGTCTACCGGAAACGGGCGGAAAGTTACGGGTTCACCTTCATAGAGGGTTCTGACATGGAAACAGACAACACGATCAGATTCTTCTCGTCGTTCTGATCAACTTTCATGTAGAAAGTTTTTCGTTCCGAGCTACGGTTTATTTTATGCGCATTTTCGAGGATTAAAGTATTTTCTGGAATTATCCAATTTAACAGAAATTATCTAAATGAATTATGACGTCAGCTATGAGGTCATCACTGCGTCAGCAGTCAACAGGACGCTGACCAGGTCAAACCTGACCTGTGGGTCCAGTGGGACCCACATGTCAGCCTGTGTTAAGACTAACAGTGAATTAAACTAACTAACATGGTAATTACGGGAGCGGGCCCGGCCTGTCAGTGATTCAGCTAACTAGCAGGATTAATTAATTCACTAATTAGCTTAATTATCACATGGGGCCCACATGTCAGCCACAGTGAGTGAACAGTGATCATCGTTGACCAGGTCAACATGGTCAACCGAGGCGTTGGGGCCCACTGGCAGCCTCACAGGGGTGGGCCCCACGCTTGCCAGCTCAGCGGCGGCGCCGGAGGAACTCCGGCGACCATTTGCGCGGCGGCCGAGCGCCGGAGTTCGTCGGAAAAGCGCTACGGTTGGTCTTTTCACGCGCGACCACTTGCGTTCGAAAGCTGGCGCTCGCGCGCGTCGCGTGGTGCTAACGGTTTCGCCGGAGGTGACCTAAATCGGCGGCGGCGTCGACTACGGCGGATGCCGGAGTTCGGGTGCGGGTGGCCACGGCAATATGGGTATGTTAAGCGACACGGGAGCGGCGTTAGGTGCCTACGAGCTCCAGGAGCTCGACTACGAGCTCGAACGCGAGCTCGGACTACGGTGGTCACGGCGGCGAGCACGTCTACGGCAACGGGTTCGGGCGCAAGCGAAGCAATGGCTACGACGCGAGCTAGAGGGCCTAGAGGGCAGAGGAGGAAGGCAGCTCACCTAGCGGCACACACATTTGGCCGTTGGTGGTTTAGTAGCTGCAGAACGTCGCCGGGGAAGAAGGGGATCGCCGGTGACCCGAGTAAGAAGACGACGCGTGCGGGCGATGCAGAGCTTCTCGGCTCCTTCCAGCGGCACCAGGGGTCATGGCGGTCCACGGCGGTCCTCCCAGGCACGAGCAGGTGACGCGGAGAGGCCACTAGCCACGACGGTGGTGAGGCGTGGCGACGGTGGCGCTCGGGCGCCGATGGATCTGAGGGAGAGAAGCGACGGAGAGGGAGAGGAATGGACGGGGAGGCCAGGGGGGAGGCACTGGCTCGGCCTTATCCCTTCGACGGGCCGCGGGCGTCGGTGGAGTGCCGCGGTGTCGGCCGCTCGTCGGTGCGCGCTGGCGCAGCCATGGAGGAGACGACAGCGCGAGGGAGAGAGAGTGTCGTGGGCCTGGTGGGCTGGATTCGGGGCACTGTGCACTTAGGCCCAGTGCACATTGCCTCTTTTCTATTTTTCTATTTTCTGTTTTGCTTTTTCTTTTACAGAGTTGGGTTTTGATTTAAATGAGCTGCCAAATGAATTTGCAAAAATGTGAAACTAGCTCACACCAGTGTATTGCAATATCCAGCACTGCCACAAAAAGTTTGGGCATTTTTGGAAACCATTTGAATTTATCCAAAAATGAATAGGGCATTTTAAATGCTGTTTTGGCTCTGTTAAAATGCATAGACCCATTTAGAGCTGATTATGATGTTGTGTTCCTTAACAACATGTAGTTTTGGATTATTTGCTATAATGTGAACATTTTTCCAACATGTTTGGAGCAACTTTATTTTGCATTTTTGAATTTGAGTTGATTTTCAGAGAAGGGTTTGAACTGAATCTTAAACCAATGTGACTAGGCACTGCAAATGAGAGTGACTTGGCATCATTAACAGATGATCACAGTGGCTATTACACAGGGGTGTTACAGCAATGGGCGGGTGGATGTTGGCAGCGATGGTGCCGCCCTACTGCAGCACGACCGGCGGGGCTTTGCAGGCCCGATTTGGGCCTGGCCTGGCCAGGGGTGACCTGGTATGCCTTGTTGTCGTGTCCGGACGGCAACTGTGATAGTCTCGGAGGCACGGGCCTCCCGCACGACGGCGGTGGAGGTAGTTCCCTCCCACGCGGCTCTGGTGTTGCTGCCCCCGTCGCCTGGTGCATCTCTCTCCACCCCCTTGGTCTCGTGGTGGTGATCTCGGTGAGGCGGTGTGGGTGGCGTCAAGACCGTGGTGGTGCATGCTGGTGGGCGGTGAGGTGGCTGGTTGGCTCCGACCTGGGTGGGCTATGGGGTTTGGATTGCGGGAGAAATCCCTTGTCGGCTCTTCCGGCTCCGATGCGGTGACACCTGCGGGTGCCGCCATCCCTTCCTGGAGGGTGTCGGAGGTATCCATCCCCCACCCCTTTCGCGTGCCGGGGGAAACCCTAGGACACGTCCGGGCAGCAGCGTCGTCGGCATCGCATCCCGTCTTGGAGGTGCTGCTTGGTATGCGACGGATCGGAGCCTTGGTGTGTGCTGGGTCAATTCCGAAGGGCGCAGCGGTGCCGGGTCATCCGTGCTTTGTCGAGGTGCCGTTGTTGGAATTTGTTTCTTCTTCTTTGTTCTTTCTCTTTTCTTTTGGGCTTCTTGTGTTACTCGCCCCAACAATTGTTATGTGATCGGTGTTGGTTGCTTTGTAATACAAAGCGGCGGAAACCATTTTCCGGTAAAAGAAGTACTTTCTTTCTTACTGATATTATGCGACTAAATCATTTGAATTTGCTCTTGAGTTTAAATAGTAATCAAAGTCCATTTGCAACTTTTAGACTGACTTTTGTTTTAACTACTAGGAAACAAGGCCCACCATGTGGGGGCATCATCAGTACATGCATCCATGAACCGTTGCATATACTACTCAATATAGATTACTAAAACACGGCCTCTACATGTAAAGTTCAGCATGGTTCAGTGAAGACGCATGTAATTTCATTTTTTTAATTTACTAATGAAGGAGTTTTATTCTTAATGAATGTCGACAATAATTAATGGTGGGGAGATAGTGAAGGGCCATTCTTCTACAGAATTAGCGAGATGAAGGCAATAACACGAGAGGTAAATTCTACATAATTCAGCTAATTACTTGCAGCAACTCGCTTCTTTATTTTCCCATTCTTTTGATCCAACAGGTTATTCGTAGAACATAATTTAACGAGAATATAAAAACACAACTGGATGTGCTCACATTTCTTTGCAGTGTCATATACTATAGCAGGAGAGATCATCTATCATACTTTTCAGTTTTGTATAGGTTGTGCTGTCGATTCAACAAATTATGACCAATGTGATGGGCAAAGATTGTGATAGACCATCCGATGAAGTTTACTGCATGTTCTTATATTTACCATCATTGTACTGCATGTTTTTTCTTATACCATGTTGATATTCAAATAAAGTGCAAGTTGTGTCTGAAAGAGTAGAAATTTTTATTTATGTCAAATTTGGCAACAAAAAATGCAGCCTTACCAATCATGCGGTGTGGGTGCTCACCGCATGTTGTAGAAGGGGGTTGTGTGTGTTAGAGGTATGGTTAGGGACAACAGTGGACCGTCAGAGAAGGCGGCTTGGGTAGGGTGGCACAACACATTGGCACCAGACGCAACCAGTGCCAAAAGGTGGGTCAAGGGGACGGAAGGAGGGGGAAGATGACAACGAGTACATAATTTTAGAAGAGAGTGAGGGAATAGAGGGATGCTTAGGGGCAACGGTGGACCTACGGAGAAGTCGGCACGGGCAGGGCGGCATGCGACATCGGCACCGGTAGATACCGGCCACGACCAGTGTCGGGGCAACGGAGAAGATGGCATGGGTAGGGTGGCACACGACATCGGCATGCGGCGCGACCAGTGTCGGAGGATTGGCCGTGGGGATGGAAGGAGGAAGATCAAGAGGATAAAGATCATACGTGCTCTCATAGTATCAGCTAAAGAAATGGATAAAAAGACGATGTATATTCGAAGGACTTCACCCATGTCACTTAGTCACCAGTTTGATTCATTTTCTTATTTTTTTTCCGTAACAACGAACGGACATTCTACTAGTTTTATTATATCTGAAATGCTTTGTGCTTCCGGTGAACTTTTACAATAAATTTGATCTTTTTTGAAAGAAAAAAAGCAATATACCCACAATCCTTAAGTTGAGCATTTAGCGGTGCGTGTCGCTTTCCGTAGACATCCTAAATTACCACGAATAAACTATCTTACATTACCACGCACCATCAAGTAAACCTGGAACAACATATACACACAAAATCATAAAGAATTGGGCATATTTTGTGCTTCGGATAAAGGCAACAGTTGCATTCTTTCTCTTTGAAAATTGAAATACATGCCTCATCTTATTTCATCTCTATAGAACTCCGAAACATGCAGCCACAAAATCCCTGCAGCCAGTGTCTTTGTTAGCACAGGACTCTGAAACATGCACAACAAGTCTCAGCAGCGGCAGCGCTGCATCACCATGCGGCCAGTGGGCGTGACACCAAGCATTCATGCCGTCTCAGCGGCTCAGAATTCCTCTTGTACTGATCTGCAAGAAGAAGGACAATGAACTGAGAGAGCGAGGAGAGAAAAAACTGGGGTTGAGCGTACGTGCTGCCTCCTCAACGCAAGAATGGCGGTGACCAGGAGGAAACGGATGCAGAGGGAGTACAGGTGCGCGAGGTCGGCGGAGAGAATAACGCACGAGACGACGGAGTGTGGGGCTACCAACGGAGAACGGACGACGTCGACGACACCGTGGCAGCCGTCGATGGCGACAGCCGCCGCTCCTCTTGTGCAGGCAAAGCCCTCTTCCTTGTCATTGTGTTGGGTGAAGGAGGTGGAGCCCGTCCGGCCGTCCGGTCACCACGCGCAACAGAGAGAAGGGGATGCGGAGGCGAAGGGAAACATCGAGAAGGGGAGCGACGACCACAGCCCCGTCGCACCAGGACGTTTCAATCCTTGCTCGGAGCTTAGAGCATCTACAGTCGGACCTTTCAAACCTGCCTCGTACGTCCGGATGGGCCGCCCGGTCACTGACCGGACATGATTTTTTGACCCAGACGAGCCTCTCAAACGGCCCTTAAACGTCCGGGCTGACCGGCACCCCCATATCCAGCCCAAATATGAGGCGGATATGGGGACGCCCGAGCGCGCACGGGCATGCACGCTACGTCGGACTGACGAAGGAGGTGTTGGAAAATTAGGCAAGTTCATGATTAATTCCAGTAAATAATTCATGACTAGAACAGATACTAGCATGCAACAATCTAGCAAACTAGAAGAACAACAAGACATGCATAACAGCAGCGAACACGAAACAATAGCTGTAGAGACAGACATGAACAGATGATGTTGGACGTACTGTTCGTTAGCTATTGTGGGTGCGACGGTGTTGATGACGATGTTGGCGACGATCTGCTGCTGACGGCGATGAAGACGACAATGAGTAGCATCGCCCGACTTGGACAGAAGACGACCCATGATGACGAATTTGAGCAGTCACGCAGAGCGCTTCCCAAAAACCTAATTCGTCCTCTCCCGGTGCAGAATCGCAAGGACGAACGGTTCCGGAGATCTGCTCTCCCACGCGCCGATGCACGCCGGTGTTTGGGATGAAGTAGACTACGACGGCGGCGCAAGTTGCGAGATGAGGCAAAACCCTAGGTATTTTTCGATGTGTCTTTGGCCGCAGCCGGTAGCTGTATATATATTAGGACCAGAGGCGGTATTGTGTCGCGATCACAATCCCAAACCGACTCGGTTTCTAATTCGTATACTTACCAGACATGAAATCAAAAACTTGTGTGCCAAGACATAAAAAATAAAACGGCAAAAGGAAGCTGCGCCCCTGCAAGGAGACGGATCGGATTTCGGCGGACCATTCACGCGCATGTCGCACGTACGCGCCGCCTCGCCACGCCACGCCACGGCCCGGCGAGGCGAGCGAGCGCGCGCGTGTGGTCTTTCCTTTCTCTTCTCACACACCACTTAGAGTGGTGGAGAGAACCCACTATATAAAGAGGTCCAACTCTTCTTCAACTTCCGGGGTGGGACTAAACTTTAGCACCACCACTTGCCATTTTACACTTGGGCTTTGAGATTTCAGAAATTGCTATGGGCCTAGCCCATTAATTCTAACAATCCCCCACCAGATCTCAAATACCCATTTAGAGATTTGCCTTCTCTCACCACTTGTTTAATATACCAGTGTTTCAGCAGAGACTGTTAAGTTGAACTTCTACCTAGAACTTTAAGCTACATCCATTCACAACTTGACAATGGACTATGCTTTGAATTGCTAGTTTTGTGTGAACAGGTTTCACTCAAAGTCTTAACCAGTACCTGACCGCCAGTAGGCTACCCCGCGGTTTGGAGCTTATACGTCATACTCCCTGGTCTCTTCGTGAGCTTACTAGAGATCACCCAAATCTCATAGACTGCGACGTTTACAGTCAGAACTCATATAGGTGTGTTCTTTCAAGACTGCTCTGTAGGACAGCATCTTTGCTAATTATAGCCAATAGAACCACATTAAGGCATGTTGCCAACCTGCCTTACAGCTCTGAGCCTTACAGCTCTGAGAGTTTTGCATCTTCACTTAGAGATGGTCATTAGTTATTACTCTCCTCAGTTAACCAATAGCTTGTTCTTCCCAGATTCTAATTCACGAGATCTCCGATCACAAAGGTTGGGTTACTGCTATGGTGTAACATCTATGGGTCTCATACCCATCTCCCTCGATGCAATATCTATCACATTTCGTGATAGTCCCTTTGTAAAGGGATCTGCCAGGTTTTTGTCTGTTTGAATATACGTAACAGTTATTACTCCGGAGTTTCTCAACTTCCTGACAGACTTCAAACGTCTCTTCACGTGTCTTGATGACTTCGCATTATCTTTAGAATTGTTTACTTTAGCGATAACCGTTTGGTTGTCACAATTCATAAGAATAGCCGGTACAGGTTTTTCAACCACAGGCAAGTCCATCAAGAGCTCACGCAGCCATTCTGCCTCAACAGTAGCTGTGTCTAAAGCAATTAATTCTGCTTCCATAGTTGACCTCGTCAATATGGTTTGCTTGCAAGACCTCTATGACACTGCGCCACCTCCATGAGTAAATACATACCCGCTTGTTGCGTAGAGTACATCAACATCGGAGATCCAGTTTGAATCACTATATCCTTCTAGCACAGCAGGATGCCCTGAATAAGTAATTCCGAAACTCATAGTACCTCTCAGATAGCGCAAGACCCTTTCTAGTGCATGCCAATGATCATCACCCGGGTTGGACATGAACCTACTCAGTTTGCTCACAGCAAAAGAGATATATGTTCTTGTAGCGCTAGCTAAGTACATGAGTGAACCGACAATTTGAGAGTATCTTAATTGATCTCTTGTTTCTTTCTTATTCTTTCTGAGTGTCACACTGGGATCATAAGGTGTTGGAGAAGGCTTGCTATCCATAAATCCGAACCGGCTCAAGACCTTCTCAACATAATGAGATTGCGTTAGAGTAATCCCACTCTCATCCTTAATAAGTTTGATGTTTAGAATTACATCGGCTTCTCCCAGATCTTTCATGTCAAAACTTTTTGATAGAAAAGACTTGACCCCACCATGGATCGCATTAATGTTTGTACCAAAGATCAGTATGTCATCCACATACAAACATAATATGACACTATTGCCCCCACCATGGCGATAGTAAACACACCTATCAGCCTCGTTAATGACAAATCCTGCAGAAGTCAGAGTTCTTTCAAACTTCTCATGCCATTGCTTAGGTGCCTGTTTCAGGCCATACAAAGATTTTAACAACTTGCATACTTTTCTCACTTCACCCTTTACCACAAACCCGTCAGGCTGATCCATATAGATTTCCTCTTCCAACTCTCCATTGAGGAAAGTTGTCTTTACATCCATTTGATGAATGATAAGACCATAAGAGGCAGCCAAGGAAAGTAACACTCGAATGGTGGTCATTCTAGCAACGGGTGAATAGGTGTCAAAGTAATCTTCGCCTTCTTTTTGAGTGTAGCCCTTGGCCACTAGCCGCGCCTTGTACTTATCAATAGTACCATCAGGCTTTAGCTTCTTTTTGAACACCCACTTACAGCCCACAGGTTTACAACCATATGGTCTATCAGTTAGTTCCCAAGTTCCATTAGAAAGAATTGAGTCCATCTCATTATGAACAGCTTCTTTCCAATCATCTACATCCGGAGATGCATATGCCTCTGCAATCGTCTTGGGTGTGTCGTCCACAAGGTATACAATGAAATCATCACCAAAGGATTTTGTAATCCTTTGTCTCTTGTTCCTTATAAGAACTTCATTGTTATCCTTCTCAAGGAGTTCCTCATGTGATTGTTCGAAATATTCATCAGTTGTACTAGATTCAGGAATTATCTCAGAAGAAAATCTAGCAATGCTATGCATATCTTTCATAGGAAATATGTTCTCAAAAAATGTTGCATCACGAGATTCCATTATAGTATCAACATGCATATCAGGTACTTCAGATTTTACCACTAAAAATCTATAAGCAATGCTCCGTTGAGCATACCCTAGAAAGAAACAATCCACTGTCTTTGGTCCAAGTTTGCGTTTCTTAGGAATAGGAATATTGACCTTTGCCAAACATCCCCAAGTACGCAAATAACAAAGTGATGGTTTTCTCCCAACCCACTCCTCATAAGGGGTTTTCTCCTTATTATTGTTAGGAACTCTATTCAGGACATGACATGAAGTCAATAGAGCCTCCCCCCACCATGCCTTAGATAAACCAGCAGTGTCTAACATGGCATTCACCAAGTCAGTCAATGTGCGGTTTTTCCTCTTGGCAACTCCATTTGATTGAGGTGAATAGAGAGGCGTCTTCTCATGAATAATACCATGTTCCTCACAAAATTCATCAAATACTTTGGGAAAATACTCTCCACCATGATCGGACCTAAGACGCTTGATCTTTCTCTCTAGTTAATTTTCAACTTCAGCTTTATAGATTTTAAAGTAGTCTAATGCTTCATCTTTAGTTTGCAACAAATAAACATAGCAAAATCTAGTCGCATCATCAATCAAAGTCATGAAATATCTCTTTCCACCTTTTGTCAACACACCATTCATCTCACAAAGATCAGAATGTATGAGTTCTAGAGGTGCCAAGTTTCTCTCCTCGGCAGCCTTATGAGGCTTTCGAGGTTGCTTCGATTGCACACAACTATGGCACTTAGAACCTTTGGCAACAGTGAAATTCGAAATTAAACTCATACTGGATAGCCGAGACATAAAACCAAAATTAATATGACATAAACGAGAGTGCCAAATACTTGCGTCATCATTAACACTAGCACAAATTTGGTTTACTGACTTATTGCAAAAATCTGAAAGGGAAAAGCGGAACAAGCCTCCACACTCATAGCCTTTGCCTATAAATTGTCCAAATCTTGACACGATTACTTTATTCGACTCTAAAGCTACCTTAAACCCATCTCGACATAGAAGGGAGCCGCTAACTAGATTCTTGTTCATAGTAGGGACATGCTGCATGTTCCTTAATTGCACAATCTTTCCCGAAGTAAACTTCAGATCCACCGTGCCAATGCCATGAACAGAAGCATGTGACCCATTCCCCATTAGGACGGAAGAATCCCTTGCGACCTGATAAGAAGTAAACAGGGAGACGTCAGCACACACATGAACGTTAGCACCCGAATCAATCCACCATGAAGATGATTGAAATACTGAAAGCACAATAGGTAAATTACCATACCCATCAGTATTGCTAGCGGTCACCATGTTGACAGTCTTGGAGCTCATTTTCCCTCTGCGGTCTGCACGTTCAGGGCATTCCTTGGAAAAGTGTCCGGGCTTCCCACAGGCGTAGCACTCTAGCTCAGCCTTGTTGAACTTCTTCTTGAAGGTAGTAGTCTTGGTAGGCTTGTTGAAAACAGGTTTGTTTTTCCCTTTGTTCTTGTTCTGTGGGTACCTCTGCACCATATTGGCGGTAGGCTGAACCTCACCTCCTTTCTCAGTAGTGTCTTTAGCCCGAGCTTTTTCTTCAACATCAAGAGATGCAATCAGATTTTCAACTGATATCTCCTGTCTCTTATGTTTCAGAGTTGTGGCAAAATTCCTCCATGAAGGAGGCAACTTTGCAATCATGCACCCAGCCACAAATTTGTCGGGTAGAACACACTTAAGGAGTTCAAGTTCTTTCACAATGCACTGTATCTCATGAGCTTGTTCAACCACAGAACGGTTATTCACCATCTTGTAGTCATGAAAACTCTCCATGATGTACAGTTCACTGCCTGCATCTGTTGCACCGAATTTTGCATTCAGTGCATCCCACAGAGTCTTTCTGTCATCTATGTGCATATACACATCACACAGACGGTCAGCAAGAACACTCAGAATGCATCCCACAAACATAGTATTGGCTTCCTGGAATTTTCTCTGATCTTCGTCAGACATTCCCTCTGGAGCACCAACACTAACGTGGAAAACTTTCAGAGCAGTAAGCCAGAGCGTGGTCTTCACCTGCCACCTCTTAAAGTGCACACCGGTAAATTTATCCGGCCTCAGTGCATCAGCGAATCCAGCCATAGTTAACTCAGGAAATTGCCTACAATTAGGTTTTTGGATTGTTGGAAAATTAGGCAAGTTCATGATTAATTCCAGTAAATAATTCATGACTAGAACAGATACTAGCATGCAACAATCTAGCAAACTAGAAGAACAACAAGACATGCATAACAGCAGCGAACACGAAACAATAGCTGTAGAGACAGACATGAACAGATGATGTTGGACGTACTGTTCGTTAGCTATTGTGGGTGCGACGGTGTTGATGACGATGTTGGCGACGATCTGCTACCAAAGGCGATGAAGACGACGATGAGTAGCACCGCCCGACTTGGATGGAAGACGACCCGTGATGACGAATTTCAGCAGTCGCGCAGAGCGCTTCCCAAAAACCTAATTCGTCCTCTCCCGGTGCAGGATCGCAAGGATGAACGGTTCCGGAGATCTGCTCTCCCACGCACCGATGCACGCCGGCGTTTGGGATGAAGTAGACTACGACGGTGGCGCAAGTTACGAGATGAGGCAAAACCCTAGGTGTTTTTCGGTGTGTCTTTGGCCGCAGCCGGTAGCTGTATATATATTAGGACCAGAGGCGGTATTGTGTCGCGATCACAATCCCAAACCGACTCGGTTTCTAATTCGTATACTTACCGGACAAGAAATCAAAAACTTGTCTGCCAAGACATAAAAAATAAAACGGCAAAAGGAAGCTGCGCCCCTGCAAGGAGACGGATCGGATTTCGGCGGACCATTCATGCGCATGTCGCACGTACGCGCCGCCGCGCCTCGCCACGCCACGGCCCGGCCCAGCCAGGCGAGGCGAGGCAAGCGAGCGCGCGCGTGTGGTGTTTCCTTTCTCTTCTCACACACCATTTAGAGTGGTGGAGAGAACCCACTATATAAAGAGGTCCAACTCTTCTTCAACTTCCGGGGTGGGACTAAACTTTAGCACCACCACTTGCCATTTTACACATGGGCTTTGAGATTTCAGAAATTGCTATGGGCCTAGGCCATTAATTCTAACAGGGGGTCCAGCCGGAAACACCCTCAAACCCGGCGGTCCGAAACTCGTCTCCTCCGTCGGACCGGTGGCGCCGCGTGGCGCAGCTCCGGCGGGCCGTGTAGTGCATTGCCCGGCTATTAAGTCGACCGGCAGCACCGAAACCCTACCATCCATCCACATTATCCTCCTCCTTTCCGCCGCCGCCACCACTTTCCACTCCACCCGTCTGTCTAGTGGCCATGCCCCCATGCCGCCGGGTGAGGAGCGAGCCCTTTCTGACGCCAAAGCGCCGGTTCGAACTACTTGAGCAGATCCGGGCTAGGCGCGAAGACCGGATCGCCGCGGGGCTACCTCTAGATGCACTGGATCTGGAGGAGGAGTTGGAGGAGGAGGAGGAGGACTTTGAGGAGGAGGAGGATGTGGGGGGCGCTGGCGACGGGGATCTGCAGACGAAGCAGCAGACCATCCTCGATTCCCTTCGGTCGGAGTCGGCTGCGAAGGCAAGACGCCGTCGCCGGCAGGAGATGGAGGCGCAAGAGGCCGCGGAGGAGGCGGAGATGTTCGCCTACATGGATAAGGTTGAGTAGGAGGAGGATGAGCCGGAGCCCTCCTACCCGCCCGTCCAGCCGGCGCCCGGCACTGTCGTCGTGGACATTTTCGACGACGAAGAGTAGCTAGGGTAGTACGTAGATGTAGTACGTAGGATTCCTTTTGCATTCTTTGTATGGATTTAGAGGATAAAATATGAGAGAGATGGATGCAAAGTGACTAATTTAAGGCATGCCCGTGGACGCGTCCGGGGCGTCCGCATGCGTTTGAGGGACCGGATTTGCAAAGTCCGGCTGGAGATGCTCTTAGTACTATCTAGACTGATGTGTGAATATATATCCCGATGAGGCCATGATCACCGCGGTCACACGCAGATTGTGCGACGTTCACTAAGTTACTGCTATTTTAAAAGATCCCCACACGACAATTCCATGAGAAAATTCTGACCCAGATGGCCAAGATGAACGGATGAACTGAAAAATTTAGGGAAACGCTTTGAATCAGTAGTCTGATTGGAAGCAAATCGTCAAATGGATTGACTATCGTGGATTCTCGTTGGATCTCACGGTGTAGAAACAGGTTCACCCGTTGCTTCGTACTCGAAAAGGAAAAACAGAATCCCGTCAGCCCTCGCTAATCGCTCTCTGCAATCCCCTCGTCCTCTCGCCTCGAACTCACCGCCCCCGAGCTCGCCGTCAACCGCGTCGTCCTGAGCTTGCCATCAACCGCGTCGCCCCGACCTCTCTGATTGCGCCGCACATCGCCTGCTTCTTCGTTACCTCATCTTCGAGCAGACAACCACCCCGCCGCCCAGATCCGATACATGCTCCTCCGAACTCCATCTTTCTCTCCATCGATGCGACCACGGGGTTCATCTCCATCGATGTGACCCTCAGACTGCCCTCGGGGCACATAGCAGGTGCGCCATCCCGGCATTAGGGGGTCGAGCCCCACATCTCTTTGCTGGTTGGTGTTTCGGCAGGTTTTGATTCGGCTGCAGGAGTAGCACCGGCCGGCCGGAGAACCTGCGGTGTCCCCCCGACATTTCACCCTTTTTGAAGGGCCAAATCTCCGGGATAGAAGGTATTGCACTTTGTCGATCGCCCTCAATTTTATGATCTGTAATTTCCAAAATGCAATTTTCTGTGTAATGTATTGTCTGCCAAGTACTTTATGTTCATTGTGTGATAAATTGTTTTGTTCATGTATTAGGTCATTTGTCACTGAACAATTCTTTTTGTTGGATTATTTAGATAATTCGATCATCCATAGCTATGTAGTTAGACAATCTTGGTCAATCCCTAATTTCAATTTTCAGTGCTTCCAATATATATGAGAATTGTTGAGTAAACAACTTTCGTTGCTTCTTGTATATGGAACTTCCACAAAAGCGCCTCCATAGTTGGCGGCATTTTTTTTGTTTAATTTCTAAACTTTCATGCTTCCACCTATCACTAATAA
Organism: Thinopyrum elongatum; assembly: GCA_011799875.1. Taxonomy (NCBI): domain Eukaryota; kingdom Viridiplantae; phylum Streptophyta; class Magnoliopsida; order Poales; family Poaceae; genus Thinopyrum; species Thinopyrum elongatum. The sequence goes on from CM022298.1 coordinate 606,751,676, forward strand.
TGAACCAACTGCATTTTTCGTGCTTCTTATCTTAGTGCTTCTACATTGTAAGAATGCACAGAGAAAAGCAGTTGGTTCATTATTAAAAATTCTTGTATTTATCTACTGAAAATTCTTTTGATTTGAATGTTAGCGACATAGAAGATGCATCTGCATGTTGCTAGCAAGCTTTGTTTAATTATTCATTATCAAATTTCTATGCTTCATACCACGGGGAGTTATCTTGAGTTCCCATGTTTTCATACTTCCTCATATTTTCCAAACTGTGTGTTACTTCCATAAATATGCCTCTCCATAGCAATATTTGTTTTCATTTTTATTTTCAAAATTCCATCCTTCCAAATAGCACTACCTATGTACCCAGTGCACTTTTTCTTGCTTCTCGCCAGGGTGCTTCTACATTGTAATCATTTTGTTTCGTCTCACAATAAAAAATGCTTCCATTCATCAACCAATAATCGGTTCAGTTTGTATGTTTGCGACACAAGGGATGCATCCTCTTGTTGGTGCCGAACTTAGTTTATTATCTATTGTCAACCATCTCTGCTTCATACAAAGATCTAATATATTGAGTTCCAACAATTTAATGCTTCCTGCAATTTGTTGTAGTGTGTTAAACAAATAAGCTTTCTTATTTCTAATATATTGCTTCATACAACTATTTTCAGCAGACATCATACTATATCTGTACTTCCGGTGGAGGCTATGTTTGTCGGTATGCGGCAGTTGAAGCGCAGTTCACGACGGCACATGCTGAACATCATCGGAGCCACAATAGGGGAGAGGGTGAAGGCAGCCAAAAAGAAGTTGGGAGAGATGTTGAACACTAGTGGAAAACGGCCCATTTGTCCCGGTTCCAGAGGCCCATTAGCCCCGGTTCTGGAACCGAGACTAAAGGGTCGGGACTAAACCCCAAAACCTTTAGTCCCGGTTCGCTTACGAACCGGGACTAAAGGGGCTCCACGTGGCCACTGCGGGGAGCCCAGGCAGGAGGAACTTTAGTCCCGGTTGGTGTTACCAACCGGGACCAAAAGGCATCCACGCGTCAGCATTTGGCAGGAGCTGGGGTTTTTGTTTTTTTTGAAAGGGGGGCGGGGGTTTTGGAGGGTTAATTTAGGGGTTTCATATTGTGTTAGCTAGCTAATATAGAGAAGTGTCCTCTCTTTCTCCGTGCTTGGTCGACGCTAGCTACTATACGTATAGAGAGAACTCGACACGCTAGCTAGTAAGCAAATGAAGGAACCATTAAGTACACAAGATCGTCATGAACATATACAGAGATAAGTGATTGACCTCTCTTTCTCCGAGAGATTGGTCGAACAACAAGTTTTCGTATATCTATCCGACGCTACTAGCTACATATATACAATATAAGATCTCTTACGTACAATCCCTAACATCTAATGTCAAATTCCACATGGTATTCTCCAGCTTTATTTATGACATGGTCCAGAAAGAATCCAGCCAATTCCTCTTGAATTGCTCGTATGCGATCACGTGGTAGGAGTTCATCCCGCATCTGCCACAACTTATTTGAAGAATGGGGTCAATACATATATATGAATGAAACTCAACACAAATGATGGTAATAAAATAAAATTATGAATATTATTGCTTACGCACTTCATATTGTTTTTCAGAGTAGCCCCACTTAGAGGTCGTCGCGTTGTAGATGAACTCGCAAATGTAGTATCCACAAAAATCATTCTCGGCTTCCTGCCACAAGCACTTTACGAGAAATAGAGTTCAATCAAACTGATAATCAAGCATTATAAATGGTATTGATGAAACTAGAATCAATGGGCGATGTGCGGAACTAGCTAGTAGTACTTACTTTTGGGTGTGTAAATCGCAGCTCCCTCGGCAGTGCCGGAACAATTCCGATGAACTCTTTTCAAACCCTGTCAGACAAAGAAAATAATTACTTGATATCAGGAAATGAACAAAGTTGCCGATATGGTGCAATAATGATCGATTGAACTTACTTCTGGAGCATTTCAGTCATGTCCGCATACTCCTGGGGATCTTTTCGTCTAGAGTCTAAGACGGTTACTACTTCCCGCTCAAGCTTAATCTCTAGCAGAATAAAGTGGAACCTGCGCATGCATGCATAACTCATCAATTACATTATTATAACCTCGAGTAATAAGGGAAACTAAATATGCACAAGACAGTAACACTCACTTGAAGTTGTAAAGAAAGAGTATTTTCTCTTTGTTTTGATTTTTAAGCAACGATTGTAGCAAGTTGTCCTCGGTTTCTGTGACATTCTTTTGAACCGTCCATTCATGTATGATATTTGGGTTAATGAACCCAATGTCATAGATTTGTGCTTTTCTGCATTCGATGATCTTCAATCTACATAATATAGTGAGGATAATTATATATACATGCAATGAAAGAGCTGAGCTATATATAGAGACTTAATTACAGAAGTAGTACTTACAGACAGTAGCAAGTCACGAGTGTTTTGTCGAGGGCCTTTTGATTGTATAATTGGAATAACTCGCCAAATTCAACAGACAACTGATCCATTCCAATGAGGTCGTGCTCCTCTTTAATTCTCAGTGTCAAAGTATCCTTCCCAGACTCGCTGCAGGTTTTCATGTACCATTCATGGAATCTTCGCATCATCGTTGTTAGAGGAGGATGATCAGGTTTGACGAGAGGCTGCCCGTACTGGTATCTGAATTTGTCCACCTCCATTATTTCAAACTCTACATCATCGCTCAGGTAATCAGCAGGATTGGTACCGGGCACCATCCCCGACTGATTAGCAACGATATCGCTAGACACCTTGAGCGGGGGGCACGATTGGTTCGCCTGTTCGCCGAGCTAGGGAATTTTTTTCCCACTTCTTCGTTCTGCTAACCTTGCATGCATGCAAGTACTTCCCGACCGCTCCGCTTCCTTATATGTCCTTTCAATAATGCGCTCATAGTTGGATTGCGGCAGAGACAGTGATGGTCGCTTCAGGGCATCGATAGTGCGCTTCCGTTTCACCCGATCTATCGTCTCCTTCGGAGGTGGAGGTTTCCGTGCAAAATGTTCATGCACTTCGGCAGCACTGATTTTCACGGTTTCCTCGTCGGTCCTCTCATATGGTAACTTTTCCAGAGGCTTGAGAGATGGACCGTATCTGAATTGCTTCCCGCCTCTGCTTGTACTGCTAGCCGCCGGAGCGGCGGCGGCTCTCTTCCGCCGTTGCTGACGAGGCGGAGGAGGAGGCGGAGTGCTCCGACGCGCCAAAGGAGGCGGAGTGCCCTCACACGCCGGAGGAGGAGGAGGAGTGCTCTGACTCGCCGGAGGAGGAGGAGGAGGTGGAGGCGTCCAGTTCGGAAGCTTGATGTACTCCTTCCGCCATAGACATGTAGTCCTCAGAGCATAAACCAGCTGAGTCTCCCCTTCACCTGTAGGGTGGTCAAGCTCGGGCTCGTCAAATCCCTCCATTACTTCATCCACCATCACAACAGCATAGCCATGTGGAATCGGACAGCCGTGAAAAGTTCCGTCAGGTTGAGGAGGTGCAACAGAGCTGACAACCGCCTTCAAGGTGAGGTTCCGACATTTCGTCATAAGCTGGCAATGTTGAGCCTCCGTGATAGCATCCACGGGGTAGCTAGGAGCCGTGAAGTCAGGCTGCTGAACGAGCTTCGTGGAAGCCACGCTGCTTCTCCGCTGAGATGGCGGGGTAGCTTCTGGGGTAGATTCGTGCCGCTGAGATGGTTGGTCGGCAGCTCGCTGGCTCTCAACTTGTTCCTCTAGCTTTAGTACTCTTGCATTGAGCTTCTGCATTTCGCTCAGCTCTTGTTTCCTCTTCCTCTCCCGGGTTTTGTAACCGCCTGCGCCGGGAAACCCAACCTTCCACGCAACGGAGCCTGGCGTGCCTCGTGTTCGTCCAGGGTGCTCAGGATTCCCGAGGGCCTCAGTCAGCTCGTCCTTCTCTCTGTCAGGAATGAACGTTCCTGCCTGCGCTGCGGCGATATACTTCTGAAGCTTCTTGATGGGTATTGCAATTTGCTCGTCCGTCCAACGGCACTTCCCTGTTTCAGGGTCCAAAGTTCCCCCAACCCCGAAGAACCAAGTCCTTGAACGGTCTGGCCAGTTCAATGTCTCTGGTTCGACCCCTTTAGCAATCAGGTCATTCTCAGATTTGTCCCACAACGGCCGGGCTTTGAGGTAGCCGCCTGACCCCGTGCGATGGTGATACAGCTTCTTTGCAGCATTTATCTTGTTTATCTCTGACATTTTCTTACTCTTGTCCGATGTCTTGTAGGCCACAAATGCGGGCCAGTGATCTCTTATCTTCTCAAATCGGCCGGTGAATTCTGGAGTCTACCCTTTGTCGACAAACGTTGATTTCAACTCATTCTTCCACCTCCTGAATAGATCTGCCATCTTCTTAAGAGCACACGCCTTAACCAGTGGCTCTATAATTGGCTTATTCGGATCCTCCTCTGGCGGTAGGGTGAAATTTGTTTTCAGCGAGGTCCAAAGATCATCTTTCTGTCTATCGGTGACATAGGAAACTTGAGGGTCTTCGTTCTTAGGCTTATTCCATAGCTGGATGCTGATCGGGATACTGTCCCTAACAATAGCTCCGCACTGAGCAGAAAATGCTTCCTTGGTCCGCCTGGGTTCAATCGGTTGGCCATCATCCGCGATTGCTGTGATCGTGAACCTTTCATCCTGGCGCAACCTTTTCTTCGGGCCTCGTCTCGTTACCGAAGTTTGGCTCGATCCGGAGGGCTATAAAAGAAGAAAGAAGAGTTAATATATGTACATACCAAAACAATTAATGCATCAATTAGCTAGTCAGCACAGGCTTAATTAATATATATACCTCGCCGGACTTTGCAATAGCTCCCTCCTCCGTTCGGTCACCGAAGCCGTCATCACGGTCTTCTTCTTCCACCGGCATTCGGTCACCGGAGACATCATGATCATGTCTTTCCTCCTCCATTGTTCGATCACCGGAGCCTTCATCCTCTCCTTCCAGACCATCGGTGTCGTTGAGAAACAACAAGACATCACGTCCGTCGCGGATTATGTCCCCTAACAACTCTTCTTGTTCAAAGTCTCTTTGATCCATAGTTTCTGCAAATATTACAAGATGGCAATTAATATACAAACATGAGAGATGGATATATTAGTGGCAAACATAGACCTAGCTAGCTAATCACAACAAGGAATATTAATTAGTGGCCTCGACGCTTCTACGGTTTGGGGTGGCCTCGACAACGCTTCTAGGGTTTGGGGTGGCCTCGACAACGCTCTTTTAACTTGGTAAATTTGGGTGGCCTCGACGCTTCTAGGGATTGGGGTGGCCTCGGCAACGCTTCTAGGGTTTGGGGTGGCCTCGACGCTTCTAGGGTTTGGTCGGGCGAGAGGGGGTTGATCGACGTCCCCCCTCATATTGAAGAGTTACCGGAGTTCTCTCATGAATGTCCGACGTTCGGACCGCCTCTCTCATGAATGTCAAAGAAGGGATTTAACAAAATGGCGACATTCTGGATGTGCAGAAAATGGTCCATATTTTTCCTGATCTCATCTACCCTTCTATATGTCCCGTTGTCAGTGTCAAAGGATTCAAGAAAACCATGGCTTCATCATTAGCCGGAAGTAACAGGCGCATAATGGTACGAAGCTCTCCAAAATTGTTTTGGAACGGAGTCCCGGATAGGATAATTAGTGTTTTGGTACGAAGTTCAGCAAGAGCCTTCCGAATATTGCTATTTGGAAGGCCTTTGCTGAAATTCGTACCAAAAAGCAAATTATTCTATCCGGAACTCCGTTCCAAGACAACTTTGAAGAGCTTCGTAGCATCATACGCCTGTTACTTTCGGCTAAAGATGAAGCCATGGATTTCTTCAATACTTTGACAGACAACGTGACATATAGAAGAATATATATATAGATGAGATCATAAAAAAATTGGATCAACTTGTGCACATCCATAATGGGGGCATTCTTGATAAATCTATGGCAAAAGTCAAACGTTGACATATGATCAAATATTGTTGCATATGTCAAAATTCAAACTTTGACATATGATCAAACTTTGACATATGATCAAATGTTGCATATGTCAAAATTCAAACTTTGACATATGATCAAACTTTGATATATGATCAAATGTTGCATATGTCAAAATTCAAACTTTGACATATGATCAAACTTTTATATATGTCCACCGCGATATAAAATGATACATAGACTTGTTCGGGCGAGAGGGGGTTGATCGACGTCCCCCCTCATGTCGAAGTTACCGGAGTTTTCTTCTAGTGGTTTGGGTGGCCTCGAGAGTTGGTCGCCCGATATATCGAGAGGGGGGGTGAACATTTTACCTTAGTAACTTAAAAAAATGTTATCGGGGAGGGGGTATATCGACCCCCCCCCTCATGTCGAAGTTATCGGGGAGGGGGTATATCGACAACGACGTACATACATAGAAAAAAATGATATCCATCTATACATACATAGCCACATACATATATACATGGAAAAAAATGCTATGAAAAAAATACATATATGAACAAAAAAATGCTATGAACAGAAAAATTAATACATATATATATGAACATCCATACATACATATAGCCACACACATACATATATACATTATATATATATGTACAAAAAATCATCATATAAAAAATGAAAAAAAGGGCGGTGGCGGCTCACAGCGGGGGCGGCCGGCGAGGGCGACGGCGGGGGCGGCGACGGCGTCGGCGACGGCGACGGTGGGGGCCGGCCGGGGCAGGGGCGTGGCCGGGCGCGCTCGGGGGTGGCAACGACGGCGACGGTGGGGGCAGGCCGGGGCGCAGGGGCGCGGCCGGGCGCACTCAGGGGCGGCGGACGGTGACAGCGTGGGCGGCGGACGGCGTTGGCGTGGGTTCTGGGGCAGGGCAGGGGCACGGGCGACGGCGTCGGGGCAGCCTGGCGGTGTCGAGGAGGTCGGCGTCGTCGGGGGCGGCAACTGCGAGATGAAAATGAAAATTTTCACAAGTGTTGGTTATATACCCAACCCTTTGGTCCCGGTTCGTGGCACCGACCGGGACCAATGCCCCCCTTTGGTCCTGGTTCGTGCCACGAACCGGGACCAAATGTCTCTTTTCAGCAGCCCAAGGGGCGGGAAGCAGAGACCTTTGGTCCCGGTTGGTGGCACGAACCGGGAACAAAGGTGGGCATTGGTCCCGGTTGGTGGCACGAACCGGGACCAAAGGTGGGCATTGGTCCCGGTTGGTGGCACGAACCGGGACCAATGTGTAACACCCCTGTGTGATAGCCACTGTGACACTCTGCTAAGTATGCCAAGTCATCTCAATTTGCAGTGCATAATCACCTTGCTTAAGAATTCAATTCAAATTCTATTCTGAAAATCAACTCAAATTCAAAAGTGCAAAATAAATTTGCTCAAATACTGTTCGAAAAATGTTCACTAAATAGCAAATATTCCAGAAGCACTTATAAAAATATAATCAATGATACTTGGATTAGCTAAATGACTCAAACCATATGAAACAGCACCAAAACAGCACTATTTAAATCATTTATAATTAAATCAAATGCAAATAAAATCCTACTTTATCCAAACAAGTTTTGGTGACAAGTAATATTGCATTGTAATATTTGGGCCAAGTCCCACATTTTACAAAATAACAAAAGTGGCCTAAACAATTACCTAACAGAAATAAATAAAGAAAAAGGAAAAACAGAAAACAAGAAAATAAAACAAGGCACTGTGCACTGGGCCTAAGTGCACAGTGCCCCGAAACTGGCCCAGTTGGCCCATCTTCTTCTCTCTCCGTCGTCGTGTCGGCACGCGCCTGGACGCGCCGGTGAGCGCCGCTCGAACGGCGACACGGCGACGGCCACCGACGCGAGGTGATAAGGACGCGGCTTCGTCCATTCCCCCTGGACCTTCCCACTCACTCTCCCCCTCTCGCCCTCGCCCGTTCCTCGCCGTTCTCCCTTCCAGATCCATCGGCTGAGCATAGTCGCCGCCGCGCTTCGCTGCTCGCCGTGTCCACCGGCGTCCGCTCCTCCCTCCGAGCTGTCCGCGGGGTTCGCCAAGCTCCGTCGCGTCTTCTGGAGCCGTTGGAAGGAGCTGAGGAGCTTGGCAACGCCCGGACGCGCCGTCTTCTTCCTCGGGACGTCGGCGATCCCCTTCTCCCCCGGCGACGTCCTGCAGCTACTAAACCCACAAGGGCCCTCGTGCGTGGCGCGCGGTGAGCTTCTCCGTCACCTTCTCCCCTCCTTTTGCTTCTCCTCACACCGTAGCTAGCTGCTGCCGTGCCTGAGCTCCATTCACCGCCGACAAGCTCGTGGCCGTGACCATGGCCATTGTCGCGATCGCCCGAGGCCTCCGCCGTGTTCCTGGTGCTCCCAGGATCCCGATGAGCCCGCGCCCAAGCCTCCCCGTGCCTCCTAACGTAGTACCCGTCGAGGTCCCGAATTCCCTGCCGCCAAAGCTCGTCGCCGGCCACTTTTCCGGCGACCATTTGGTCCAACACCGCCACCAAACGACGCGGCATCGAACGCCCGATCGAACGCAAGTGGCCGCACTTGAAACGGGCCACTATAGCGCGATTCCGACGCGCTCCGGCGATCTTCCGCCGCTGGAGAGGTCGCCGGCGTGGTTCCGGCCGCCGCGCTGACTTGGCCACTGGTGGGGCCCGCTCGGTGAGGCTGCCAGTGGGTCCCCTGACACCCTTTAACCCCGTTGACCGTGGTCAACGCGGGGCACTGTTCACATGTGCCACAGACATGTGGGCCCCCAGCTGTTAATTAACCTAATAAATGAATTAATAAATAAAACTAATTAGTTAAACTAATTACTCACTGACATGAGGGCCCCACCTATTTAATTATCCCTGTTAGTTAGTTTAAATCTCTGTTAAACTAACTGAGACTGACATGTGGGCCCCACTGGACCCACATGTCAGGTTTGACCTGGTCAGCCGACCTGTTGACCTGCTGACGTCAGCAATGCGTCATGCTGATGTCATAATTCCTTTTTCTGTTAATAAATAAATTCCAGAAAATGTTTAAAACTTCAAAAATTCATAACTTTTAAACCGTAGCTCGGATCGAAAAACTTAAAACATGAAAGTTGCCCAGAACGACGAGACGAATTTGATCGTGTCGTCTGTTTCGATGCCAGAACCCCCTACGTAGGTGAACCCGCAACTTCAAGGCCGTATTCGGTAGATGAATAGTGCATATACACCGGATAAGAAATCCAACTTAAATCCTAAAGTAGCTAAAATGCCTTAGACATACTTTAGGCAACCCTGCACTGCATCTTAGCATAGCATGCCCTGTATAGCATTGTTTGCTGTGCATTTATATGTTTCTTCCCCCTCTTCTCTCTCGGTAGACCCCGACGTCGACGTAGCTTTCGAGGCCGACGCCGCTCAGGAGTCCGACGACGCAATTGACGATCTTGCCCTTGCCGCCGAGCAAACAGGCAAGCACCCCCTTTTTGAGCATTCCGATATCGCCCACTCTCTTCTCTCTTATGCTTGCATTAGAACTTACTGCTGCTACTGTTGTCCTATTTCTGCTGGATAGCCTGATTATTGTAACCTGCTATTGTTACCTGCCTGTTTATCCTAAACTGTTTAGTATAGGTTGGGTAGAGCCCGAGCAGAGACCCCACTATATCCCGACTGCCCCGCTGGATTATCAAAAGACCCGAGCAACGGGACCGAAGACCAGGCCCCGACACCGCTTGTCACTTCCCCTTAGTTGCTCGACACTACTGGGTTACTATCGAGTGCCGAGGGTGATACCTTGTCAGCACTTCTGATGATAACCTCGTAGGTTAGTTAATCGGGCGTGATCAGCGAGGGTGATTCCTCCTACACCACCCCCGTAACGACAATGTCGCGCAACACCTCAAGCGTGGACCTCGAGGGTGATTCCTCCTTCGTTCACCTTGACGATAACATCAAGTGGAACTCCATCGAGGGTGATTCCTCAGGGTTCCCCTTGGTGCAGACACACGGATACTTTGGTTACTATGACTGAACACTGAACCATGATACTAAAGATGGGTCGGCCCTGAGGGGTACCCGCGCGAGCTTAATTGCGAGTGATGTGGAGTCGGGTTGACCTGGAGGGTGCCCGCGAGATAAATACGAGGCGTGGCCGGGCATTCCTAGCCCTTGCCGCAAGTCCTCGAGACGGGGCGACGGGGTCACATCTTTCATGAGTCTCTGCTCGTTACCGCGTGCTCCTAATCCACTAACGGTTTGGATATTTGATCCGAGGGGCCTCTGGCCTGATAGCACTAACCATCACGTGGGCATAGTATGGGTGTTCTGCGTCGTATACTTCAGCCGGAGCTTAATGGACGTCAGCGACTGAGCGGCGCGCGCCGAGTTAGACTGGTTACGCAACTGTGCTTGTATTAAGGGGTTGCTAGGTCTGCTCTCGGCCGTGAACGTAACACGCAGGAGTTCCCGGGGCGAAGGCCCAAGATCCCTGGGGGCATAGGTTAGTCCGGCGTGCTGACCTCTCTGTTAAGTATTCGGTCGGGTTGCGGCGTATCGTTTGGCCGAGGCCGGGCATGACCCAGAAAAGTGTGTCCGACCGGAGTTAATCGAGCGTGGTGGGTAAGTTGGTGCACCCCTGCAGGGAAGAACTAATCTATCGATAGCCTGTCCTACGGTAACGGACACTCGGAGTTGTATCTCGATCGGTACAACTAGAACTGGTGAATTGAGATAATACTGGATAGTATGGCTCTGGGATCGCTTTCTCGTAGGGAGTCGAGGAAGGATCTCTGGACGAGGTTGATGACATTACTACTACTTTATATTATGTTAATCTGCACTCTTCTAATGCTGCAAGATCGATGAAGATGTTTGAAGATGCTAGTCTTCGATAGGACTAGGCTTTCCCCCTCTATTCTGGCATTTCTGCAGCCCAGTCCACATATACAGCCACCCTTTGATAATGTTGCATATGTAGTGTAGATCCTTGCTTGCTGAGTACTTCGGATGAGTACTCACGTTTGCTTTATTTTCTTTTTCTCCCCATATCCATATGTCGCCGCCAGATGACGGAGCCCCTGAGATAGCAGCCCCCGTCGACGACTACGGCTACTACTACTACCCTCCCGGCGAGTACTACTACGAGGAGCCGACCGACGACCAGGAGTAGGATTCGGAGGGTCCTAGGCAGGAGGCCTACGCCTTTCGATCGTGGAGTTTTATTTTGCCCTGCCTTCATAAAGGCTTATCTCTATTTCTGTATATATCTATACTCAGATATCTGATGCTTCCGCTGACACTTGTATGCCATCGAGCTATTTATTCGGGCCCTCGAGGCCCTGGCTTGTAATATAAAGCTTGTATGAATTTATTTATGTTTTAGAGTTGTGTTGTGATATATTCAAGTGAGTCCTTAGGCTTGATCGTGTGCATTTGCGTGTATGGTTAGTGCACGATTAAGCCGGGGTCGTCACACAATGGCCTTGTGCTGCTGCCCGGGGCCAAAAGTATAGTCCCACCTCGCTAGCTTAGAGGGCTCGAGAGTTGTTTATAAGCGCTGCTGCGCAGACCCTCTCGAGCTCCTCTCAACTGCAGGCTTACGGGCCTAATCGCACACTCCTCTGCCTGTGGGCCTACTGGGCCTGCTGCGGGCCTGAATCCTGGCCCAATGGGTTTTTAGTCGTATTCAGGCCGTGGTGGCCCAGTAGGTGGCATTTTTTTTAAAAAAAAATCTAGTTTTTTTATTTTCTTTGATACTTTTTTTGTACTAACTAAATACTTACAGTTTTTCAGTGATTCTTTTTGCTTTTAGGTCACAAAAATTATAAACTTTCTGTTAGTGCCATTAGTTTTCAAATTTGAATAGTTTAAATTTGAATTCTTTTAAATTTGTGTGAATCACTAGTTTGTGAATTACTTTACTATAAAAATAGATTTTTGAGTGATTCTTTTTCCTGCTATCTAATATTACTGTGCTTTATCATTATATTTAATTTGGTAATTTTTAGGTTATTTTAAATGTCTCTTTTAATCAAAAATAGATTTTGTTATTGTAGTTTGCTATTAAAGTTTCTAACAAAAAATTTATTTATGAAAATTCTTTTCGCTATTAATGTTTTGAACAGAAAATACTTTGATAATTTTAGTTGCATAAATTTTATATAATTTTAGTTTCAAAAATACTAGAGGTTTATAAAAGCTTTTTAGTTGATTCCTTTTGCTATTAGAGTTTTATAAAAGCTTTTTAGTTGATTCTTTTTCTATTGAAGAATATTATAGTTTTGGTTTAGTTGATCATAACAGAATATTTTCATTAATTATTTTTAGTTTATTCTTTTTGCTATTAGTTCATTCTTTGAGCTAAATGACCCTGAAATTGAAAAGCACTACAAATGAACTCTGAAAAGGTTGAAAGTTGGCATGGTATCATCATTTCACCCACATAGCATGTGCTAAAAAGTTGAGAGGGTTACGGCAAAAACTGGATGCACTTCATGTACAAAATGGACAATCTCTTTCGAAGTATCAGGGTTTCGGACGAAAACTCATCTGTTACAAAGGGATTTCATTTTTTTGAACTTATTTGAACTCCAGACTTTTTGTGTGTTCAAAATGCACCATTCAAAGCCACATCATCAATTTTCAACCTTTTCTGACTTCATTTGGTATTTTTCATGCATTTACTGATTTTTTGAGCTAAATGACCCTGAAATTGAAAAGCACTACAAATGAACTCTGAAAAGGTTGAAAGTTGGCATGGTATCATCATTTCACCCACATAGCATGTTATAAAAAGTTGAGAGGGTTACGGCAAAAACAGGATGCACTTCATGTACAAAACGGACAATCTCTTTCGAAGTATCAGGGTTTCATACGAAAACTCATCTGTTACAAAAGGCATTTCATTTCTTCACATGTAACTGCAGTGATATTCTAGATCAAAGGCATCATCATAATAGTTGTGGAGAGAAAGTCTTCACTTTTTCTTCGCTTGTGTCCTTTGCTTATTGCGCCGTAACCATGGATAATCTTCATCGTTTAACAGGGTGCTTGGGTCAGCCTTGACTTTGAAGGGAGGAATTTCAAGAAACTTTTCATAATCTTCAGACATGTCTGTCTTGCCCTCCAATCCCACGATGTCTCTTTTTCCTGAAAGAACTATGTGGCGCTTTGGCTCATCGTATGATATATTCGTTTCCTTATCTTTTCTTTTTCTCGGTTTGGTAGACATGTCCTTCACATAGAAAACCTGCGCCACATCATTGGCTAGGACGAATGGTTCATCTGTGTACCCAAGATTGTTCAGATTCACTGTTGTCATTCCGTACTGTGGGTCTGCATGTACCCCGCCTCCTGACAGATTGACCCATTTGCACTGAAACAAAGGGACCTTAAAATCATGTCCATAGTCAAGTTCCCATATGTCCACTATGAACCATAATATGTGTCCTTTCCCCACTTGGTTGCTGCATCAAAGCGGACACCGCTGTTTTGGTTGGTGCTCTTTTGATCTTGGGCGATCGTGTAAAATGTATTCCCATTTATCTCGTACCCTTTGTAAGTCAATACAGTCGAAGATGGTCCCCTGGCCAACGAGTACAGCTCATCAGAAACAGTGTTGTCACCCCTGAGACGTGTTTGCAACCAACTGCCGAAAGTCCTGATGTGTTCACATGTAATCCAGTCGTCACACTGCTCCGGGTGTTTGGAGCACAGAATGTTCTTGTGTTCATCAACATACGGGGTCACCAAGGTAGAATTCTGTAGAACTGTGTAGTGTGCTTGAGACCAGGAATGCCCGTCCCTACATATTATTGAGTCCCCTCCTAGCGTGCCTTTTCCAGTCAGTCTCCCCTCATACCGCGATTGAGGGAGACCAATCTTCTTAAGGCCAGGAATGAAGTCAACACAAAACCCAATGACATCCTCTGTTTGATGGCCCATGGAGATGCTTCCTTCTGGCCTAGCGCGGTTACGGACATAGTTCTTTAGGACTCCCATGAACCTCTCAAAGGGGAACATATTATGTAGAAATACAGGGCCCCGAATGACAATCTCGTCGACTAGATGAACTAGGACGTGCGCCATGATATTGAAGAAGGATGGTGGGAATACCAGCTCGAAACTGACAAGACATTGTGCCAAATCACTCCTTAACCTTGGTAGGATTTTTGGATCGATCACCTTCTGCGAGATTGCATTGAGGAATGCACATAGCTTCACAATGGCTAATCGAACGTTTTCCGGTAGAAGCCCCCTCAATGCAACCGGAAGCAGTTGCGTCATCATCACGTGGCAGTCATGAGACTTTAGGTTCTGGAAATTTTTCTCTGGCATATTTATTATTCCCTTTATATTCGACGAGAAGCCAGACGGGACCTTCATACTGAGCAGGCATTAAAAGAAGATTTCCTTCTCTTCTTTGGTAAGAGCGTAGCTGGTAGGACCTTCATACTGCTTTGGAGGCATGCCGTCTTTTTCGTGCACACGTTGCTGGTCCTCCCGTGCCTCTGGTGTATCTTTTGTCTTCCCATACACGCCCAAGAAGCCTAGCAGGTTCACGCAAAGATTCTTCGTCACGTGCATCACGTCGATTGAAGAGCGGACCTCTAGGTCTTTCCAGTAGGGTACGTCCCAAAATATAGATTTCTTCTTCCACATGGGTGCACGTCCCTCAGCGTCATTCGGAACACATAGTCCGCCGGGACCCTTTCCAAAGATTACTTGTAAATCATTGACGATAGCAAGTATGTGATCACCGGTACGGATGGCGGGCTTCTTCCGGTGATCTGCCTCGCCTTTGATGGTTGCCCGCTGATTTCAAAAGGATTAATGCTCTGCTCCCCAAAAGGATTAGTTACGGGCCCCGTGACTATGACAGTGAGCAGCAATCTGCACGGATTTCAAAAGGTATAGTTACATAGAGTCACGGGCCTGGTGCTGTGATTGCTGCTCTGCTCCCCAAAAGGATTAATGCCATCCGTGCTTAAACCAAACCATACGTTCCTTGCGTCACCTGCAAAGTCCTCCCAGTACTTTCTCTTGATTTTTCTCCACTGCGACCCGTCAGCGGGTGCTCTCAACTTCCCGTCTTTCTTACGGTCCTCTCTGTACCATCACATCAACTTGGCATGCTCTTTGTTTCTGAACAGACGTTTCAATCGTGGTATTATAGGAGCATACCACATCACCTTGGCAGGAACCCTCTTCCTGGGGCACTCGCCGTCAACATCACCAGGTTCATCTCGTCTGATCTTATACCGCAATGCACCGCATACCGGGCATGCTTTCAAATCCTCGTATGCACCGCGGTAGAGGATGCAGTCATTAGGGCATGCATGTATCTTCTGCACCTCCAATCCTAGAGGGCATACAACCTTCTTTGCTGCGTACGTACTGTCGGGCAATTCGTTATCCTTTGGAAGCTTCTTCTTCAATATTTTCAGTAGCTTCTCAAATCCTTTGTCAGGTACACCATTCTCTGTCTTCCACTGCAGCAATTCCAGTGTGGTACCGAGCTTTGTGTTGCCATCTTCGCAATTGGGGTACAACCCTTTTTTGTGATCCTCTAACATGCGATCGAACTTCAACTTCTCCTTTTCACTTTCGCATTGTCTCTTTGCATCAACAATGACCCGGCGAAGATCATCATCGGGCACATCATCTGGTTCCTCTTGATCTTCAGCTTCCCCCGTTGCAGCATCACCGTATTCAGGGGGCACATAGTTGTCATCATCCTCTTCTTCTTTGCTGTCTTCCATCATAACCCCTCTTTCTCCGTGCTTGGTCCAAACATTATAGTGTGGCATGAAACCCTTATAAAGCAGGTGGGTGTGAAGGGTTTTCGAGTCAGAGTAAGACTTCGTATTCCCACATATAGGGCATGGACAACACATAAAACCATTCTGCTTGTTTGCCTCAGCCACTTCGAGAAAATTATGCACGCCCTTAATGTACTCGGAGGTGCGTCTGTCACCGTACATCCATTGCCGGTTCATCTGCGTGCATTATAAACTATTACAGAACATCATGAATACAGAAGTGACCAAATTAATTAATAGAAGTTCATCATCACATTAAAATCAAAGTACATACATAGTTCTCATTGAACAACATATAGCTCTCCAGAGCATCTAATTAAACCATACATTGAAACTATCTAAAACATTTCAATGCAACAACAAATGCGATCATAATCGCAACTAAGGTAACAATTGATCCAATGGCATAATGATACCAAGCCTCAGTATGAATGGCATATTTTCTATACTTTCTAATCTTGAAGCGCATTGCATCCATCTTGATCTTGTGATCATCGACGACATCCGCAACATGCAACTCCAATATCATCTTCTCCTCCTCAATTTTTTTCAATTTTTCCTTCAAGTAATTGTTTTCTTCTTCAACTAAATTTAAACTCTCGACAATAGGGTCGGTTGGAATTTTCGGTTCACATACCTCCTAGATAAAAAAATCTATGTCACGTTGGTCAGCATAATTGTCATAAACACTAAATGAAACTAATAGTTATAAAAGATAATATATATACCACATCCGAATCATAGACAGGACGAGGGCCGACGGAGGCGGATACCAAAACCATCGCACTATATAATAACAAACAATAATAAAAGTAAGAAAATTACACAAGTATCTATCTAAATCATACAAGTAAGAACTTTTTTCTTTTAGAAAGAAGATAAGAACAAGAGGCTCACCACGGTGGTGCCGGCGACGAGATCTGCGCGGGCAATCGATGGCGGTGAGGACAGGGACGGGACAGGACGGACCGCCAAACCTAGACAAATCTTGAGGAAAATGTAGCTTGGACAAGGAGCTTCGAGAGGAGAAAGCATAAGTGTGGCTCGGGCATTTCATCGAACACCTCATGTGCATAGGAGGTGAGCTAGAGCACCACAAAGCTCTCCCACGGCCGGCCAAAAAACAGAGCAGTGGCTCTGCTCGCGGGCAGGGGAGGGGGTATATATAGGCCAATCTTTAGTCCCGGTTGGTGGCTAGAACCGGGACTAAAGGACCACATTTCGTCCCGGTTCCAGCCACCAACCGGGACCAATGGTTGTGGGCCAGGAGCGAGGTTCATTGGTCCCGGTTCGTGTCTGGAACCGGGACCAAAGGGGTCATACGAACCGGGGCCAATGGCCCCCGAGGCCCGGCCGGCGCCCTGGCCTCACGAACCGGGACTAATGCCACCTTTGGTCCCGGTTCGTGAGTGAACCGGGATTAATGCCCTTACCCGGCCTGGACCAAAGCCCTGTTTTCTACTAGTGGAACTGGTTCATGCTCACTTCGAATTGTGATTGTAATTTTCATTTCCTTGGAAACATATATCAAATATAAAAGTAGCCTTTTTATGTTTGTCTGATGCAACTTTATGTTCTATTGGATTCCAGTGGGTGGAAAAAAGATTTCCATGCTTGTAAAAAAGGTGTAGCTTAACATTGGATGCGATTTTTTGCTAGAGAGAAATAAATCTCATTTTTGGTAGAAGCAAATTTTGTTTTCGACAGATTCACATTTGAAGCAAATTTTCTTCTCAACAGAAACACAATTGTAATAAGATGGAAGCACAGTTTACTACATGTGTTATGGAATAGAAACAATCAAGTACAGTAGTATTTTTGAGATTTATCACCTAGAATCGAAGCATCATTTAAATGATTTATAATCTATGAATTTAGGGCATTTGTTTTCTAAAAGCAAATGTATTTGGTTATCACAAGTAATGCTTCCATCCATCTCAAAAAAAAGAAGTAATGCTTCCATCACATGGGTGCACGGAAATCCGGTAACCTGGCGTAATTTAAGGAAGCATGCAACAAGGAAGCAATGTCCTAGGAGGAATAAACTGACGGAAAGAGTAACCTGAGCGTAGGTTGCGGGAGCAGTTACAAAGCACTTGATTAGTGGCAACAAGATCTTTTTTTTTGCGGGGTAGCGGCAACAAGATCGAACATACGTCCTGCTTCTAATCCAGTGGCCAATGATTAGTCTGATACATGATCAAATTACTAGTGTTACCTGAAAGATAATTCGCTTCTAATCAAGCTACTTATAACGAGTTCGTTATAGCGATCGCGATGTACATCTCCTTAGTGAACTCGGAGTCCTCGGCGACGAGCGGCGACTTCAGACCCATCTCCCTGAACCCGGTCTCGCAGGTCTCGGGGGCGCCCAACGCGCCGTCGAGGTACGTCTCGGCGTCAAATTTGCCTCGTGGTGTACCCGCCTCGACGCCTTTAGCCGCAGCATCGAGCTCATCCACGGCTTTCGAGTACAATTGGCCGCAGATGTCGAGGCCCATCTGGATGAGCTTGTCCTTCTCCGAGGCCTTGAGGGCGTGGATGCGCTTGACTATGCTCTTGGCTGCCGCTCCGATGAGCTTCGCCGCGATGACGGCCAAGCCACGCTTGTCGGCGGTGGCGCTGTCCTTGCTGGCCTGGAAAAACTTGATGCAGTAGTTGTAGCCGATGCTTGGCTTGCCGGCAGCGATGGATTTGCATGTGTCTTCTAGAACGGAAGCGCTGGACGAGGAGAGGAGGAAGAGGAGGACCATGCAGGGGAGAGCTCGTGAAGGCCCCATGGTTTTCGATGTAGATGGTACTATATACTGCATGTACAAGACCGTCATCGAGATAAGTAGGAGCAAAATGGCAGGGTTTAATGGACAGTAATTTTTTGCTATAAACAGGAGCAGAATTTATTTACTTCCAGAAAGAAGTAGGGATTTGCTTGTTTTAAAAGAGAAACTTCTCGAGCTTAACCTAGGCCTTTGAACCGAGCTGGATGTGCAACAGTGTGACTTGTACGCACTCGTTATAGAAAGATAAAAGTAGCTAAAGTACCTATGAAAATATTAACGATGTTTTGTAAACATTTTTAGTTAAGATGTGGAACAGTCCAAACCGAGCTGGATGTGCAATGTGGAACAGTCCCTGGATGTGCAACAATGCTAAGATTTTCTATAACGAGTGCGTACAAGAGTAGCCCAAAGCATATTTACAAGTCACACTGTTGCACATCCAGGGACTTCGCAAATTTTACGTGTCAACAGATCAGAAACATTTTCATAGGTACTTTAGCTACTCAACACAGAGTGTTGGAGATTTTTAATGGGGATGAACATGGCATGGCCAGAAAATAGACATAAAACTAAGCAACAAGCATATATGGCTTGATTTTTTATGATGCATGGATTTTAAGATGTGAATTTTCCAAAACGCTATGTTTTACAGAAATCTGGGAAAACACAGATTAACATTATCATGCCTAGTTTGAGCAGAACAATCAGTGGCTATGCAATTTTATTAATTTGTGCAAGTGGCATATTATGAAAGTAGATGCAACACTAACCAGAAACACATAGGACTTGCATCCATAAGAGCTACTGATGAATTTACATTGATTTACAAAAAAGCTACAGATCACAGATCTTCACAGACTTTACATTAAAAAAAAAGAAAAACAGACAAAAGTAGTGATCTGTGCTTCGATACAATGACCCACTGGATGTATGCGCCAGGAGCCGACCACTGCTATGCTGCTATGGGTCTGTTTATGGTGGGGCTCGGATGAAAATAAATCTACTACGCACACGGATCTGAGCTCAAGCAAACAGAGCGTGCTCTGGCATGGCGAGAGCACGGCGGGCGCGACGATAGCATGAAGCGGGTGACTCCTACTCGAAACAAGAGCGCGTGATAAATGGTAGGGAGGGAGAGGGCGTTACCTAGCTCACCAAGGACACCAAGAGGTTGCGGGATTCGCGCCGGAGACGACGAGAGGAAGCGCTGAACTTGGCGGGGCTCCGGTACCGTGAAGAAGATGCAGCAGGAGAAGAAGACGGGGTCGGAGAGGTCGTTCCAGGGGCCGTGGCGTCGCGTTCGTCGTGGTAGGAGATTTCTGGGTCCTCGTTGGTCCTTTCCACGGCGTCCGAGGGGTCGGGGGCGTGCTGGAAGCTAGCCCGAGCTCGAGCTCGTGCTCGCTCGGGTCATGGTGGCCAGGGCGACGGCGTGGGCGTGTCCCCTCTTACTTGGGCTGGCGGCGGCGGAGCGAGGCTATGGTTCGGGCGAGGTGTAGGACACATTTAAAGGGCGCTGAGAGGAGCTCCGGCCGTCAAATCGACGCTGCTGTCTGACGTGGCTGCCATGGATGCTCTGCCGTACAGGAGGAAGGAGATGAACAGGGGAGATCGGCGCTGGTGAGCTGGCTGGGCTGAATTGGAAAGGTAAGCAGGTAAGTTGCTGGGCCTCCTCTCTCTCCATTTCTTTCTTCTCTCGTTTCTCTCAGTTTATTTAAAACAGGAACTTGAGGGAAAATAAAAGAGAGCTAGAAGGGGAAAATACCAGGATCCCTATTTTCTCTGGAACCAAAAAAATATGGTGGATTTGATAAAATTGGTAGGAGAAATTTTTTAAGAAGAAAAGTTCAAAAGAATTTGAATTAAATCCAATATGCTTCCAGCTCATGGGAGGATGTCCTACACTTATGTAGTGATTTATGAACATCTTTTGGGGGAATTTTAGAAGAAGTAAAATTGTCACTTGAGTTTGAATGGAATAAAGAAAGAAAAGGGTGTTTAATATCGGGTTTTGAAACTTGAAAGAAGGTTGTTGAAATATGGACCAACGTAAAAGGAAGGGTGAAGAGGATAAGTAGGAGTCGACACATGTGATCACAAAAAAAGGCAATGGTGATGTTTATGCATGATGCAAAATTATCTTAGGGTAAACAACACAAGGTTGATCAAAGATGCATGATGGAAACAATATGAACTCAAACATCACATGGAAATATCTCAATATTATATGGCAAACATGGAATGCATTACATCTGGGTTGTTACAGGGTGGGGGATAGCTTGCAACACGCACCACCTAGAGTGCTCTTGGGCCAAGCCACTGAGGGGCGCCAGCTTTCTATTTATTTATTTTGGTTCCTTTTCTTCTCTGTTCTTACACGGCTCATTAAAAGGTTCATTAATTATAAAAGTGTTTAAGATTTTTTTTAATGTTTACAAATCATTGTTAATATTTTACAAAATGTTCATGAATTTAAGAAAATTGTCATGGATTTCAAAATATATTCCTGAATTGTTCAAATAAATATTCATGGAATTTTTAACAAAATATTCATTACTTTCAATAATATGAATTTAAAAAGATAAAAAAGAGGAAGAAACACCAAATCAGAAGAAAAGGGGAAATACAGAAAATCGCAAAAGAGGCTGAATTAAAGAAAAAAAATTGGCACCGCGCCCTGGCAAAAATGTACTTCCAAATTGGAACGACCATTTCTTTCTTTTTTGACTTTTCCTGCCGGACCTAGGGTGGCCCAACTAATGACATGGAAAGAAAAAATATCGGAAAAAATGACCCCCTGCCTCGCATTGGGCCAGCCCAAATAGAGACACCATTTATCCGAGAATAGGCTCTATCCGAGGAGAGGCGAGTTGGGCGGTAATTCTGGTGATTTTTTTTAACACCCCATCCACATCCACGTGTTCCCGACCATTACACATGGCGGGATGTAGACTTGCCCCACAAATTAACACTAGTCTTTTATGCACACTTTGTCCTCACTCGTGTGCACATAGGACCAACACACTTTGTCCTCACTCGGGTGCACCCGGGACCAACTTCTCGGTCGGTGACCCATCCTAGAATTGCTCCAAGCCAAGCACACTTAACTTTGGAGTTCTTTTCGAATGGGCTCCCAGAAAAAAAGGAATTCCTTATTGATATGGGTAGTCTATCATTCCTATTAAGCTAGGCTCGCACATTTTTTGTACACAAAAACTTGCATTTTTCTCTTCTGTAGGTTGACATCAAAATTAGAACTGAAGTCTTCAACAAGTGTGGTCTGGTGTCTGCCATATACCGATGTTGGTTTCATGTGGCCATAATCGGGAGTTGCTGGTTAGAAGAGGGGTGATATCGAGGACATTCCCCAGAAACCACGATTGTGTGTGTGTGCGCGCGCGCATTTTGCGTTGATGCCAAGTGTGATGCCATGTTCCATGTCAGCTATTTCTACACACTAATGGGGGCAATTTCTTTTTCTTAATTAATAGAGTGAGGAATTGGACTCTACTTAAAAAAACAATTACGTCCTATATGTCTAGTCATCTACTATGGGCTATTTTGGTTCAAAGAATACAAATATCATAGGAATAGGAAAAATTATAACTCAATTTCTATAGAGAAAGATATGCCATTTGATATTTAGAATGGGAATTTTTTTCATTAAGTCTAGGCTAATATTTTTTTTCTTTGAAATATGAAGCATTGATTCCTATCTTATACAGGAATAGAAATCCATCCGTACAAACAAAAGGGCTCCAAATGAACTTTTTCTACAAAAGTCCCAATTCTTTAGAATACCTATAAAATTCCAGTAAACTAAAGGAGGCATATATGTTTTAGGTCACAAAGATGCATTTTGAGAGGAAATAGATTCCTTATTAATAATTAGTCTGTAGCACCATCCGCCACTACAACATCACAAATACATGACGGACAAATATAAACCAAGTTTTGCATAAATTCAAAAGGCAGCCTTCCCTAGCTAATGAATGAGCAACTCTATTGGAATCACGTCTCGCCCAGATCACACACACCTCGGCGATGACAGAAAGCAACTCCTTGATCTCCTGAATGAGAGGACCAAATTTGGAGTGGTCAAGTTCCTTCGAGTTGAGCACTCGAGCCACGTCCTGGTTATGTGTTTCAAGCACAATAACTCAGACACCAAGTTCAGATGCCAACAGCAATCCTCTTCGGTAGGCTAGAATCTCCACATGTTCAGGAACAGAGACATGGGAAAAAGCATGGCATGCACCCGCCTTGAAAATACCATTTATGATCACGCATTACAATGCCAGCTCCACCTCCAATTCTATCCTTTATCAATGAACCATCTACATTGATTTTGATCTAACTTTCCTCTGGTGGCACCCAACGACCATTTCTATGCACAACCGGGGCAGTCCCTTCGGTGCATTGACGTTTAGGCACTCTTCAATCAATCTGAAAACCCGATCAACAAGTTCCTGTGACCGCTCGAGCACAGCAGTGTCTCTCGCTGCATTCCGAGCCAACCACATATGATATGAGCCCATAATCATCACAACTTTTTGAGGTTCGTTATTACTACCCATCCAATCAAGAAGCCATCTAGCAAGTTGTTGTTGGGACTATACAAAGATCCGTGGACAGAAATCCAAATTGATACCCCTCTTCTCGCTCACACAAGCTCCCAATAGAGTTTGCCATAGGGACACCTACACAAACGGTGAAGAATAGTATCTTCTCGCCCGCATGCTAAGCAAAAAACCCTAAGTTTAATACGACGGCGATGTAATTCTGCACCCATCGCCAATCCATTATTTAGTAGCCTCCAAGAGTGAACTTTTGCCTTCCCTCGGACATTTGTGCACCAAAGTACATTCGATCTAGCATGCATAGCCGCCGATGAAGAACATTCTGGGGATCCCTAGCTCAATTCCTTCATATTCATCTCTAAATGATAAGCCGATAGGACAGTGAATTGACCATTCTTCGTGTAATTCCATGCTAACATATCATCTCTTCCCAGCCCCCTACAACAATTTGACTTATATCGGCAACATCACAATCATGGAACACTCGCTGCAATGTGGGCAGATCCCAATTCTTCCCTGAGTAGTCTAATAGGTCATCTACATAATTAATATTCTGCACATCTTTTAATTGCACCAATCAGCCTGATCAACCCCTCTCTAGGAATCCAGTTGTCCATCCATAAGTTGATTTTGGATCCATCACCAACACACCAAACTAGTCCTTCACTTAGTAGCAAGCGCCCATGAATGATACTCTTCCATGTAGTGGATGCACTCCTTGGGACCGACGACTCCATGAAATCACACATGGGATAGTATCTTGCTTTTAAAACATGAGCACACAATGAAGTTGGGATAGTAAGTAACCTCCACCTTATTTTGCGAGAAGAGATTTAATGAAAGCTTCGAAATCTCTAAAGCCCATTCCTCCTGCTCCTTTGCTCTTGCACATTTTCTCCCATGCAACCCAATGCACCTTACGCTTGCCATGTCATGCTCCCCACCAAAAGTTTGAAGAGATTGACGTCAGATTCCGGCACAATTTCTTGGTGAATTGGAAACATCTCATCGCATATGTAGGTGTGGCCTGGAGGATAGATTTAACATACACCTCCCTTACCTTCTTAGACATTCCTTGACCCTTGCAATGAGACACTTTGGCACTGCATCCTCCCCTAACATACTTAAAACAACCCTCTTTTGACCGCCCAACCACTGTTGGCAATCCAAGATACCTCTTGTTGAGAGCTTTTCAGAGGAAATATTTGAAATCTGTTTCATAGATTCCTTAGTGGTATCCTCACAACCATTACTGAAGAATATATAAGATTTCTATAGGTTCACTTTTTGACCAAAAGCCTCCTCATAAGATAGCAGAATTTGAGATAGCTCCAGCATACAGTTATCTTCCACTTCTAGGAACACAATGCTATCATCCGTAAAAAGCAAATGAGTAACATGAGGGTCATCCCTCCCGAACTCAACTCCCTGAATCCTCTTATCCTCCACAACCCTGTTGAGAAGAGTAGAGAAACACTCAACACAAAATAAGAATAAATAAGGGGAAAGGGGGTCACCCTGTTGTAGTCCTCGTGTAGGAGAAAAGACACCAGACACTCTATTAATAAGCCTAATTGAAAGCTTGATGGAAGTAACACAGTTCATAATCATCTCAATCCACCTCCTCGAGAATCCCAACTTAGTCATCATAGATTCCAAAAAAGCCCATTCCACCCGGTCATATGCCTTCATCATATCCAATTTTAATGCACATATGCCCTTTTTCCTTTTCCTCTTCCTGATGGAATATATACACTCGTAGGAGATAAGGACATTGTCTGTGGTCAGCCGCCCTAGAACAAAAGCACTTTCTTCCTTAGAGATAAGAATGGGAAGTCACCCTGAAGCCGGTTAGCCAAAACTTTTGCCGGTATCTTATATAACACGTTACATAAGCTGATCGATCGGAACTGAGATAGCAATTCAGGAGCCTTGACTTTTGGGATAAGGACAAGAAATATATTGTTGAAATCAACCAGAACCTCCTTGCCTCCAAGAAATAATGAACAACCTTGCAAACCGCAGGATCTCTCCATAAAAGGTATCATAAAGCCTCTCCTAGAAAAGAATTAAAGCCAATGGAAAAACCTAGCCACCAAAAGGTAGGGTCGAGATGACTGTTACCAACTTTCTTATGTTCCAGCCTTCTGGTGACCTATCACGAGCCATGGGCAAGGATAGAGCTGAGACATTTATTTTGTATTGTTTCAAATTGAAGTAACATAATATGTACACAAAGCGTTGATTCATGGTCGCGGTGTATCTCAGTGTATGGTGGTCTATCTGACACTAAGAGACAGAGACGGCCATATATCAACGCTTAGTGTTTATACACTAGTACAAAACCCCCTCATTAGCAGCGTTTAGGAGAGCCTAAAACAGCGTCTGGCAGGCGCGCTGCTAGTACGACACTGCTGATAACATACTACTAGCATCGTTTACCACAATGTTGCTAGTATGTATCTTCCGAGCAGTGTGCACCGCGGAGCGCTGCTAGTTTGTTCAAAAGTAGCAGTGTGTCCTGCAGTCGAATGCAACTACACCTTCTGAAATAAGCTTATAGCGTGTATACAAGAAGGCATGCTGCTAGAATCAATTGCCAGAATAAAAGAAATGAAAACCATATCTCGCAATTAGCAGTATATTGGTTCATAATTTACCACATAGTACAACATTCAACACAGTTAACTACCACATAGTACGCACACACAGCTGGATTTAGTGCCCTAATTTTGATGCCATGGCATCATTATGAGCTTAAATGCCCTCTTTTATAGTCCTAAATGGTGGCATGAGACCTTTTTTTTAGCCAAAAGGCCTCATTATATTGTCATGACACCATTTTGGGCTATCAACATGCAATGTATCATTGACTACTTAACTAACATGCATAATACTACTTAACAATGTCCTTGAATCTCGACTCTCATTACACCTACTCATCGGCTGAATCCGGTGGTGGTGGTCGTATCCTCGCTGGCATTTGCCCAAGATACATCCCCATCGGGCTCTTTGAACTCGGATCATAGATTTCATCTCTTGTAACGCCCATTTGAGGACCAATTCCGGTTTGCTACGAGTCGGTGTTCGAGCATGCTCTGCATTGCTGGCCTCAGAGATGATAACCTCTGCTGCATTCCTCAATTTAAACTTCATACACACTTTGCAAAGTTGGAAGCCCTACGCTAGATCTGGGTTCTCGCGTGCGAGAACCTGCATCTTTTTAGCTCCTCCATGCACTCGCACCAGTTGAACACCGCGTCGTGAATCCTTCCTGCCCGCTCCACCACCCATTGAGGAGGCCCCGTGACTACTCTTGCAGAGGAGTGGAGGATGATGGTGTGGTAGAGGAGGCCTGACGACGATGAGAAACCATGTAGCTGACAACGGATGTAATAAAATTCATCAAAGATCATTGATTGCGGTACTACCATGTGTGCAAGGTAATATTACATACATATCGGACAAGAAAATATAATATCCGTTCAGGCTACCTTGAACAACTCTCATCAGTTAGGTGGTGGTGTATATATGGTGGGCTCTCCCTCATTGGTATTTCGACTGTCGGTGATGGTTACTGTTGTACTTCCCCTCCTGCTTAACCAATGTCTCAGAGGAAGAGAAGTACAACAACAGCCACATACAACAACAGTCGGGATCCTTCATCAACTCTCATCAGTTAGGTGGTGGTGTATATGGTGGGCTCTCCCTCGCGGGTGTTCCGACTGTCGGTGATGGTTGTTGTTGTACTTAACCTCCTGCTTAACCAATGTCTCGGAGGAAGACTACTAATTTAATCACTAGCAGTGTTTGATGCACCATAAAGCGTTGCTGGCTGTGTTTATGCATTTTTGTAAATCTGTTGGATTTTTTTACAAATTTAAACGCCGTTTGAAAAGAACAAAACTTGATTTGGTGTCATTGTATGGCCACATGGATGTTTGGTTATTATTTCAAAGTGCTACACAAGAGTTTTGATATACGTTCCCTACAAACTGAAGGGATATCCGGCGGATCGAGATTCAGTCGAAGAGGGGCCAAAGCGTTCGGTTTGAGAGAGTGATGATATAGCATCATTCTTATTTGACTACATAAGTTTGTATACATGTATCACAAACCATTTTACATTCACATATCAAATTATGGATTTATTTGGGATTGCTACAAAATTTGAAGGTAATATCATACACTAATATGTTAGCAACGTCTAGTAGCAGTTGAACACTACTAGTTACATTATTAGCTGTGTTTGCGCAACACAAGATGTTGCCGGAAAGTACATCTTTTGCAGCATATGGCATGTAACACCCTGGTAGTTAAGCTACAGTAACCACTCACTAATGGTGCCATGTCATTGCAATTATTTTTCTAATCCTCACTTGTCCCAAATCAAACTCAAATTTGAATTCAAAATGCCAGTCAAATTATTATTTCTTCAAACTGTCAAATAAAAATGTTCGGTGGGTTGCAAATATTCACTAAGTAATTAACATGATTGGAACCAACCTCATTTGGTTTCCCAAATTGCCCCTGGAATTAATTTAGTGGAACAACAAGATTAAATAAACACATTTTTAATTCAACTATAAATTTGAACGGTTCCAATTGGCCTCAACCTTTTTGTGCAACCTTATAGTGTTGATTAAGATTTATGTGCCAAATTTCATGTTCACCAAAAATTGTTTGGTACAAAAAGAAAATAGAAAACGGTGCCCAAAAAATAAAACAGAAAAGAATTAAAAAAAAGGGGGGAAAGGATACACTGTGCACTGTAGCCCACTGCTACAGTACATAGCCCAGCCCAACTCCCCCTATTTCTTCTTCCTCTGTTCACAGGGGGCTGGGTGGCCGTCGTGCGCCCCGTCCATGCCGCGGATCGACCACGTGCCGGCCATCCACCACCTCCCCGGCGACCTACAAGTACCTCTCGACCACTCCTCGGCCGAACCCTAACCTCTCCTCCCTTCCCCTCGCGCCGTAGCTCTTGCCCTCGCACACGCCCAAGCCCTCGCCACCATGGTCTCCGACGTCCACATGCCTACCGAGCTCCCCGCGCCCAGCCACTTCGTCCGCGAGCTTCGTCAACGTCCACACCTTCGACTACATCCACCAATTGGAGCCGGGAGCCCCTGGATCGCAGGGATCGACATCGTCTTCTACCTCCGGCCACCGCGACACCATCGATGGATTTGTCGCCTTCGCTCCATCCCTGGCTTCCCCGAGCACGCCATCCACTTCCTGTGTGAGCACTCTGTCGATCCCTCCCAAGTCCCGTTCGAATCCGGCGCCATAGCACTGCACCAGTGCTCGTCCGTCGCTCCCCACGCTCGCGCTCACCGCGGCCACCACCACCTCCGGTCTGCGCCCCACGGGCCTCCCGGCGCGCCCTCGCCCCCTGGCCGCACGCTGGCTCACCCGGCCGCGCGCCCGCTAGGACCACGGCCTCTCGAGGCCACGCCCCGCTTCCCCGCCGCGCGCGACCGCCTCTGCCGCTGTCGCTGCAGTGCTGCTGTTGCTGCTAATAATCGTCGCCGCTCGGCTCCGCTGGGGCCTGCGCTCGCCCCGCCAACCGTGTCCGGCCACCCACCTCCGCCCATCGCCGCCTGCCGCTGGTCGCCGCCCTGCCAAGCTGCGCGCCACTCCGTCCCCGCGCCCGACGACCGCCCGCTGTCGTGCCCGCAGCCCTCATCTCCAGCCGGCGCCCCGCTTCCCTCACCCGCTCCGCCCCCGGGCGCGCCCTGCCCCGACCTGGGGCCGCGCTCACCGTGCCGCCTACAGCTGCCCGCCGCCCGCGCCTAGTCCCGACCGGCCTCGCCGGCCCCGCTGCCCGTCGCTGCCGCCGGCCATGGCCACGGCCCGTGTGCCCGAGCGCCCGTGTGTGTTTTGTGTGTGCGCGCGTGTGTGGCTCGGCTGAGCCACTGTTTAGTGGGACCAGCCCTTTTAGTTAGTGCTAACTAGTTTTAGTTAGTTTAATTAGGACCTAATTTGCCTAATGATCCTATGACAGAGGGGCCCCACTAATAATTAAACAAAAATGATTGATATAATAAAGCCAGAGACAATGACAAGTGGGACCCAAACACTATTTACCTTTTGACCAGTCAAATGTTGACTGGGTCAACTCTACTGACTGGACCACTCCTTGACCCCACTAGTCATACACTCAGGCTAGTGTAGAGCTAGGTGACAAATGTATATTCTGTTTTTATTTCAAATTTAAAATAATTTCAGAATATTATTAAAACTTTGGAAAATCATAGAAAATAAGTCGTAGCTCAGATGAAAATACTTTCTACATGAAAGTTGCTCAGAACGACGAGACGAATCCGATTACGCAGTCCGTTCGTCCGCCACACGTCCCTAGCATATCGAACATGCAACAATCCACCTCCGGTCCGTCTGTCCGAGAATGCTAAACACCGGGGATACTTTCCCGGATGTTTTCCCCCTTCGCCGGTATCACCTATCCCTACGTTAGATCACCCCTGGCACCGCGTATCGCCTTGTTATATTTTGTGATGCTTTGTTTGCTCTGTATTTACTATTTCTCTCCCGCTCTTCTTCTCCGGTAGACGTCGAGACTGACGCCGACGCAGCAGAGTACGACTACGCTCCGGACGAGCAGCCTTCCGACGACCCCTCCTCCTTGCCAGAGCAACCAGGCAAGCCACCCCCCCCCCTTGAGCATCCAGATATCGCCCATTCCATTTCTCCTGCTTGCATTAGATTTTGCTACTGTTAATGTTTGCTCCTATTCTGATGCATAGCCTGCTTTTGTAACCTATTTATTGTTACCTTACCTGCCTATGTTAAACTGCTTAGTATAGGTTGGTAGTGAACCATCAGTGACCCCCACCACCTTACCCTTGTTGCCCCTGCTTGATCATCGATGACTCGATCAATGTGATCATCGAACAGAGACCGACACATCACTTCACCCCCTTAGTTGTACGACTCTGCATAGTTACTATTGAGTGTCGAGGGTGATACCTCGTAACGCACTCCTGATGAATACTCTGCAGTGTAGCTGTTCGATCGTGATCATCGAGGGTGATTCCTCCTTCTCCACTTCCGATACGACTCTGTCGTGCAACCCCTTAGTGTGAACCTCGAGGGTGATGCCTCATACGTTCACCCTGATGATTTCATCGAGTGGAATCCACCGAGGGTGATTCCTCGGGGTTTCCCCCTTGATGCTATGACCACACGGTTACTTTGACCTTTGTTACAGGCGGGTCGACCCTGATGGGTACCCGCAGGGGATCTATGATGTCGGGTGTGCCGGAAGGGCACTCGAGTGTGATATTGTGGCGGAGCTTCAGAAACTCTGATCGTCTCCGCGTGTTACTAAATCAGCCTATTGGATTTGGGTATTTGATCTGAGTGGGTCGACGTGCCCTATACGCACTACCACCACGCGGGATAATGGTTTATGGGGCCCTGTGCGTTGTACGTTTCTCCCGAAAGCTCATCAGACGTCACAGTTCACCGTGCGGGCTGATTGCCAGGAATGGGCTAGATATTTCACTGACGAGTTCAGTGTCGCGCCTGCACCCCGACCAGGCACGCAACGCGCAGGGTGCCCAGTGCGATGGCCAAAGACCTCTGGGTGCATAGGTTAGTCCGGCGTGCTGACCTCTCTGCTGAGCCTAGGTAGGGCGCTGCTTCGTGTTGATCTCCCGAGGCCGGGCATTACCCAACAAGTGTGTCCAGCCAGAGGTGATCGAGCATGTTGGGTAACAGTAGTGCACCCCTGCAGGGAAGAATAATCTATCGATAGCCGGTCCTACGGTAAAGGACGCTCAGTTTGTGTATCCCGATCTACTACTTGAACTCGATACTTGTTACTTAATTGAAGCTTCGGGATCGCTTTCTCGCAGGGAGTCGAGGAAGGATCTCTAGGCTTACTTCAACATGTTTTCTTAATAAAATGCTATTCTACTCTATTCTATTGCTGCAAGATGGTGGCTTCGTGAAGATGTTTGAAGATGCTAGTCTTCGATAGGACTAGGCCTTCTCTCTATTCTAGCATTTCTACAGCCGAGTCCACATATACAGCCTTTTCCCTTTGATAATGTTGCATATGTAGTGTAGATCCTTGCTTGCTGAGTACTTCGGATGAGTACTCACGGTTGCTTTGCTTCCTCTTTTTCCTTATATCCCCTACTTGATGATACAACAGACGATGGAGCCCAGGAGCAAGATGTCCCAGCAGGAGCTTACTACCAGGTGGGTCCAGACGGCACGTACTACTGATTCGAGCCAGCCGACCAGGAGTAGGATCGGAGGCCCCAGGCAGGAGGCCTTCGCCTTTCGATCTAGAGTCGTTGTTTGTGCTAGCCTTCTTAAGGCAAACCTTGTCCAACTATGTCTGTACTCAGATATTATTTGTATGACTGACTTATGTATTCGGATCCTCGTGATCCCTGGTCTGTAATACTGTGGATCTCCGTTAATTTGTGTTAGAGTTGTGTTGTGATATCTTCCCGTGAGTCCCTGTGCTTGATCGTGCACGTTTGCGTGTATGATTTGTGCACGATTGAGTCGGGGGCGTCACAAGTTGGTATCAGAGCCGACTGCCTGTAGGAAGCCCCCTTCCAATTCCTTGACCGAAGTTGAGTCTAGACATCGAAAAACTAATTTACTAACTTGGCTGTGTGGCTTACGGACCCACGTCGCCAACTAGGTGGTATTAGGATCTTTTACTCCTCGACCTATACTCTGGGATTCTGATCTCTCCTCTATTCGGGTTAAATGATTTTACTAATTATAACTCTAGGTTCTCGATACCACTTCCAACCGGAGAGCCCCTTCATTCCAGATGATGGCCTGCTTCACCAGAGGATTCCGAAGATACTCTCCGATACTCTCTCGAGACTTTGTGCCCACCACTTTTGCTATTCCCGACCACCGATAAATCCTTATGGATAATTGCTTACACTTGTCGTTCATACCTTTGTTCCCAGTTGCCCTGTTATTACTTGATACCCTGGAAAATTCTCCGATATTCCGAGAATCCTTTGTGCCCACCGCTTTGCAGCTCTTTTCTGCATTAATACCCCTACGGATAATTCCTCGCACATAATGAGTATCCACTCATCCCCAATTGTTCATATATTTCACAAAAGTCCTCGAAATACCATTCGATTTCTGAAAATCCTCAGCAGCCCACTGCTCTTGAATTCCTTGCCGTCCGGCATTATGGTTAATTCCATACTTCTAGTAATCTCAATTGACATACCCTGTCACTATCATTTCGAGTCGCTTGATTCGTTATGTTGTGAATGCTCGCAATCCTCAATCAGATCCTAGAATTCATCCTTGCGGCTCAGACGTCATTTTAAACATGAGCTGGTTCTCGACCAAACTAATTGCTGTCGATCGTACCCTTAGGTCTATTCAAGTTACCCATCCTTGGTCAGAGCGTATGCTTCTGATCCTTCGTTTTGGAATTCATAATTCCTTTGTTACCTAAGCACCGAATTATTCAAACGTTCTATAATCCGATGCCCTTGCATTCTTTCCTCGTCTGGTTGTGTGCCGATGCTCACATCGGCTCTGCTATGGACCGATAGACCCTTTGATGGATTATTATTCGACAATGTCCTTCATATTTAACCACCTTGCGAATTCTCCCATGATACATAATGCCTTTGGTAAATTGTATCCTCTGCGCTCTCAACCATACTCTGATTTCGAGCTTGTATAAGTTACTCCTGAAGCGTTATATGTTCCTAAGATGCCCCGATGGGTTGAACCTATGCTTGCCCTAATCGGTGTGAACTCGAAAAGTTATGCGGGTTATACTCTACTGGCTTTTCGCCATATGAAATTTCAATGTTACAACTTCTTCGAAGGCGAGAAGTGAATGAAAGGTTATGTATCGAAGAAGTGGGAGTCGACCTTGAACTTTGTGTTCATGCCCATGGAACCGATGTGGAACTTGTCATGAAAGCTTCTTGCAAGAATATTTAATCATTTGGATAATTCTTTCGATGTCATTAAATTGGATCCCTTGCCGCTATGGTTCCAACCATATTGTTCTTCTTTGATCCCATTTCTCGGGCAAGTTTAAGAATTTGTCTTCTGCAGATCAATACCCCAGTCCAACCTTTACTTTGATCTACCGTCGAGTATTACACTCTGGTATCTCAAGAATATCATGGAACTGCATCACTTCTTATGGGTTCTTCATCAAATGTTATTCTCAACGATTCCAATTTTTCTGGGTTCTGGGTTGTCGTCAACCGAGAACACCGAATAGTGAATCGAGCCTGCACTCCGATTCAATAACTCTAAGTAATTTTCGTTGCTTACGAGTTTAATACTCCATCATGTCATTCCCAGCCTGATCGGCTACATCATTATTGTACTAATTTTAACTGTGCTACCTGGTCCTTCCCGGAGCACAAATTTCGACGATGAGCTAATCTTACGTCGATCTTCCTCGTCTTATCATTTCTCCTTGAACAGCAAACTTGATTTCGAGTTTGTGTCGTACCCATGGTTCCAATAACATTTTGCTTCATCATTCCTTTGACTTGACGTCATTGCCGATCGATTACATCTTCATGAAATCTCTCGACAAATGTATCGTGATCATCATCAGCATTCTGAGCTTTTCCAGTATATCAATTGAATTCATGATGAGAAAGACCATCCTTACCCTTGATGATTAGTGTTATCATCGACCACTCTACTGCCTTCCCTCCAACACAAACTTGTTCGTGTTTTGTGTTATACCTTGAGTTCCTTGCTATCCAGCAATTGTTCTTCTTTACCTTGGAGTATTACCATCTTTTATGTCAAGA
The DNA here is from genome assembly GCA_011799875.1 of Thinopyrum elongatum. Lineage (NCBI taxonomy): Eukaryota > Viridiplantae > Streptophyta > Magnoliopsida > Poales > Poaceae > Thinopyrum > Thinopyrum elongatum. The sequence goes on from CM022298.1 coordinate 606,785,667, forward strand.
ACGTCATGAGAATTTCACCACCCTTAAGAATTCTTGATACAAGTGATACTTATTACCATCACCATTCTTTTCTTGGTCCCCGTATTGTTTCTAACCGGAATACCGACAAATGGTCTGTGATGTGTAAATTCTAAACTTCTTGCAAACCTATTTCTTTGAAGTTATTGGTCGATAGTTTCATTCTAAGTCTATTGATTATTGAATCATCATTCGAACATTGATCGTGCTACCTAGTCCAGATTTCCAGGTGCACCTTTCTACCATTGTTCAATTGTGTATGTTTCCCTCGAGCCTGCATCATTATATCATTTGATCTGACTAATGTCATTTCCTTGCTCACATAGTTGTGGAAATCCATCTTTTTGGAAATCTCGAGGAATTGTCGCTGAGACCATCAGCCACCCCCTCATCCTCTCCTTGGTTTAATGATGAACTCTTGTTTCAGAACTCGCTTCCATAGTTCATTTCCCGAGAATCTTATAATGCCATCTTGTCAATTGGTGTTGCACCTTTTCTTCTCAGACATCCTGAGTCTGAGGTATCCAGACACCAATCAGATATGAATCTCGGTCGGATATGATGGTTGGAACATATTTCCAAGAGTTATAACATTGGTCTTTTATGACCCGGTAAGGTGATGTCATGCCTAGCACACCTGGCCGGATGGCCTATTATTATAGTTTCCGTTTTAGCAAGGTTAGCCATTCATCCGTGATGGATTTGTAAGACATATTCTATGAATTGTTCCTGATGGATCCTTTGTGTATCCAAAGTCTGACCTTTACCGGATGACCATGTCAATGCTACCCTGAATCATGACCGTGGTACTCAAACATCAACAAGGGCATTGAAAGCACAATGCTAAAATTTCCTTATCACTTATCCAAACACCATTGAATGGGTAATGTCATGAAATATCTCTCCCCTCACCTTAAAGGCTTTTCTACTTTATATCCTGTCATGGTTATCATGCGCTGCTTGTCCTTGGGAAGGATATACCCCTGAAATATGTGTTTAAACATATTTTCCTTTCCATTGTTTTGTTTAACCTTTCTTGTGGTCTATAAGATATGAGCAGAAATAAATCCCAGGTTAAGTAAGCACCTCGGCGTACAACTCTGTCAGCAAGACCCTGTTACAATATGTTGATAACATTTCGGTAACCACCGATGGACGAGAACTTTGCCTATTGGTCCGCTTCGTTTCAACGAGCAGGAAAATGGTTCTCTTCATCCCTCGCCCTTGGTACCAACGTTGTTGCCAATATAACTGGCAGGCTATGCTCTGACCTGCCCTGCTATCATGACCGTACAAGATGTCAATGCTCCTTCTACCTTTAACCCACATGGTGGGCCCATAACCCACAGTTCCACAGGATCGAAACCTGACTCTCCTGTACACCCCCCTGTTCCCAAATTTATTCCTCATGCGTGGCCTCGCATTTAATTCACGAGCCACCTCCCGAGAGATCATCAATTCTGGTATCAGACATAATACTTATTCTCGTTGCTCTAGACCCCCTTTCGCACTTTGTTTCAGACATCGAACGATTGTCTACCCGCTTGAAACTCTTTATTGTAACTTCTTACCTTGCTCTCGATGTTTTCTTAAGTTTCAACTCGAGAGATACCCTTGTGTTCGTTCATGGAATAACCTCCATATGATTACCCCTTTAAGCATTCTATCATTGTCGAGTTACCCCTTGTCCCTTCGTAAGTACGGTGAAGATACTGAAGGAAGAACGACAACTTCATCATGGTGCATTGATGCAGAGAAATGAAGACATCAACGCAATGGGTCGACTTCTCTGAGAAGATTCGTTAGATTCGTAACCAAACCTTTCCCCTTACTCCACCTCTTAAATCTCGGGACGAGATTTCTTGTAGTGGAGGAGATTTGTAACACCCCGGTAGTTAAGCTACAGTAACCACTCACTAATGGTGCCATGTCATTGCAATTATTTTTCTAATCCTCACTTGTCCCAAATCAAACTCAAATTTGAATTCAAAATGCCAGTCAAATTATTATTTCTTCAAACTGTCAAATAAAAATGTTCGGTGGGTTGCAAATATTCACTAAGTAATTAACATGATTGGAACCAACCTCATTTGGTTTCCTAAATTGCCCCTGGAATTAATTTAGTGGAACAACAAGAATAAATAAACACATTTTTAATTCAACTATAAATTTGAACGGTTCCAATTGGCCTCAAACTTTTTGTGCAACCTTATAGTGTTGATTAGGATTTATGTGCCAAATTTCATGTTCACCAAAAATCGTTTGGTACAAAAAGAAAATAGAAAACGGTGACAGAAAAATAAAACAGAAAAGAATTAAAGAAAAAAAGGGGGGAAAGGCTACACTGTGCACTGTAGCCCACTGCTACAGTACACAGCCTAGCCCAACACCCCCTATTTCTCCTTCCTCTGTTCACAGGGGGCTGGGTGGCCGTCGTGCGCCCGTCCACGCCGCGGATCAACCACGTGCCGGCCATCCAACACCTCCCCGGCGATCTACAAGTACCTCTCGACCCCCCCTCGGCCGAACCCTAACCTCTGCCCCCTTCCTCTCACGCCATAGCTCTTGCCCTCGCACACGCCCGAGCCCTCGCCGCCATGGTCTCCGACGTCCACGTGCCTACCGAGCTCCCCGCGCCCAACCACTTCGTTCGCGAGCTTCGTCAACGTCCACTCCTTCGACTACATCCACCAATTGGAGCTGGGAGCCCCAGGATCGCAGGGATCGACATCGTCTTCTACCTCCGGCCACCGCGACACCATCGACGGATTCGTCGCCCTCGCACCATCCCCGGCTTCCCCGAGCACGCCATCCGCTCCCTGTGTGACCACTCTGTCGATCCCTCCCAAGTCCCCTTCGAATCCGGCGCCATAGCACCGCACCCGTGCTCGTCCGTCGCTCCCCACGCTCGCGCTCACCGCGGCCACCAATACCTCCGGTCTGTGCCCCGCGGGCCTCCCGGCGCGCCCTCGCCCCCTGGCCACGCGCTGGCTCACCCGATCGGGCGCCCGCTAGGACCACGGCCTCTCGAGGCCGCGCCCCGCTTCCCCTCCGGGCGCGACCGCCTCTGCCGCTGTCGTTGCAGTGCTGCTGTTGCTGCTAATAATCGCCGCCGCTCGGCTCCGCTGGGGCCTGCGCTCGCCCCTCCAACCGCGTCTGGCCACCCACCTCCGCCCATCGACGCTCGCCGCTGGTCGCCGCCCTGCCACCGCTGCGCGCCACTCCGCCCCCACGCCCGACGACCGCCTGCTGCCGTGCCCGCAGCCCTCATCTCCCGCCGGCGCCCCGCTTCCCTCAGCCGCTCCGCCCCCGGGCACGCCCTGCGCCGCCCCGGGGCCGCGCTCGTCGCGCCGCCTACAGCTACCCGCCACCCGCGCCTAGTCCCGACCGGCCTCACCGGCCACGCTGCCCGCCGCTGCCACCGGCCATGGCCACGGCCCGTGTGCCTGAGCGCCCGTGTGTGTTGTGTGTGTGTGCGCGTGTGTTGCTCGGCTGAGCCACTGTTTAGTGGGGCCAGCCCTTTTAGTTAGTGCTAACTAGTTTTAGTTAGTTTAATTAGGACCTAATTTGCCTAGTGATCCTATGACAGAGGGGCCCCACTGTTAATTAAACAAAAATGATTGATATAATAAAGCGAGAGACAATGACAAGTGGGACCCAAATACTATTTACCTTTTGACCAGTCAAATGTTGACTGGGTCAACTCTGCTGACTGGACCACTCCTAGACCCCACTAGTCATACACTCAGGCTAGTGTAGAGCTAGGTGACAAATGTATATTCTGTTTTTATTTCAAATTTAAAATAATTTCAGAATATTATTAAAACTTTGGAAAATCATAGAAAATAAGTCGTAGCTCAGATGAAAATACTTTCTACATGAAAGTTGCTCAGAACGACGAGACGAATCCGATTACGCAGTCCGTTCGTCCGCCACACGTCCCTAGCATATCGAACATGCAACAATCCACCTCCGGTCCGTCTGTCCGAGAATGCTAAACACCGGGGATACTTTCCCGGATGTTTTCCCCCTTCGCCGGTATCACCTATCCCTACGTTAGATCACCCCTGGCACCGCGTATCGTCTTGTTATATTTTGTGATGCTTTGTTTGCTCTGTATTTACTATTTCTCTCCCGCTCTTCTTCTCCGGTAGACGTCGAGACTGACGCCGACGCAGCAGAGTACGACTACGCTCCGGACGAGCAGCCTTCCCACGACCCCTCCTCCTTGCCAGAGCAACCAGGCAAGCCACCCCCCCCCCTTGAGCATCCAGATATCGCCCATTCCATTTCTCCTGCTTGCATTAGATTTTGCTACTGTTAATGTTTGCTCCTATTCTGATGCATAGCCTGCTTTTGTAACCTATTTATTGTTACCTTACCTGCCTATGTTACACTGCTTAGTATAGGTTGGTAGTGAACCATCAGTGACCCCCACCACCTTACCCTTGTTGCCCCTGCTTGATCATCGATGACTCGATCAATGTGATCATCGAACAGAGACCGACACATCACTTCACCCCCTTAGTTGTACGACTCTGCATAGTTACTATTGAGTGTCGAGGGTGATACCTCGTAACGCACTCCTGATGAATACTCTGCAGTGTAGCTGTTCGATCGTGATCATCGAGGGTGATTCCTCCTTCTCCACTTCCGATACGACTCTGTCGTGCAACCCCTTAGTGTGAACCTCGAGGGTGATGCCTCATACGTTCACCCTGATGATTTCATCGAGTGGAATCCACCGAGGGTGATTCCTCGGGGTTTCCCCCTTGATGCTATGACCACACGGTTACTTTGACCTTTGTTACAGGCGGGTCGACCCTGATGGGTACCCGCAGGGGATCTCTGATGTCGGGTGTGCCGGAAGGGCACTCGAGTATGATATTGTGGCGGAGCTTCAGAAACTCTGATTGTCTCCGCGTGTTACTAAATCAGCCTATCGGATTTGGGTATTTGATCTAAGTGGGTCGACGTGCCCTATACGCACTACCACCATGCGGGATAATGGTTTATGGGGCCCTCTGCGTTGTATGTTTCTCCCGAAAGCTCATCAGACGTCACAGTTCACCGTGCGGGCTGATTGTCGGGAATGGGATGGATATTTCACTGACAAGTTCAGTGTCGCACCTGCACCCTGGCCAGTCACGCAACGCGCAGGGTGCCCAGGGCGATGGCCCAAGACATCTGGGTGCATAGGTTAGTCCGGCGTGCTGACCTCTCTGCTGAGCCTAGGTAGGGCGCTGCTTCGTGTTGATCTCCCGAGGCCGGGCATTACCCAGCAAGTGTGTCCGGCCAGAGGTGATCGAGCGTGTTGGGTAACAGTAGTGCACCCCTACAGGGAAGAATAATCTATCGATAGCCGGTCGTACGGTAAAGGACGCTCAGTTTGTGTATCCCGATCTACTACTTGAACTGGATACTTGTTACTTAATTGAAGCTTCGGGATCGCTTTCTCGCAGGGAGTCGAGGAAGGATCTCTAGGCTTACTTCAACATGTTTGCTTAATAAAATGCTATTCTACTCTCTTCTATTCCTGCAAAATGGTGGCTTCGTGAAGATGTTTGAAGATGTTAGTCTTCGATAGGACTAGGCCTTCTCTCTATTCTGGCATTTCTGCAGCCCAGTCCACATATACATCCTTTCCCCTTTGATAATGTTGCATATGTAGTGTAGATCCTTGCTTGCTGAGTACTTCGGATGAGTACTCATGGTTGCTTTGCTTTCTCTTTTTCCCTATATCCCCTACTTGATGATACAACAGACGATGGAGCCCAGGAGCCAGATGTCCCAGCAGGAGCTTACTACCAGGAGGGTCCAGACGGCACGTACTACTGGTTCGAGCCAGCCGATCAGGAGTAGGATCGGAGGCCCCAGGCAGGAGGCCTTCACCTTTCGATCTAGAGTCGTTGTTTGTGCTAGCCTTCTTAAGGCAAACCTTGTCTAACTATGTCTGTACTCAGATATTATTTGTATGACTGACTTATGTATTCGGATCCTCGTGATCCCTAGTCTGTAATATTGTAGATCTCCGTTTATTTGTGTTAGAGTTGTGTTGTGATATCTTCCCGTGAGTCCCTGTGCTTGATCGTGCACGTTTGCGTGTATGATTAGTGCATGATTGTGTCGGGGGCGTCACAAGTTGGTATCAGAGCCGACTGCCTGTAGGAAGTCCACTTCCAATTCCTTGACCGAAGTTGAGTCTAGACATCGAAAAACTAATTTACTAACTTGGCTGTGTGGCTTACGGGCCCACGTCGCCAACTGGGTGGTATTAGGATCTTTTACTCCTCGACTTATACTCTGGGATTCTGATCTCTCCTCTATTCGGGTTAAATGATTTTACTAATTATAACTCTAGGTTCTCGATACCACTTCCAACCGGAGAGCCCCTTCATTCCAGATGATGGCCTGCTTCACCAGAAGATTCCGAAGATACTCTCTGATACTCTCTCGAGACTTTGTGCCCACCACTTTTGCTATTCCCGACCACCGATAAATCCTTATGGATAATTGCTTACACTTGTCGTTCATACCTTCATTCCCAGTTGCCCCTGTTATTACTTGATACCCTGAAAAATTCTCTGATATTCCGAGAATCCTTTGTGCCCACCGCTTTGCAGCTCTTTTCCGCATTAATACCCCTACGGATAATTCCTCGCACATAATGAGTATCCGCTCATCCCCAATTGTTCATATATTTCACAAAAGTCCTCGAAATACCATTCGATTTCTGAAAATCCTCAGCAGCCCACTGCTCTTGAATTCCTTGCCGTCCGGCATTATGACCGGTGATATGGAGGATTATCCTCCAACGTCTCAGCCCAACTTAGCGATGGTGCTAGCAATGTTGGTCTCATTTTTGGGTTAGTCAGTAGTTTTTTTTATGTTAGCAATCATCTTTCCCAAGGGGTATAACAGTGAAGCGGTGATTTGGTATCCGAACTTGCAAGGGATGAGTCTCATACCATGACTAGATGGCACCCCACACATTGTTGCTGAAATCAGTTGAAATATTTTTCAGAGTATGGCTGTTCTACACCCACGGGCATTGAACCCCCGCTACACCCACGATCGAAGACTTAGCAAACCAAAGAAAAAAATCTGAAGCTTTGTAAATCCGGCTATGAGAAAATGTTTTAGGCGCTTGCAAAATTTTGTGGCCAAATGACATTTGAGGAGCTCTGTACAAAAAAACAAAGTTTGTGCTCAAATATAAAATTTGAAACATGGGTGCAAAGCAAGATTTTGTATTTCATTTCATATGGAGATCATTTGATGTTATTTGGCGACCAAACTTTGCAAGGTTCTAAAACAATTGCTCATAATCAATGCCATGAAGTTTCAGATATTTTTTGTTTTTTTTTCTATTTTACTGTTCATTGTGTGGGTGCATGAAACTTGGATGCAGCCACTACTTTCCCTATTTTTCAATAAGATTTGATTATGTAGAATATAAATATTTAGATTAATAACACATGAAACGAAATTAAAAACACGTACGACATTATATTTGATTGCATATAGTTGTAAAATATTTATTGAATATATGTAGAATAATAGTATAATTCAATGAAACATACTTTCGCATGCATGGTTGCATGTGGTGGTTAGTTTTTTCTCATGCATGGTTACATGTTGAGGTGAGCCTTATTTCATCCGTAAATGTATGGTGATGTGACATCTTTGCATGTTGAGATAAGTTAGGGCATGAGCTGACATCTTTGCATGTTGAGATAAGTTAGGGCATGAGCTATGGTGGCAGCACCAGCCCAACCACATCAGCACGTGAAGCCGAGACCAACATGGATTTCAGACCAGCCCAACACACAGCTAGCCTCGCCGGACCCTCCAGTCAGCTTTGTTAGTTTTTCTTCAGGAACGTTTCCCATCTGATCCTCTCTCATGAAGGCTTTTTTCCTCAAATCTTTGCCTAGCCATCTGCAGCACCACAACATTTCTGATCAGGCACCCGCAGCTTACGGAAGAAGCACCTCCCTCTGCGAGGCATGTGCTTTAGTGCCACGGTGGCATCCGAATCTAGCTGTCCGATGGAGCACCATGTTTAGGGCTCCTCGTTGGCCATGCCCTTAGTGGGAATGACTCTCTTTGGTATAGGATGAAATGTGTTGAATGGTTTTAGGTTCTCATCGCCTGAGATGGGGGAGTCGTGTTGATATTCACCTTTGAGGCTAGTCAAGCTTTTGCAAGTTTTCCTCCGTAGGCTTGGAAGAGCATTGAGATTCAAAGAGTTGTGGGTGGCGATGACACTGGAGTACGTTGATCAATGTGATAATAGATTTTACCAAAGAGTGTTGCTGATTCTCTTTGTTTTAATAGTTATTGATCCGTTGTGTTGTGTTCTATATTCAGTAAAATCAGCCCGCTGCTAAGGATATGGTGTGTTGGGTTTTGTTTGGATGGAAAATCGTGCGAATAAGAAGAAGAAAAAATCAGTATGCGTGGAGCAGGTAAATAGGTATGCTTCCTCGTATAAGGCTCCGATTAGGGTTGCTGAATTGTGTTGAATTGTTCTCATACTTATTTTATGATGATTGGAATATTAAAGCAACCGTGAAAATGAAAAAAAATGGTTAGATGAGTGGTAAAATATGAAAAGGTTGTCTAGCCAAAGAATATTAGTATTACAATCATCTCAAGTGTTGTATCTGTTTTTATTACACATCGTGACCTCACCATGCATATGGTTCCGTTGGCAAACGAGTGATCCAAGTACGGTAAACCACTCGTTGCCCCCGTAGTAGAGTACTAGTACGTCAGTGGTGATCACTCAAAAAGAATCTGCTGGCAGAGGTGAAACTAAGTGAGTACCGCGCTTGTTTGGAATCGTTGCACCAAACCAGCAGAGATCGAAATGCAGAGCTGCTCTGCTTCTCGTTGCGTAAGGGGCGCTCGTGTCGTGGGTTTGACCAGCACTTGGAAAACAGCACCAGAATTCTGCTGCCGTCACTCGTCACGGATAGAGTGGTTGACCAAATCACATCACCTTGGCTGGCCGCGGCTGGACTGAATGCCGATGACATCGCCGACCGGGGAAGGACGCTATCTGACCGTCATCCTTCAGATTCAGGCCGCCGTTCCCGCGCTGTCGGTTTACTTTGCAGCTGGGTGACCCACTTTCATGTGTCGGAGACCGAATGCGCGCACGAGAAACGGGTGAAAACGATTAGCTACGGGCGACCTGGTAGAACGGTCACTTCTTTCTCTACTCCAGCGCCTCGCGGCTCGCTCGTGTTGCTGCCGGGCAGTGCCGTGCGTGGCAAGGGGCACAACCTACCCTGTGACTTTGCGCATAGCGACGCGTAGACAACTGCTTTTTTTTCAAGCAACCAACCCGAGCTCTCCCATTTTATTAAGAAGAGAATTGATTATTTGATAAAGAAAAATAACTGAAAGCCAATACATCTGTTGACAGACGCACATGCTAGCATGTAGCATCGACACCGCATCAGACGACGTCGCCAACATCCCCACCAAGCACACGCTGGGGGTGCCGCGCGGTGCGGGACGGGTTGAGAAGATGCCCCCCCCCCCCCCCCCCCCCGGCCGGCCACCGCGGTGTCGTCGTGCGACACCTATGGGATCCTTAGGGACCCCTTTACGATTCGGCGGGGGGAGAGGTATGCGCGAAGAGCAGAACCAATGATCGACGCGGGGCGATTTTACCCAGGTTCGGGCCGCTGATCAGCGTAAAACCCTACTCCTGCATTGTGTTATTATTAGTGCTCTTGAGCCCAGGCTCCAGGAGCGCTTATAATGAACAGTACGTTCAAAGAGCAGCTACGCATGCAGAATGGGCCAGAAGATTTTCCCTTCCCTGTAGCAGTTGCCTTGGGCCTCCTTCTATATCACAAAGGGGTCACCACAGTGGCAAAATGTACATACATTGAGGTGTAAAGTAGCTACAGGGTATACATGAGGTGGAAAGTTGCTACAGCATTTACATGCTTATCACTGACGGCTCAGGACAAGCGCATTAAATGCTCTGTCTAGGTGTCCCTTAGCTTCTTGGGGATGGAAAAAGGGGTCGTCCCATCAGCACCGCTTATACCCACCCGCCGTTGGTGCCTTGACACGCATCCAGGAGGACAAAACCCATCTGACAGGTTTGGTCACTGCACTGGAGCGGTGGCAGCTTGGCGGGGTCATCTTGCCGGGGCCAAGCTTGCCGGGATCATCTTGCCGGGGCTCATTAGCAAGAATCTTGCCGGGCCTTACCAGCAAGAATCCTGCCGGGGCTTCGGCCTTTGGTCTTCTGCCTTCCAATTATTGACTCGAATGCTTTTTGGATAGTCTTGTGCTTGTTCCCAGTTGTCTTCTCCCAGGAAGGCTTGCTCCCCTGCCATGCCCTTCCCGCCTGGAGGCTGCAACTCGCCGGTGCGTGTCCAGGGGTAATGAACACCCCCTGTTCACTACACCGACAGGAGCCCCCGGGCCTGGGCCGGACAAACGCGCACAGTGCTTGTCTGGGCAAGGCCCAAAAACATGCACCGGTACACGCGCGGCGAGAAGTAACCATTACTCTTGACTTTTTAACTGCATGCTGATGATGACGCAAGGGAGCTTGTGGTTTGCCGGGCCTTGGGCTTGCCGGCAGCTTGGGCAGACAGAGCAGGACGACAACAGGAGTCGTGTGCCCGAAAGGAAGTGCCACACTGTGCGACGAGTAGCCAGCCCCCGAGCTTTCCCCATATAGGGTACTGCGGGTGCGGTGCTCGATCCATATGGTCACCCCTGCTGCCGCAGCCGTCTACCGCGAATGTCTCACTGCCGTCTTGCCGGCCTATTGCTGCAATGGTGCATGTAAAGAAATAATTAATCTTAGTTAAATCAATCTTTATGCATGCAATGCATGTTACTTTATGCTGAATGAATGTATGCTTTTCCCTTGATTAATTCAGTCCTTGCACTTATTTTAGTTCCTACGCTGTCTGGAAACCTTGCCGGTGCGCACGTTTGCCGCGAGCGCTAGATGCGGGTCTTTAGCAGCCTGCTGGAAACGCCGCCGCCGGCAAGGCGACTTGCCGGGCTAGAACGCAGCTGCTAAGCTTGCCGAGCGGACTCGAGGCGAAGTTAGAGCACGGACTAACCATGACAAGGTTCCTCCGCGTGCAGGTTGATGTACAAGGACAAAGAATTAATCAAGGCGACCCACGCTCGCCGGAAAGCTTTCCGGTGCGCACGCTCCAGTCGGCAGTGCTTGAGGAACGGGTCCTAAGCAACTTGCCGGGAACGCCGCCTCCCGGAAAGGTTTACCTCCTCGGTGCTTATGCAGCCACCTAAATTGTCGAGCGGACTCGAGACAACTAGGGGCGCAATTAGCCCCGAGAGGGCTCCTTCGCGTGTAGGTATAAGAAGCAAGTGAGGATAGCAAAATGAATGTAATAAATCTTGGCAACTTAGCTTTTCTTGCGAGGGCGCTGCCAGCCCCCGAGCTTATTTTTTGCTCAAAGGGTGGTTGTCGGGAAACTTTTGACTTTAGCGGAGAACTTTGATATTCTCGACGCTAGCTTCCGGCAAGGAGTTGCCGGGAAAGCTCATGACGGAGGACTTCGTCGTTCCCGACGCTGGCTTCCGGCAAGCTTGTTGCCAGGAAGGCTTATGGCGGAGAACTTCGTCGTTCTCGACGTCGAGAAGATTGGTCCAGAGGACGCTGCCAGCCCCCGGGCCACAACTTTCTGTATGTGGAGCGAAGTCGCCATGGACGATGACGCTGACGCGCCGACCGCTGGATCAGGTTCGCGCAACCTCGATCCCCCTACCTGGCGCGCCAAAGATGTCGGCGTGCGACACCTATGGGATCCTTAGGGACCCCTTTACGATTCGGCGGGGGGAGAGGTATGCGCGAAGAGCAGAACCAATGATCGACGCGGGGCGATTTTACCCAGGTTCGGGCCGCTGATCAGCGTAAAACCCTACTCCTGCATTGTGTTATTATTAGTGTTCTTGAGCCCAGGCTCCAGGAGCGCTTACAATGAACAGTACGTTCAAAGAGCAGCTACGCATGCAGAATGGGCCAGAAGATTTTCCTTCCCCTGTAGCAGTTGCCTTGGGCCTCCTTTTATGTCACAAAGGGGTCACCACAGTGGCAAAATGTACATACATTGAGGTGTAAAGTAGCTACAGGGTATACATGAGGTGGAAAGTTGCTACAGCATTTACATGCTTATCACTGACGGCTTAGGACAAGCGCATTAAATGCTCTGTCTAGGTGTCCCTTAGCTTCTTGGGGATGAAAAAAGGGGCCGTCCCATCAGCACCGCTTATACCCACCCGCCGTTGGTGCCTTGACACGCATCCAGGAGGACAAAACCCATCTGACAGGTTTGGTCGCTGCACTAGAGCGGTGGCAGCTTGGCGGGGTCATCTTGCCGGGGCCAAGCTTGCCGGGATCATCTTGCCGGGGCTCATCAGCAAGAATCTTGCCGGGGCTCACCAGCAAGAATCTTGCCGGGCCTCACCAGCAAGAATCTTGCCGGGGCTTCGGCCTTTGGTCTTCTGCCTTCCAATTATTGATTCGAATGCTTTTTGGATAGTCTTGTGCTTGTTCCCAGTTGTCTTCTCCCAGGAAGGCTCACTCCCCTGCCATGCCCTTCCCGCCTGGAGGCTGCAACTCGCCGGTGCGTGTCCAGGGATAATGAACACCCCCTGTTCACTACACCGACACGCGGAGTACACCATGCTCATCCACGTCGACCGGGTGGAAGACTGGACGCCACCATCCCCGCGCTCCTCACACTCCGGGCAGAGCGGGCTGCCGTTGTCTGACTCCGACTCCAACGACTGCCCGTACCCTGAGGTCATCCTCGGCACCTGGACGATGGAGATCGAGGACAGCCAGCGCGGCGACGGGGACGCACGCCGGCCCACCAGACGCCGGCGCCCGCCCCGCGTCAACGCAGCCGCTCCCCCCCCCCCCCCCCCCCCCCCCCCCCGCGCGTCAGGCGCCACTCCAAGGGCGGGCGAACTCGACGCCACGGCGAAAGGAGGGCATCGGCTGGAGTGCCTCAGCCCCTCCAGCGTCGATGGTCGACACCACTACCGCCACCGTCGGCCCTGGGGGCCACGACGGAGACTGACGTCTGCAGAAACAACGGCAAAGACCCCGTCGACGAGTTCTTCAGGGCCGCGAAGAGGCCTACTGTCGCCTGTGTGATCGCGGACAGCATGGCGGCGGATGTGCAGGCCGCCGCTGACGTCTTGGTGGCTGCACCCCTCAACTTCGACATGGGGCCACAGAAGGAGAACGCGGGGCCAGAGATGCAGCCGGACGCGTTTAGCCCGACGCTGGCTGCAACCCCCCTGCCAATGGCCAGTTCAGCCGCTCCACCCCCACGCCCGCGTGCACGCTTGAGGTGCAGCTGGGCGCGGTGACCAGCCACGTCTGCCAGCTAGAGATCGCCGGCACTGAAGATCGGGTGGAGCCGCGCCGCCTCTTCTGCAACAACGCTCCCCCCCCCCCCCCCCCCCCCCCCCGCTTGTCGCCTCGTCACCTGCCCGCCGGCCCCCTCAGTGCCCCCTCAGTGCATCATCCCCACCCAAGAGCCGTGCCCCCTCAGTGCCAACACGGCACAACGCTCGACAGGCGGCAAACACATCCACCGTGCCGGTGGCACAGCGCGTGTCTCTCCACATCGTCAAGGAGCTCAGCCTGATGGGGCCAAAGGAGAAGATGACAACCGAGGTGGCAAAAGCTCTCCTGCGCCGTTTTGATGAGCCGCTGACTGATAGTGATATTGCGGTCATCGCCAAGCTCACGCGTCTAGACGCCGACGCCCTGAAGATCGCGGTAGGCATGGCGGGACCTGATGGAGCTGCCGAGGAGGCCGTAGTTTAGCCATGTTAGTTCGTTATAATTTCCCTCTCCGGTGGCGGCCGACGATGAGTCGGTTTGAGTTAGGTTTGTTTTCACTATGTAGTAGGAAGTGTTTAGCCCGACGCCGGCGTGTCTTGGGGCCTATTGGTGGACGTTGGCGAGCCCCTGTTAAGATGGAGGTGTATCTCATGGGCCTGAGGCCGTTTAGTCATTTCAGTTACCGGAGCAACCCTAGTTTTCCCCATGAATGACAAACTTCTTCCGATTATGTGTTGGAACGTGCGTGGCCTCAACCACCCTGCGAAGCGCGCCTCCATCTGCGAGATCGCCACAGCCCATCGAGTAGCTATCCTGTGTCTGCAGGAGACAAAAATTGACGCCTGGTCTCCTAGCCTAGTACGAGAAATTGGGGGCACGTCCCTGACTGACTGCATTGCCATGCTGGCGATCGGCGCCAGTGGAGGGGCGGAGATCCTTTGGAATAGAAACCTTGCCACCGTTACTTCCCTCGCCGTCGGCGCCTTCGCAATCACAGCAAGGGTAACTCTACTAGGCCAGCCCCAAAGCTTCTGGCTCTCCTCTGTTTATGGGCCAGCTGACGACGCCAGAAAAGATAACTTCATCCTGGAGCTGGCTCGCACGGCCCCACCTACAACCGAGCCCTGGTTAATCAATGGAGACTTCAACCTCATCGACGAGGTGCGCGACAAAAACAACCTCAACCTAAACCGTAGACTTATGGGTAGATTTAGATTAGCCATCGATGCGGCTGGCCTGAAAGAGATAAAATGCAAAAATCGTCGCTACACTTGGAGTAATGAACGCCAAGAGCCCACCCTCGTCAGCATAGATAAATTCTTCTGCAATCAAGCCTGGGAATCCCTCTTCCCCCATTTTTCACTGATGGCAGCCTCCACGGCTACGTCTGACCACTAGCAGCTAATCCTTGCCGACACTAACGCCCCATCGCGTCATGCGAGCTTTAGATTCGGGAGCTTCTGGCCTCGCTTCCCTCATTTCCAAGAAATGGTGGCGAGTGCCTGGAACAGACCTGTACAGTCCATGTGCGCTATTCAGCGCCTTCATACAAAGATGGCGCGCACGGCGCGGGACCTGAAGATTTGGAGCAAATCCCTCGTCAACGATGCAAAGCTCCAATTCCACATAGCTGCAGAAATTGTGCTTCGCCTAGATGTAGCTCAGGAGACCCGTCGACTGACAAATGCAGAGTACAACCTCAGGAAGCTGCTGATGCTTCGCATCTTGGGCCTCGTGGCAATTGAGCGTGCTCGCAAATGCCAAGCTTCTTGCCCGACCTAGCTCTGGGTGGGAGATGCTGGAACAAAAAATTTCCACGCAAAGATGTGATCACGTAGGCGGAAGAACTACATTCACAGCCTGAAGGTGGGAGACGTGGTCGCCACGGCACACGAAGAAAAAGAGGCTGCCATCTACCACCACTTCAACGACAACCTAGGTTCCAAGGCTGCTCGATCGCTAGGCATCAACTGGCGAATCCTGGAGATGCCCACGGTTCAAGGAGGAGGCCTTGACAACCCGTTCTCTGAAGAAGAAATCTGGGAGGCGATCAAGGCTTCGCCGTCAGAGAAGGCCCCTAGCCCTGACGTTTTCACTGGCACCTTCTTCAGAACTTGCTAGCTGCTGATCAAGACTGATGCCCTGCAAGCTTTCAACAAATTCTACCACCTGGCAGGAGGAGATTTCAACAATTTGAACATGGCCACGGTGGCTCTCAACCCCAAAAAAGATGGCGCAGAAAAGGTCCAAGACTTCAGACTAATTAGCCTGATACACTCAATTGCAAAACTGATAGCCAATGTGCTCTCCATGCGGCTATCTTCAGTGATCCACCACATCATCTCGCCTGCGCAATCGGCCTTCTTACGGTCCAAGAGCACGCAGGATAGCTTCCTGGATGTTCAGAATGCCATCAGATCTCTCCACCGAAAGAAGACACCGGCTGAGGGAGTCCATGACTAAGGGGTCCTCGGGGCGCCGACCCATCGAATATGGGCCGGACTAGTGAAGCCGTACAGCGACAGGAAATCTATGAAGCCGTGGTGTGCCCTCCAAGTCAAGGATAGGCAGGATCTCCTTACCCCTTATTGTAATCTATATCCGGTAACCCTAACCCTACCCGTGTCTATATAAACCGAGGGTTGTAGTCTTTAGGAGGGGACACACATTTGTCACCTCATCACCTGAGGGTTTAGCTCAGGCTGATCTCGAGGTAGAACTACTCTGTAAACCATACTATACATCCAATACAATCAAGCAGGATGTAGGGTATTACCTCATCGAGAGGACCCGAACCTGGGTAAACACCGTGTTCATTGTCTCCTGTTCCCCATCGATCTCAGATCCACAGTTCGGGACCCCTATCCCGAGGTCTGCCGGTTTTGACACCGACACCTGATGTCTGCTAGAACTACGTCGGTATTTCCCCAAAGAGGAAGGGATGATGCAGCACAGCGACGGTAGGTATTTCCCTCAGTGATGAGACCAAGGTTATCGAACCAGTAGGAGAACCACGCAACACTACGTGAACGGCACCTGTACACAAATAACAAATACTCGCAACCCGACGTATTAAAGGGTTTGTCAATCCCTTTCGGGCAACGGCGGCAGAAATGGCTAGTGGATGGGAGAAAGTTGTAATAGATTGGATAAATAGATCTCGAATAAATGCAAAATAAAATAAAGTGCAGCAAGGTATTTTTGGGTTTTTGGAAATATAGATCTGAAAACAAAAGCAAATAAAAATAGATCGCAAAAGCAAATATATTAAAGAAGAGACCCGGGGGCCGTAGGTTTCACTAGTGGCTTCTCTCGAGAAAAATAGCAAACGATGGGAAAACAATTACTGTTGGGCAATTGATAGAACTTCAAATACTCATGACAATATCCAGGCAATGATCATTATATAGGCATCACGTCCAAGATTAGTAGACCGACTCCTGCCTGCATCTACTACTATTACTCCACACATCGACCGCTATCCAGCATGCATCTAGTGTATTAAGTTCATGGAGAAACGGAGTAATGCAATAAGAACGATGACATGATGTAGACAAGATCTATTTATGTAGAAATAGACCCCATCTTGTTATCCTTAATAGCAACGATAAATATGTGTCGTTTCCCTTTCTGTCACTGGGATCAAGCACCGTAAGATCGAACCCATTACAAAGCACCTCTTCCCATTGCAAGATAAATAGATCAAGTTGGCCAAACAAAACCCAAATATTGGAGAAGAAATAAGAGGCTATAAGAAATCATGCATATAAGAGATCAAAGAAGACTCAAATAACTTTCATGGATAAAAACATAGATCTGATCATAAACTCAAAGTTCATCGGATCCCAACAAACACACCGCAAAAAAGAGTTACATCATTTGGATCTCCAAGAGACCATTGTATTGAGAATTAAACAAGAGAGAGAAAGCCACCTAGCTACTAACTACGAAACCGTAGGTCTACAAAGAACTACTCACGCATCATCGGAGAGGCACCAATGGACATGATGAACCCCTCCGAGATGGTGTCTAGATCGGATCTGGTGTTTCTGGAACTTGCGGCGGCTGGAATTGATTTTCGTCGACTCCACTAGGGTTTCTGGAATATTGGGGTATTTCTAGAGCAAAGAGGCAGTGCGGGAGGCCACCGAGGTGGGCACAACCCACCTGGGCACGCATAGAGCAAAGAGGCAGCGCGGGAGGCCATCGAGGTGGGCACAACCCACCTGGGCGCGCCTGGGCCTCCAGGCGCGCCCTGGTGGGTTGTGCCCCCCTCGGGGCACCCCCCAGGTGCTTCTCCAGCCCACAGGATGTCTTCTGGTCCAAAAAAATCCACAAAAAGTTTCGCTCCATTTGGACTCCGTTTGGTATTGATTTCCTGCGATGTAAAAAATATGCAGAAAACAGCAACTGGCACTGGGCACTATGTCAATAGGTTAGTACCAAAAATGATATAAAATAACTATAAAATGATTGCAAAACATCCAAGAATGATAATATAATAGCATGGAACAATCAAAAATTATAGATATGTTGGAGACGTATCAGTATCCCCAAGCTTAATTCCTGCTCGTCCTCGAGTAGGTAAATGATAAAAACAGAATTTTTGATGTGGAATGCTGCCTAACATGTTCATCACATATTCTTTTCTTTATAGCATGGACATTTGGACTTTTATATGGTTCAAAGCAATAGTCTAGTTTTGACATGATAACTTAAATACTCAAGCATATCAACAAGCAACCATGTCTTTCAAAATATCAACGCTAAAATAAGTTATCCCTAGCCCATTATGCTCAATCATTGATCCATTCATGAAACACACTCGCATATTAGCTACACCCAATGCTCAAGTACGATCATAGTGCCCCTTAGTTGGTGCTTTATAAGAGAAGATGGAGACTCAAAATAAAAATTGCAAAAAGTAAAAGAAAGGCCCTTCACGGAGGGAAGTAGGGATTTGTAGAGATGCCAGAGCTCAAAGCGAAAATTGAGATATAAAAACATTTTGGGAGGTATACTTTTCCCACCAACGAAAACGACTTAGAGTTCCCCACACTTTCCATGCTAGATATATCATAGGCGGTTCCCAAACAGAAAATAAAGTTTATTCCTTTTTCCACCATACTATCACTTTCCATGGCTAACCGTATCCACGGGTGCCCTCCATACCAACACTTTCCAAGGAATTTATTATTTGAGAACATAAAGTAAATTCATTTATTCATTTTGGGACTGGGCATCCCTAATACCTTTGCCTTACTCTCGTGCAATGACAAGTGAATAAACACTCATCGTGAGAATAACACATCTAGCATGGAAAATATCGGCCACCACTCACCGCCTCGCGAGCGGTACGAGCACACAAACGAGAAATTTATTTTGAAAATTAGAGATGGCACATGCAAATTTGCTTAGAACGGCAAAAGAATACCACATATAGGTAGATATAGTGGACTCATATGGCAAAACTGGTTTAAAGGGTTTTGGATGCACAAGTAGTGATCATACTTAGTGCAAAATGAAGGCTAGCAAAAGATTGAGAAGCACCAACCAAGAAACAAAAAATCTCATAAGCGAGCATTAAGCATAATTAACACCAAATAGTGCACCACAAGTAGGATATAATTTTATTGCATAACTATTGACTTTCGTGCATGCATAGGGAATCACAAACCTTAACACCAATATTCTTACTATAGGAAAATTACTCATCAACATAACTCACATATCACATCATCATATCTCAAAACTATTACAAGGAATCAAGTTTATTTTGTCCAATGATCTTCATGAAAGTTTTTATTATATCCTTCTTGGATATCTATCACTTTGGGACTAATTTTCATGTGTTGCTTTTGATAAGCTCAAACAAATATAAGTAAAGATCATGAGCATAATATTTCTTTCTCTCAAATTAATTTAAGTGAAGCAAGAGAGAATTTCTTAAAAAAATTACTAACTCCCAAATAAATCTAAGTGAAGAATGAGAGCATTTCTTCAAAAATAATAAAGCACACCGTGCTCAAAAAGATATAAGTGAAGCACTAGAGCAATTCCATAGCTCATAAAGATTTAAGTGAAGCATAGAGAGCAATTCTAACAAGTCATGGCATAATTTTGGCTCTCTCAAATAGGTGTGTCCAGCAAGGATTCAAGACTTAAAACAAAAAGCAAAACAAGCAAAGACTCATATCATACAAGACGCTCCAAGCAAAACTCATAGTATGTGACGAATAAAAATATAGCTCCAAGTAAAATACCGATGGTCGTTAGAAGAAAGAGGGGATGCCACTCGGGCATCCCCAAGCTTAGTTGCTTGCTTCTCTTTGGATAATAGCTTGGGATGCCATGGGCATCCCCAAGCTTAGGCTCTTCTTACTCCTTATTCCTTCATTCATCGTAAAATCACCCAAAACTTGAAAACTTCAATCACACAAAACTCAACAAAACCTTCGTGAGATCCGTTAGTATAAGAAAACAAATCACTACTATAAGTATTGTAGAAAACCAATTCATATTTTATTCTTGCATTATATCTACTGTATTCCAACTTTTCTATGGCAAAAACTCTTCAAAGAAAACCATAGAATCATTAAAACAAGCACACAACGCAAAGAAAACAGAATCTGTCTAAAACAGAACAGTCTGTAGAAATCTGAATATTTCAAATACTTCTGTAACTCTAAAAATTCAGAAAAATTAGGACAACAGATGTAATTTGTATATCAATCTTTTGTAAAAAATTCATAATTTTTCGTAGCTTCTGTAATTCTAAACAATTATTTTTCTGGACGCAAAAGTTTCTGTTTTCCAACAAGATCAAATCAACTATCACCCAACATAATCCTAAAGGCTTTACTTGGCACAAACACTATAAAACACAAAAAACTCAATCATAACTGTAGCATTATTATGATAACACCCAAGAACAGAAAGCAAAAGGCAAAAAATAAATTTTATTCATTGGGTTGCCTCCCAGCAAGCGCTATCATTTTACGCCCCTAGCTAGGCATAAAGCAAGGATCTAAGTATTGTCATCTTTGGTTCTAGATCCATAAGATGCCCTCATGATTGATTCATATGGTGGCCTAATTCTTGTTCTAGGGAAGTGTTTCATACTCTTCCTCAGTGGAAATTAAAATTTAATTTTGCCTTCTTTCATATCAATCACGGCGCCAATAGTACATAAAAATGGTCTACCAAGAATAATTGGACAAGACGGATTGCAATCAATATCAAGAACAATAAAATCTAAGGGCACATAATTCCTATTTGCAAGAATAAGAACATCATTAATTCTTCCCATAGGCTTTTTAATAGTAGAATCCGCCAAGTGCAAATTTAAAGAGCATTCTTCAATATCGGTAAGACCAAGCATATCACATAAAGATTTCGAAATTGTAGAAACACTAGCACCCAAGTCACATAAAGCAAAACACTCATAATTTTTAATCTTGACTTTGATAGTAGGTTCCCATTCATCATGTAATTTTCTAGGAATTGAAACCTCTAATTCCAACTTTTCTTCTAAAGCTTTCATCATAGCATCAACAATATGTTTAGTAAAAGCTTTATTTTGTTCATAAGCATGGGGTGAATTTATCATGGATTGCAACAAAGAAATACAATCAATCAAAGAGCAACTATCATAATTAAAGTCTTTGTAATCCAAAAGAGTGGGCACATCACTAGTTAAAGTTTTGACCTCTTCAAACCCACTTTTATCAATTTTCTCAACAAGATTTTCACCCTCCGAATTATTGGGACGCCTTCTAACTAAAGTTGACTCTTCTCCAGTCCCTTTTTCATCAATCTTAATTTTACTAAACAAAGAATCAATAGAAGAAACACCAATCATTTTAAGATCTTCATCACTTTTATCTTCTAACGAGATTGGTTTAGCGGCCATTTGATTTACTAGGGTAGCTTGTGCATCGGATATTTTTCCTAGCAAACTTTCAGCAAAAGCATATTTAGATTGGAGATTGCAAACTTCTCTGCTAATATCATCAAGTTGTTTTGTTATAGCGTCAAGCACAACGGAGTGCTCCTTGAGTTCTTGAGTAAAATACTTATTATGCTCGAATTGTGTAGTCATATATTCCTTAGTACTTTTCTCAATTTCAAGCAAAATATTGGGGTAATGAACATCATAATATTTTCTTT
Organism: Thinopyrum elongatum; assembly: GCA_011799875.1. Taxonomy (NCBI): domain Eukaryota; kingdom Viridiplantae; phylum Streptophyta; class Magnoliopsida; order Poales; family Poaceae; genus Thinopyrum; species Thinopyrum elongatum. Next base: position 606,807,229 of record CM022298.1, read on the forward strand.
GAGGCATCATGACTACGCAAACAAGAAAGCACGTAAAAATAGATCCAGCAAGAAAACGGCGAACAAAAAAAAGGCGAATAAAACGGCAAATTTTTGTGAAGTGGGGGAGAGGAAAACGAGAGGCAAATGGCAAATAATGTAAATTGCGAGGAGATGAGATTTGTGATTAGGAACCTGGTAGATGTTGATGATGTCTCCCCGGCAACGGCGCCAGAAATTCCTTTTGATGTCTGCTAGAACTACGTCGGTATTTCCCCAAAGAGGAAGGGATGATGCAGCACAGCGACGGTAGGTATTTCCCTCAGTGATGAGACCAAGGTTATCGAACCAGTAGGAGAACCACGCTACACTACGTGAAAGGCACCTGCACACAAATAACAAATACTCGCAACCCGACGTATTAAAGGGGTTGTCAATCCCTTTCGGGCAACGGCGCCAGAAATGGCTAGTGGACGGGAGAAAGTTGTAATAGATTGGATAAATAGATCTCGAATAAATGCAAAATAAAATAAAGTGCAGCAAGGTATTTTTGGGTTTTTGGAAATATAGATCTAAAAACAAAAGCAAATAAAAATAGATCGCAAAGGCAGATATATTAAAGAAGAGACCCGGGGGCCGTAGGTTTCACTAGTGGCTTCTCTCGAGAAAAATAGCAAATGGTGGGAAAACAATTACTGTTGGGCAATTGATAGAACTTCAAATACTCATGACGACATCCAGGCAATGATCATTATATAGGCATCACGTCCAAGATTAGTAGACCGACTCCTGCCTGCATCTACTACTATTACTCCACACATCGACCGCTATCCAGCATGCATCTAGTGTATTAAGTTCATGGAGAAACGGAGTAATGCAATAAGAACGATGACATGATGTAGACAAGATCTATTTATGTAGAAATAGACCCCATCTTGTTATCCTTAATAGCAACGATACATATGTGTCGTTTCCCTTTCTGTCACTGGGATCAAGCACCGTAAGATCGAACCATTACAAAACACCTCTTCCCATTGCAAGATAAATAGATCAAGTTAGCCAAACAAAACCCAAATATCGGAGAAGAAATACGAGGCTATAAGAAATCATGCATATAAGAGATCAAAGAAGACTCAAATAACTTTCATGGATAAAAACATAGATCTGATCATAAACTCAAAGTTCATCGGATCCCAACAAACACACCGCAAAAAAGAGTTACATCATATGGATCTCCAAGAGACCATTGTATTGAGAATCAAACAAGAGAGAGAAAGCCATCTAGCTACTAACTACGGACCCTTAGGTCTACAAAGAACTACTCACGCATCATCGGAGAGGCACCAATGGACATGATGAACCCCTCCGAGATGGTGTCTAGATTGGATCTGGTGTTTCTGGAACTTGCGGCGGCTGGAATTGATTTTCGTCGACTCGCCTAGGGTTTCTGGAATATTGGGTTATTTATAGAGCAAAGAGGTGGTGCGGGAGGCCACCAAGGTGGGCACAACACACCTGGACGCAACTGGGCCTCCAGGCGCGCCCTGGTGGGTTGTGCCCCCCTCGGGGCACTCCCCAGGTGCTTCTCCAGCCCACTGGATGTCTTCTGGTCCAAAAAAATCCACAAAAAGTTTCGCTCCGTTTGGACTCCGTTTGGTATTGATTTCTTGCGATGTAAAAAAAATGCAGAAAACAGCAACTGGCACTGGGCACTATGTCAATAGGTTAGTACCAAAAATTGATATAAAATGACTATAAAATGATTGTAAAACATCCAAGAATGATAATATAACAGCATGGAACAATCAAAAATTATAGATACGTTGGAGACATATCAACACCGGCCCTGCTTTTTAAGCTGGACATCGCCCGAGCTTTTGACAACGTCTCTTGGGAATATCTGCTAGAGCTGCTGCAAGTTCTTGGATTCCCAGCGCGCTGGCGTGATTGGATCGCAATGCTTCTCGGCATGGCATCATCATCCTTCTTGCTAAATGGCACTATAGGACAGGAGAGTCATCACCCTAGGGGACTGTGGCAGGGAGACCCGCTTTCGCCCCTCCTTTTCATCATCGCCATCGACCCTCTCCACAGGCTGCTGCAGCAAACGACCGAGTTAGAACTGCTCGCCCCCTTGCCTGGCAGAGACATCTCCCTCCGAGTCAGCCTATATGCTGATGACGTTGTAATCTTCGCCAACCCAGATAAAACGGAGGTCGACGCCCTACTCGACATTCTACGCAATTTTGGCCAGGCAACAGGGCTACAAGTGAACCTTTCAAAATAAACGGTCACTGCTATCCACTGCGAAGAGATCAACTTGCAGGAGATTTTGCTCAATTTTGGTGGGGCAACAATGGGCTTTCCCCTAAAATACCTAAGCCTCCGGCTAACCCTCTATAGATTGCGCCTCGTCAACATCCAGTTCATACTTGATCGGATCAGAGCAAGACTTGCGGGATGGAAGGGCAAGCTCATGTCTATCGCTGGCAGGCGGGTTTTGGACCGCAGTGTGCTCACTGCGCTGCCAACCTTTGCCCTATCAATGCTCTGGGCGCCGAAGAAATTTCTTGCTGAAGTTGACAAGGTTCGAGGAAGTTTTCTTTGGGCGCAAGAAGAGGAACTCAGTGCAGGGAAGTGCAAAGTTAGCTGGCCTGTGTTATGCTCTCCAGTTGAAAATGGAGGTCTAGGAATTTTGGACTTGAATCGCTTCAGTAGAGCACTCCGGCTGCGTTGGCTCTGGCTGTCCTGGACAAGCCCGGATAGGCCATGGATTGGCATGCAACTGTCATGCGATGACGGCGACAGAGCTTTGTTCAGTGCCTCGACCTCGGTCACGATGGGCAATGGTGAAACGGCCTCCTTCTGGCATTGCTCGTGGACCGGCTCTGGCAACCTGAAGACGGCCTTTCCCATGCTCTTCAGGCACTCTAGAAGAAAGACGGATCTGTTAAACAAGCCCTGGCAAACAATACTTGGATAAAAGATCTAGCGCACGGGGACACCCAACACCTTTGGGCCGAGACGATCAGACTGCACAGGTGGATCCAAGCAAGAGATTTTCAACTTCAAGATCAAACAAGAGACACAATCAAGTAGATGCACGAGGCATCAGGAGTGTACACTGCCAGCTCTGCATATAAGGCCGAATTTCAGGGTCTCATCAAATCAGATTTCAAGAAGGTGATCTGGAGCACTTGGGCCCCTGCTAGACTGAAGATTTTCACATGGTTGCTTCTCAAGAACAGATTATGGTGCAACGACCGTCTCCAAAGAAGGGGCTGGCCAAACGGATACTTCTGCCAGTTGTGCGTCCAAAACTTGGAATCCTCGATGCACTTGTTCTGGCAGTGCCCGCTGTCGATCGTAGTGTGGACGGACGCGGCGGCCGGCTATGGCTGCAGCTCGCTTCACCCAAACAAGTGGCAAAACAAAACCAAGTCGGCTGCCATCATAGCTGAAATGATCAGTGGAGCACGACCCAAGCACAAGAAGGCCATCAAAACCATGATCATCCTGATCCTATCTGAGCTTTGGAAGGCAAGAAATGAGTGTACTTTCAGAAGCAAAGTAGCAACACTGACCGGCATCAACACAGCCATCAGAAGAACTCTTGAATTTTGGCGCCAAGCGGGAGCAGTTTTTTGGGAGCACCCTTTTGGGGACCCTCCGTGAGATAGTAGCCTTAGCCATGATAGCTGCTTTTTCCTTAATCTTCTTTTTTTACCTCCTTTGATCTCTGGATCAGAAACCACCTTTTTGTACTACCACCTGCTCTCTGCTATCAATCAATGCAAGCCAACACTCAGCTGGATCTTTCAAAAAAAGTACCATGCATTTCAAACCCATATTTTTTATTCGACGTAGAACCTCATAAGCACCCATACTAGCATTGTATTTATCACTGCTATTATAAGTTAGTAATGCTGGATCGATATTGTACTTACATTGACAGCTCAGATGCTTCTCGGACTCATAGTCTTCACATGGTAGCGGGCATCCACTAACTATTATGGATGAGTAGTGGTTCACCATTTCTAACCATTCTTTTATCATTGCTTCTTTGGTGGCCAAAGACAGTATCCTGTATCTCTTTTGCTTTATCGAAAGTTTCAAATGTTCTTGGATAGTCATCTTAGAAGACATATTTAACAGATTTTTTCTTCATTTCAGTAAAAATAGTGAGATAAATAACAACAAACAAAATAAACCATATGCGAGTGGGAAGGTAATGCCCAAGCGCTTTACTCATCGGCAACTGCGCCAGAAAAGTGTGATGACCTGCAAGTGCACAAGTTCTTGCAATTCATGATAAGTAGAGTGTCGAACCCATGTGAAGCGACGTGAAGCGACGCGCAGGTAACTACCAACCCCGCAACTTCATTGTTAGGGCAACTCCAATGCACGACCCCAAAAGGATGTCCATTATGTCCGTTTGGGGATGGCAATGGGGTGGTGTCCGCCCGATTTGTGGATGCGCCGGCCTTGCGCCCAACGCACGGCCGCATCTTGTCTGCCCAGTGCCCGTATGCACACATTTTGTTGCCAACACATTTTTTATTTTATCAACGACATTTTGATACATGGTAGTGCATTCATCAATTCTTAACTAGAATAGCAAGACCAAGAAAACAAGAACCACAATTAGGCATTTCAACAGAAATCCAACTTCCATAACTGCTCCCACAAGTTGGATTAATATCTTCTGGATGCCTTCATTGTTGATTTGCGGATTCTCGATCTAGTATACTTCTTTCTTCTTCGATTCTAAAGAAGTAGACATTGCTTTGCATCGAATCTCATCTCTAGCCTCTATTTTAGCAAGGAGTGTACGAGCATCTATCAAATTTCACCCAATCAATAGATCGATGTATTCTTCTTCCCGATACCAAAACTTGCATCCATCCTACATACAAATTTGCGTATGAGCCCAGAGCTATTGAAATTAGGCTGAATCCAGAAGCGCAACCGAAGCAAAACAAGCATATACCTTATCTTTTTTGCACTTGATGAACACCCACCCTGGATGTTCCGGCGTGGTAGAAAAGCGGCGAATGACTTGCCGGGGGCAGTCATCGCACTTTATGAGCAGCAACGGTAAGCCGACCAGCCGCTAGGCCAACGTCGACCCCGGACGACGGCATGGCGTATTTTTGTCGGCGCCATTCTGGTGGGTTAGATCTGAGTGGCTAGAGGCGGAGTCCATGCCTGCATGCAACACGTAGGTGTTGCCGGGCTTGTGTTTTCCGCTAGGCACAGGCGCCGCCGGCTCGATGCGCACAAATTAGGTGGCCAATTGCGCTCAAATCCGGCGCCCGACTGGACAACGACGCGACCGAGATAAAGGCTGGGGTGGGGCGGGAGGAGGAGGGGGTGCCGGGCTGGACATGGAGGTTGCCGAGAAAATGGCGGCGGCGGCCATGGCATGGTAGGGTTCGGGGGGTTTGGGGGCGGCTGGTGGGAGGGAGAGAAAAAGGGGCACCTGTGTCCCCGACGGGCGGGCCAGGGGAGGACACGGGCACGCATCACGCCCGTCTGCGCGTGTCCGTTTGGACGCAAACGCGACCCAAAGTTGGGCCGGGAATGGATCAAAAGCGGACGAAAAATGGACATTTGTCCATTTGCTCCTGCGCGTTGGGCCGCGTTTTGAGTTCGTTTACCCTCAAACGGACGCGTCCGAACCATTTGGGGTCATGCGTTGGAGTTGCCCCCATAGACACAACTACATTTGCACCCAGACCATAGTCTGAAATAGGCTATCTATTAGGTGAAAGAAATCGTAATTTTTTTTTTAAATCTAAACCACTAGCGTGAGGGTAAAAATAGGCATAAAAAGGGAATAAAATAGATGGAGTGGCGCTCGAGTAATAAAGCGTTCTCAGGGTTCAGGCTCATCACTACTAGTACTTAGGGTATGTGCTCATGCAAGTACGCAACCTAGTCTGAGATGTAATTCATGTTATATGTTTTTATAAGTGGATGGAGCCAAGTGATACGTGCATACATGCAGAAACCACGCATCACATACGCCACCAGTGTTCCTTCCCATATTCAGGTTTCGACAATGGTTATTAAGGGTCTCCCCGTGGAGGCCGCTAAAGGTCGTCTCCAGTCAGAGAAGGAGGCAGGTAGCTTCTATTACCGCAATACCTCCGCAAACCCACCTTTACACCAATAGTAATAGCCTTTTATCCAAAAGACTCAACTGTTCAGTGGCCGACTTCACCCACATCGAGATGACTATTAACATAAATATATTTCAAGGATATTATATCATTGGCATTAAAAAAATCACTCAAGTGTATCCATATTTCCCCGAGAACGTATGTAATTACTCAAACATGTATATGGAGAACATAGAGAGGAGTCACAAGTTACAACAAGAGATGGTTTTGGTGAAGAATAGAGGCATGGCGGTGGCAATGGAGATGGCACTTGCCGTTGGCGGGGCCTCCTCTTTCCTTCTTCCTTGTCTTGGACCTTCCTATATATTGGAGATGGCTCTTCTAGAATAATGGAGGTGTAGCAACATGTGGTGGAGTAGATGGAACTTCTTCATCATGAACGACAACAACTAGGGTTGGAGGTGATTATATAGGAGGCCTCCTCAGGTTTCCTCCGGAATCCTCCCCCTTGACCCTAGGCTAGCTCTTGGGGAGCCAAATCCTCTCCTAATACCTCCCTTGATTGCCAAGGAACACGTAGGAACATACCGGGACAACATTGGTGAGGAAATGCAAAAGATATGGCAGATTTCATAGCCCTAGGAGGATGATACGAGCACCGGTACGACCATGCATGGTCGTACCACACGCGGTCTTCTCTCCTGGACTACACGCGTGTGGTTTCGTATTTTGGTTGCCATTTCTTCATACGAACACCAATCTGGGTGTTCTTGGGCTCGTTGTATTCTCCTCGGAAAGTCCAATACACCCGTAGTATTGCATCTTGGAAACTTTGAAAAATGTCATAATATCAAACTTTCCATAGGGCTCGAATCTGACGCGTGGAACTTATCTGGTTTGACACCAACTTGGTTATTTTTATGTGCCAAGTCCATGAACATGCCAGTACACCTACAAAGACAAGAAAACAAAGGAAAACTAATAAAAATTAAAAGTTGTGCAATGAACTTGGTAAAACAGGTAAAATCTAAAAAACTATGCATTGTGGACATGAAAATTGATACATGGATATGATATGAGGGAATTTGGTATTAGAATAGACTCTAAAAGTGATGCAAAAATCCACTCATCTCAAGACAACAACCGCCACCCACTGCCCTGCCGAACCGCCTGCTCGATAACATAGAAAGACTGGATCTGCCACCACGCCACCGGGAACTGGCTGATATGCCATGATGCCATCACGGACAGACCGATATGACACTTTGTCGCCACAGTTTGATGGAGAACTAGGTGGACGACAGTCACTAGTGAATAAGCATACGAGAGCTGAAGTGCCCGGCGAGGTGGACGTTGTGATGTTGGTGCAAGGGTTTGGCCATGGATCGAGGATGGATGGGCAAATGGATAGAAAATTAATGTGTGGTGCCTGAGAGCCGTATACAAACAGAATGGAAAGGTTGCACCTATTGGGAGACGTAGTAGAAAACAAAAAAAATTGCCCTACGATCAACCAGGAACACTATGAAGATGCAATAACGGTTTAGGTCAGATCGTTACCAACTCTAAGTTGCAGCGGAAGAAGACGAGTCGGTGTAGATCGTACTTGAAGTCCCTCGAACCGTTCATGGATGATCCCTCGAACAAAAGATCGAAAGAACGGCCTCTGCACAGTTTGCAAGCGTACAGTCTTCACGATCTGGCAATGCTTTGCTGTCCAGAGCTAATCGTCATTGGAGACTTAGAGGGAGGAGATTAGAACCACATTGGGCTTCCAATTAGTTTCTTGCATGAAAATTTTCTCGCAAAAACAGTGAATATGATGCACTTTATCATAGACACCATTAAGTACCATGCATTTCAAACCCATATTTTTTATTCAACGTAGAACCTCATAAGCACCCATATAAAATACAAGTTCTATGACCTCCATACTAGCATTGTATTTATTACTGCTATTATAAGTTACTAATGCTGGATTGATATTGTACTTACATTGACAGCTCGGGTGCTTATCGGACTCATAGTCTTCACATGGTAGCGGGCATCCACTAACTATTATGGATGAGAAGTGGTTCACCGTTTCTAACCATTCTTTTATCTTTGCTTCATTGGTAGCCAAAGACAGTATCCTATATCTCTTTTGCTTTATCGAAAGTTTCAAATGTTCTTGGATAGTCATCTCAGAAGACATATTTAGCAGATTTTTTTCTTGATTTGAGTAAAAATAGTAAGATAAATAACAACAAACAAAATGAACCATATGCGAGTGGGAAGGTAATGCCCAAGCGCTTTACTCAACTCAACTGCTCCAGAAAAGCTTGATGACCTGCAAGTGCACAAGTTGTTGCAATTCATGATAAGTAGAGTGTCAAACCCACGTGGAGCGACGCGCATGTAACTACCAACCCCGCAACTAAATTTTCAGGGCAACTCCAATGCAAGACCCCAAAAGGGCGACCGTTTTGTCCTGATTTCATCCATTTGGGGATGGCAATGGGGTGGTGTCCCCCCGAATTTGTGGATGCGCCGTCCGTGCGCCCAACACGTGGCCGCATCTGGTCCGCCCGGTGCCCGTATGCACACATTTTTTTTGCCAACACATTTTTTATTTTATCAACGACATTTTGATACATGGTAGTGCATTCACCGATTCTCAACTAGAATAGTAAGACCAAAGAAAACAAGAGCCACAATTTGGCATTTTAACAGAAATCCAACTTCCATAACTGCTCCCACAAGTTGGATTAATATCTTCTCACTGCCTTCATTGTTGATCTGTGGATTCTCGATCTTGTATACTTCTTTCTTCTTCGATTCTAAAGAACTAGACGTTGCTTCACATCTCATCTAATCTCTAGTATCATCTCTAGCCCCTATTCTAGCAAGGAGTGCACGAGCTTCTATCAAATTTTGCCCAATCAATAGATCGATGTATTCTTCTTCCCAATACCAAAACTCGCATCCATCCTACACTCAAATTTGCGTATGGGCCAAGAGCTATTGAAATTACGCCGAATCCAGAAGCACAATCGAAGCAAAACAAGCATATACCTTATCTTTTTTCGCACTTGATGAACACCCACCCCGGATGTTCTGGTGTGGTAGAAACGCGGCGAACGACTTGCCGTGGGCAGTCGTCGCACTTTATAAGCGGCATGGGTAAGCCGACCAGCGGTTGGGCCAGCGCCGACCCCGGACGACGACATGGTGTATTTATGTCGGCGCCATTCCGGCGGGGTAGATCCGAGCAGCCAGAGGAGGAGTCCATGCCTGCATGCGGTGCAGAGGTGTTGCTGGGGCATTGTGGTCTGGTGCCCGGCCAATCCATGGCCAGGCATAGCCGCTGCCGGCCGGATGTGGCCGGATGCGCTCAAATCAGGCGGACAGATACGCTCAAATCTGGCGGCCTGACTGGACAATGACGTGGTCGAGACAAAGGCTAGGGGGTAGGGGGTGCGGGTGGGGGTGGGGGCGAGAGGAGTAGGTGGCGCCGGGCTAGACAGGGATGTTGCCGACAAAATGGCGGTGGCGACGATGGCGTGGTAGGGTTCGGGGGGGTTGGCGAGCGGCTGGGGCGGGAGGAGGGAGAAAAAGGGGCGCCTGTGTCCCCGACGGGAGGGCCAGGGGAGGACACGGGCACGCGTCGCACCTGTCTGCGCATGTCTGTTTGGATGCAAACGCAGTCCGAAATTGGGCCCGGAATGGGTCAAAAGCGGACGAAAAACGGATGTTTGTCCATTTGCTCCTGCGTGTTGGGTCGCGTTTTGTGTCTGTTTACCCTCAAACGGATGCGGCCGAACCATTTGGGGTTTTGCATTGGAGTTGCTCTCATAGACACAACTACATTTGCACCCAGACCATAGGCTATCTATTAGGTGAAAGAAATGCGTAAAAATGGGTTTTATCTAAACTACTAACGTGAAGGTAAAAATAGGCATAAAAAGGGAATAAAATAGATGGAGTGGCGCTCGAGTAATATAGTGTTCTCAGGGTTCAGACTCATCACTACTTGTACTTAGGGTACGTCGTCGTGCAAGTACGCAACCTAGTCTGAGATGTAATTCATGTTATATGTTTTTATAAGTGGGTGGAGCCAAGTGCAGATACGTGCATACATGCAGCAATCACGCATCACATACGCCACCACTATTCCTTCCCACGTTCACGTTTCGACAACGGTGACTAAAGGTCTCCCCGTGGAGGCTGCTAAAGGTGGTCTCTAGTTAGTGAAGGAGGGAGGTAGCTTCTTTCACCGCAATACCTCCGCAAATCGACCTTCACACCAACAGTAATAACCTTTCATCCAAAAGACTCTATTGTTGAGTGGTCGACTTCGCCCACATTGAGATCACTATTAACATAAATATATTTCAAGGATATTATATCATTGGCATTAAGAAAATCACTAGAGTTTATCCATATTTACCCGGGAACATATGTAATTACTCAAACATGTATATGGAGAACATAGAGAGGAGAGACAAGTTACAACCCAACATGGTTTTGGTGAAGAATAGAGGCATGGCAGTGGTGATGGAGATGGCACTTGCCGTTGGCGGTGCCTCCTCTTTCCTTCTTCCTTATCTTGGACCTTCCTATATAGTGGAGATGGCTCTTCTACAATAATGGAGGTGTGGCAACATGTGGTGGAGTAGATGGAACTTGTTGATCATGAACGATAACAGCTAGGGTTGGAGGTGATTATATAGGAGGCCTCCTCGGGTTTCCTCCAAACTCCTCCCCCTTCAACCTAGGCTCATGAGGAGCCAAATCCTCTCCCAATACCTCCCTTGATTGCCAAGGAACGCGTAGGAACATACCGGGACAAAATTGGTGAAGAATCACGAAAGATATGGCAGATTTCACAGCCCTAGGAGGATGATATGAGCACTGGTATGACCATGCATGGTCGTATGGTCGTACCACACGCGGTCTTTTCTCCTGGACTACGCGTGTGTGGTTTCGTATTTTGGTCACCATTTCTTCATACGAAGACCGATCTGAGCGTTCTCGTGCTTGTTGGATTCTCCTCGGAAAGCCCAATACACCTGTAGTATTGGATCTTGGAAACTTTGAAAAATGTCATAATATCAAACTTTCCATAGGGCTCGAATCTGACGCCTGGAACTTATCATTTTGACGCCAACTTGGTCATTTTTATGTGCCAAGTCCATGACCATGCCAATACACCTACAAAGACAAGAAAACAAAGGAAAACTAATTAAAAATAAAAGTTATGCAATGAACTTGGTAAATGGGTAAAAATCAGAAAGCTATGCATTGTGGACATGAAAATTGATACATGGATATGATATGAGGGAATTTGGTATTAGAATAAAATCTAAAAGTGAAGCAAAAATCCACTCATATCAAGACGACAACCGCCACCCAGTCAGCTTGGATCTGTCACAGCGCCGCTGGGAACTGGCCGATATGCCACAATTCCATCACAGATGGGCCGATATGACACTTTGTCGCCCAGTTTGATGGAGGACTAAGTGGACGATAGTCACTAGTGAATAAGCGTACGAGAGCCAAAGTGCCCGGTGACATGGACGTTGTGGTGTTGGTGCAAGGGTTTGGCCATGGATCAAGGATGGACGGGGAAATGGACAGAAAATTAATGTGTGGTGGCTGAGAACCGTAGACAAAGAGAATGGAAAGGTTGCACCTGTTGGGAAACATAGTAGAAAACAAAAAAATCGCCCTATGATCAACTAGGAACACTATGAAGATGAAATAACGGTTTTGGTCGAATCGTTACCAACTCTAAGTTGCAGCGGAAGAAGACGAGCCGGTGTAGATCGTACTTGAAGTCCCTCAAACCGTTCACGAACGATCCCTTGAACAGAAGACTGAAAGAACAGAATCTGCATAATTTGCAAGCGTACAGTCTTCATGATCCGGCATCGCTTTACTGTTTAGAGCTAATCATCGGCAGAGACTTGGAGGGAGGAGATTAGAACCACATTGGGCTTATAATTATGAGGATTAGAGAGGGGCGCCACAAGGGGGGAAGGTTCCCAAAGTGCCCAAAATCTCTAGTATATATAGGATGGAGGAGGGGAGAGGGGCGCCACAAGGGGGGAAGGTTCCCCCCTTGCACCAGCCATACGAGGGGGGATTTCCCCTACAATTCGACCTCCCCCTTCCTTCTCCAAGAGATAAGGAGGCGCCAACTCCTATTGGGCTGAAGTGGCCCAATATCCTTTCCACCACTTAGCCTTTTAAGGCCCGTTGATATTTAATTAAATATAAAAGCCTCCTAACTATTATTAGAGCCTTTTATTATTAATTTAACATCTCCAAAAACATTTTCCCACCTATATATTATTTACCGGTATTACCCGGTAAACCCCGAAACCCTTCCGGCGAACACGAAACGCTTTCGGTTCCTCTTGAAACTATTTTGATCATTAATGAAACTATTTCATAAATATTTCCTCATTACTCCTATCCCACTAACACTCAGCAGTTCCTGATTACCTTAAGCTTGTGACCCTGTAGGTTTGGTAAAACATAGACATGAACAAAACCTCTTTCGTTCAATGACCGATAGTGGAACCATGGACATCCATATCGATCCCTATGAGTACAAGAATGGCATTCGAGTGAACCATTCATTATCTTGTGCTATTCCCTTTACTTCATGATACTTTACAAAACCCAAGGTGAGATATATCGATATCCTCTCGAGTCATACACATGCTCACTATGCCGGTCTCCTCGTTTCCGGTTTTGTTCTTCGTCCTCATTGACATTTTCCAGCATGTCTGGCCAAGCGATGATGGATGTTGTCACTGTGACGCCCCCGGCTCAATCGTGCACTAATCATACATGCACATGCACACGATCAAGCCTAAGGACTCACGGGAAGATATCACAACACAACTCTAAAACATAAATAAAGTCATACAAGCTTTATATTACAAGCCAGGGGCCTCGAGGGCTCGAATACATAAGCTTGCGTACAAGCGTCAGTGGAAGCATCAGATATCTGAGTACAGATATGAAACAGAAAAGCCTTTAGAAAGGTGGGGCAAAACAAAAACTACGATCGAAAGGCGTAGGCCTCCTGCCTGGGACCCTCCGATCCTACTCCTGGTCGTCAGTCAACTCATAGTAGTATCCACCCTCGGAGTAGTAGTAGCGATCGTCGGCGGGGGCAACTGTATCCGGGGCTCCGTCATCTGGTCACGACAAACTGATATGGGGAGAAAAGGAAAACAAAGCAACCGTGAGTACTCAGAAGTACTCAGAAAGCAAGGATCTACGCTACATATGCAACATTTTTGAAGAGAGGTTGTATATGTGGACTGGGCTGCAGAAATGCCAGAATAGAGAGAAGGCCTAGTCCTATCGAAGGCTAGCATCTTCAGCGGTCTTGCAGCAATAGAAGAGAGTAGGACAGTACAATATAATGTAGCAGTAATGATATCAACCTCACCCAGAGATCCTTTCTCGACTCCCTGCAAGAAAGCAATCCCAGAGCCACACAGTCCTCAACCTCGTCCTGAGATCCCTTCTCGACTCCCTGCAAGAAGCAATCCCAGAGCCATAGTATCCAAGTATCCAGTTCTAATTGTATCAATCAGGATACAACTCCGAGTGTCCGTTACCAAGGATCCGGCTATGCATAGATTAGTTCTTCCCTGCAGGGGTGCACCAACTTACCCACCACGCTCGCTTAACTCCGGCCGGACACACTTTCTGGGTCCTGCCCGGCCTCGGCCAAACAACACACCGCAGCCCTACCTAGAGCTCAGCAGAGAGGTCCTCGCCGGTCTACATCCTAAGCGCAAGGGGGTCTTGGGCCATCGCCCCTCGCCCTCTGGGTCGTTGCGCACATGGCTTAGATCCAAGCACCACCTCTGTCGTGAATGGCGCCAATCACTCCATGCCGCACTGCTGAACTGGACGTCTGACAGAGCTTTCGGCTGATGCATACGATGCAGAACGCCCATACTATGCCCACGTGATGGTTAGTGCTATCGGGCCAGAGGCCTGCTCGGATCAAATATCCAAATCGTTAGTGGACTAGGCCTTGCGGTAATGAGCAGAGACTCCCGAAAGATGTGACCCCGTCGCCCCGTCTCGAGGACTTGCTGCAAGGGTTAAGAATGCCCGGCCGCGCCTCGTATTCATCACTCGAGCACCATACAGGCAACCCGTCTTCACATCACACGCGGGTACCCCTCAGGGTCGACCTGCCTTTCCAAGTAACAGTGTAAAGCCCAAGTATCCGTGTGTCCATAACATCAAGGGAATCCGAGGTATCACCCTCGATGGATACCCACTCGATGTAACTGTCAAGGTGAACGTAGGAGGAATCACCCTCGATGGGTTCACACTTGATGTGTTGCACGACAGGGTCGTATCGGAAGTGGAGAAAGAGGAATCACCCTCGATGACCACGACCGAATAGCTACTCTACAGAGTTAACATCAGGAGTGCTATACGAGGTATCACCCTCGGCACTCGATAGTAACGCTGCAGTGTCGTTACAACTAAGGGGGTGATGTGCGGTGCCGGGGCCTGGTCTTCAATCCCGTTGATCGGGTCTTCGGATAATCCAGCAGGGCAGTCGAGACAAGTGGGGTCACTGATAGGTCTCTACCCAGCCTATACTAGACAGTTTAGGATAAGCAGGTAAGGTTTCAATAGCAGGTTACAATAAACAGGCTATGCATCAGAATAGGTAAAACAGTAGCAGCAGCAATTTCTAATGAAAGCATGAGAAAATAGAATGGGCGATATCGGGATGATCAAAGGCGGGGCTTGCCTGGTTGCTCGGCGGCAAAGGCAAGGTCGTCAATGGTGTCTTCGGTCTCCGGAGCTGCGGAGGTACCGGGAACTGCGTCGGGGTCTAGCGAGAGAGAAGAGGGGGAGGAAACAGTATAAATACACAGCGAACAAGTGCAGCACAAAGCATAACATGGCAATACGCGGTGACAGAGGTGATCTAACGCAGTGCCGGGTGATACTGGCGAAGGGGGAATTCATCCGGGAATGTACTCCCGGTGTTTGGCATTTTCGGACGGAGGGACCGAAGGGGGACGATTGCATGTTCGCTATGCTAGGGACGTGTGGCGGACGAACGGACCGCGTTTTCGGATTCGTCTCGTCGTTCAGAGTAACTTCCATGTACAAAGTTTTTCGATCTGAGCTACAGATTATTTTATATGATTTTCTAAAGATTTTAGCAATTTCTGGAATTTATTTAATCATTTAAATTTGAATTATCCAAAACAATGTATGCTGACATCAGGATGTCAGCATGACATCAGCAGTCAACAGGGCCGTTGACCTAGTCAAGCTGACGTGTGGGTCCCACCTATCAGTGTCAGTTTGGTTTAATTAGGGTTCAACTAATTTAATTACAGTTTAATTAGGTTAACTAGATAATTAGTTTAATTAAACAGAGTTATTTAAGTTAATTAATTACTTGTTTAATTAATTAATTGTTTTTAGTTATTTATTTTTATTATAAGCCAGGGCGCTGGGGCCCGTGTGTAAGTGGCCCGGGGCCACTGGTCGGGTTAGCGGCTAACGGGCGCCGGGCGTGCGGGCGTGGGCACCCGCGGGGCGCTGGCTCGGGCCAGCCGCATCCGAGCACGGCCAGCGCGGCCGCCAGTGAGCGAGGGCCAGGCGGGCGCGGCGCGGCCGGCCGGAGCGGTGGGACGGAGGCGGAGCAGGGGATGTGGTCGGCGGGCAGAGGCAGGGTTCCGGCGGCGAGCGGCGCTCGCATCGGCCAGGGAGGCGAGGGGTGTGGCCGGGGCGGCAAGCAGTGGAGGGGGCGGTCGGTGCAGCGAGGCGAGCGTGAGGCGGACGCGGGGAGCCAGCAGCAGTAGGTGGCGCGCGCGCGGGGCTGGGCAGCGGTGCGCGGGCACGCGCGTCAGGCGTGGCCAGGGCGCACCGGACGCAAGCTTGCGCGAGGCAAGGCAAGCGGGGCGCGGGCGGCGTGCATGGGCCAGCAGGAGCTGCGGGTCGTGGCGGCGCGTCCGAGGAGGCAGCGGTGGCGCTAGGTGGCTGCGGGGCGCGATCAGCGCGGCATGGACACGAGCGCGATGACCGGGGGAGAGAGGGGAGGCGAAGGGGAATTGGGTCCTCACCCTCACTACCGAGGAGAGGGGCGGCGAGGCTCGATGGAGCCGGCGGGGAAGAGGACAAGGAGGCAAGGTCGAGGCGGAGGGGCTCCGGCGGCGTCGAGGTGGCTTCAGGGATGGCGAGCGGCGGCAGGCAGCTCCGGGCGACGTCGAGGCTGCCGGGATCGAGGCCGAGCCTCTCCCTGGATCTCGATCTAGAGGAGAGGGGGGGCGAGCGAGTGGGGGGGAGTGTCGGTGGCGGGCTAGGGTTTCGGGTGGGGAGTGGGGGTTATGGGGATGGGGTGGGCCGGCCTGATGGCCTGGCTGGGCCGTGGCCCAGTTGGGCCAGGGGGGGGCGTTGTTTTCTTTTTATCTTTCTGTTTTATTCCTTTTTCTTATTTCTTTTCTCTCATTTTCTGTTTTGCAAATAGTTAGGCCTCAAACTGACTTTTGTAAAATATGGCACTTGTTCCATTAAATGCTAGGCATCATCTACTACTGCCAAAAATTGGTTTGGAGGCAATTGGAGTTCACACAAATTTTATAATAAACAATATATATAAATCCTTGTTGTTTTGGTAATGTTAGAGTCACCTAATTAATTTATTTATTGTTGGTTATAATTTTTGTATGGTCTCTGGAATATTTATTATTTAATGAACATTTCAGTTTCTGTGTTTGAACAATTTTTATTTAATTTTAATATTTTGACTTAGGAGTTGAAATGCAATATGATGCAAATGATGATCATGCACTGTTAATCATCCTGACTTGGCATTATCAAAAGTGATTACTGTAGCTAACCACTGGGGGTGTTACAAATCTCCTCCACTAATAAGAATTCTCGTCCCGAGAATTAAGAGGTAGAAGGGAAAAATCGGGGTATTCTTGGAAGTTCTCCCGAAGGAACGTTCGGAAAATCCCGAACGACTGGAACATTTTCGATCCCCTCAAGCGGAGAAGCGTTCAACGCATTCAAGGTATTCATTTACTCATAATGAAGGTTATGCATGAATGCAAATTCTTATAGATGAATGAATGTGATGCTGCTGAATTAAATAAAACAGAAGCAGGTATTGAGTTAACGGGAAGGGTACCCATTTCGGTGGCAGGTGGATCCTGGACTTGTATAATATCAATGTTGTAAGCGTGTCCACGACCATAGGTTTTTCGCTTCTGTGCTGAGCCCGAAGATGAGCCAGCATCACGACAGCGCTTCTGCGAGTCCTTATGCTTCAATTGAGCGGTCTCAACCAGAATAGCCTTGTTCACAAGAGTACAAAAGTCGTTGAAGTCTTGAGCAGCAAGTGCAAGCTCGATGTCTGGGTGGAGTCCATTGCGGAACTTCTCTTGTATATGGGCATCTGTGGCGATGTCTTCTTCAGCATAGCGGGAGAGGTCAAGGAATTCCCGCTGATAAGCTTCGACTGTCTTATTGCCCTGAGTGAGGTTGCGGAACTGGGTTTTCATCCGGTCCATAATTCCTTGAGGAATATATCGGGCACGGAAAGCAGCCTGGAACTCAGGCCAAGTAACGGCTGTCCCAGCAGGCAGTGTACGTTTGTGGGTGTCCCACCATTGAGCCGCGGGACCCTTTAAGAAAAAGGACGCGAAGGCGACAAAGTTGGCAGGGGAGACATTTGCAGACTCCATCTCGTGAGTGATATCGCGAATCCAGTCATCAGCATCCAGTGGCTTCTCAGAGTTGCGGAACTGAGTGGGGTTAAGACACATAAATTCTGGCAGAGTTATTGAAGGAGGGTTCTGGTTCTGGTTGTTCAGATGCGGGAACTGAGCCATAATCCCAGTCATGAACTGACGGTTGAGCTCGAATTGTTGCATCATCGCTGCCATATAGTCTGGCGGTGGTGGGCGTTCAGGGGCACGACCACGACCACCTGGTCTAACCATCCTGCTAAGTTTCAATAGGGGTAGTTCAGTAAAAGCGGTTGCGGGTGTTTAGCGACAAGCATGATGTAACACGACAATATTTAAGCAGTGTACTAGATACTAAATAGTAGTTAATTATGACATACATATCCATACACAGAGTCGGGTACATGCGAATAGCATAACGACGCAAATTTAAAAACTAGACATGATAGGCGGCGTGCAGGCACGCGCTAAGGAAGTACACCACGAGATATAGCAAAGGCTACATCAACGTCGGGAAGATCCACTGAAATGGGGTAGCTGCACGTGCGGACGATGAATGTTCGTCGCGGAAGGATCCTGTGCTCCATGTGCACTCTGATGCAGAACCCGGTCTCGAGCTGTAAGAAGAGGTCCACGTGGAGGTGCGTGACCTCCAACAGCAGGCCAATCAATACCAGCGTACATCTGAGTCCTGCTCGGATAAAGGATGTGCTCCGGATGTATCCCTGCACGAACAGCGGGTAGCAACTGCGTCATAGCATCGTAGAGACGTGCTTGAGTGGCAACCAACTCAACGGCAAGAGCCCAAACAGTGCGATCCAGAGCCTGAGTGCACTGAATCAGAACGTGTGGGTCGTAACGATGTCGCTCGTACGGGGCACAGATAGCTGTGTAGTATCCAGTAGTATCTCCAGCAGGGGCATACGGAATGTATCGGAACTCAGAGGCATCCAAGCTATCACTAAACTCTCCTCGGAGACGTGCGACAGCAGAGTAGGCGGCATCATGTACTGCCATCTCAATCGTCACGCCGATACCGTGGAAAAGGTGCAGCTCAGTGTCTGAGTCATCACGCTGATCATAGATACGATCATCAGCATGGTACTGCTCCTGGTTGAACTCGCGGTAATCCTCGTAGACCATGTACTCGGGGTACCAGCGGTAGCCCAGCCTGGTCAGGAGGGCGATCAAGACAGCTGGAAAACCAGGGGCACCACAAGCCCAAGTGCGAAGCACAAGCTGCGTCGTAGGGCGTGGTGGAAACAAACGATCCGTCTGAAACAAAGGAAATTCAGGGTTGTCAAAAGACAATGAGAAGTATTATACCACTCGAAGGGAAAGGTTAAACAAAACAATGGAAAGGAAAATGATTATTACACTAATCAAATCAATGGTAAGGAATTAAGCACACATATCCAGCTCTCCGGGTAGACGAGATTTACGAGATCCTACGTGTCGGTGTTAGTAAAATTTATTTAACCCGAATAAAAGATAGGTCAGAGTCCCAGAGTATAGACGAGGAATAAAAGATCCTAATACCACCCAATTGGCGACGTGGGCCCGTAAGCCACACAGCCAAGTTAGTAAATTAGTTTTTCGGTTTCTAGACTCAACTTCGGCCAAGGAATTGGAAGGGCGGGTTCCTACAGGCAGTCGGTTCTGATACCAACTTGTGACGCCCCCGACTCAATCGTGCACTAATCATACACGCAAATGCACATGATCAAGCCTAAGGACTCACAGGAAGATATCACAACACAACTCTAAAACATAAATAAAGTCATACAAGCTTTATATTACAAGCCAGGGGCCTCGAGGGCTCGAATACATAAGCTTGCGTACAAGCGTCAGCGGAAGCATCAGATATCTGAGTACAAATATGAAACAGAAACAGAAAAGCCTTTCGAAAGGCGGGGCAAAACAAAAAGTACGATCGAAAGGCGTAGGCCTCCTGCCTGGGACCCTCCGATCCTACTCCTGGTCGTCAGTCAACTCGTAGTAGTATCCACCCTCGGGGTAGTAGTAGCGATCGTCGGCGGGGGCAACTGTATCTGGGGCTCCGTCATCTGGTCACGACAAACTGATATGGGGAGAAAAGGAAAACAAAGCAACCGTGAGTACTCAGAAGTACTCAGCAAGCAAGGATCTACGCTACATATGCAACATTTTCAAAGAGAGGCTGTATATGTGGACTGGGCTGCAGAAATGCCAGAATAGAGAGAAGGCCTAGTCCTATCGAAGACTAGCATCTTCAGCGGTCTTGCAGCAATAGAAGAGAGTAGGACAGTACAATATAATGTAGCAGTAATGATATCAACCTCACCCAGAGATCCTTTCTCAACTCCCTGCGAGAAAGCAATACCAGAGCCATACAGTCATCAACCTCGTCCTGAGATCCCTTGTCGACTCCCTGCGAGAAGCAATCCCAGAGCCATAGTATCCAAGTATCCAGTTCCAATTGTATCAATCAGGATACAACTCCGAGTGTCCGTTACCGAGGATCCGGCTGTGCATAGATTAGTTCTTCCCTGCAAGGGTGCACCAACTTACCCACCATGCTCGCTTAACTCCGGCCGGACACACTTTTCTGGGTCCTGCTCGGCCTCAGCCAAACGACACACCGCAGCCCTACCTAGAGCTCAGCAGAGAGGTCCCCGCCGGTCTACATCCTAAGCGCAAGGGGGTCTTGGGCCATCGCCCCTCGCCCTCCGGGTCGTTGCGCACATGGCTCAGATCCAAGCACCACCTCTGTCGTGAATGGCGCCAATCACTCCATGCCGCACTGCTGAACTAGACGTCTGACAGAGCTTTCAGCTGATGCATACGATGCAGAACGCCCATACTATGCCCATGTGATGGTTAGTGCTATCGGGCCAGAGGCCTGCTCGGATCAAATATCCAAATCGTTAGTGGACTAGGGCTTGCGGTAACGAGCAGAGACTCACGAAAGATGTGACCCCATCGCCCCGTCTCGAGGACTTGCTGCAAGGGTTAAGAATGCCCGGCCGCGCCTCATATTCATCACTCGGGCACCATACAGGCAACCCGTCTTCACATCACACGCGGGTACCCCTCAGGGTCGACCCGCCTTTCCAAGTAACAGTGTAAAGCCCAAGTATCCGTGTGTCCATAACATCAAGGGAATCCGAGGTATCACCCTCGATGGATACCCACTCGATGTAACTGTCAAGGTGAACGTAGGAGGAATCACCCTCGATGGGTTCACACTTGATGTGTTGCACGACAGGGTCATATCGGAAGTGGAGAAGGAGGAATCACCCTCGATGACCACGACCGAATAGCTACTCTACAGAGTTAACATCAGGAGTGCTATACGAGGTATCACCCTCGGCACTCGATAGTAACGCTGCAGTGTCGTTACAACTAAGGGGGGTGATGTGAGGTGCCGGGGCCTGGTCTTCAATCTCGTTGATCGGGTCTTCGGATAATCCAGCGGGGCAGTCGGGACAAGTGGGGTCACTGATAGGTCTCTACCCAGCCTATACTAGACAGTTTAGGATAAGCAGGTAAGGTTTCAATAGCAGGTTACAATAAACAGGCTATACATCAGAATAGGTAAAACAGTAGCAGCAGCAATTTCTAATGCAAGCATGAGAAAATAGAATGGGCGATATCGGGATGATCATAGGGGGGGCTTGCCTGGTTGCTCGGCGGCAAAGGCAAGGTTGTCAATGGTGTCTTCGGTCTCCGGAGCTGCGACGGTACCGGGAACTGCGTCGGGGTCTTGCGAGAGAGAAGAGGGGGAGGAAACAGTATAAATACACAGCGAACAAGTGCAGCACAAAGCATAACATGGCAATACGCGGTGACAGAGGTGATCTAACGCAGTGCCGGGTGATACTGGCGAAGGGGGAATTCATCCGGGAATGTACTCCCGGTGTTTGGCATTTTCGGACGGAGGGACCAGAGGGGGATGGTTGCATGTTCGCTATGCTAGGGACGTGTGGCGGATGAACGGACCTCGTATTCGGATTCGTCTCGTCGTTCTGAGTAACTTCCATGTACAAAGTTTTTCGATCTGAGCTACGGATTATTTTATATGATTTTCTAAAGATTTTAGCAATTTCTGGAATTTATTTAATCATTTAAATTCGAATTATCCAAAACAGTGTATGCTGACATCATCAGGATGTCAGCATGATGTCAGCAGTCAACAGGGCCGTTGACCTAGTCAAATTGACATGTGGGTCCCACCTGTCAGTGTCAGTTTGGTTTAATTAGGGTTCAACTAATTTAATTACAGTTTAATTAGGTTAACTAGATAATTAGTTTAATTAAACAGAGTTATTTAAGTTAATTAATTACTTGTTTAATTAATTAATTGTTTTTAGTTATTTATTTTTATTATAAGCCAGGGCGCTGGGGCCCGTGTGTAAGTGGCTCGGGGCCACTGGCCCTGTTAGCGGCTAACGGGCGCTGGGCGTGCGCGCGTGGGCGCCCGCGGGGCACTGGCTCAGGCCAGCCGCATCCGAGCACGGCCAGCGCGGCCGCCAGTGAGCGAGGGCCAGGCGGGCGCGGCACGGCCGGCTGGAGCGGTGGGACGGAGGCGGAGCAGGGGATGTGGTCGGCGGGCAGAGGCAGGGTTCCGGCGGCGAGCGGCGCTCGCATCGGCCAGGGAGGCGAGGGGTGTGGCCGGGGCGGCAAGCAGCGGAGGGGGCGGTCGGCGCAGCGAGGCGAGCGCGAGGCGGACGCGGGGAGCCAGCAGCAGTAGGTGGCACGCGCGCGGGGCTGGGCAGCGGTGCGCGGGCACGCGCGTCGGGCGTGGCCAGGGGGCGCCAGACGCAAGCTCGCGCGCGGCAAGGCAAGCGGGGCGCGGGCGGCCCGCATGGGCCAGCAGGAGCCGCGGGTCGTGGCGGCGTGTCCGATGAGACAGCGGCAGCGGCGGCGCTAGGTGGCTGCGGGGCGCGATCAGCGGGGTATGGACATGAGCGCGACGACCGGGGGAGAGAGGGGGGGCGAAGGGGAATCAGGTCCTCACTCTCGCTACCGAGGAGAGGGGCGGCGAGGCTCGATGGAGCCGACGGGGAAGAGGACAAGGAGGCGAGGTTGAGGCGGAGGGGCTCCGGCGGCATCGAGGTGGCTTCAGGGACGGCGAGCGGCGGCGGCAGGCGGCTCCGGGCGACGTCGAGGCGGCCGGGATCGAGGCCGAGCCTCTCCCTGGATCTCGATCCAGAGGAGAGGGGGGGCGAGCGAGTGGGAGGGGGGAGTGTTGGTGGCGGGCTAGGGTTTCGGGTGGGGAGTGGGGGTTATGGGGATGGGGTGGGCCGGCCTGATGGCCTGGCTGGGCCGTGGCCCAGTTGGGCTAGGGGGGGTTTGTTTTCTTTTTATCTTTATGTTTTATTCCTTTTTCTTATTTCTTTTCTCTCATTTTCTGTTTTGCAAATAGTTAGGCCTCAAACTGACTTTTGTAAAATATGGCACTTGTTCCATTAAACGCTAGGCATCATCTACTACTGCCAAAAATTGGTTTGGAGACAATTGGAGTTCACACAAATTTTATAATAAACAATATGTATTAATCCTTGCTGTTTTGGTAATGTTAGTCACCTAATTAATTTATTTATTATTGGTTATAATTTTAGAATGGTCTCTGGAATATTTATTATTTAATGAACATTTCAGTTTCTGTGTTTGAACAATTTTTATTTAATTTGAATATTTTGACTTAGGAGTTGAAATGCAATATGATGCAAATGATGATCATGCACTGTTAATCATGCTGACTTGGCATTATCAAAAGTGATTACTGTAGCTAACCACTGGGGGTGTTACAGTCACACCGAGAGGGCCCTAAGAATATCTCTCCATCATCGAAGGAGCAAATCCCACTCTTGAGCTATCTAGTCTCTTGTCAAACTTTCCGATTAACCTGTAAGTTGTCATTATGATCATCGTGCTACGGATGACGTTTGAGCAACCCCAAAGTTCATCGTATGGTAATAAGTGTCTACGATACTCTCATGGTCTAAGGAACTAAACCACAAGTTAATTAACTCTCTGTGTTATAGCAATTGACTTCTAACGATTGTATCTCAAAGTATAACAAACAAGTTTGGGTCGATTCAATATGACCGTTCTTCTAACATCATAGTCTCAAAGTTGTTTTAGGACTATTGTTTCACTTAACGATATCCTAAGATCCGAAAAACATGATCACCAACAACATTTGAGCTAGTCTTAGAGGCAAGCCAAGGAATCTCATTTTACTGTTTATCATTCCACACATACATATGAGTTTTCCACTAAGTCACACATTCCAGGATCATAGCACTTATATCATAGAATATAAACTCTTAATTATGAATATGGAAATATAATAATACAATATTATTGCCTCTAGGGCATATTTCCTACAGACTCCCACAAGCACTACAGTCAATAATCTAGTTACAAAGTTTTTTTAACACCTATGGCTATCCGGTGTTGGTAATGCTTTGCTCGTGGTAGAGGCTTCGTCATCGGGTCTGTTATTCAAATCCCAGTGTGAACCTTGAGTACTTTCAGAAAACCCTTATCGACATATTGTTGGATAATGTGATACTTGTGCTCTGGTCTTCATGTGTGATCTTGGTTCCTTTGCTTGAGCAACGACACCACTATTATCATAATATAGGCCATTGGGTTCGTTGCACTTGGGACCACAACAATTTCTTCAAGAAACTTCTTGATCCAGACCGCCTCCTTCAAAGCTTCTGAAGCCGCAGTATATTCTTCTTCCGCGGTAGAGTTTGCAATAGTGTTCTGCTTGAAACTCTTCCAAACTATAGCCCCTCCTTGATCTTATTATAAACTATTTGCAACAAGTCAAGCATTCTAAAACATTTTTATCTTTGTCAATCTATAGATCCATCACTACACTTTAGACTTTAAGTCTTTCAGAGGGTCTATCAAGTTCTAAACTTGCATTATGTGTATGGATACTATCTCGGATTATTTTGGCATATAGCCAATTCTGGAGTCAAGGCCCATCAACGCTTCTCTGTATATTATAGGTTCATAGTCTGTTTCAACAATATACGTCTGCACACCGTGAAGGTTTGTACAAATTTTCCAACCTATATAGTTTAGCTGCACGTTCGACCGAAGTCTCTATATCCTATGTAGAGGCTTCTATATCAGTTGCGGTAAGAAATTTTAGAACCACTTCTAGTGTTTCTTTTCCTTGACCTGATCACGAAGATTCTGTAATCTTGTCGAATTGCACTGTCCTCCCACTCACTCTTTTGCAGAAAACATTTTCTTCAAAATTTCCGCACTCTCTGACAAAACACTTTGCCTCGGCGTAGTGATAGAGGAATACCCAACCATTTGGGATAACCTAGAAAGTAGCACTTATTTCGACAAATTTGATGGCGCTCTTTTCAGTGTAAAAGCCATAGTCTCCAAAGCATCACATTAAAAGTATATTGGCGGAACAATCAATAGGTGAAAGCTAAAAAATTCTTTTATAGCTCATCAGACATTCGCTAAATTTGTAACTCAAATATATTTTTCTGCAATCCAATTGTAGAAACATAATTTTCTTGTTACAATAATTTCTACTTCATTCTGAAAAACTTTTGAAACATTCCAAAATATTCAAATTTAGGTCTCAATTAGTAAATATAAATATCTACTTGAGTCATCCTTGAAGATAGATAAATCCACTTCTTGCAACAACACTTATTGGACAACATACATCAATATGCATATTTCCAATTTATTTGTTGCTCGTTCTTTATGGCATGTGAACGGTATTTTAGTTTACTTAACTATTTGGACGAAAATTGCAAGTGTCAGATGATTTGTAATCATAGGACTCCAAAGTCCATCACTATGGAATTTCTCCATGCGGGTTTCTCCAATGTGACTAAATGTAGTGCCACACATACGTGGTATTCTTTTAGTCTTGCGACATCTAGCGTCATTGTTATGGATGTTCAATTCTATTATAAATATTCATAACTTACATCCTATTCATAATAGGAGTATGGCCCCTTTTGTTCATTACATGTAAAAACTATTGTTCTCTTATGAAAAACCTCCTTGCAACTTCTATGCAATGGGCTAGAGTGTACAAAACTCTCAAATGAATTATGACAATAAATTTAGAGGTAATATGTTGATGAAAAAATATCATAACTATTACAAAATTGTCAACACATATTTAAACCTCATTAATTTCTTGGTCATTAGGCCGTAGTAATTCTTGCATTGATTCGGAACAACATACAATCGAGTCGGTATCCTTGTGATCAACTTTTAATCACAATTCCCGAAGAATTTGGTGTCTAAAAATTTAATCACAGTTCTCAAGAATCAGACTTTACTTGACCGATTTTCTCTACATCTTATAACTTGTATGACATTCATACCTGAGCTGGACATTCCAATCTTCTTTTCTTTCTGCCTCTAAACTTCTAATAGTTTTACTTTCAATATTTCTCCCAGTCGACGGAAGAATCATCTAAATTTTAAGACTGGCATGAGCCCCGAACTTCCCTAGGCATGTAAGTCTCATTACATCCTTTGGTTTTGTTATTTCTCTTTAAGTTCTCACCATCAACTCATGGCTCGTGTTCTTCCGGACCTTACGCATTTCAGTCAGAAACATAGTTTAACACCTCATTACATATTGCAAACAAAACACTTCTTTAGATATAACATATCTTTTAACCTTTTTGTTTGTTTCTGAAAACAATTTTCAGTTCCAAGAATATCACATAACTATCCCAATCATTTTGAAGTTCGGGTTTCTCGGAAGCAAGCAGGCCGTAACGCAATTATAGCTTTTGGATCGAAGGACGTGAGTCTCGTCATCCATAGCATTACCAAGAGAGTATTGTAAGCATGCAGTAGGACAAAATCCTCCTTGGGACTCTTAGAGGACAATCCTCTCGATCATAAAAGATTCAACCATATAAATAACAGTCAATAAATTTCAACAAAAAAGGTGAAACCATGAGCCATAATTCTACAACTATAATGCAAACTACACATAGACATTATTCATAATTAATTTGCACTAGCGATTAAACTTAACTAATACATAATTGTGTTCCCACTCAAATCAATATTTCTCATAATTGAAAGTGAGTGATTCAAGATCTAAATCTAGTTCTTAGCCATTGATGTGGACATCACTGATGATGAGAATTTTGACCGGTGGGCAAACTTTGTTGGGTAACGCGACAGAAAACGAAAATTTTTGGTATAGCGAGCACGCCCAGGACCACTATGGAGACTACATACAAGGTTTGATCTGATCCGTACCGACTCGAAGCGCAGCGGAAGAAGAGTCGGTGGAGATCGTTGGTGCAGATCCCCGCAGCTAGGATTTACAACCTCCCAACCGCGAGGATGTACTCCCTCGTCGGACAGCCCTTCGGGAGGCGGTCGGACAGTCCCCCGGACGATGTCGCGGACAGCCCTTCGGGAGGGCCCTCGAAACTCGAACGGAGACTCGGACAGCCCTTCGGGAGGACACTCGAACAGCCCCTCGGGTAAAAGACCGAAACTACGACCTCTCTACGGGGTTGCACACATACGATGTCAGCTATCCGGCAGGGCTTCGCCGTCCAGAACTAGTTCCTGCCGGAACCCAGACAGCCTTTCGGCTCTACGAAACTCTTTTCGTGGGAGGGAGAGAAGAAGCCAGATAATGCATGGCATGTGTATGAGAGCAAGGGATGAAGAGATGGCAGCCCCCATCTCCTCTATTTATAGGAAACCCAAGGGGTAGGGTGGTTTTACAAGAAAACCCAAAATGCACATGGATGAAGTCCTTCCACAAGGACCCAAGTGAGAAATCAAGGGACAAGTGGGGGCTCCAAGGAGGAGCCCCATGTGGCCGGCCATCTCCTTGTAGGGGCCCCCCAAGGGGGCCTCATCCATCCATGTCACCCCCAAAAATATCTTGGGACAAATCCCAAAAATAATGGCTTTCCAAAAAATAACCATAAAGCTGATTTTCACTATTCAAGACGACATTTTTCAGCGTCCGTTCGAACTGAAAATATTTATGTGGGCTTTGAACATTTCCAGTACCCACTCAAATAATTTTCAACGCGTTCCGGAACAATTCCAATTTAGTGATTTTCATCTGCGAAAAGCATCTGAAGTGGTTCCAGCAGCTCCGGAACATTTCCGGTTTTTCTTCCAGAAAATTCCCAGAAGTTTCCAGAATGATTCTGGCACCCCCCAAGAATTATCAGGCATGTGCTGAAACCATTTTGACTTAATGGTATTCCCTGAAACAACTTTTCAATTTCACCGAAACTCATCCGGTGTTCTCTCTGCGGAACTTTTCCGCTGTCCGAAACTTTTTCGGTGTCCGAAACTTTTTTCGGTGATTTTCTCTCAGACTCCCTGTCTAGTATTCAGCAGATAGATGACCCTTAAGCGTGTGACCCTATAGGTTCGGTGAAGCATAGACATGACCTGGAACCCCTTCCGATCAATGATCAACATCAGAGCCGTGGACACCCATATTGACCCCTATATCCACACGAATGAATATTCGAGTGAACCTCCAGTTGCCGTGAGCTATTCCTGTTGCTTCGCGATATGTCACAAAACACCCGAGGTGAGATTTATTGCACCCCCGTGGATCAACAATTTGTCCACTATGCAAGTTACCTCGTTACCGGTTTTGTTCTCTTTTCTCGTTTCCGTGTTTCGGTATCCCAGTGATCAAATCACAAGTTGTCTGGCCAGACGATGATGGATACCGTTTCACCGAGAGGGCCCGAGTATATCTCTCCATCGTCGGAGGAGCAAATCCCAATCTTGAGCTATCTCGTTACTTGCCATACTTTTCTGTGAACCCGTAAGCCGCCGTAATAGCCACCCAGTTACGGATGATGTTTAACAAACCCCAAAGTTCACGAAGCAAGTACGAAGGAACTCGATACTCTCATGGTCTAAGGAATTATGCAAACATTAACTTCCCTATGTAAAATACCATTAACTTGTGACGAATGTATCTCATAGCATAACATCAATTTGGGTCGATTCAACACAAGTGTTCTACCAACAATTTGTGCCCTCAAAATTGCCGGCATAGACATGCCCATGATCAGGAAAACATAATCATCATGCAATACTTGAGCCAGTCTTAGAGGCATGACTAGGAATACATTTTACCGTTTATTAACCCACACGTGCACATGGGTTTTCCTCAGAGCCTTTATGGATATACGGGCTCGGGAGCCACAGCAGTTATAGCATGGATCATAAACATTCATTACCAACCAGGAGATACAAAATAACTGTTATTACTGCCCCTAGGGCAGTTCTCCTACAGACTCCCACTTGCACTAGAGTCATAATCCAGTTACATGGCTTCCCTAACACCAATGGCTATCCGGTGTTGCTCATGCTTTGCTCGTGGTAGAGGCTTCGTCATCGGGTCTGACACATTCAGATCCGTGTGAACTTTGCGTACTTTCACTAAACCCTCTTCGACATGATGTCGAATGAGTTTATATTTGCGTTGAATATGTCTTGTCTTATGGTGCGAACTTGGTTCCCTTGCCTGAGCCACGGCGCCACTATTATCACAATAGATCTCCACCGGATCCAGAGCACTTGGAACCACACCAAGGTCTTCAAGAAATTGCTTGATCCATACCGCCTCCTTGGAGGCTTCTGAAGCTGCAACATACTCCGCCTCCGTCGTAGAATCTGCCACAGTCTTTTGTTTGGAACTTTTCCAATCAACTGCGCCACCGTTCAATATGAAAACATAGCCTGATTGAGATTTGAAGTCATCTGGGTCAGTCATGAAGCCTGCATCAGTGTAACCACTTACAATGAGCTCTTCATCACCTCCGTACACAAGGAGTAAATCCTTGGTCCGTCTGAGGTACTTAAGAATACCCTTGACTGCGGCCCAGTGTTCCAATCCTGGATCACTTTGGTACCGGCTGCTAACACTTAGCGCATAGGAAACATCCGGTCTTGTACATAGCATGGCATACATAATAGAACCAACTGCCGAGGCATATGGAACATCATTCATTTGTACTCGCTCATCGAGAGTTCGAGGACTCTGATTCTTGCAAAGCACTGTGCCAGGTGACATGGGGAGTAGGCCTTTCTTGGAGTTCTCCATGTTGAACCTTTTCAACACCTTGTCAATGTACGTGCTTTGGCTAAGCGCTATCAGGTGTTTTGATCTATCTCTATAGATTCTGATGCCCAATACATATGCCGCTTCGCCTAAGTCTTTCATTGAAAACCTTTTCTTCAATGAGTCTTTTATTTCACTAAGAAAATTCACGTCATTTCCAATCAACAATATGTCATCCACATACAAGATTAGAAATGCCTTTGCGCTCCCACTAAACTTCTTGTAAACACAAGATTCTTCGTCATTTCTGATGAAGCCAAACTCTTTGACCACTTCATCAAAACGAATGTTCCAGCTCCTTGACGCTTGCTTCAGACCATAAATGGCTTTCTGAAGTTTGCATACCTTTCCAGCATCCTCATGAATGACAAAACCTTCTGGCTGTATCATGTATACATCCTCTTTGAGGTTTCCATTTAGGAAAGCCGTTTTGACATCCATCTGCCATATTTCATAATCGAAATAAGCAGCAATTGCTAGTAATATCCGAAAAGACCTAAGCATAGCTACCGGCGAGAAAGTCTCGTCGTAGTCCACTCCTGGAACTTGCGTGAACCCTTTCGCGACAAGTCTAGCTTTGTGGATAGTAATGTTACCATCCGCGTCCGTCTTCCTTTTGAAAATCCATTTACAACCAATCGGCTTTACGCCTTCTGGAAGTTCTTCCAAGTTCCAAACTTGGTTTTCGTACATGGATTCCATTTCGGATCTCATGGCCTTGTGCCATTCTTTTGAGCTGGGCCCCGCCATCGCTTCCTTGTAGTGCGCAGGTTCATCGTCTTCAAGAATGAAGATTTCGTTATGAAACCATTCAGGAGGCTGGATAGCCCTACCTGATCTGCGCGGTTCAGTTACAACATTGTCTGAAGTCTCCGCATCACATGCGACAACTTCCGGCTCGGTTGTAGGGATAATTAGCGGAATTTCTTCCGGTTCCTTAGCCATATCAACGGTCACTGAAGATTCACTAATCTCATTAAGTTGTACTGTCCTCCCACTCACCTTTTTCGTGAGAAACTCTTTCTCGAGAAATTGTCCACTCCTTGCAACAAACACTTTGTTATCGGACGGGTGGTAGAAAGAATACCCAATGGTTTCTTTGGGGTAACCTACAAAGTAGTATTTGTCTGCTTTGGGATCGAGTTTGGTTGGCTGTAAACGCTTTACATATGCCTCACAACCCCAAATCTTGAGATGCGACATATTGGGTTTCTTCCCATACCATAATTCAAATGGCGTCGTTTCAACAGACTTTGATGGTGCCTTGTTTAGTATATGAGCAGCAGTTTCCAGTGCGTGACCCCAAAAAGATATCGGAAGATCCGTAAGAGACATCATCGACCTTACCATGTCGAACAAGGTTCGGTTACGTCGTTCCGATATTCCATTTCTCTGTGGAGTTCCGGGAGGCGTAAGCTGTGAAACGATTCCACGGTCATTTAGATGTTGGCCAAACTCATGACTAAGATATTCGCCTCCACGATCAGACCATAGGAACTTAATCTTTTTGTCACGATGATTTTCTACCTCATTCTGAAATTCTTTGAACTTTTCAAAAGTTTCCGACTTATGCTTCATTAAGTAGATATAGCCATACCGACTTAAATCATCAGTAAAAGTCACGAAGTAGAAATACCCACCCCGTGCGGCTGTGTTCATTGGACCACATACATCACTATGTATTATTCCCAACAATTCACCCGCCCGTTCAGGATGACCCGTGAACGGCGTCTTGGTCATTTTCCCCATCAAGAAAGCTTCACATGTGTCAAATGATTCAAAATCAAGGGACGGTAAAACTCCATCATTATGGAGTCTTTGCATGCGTTTCTTTCCGATGTGGCCAAGTCGACAGTGCCACAAGAAAGTGGTGGTGGTATCAGCCTTCTTAAGGCGTTTAGCATTCACGTTAAAGACATCATTTCCACATTCAAGATTTAGTATGAAAAGGCCCCCAACAATGGGTGCAAATCCATAAAACATATCCTTACAATAAAGTGAACAACCATTGTTCTCAGACTTGTACGAATACCCATCGTGTACTAAACATGATCCAGAGATAATGTTTCTACACAACAGTGGAACAAAATAACAGTTACTTAGTTCTAAGATAAATCCTGAAGGGAGACGTAGAGGCATAATGCCGATGGCTTGAGCGGCGATCCCAGCGCCGTTCCCGACGCGCATCACGACTTCATTCTTTGCCAGCTTGCGCACCTTCTGAAGCCCCTGTATCGAGTTGCAAATGTGAGCAACCGATCCGGTATCAAATACCCAAGACTTAGAATTTTCGCTAGCAAGCAAAACGTCAATGACATTAACTTGTATAACAATTATACCTTTTCCGGTTTTCCCGGACTTCTTATCTTCCAGATACTTCTTGCAGTTTCTCTTCCAGTGTCCTGTGCCCTTGCAGTAGAAGCACTTAGTTTCATTCTTGGCTTCGCCTTTAGAGTTGCTTTGGGAGCCGGTCTTACCGGCGCCCTTGCCCTTCTTTGGCTTGCCTTTCTTCTTTTTGAAACTGGCGGTTTTATTCACAAGCAACACTTGCTTGCGATTTTTCCGCAGTCCTCCTTCTGCAGTTTTTAGCATGGCGAGCACCTCTTCCGGTTCCTTCTCCATCCCACTCATGTTTTAGTTTAATACAAAACCGTCGTAAGACGGGGGGAGTGAAGAAAACAACATGTCCATTGTATGGCCAGGTGGAAGTGGAAATTCCAGGGTTTTAAGCCTTTCAGCATAGCCAATCATTTTGACCACGTGTTCGCCAACTGAACTACCCTCAGCCATCTTGCAATCCATCAAAGCCTTCATGATATCAAATCGTTCAGACTTTGCGGTTTCCTTGTACAGAGCATCCAATTCCTGGATCATATCACGGGGTTTATGGAATTCAAAACATTTTTGAAGGTCTGTACACATGCAAGCTAGCATGAGGCACTGCACTAAGTTGTGATCATCATCCTTAGTGGCCCAGACATTTTGTTCATTTTCCGGGGCCTCTGCCGCCGGTTTAGCTGGAAGAGCATTTTCAAGCACATACAGTTTCTTAGCGCTCCTGAGGACAATCCTCAGGTTGCGGACCCAGTCCGCATAGTTGTTTCCAGTCGCAGTTAACTTCTCTTTCTCTAACATCGGGCCTAAGTTGAACGCGGTGTTGCGAGCCATTTGATCTACAACGGAAAACACAAGTTTTCACTTAGACTTTGTTTATAATGAAAATGCACTAGTGAATAAAAAATTTTATTCTAAAGTGCGCTCCCACTCAAATCAATATCTCTCATAATAGATTGTGAGTGATTCAAGACCCGTGTTTTGATTATTCGTCATTGATGTTAGTCACCACTGATGACGAAAATCTCAACCGGTAGGCCAACCTGCCAATCACATACCTATGTGACTCTTGTTCATCTTTTGATGCGCGTGTTCCGAGCTCAGGACAATCCTGCCATGAACGTCAAGACAACCAAGTGATCTTGCTGCGAGGTCTGACCTCACCCGCCTCACACTTCTCAATTCGTTCGTACCCATGTTAGTCATGGCGCACCCCGAAAAGATAGGTGTCGTGACGGTGCTACACTTGGGAGAACACTAACTACTTGATATTTTTGTGAGAGATCACCCTAATAAAAAGCGACTACCGCGCAATCAAGAAGGGTGCATCAAGAGGGATAAACATCTCAGGCAATTCATAATAGCATGATATGGTATAGCCTCTTCTGACGGAGAAGTCTTTCATTTCTTCGTCTTCGGCATTCGCGTCGGTGTTCACCTTCGCGAAGATTGCCACCACCTTGTCGATGCACCAGATAATATTGCTATCTCCATAGCAAGATAAAATAAATGCATTACTTAAGGTTGACATGCAGGTCATTAAAGTGCAATCATATGGCTCCAGCCATCATGCCGAATCATGACACGCAGGTCATGTTAATTACATCATATAGTCATCTCATACATAATCAAATTGAATATGAGCATTGCTATACCACATCACATGCAAACCATCCTGCAAAACCAAGTTAGACGCCTCTAATCGGTTTATGCAAAAATTTATTTTACGTGGCTTCTAAGGTTTTGACTTAAACCGCAGCTACCAACGTTTTATCATCAAGTATGATTATTCAAGTTGCTAGATTAACATCTCGGGGTGTATGAAACACGAGATAATTAAATCTCGAGCCCCATACTAAACTTCGTCATACGCATGACCCCCGTGCAGATCATATCTGCAATGCCCTTTCATCTGCGAATTTCATCTTTCTTTTGACTATGGCAGAACCCAAAGAACTGATAGCACTTCCATGATCAATCAGGATCACGGATTGCCAGAACTTTGTCAAATTCCACCATGCTGTCTCGAGATTGAGAAAACGCAAATTCTAGGGAAGCAACAAGAACGTCGGGTAACAGATTTCATCTGTCACCCGCATAAATAATTTTCAGCAATAGATCTCATCTACTACCTAATCATATTATGCAATACCCATACATCTCCATGTATTCTAGATCGTAACCTGCATCTACGCATAGCACGGCTCTTGATGCCACTGTTGGGTAACGCGACAGAAAACGAAAATTTTCGGTATAGCGAGCACGCCCAGGACCACTATGGAGACTGCATACAAGGTTTGATCTGATCCGTACCGACTCGAAGCGCAGCGGAAGAAGAGTCGGTGGAGATCGTTGGTGCAGATCCCCGCAGCTAGGATTTACAACCTCCCAACCGCGAGGATGTACTCCCTCGTCGGACAGCCCTTCGGGAGGCGGTCGGACAGTCCCCCGGACGATGTCGCGGACAGCCCTTCGGGAGGACCCTCGAAACTCGAACGGAGACTCGGACAGCCCTTCGGGAGGACACTCGAACAGCCCCTCGGGCAAAAGACCGAAACTACGACCTCTCTACGGGGTTGCACACATACGGTGTCAGCTATCCGGCAGGGCTTCGCCGTCCAGAACTAGTTCCTGCCGGAACCCAGACAGCCTTTCGGCTCTACGAAACTCTTTTCGTGGGAGGGAGAGAAGAAGCCAGATAATGCATAGCATGTGTATGAGAGCAAGGGATGAAGATATGGCAGCCCCCATCTCCTCTATTTATAGGAAACCCAAGGGGTAGGGTGGTTTTACAAGAAAACCCAAAATGCACATGGATGAAGTCCTTCCACAAGGACCCAAGTGAGAAATCAAGGGACAAGTGGGGGCTCCAAGGAGGAGCCCCATGTGGTCGGCCATCTCCTTGTAGGGGCCCCCCAAGGGGGCCTCATCCATCCATGTCACCCCCAAAAATATCTTGGGACAAATCCCAAAAATAATGGCTTTCCAAAAAATAACCATAAAGCTGATTTTCACTATTCACAACGACATTTTTCAGCGTCCGTTCGAACTGAAAATATTTATGTGGGCTTAGAACATTTCCAGTACCCACTAAAATAATTTTCAACGCATTCTGGAACAATTCCAGTTTAGTGATTTTCATCTGCGAAAAGCATCTGAAGTGGTTCCGGCAGCTCCGGAACATTTCCGGTTTTTCTTCCAGAAAAATCCCAGAAGTTTCCAGAATGATTCTGGCACCCCCCAAGAATTATCAGGCATGTGCCGAAACCATTTTGACTTAATGGCATTCCCTGAAACAACTTTTCAGTTTCACCGAAACTCATCCGGTGTTCTCTCTGCGGAACTTTTCCGCTGTCCGAAACTTTTTCGGTGTCCGAAACTTTTTTCGGTGATTTTCTCTCAGACTCCCTGTCTAGTATTCAGCAGATAGATGACCCTTAAGCGTGTGACCCTATAGGTTTGGTGAAGCATAGACATGACCTGGAACCCCTTCCGATCAATGATCAACATCGGAGCCGTGGACACCCATATTGACCCCTATACCCACACGAATGAATATTCGAGTGAACCTCCAGTTGTCGTGAGCTATTCCTGTTGCTTCGCGATATGTCACAAAACACCCGAGGTGAGATTTATTGCACCCCCGTGGATCAACAATTTGTCCACTATGCAAGTTACCTCGTTACCGGTTTTGTTCTCTTTTCTCGTTTCCGTGTTTCGGTATCCCAGTGATCAAATCACAAGTTGTCTGGCCAGACGATGATGGATACCGTTTCACCGAGAGGGCCCGAGTATATCTCTCCATCGTCGGAGGAGCAAATCCCAATCTTGAGCTATCTCGTTACTTGCCATACTTTTCTGTGAACCCGTAAGCCGCCGTAATAGCCACCCAGTTACGGATGACGTTTAACAAACCCCAAAGTTCACGAAGCAAGTACGAAGGAACTCGATACTCTCATGGTCTAAGGAATTATGCAAACATTAACTTCCCTGTGTAAAATACCATTAACTTGTGATGAATGTATCTCATAGCATAACATCAATTTGGGTCGATTCAACACAAGTGTTCTACCAACAATTTGTGCCCTCAAAATTGCCGGCATAGACATGCCCATGATCAGGAAAACATAATCATCATGCAATACTTGAGCCAGTCTTAGAGGCATGACTAGGAATACATTTTACCGTTTATTAACCCACACGTGCACATGGGTTTTCCTCAGAGCCTTTATGGATATACGGGCTCGGGAGCCACAGCAGTTATAGCAAGGATCATAAACATTCATTACAAACCAGGAGATACAAAATAACTGTTATTACTGCCTCTAGGGCAGTTCTCCTACAAACTTTTGCCGACCATATCTCTATATGGCTCTTGTTCATCTTTCAATGCTTCGTGCTCCGAGCTCAGAAGGATTCTGCCAGAACTTCAAGACAACCGAGTGCTATCTGCTGACATGGTCTGGCCAGTCCCATCTTACACCTTACGTCCTGTTTGTACTCATGTGGACATGACACACTCCAGAACGCTACGTGTTATAGACGGTTGCAACACAGGGAAGAGCACCTTTTAACTTGATATTTACTGTGAGAGATCACCCTAATAATTGACTACTATGCAATCAAAGGGTGCAAACAACTAAGGGATAAACATCTCAGGCAGTTAATAAAAGCATGATATGGTATAGCCCTGGGCGCCGGGATTCCTCCATAATCATCTTCAATCTTCTGTTGAAGCGTCATGATGGCCAATATTTCGTTGCCGTGACAACCGTTTCAAAAACGTTGCCGTGGCGGCAATTTCAAAAAATGTTGCCATGGCGACCGTTTCAGAAAACATTGTTGTGGCACCAAATTTCAGAAATTCTGTCGTGGCACAAAATTATAGCCCATCGTTTGACGCCTAGTACACCTTCTCCTCGCCGGGGTCCTTCGTGTACTTTTGCCATCGTCACCTATAACATGTAGGCTATCTCTATGAATTTTACATTAATGTGGCAATCTCATGGCTCCAGCCATCATGCCATGACGCGCAGGCCACTTAACATTACACCATATAACCATATCATACATAAACTCATTATCATGACGAAGGCTATACCACATCATATGCATACCCTGCAAAACCAAGTTAGATGTTCTCTAATCGGTTTTAGCAAAATTTTAGTTATGTGGTTAACCAATTTTAACAAGTAATACTAGCTACATATGTCCACAATTTAGGCGATGATTCTTGATGCTAGATTAAGTTTTGAGGTGTGTGAAACAAGAGGCTTAATTAAAATCTCTAGCCCCACACTAAACTTTGTCAATACGTGTGACCCCCTAGAATATCATCCATCTTCGGCACCCTTTTGTGTACGCGACGGTTCACTATTCTCAACTTTGGTGAAGGCCAAGGAACTATTAGTAGATCGTTGACAGCTAGAGCCGATCGATTGTCAGAACCTTGTAACAAAGCGACACCATGCTGTCGATGAATTAAACCGAAGCAACACTCGAGGGAAGCATAGCAAGAACATCAACCCTCACAATCACATGTGATCTAGATCACAACCTGCATCTACTCATAAAACCGCTCACGATGCCACTGTCGGGAAACGTAATAGAAAACAAAAAAAATTCGCGCGTATGATCACCCAAGATCAATATGAAGATGCATAATGGGTTGGGATCACGATCGTTACCGTCACTGAGTTGAATATGACAAAGAACGTGTCGATGTAGATCGTACTTGGAGTCCCTCAAATCATCGATGAAGGATCCCTCGTACCGCCCACGAACAGTCCCTCGAACCGAAGACCAAAGCATGTCCTCTCTACTTGGTTGCAAGCGTGCAGCCTTCATGATCGGGCCGCGCTTCACCGTCCAGACCTATTCGTTGCCGGAGAATTAGAGGGAGGAGATCATAACTATACATGAATTCTAATTATTAGGACAAGAGGATTAGCCACGGTCTAATAGTCAACTAGGACCAACTAGAACATGAACTAGAAGAACTAGAGGAGGCTCCAAAAACTGTGTATAGAAAAGGGTCAATACCTCAAGTATATATAGGTTTGGAGGAGAGGAGGGGGCGCCACAAGAGGGAGGGAAAGTCCCCTCCCTTGGCCAGCCAAGTAGGAGGAGGAATCCCCTCCCCTTTCCATGGGGAGAAGGGGGCGCCACTGATGTCTACTACGCAACCTTCTTTTTGTAGACTCGTGTTGGGCCTCCAAGCGCAGAGTTTTGTAGGACAGTAGCAAATTTCCCTCAAGTGGATGACCTAAGGTTAATCAATCCGTGGGAGGCGTAGGATGAAGATGGTCTCTCTTAAACAAGCCTGCAACTAAATAACAAAGAGTATCTTGTGTCCCCAACACACCCAATACAATGGTAAATTGTATAGGTGCACTAGTTCGGCGAAGAGATGGTGATACAAGTGTAATACAGATAGTAGATATAGGTTTTTGTAATCTGAAAATATAAAAACAGCAAGGTAGCAAGTAACAAAAGTGAGCAAAACCGGTATTGCAATGCTTGGAAACAAGGCCTAGGGTTCATACTTTCACTAGTGCAAGTTCTCTCAACAATGATAACATAATTGGATCATATAACAATCCCTCAACGTGCAACAAAGAATCACTCCAAAGTTTCTATCAGAGAACGTAGGACGAAAACGTGCATCAACCCCTATGCATAGATTACCCCAATGTCACCTCGGGAATCCACGAGTTGAGTGCCAAAACATACATCAAGTGAATCAATAGAACATCCCATTGTCACCACAGATATCCCATCGCAAGACATACATCAAGTGTTCTCAAATCCAATACTCAATCTAACATAACGAGACCTCAAAGAGCAAGACTCAATTCATCACAAGAAGGTAGAGGGGGAGAAACACAATATGATCCAACTATAGTAACAAAGCTCGCGGTACATCAAGATCGTGCCAAATCAATAACACGAGAGAGAGATCAAACACATAGCTACTTGTACATACTCTCAGCCCCAAGGGTGAACTACTCCCTCCTCGTCATGGAGACCGTCGGGATGATGAAGATGGCCACCAGTGATGATTTCCCCCTCCGGCAGGGTGCCAGAACAGGCTCCTGATTGGTTTTTCATGGCTACAGAGGCTTGCGGCGGCGGAACTCCCAATCTAGGTTTCTTTCTGGGGGTTTCTGGATTTATAGGAATTTTTGGCGTCGGTTTCAAGTCAGGGGGGTCCACGAGGCAGCAGCAAGGCAGGGGGCGCACCCTAGGGGGACACGCCCTCCACCCTTGTGGATGCCTCGTGGCTCCTCTGGTCCATCTCTGATACTCCATGGGCTTCTTCTGGTCCATAAAAAATCATCGTAAAGTTTCAGCTCGATTGGACTCCGTTTGGTATTCCTTTTCTGTAAAACTCAAAAACAAGGAAAAAAACAGAAACTGGCACTGAGCTCTAGGTTAATAGGTTAGTCCCAAAAATAATATAAAATAGCATATAAAACATCCAAGATGGATAATATAATAGCATGGAACAATCAAAAATTATAGATACGTTGGAGACGTATCAAGCATCCCCAAGCTTAATTCCTGCTCGTCCTCGAGTAGGTAAATGATAAAAACAGAATTTTTGATGTGGAATGCTACCTAACATATTTATCCATGTAATCTTCTTTATTGTGGCAAGAATATTCAGATCCATAAGGTTCAAAACAAAAGTTTAATATTGACATAATGACAATAATACTTCAAGCATACTAATAAAGCAATCATGTCTTCTCAAAATAACATGGCCAAAGGAAGTTATCCCTACAAAATCATATAGTCTGACTATGCTCCATCTTCATCACACAAAGTATTAAATCATGCACAACCCCGATGACAAGCCAAGCAATTGTTTCATACTTTTTATGTTCTCAAACCTTTTCAACTTTCACGCAATACATGAGCGTGAGCCATGGACATAGCACATTAGGTGGAATAGAATATGGTGGTCGTGGAGAAGACAAAAAGAAGGAGATAGTCTCACATCAACTAGGCGTTTCAATGGGCTATGGAGATGCCCATCAATATATATAAATGTGAGTGAGTAGGGATTGCCATGCAACGGATGCACTAGAGCTATAAGTGTATGAAAGCTCAAAAAGAAACTAAGTGGGTGTGCATCCAACTCGCTTGCTCACGAAGACCTAGGGCAATTTGAGGAAGCCCATCATTGGAATATACAATCCAAGTTCTATAATGAAAAATTCCCACTAGTATATGAAAGTGACAAAATAGGAGACTCTCTATCATGAAGATCATGGTGCTACTTTGAAGCACAAGTGTGGAAAAAGGATAGTAGCATTGCCCCTTCTCTCTTTTCTCTCATTTTTTTATTTTGGGCTCTTTGGCCTCTCTTTTTTCTTTTCTTTTTCTCTTTTTTTCCCCTTTTTTTGTTTTTTCTCCGGAGTCTCATCCCGACTTGTGGGGGAATCATAGTCTCCATCATCCTTTCCTCACATAGGTCAATGCTCTAATAATGATGATCATCACACTTTTATTTACTTTACAACTCAAGAATTACAACTCGATACTAGAACAAATATATGACTCTATATGAATGCCTCCGGCGGTGTACCGGGATGTGCAATGACTCAAGAGTGACATGTATAAAAAATATGAATGGTAGCCTTGCCACAAATACGATGTCAACTACATGACCATGCAAAGCAATATGACAATGATGAAGTGTGTCATAATAAACGGAACGGTGGAAGTTGCATGGCAATATATCTTGGAATGGCTATGGAAATGGCATAATAGGTAGGTATGGTGGCTGTTTTGAGGGAGGTATATGGTGGGTGTAATGCACCGGCGAAAGTCGCGCGGTACTAGAGAGGCTAGAAATGGTGGAAGGGTGAGAGTGCGTATAATCCATGGACTCAACATTAGTCATAAAGAACTCACATACTTATTGCAAAAGTCTATTAGCTATCGAAACAAAGTATTAGACGCATGCTCCTAGGGGGATAGATTGGTAGGAAAAGACCATCGCTCGTCCCCGACCGCCACTCATAAGGAAGACAATCAGTAAATAAACCATGATCCGACTTCATCACATAACGGTTCACCATACGAGCATGCTACGGGAATCACAAACTTTAACACAAGTATTTCTACCAATCCACAATTACTCACTAGCATGACTCTAATATCACCATCTTTATATCTCAAAACAAATGCAAGGAATCAAACTTCTCATAGTATTCAATGCACTTTATATGAAAGTTTTTATTATATCCCTCTTGGATGCCCATCATATTAGGACTAAATTCATAACCTAAGCAAATTGCCATACTATTTATAAGACTCTCAAAATAATATAAGTGAAGCATGGGAGTTCATCAATTTCTTCAAAATAAAACCACCGCCGTGCTCTAAAAAGATATAAGTGAAGCACTAGAGCAACTGACAAACTACTCCAAAAAGATATAAGTGAAGATCAATGAGTAGTTGAATAATTATGCAACTATATGAAGACTCTCCCTCATAAATAAAATTTCAGATCTTAAGTACTTTATTCAAACAGCAAGCAAAACAAAATAAAATTACATTCTAAAAATAGCACACATCATGTGAAGAAGCAAAAACTTAGGCGCAACCAAAACTGACCGATCATTGTTGAAGAAGAAAGGTGGGATGCCAACCGGGGCATCCCCAAGCTTAGATGCTTGATACTTCTTGAAATATTAACTAGGGATGCCTTGGGCATCCCCAAGCTTGAGCTCCTGTGTCTCCTTAATTCCTCTCATATCACGGTTTCCCTAATTCTTAAAAACTTCATCCACACAAAACTCAACAAGAACTCGTGAGATAAGTTAGTATAAATCAAATGCAAAACCTTATCATTCTCTACTGTAGAAAATCACTAAAATTATTATTTAACATTGAATACTAAATGCCTCTGCATATTTAATACTCCTATCCTCAAATAGAATCATTAAACAAGCAAACATATGCAAACAATGCAAACATAACAGCAATCTGTCTAAACAGGACAGTCTGTAAAGAGTGCAATTGTACTCATACTTCCCTAACTCCAAAAACTCTGAAAAATTACCACACTGTAGAAAATTTGTTGTTACTTATTTTTTTTAAAAATTCAAGATTTTATCATGTCCTTAATTTCCATAAGAATTCAGACAACAATAGAAAACTTTATGTTTTCAAAACAGCAACATATAGACTTGCAAAATAAGCATGGTAAAGGATGTTCTTGAAAATTTTATT
This sequence comes from Thinopyrum elongatum, assembly GCA_011799875.1. Taxonomy (NCBI): domain Eukaryota; kingdom Viridiplantae; phylum Streptophyta; class Magnoliopsida; order Poales; family Poaceae; genus Thinopyrum; species Thinopyrum elongatum. The sequence continues at coordinate 606,849,789 of CM022298.1, forward strand.
GAAATAAAAGATGAAAACATTACTCTAAATAACAGCAAGCAAATACTAATAAAATAAAATGATGCTCCAAGAAAAACTCATATCATGTGATGAATAAAAATATAGCTCCAAGTAAGGTTACCGATAATGTTGAAGACGAAAGAGGGGATGTCTTCCGGGGCATCCCCAAGCTTAGTTGCTTGGGTCTTCCTTGAATATTACCATGGGGTGCCTTGGGAATCCCCAAGCTTAGGGTCTTTTCACTCCTTATTCTCCTCATATCGATATCTCACCCAAAACTTGAAAACTTCAATCACACAAAACTTAACGGAACTTCGTGAGACGGGTTAGTATGATAAAACAAATCATTCACTTTGGTACTGTCAAGACGAAATTCAATTTTTTTTATCACATGATGCCTACTGTACCCTATCATTTCTACAACTTATATTGAGCAATATAAGCCATAGAAACTAGAAAACAAGCAAACTATGCATCGAAAACAGAATCTGTCAAAAACAGAACAGTCTGTAAAGATCTGAATTGAAGTCATCCTTCTGTAAGTCGAAAAATTCTGAAAAATTAGGAAATAGTAGTAAATTTGTATATAAATTCTATGTAAAAAATTCAGAGTTTTTGAACGTTCCAGTAAAAGATAGGAATTTCGGTACTGGACGCAAAAGTTTCTGTTTTTGCACAGAATCAAATCAACTATCAACCAGACTATCCCAAAGGCTTTACTTGGCACTTTATTCAAACAAAAGCTATAAAACATGATTAATACAGTAGCTTAATCATGTGAACACACAAAAATAGTAGGGGTAAATATTGGGTTGTCTCCCAACAAGCGCTTTTCTTTAATGCCTTTTTAGCTAGGCATGAAGATTTCAATGATGCTCACATAAAAGATAAGAATTGAAACATAATGGGAGCATCATGAAGCATATAAATAGCACATTTAAGTCTAACCCACTTCCTATGCATAGGGATTTTGTGAGCAAACAATTTATGGGAACAAGAATCAACTAGCATAGGAAGGCAAAGCAAGCATAACTTCAAAACTTTAAGCACATAGAGAGGAAACTTGATATTATTGCAATACCTACAAGCATATGTTCCTCCCTCATAATAATTTTCAGTAGCATCATGAATGAATTCAACAATATAACTTTCACATAAAGCATTCTTTTCATGATCCAAAAGCATAGAAATTTTATTACTCTCCACATAAGCAAATTTCTTCTCATGAATAGTAGTGGGAGCATCATGTGAAACGTGAATGCTATAAATTGTTTCCACATTAAAAGAGTAATGTTCAGTAAAAGGATATTCAAAATTATGACAATAATTATCACTACTTTTTATAACATAAGTATCATCACAATAATCATCATAAGTAGCAACTTTGTTCTCATCATAGTCAATTGAAACCTCTTCCGAAATAGTGGAATCATTACTAAATAAAGTCATGACCTCTCCAAATCCACTTTCATAAATATTGCAATCATCATAAATAGTAGGCATGCTTTCATCATAATAAATTTTCTCATCAAAACATGGGGGACAAAAAATATCATCTTCATCAAACATAGCATCCCCAAGCTTGTGGCTTTGCATATCATTAGCATCATGGATATTCAAGGAATTCATACTAACAACATTACAATCATGCTCATCATTCAAAGATTTAGTGGCAAACAATTTATAGACTTCTTCTTCTAACACTTGAGCACAATTTTCTTTTCCATCATTTTCACGAAAGACATTAAAAAGATGAAGCATATGAGGCAACCTCAATTCCATTTTTTTTGGAGTTTTCTTTTATGGACTAAACTAGTGATAAACAAGAAACTAAAAGATTCAATTGAAAGATCTAAAGATATACCTTCAAGCACTAACCTCCCCGGCAACGACGCCCGAAAAGAGCTTGATGTCTACTACGCAACCTTCTTCTTGTAGACTCGTGTTGGGCCTCCAAGCGCAAAGTTTTGTAGGACAGTAGCAAATTTCCCTCGAGTGGATGACCTAAGGTTAATCAATCCGTGGGAGGCATTGGATGAAGATGGTCTCTCTCAAAAACCCTGCAACCAAATAACAAAGAGTCTCTTGTGTCCCCAACACACCCAATACAATGGTAAATTCTATAGGTGCACTAGTTCGGCGAAGAGATGGTGATACAAGTGTAATACGGATAGTAGATATAGGTTTTTGTAATCTGAAAATATAAAAACAGAAAGGTAGCAAGTAACAAAAATGAGCAAAAACGGTATTGCAATGCTTGGAAACAAGGCCTAGGGTTCATACTTTCACTAGTGCAAGTTCTCTCAACAATGATAACATAATTGGATCATATAACAATCCCTCAACATGCAACAAAGAATCACTCCAAAGTTTCTATCGGAGAACGTAGGACAAAAACGTGCATCAACCCCTATGCATAGATTACCCCAATGTCACCTCGGGAATCCACGAGTTGAGTGCCAAAACATACATCGAGTGAATCAATAGAACATCCCATTGTCACCACAGATATCCCATCACAAGACATACATCAAGTGTTCTCAAATCCAATACTCAATCCAACATAAAGAAACCTCAAAGAGCAAGACTCAATTCGTCACAAGAAGGTAGAGGGGGAGAAACACAATATGATCCAACTATAGTAACAAAGCTCGTGGTACATCAAGATTGTGCCAAATCAAGAACACGGGAGAGAGATCAAACACATAGCTACTGGTACATACTCTCAGCCCCAAGGGTGAACTACTCCCTCCTCGTCATGGAGACCGCCGGGATGATGAAGATGGCCACCGGTGATGATTTCCCCCTCCGGCAGGGTGCCGAAACGGGCTCCCGATTGGTTTTTCGTGGCTACAGAGGCTTGCGGCGGTGGAACTCCCAATCTAGGTTTCTTTCTGGGGTTTCTGGATTTATAGGAATTTTTGGCGTCGGTTTCAAGACAGGGGGGTCCATGAGGCAGCGGCAAGGCAGGGGGCGCGCCCTAGGTGGGGCGCCCTCCACCCTTGTGGATGCCTCGTGGCTCCTCTGGTCCATCTCCAATACTCCCTAGGCTTCTTCTGGTCCATAAAAAATCGTCGTAAAGTTTCAGCTCGATTGGACTCCGTTTGGTATTCCTTTTCTGTAAAACTCAAAAACAAGGAAAAAACAGAAACTGACACTAGGCTCTAGGTTAATAGGTTAGTCCCAAAAATAATATAAAATAGCGTATAAATGCATATAAAACATCCAAGATGGATAATATAATAGCATGGAACAATAAAAAATTATAGATACGTTGGAGACGTATCAGCCACCCCTATTGGGCCCAAGTGGTCTTCCACCACTTGGCCTTTTAAGGCCCGTTGATATTTAAATTAAATATAAAATGTTCTAAATACCCGGTATATAATTTAACATCTCCGGAAGAAAATCTCCATCTATATATAATTTATCGTAATACCTGGTATTACCCGATACTCTCCGAAACCCTTCCGGTGACCCCGAAACACTTCCGGATCCTCTCGAAACTATTCGGAATATTCATGAAATAACACAAAAATATTCTCATGACTCCCGTCCTACTAAAACTCAGCAGATCATGATTGCCTTAAGCTTGTGACCCCATAGGTTCGATAACACATAGACATGAACGAAACCGTTCATTCAATGACTGGCAGCAGGACCGTGGACGTTTGTATCGGTCCCTATGAGCACATGAATGATATTTGAGTGAACCTTTGGTTATCATGTGATGTTCCCTTTATTCGTGATACTTCAAAAAACTCAGGATGCATCGGTATCCTCCTGATTCATCACTATGCTCGCTATACCGAAATCCTCGTTACCGGTTTTAATCTTCTTTCTCGTTATTGTGTTCCGGCATCCCCGTGACATAGTCACCTGTGTCTGGCCAGATGATGATTGATGCCATACTGAGAGGGCCCTAAGAATATCTCTGCATCGTCAAAGGAGCAAACCCCACTCTTGAGCTTTCTAGTCCCGTGTCAAACATTCCGATGAACATGTAAGTTGTCGTTATGATCACTGTGTTATAGGTGATGTTTCAACAACCCCAAAGCCCACCGTACGGTAAGAAGTTACTACGATACTCTCATGGTCTAAGGAGCAAAATCACATGTTAAAACTCTGTGTTATTACAATTGATTACAGACGATATTACTCAATACATAACAAACAAGTTTGGGTCGATTTAATATGATCATTCTTCTAATGTCATAATCTCAATGTTGTTTTAGGACTATCATTACACTTAACGATATCCTAAGATCCGGAAAACGTGATCACCAACAACACTTGAGCTAGTCTGAGAGGCTAGACTAGGAACCTTTAATTTATCCGTTTATCATTTCACACGTGCATATGAGTTTTCCACTAAATCGCATATTCCAGGATCATAGCAGTTATAGCATGGAATATAAACACTTAACTATGGATATGGAAATATAATAATATTATATTATTGCCTCTAGGGCATATTTCCAACAAGTAGAATGCCCACGATTTAAATAATATTGTACAATTGTTTGTGATGATAACGTGACAACTATTTGTTCCGAAATGGATTTGTCGTCTATTAATGTGTGCGCCTTCCCTAAAATTGGACACGAAAAATACCACAGCATATTTGTGCTATATCATGACACCATGCCCAATTTCATGAATTTTGTATGAGTTTTGGATTTACTAGAATTTAAACCAATATTCTCAATGTTGTCTATAGAAAAAAACAAAAAACTAGTCTCGGATTGGAAAATTAAACCCTAGAGTGCCTAAATGCACCCAAGGACACATATATGATTTTTCAACCCATTTTGGTGCACTGGAGCATGTGCTTGTAGTTCAAATTTGAATTATGCACATTAAATGCCTAGAAACCTCAATTAAGGTATAAAAAGGCCAAAAAATCCCTGAATAATTCCATATTTTAGCACGACACTCCTTATTGTCTATGCTGCCTCTGGAAAAAATCAAGGTGAGAAGAGGCAGCGAATGTCGTTTTGCCCACAAAGGTGACACGTTCCCTATAGGAACCATGAGACTTCTTCTGAGAAGCTCCGGTTTGTAAGAAGCTTGTACCAAAACTTGTCCCTGATACGTCTCCAACGTATCTATAATTTATGAAGTATTCATGCCATGTTTATAACAATTTTATATGGTTTTGGTATGATTTGATTAGAACTAACCTAGACTGACGTTGTTTTCAGCAGAACTACCGTGGTGTCATTTTTTGTGCAGAAATAAAAGTTCTCAGAATGGGCTAAAAATTTACGGAGAATATTTTTGGAAAATATAAAAAATACTGGAGCAAAAAGATACCAGAGAGGAGTCCCGGGGTAACCACAAGGGTGGGGGCGCCCCCATCCCCCTAGGGCGCACCCTCCTACCTTGTCGTCGCCTCATGGGCCCCCTTGACTTGTCCCCGATGCCAAAAGCTCCTATAAATTGAGAAAACTCCAGAACCAAATCTAGATCGGGAGTTCCACCACCGTAAGCCTCTGTAGCCACGAAAAACCAATCTAGGCCCTCTCTGGCACCCTGCCGCAGGGGGCCATCATCACTGGAGGCCTTGGAGGAGGATCCCGGAGGGGGCCATCATCGCCATGGAGGCCAAGGACCAGAGGGAGAACCTCTCCCCATCTAGGGGGGAGGCCATGGAGGAGGAAGCACAAGGGGGAGAACCTCTCCCACTCTCTCTCGGTGGCGCCAGAGTGCCATCGGGGGAACCATCGCCGCGGTGATCGTCTTCATCAACATCACCATCTTCATGACCATCCTCATCTCTTTTACGCGGTCCACTCTCCCGCACCCCGCTGTAATCCCCTACTTGAACATGGTGCTTTATGCCACATATTATGATCCAATGATGTGTTGCCATCCTATGATGTTTGGAGTAGATTTCTTTTGTCTTTTGGGTTGATTGATGATCTAGATTGGTTTGAGTTGTCTGTTTTATTTTGGTGCTGTCCTATGGTGCCTTCCGTGCCACGCACACGTGAAGGATTCCCGCTGTAGGGTGTTGCAATACGTTCATGGTTCGCTTATAGTGGGTTGCTAGAGTGACAGAAGCTTAAACCCGAGTAAGGGTGTTGTTGCGTATGGGATAAAGGGGACTTGATACTTTAATGCTATGTTTGGGTTTCGCCTTAATGATCTTTAGTAGTTGCGGATGCTTGCTAGAGTTCCAATCATAAGTGCATATGATCCAAGGAGAGAAAGTATGTTAGCTTATGCCTCTCCCTCATATAAAATTGCAATGACGATCACCGATCTTGTTAACAATTGCCTAGGATAATTCAGCACACCGATCCATCATTATTACACACTCGCTATTTATAATATATAGTAATATATTCTAACTTCATGTTAACAACACCTACTTTTATATTTTAGTTCTCCGTTATCATGCAAAGTTATCCTCTTCATACCCACAACGTAGTTTATTTCTCGTTTCTAGATGGAAGCAAACGTTCGGTGTACGTAGAGTCATATCAGTGGCAGATAGGACTTGAGAGTATTGATCTTACCTTTAGCTCCTTGTTTGTTCGACACTCCATACTTATCACTTCCACCTTTGGGAATTGCTACGATGTTTCCTTGCACTTGGGGATTATCAAGCTCTTTTCTGGCGCAGTTGCCGGGGAGCAATAGCATGGGGTTGATATTCTCGTGTATGCTTGTTTGCTTTCTTCACTAAGTAGATTTTGTTTTCTCTTTTTGTTTTCTTTAGTTGTGGGTGAAAAAAAAAATTTAAAAATGCAAATTACAAAAAAGAATTACCTGCCTCTTATGCTTAAAAAGTTTTTCAAAAAGAGAAGTGATTGGAAGGTTATGCATTGGAGAAGTGAGGGTCGACCTTGAACACTTGTGTTCATGCTCATGGAAACAATGTAGAATTTTTCATGGAAGTTTCTCAAAAATAATTATCCCCTTGTATATATCCATTGTATTATAAAAATAATGTGCCTAGATTTGCATTTAGGACGGTTAGATTGCTTGTTTGGTATGTGCGCTGCAAAAACAGAAACTTTTTCTGTAGTGCGTGAATTTAAATTTTTTACTGGAAAATTAAAAAATCCTGAAATTTTTACAAAGTACTAATATGAAAAAATTTTATTTGTTCCTAATTTTTAATAATTTTTGGAGGTACATAAGTATACTAAATATTCAGATTGTTACAGACTATCCTGTTTTTGACAGATTCTGTTTTCTATGTGTTGTTCGCTTATTTTGATGAATCTATGGGTTGTATCGGGGGGTATGAACCATGATGAAGTTGGAATACAGTAGATATAATGCTAATATGAAATTGGAATGAGTTTACAACAGTACCTAAAGGTAGTGATTTTCTTTATTATACTAACGGATCTCACAAGGTTTTGTTAAGTTTTGTGTGGATGAAGTGTTCGAAGATCGAGGAGTTATCGATATGAGAAGAATAAGGACAGGCAAGAGTTCAAGCTTGGTGATTCCCAAGGCACCCCAAGTAAATATTCCAAGGATACTCAAGCATCTAAGCTTGGGGATGCCCCGGTTGGCATCCCATCTTTTTTCCTCAACAATTATCGGTATACCTCGGTTTTTGTTTTGTTCACATGACATGTGTCTTTTGAGTTTATTTTTCCTTTCTTTTCCTTTAAGCACCATGCTAGTATGATATACTCCTTCATTTATTTATATAATGCTTCATGTGCTTCACTTAAAACTTTCGAGTATGGCTTTATAGAATGCTCTTTGTGCTTCACTTAAATCTTTTGAGCATGGCTTTATAGAATGCTTCGTGTGCTTCACTTATATATTTTGAGCTTGGATGTTGGTAAATCTATATTAATTGTAGAATGCTCCATGAACTTCACTTATATATTTTGGAGTATGAATAAGACTATCATCGGAATTAGGCTTGGAAGAGTATCATTATAATATCATGCCTAGCTAAAAAGGCATTAAAGAAAAGCGCTTGTTGGGAGACAACCCAATATTTATCCTTACTTTTTTTGTGTGTTCTCATGATTATGATACTGTAGTAATCATGTTTTATAGCTTTTGTTTCAATAAAGTGCCAAGTAAAGCCTTTGGAATAGTGTGGTTGATAGTTGATTTGATTCTGTGCAAAAACAGAAACTTTTGCGTCCAGTAACATAATTGTTAATATTCACTGGAACGTTGAAAAACTCTGAATTTTTTACAGAGGATTCATATACAAATTGTCTACGTTTTCCTAATGTTTCAGAGGTTTTAGAGTTATAGAAGTATGAAAACAATTAAGATCTTCCCAGACTGTTCTGTTTTGGACAGATTCTGTTTTCAATGCATAGTTTGCTTGTTTTAGTGTTTCCATAGCTTATATTAAGTGATATAAATTGGGGAAATGATAGGGTACAGTAGGAATTATGTGGAAAAAATTATGAATCTTGTCTTGACAGTACCCAAGTGAATGATTTGTTTTATACTAACGGAGCTCATGAGTTTTCTGTTGAGTTTTGTGTGATTGAAGTTTTCAAATTTTGGGTGAGGTGTCGATATGATGAGAATAAGGAGTGGAAAGACCCTAAGCTTGGGGATGCCCAAGGCACCCCAAGGTAATATTCAATGTTGGGGATATCACTTATCAGGAACTTATCGGTCGACCCAAGATAAGGGGTAAATCGGCCAGTTTATCGGCATATCGGCCGATTTATCGCCATATCGGCTAATTTATCAGCCGATTTATCTAATCGGTCAGACAACGGTAAGCGATAAATCGGCCGATTTATCGGAATATCGGAAGATATCTTGAACAGTGGTAATATTCAAGGAAGACTCAAGCGCATAAGCTTGGGGATGCCCCGGAAGGCATCCCCTCTTTCGTCTTCAACACTATTGGTATACCTTACTCGGAGCTATATTTTTATTCGTCACATGATATGTGTTTTGCTTGTAGCGTATTTTCATTTTACTTGCTGTTTGAATAAAATCATTGGATCTGAAATCTTGAATGAGAGAGAGTCCTCCCATGGCTAGTTAATTATTTGACAACTCAGTGTTCTTCACTTATATCTTTTTGGAGTAGTTTGTCATTTACTCACGTGCTTCACTTATATCCTATGAGTAAATGGTTGAATGAATTGAATATCATAGATCTGAAATTATATCTGCTTCATATGCTTATCCCATGGGGAGTAATGACTTCACTTATAAGAAGTATAGGTGGTAAAATTTATTGAAAGTTAGCAAACTCATCATTGGTCACTTGAACAATTCATGAAAGAATATTGAAGGAAGAGAGATTTCACATATAAATATACTATCTTGGACATCTTCTATGATTGTGAGCCCCATTAATTATTTTCAAACTTGAGCAAATTAGTTGAAGTTGGACAAGGAAGACAACGTAATGAGTTATGTTTGGGTATATTTTCATAGAAGTTATATTGTTATGGATCCTCTAACAAGTGGTGCTTGCTTAGGATCTTTTGCTAGCCAAAATTTTGTACTAAGTAGAGATACTACTTGTGCATCCAAAACCCTTAAACCTAGTTTCATGCCATTAGTGTCCACCATATCTACCTATGGATTGAATAAGATCCTTCAAGTAAGTTGTCATCGGTGCAAAAAGCAATAAAAATTGCTCCTAAATATGTATGGTCTTTTATTGTAAAGGAAAATAAGCGTTGTACGAACTTGTGGTGGTAAAGAAATAAAAGTGACGGACTGCATAATAAAGGTTGCTATCACAAAGGGCAATACAACATGACGCTCCTTTGCATTAAGGGTTTGCACATCCAAAATTAAAAAGTGCATGACAACCTCTGCTTCCCTCTGCGAAGGGCCTATCTTTTACTTTCATGTATTTACTTTTATGCAAGAGTCAATAGTATCCCTTCCTATTTCAACCTCAATTATTCTTTAGTTGGCAAGCATCATGTGGTGGGGAAAGATCCAAGCATATATGGCCATTCAAATATATTTGATCAAGAATTATTATTGTTGACAATTATCTATATGATAAATAAGTTGGGAGGCGAAACATTAAGCCCCTATCTTTCTCTGTGTTTGACGGATGCTATTTGTTCTAAAAATATGCTTTGAGTGTTAGCAATCATGGAAGACTATATGATAGTTGAGTATGTGGAATTTGCTAAATCAAAGCTCTTACATAGACCCTTCCTGAAAATAAGATGAATTGCAATTGTTTGATGACTAAGAACATGGTTTGTTAGTTTTCAAGAAACTTTATGGTCTATACTTTAACTTGTGAATAGCTTGCTACTTGATCATGAGAAATTTTATGAGATGAGCTACTATTTATGATATATAATGATGCTAGAAAAAGTGTTTGAAACTATCATTGATCAAACTTATACACTATGCTAGCATTCACAGTTCATAAATTATTTCTTTTATCATTTACCTACTCGAGGACGAGCAGGAATTAAGCTTGGGGATGCTGATACGTCCCCGATGAATCTATAATTCATGAAGTATTCATGCCATGTTTATAACAATTTTATATGGTTTTGGTATGATTTGATTAGAACTAACCCGGACTGACGCTGTTTTCAGCAGAACTACCATGGTGCCGTTTTTTGTGTAGAAATAAAAGTTCTCATAATGGGCTGAAAATTTATAGAGAATATTTTTGGAAAATATAAAAAATACTGGAGCGAAAAGATACCAGAGAGGAGTCCCGGGGTAACCACAAGGGTGGGGGGCGCCCCCACCCCCCTAGGGCGCGCCCCCTACCTTGTCGTCGCCTCGTGGGCCCCCTTGACTTGTCCTCGACGCCAAAAGCTCCTATAAATTGCGAAAACTCCAAAACGAAACCTAGATCGAGAGTTCCGCCGCTGTAAGCCTCTGTAGCCACGAAAAACCAATCTAGGCCCTCTCTGGCACCCTACCGCAGGGGGCCATCATCACTGGAGGCCATGGAGGAGGATCCCGGAGGGGGCCATCATCGCCATGGAGGCCAAGGACCAGAGGGAGAACCTCTCCCCATCTAGGGGGGAGGTCATGGAGGAGGAAGCACAAGGGGGAGAACCTCTCCCACTCTCTCTCGGTGGCGCCAGAGTGCCATCGGGGGAACCATCGCCGCGGTGATCGTCTTCATCAACATCACCATCTTCATCACCATCCTCATCTCTTTTACGCGGTCCACTCTCCCACATCCCGCTGTAATCCCCTACTTGAACATGGTGATTTATGCCACATATTATGATCCAATGATGTGTTGCCATCCTATGATGTTTGGAGTAGATTTCTTTTGTCTTTTGGGTTGATTGATGATCTAGATTGGTTTGAGTTGTATTTTTTATTTTCGTGCTATCCTATGGTGCCTTCCGTGCCACGCACACGTGAAGGATTCCCGCTGTACGGTGTTGCAATACGTTCATGATTCGCTTATAGTGGGTTGCTAGAGTGACAGAAGCTTAAACCCGAGTAAGGGTGTTGTTGCGTATGGGATAAAGGGGACTTGATACTTTAATGCTATGGTTGGGTTTCGCCTTAATGATCTTTAGTAGTTGAGGATGCTTGCTAGAGTTCCAATCATAAGTGCATATGATCCAAGGAGAGAAAGTATGTTAGCTTATGCCTCTCCCTCATATAAAATTGCAATGACGACCACCGATCTTGTTAACAATTGCCTAGGATAATTCCGCACACCGATCCATCATTATTCCCGCTATTTATAATATATAGTAATATATTCTAACTTCATGTTAAAAGCACCTACTTTTATATTTTAGTTCTCCGATATCATGCAAAGTTATCCTCTTCATACCCACAACGTAGTTTATTTCTCGTTTCTAGATGGAAGCAAAGGTTCGGTGTACGTAGAGTCGTATCAGTGGCAGATAGGACTTGAGAGGATATTGATCTTACCTTTAGCTCCTTGTGGGTTCGACACTCCATACTTATCACTTCCACCTTTGGGAATTGCTACGATGATTCCTTGCACTTGGGGATTATCAGTCCCAAATTGGACAAAAAAATTACCACGGCATATATGCGCCATGTCATGACACCATGCCAAGTTTCATGAATTTTAGGTGAGTTTTCGATTTATGGGAATTTGAAAACCAATATTCTCAATGTTTTTGGTTGAGCCACAACGCCGAGGTGTTTGAAATTCACTCTCATTTCTTGCATGGGACCTAAACATGCACCCAAGGACACATATATGATTTTTTAACCCATTTTGGTGCACTTGAGCATGTGCTTGTAGTTCAAATTTTAATTATGCACATCAAATGCCTAGAAAACTCAATTAATGTATAAAAAGGCCAAACGAGCCCTGGATAATTCCATAATTTAGCATGACACTCCTACATGTCTATGTTGCCTCTAGAAAAAATCAAGGTGAGAAGCGCATGTTGTTTTGCCCACAAAAGTGACACGTTCCCTATCGGAACCACGAGACTTCTTGTGAGAAGCTTCAGTTTGTAAGAAGCTTGTGCAAAAACTTGTCCAAATTAGACAAAAAAATTACCACAACGTATATGTGCCATGTCATGACACCATGCTAAGTTTCAGGAATTTCACGCGAGTTTTGGATTGACGGGAATTTGAAAACCAATATTCTCAATGTTTGCGGCCGAGCCACGACACCGAGACATTTGAAATTCATTCCCATTTCTTGCATGGGACCTAAACATTCACCCAAGGACACATATATGATCTTTCAAACCATTTTGGTGCACTGGAGTATGTGATTGTAGTTCAAATTTGAATTATGCACATTAAATGCTTAGAAAACTCAATTAATGTATAAAAAGGCAAAACGAGCAATGAATAATTCCATATTTTAGCACGATACTCCTATAGGTCTATGTTGCCTCTAGAAAAAAAATCAAGGTGAGAAGAGGCAACGAATGTCGTTTTGCCCACAAAGGTGATATGTTCCCTACCGGAACCACGAGACTTGTTGTGAGAAGCTCTGGTTTACAAGAAGCTTGTACCGAAGCTTGTCTCAAAATGGACGAAAAAATTACCACGACATATATGTGCCATGTCATGACACCATTCCAAGTTTCAAGAATTTCAGTCGAGTTTTCGATTTGCGTGGATTTAAGAACCAAGATTCTCAATGTTTGTGGCCGAGCCACGACGCCGAGATGTTTGAAATTCATTATCATTTCTTGCATGGGACCTAAACATGCACCCAAGGACACATATATGATTTTTCAACCCATTTTGGTGCACTGGAGCATGTGCTTGTAGTTCAAATTTGAATTATGCACATTAAATGCCTAAAAACTCAACTAATGTATAAAAAGGCCAAACAAGCCCCTTATAATTCCATATTTTAGCATGACACTCCTTATTGTTCATGTTGCCTCTAGAAAAAATCAAGGTGAGAAGAGGCAGCGAATGTCGTTTTTCCCACAAAGGTGACAAGTTCCCTATCGGAACCATGAGAGTTCTTGTGAGAAGCTCCGGTTTGTAAGAAGCTTGTACCAAATTGGACAAAGTTTTACAACGGCTTATATGTGTCATGACATGACACCATGCCAAATTTCATGAATTTCAGGTGAGTTCTGGATTTACGGGAATTTAAAAACCAAGATTCTCAATGTTTGCGGCCCGGCCACGACACCGAGATGTTTGAAATTCATTCTCATTTCTTGCATGGGACCTAAACATGCACCCATGGACACATATATGAGTTTTCTACTTATTTTAGTGCACTAGATGATGTGCGTGTAATTCAAATTTGAATTATGCACATTAAATGCCTAGAAAACTCAATTAATGTTTAAAAGGCCGAACGAGCCCTGAATAAATCCATATTTTAGCACGACACTCCTATAGGTCTATGTTGCCTCTAGAATAAAATCAAGGCAAGAAGAGGCAGCGAATGTCATTTTGCCCACAAAGGTGACACGTTCCCTATGGGAACCAGGAGACTTCTTGTGACAAGCTCCGGTTTGTAAGAAGCTTCTACCAAAACTTGTCCATTTGAAAAAAATTACCACAACATATATGTGCCATGTCATGACACTATACCAAGTTTCATGAATTTTAGGGGAGTTTTGGATTTACGGGAATTTAAAAACCAAGATTCTCAATGTTTGGGGCCGAGCCACGCCACCGAGATGTTTGAAATTCATTCTCATTTCTTGCATGGGACCTAAACATGAGCCGTATGACACATATATGATTTTTAACCCATTTTGGTGCACTACAGCATGTGCTTGTAGTTCAAATTTGAATTATACACATTAAATGCCTAGAAAACTCAATTAATGTATAAAAAGGACAAACAAACCCTATAGTTGCTTGTTCACTGCTATAGTTGCTTGTTCACTGCAGATAAATGTTCTAGCCATTCAAACACCGTCCTTTGACAATGTAACCCAATTTTGTCTTTCAAATCAAAATGAAAATCAAGTGCACCACAGACAGCTTATTAGCAAGAATCATGTGCGATGTAGTATGAAATATCTTGGGGCACCCTCATATATGGCTTACGCCAGAAGCTTCGTCGGCTACAGTCCACCAAGGCGCATCAACCAAACTTGCTCCCCAATCCCATTTTATTGTTCAATCAGCGCTGATGAAAGATGGGGACGTGAATCCGTGTCGTGAGGGCAACTTCGGCGGCCCACTCTGGCTCGAGCGCGGCCACATCCGCCATGAGCGCGATCGCAACCTCTGACAGGGCGGCTGGGGCAGCCGAAAGGGCAGCCGCTGCACTGAGATGGCAGCAGCAACATTTGCGACGGGCATAGCAAATGGCGAGAATGAGAACGCATTTGTCCGTTCCTTCGTGGTCGCCGTAGCCCTGATTGAGGCCGCACACACCCATGTCGAGGCCACCCACGCCTAGCTCATGTTGGTCACCGCAAAAATCGCAACAGCCTTGTTAGACACTGGTCGGCAACCCACGTAGCAGCCGAGAGCATGCGAGCGGTCGTCCGTTCATCGGCGGCCTCCCTAGCCAAGATGGAGGCCGCCCACGCCCGGCTCGTGGCAACCTTTTCCAAAGAGATGGAGGACGTGGACGGCGAGATGCTTGTCAAGTATGTGGCAATGGATGGGATCGAGCCCCTTCCCTAAGAGGTCATCGAGCATGAGATGGACATGGAGGAGGCATCAGAGATCGACGAGCACCAGGCAAAATATTAGTCTTTGTTTAGAGCATTGGTCTTTTGTTAAATTTATGTTTAGGTCAACCAGCTGTGTTTAATTGCCGAAATTGCTCGATTAAGTAAGTGCGGGCTGTGTGCTATAGGCTCTTTTGTGTACCCAAATTTGCAAGTGATGTTAAATTATGCAATGATTTAAATTATGCCGCCGTGGACGCCTCGCTCACGGATGCCGCCACGCGGTTGGCTACTTTAAATGACGGTTTGTGGTGTTTTCTCGAGGCCACCGCCGGTGCCTTCAACGAAGACTACGAGGAGTTTTCTCAGCATCCCCGTGCTTACCTCAACTCCAGAGCCAGCAGGTTGGTGCCCGGAGCGGCTCGGGCGACTCACTACTACGAGGAGGGCACCCACGATGTGGAGACCTAGTCCTCTTCCAAGTTTAGGATCCCATCGTCATCGATATCTCCAACGATGAGGCATAGCTTTTTTTTAGCTTACCATAAGGACCTATGTTTAGCTAATTACGCCGGTTAAGCATGTTCAGTTTACCTGTTGCATGTGTTGCTCCTGCATTTCCTTTAGAAATTCTAGTGAATTGCCCTATGTAATGTTACTATGCAATCTGATCTTCTAGTATATATGTTCTATATATTGTGCAATGTGGTGCTTAGTTAACTTTTGGTTCATTTGTTATGATGTTCAGTTAACAGTCTGATTCAATTCTGCAATGTGATGTTCAATTCTTGTGGGTACAATTTTGTATTGTTATGCATGTGATAAATAAATCGAATTTGGTTGTACGAAATAGATGAGAAACATATACAATTGCTATATTTCCAAGTTGTTAAGCACGCTTGGTTTGGTTAACTATTTGGTCTTCTAGTATGTTCTATTGTGCAAAGTGGTGCTCAGTTAATTGTTTGGTTCTTTTTTTGTGGTGTTTCATTAACTATTTGGTCAATTCTACAATGTGATGTTCAATTGTTATGGGTACAACTTTGTATTTTTATGCATGTGAGAAATAAATTGAATTTGGATGTACTAAATACATGAGAAACATATACAATTGCTATATTTCCTAGTTCTTAAGCATGCTTTGTTTGGATAACTGGCTTTTCCATGTGGCTCGAATTAATTTGTTGGATATGCAATGTGTTTATGTTTCATCAACATATTTTACTGATAGTACGCCAACACTTACTTAACCTGATCAATAACCACCTTATATGTGTTGCAGGGAAACAATGGGAGACACTGAGGTTTACCATCAAGGTTTGCACATGCATGTTCCTTTGGCTAATAGCACATTATTGTGCAATTGCAGGAACCATTCTAATATTTAGGTTTTTAAGAATTTGGTCTTGCACATGTAGGTCCTGCTGTCAGAGGTTTAGACCCACTGTTCGACCTATTTTGCGTATGGGGAGATAAGATGTCCATGAATATCAGTCAAGTCAAGAAACTCAGAAAGATTATTAGGATAAAGAAACAAGCGACAAAAAACAACAAGATCTTTGTCTACACAATGAAGAAGACATCAGTCAACTACAGGATGGTACTAACTCTTGTACGTTGTTTTTTCCTTTGCACCATTTCAACATTTAGAGAAGATATTTATGCATATCTTTGTGTTCAGGCCTTTCCAAAGCAGTTCACCGATGATTTTCTCTCAAACCACCTGTATGGTCAAGAGGCGAGGAAAGTATTCATGGAACACCCACAGTACAATATTGAAGTCTTCCTCAAGAGGACGAAGGATGGTCGGTCAATCATTGATTGCTTGTATCTGCGTTGGTATTTCCCCGAAGAGGAGAGGATGATGCAGCACAACAACGGTAAGTATTTCCCTCAGTTATGAAACCAAGGTTATCAATCCAGTAGGAGGATCCACCCAAACTATGTAAGCAGTACTGATACGTCTCCAACGTATCTATAATTTTTTATTGTTCCATGCTATTATATTACCTGTTTTGGATGTTTTATATGCATTAATATGCTATTTTATATTATTTTTGGGACTCGCTTATTAACCTAGAGCCCAGTGCCAGTTTCTATTTTTTTCCTTGTTTTTGAGTTTTACAGAAAAGGAATACCAAACGGAGTCCAAACGGAATAAAACTTTTGCGATGATTTTTCTTGGACCAGAAGACACACGTAGGACTTGGAGATGAAGTCAGAGGAGTCCCGATGCGGCCACAAGCCTCAGGGGCTCGCCCTAGGGGGGCGCCCTGAGGGCTTGTGGGCCCCTCAGAGCTCCTACAACCCTAATTCTTGGCCTATAAATTCACAAATATTCCCAAACGACCAGAAGCGTCCACCAAAATACTTTTCCACCGCCGCAACCTTCTGTACCTATGAGATCCCATCTTGGGGCCTTTTCCGGCACCCTGCCGGAGGGACATTCGATCACGGGGGGGGGGGGGGGCTTCTACATCAACTCTATTGCCCTTCTGATGAAGCATGAGTAGTTTACCACAGACCTACGAGTCCATAGCTAGTAGCTAGATGGCTTCTTCTCTCTCTTTGATCTTCAATACAATGTTCTCCTCGATGTTCTTGGAGATCTATCCGATGTAATATTCTTTTGCGGTGTGTTTGCCAATATCCGATGAATTGTGGATTTATGATCAGTTTATCTACGAATATTATTTGAATCTTCTCTGAATTCTTATATGCATGATTTGATATCTTTGTATTTCTCTTCGAATTATCGGTTTGGTCTTGCTAACTAGATTGGTTCTTCTTGCAATGGGAGAGGTGCTTAGTTTTGGGTTCAATCTTGCGGTGTCCTCACCCAGTGACATAGTAGGGGTAGCGAGGCACGTATTGTATTGTTGCCATCAAGGGTAAAAAGATGGGGTTTTCATCATATTTCTTGAGTTTATCCCTCTACATCATGACATCTTACTTAAGGCATTACTCCGTTCTTTTGAACTTAATACTCTAGATGCATGCTGGATAGCGGTCGATCTGTGGAGTAATAGTAGTAGATGCAGGCATGAGTCGGTCTACTTGACACGGACGTGATGCCTATACACATAATCATTGCCTTGGATATCGTCATAACTTTGCGCTTTTCTATCAATTGCTTGACAGTAATTTGTTCACCCACCGTATGTTTTATTTCAAGACAAAAGCCTCTAGTGAAACCTATGGCCCCCGGGTCTATTTTCCATCATATATTTTCAAATCTATAAACCAAAAAACCCAAAAATACCTTGCTGCAATTAATTTGTTTTTTACTTTGTTTTATGTTTTAGTAATCTTTTATATCTATCTCTATCAGATCTCATCCTTGCAAGTGACCGTGAAAGGATTGACAACCCCTTTATCGCGTTGGGTGCAAGTGTTTGATTGTTTGTGCAGGTTCATAGATTGGAGACTTGCGTTTACCTCCTACTGGATTGATACCTTGGTTCTCAAACTGAGGGAAATACTTATCTCTACTTTTCTGCATCACCCTTTGCTCTTCAAGGGAAAAACCAACGCAAGCTCACGAAGTAGCAGGAAGAATTTCTGGCGCCGTTGCCGGGGAGGTTCTACATCAAGCCTACCAAGTACCCACCATAAACTCTCATCTCTTGCATTACATTATTTGCCATTTGCCTCTCGTTTTCCTCTCCCCCACTTCTAAAACAATTTCAGAAAAACACAAAAAGATAACTCTAGCTACCTACGTCCACCATCGATGCGATAATTCTTGTTGCTAGATTATCTTTCGGGGTGTGTGAGGGAAGATACTTAATTATAAATCTCTAGCCCCACTAAACTTCATCAATACCCACCCCTAGAAGATCGAACATCTTCATTGCCCTCTTGTGTTTGCGACAGTTCACAATTCTTGACTATGATGAAGCCCAAAGAACTGTTAGCAGATCATCGACAGCCATACTCGATCGATTGTCAGAACTTTGTGCAAAGATAAATCATACCATCAATGAACTGGACCGAAGAACATCAAACCCTGCATCTACTCATAGAACCGCTCATGATGCAACTGTTGGGAAATGTAGTAGAAAACAAAAAAAAACCCTACGATCAACTAGGAACACTATGATGATGCAATAGCAGTTTAGATTGGATGGTTACCAACTCCGAGTTGCGGCGGAAGAAGACGAGTCGGTGTAGATCGTACTTGAAGTCCCTTGAACCATTCACGAACGATCCCTCGAATAGAAAACTGAAAGCACAACCTCTCCAAAGTTTGCAAGCATATGGTCTTCACGATCCGGCAGTACTTTGCCATCTAGAGCTAATCATCACCGCAAAATTAGAGGGAGGAGATTAAAACCACAATAGGCTTAATTATGAGGATGAGAGATAATCTAGAACTAGAAAACTAGAGGAGGCTTCAAAACTTGTGTAACTCAAAGTGCCCAAAACCTCTAGTATATAAAGGTTGGAGGAGGGGAGAGGGGTGCCACAAGGGGGAAGGTCCCCCCTTGCGCCGGTCATAGGAGTGGGAATCCCCCTCCAATTCGGCATCTCCCTTCCTTCTCCAAGAGAGACGGGGGCGCCAACTCCTATTGAGCCCAAGTGGCCCAATATCCTTTCCACCACTTGGCCTTTTAAGGCCCATTGATATTTAATTAAATATAAAAGCCTCCTAACTATTATTAGAGCCTTTTATTATTAATTTTACATCTTCGGAAACCTTTTCCACCTATATATTGTTTATCGATATTACCAGTAAACCCCGAAATGCTTCTGGTGACCCCGAAACACTTCTGATTCCTCTTGAAACTATTTTGATCATCAATGAAACTATTTCATAAATATTTCCTCATTACTCCTACCCTACTAACACTAAGCAGATCGTAACTATTGGGAAATGTTGCATGGAAAACAAAAAATTTCTACGCACACCCAAGATCTATCCATGGAGATGCATAGCTACGAGAGGGGGAGAGCATCTACATACCCTTTGTAGATTGCTAAGCGGAAGCGTTTAAAAACGCGGTTGATGTAGTCGTACACCTTCACGATCCGTACCGATCAAGCACCGAACATACGGCACCTCCATGTTCAGCACACGTTCAGCTCGATGACGTCCTCACCTTCTTGATCTAGCAAGAGGGGCGAAGTAGTAGATGAGTTCCGGTAGCACGAGGCGTGGTGACGGTGGTGGTGAAACTATTTCCGCAGGGCTTCGCCAAGCACAACGAATTTAGAGTAGGGAATGAACTAGACAGAGGAGATTAGAACCACACTGGGCTTCTAATTATGAGGATTAGAGGTAGCTAGGGCTAGCTCTAATTAGTCAACTAGGACCAACTAGAACTAGATCTAGATCAACAAGAGGAGGCTCAAAAACTTGTGTTCTAGGGGCTAGCCCTGCTCCTCTATTTATATGTTGAGCCCTGGGGTTGTTACTTGGGGAGAGCGCCTCCCCAAAGTTGGTTTGGAACGCAAGGAAGAGTCCTTCTCGGATTCCAGCACCAGACGCCACGGTCCTCGGTGTCTGGCCCAGACGCCAGGGTCCCTGGCGTCTGGTCCCCAACCTCCGCAAAACTTCCTTTTGCACCGACCTAAAGCCCCGTGGGCCTTACCCCTTGGCCCAACCATCATCCTATATATCAATCTTTACCTCCGGAGCTCCTCGTCATGTCAGTGATCTCATCCGGGACTCCGAACAACATTCGGTCACCAACATACATAATTCATATAATACTATATCCTCAACGAACATTAAGCGTGCGGACCCTACGGGTTCGAGAATGATGTAGACATGACCAAGACGTTTCTCCGGTCAATAACCAATAGCGGGACCTGGATGCCCATATTGGTTCCTACATATTCTATGAAGATCTTTATAAGTCGAACCTTTATGACAACATACGTAGTTCCCTTTGTTCGTCGGTATGTTACTTGCCCGAGATTCGATCGTCGGTATCACCATACCTTGTTCAATCTTGTTACCGGTAAGTCTCTTTACTCGTTCTGTAATACATCATCTTGTAAATAACTCCTTAGTCACTTTGCTTGCAAGCTTCTTGTGAAGTTGTATTACCGAGAAGGGCCCAGAGATACCTTTCTATCATACGAAATGACAAATCCCAATCTCGATCCATGCCAACTCGACAGACACCTTCGGAGATACCTGTAGAGCACCTTTATGATCACCCAGTTATGAAGTGACGTTTGATACACACAAGGCATTCTTCCGGAGTCCGGGAGTTGCATGCTCTCATGGCCGAAGGAACATATATTTGACATTAAGAAAGCAGTAGCAATAAATTGAACGATCATATGCTATGCTAACGGATGGGTCTTGTCCATCACATCATTCTCCTAATGATGTGATCCTGTTATCAAACGAAAACTCATGTCTATGGTCAGGAAACCTTAACCATCTTTTGATCAACGAGCTAGTCTAGTAGAGGCTTACTAGGCACTTGGTATTTGTTTATGTATCCACACATGTATTTAAGTTTCCGATCAATACAATTATAGCATGAATAATAAACCTTTATCATGATTAAGGAAATATAATAATAATCACTTTATTATTGCCTCTAGGGCATATTTCCAACAGTCTCCCACTTGCACTAGAGTCAATAATCTAGATTCAATAGTAATGTATCTAACACCCATGGAGTCTTGGTGTTGATCATGTTTTGCCCGTGGAAGAGGTTTAGTCAACGGGTCTGCTACATTCAGATCCGTATGTACTTTGCAAATTTCTATGTCTCCATCCTTGACATAATCACGACTGGAGTTGAAGCGTCACTTGATGTGTTTGGTTCTCTTGTGAAACCTGGGCTCCTTGGCTATGGCAATTGCTCCAGTGTTGTCACAAAATATTGTCATTGGACCCGATGCACTGGGTATTACACCCAGATCGGATATGAACTCCTTCATCCAGACTCCTTCATGCGCTGCTTCTGAAGCAGCTATGTACTCTGCTTCACATGTAGATCCCACCACGACACTCTGCTTAGAACTGCACCAACTGACAACTCCACCATTCAATATAAATACGTATCTAGTTTGCGACTTAGAGTCATCCGGATCTGTGTTGAAGCTAGCATCGACGTAACCCTTTACGACGAGCTCTTCGTCACCTCCATAAATGAGAAACATATCCTTGGCCCTTTTCAGGTACTTCAAGATATTCTTGACCGCTGTCCAGTGATCCACTCTTGGATTACTTTGGTACCTCCCTGCCAAACTTATGGCAAGGCACACATCAGGTTTGGTACATAGCATGGCATACATTATAGAACCTATGGCCGAGGCATAGGGAATGACTTTCATTCTCTCTCTATCTTCTGCCGTGGTCGGACTTTGAGTCTGACTCAATTTCACACCTTGCAACACAGGCAAGAACCCTTTCTTTGACTGTTCCATTTTGAACTTCTTCAGAACGTTGTCAAGGTATGTGCTTTGTGAAAGTCCTATTAAGCGTCTCGATCTATCCCTATAGATCTTGATGCCCAATATGTAAGCAGCTTCACCGAGGTCTTTCATTGAAAATTCTTATTCAAATATCCTTTTATGCTATCCAGAAATTCTATATCATTTCCAATCAGCAATATGTCATCCACATATAATATCAGAAATGCTACAGAGCTCCCACTCACTTTCTTGTAAATACAGGCTTCACCGTAAGTCTGTATAAAACCAAATGCTTTGATCACCTCATCAAAGCATATATTCCAACTCCGAGATGCTTGCACTAGTCCATAGATGGATCGTTGGAGCTTGCACACTTTGTTAGTAGCCTTAGGATGGACAAAACCTTTTGGTTGCATCATATACAACTCTTCTTTAAGAAACCCGTTAAGGAATGCAGTTTTGACGTCCATTTGCCAGATTTCATAATCATAAAATGCGGCAATTGCTAACATGATTCTGACAGACTTAAGCATCACTATGAGTGAGAAAGTCTCATCATAGTCAACCCCTTGAACTTGTCGAAAACATTTTGCGACAAGTCGAGATTTGTAGACAGTGATATTACCGTCAGCGTCCGTCTTCCTCTTGAAGATTCATTTATTCTCAATGGCTTGCCGATCATCGGGTAAGTCCACCAAAGTCCACACTTTGTTCTCATACATGGATCCTATCTCAGATTTCATGGCCTCAGTCCATTTGTCAGAATCTGGGCTCATCATAGCTTCTTCATAGTTCGTAGGTTCGCCGTTGTCTAACAACATGACTTCCAGGACAGGGATTACCATGCCACTCTGGTGCGGTACGTGTTCTGGTCGACCTACGAGGTTCAGTAGTAACTTGATCCGAAGTTTCATGATCATCATTTGCTTCCTCTCTAGTTGGTGTAGGCATCACGGGAACGGTTTTCTCTGATGTGCTACTTTCCAATTCGAGAGTAGGTACAACTACCTCATCAAGTTCTACTTTCCTCCCACTCACTTCTTTCGAGAGAAACTCCTTCTCTAGAAATGACCCATTCTTAGCAACAAAGATCTTGCCTTTGGATCTGTGGTAGAAGGTATACCCAATAGTTTCTTTACGGTATCCTATGAAGACGCACTTCTCCGCTTTGGGTTCGAGCTATCAGGCTGAAGCCTTTTGACATAAGCATCGCATCCCCAAACTTTAAGAAACGGCAACTTAGGTTTCTTGCCAAACCATAGTTCATATGGTGTCGTCTCAACGAATTTATACGGCGCCCTATTGAATGTGAATGCGGCTGTCTCTAATGCATAACCCCAAAACGATAGTGGCAAATCGATAAGAAACATCATAGAACGCACCATATCTAATAAAGTACGGTTACAACGTTTGGACACACCATTACACTATGGTGTTCTAGGTGGCGTGAGTTGTGAAACGATTCCACATTGTCTTAAATGAAGGCCAAACTCGTAACTCAAATATTCACCTCCGTGATCACATCGTAGAAACTTTATTTTCTTAATACGATGATTCTCCACTTCACTCTGAAATTCTTTGAACTTTTCAAATGTTTCAGACTTGTGTTTCATCAAGTAGATATACCCATACCTACTCAAATCATCTATAAAGGTTAGAAAATAATGATACCCGCCGCGTGCTTCAATACTCATCGGACCGCATACATCGGTATGTATTATTTCCAGTAAGTCATTAGCTCGCTCCATTGTTCCAGAGAATGGAGTTTTAGTTATCTTACCCATGTGGCATGGTCCGCAAGTATCAATTGATTCATAATCAAGTGATTCCAAATGTCCATCCGCATGGAGTTTCTTCATGCGCCTTACACCAATATGACCTAAACGGCAGTGCCACAAGTATGTTGCACTATCATTATCAACTTTGCATCTTTTGGCATCAATATTATGAATATGTGTATCACTATGATTGAGATTCAACAAGAATAGACCATTCACTAAGGGTGCATGACCATAAAAGATGTTACTCATATAAATAGAACAACCATTAATTTCTGACTTAAATGAATAACCGTCTCACAGTAAACAAGGTCCAAATATAATGTTCATGCTCAATGTTGGCACGAAATAAAAATTATTGAGGTCTAAAACTAATCCCGAAGGTAGATGTAGAGGTAGCATGCCGACAGCTATCACATCAACCTTGGAACCATTCCCGACGCGCATTGTCACCTCATCCTTAGCCAATCTTCATTTATTCCGCAGCTCCTGTTTCGAGTTACAAATATGAGCAACCAAAACAGTATCAAATACCCAGGCACTACTATGAGCATTAGTAAGGAACACATCAATAACATGTATATCAAATATACCTTTGTTCACTTTGCCATCCTTCTTATCTGCCAAGTACTTGGGGTAGTTCCGCTTCCAGTGACCATTTCCCTTGAAGTAGAAGCACTTAGTTTCTGGCTTGGGTCCAGCTTTGGGATTCTTCACGGGAGTGGAAACTTGCTTGTCGGTCTTCTTGAAATTCCCTTTCTTTCCCTTGCCCTTTTTCTTGAAACTGGTGGTCTTATTAACCATCAACACTTGATGCTCTTTCTTGATTTCTACCTCCACCGATTTCAGCATCGCGAAGAGCTCGGGAATCGTTTTCGTCATCCCTTGCATATTATAGTTCATCACGAAGCCTTTGTAGCTTGGTGGCAGTGACTGAAGAACTCTATCAATAACACTCTCAACTGGAAGATCAATTCCCAGCTGAGTCAAGTGGTTGTGGTAACCAGACATTCTTAGTATGTGTTCACTGACATAACTATTCTCCTCCATCTTACAGCTAAAAACTTGTTGGAGACTTCATATCTCTCAACCCGGGCATTAGCTTGAAATATCAACTTCAGCTCTTGGAACATCTCATATGCTTTGTGGCGTTCAAAACGCTTTTGAAGTCCCGGTTCCAAGCCGTAAAGCATGGCACACTGAACTATCAAGTAGTTATCAGATCGAGCCTGCCAGACGTTCATAACGTCTGCATCAGCTCCTGCAGCAGGTCTGTCACCTAGTGGTGCATCGAGGACATAATTCTTCTATGTAGCAATGAGGATAATCCTCAAGTTATGGGCCTAGTCCGTGTAGTTGTTGGGGAATGTTTCATGGAAAACAAACAAAAAATCTATGCACACGCAAGATCTATCCATGGAGATGTATAGCTACGAGAGGGGGATATCATCTACATACCCTTGTAGATCGCTAAGCGGAAGCATTTATCAACGCGGTTGATGTAGTCGTAAACCTTCATGATCCGTCCCGATCAAGTACCGAACGTACGGCACCTCCGCGTTCAGCACACGTTCAGCTCGATGACGTCCTCGCCTTCTCGATCTAGCAAGAGAGGCGAAGTAGTAGATGAGTTCTGGCAGCACGACGGCGTGGTGACGGTGGTGGTGAAACTATTTCCGTAGTGCTTCGCCAAGCACAATGGATTTAGGACGGAGGACGAACTAGAGGGAGAGGGGGCACCGACACACGGATTGGTGGATCGTGGTGTCCCCTAGGGGCTAGCCCTGCTCCTCTATTTATATGTTGAGCCCTGGGGTCGTTTCTTGGAGAAAGAGCCTCCTCAAAGTCGGTTTGGAACGCAAGGAAGAGTCCTTCTCGGTTTCTAGTACCAAGCACCATGGTCCTCGGCATCTGGCCCAGACGCCATGGGCCTCAGCGTCTGGCCCAGGGCCAGACGCTAGGGTCCCTGGCATCTGGTCCCTGACCTTCGCAAAACTTCCTTTTGCATCGACCTAAAGCCCCGTGGGCCTTACCATTGGCCCAACCATATCATCCTGTACATCAATCTTTACCTCCGGACCATTCCGGAGCTCCTCGTCATGTCTGTGATCTCATCCGGGACTCCGGAAAACATTCGGTCACCAACATACATAACTCATATAATACTATATCATCAACGAACGTTAAGCATGCGGACCCTACGGGTTCGAGAATGATGTAGACATGACCGAGACGCTTCTCCGGTCAATAACAAATAGCGGGACCTGGATGCCACTACTGCAGGATGCTGCTAACACGACACTACGATCAGAGACCCTTTGACGAAACTGTGTCCGATGCATTAATCGCAAACGGGGATGTAAAAAGATAGTCAAAAAAGATGCAAAATGTTTGCGATGGCGGAGACATCAAACACGGTTCAAATTTTAGTTACGTGTGCGATGCGGGGCATACGGTTCAGTTCAATGAACTGTTTGTGATGAGGCAGAACAACAGAAACGGGCAGCCAGATGAAGGCGTCTGTGATATACGGCATACAGTTCACTCTGATAAACTGTTTGTGATGAGGGGGAACAACAGAAACGGGCAGCCAGATAAAGGTGTGTGTGATATACGGCATACAGTTCACTCGGATGAATTGTTTGTGATTAGGCAACACAAAAGAAACGGTCAGCCAGATCAAGGTGTGTGCGATATACGGCATATGGAACAGTATTCTTTACTATGAATAGTGTTCTCTGTTGGGCACACAAGTATATGGATCATAGCCTTGGGCGAGCAATGTGCCCGCACGCGTCGTGCTAGCTTGATGTTCCTTCTAAGCTAAGTTTCCATTAATTGATGGCGTTTTATGAACACGCCACCGTTTCCTGCCATTTCCTCACCGGTTTCGCGCCGCCACCCAGCAATATTGTGCGCGGCGCGCGACGCACGAAGGCAACAAGCGCAACCTATAGCACATCCACCTTTTCCAAGCATGCCAACCCACCAAAGCACCGCCTCTGCCATCAACCTCCTCGACGAGGAAAACAAGAAGGCGCCACGGCCCGTCGAGGCCGAGGCACTCCCCGGCAATGCGATGGACGATGCCGTGATGCGCGTCATCGCCAGGGTTGAGTAGACCCTTGGCGCATGGCACTTCAGCGCTGCAGATCAAGATAGGCATGTCAGCGCCGAGAGGCTGCAGCTCGCCGCACAACATGATCGATGGTGCACCGCAGAGCAAGCTAGGCGCGTCCGTGCCGATAGGCTGTGGCTCACCGCACAGTGAGACCGTTGGAGCGCCACAGAGCAAGAGGCGCGGCGCGCCACACAGCAAGAGCGGATCCATCGGCGCTTGCTGCTGTCGACAGGGCGTCGCAGCTGGGTACACGTCCTGTCAGTACCCCCATTCCTCGCCAGTAGTGGGCAGAGGCCGACTACGCTGTACTTGCACCAGAGGCCGGCCGCGCCATACTTGCACCGGACGCCCGCCGCGCTGTTCGCATGGGTCGCGCCGTTCGCCTTGTCCACGGCCCGCTCGATGCCAACGTGCTGGTCGCTAGGCTTGACCGACTCCTTGGCCCAGGTGTCCACCTGGGCGCAGTATAGGAACATGGTCGTCGCATCCTCGAGCTGGTGATCTCCGATGAAATAGCCAACTTGGAGGTCGAGATCGCGCTCCAGATGTACCGCGAGCGTGTCGACCGCTTGGACGAATGCCTGCATGAGTTCAGGTAGAGCCAAGAGCTACCGTAGGCAAGGGCTGCTGGTCATGGTCTCGTGGACACGTTATATTTTGTTTAGTCATTTCGACTTGGATCGCTTCGTATTCACAGCAATTATAATATTGCTCTGTTTATTGCTCTATTTCAATGTGTGTACTCTGTTTTCCATTCTTATATGTTCTGCTTCAATGTGTGTGTATATGCTTTCCATTCTGTATATGTGGATGATAACAGCCAGATACAAATTAGTATACGACAACAGATAGAAATAGAATTCATAATATATATTAATTGTTCATTAGTTCATCACATAATATATATAATATCATCACATATACGTGATGATACTTAACTACTAGGTACAATGCATAAAATTGAAAACAAACAATACTAAAACTAATAATCCCTCCTAGGGGCAGTATTCCGGCAGCCCCTCGCCAGCAGCTCCCTGGTGCGCGGTGTCTTCCCAGCGCGGAGGCAGTACTCCGCCTCCTCCGCCTCGCAGCGCTTGACGTACCGATCTGCCTCTTGCTGGCGGACGAGCGCGAACGATCTTGCCATTTCGTTGGGCGCCCACCGGAGCTCCTCGTCGGTGGCATGCTGGAGCTTATCGGCCCACCTGCATGCAGCGATGAGGCGCCTAGCGCCTTTTACCTTCCTCGTGAAGTACCCGTCTTCGTATACCTCCTCCACACGACGACGAGCCCGCCCCCAAAGCTCCAACGCCTCCTTTTTCCAGGCGGCATCATGGGCTTCACAGGCCGCCTGGTACCTGGCTTTCTCCTCCACTATCTCGTTCTTGAATGCCACTTGCCTGGCTTTCTCAGCTGGCAGCAGCGACTTCCACAGACAAAGATTGTACTGGCCCCAAAACCACTCCAAAGTTGGGGGGTCCGACGCAACCTCGTCCGGTGGCGCGTAGGGGTCCTCCTCATCGCTGATCTTCGACTAAGCATCCTCGGGGGGGCGGCGCCTCCTCGTCGGCACGTGGGCAGATCGGCGGCGCCATGCCAGAGATTTGAGAGAGAGAGAGAGGGCGAGCGAGGGGAGGATGTAGATGAGAATGCAGGCGGGACGATGTGAGGAAGGTAGTATTTATTGGCGGCCGGAATCTAGATCGACGGGAACAGTACACACGCAGGTCGCCGGAATTTACGAGTACTGTAGTTTGAATTACACACAATTCCCGCAGCAAAAGTCGTGTGTGAACTTAATAGCTGACGGTTTCCAATACAGAACCGTGTCTGATTAATAACCCGCGGCCCCACGCCACTCACCTTCCAAACCTCGAGGCGTGAAATAGAGTGCTAATCGTGTGGGCCCTGGTTGTCTTGCCAGATCTTTACATTTTCTTTATTGAACACCAGATATTTACATCGTCTAATCATTTTTCAATTTTTTGGAATTTAAATGCCATGGCACTCCATGCATGTGTCCAAGCCGTTATGGTTTGCCGCTGCATGTAGACATAGTTCAAATTTGGATTACGGTCATTAAATGGCTAGAAAATCACTTAAATGTCTTAAAAAGGTCAAATGACCCATAAAATTTTCCAAATTTTAACATGCGGTTGTATTACTGCATGTTAACTGTAGAAATTTTTTGAAGCCCATAAGAGGAAGCTATCGTCGATTCGTCATCAAACATGCATTGTTCCCTCTCGGAACCACGAGCCTTCTAGTGAGTTGCTCCGTTTTGTGCGGGGTGTGTGTCCAACTTTCGTCATACATGCCAATTTTTTTACCACATCATCTTGGTGGCATGACATTACGTCAAGCAAGGTTTCATGTGTTTCTGATCATTTTTTAATTTTTTGGAATTTAAATGCCATGGCACTCCATGCATGTGTCTAGGCCGTGACACCAATATGTTTGAAAATTCCTTCCAATTTACTGCACATGGAATTAACTCGCACACAAGTACACAAAAATATGATTTTTCAAACCGTTATGGTTAGCCGTTGCATGTAGATGTAGTTCAAATTTGAATTACGGTCATTAAATGGCTAGAAAATCACTTAAATGTCTTTAAAAGGTCAAATGACCCCTAGAAGTTTCCAAATTTTCACATGACAGTTGAATTAGTGCAAGTTAACTGTAGAAATTTTTTGAAGCCCATAAGAGGAAGCTATCTCCCGTTCGTCATCAAACATGCATTGTTCCCTCTCGGAACCACGAGCCTTCTAGTGAGTTGCTCTGGTTTGTGAGGGGTGTGTGTCCAAACTTTTGTCAAACAGGCCAATTTTTTTACCACATCATCTTGTTCGCATGACATTACATCAAGCAAGGTTTCATGTGTTTCTGATCATTTGTTAATTTTTTGGAATTTAAATGCCATGGCACTCCATGCATGTGTCTAGGCCGTGACACCAATATGTTTGAAAATTCCTTCCAATTTACTGCACATGGAATTAACTCGCACACAAGTACACAAATATGATTTTTCAAACCGTTATGGTTAGCCGTTGCATGTAGATGTAGTTCAAATTTGAATTGCGGTCATTAAATGGCTAGAAAATCACTTAAATGTTTTTAAAAGGTCAAATGACCCCTGGAATTTTCCAAATTTTCACATGACAGTTGTATTAGTGCACGTTAACTGTAGAAAAATTTTGAAGCCCGTAAGAGGAAGCTATCTCCCGTTCGTCATCAAACATGCATTGTTCCCTCTCGGAACCACGAGCATTCTAGTGAGTTGCTCCGGTTTGTGAGGGTTGTGTGTCCAAACTTTCGTCAAACATGCCAATTTTTTTACCACGTCATCTTGGTGGCATGACATTACATCAAGCAAGGTTTCATGTGCTTCTGATCTTTTTTTTTCCTTTTTTGGAATTTAAATGCCATGGCACTCCATGCTTTGTGTCATAGCCGTGAGACCAATATGTTTGAAAATTCCTTCCAATTTACTGCATATGGAATTAACTCGCACACAAGTACACAAATATGATTTTTCAAACCATTATGGTTAGCCGTTGCATGTAGATGTAGTTCAAATTTGAATTACGGTCATTAAATGGCTAGAAAATCACTTAAATGTCTTTAAAAGGTCAAATGACCCCTGGAATTTTATAAATTTTCACATGACAGTTGTATTAGTGCACGTTAACTGTAGAAAAATTTTGAAGCCCGTAAGGGGAAGCTATCTCCCATTCGTCATCAAACATGCATTGTTCCCTCTCAGAACCACGAGCCTTCTAGTGAGTTGCTCCGGTTTGTGAGGGTTGTGTTTCCAAACTTTCGTCAAACATGCCAATTTTTTTTACCACGTCATCTTGGTGGCATGACATTACATCAAGCAAGGTTTCATGTGCTTCTGATCTTTTTTTTTACATTTTTGGAATTTAAATGCCATGGCACTCCATGCTTTGTGTCATAGCCGTGAGACCAATATGTTTGAAAATTCCTTCCAATTTACTGCACATGGAATTAACTCGCACACAAGTACACAAATATGATTTTACAAACCGTTATGGTTAGCCGTTGCATGTAGATGTAGTTCAAATTTGAATTACGGTCATTAAATGGCTAGAAAATCACTTAAATGTCTTTAAAAGGTCAAATGACCCCTGGAATTTTCTAAATTTTCAAATGATAGTTGTATTAGTACTACAAATTTTCTCGTCCATTTAAAACACCATCTGTTGCCACTTTACTTCAAATTTGTCTTTCACAGCTAATAAAAAATATCAACAACATCACACACAGTTGTTTTGCAGGAACCGTTTGCGATGAAAATTCATGGGTCTATTCAAGTCTTCCTCCTTAAGCTTCGCCTGCTCGTCTGCTCCAGTGCCGGCAACCCTCGAATCCATGAATCCGGATCCCCATTCCCGCAACCCCTTCTTGCAAAAGATGATGCCATGGAAACGCTTCGTGAGGGCCCGTACGGTGGTCGCGTCCTCCCCGAGCGACGCCGCCTGCGCCGAGAGCACGGGCGCCTACGCCGAGAGTGCCACCGCATCCGAATTTAGCGCGGCCGCATCCGCCGAGAGGGCATCTACGGCAGCAGACAGATCAGCTACAACAGCCGAGACGGCTACAGCAGCTGCTGCAATGGTGGCTGCAAACACCGAGAGCGCTCGAGCTGTCGTCCGTGCCGCCGATGTCGCCCTGGCCCGGGTCAAGGCCATCCACGACAAGATCGAGGACGCACACGCCAAGATATTCCAGGCCACCTCGGAATCGAGCATGCAACCCATGTCCGAAAAGGCGGCGGTGGCCATGGAGCACCTGCTTCCTCATGAGTTCGTCGAGCGGGAGCTAGGGATGCAGGTGGTGGCAGAGATCGAGGAGCGCCGGGACGAGGAGTTGTGCATGGCCGAGGTCGAGGTAGAGAAGAGTCTATCCATCGAGGAATCGGCAGTGGAGTACCAACGCGAGCTCTGGCACAGCCACTACTACGAGTACTACAACCTTGAGGGCAGCACCGAGGACGAGGACGAGGACAAGCATGAGGACGCGGTCGACTTCAGCAAGGGGGACTCGGAGTCCACCAACGGCGGCATGTCGCCAGGACAAGTCATCGACGTCTCATCTCACATCGGCGGTGCATAGGCCGGCGCGGCGGCGGCTTTGTTAAAATTATGTGTACTTAGGCTTTGTTTTTAATGCTGGTCTTTTGTTAGAGCAATGTTTAGGTCAACTGGCTCTGATTAATTACTAGAATTGCTCGATTGAGTAAGTGTGGTCTCTGTGGCTGTACGCTCTTTTGTGTGCCCAAATTAGCAAGCGATATTAAATTATGCAATGACGTGGATGAGGATAGTACCCAGGGAAATTTCCACCAAAATTTGAATTATCAAACTCATCCCATGCGCATAAAGCAGAAGAATCGTTTGCGATGCACACAATCGTTCATAGTGAATGGTGTCCGACTGCACCGCACGCAAAGTTTCCCTCCACATTTCGAAAATTTTGGCCTACCGCCGAAATATCTACCCCCCCTTCCCCACCCCCTTTTCTCCCCGACCACAAGTCACATTTCCCCGGTTTCCTCCTTCCTTCCTTCGGAAGCTATAGCCGCTTCCTCGCTTGCTTCCTCGCTCTCACCATCTCGCATCCTACCGCCAGGGTCGCCATGGTCTTCTTCAATGACCTCTCCAGCGGTTCCTCCTTCGACGATGAATTTTTCAGCACCCGGGTATGCCTCTCTTCTCTCTCTCGGGTTATGACTTGGAATGAAGGATTTTAATCCGGTGGTCGATTTGAGTCATTTCTTCCTCTTGTAGCTCCCTAGGACCATCAGTTGCAACGAATGGAGCGGGGTAGCTGAAGATCTGCCTGCTCGTTGTCACCATCAATCTCCATGCGTGAAGCTAGTTGCGTTTGAATCTGTGGACAGTGGGAGGAAGTTTCTAGCATGTGCAGAGAAGGTTAGCCCCACTTTCGTTGTTACAAATCATTTGTTAGATGTGATACAGACACTGTCACTCTGCTATGTTATTGTGGATGTTAAGACAGTGTCACAGTTTGTACCTAGTATCTAAAAATGTTGCCATCTCATCAACGGTGCCATTAGAAAATTATTTGGCACCGCTTCAGCAGTTTTTGCGGCCAACTTTGGTCCACACATTTGAGCAGCCAAGCAGTAAAATACTAAATCTTTTGGCACTAAGGAACTAGGCATCGGAGCAACTAGGTGCTCCAGAGTCCGGGTCCATGATTTTTTTTTAGCTGCATCGGCTCGCTAGTGCAGGGCACCGGTGCCAAATGTAGCAACAGTTGTCTTTACACCGGTTTTGGCATACACAGTGGACGACCTTAGTGCTATTAGTTCTATGTTACAAAATTTGTGCATGTACACACCTGTTAGTATCAATTTGTTGTCATCCAAACACTGTAGCTATGCTGTTGCAGTTATATTTAGTTTCCTCATAAAATGTTCAATTTGTTATTTATAGTACATGACTAAGAACTTGTAATGTTGTTGTAGTTAATTATAGCTTCTGATGTTTCTGAATTTAGTTGTTGTCTCAGTAGCAATTAATTCATTTGCACATTGATCTTTTTGAGAAGATATGTCATAATTAACCTGTTTCTTCAGTTTATCAAAATATGTATTTGGTGATTTTCTATGTTGCTAGAAACCCATTTCCCCTACAATTGTTACTGATCTAGTTTTGAAGTGTTCTTACCTGTAGTGGGTTGATCAAGAGTGACCACAGTCTTTGAAGATGTGCCTAGCAAAGCTCTGGAGCATGTATGAGGAAGAGAACAGAGGTAGGCTTAGAGAAAGTGTTGTCAACGCTGAAGAATATTTGAAGAAGCGGGATAAAAAGAGGAAGCTGGAGAATGAGCTCAGATTTTTTAAATCAGACTTTGCTAAGGTGGTGTTGGCGAAGGAGGAGGCACTTTCCCAGTTGGCCAGTGCAAAACAGGTTCTTACTGAACTGAAAGCAGAGGTGGATAAGACGAGCCTGGATGATCTCGATTAGGGAAATGAATATATTATTCTAATATTGTTCTTATGAAGGTGAACTAGCTATATGCTCTACTGTGCTATTTTCAGGTTGCTATCGTAGTGTGATGTTAAAATATATTTATGTGCCTGATATGAAATTGGCAAACAGTTGTTCGATATAAAATGTGAATTTGCGTAATACTAGAATTATTAATTATAAACTAATAAAACTGCTAAATGGGTCATGGAACTTTGCAAACGGTTCTAGCAGTAAAAGCGCTTGTGATGGATAGCCCAATGCCATACAGTTTTCTTCATCAAATCGTGTGTGATGTAGTTGAATAAAAGCAAATGGTTAACCGAGGCAGAGCATGTGTGATAGTTACACCTATCACACACGAGGCTATACATAAAACTGTGTGAGATGTATATACGAACGGAAACGTTTTCCCTGGATTGACTGTGTGGGATGTACATACGAACGGAAATGTTTTCCCTGGATTGACTGTGTGGGATGTACATAAGAACGGAAACGTATTCCTTGGATTGACTGTGTGGAATGTACATAACAAACGTAAATGTTTGTTTGGGACTGACTGTGTGGGATGTACTTACGACCGGAACTGATTGGACCTGTATAACCATATTTGATCGCTCGCCGGTCGCACACGACCTTATTTTGCCAAGCGTGTGTGACCGGAGGGCCTATCCCCGACGGTTTCTAGGTCGTGTGGTAAGGACCCCCCTATCGCAGTCACTCACTAGGCGAAGGTTCAAAACGCCGTCGTGAAAAGGGGTTAAAACCGTTTGTATAGCACCTCGTTGTACCAGTGTGCCCATATTGGTTCCTACATATTCTACGAAGATCTTTATCGGCCGAACCTTCATGACAAATACGTAGTTCCCTTTGTCCGTTGGTATGTTACTTGCCCGAGATTCGATCGTCGGTATCTTCATACCTAGTTAATTCTCATTACTGGTAAGTCTCTTTACTCGTTCCATAATACATCATCTTGTAACTAACTCCTTAGTCACTTTGCTTGCAAGCTTCTTGTGATGCTGTATTACCGAGAGGGCTCAGAGATACCTCTCTGTCATACGGAGTGACAAATCACAATCTCGATTCACGTCAACTCAACAGACACCTTCAGAGATACTTGTAGAGCATCTTTATGATCACCCGGTTACGTTGTGACGTTTGATAGCACACAAGGTATTCCTCCGGTATCCGGGAGTTGCATGATCTCATGGTCGAAGGAATATGTATTTGACATTTAAGAAAGCAATAGCAATAAACTGAACGTTCATATGCTAAGCTAACGGATGGGTTTTGTCCATCACATCATTCTCCTAATTATGTTATCCCGTTATCAAATGACAACTCATGTCTATGGTTAGGAAACCTTAACCATCTTTTGATCAACGAGCTAGTCTAGTAGAGGTATACTAGGGACTTGGTATTTGCATATGTATTCACACATGTATTTAAGTTTCCAATCAATACAATTCTAGCATGAATAATAAACCTTTATCATGATTAAGGAAATATAATAATAACCACTTTATTATTGCCTCTAGGGCATATTTCCAACAGTAGTTGCTACCATCATCTTTCAACTTAGCTTTCTCTAGGAACGCATTAAAATTCAAATGAATGGTAGCACGTGCCATTGATCTACAACATAGATTTGCAAAGACTATTAGGAGTAAGTTCATGATAAATTTTAGTTCCAATAATCAAATTACTAATGAACTCCCACTTAAATCAACATCCCTCAAGTTGTCTAAGTGATACATGATCCAAATCAACTAACCCATGTCCGATCATCACGTGAGATGGGGTAGCTTTCAATGGTGAACATTTCCATGTTGATCACATCTACTATATGACTCATGTTCGACCTTTTGGTCTCCAGTGTTCCGAGACCATGTCTGTACATGCTAGGCTTGTCAAGTTTAACCCAAGTATTTTGCATGTGCAAAACTATCTTACACCCGTTGTATGTGAATGTAGAGTCTATCACACCCGATCATCCCGAGGTGCTTCGAAACGACGAACTTTAGCAATGGTACATACTCGGGGAGAACACTTTTATCTTGAAATTAAGTGAATGGATCATCTTATAATGCTATCGTTGTTCTAAGCAAAATAAGATGCATAATGAATAAACATCATATGCAATCAAAATATGTGACATGATATGGCCATCACCATCTTGTGCTTTTGATCTCCATCTCCAAAGCAACGGCATGATCTCCTTCGTCACTTGTGTGACACCTTGATCTCCATCATTGCGTCGGGGTTGTCTCGCCAACTATTGCTTCTACAACTATTGCTAACGCATAGCGATAAAGTAAAGCAATTACATGGCGCTTAGTGATTGACACGCGGGTCATACAATAATTAAAGACAACCCTAAGGCTCCTGCCAGTTGTCATACTCATCGACATGCAAGTTGTGAACTTATTACAAAACATGATCATCCCATACATCAACAAATATCATATCACGTCTTGGCCATATCACATCACAACATACCCTGCAAAAATAAGTTAGACGTCCTCTACTTTGTTGTTGCAAGTTTTTACGTGGCTGCTACGGACAACTAGCAAGAACCGTTCTTACCAACCCGAAACGACAACGGTGATTATAAAGTTGCTATTTAACCTTCTGCAAGGACCGCCATAGTCAAATTAGATTCAACTAAAGGGAGAAACAGACACCCGCCAGCCACCTTTATGCAAAACAAGATGTATGTTAGTCGGTGGAACTTGTCTCATGTACGTGGACATGTAAGGTTGGTTCGAGCCGCTTCATGCCACAATACCGCCGACTCAAAATAAGACATAGGTAGTAAGCAATATGAACATCACCGCCCACAACTCCTTTGTGTTCTACTCGTTCATATCATTGCTACTTCTTGAGCTTGCGTTAATTTTTTCCTTGAAGAGGAAAGGGTGATGCAGCAAAGTAGAGATAAGTATTTTCCTCAGTTAAGAACCAAGGTATCAATCCAGTAGGAGGTACAAGCAAGTCCCCAATATATGCACCTGAACAAACTAACAAACACTTGCACACAACGCGAAAAAGGGGTTGTCAATCCCTTCACGGTCACTTGCAAGAGTGAGATATAATAGAGATAGATATAAAAGATAAATAAAAGGCAAAACAAAGTAAATATAAATAAATTGCAGCAAGGTATTTTTAGGTTTTTGGTTTTATAGATCTGAAAATATATAATGGAAAATAGACCCGGGGCCATCGGTTTCACTAGAGGCTAATCTCTCGAAGAAAGCATACGGTGGGTAAACAAATTACTATTGCGCAATTGATAGATAAGCGTAAAGTTATGAAGATATCCAAGGCAATGATCTTGAATATAGGCATCACGTCCGTGACAAGTAGACCGACTCCTGCCTGCATCTACTACTATTACTCCACACATCAACCGACTCTTGCCTGCATCTAGAGTATTAAGTTCATAAGAACAGAGTAACGCCTTAAGCAAGATGACATGATGTAGAGGGATAGATCCAATCAATATGGTAAAAACCATCTTTTTATCCTTAAGGGCAACAATACAAATACGTGCCTCGCTACCCCTATTGTCACTGGGTGAGGACACCGCAAGATTGAACCCATCACAATGCACCTCTCCCGTTGCAAGAAAAACCAATCTAGTTGGCCAAACCAAATCGATAGATCGGAGAGAAATACAAAGCTATCTTAATCATGCATAAAAGAGTTCAGAGAAGACTCAAATAATATTCATAGATAATCTGATCATAAATCCACAATTCATCGGATCTCAACAAACGCACCGCAAAAGAAGATTACATCGAATAGATCTCCAAGAACATCGAGGAGAACATTGTATTGAAGATCAAAGAGAGAGAAGAAGCCATCTAGCTACTAGCTATGGACCCGTAGGTCTGTGGTAAACTACTCACACATCATCGGAAGGGCAGCAAGGTTGGTGTAGAGGCCCTCTGTGATCAAATCCCCGTCCAGCAGAGTACCGAAAAAGGACCCAAGATGGGATCTCATGAGAACAGAAGCTTGCGGCAGCGGAAAAGTATTTTTGGTGTGCCCTCTGGTATAGGGGGGATATTTGAGGATTTATAGTGTTGGAGTTAGGGTTAGGGGAGTCCCGAAGGGCCCACAAGCCCTGAGAGGGCGCCCCCCTGGGGCACAGCTAGGAGGCTTGTGGCCTCCTCGTGTCTCCTCTGGCCTCCTCTCCAAGTCTCATGGGTGTCTTGTCGTCCAAGAAAAATCATCGTAAAGTTTTATTACGTTTGGACTCCGTTTGGTATTGATTTTCTGTAAAAGTCAAAAACAAGGAAAAAAATAGCAACTGGCACTGGGCACTAGGTTAATAGGTTAGTCCCAAAAAATGATATAAAATAGCATATAAATGCATATAAAACATCCAAGATATATAATATAATAGCATGGAACAATAAAAAATTATAGACATGTTGGAGACGTATCAAGCATCCCCAAGCTTAATTCCTGCTCGTCCTCGAGTAAGTAAATGATAAAAACAGAATTTTTGATGTGGGATGCTACTTAACATAGGCAT
The DNA here is from genome assembly GCA_011799875.1 of Thinopyrum elongatum. Taxonomy (NCBI): domain Eukaryota; kingdom Viridiplantae; phylum Streptophyta; class Magnoliopsida; order Poales; family Poaceae; genus Thinopyrum; species Thinopyrum elongatum. Next base: position 606,888,659 of record CM022298.1, read on the forward strand.
GAATGTTCAGATCCATAAGATTCAAAACAAAAGTTTAATATTGACATAAAAACAATAATACTTCAAGCATACTAATAAAGTAATCATGTATTCTCAAAATATCATGGCTAAAGAAAGTTATCCCAACAAAATGATATAGTCTTATCATGCTCTATCTTCATCACACAAAGTATTTATCATGCACAACCCCGATGACAAGCCAAGCAATTGTTTCATACTTTTATTGTTCTCAAACTTTGTCAACTTTAACGCAATACATGAGCGTGAGCCATGGATATAACACTATGGGTGGAATAGAGTATGGTAGAGGTTGTGAGGAGAAGAAAAAAAGGAGAAAGTCTCACATCAACTAGGCAAATTAATGGGCTATGGAGATGCCCATCAATTGATATCGATTCAAGTGAGTAGGGATTGCCATGCAATGGATGCACTAGAGCTATAAGTGTATGAAAGCTCAACAAGAAAACTAGTGGGTGTGCATCCAACTTGCTTGCTCACGAAGACCTAGGGCAATTTGAGGAAGCCCATCATTGGAATATACAAGCCAAGTTCTATAATGAAAAATTTCCACTAGTATATAAAAGTGATAAAATAGGAGACTCTCTATTATGAAGAACATGGTGCTACTTTGAAGCACAAGTGTGGAAAAGGATAGTAACATTGTCCCTTCTCTCTTTTTCTCTCATTTTTTTCTTTTTCTTTTATTTCTCTTTTGTTTTTATTTTGGGATCTTTGGCCTCTCTTTTTTAATTCCGGAGTCTCATCCCAACTTGTGGGGGAATCATAGCCTCCATCATCCTTTCCTCACATGGGACAATGCTCTAATAATGATGATGATCACACTTTTATTTACTTACAACTCAAGAATTACAACTCGATACTAGAACAAAATATGACTCTATATGAATGCCTCTGGCGGTGTACCAGGATGTGCAATGATCTAGAGTGACATGTAAATAGAAAATATGAACGATGGCCAAGCCACAAATACTATGCCAACTACATGATCATGTAAAGCAATATGACAATGATGGTATGTGTCATAAATAACGGAACGGTGGAAGTTGCATGGCAATATATCTCGGAATGGCAATGGAAATGCCATAATAGGTAGGTATGGTGGCTGTTTTGATGAAGGATATATGGTGGGTTTAATGCACCGGCAAAACTTGCACGATGCTAGAGAGGCTAGCAATGGTGGAAGGGTGAGAGTGCGTATAATCCATGGACTCAACATTAGTCATAAAGAACTCACATACTTATTGCTTAAATTTATTAGCCATCGAAGCAAAGTACTAATATGCATGCTCCTAGGGGGATAGATTGGTAGGAAAAGGCCATTGCTCGTCCCCGACCGCCACCCATAAGGAAGACAATCAAAAATAAATCATGCTCCGACTTCATCACATAACGGTTCACCATACGTGCATGCTTCGGGAATCACAAACCTTAACACAAGTATTTCTACCAATCCACAATTACTCACTAGCATGAATCTAATATCACCATCTTTATATCTCAAAACAAATGCAAGGAATCAAACTTCTCATATATTCCATGCTCTTTATGAAACTTTTAATTATATCCCTCTTGGATGCCCATCATATTAGGACCAAATTCATAACCTAAGAAAATTGCCATACTATTTTTAAGACTCTCAAAATAATATAAGTGAAGCATAAGAGTTCATCAATTTCTATAAAATAAAACCACCGCCGTGCTCTAAAAAGATATAAGTGAAGCACTAGAGCAACTGCCTAGCTCAAAAGATATAAGTGAAGCACATAGAGTATTCTAATAAATTCACGATTAATTTGTGTCCCTCTCAAAAGGTGTGTACATCAAGCATGTTTGTGGCAAACTAAAAATCAAAGACTCAAATAATACAAGACGCTCCAAGCAAAACACATATCATGTGGTGAATAAAAATATAGCCTCAAGTAAATTTACCGATGGTTTGAAGACGAAAGAGGGGATGCCATCCGGGGCATCCCCAATCTTAGATGGTTGGTTGTCCTTGAATATTACCTTGGGGTGCCTTGGGCATCCCCAAGATTAGGCTCTTGCCACTCCTTATGCCATAGTCCATCAAATCTTTACCCAAAACTTGAAAACTTCACAACACAAAACTCAACAGAAAACTCGTAAGATCCGTTAGTATAATAAAATAAATCACTACTTTAGGTACTGTTGTGAACTCACTATAAATTAATATTGGTGTTATATCTACTGTATTCTAACTTCTCCATGGTTCATACCCCCCAATACTACACATAGATTCATCAAAATAAGCAAACAACACAATGAAAACAGAATCTGTCGAAAACAGAACAGTCTGTAGTAATATGGAAATTTCATATACTTATGTAACTCCAAAAATTCTGAAACATTAGGACAACTTAGGAAATTTGTATATAAGTCTTGTGTAAAAAATTAAGATGAAAATCACACTTCTGTGATTTTTTATATTTTGGTAATGAGCGCAATTTTTTTTGTTTTTCAGCAAGATCAAATCAACTATCACCATAGACCATCCCAAAGGTATTACTTGGCTCAAACAATAATTAAAACACTAAAACAAGATTACTACAGAGGTAATATGGTGTATTTATTGGAAAACAGGAACAAAATCAAAAAGACATAAAATAAAAATTGGGTTGCCTCCCAACAAGCGCTATCGTTTAACGCCCCTAGCTAGGCATAATGCATAGATCTAGGTATTGTCATCTTTGGTATGCAACCCATTAGTGGCCCTCATAATAGATTCATATGAAAAATTAATTTTATTTCTTGGAAAGTGTTCCATACCCTTCCTTAACGGAAATTGAAATCTAACATTTCTTTCTTTCATATCAATAATTGCACCAATCGTTCTAAGGAAAGGTCTACCAAGTATAATAGGGCATGTAGGATTGCAATATATATCAAGCACAATAAAATCTATGGGCACATAATTCCTTTTTGCAACAATAAGAACATCATTAATCCTTCCATTGCAAGAAAAACCAATCTAGTTGGCCAAGCCAAATCGATAGATCGGAGAGCTATCTTAATCATGCATAAAAGAGTTCAGAGAAGACTCAAATAATATTCATAGATAATCTGATCATAAATCCAGAATTCATCGGATCTAAACAAATGAACCACAAAAGAAGATAACATCGAATAGATCTCCAAGAACATCGAGTAGAACATGTATTGAAGATCAAAGAGAGAGAAAAAGCCATCTAGCTACTAGCTATGGGCCCGTAGGTCTGTGGTAAACTACTCACACATCATCGGAAGGGCAGAAAGGTGGTGTAGAGGCCCTCCGTGATCGAATGCCCCTCCGGCAGAGTACCGGAAAAGGCCCCAAGATGGGATCTCACGAGAACAGAAGCTTGTGACGGCGGAAAAGTATTTTTGGTGTGCCCTCTGGTATAGGGGGAATATTTGAGGATTTATAGTGATGGAGTTAGGGTTAGGGGAGCCCCCAAGGGCCCACAAGCCCTGAGGGGTCCCCCTAGGGCGTGGCCAGGAGGCTTTTGGCCTCCTCATGGCTACTCTGGCCTCCTCTCCAAGTCTTGTGGGTGTCTTGTCGTCCAAGAAAAATCATCGTAAAGTTTATTCCGTTTGGTATTGATTTTCTGTAATAGTCAAAAATAAGGAAAAAACAGCAACTGGCACTGGGCACTAGGTTAATAGGTTAGTCCCAAAAAATGATATAAAATAGCATATAAATGCATATAAAACATCCAAGATAGATAATATAATAGCATGGAACAATAAAAAATTATACATACGTTGGAGACGTATCAATCATCTATGCATAGACTTGGCTCTGATACCACTGTTGGGAAACGTTGCATGGAAAACAAAGAATTTTCTACGCACATGCAAGATCTATCCATGGAGATGCATAGCTACGAGAGGGGGAGAGCATCTACATACCCTTGTAGATCGCTAAGCGGAAGCGTTTAACAACGCGGTTGATCTAGTCGTACACCTTCACGGTCTGTACCGATCAAGCACCGAACGTACGGCACCTCCGCGTTCAGCACACGTTCAGCTCGATGACGTTCTCGCCTTCTTGATCCAGCAAGAGGGGCAAAGTAGTAGATGAGTTTTGGCAGCACGACGGCGTGGTGACAGTGGTGGTGAAACTATTTCCGCAGGGCTTCGCCAAGCACAACGGATTTAGAGCGGAGGATGAACTAGAGGGAGGAGATTAGAACCACATTGGGCTTCTAATTATGAGGATTAGAGGTAGCTAGGGCTAGCTCTAATTAGTAAACTAGGACCAACTAGAACTAGAACTAGATCAACTAGAGAAGGCCCAAAAACTTGTGTTCTAGGGGCTAGCCTTGCTCCTCTATTTATCTGTTGAGCCCTGGGGTCGTTACTTGGGGAGAGGGCCTCCCCAAAGTCGGTTTGGAACGCAAGGAAGAGTCCTTCTTGGATTCCAGCACCAGACGCCATGGTCCTCGACGTCTGGCCCAGACGCCATGGTCATCGGCGTCTGGCCCACACACAATGGTCCTCGCCACGTATGCTCCCTGGCGTCTGGTCCCCGACCTCCGCACAACTTCCTTTTGCACTGACCTAAAGCCCCGTGGGCCTTACCTCTTGGCCCAACCATCATCCTATATATCAATCTTTACCTCCGGACCATTTCGGAGCTCCTCATCATGTCTGTGATCTCATCCAGGACTCCGAACAACATTCGGTCACCAACATACATAATTCATATAATACTATATCGTCAACGAACATTAAGCGTGCAGACCCTATGGGTTCGAGAATGATGTAGACATGACCGAGATGTTTCTCTGGTCAATAACCAATAGCGGGACCTGGATACCCATATTGGTTCCTACATATTCTACGAAGATCTTTATTGGTCGAACCTTTATGACAAAAAAGGTAGTTCCCTTTGTCCGTCGGTATGTTACTTGCTCGAGATTCAATCGTCGGTATCTCCATACCTAGTTCAATCTCATTACCGGTAAGTCTCTTTACTCGTTCCGTAATACATCATCTTGTAACTAACTCCTTAGTCACTTTGCTTGCAAGCTTCTTGTGATGTTGTATTACCAAGAAGGGCCCAGAGATACATTTCCATCATATGAAATGACAAATCCCAATCTCGATCCAAGCCAACTCAACAGACACCTTTGGAGATACCTGTAGAGCACCTTTATGATCACCCAGTTAAGAAGTGACATTTGATACACACAAGGCATTCTTCCGGAGTCCGGGAGTTGCATGATCTCATGGTCGAAGGAACGTGTATTTGACATTGAGAAAGCAGTAGCAATAAACTGAACGATCATATGCTATGCTAATGGATGGGTCTTGTCCATCACATCATTCTCCTAATGATGTGATCCCGTTAACAAACGACAACTCATGTCTATGGTCAGGAAACCTTAACCATCTTTTGATCAACGAGCTAGTCTAGTAGAGGCTTACTAGGGACTTGGTATTTGTTTATGTATCCACACATGTATTTAAGTTTCCGATCAATACAATTATAGCATGAATAATAAACCTTTATCATGATTAAGGAAATATAGTAATAATCATTTTATTATTGCCTCTAGGGCATATTTCCAACAGTAACTACCTTAAGCTTGTGACCCTATAGGTTCGGTAAAACATAGACATGAACAAAACCCCTTTCGTTCAATGACCGATAGCGGAACCATGGACATTCGTATCGATCACTATGAGTACATGAATGGCATTCGAGTGAAACTTTTCTTATCATGTGTTATTCCCTTCGCTTCACGATACTTTACAAACCCGAGGTGAGATATATCGGTATCCTCTTGAGTCATACACATGCTCACTATATCGGTCTCCTCGTTTTCAATTTTGTTCTTCTTTCTCGTTGACATGTTCCGGCATCTTCATGACGTAGTCACCTATGTCTGGCCAGACGATGATTGACGTCGTCACACCGAGAGGGCCCTAAGAATGTCTTTCCATTGTCGGAGGAGAAAGTCCCACTGTTGAGTTATCTAGTCTTATGTCAAACTTTTCGATAAACCTGTATATTGTCGTTATGATCACCATGTTATAGATGACATTTCAGCAACCCCAAAGTTCATCGTACAGTAAGAAGTGACTACAATACTCTCATGGTCTAAGGAACTAAATCACAAGTTAACTCTCCGTGTTAAAGCGATTGACTTCTGACGATTGTATCTCAAAGTATAACAAGTTTGGGTCGATTCAATATGACCGTTCTTCTAACGTCATATTCTCAAAGTTGTTTTAGGACTATCGTGATACTTAACTATATCCTAATATTCGGAAAACATGATCACCAACAACATTTGAGCTAATCTTAGAGGCGAGACTAGGAATCTTATTTTACCGGTTATCATTTGACCTGTGCATATGAGTTTTCCACTGAATCGCATATTCCAGGATCATAGCAGTTATAGTAGAATATAAACTCTTAATTATGAATGTGGAAAAATAATAATACAATATTATTGCCTCTAGGACATATTTCCAACATAACCTCCAGGTACTCACTACCCACACGCGGTTTCTAGGGGAAATCGCTTTTTAGAGGTGGTTTCATATTACCAACCGCCTCCAATCTTTCCTGCAGAAGGTTTTGGATTTCCAACTACCTCTGGTGCTTTCTTTAACAAAAAAACTACCTCCAGTGGGGGTATTACAGTGAGCTTCATTTTGTTTGGTTACAACCGCTTTCAGGGGCCACTTCTAATGCTCGGTTTTTACTAGTGTCTGAAGATGACAATATTTCCATATCAGCGTCATGGCCCAAAGACGTACGATAGGACTACACAACATGGCAGAAGCTCATTTGCCATCTTTCAAGAATCAAAGACTAACATTACGTGATGCTACTTATGAGTTGTGTTGGAATTTCCCCCGAAGAGCAATGGTGAAGCAATGGCTCGTATCCGCGTCAGTTTTTCCCTGAAGAGGAAGGGATGATGCAGTACAACTTCGGTAGGTATTTCCCTCAGTTATGAAACCAAGGTTATCGAACCAGTAGGAGAACAAAACAAAGCTATGTAAATGGTGCCTGCACACAAAGAACAAATACTTGCAACCCGACGCGTAAGAGGGGTTGTCAATCCCTCTCTGGTAAAAGATAGATTGGTTTGTATGGTTTTGGGTAAATAGATCTCGCAATAAATCAAAAAAAAGTGCAGCAAGGTATTTTTGGGTTTTTAGAATAATAGATATGAAAACAAAAGCAAATAAAAATAGATCTCAAAGAAAATATTATAAAGAATAGACCCGGGGCCGTAGATTTCACTAGTGGCTTCTCTCGAGAAAAATAGCATACGGCGGGTAAACAAATTACTGTTGGGCAATTGATAGAACTTTAAATAATTATGACGATATCCAGGCAATGATCATTATATAGGCATCACGTCCAAGATTAGTAGACCGATTCCTGCCTGCATCTACTACTATTACTCCACACATCGACCGCTATCCAGCATGCATCTAGTGTATTAAGTTCATGGAAAAACAAAGTAATGCAATAAGAACGATACATGATGTAGACAAGATCTATTCATGTAGGAATAGACCCCATCTTGTTATCCTTAATGGCGATGATCAATACATGTCTTGCTGCCCCTTCTGTCACTGGGAAAGAACACCGCACGACCGAACCCATCACAAAGCACCTCTTCCCATGGCAAGAAAAATCGATCTAGTTGGCCTAACTAATACAAAGATTCGAAGAAGAAATACGAGGCTATAAGTAATCATGCATATAAGAGATCAAAGAAACACAAATAACTTTCATGGATAAATAGGTCTAATCATAAACTCAAAGTTTATCGGATCCCAACAAACACACTGCAAAAAGAGTTACATCAAATAGATCTCCAAGAGACCATTGTATTGAGAGTCAAAAGAGAGAGAGGAAGCCATCTAGCTACTAAGTACGGACCCGTAGGTCTACAATGAACTACTCACGCATCATCGGAGAGGCACCAATGAGGATGATGAACCCCTCCGTGATGGTGTCTAGATTAGATCTGGTGGTTCTGGAACTTGCGGCGGCTGGAATTATGTTTCGTTTACTCCCCTAGGGTTTTTGGATTTTTGGGGTATTTATAGAGCAAAGAGGCAGTGCGGGAGGCGGCTGAGGTGGGCACAACCCACCGGGGCGTGCCTGGGCCCCCAGGCGCGCCCCGGTGGGTTGTGCTCCCCTCGGAGCCCCCCTCTGGTACTTCTTTGGCCCAACAGGTGTCTTATGGTCCAAAAAATCTCCAAGAAGTTTCTCTGCATTTGGACTCCGTTTGGTATTGATTTTCTACGAAGTAAAAAACAAGCAAAAACAGCAACTAGCACTGGGCACTATGTCAATAGGTTAGTCCAAAAAATGATATAAAGTTGCTATAAAATGATTGTAAAACATCCAAGAATGATAATATAATAGCATGGAACAAGCAAAAATTATAGATACGTTGGAGACGTATCAACATCCCCAAGCTTAATTCCTACTCGTCCTCGAGTAGGTAAATGATAAAAACAAAATTTTTGATGTGGAATGCTGCCTAACATGTTCATCACGTATTCTTTTCTTTTGTAGGACTTTTATATGATTCAAAGCAATAGTCTAGTTTTGATATGAAGATTTCAATACTCAAGCATATCAACAAGCAACCGTGTCTTTCAAAATATCAACACTAAAGCAAGTTATCCCTAGCCCATTATGCTCAATCATTGATCCATTCATGAAACACACTCGCATATTAGCTACACCCAATGCTCAAGTACGATCATAGTGCCCCTTAGTTGGTGCTTTATAAGAGAAGATGGAGACTCAAATAAAAATAAAAATTGCATAAAGTAAATAGAAAGGCCCTTCGCAGAGGGAAGTAGGGATTTGTAGAGGTGCCAGAGCTCAAAGCAAAAAAAAAGATAGAGGTAAAACATTTTGGGTGGCATGCTTTTCCTGTCAACGAAAACGATCGAGTAGTTCCCAATACTTTCCATGCTAGATATATCATAGGCGGTTCCCAAACAGAAAATAAATTTTATTCCTTTTTCCACAATACTTTCACATTCCACGGCTAGCCGTATCCACGAGTGCCGTCCATACCAACACTTTCCAAGGAATTTATTATTTGACAACATAAAGTAAATTCATTTTTCATTTCGGGACTAGGCATCCCTAATACCTTTGCCATACTCTCATGCAATGACAAGTGAATAAACTCTCATATTGAGAATAACACATCTAGCATGGAAAATATCAGCCACCCCCTACCGTTTCATGAGCGGTACGAGCACACAAAAAGGAAAATTATTTTGAATATTAGAGATGGCACATACAAATTTGCTTAGAACGGCACGGAAGTACTGCATATAGGTAGGTATAGTGGACTCATATGGCAAAACTGGGTTTAAGGATTTTGGATGCACAAGTAGTATTCGTACTTAGTACAAGTGAAGGCTAGCAAAAAGATTGAGAAGCATCCAACCAAGAAACGAAAAATCACATAAGCGAGCATTAAGCATAACTAGCACCGAATAATGCACCACAAGTAGGATGTAATTTCATTACATAACTATTGACTTTCGTGCTTGCATAGGGAATCACAAACATCAACACCAATATTCTTACTAAAGCATAATTACTCACCAACACGACTCACATATCACTATCATCATGTTGCAAAACTACTACAAAGAATCAAGTTTATTTTGTCTAGTGATCTTCGTGAAAGTTTTTATTATACCCCTCTTGAATATCTATCACTTTGGGACTAGTTTCATATGTTGCTTTTGATAGCTCAAACAAATCTAAGTGAAGAACATGAGCATATAATTTTTTCGTCTCTCAAAATAATATAAGTGGAGTATGAGAGAATTTCTTCAAAAAATACTAACTCTCAAATATATCTAAGTGAATCATGAGAGCATTTCTTCAAAAATATTAAAGCACGCCGTGCTCAAAAAGATATAAGTGAAGCACTAGAGCAATTCCATAGCTCAAAAAAAATTAAGTGAAGCACATAGAGCAATTCTAACAAAATCATAGCATAGTTTTGGCTCTCTCAAATAGGTGTGTTCAGCGAGGATACTTGACACAAAACAAAAAGCAAAACAAGCAAAGACTCATATAATACAAGACGCTCCAAGCAAAACTCATGATATGTGACAAATAAAAATATAGCTCCAAGTAAAATACCGATAGTCATTAGAAGAAAGAGGGGATGCCACTCGGGGCATCCCCAAGCTTAGCTGCTTGTTTCTCCTTGAATGTTACCATGGGGTGCCATGGGCATCCCCAATCTTAGGCTCTTCTTACTCCCTATTCCTTCATCCATCGTGATCTCACCCAAAACTTGAAAACTTCAATCACACAAAACTCAACAAAACCTTCGTGAGATCCGTTAGTATAAGAAAACCAATCTTTACTTTAAGTACTGTAGAAAACCCATTCAATTTTTTTATTGCATTATATCTACTGTATTCTAACTTTTCCATGGCTTATACCCCCCGATACAAACCATAGATTCATCAAAATATGCACACAATGCAAAGAAAACAGAATGTGTCAAAAACAGAACAGTCTGTAAAGATGCGAATTGTTCTCATACTTCTGTGACTCCAAAAATTCTAAAATCACAGCACAACAGAGGCAATTTGTATATAAATCTTGTGTAAAGAATTCAGAATTTTTCGTCGCATCTGTAAATCTAGACAATTATTTTACTAGACACAAAAGTTTCTGTTTTTCAACAGGATCAAATCAACTATCACCAAAGCTATCCCAAAGGCTTTACTTGGCACAAACACGAATTAAAACATAAAAAAAAATCATAACAGAGGCATAATTATGCAAACACTCAAGAACAGAAAGAAAAAGGCAAAAATAAATTTTATTCATTGGGTTGCCTGCCAACAAGCGCGTTCGTTTTATGCCCCTAGCTAGGCATAATGCATAGATTCAAGTATTGTCATCTTTAGTTTTGGAAAAATTTGCAAGGGCTTTCTCAAACCTGGGAGGCTCTTTACGCTTCCCTAAATTCTAAGGAAAGGTAACCTTCTTGAGATCTAAAATATCCAACCGTTTATTGCAAAGAGTAATCAAAGTATTCATGCGATTGAGGTTTCCACTAATATGTTTGAGAGGTTCATTATATTTTTGCAACTCGCCATATGTTTATGCAAATCACTCAACTTGTCTAAAATTTGGACCCCTTCTTGAGTAAAAGAAATCCCCTTTTTGGTTGGTGGGATTCCCAAGATCCCCTCTAGGATCTCATAAGCAGCATTAGCATCAAGTTCAATAAAATTCCCTTTAGCGGCAAAATCCATAAGATTCTATTAATCTATACCAAGCATATTACAAATTTTCTCCTTGTTTTTGCTTGAAGTATAGAACTTCAAAATCTGGTGACAAAGGAGGAGTAGTCATGCTAGCCATAATGACAAAGTAGGCAAGTAAGGTTGCACACATAAACAAATCTGACAAGAAAATGGCGAACGAAAAAGAAGGCGAATAAAATGGCAAATTTTTGTGAAGTGGGGGAGATGAAAATGAGAGGCAAATGGAAAATAATGTAAACTGCAAGGAGATGAGATTTGTGATTAGGAACCTGATAGGTGTTGATGATGTCTCCCCGGCAACGGTGCCAGAAATCCTTCCTTGATGGCTCATATCCACGTCAGTTTTTCCCCGAAGAGGAAGGGATGATGCAGTACAGCTTCGGTAGGTATTTCCCTCAGTTATGAAACCAAGGTTATCGAACCAGTAGGAGAACAAAGCAACGCTATGTAAACGGTGCATGCACATAAAGAACAAATACTTGTAACCCGACGCGTAAGAGGGGTTGTCAATCCCTCTCTGGTAAAAGATATATTGGTTTGTATGGTTTTGGGTAAATAGATCTCGCAATAAATCAAAACAAAATAAATAAAGAAAAAGTGCAGCAAGGTATTTTTGGGTTTTTAGAATAATAGATATGAAAACAAAAGCAAATAAAAATAGATCTCAAAGAAAATATGATAAAGAATAGACCTGGGGCCGTAGATTTTACTAGTGGCTTCTCTCGAGAAAAATAGCATACGGCGGGTAAACAAATTACTGTTGGGCAATTGATAGAACTTCAAATAATTATGACGATATCCAGGCAATGATCATTATATAGGCATCCCGTCCAAGATTAGTAGACCGACTCCTGCCTGCATCTACTACTATTACTCCACACATCGACTGCTATCCAGCATGCATCTAGTGTATTAATTTCATGGAAAAATGAAGTAATGCAATAAGAACGATGACATGATGTAGACAAGATCTATTCATGTAGGAATAGACCCCATCTTGTTATCCTTAATGGCGACGATCAATACGTGTCTTGCTGCCCCTTCTGTCACTGGGAAAGAACACCGCACGACCAAACCCATCACAAAGCACCTCTTCCCATGGCAAGAAAAATCGATCTAGTTGGCCTAACTAAACCAAAGATTCAAAGAAGAAATACTAGGCTATAAGTAATCATGTATATAAGAGATCAAAGAAACTCAAATAACTTTCATGGATAAATAGATCTGATCATAAACTCAAAGTTCATCGGATCCCAACAAACACACCGCAAAAGGAGTTACATCAAATAGATCTCCAAGAGACCATTGTATTGAGAATCAAAAGAGAGAGAGGAAGCCATCTAGCTACTAACTACGGACTCGTAGGTCTACAATGAACTACTCATGCATCATCGGAGAGGCACCAATGAGGATGATGAACCCCTCCGTGATGGTGTCTAGATTGGATCTGGTGGTTCTGGAACTTGCGGCAGTTGGAATTGTGTTTCATCGACTCCCCTAGTGTTCTTGGATTTTCGGGGTATTTATACAGCAAAGAGGCGGTGTGGGAGGTGGCCAAGGTGGGCACAACCCACCAGGGCGCGCCTGGGCCCCCAGGCGCGCCCAGGTGGGTTGTGCTACCCTCGGAGCCCCCCTCTGGTACTTCTTTGGCCCAACAGGTGTCTTCTGGTCCAGAAAAAATCTCCAAAAAGTTTCGCTGCATTTGGACTCCATTTGGTATTGATTTTCTGCGAAGTAAAAAACAAGCAAAAAACAGCAACTGGCACTGGGCACTATGTTAATAGGTTAGTCCCAAAATATGATATAAAGTTGCTATAAAATGATTGTAAAACATTCAAGAATCATAATATAACAGCATGGAACAAGCAAAAATTATAGATACATTGGAGACGTATCATGAAGCAATATAGTAGCGAATAGTATTTCCCTCAGCGAGAACATAGGTTATCGAACCAATAGGAGACTCAGACAAACTCCCGTCAACAGTACCTGCATACACAAGAGCAAATACTTGCACCCAACGCGGGCAAGAGGGCTATCAATCCCCTTGTACTCGTTAATTGCAAGGATTAAGTCTGGTAGTGGTAGGTAGATAAATTGCAAAGTAAATAAAAACAAAGAAAATTACAGCAAGGTATTTTTTGTTTTTGTAATATGATTAAAGTAGACCCGGGGGACATAGTTTTTACTAGAGGCTTGTCTCTCAAAATAACAGCATACGGTGGGCAGGCAAATTACAGTTGGGCAATTGATAGAAAGGCGCATAGTTATGACGATATTCATGGCAATATCATGTACATGGGCATTACGTCCGCGACAAGTAGACCGTCTCCTTCCTGCATCTACTACTATTACACCACTTCAAGAGCGCTTCTATGCTTGCCTCTCTATGTATTAAGTTCATAACAAACAGAGTAATGCATGAAGTATGATGACATAATGTAGACAGAATAAAACCAAGCAATATGATTAAACCTCGTCATTTTACCCTTAGTAGCTGATGTCTGCTAGAACTACGTCGGTATTTCCCCAAAGAGGAAGGGATGATGCAGCACAGCGACGGTAGGTATTTCCCTCAGTGATGAGACCAAGGTTATCGAACCAGTAGGAGAACCACGCAACACTACGTGAACGGCACCTGCACACAAATAGCAAATACTCGCAACCCGACGTATTAAAGGGGTTGTCAATCCCTTTCGGGCAACGGCGCCAGAAATGGCTAGTGGACGGGAGAAAGTTGTAATAGATTGGATAAATAGATCTCGAATAAATGCAAAATAAAATAAAGTGCAGAAAAGTATTTTTGGGTTTTTGGAAATATAGATCTGAAAACAAAAGCAAATAAAAATAGATCGCAAAGGCAAATATATTAAAGAAGAGACCCGGGGGCCGTAGGTTTCACTAGTGGCTTCTCTCGAGAAAAATAGCAAACGGTGGGAAAACAATTACTGTTGGGCAATTGATAGAACTTCAAATACTCATGACAATATCCAGGCAATGATCATTATATAGGCATCACGTCCAAGATTAGTAGACCGACTCCTGCCTGCATCTACTACTATTACTCCACACATCGACCGCTATCCAGCATGCATCTAGTGTATTAAGTTCATGGAGAAACGGAGTAATGCAATAAGAATGATGAAATGATGTAGACAAGATCTATTTATGTAGAAATAGACCCCATCTTGTTATCCTTAATAGCAACGATACATACGTGTTGTTTCCCTTTCTGTCACTAGGATCAAGCACTGTAAGATCAAACCCATTACAAAGCACCTCTTCCCATTGCAAGATAAATAGATCAAGTTGGCCAAACAAAACCCAAATATCGGAGAAGAAATACGAGGCTATAAGAAATCATGCATATAAGAGATCAAAGAAGACTCAAATAACTTTCATGGATAAAAACATAGATCTGATCATAAACTCAAAGTTCATCGGATCCCAACAAACACACCGCAAAAAAGAGTTACATCACATGGATCTCCAAGAGACCATTGTGTTGAGAATCAAACGAGAGAGAGAGAGAAAGCCATCTAGCTACTAACTACGGACCCGTAGGTCTACAAAGAACTACTCACGCATCATCGGAGAGGCACCAATGGACATGATGAACCCCTCCGAGATGGTGTCTAGATTGGATCTGGTGTTTCTGAAACTTGCGGCAGCTGGAATTGATTTTTGTCGACTCCCCTAGGGTTTCTGAAATATTGGGGTATTTATAGAGCAAAGAGGCGGTGCGGGAGGCCGCAGAGGTGGGCACAACCCCCCAGGTGCTTCTCCGGCACACTGGATGTCTTTTAGTCCAAAAAAAACCCACAAAAAGTTTCGCTCCATTTTGACTCCGTTTGGTATTGATTTCCTGCGATGTAAAAAACATGCAGAAAACAGCAGCTGGCACTGGGCACTATGTCAATAGGTTAGTACCAAAAAATGATATAAAATGACTATAAAATGATTGTAAAACATCCAAGAATGATAATATAACATCATGGAACAATCAAAAATTATAGATACGTTGGAGACGTATCAGCATCCCCAAGCTTAATTCCTGCTCGTCCTCGAGTAGGTAAATGATAAAAACAGAATTTTTGATGTGGAATGCTGCCTAACATGTTCATCACATATTCTTTTCTTTATAGCATGGACATTTGGACTTTTATATGGTTCAAAGCAATAGTCTAGTTTTGACATGATAACTTAAATACTCAAGCATATCAACAAGCAACCATGTCTTTCAAAATATCAACGCTAAAATAAGTTATCCCTAGCCCATTATGCTCAACCATTGATCCATTCATGAAACACACTCGCATATTAGCTACACCCAATGCTCAAGTACGATCATAGTGCCCCTTAGTTTTTGCTTTATAAGAGAAGATGGAGACTCAAAATAAAAATTGCATAAAGTAAAAGAAAGGCCCTTCGCGGAGGGAAGTAGGGATTTGTAGAGGTGTCAGAGCTCAAAGCAAAAATTGAGAGATAAAAACATTTTGGGAGGTATACTTTTCCCACCAACGAAAATGACTTAGAGTTCCCCACACTTTCCATGCTAGATATATCATAGGCGGTTCCCAAACAGAAAATAAAGTTTATTAGTTTTTCCACCATACTTTCACTTTCCATGGCTAACCATATCCACGGGTGCCCTCCATACCAACACTTTCCAAGGAATTTATTATTTGACAACATAAAGTAAATTCATTTATTCATTTTGGGACTGGGCATCCATAATACCTTTGCCTTACTCTCGTGCAATGACAAGTGAATAAACACTCATCGTGAGAATAACATATCTAGCATGGAAAATATCGGCCACCCCTCACCGCCTCGCGAGCGGTACAAGCACACAAAAGAGAAATTTATTTTGAAAATTAGAGATGGCACATGCAAATTTGCTTAGAACGGCAAAAGAATACCGCATATAGGTAGATATAGTGGACTCATATGGCAAAACTGGTTTAAAGGGTTTTGGATGCACAAGTAGTGATCATACTTAGTGCAAAATGAAGGCTAGCAAAAGATTGAGAAGCGACCAACCAATTAACAAAAAATCTCATAAGCGAGCATTAAGCATAATTAACACCGAATAATGCACCACAAGTAGGATATAATTTCATTACATAACTATTGACTTTCGTGCATGCATAGGGAATCACAAACCTTAACACCAATATTCTTACTAAAGCATAATTACTCAACAACATAAGTCACATATCACATCATCATATCTCAAAACTATTACAAGGAATCAAGTTTATTTTGTCCAATGATCTTCATGAAAGTTTTTATTATATCCTTCTTGGATATCTATCACTTTGGGACTAATTTTCATGTGTTGCTTTTGATAAGCTCAAACAAATATAAGTAAAGATCATGAGTATAATATTTCTTTCTCTCAAATTAATTTAAGTGAAGCAAGAGAGAATTTCTTTAAAAAATTACTAACTCCCAAATAAATCTAAGTGAAGCATGAGAGAATTTCTTCAAAAATAATAAAGCACACCGTGCTCAAAAAGATATAAGTGAAGCACTAGAGCAATTCCATAGCTCATAAAGATTTAAGTGAAGCATAGAGAGCAATTCTAACAAGTCATGGCATAATTTTGGCTCTCTCAAATAGGTGTGTCCAGCAAGGATTCAAGACTTAAAACAAAAAGCAATACAAGCAAAGACTCATATCATACAAGACGCTCCAAGCAAAACTCATAGTATGTGACGAATAAAAATATAGCTCCAAGTAAAATACCGATGGTCGTTAGAAGAAAGAGGGGATGCCACTCGGGCATCCCCAAGCTTAGTTGCTGGCTTCTCTTTGGATAATAGCTTGGGATGCCATGGGCATCCCAAAGCTTAGGCTCTTCTTACTCCTTATTCCTTCATTCATCGTAAAATCACCCAAAACTTGAAAACTTCAATCACACAAAACTCAACAAAACCTTCGCGAGATCCGTTAGTATAAGAAAACAAATCACTACTATAAGTACTGTAGCAAAACAATTCATATTTTATTCTTGCATTATATCTACTGTATTCAAACTTTTATATGGCAAAAACTCTTCAAAGAAAACCATAGAATCAATAAAACAAGCACACAACGCAAAGAAAAGACAATCTGTCTAAAACAGAACAGTCTGTAGCAATCTGAATATTTCGAATACTTATGTAACTCCAAAAATTCTGAAATATTAGAAAAACATAGGAAATTTGTATATAAATCTTGTTTAAAAAATTTAGAATTTTTTGTCTCTTTTGTAATTCTAAACAATTATTTTTCTGGACGCAAAAGTTTCTGTTTTCCAACAAGATCAAATCAACTATCACCCAACATAATCCTAAAGGCTTTACTTGGCTCAAAAACTAATTAAAACACAAAAAACTCAATCATAACAGTAGCATTATTATGCTAACACCCAAGAACAGAAAGAAAAAGGCAAAAAAAGAATTTTATTCATTGGGTTGCCTCCCAACAAGCGCTATCGTTTTACGCCCCTAGTTAGGCATAAAGCAATGATCTAAGTATTGTCATCTTTGGTTCTAGATCCATAAGATGCCCTCATGATTGATTCATATGGTGGCCTAATTCTTGTTCTATTGAAGTGTTCCATACCCTTCCTTAGTGGAAATTGAAATTTAATATTGCCTTCTTTCATATCAATCACGGCGCCAATAGTACGTAAAAACGGTCTACCAAGAATAATTGGACTAGACGGATTGCAATCAATATCAAGAACAATAAAATCTATGGGCACATAATTCCTATTTGCAAGAATAAGAACATTATTGATTCTTCCCACAGGCATTTTAATAGTAGAATCCGTCAAGTGCAAATTTAAAGAGCATTCTTCAATATCGGTAAGACCAAGCACATCACATAAAGATTTCGGAATTGTAGAAACACTAGCACCCAAGTCACATAAAGCAAAACACTCATAATTTTTAATCTTGACTTTGATAGTAGGTTCCCATTCATCATGTAATTTTCTAGGAATTGAAACCTCTAATTCCAACTTTTCTTCTAAAGCTTTCATCATAGCATCAACAATATGTTTAGTAAAAGCTTTATTTTGTTCATAAGCATGGGGTGAATTTATCATAGATTGCAACAAAGAAATAAAATCTATCAAAGAGCAACTATCATAATTAAAGTCTTTGTAATCCAAAAGAGTGGGCACATCACTAGTTAAAGTTTTGACCTCTTCAAACCCACTTTTACCAATTTTCTCAACAAGATTTTCACCCTCCGAATTATTGGGACGCCTTCTAACTAAAGTTGACTCTTCTCCAGTCCCTTTTTCATCAATCTTAATTTTACTAAACAAAGAATCAATAGAAGAAACACCAATCATTTTAAGATCTTCATCACTTTTGTGAAAGCAATCACTAGAAAACGCCTTTTCTAAAAATTCTCTTCTAGCTCTAAGCATAGCGGTTCTTTTCTTACTTTCATCCATGGAAACATAAAGAGCTTTAATTGATTCTTCAACCTTAGGCACAAAAAATTTCATCTTGAGATTTTCTACATCATGAGAGATTCTATCAACACTTCTAGACAAATCATCAATTTTATTCAACTTTTCTTCTATTGTAGCATTGAAAACTTTTTCAGTATTGATAAATTCTTTAATATTATTCTCAAGATCAGAGGTGTTCCTATTATTATTGTAAGAAGGATTACCATAGGAATTATCATAATTATTAGAGGAATTACTAGGAAAAGGCCTAGGATTAAAATTACCTCTATAAGCATTGTTATTGAAATTGTTTTGCGAAATAAAATTCACATCTATGGCATCACTATTTTGCTCAATCGAAGTAGAAAAAGGCACATCATTAAAATCAATAGGAGCACTTTTATTAGCAACCAATTTCATAAGAGCATCAACTTTTTCACTCAAAGAAGAAATTTCTTCAGCCGAATTAACTATTTTACTAGTAGGAGCTCTTTCGGTATGCCATTGTGAATAATTTGCCATGATATTATCAAGCAATTTAGTGGCTTCACCCAAAGTAATTTCCATAAAAGTACCACCCGCGGCGGAATCTAAAAGATTACGAGAAACAAAATTCAACCCCGCGTAAAAAAATTGTATGATCATCCAAAGATTTAACTCATGAGTTGGGCAATTCCTTAGCATCAATTTCATCTTTTCCCAAGATTGTGAAACATGCTCATGTTCAAGTTTCTTGAAATTCATGATCTAGGTTCTAAGGGAAATAATTTTTGCGGGCGGAAAATACTTAGTAATGAAAGCATCTTTGCACTTATTCCAAGAATCGATACTATTGTGAGGCAAAGAAGAAAACCAAATTTTGGCACGATCTCGCAAAGAAAACGGGAATAATTTCAACTTCACAACATCATTGTCCACATCCTTTTTCTTTTGCATATCGCATAATTCCACGAATGTGTTAAGATGGGGCGCGGCATCCTCATTAGGAGTACCGGAAAATTGATCTTTCATAACAAGATTCAGTAAAGCAGTATTAATATCACAAGTCTCCGCACTAGTGGCGGGAGGAGCAATCGGAGTGCTAAGAAAATCATTGTTGTTGGTATTTGAGAAATCACACAACTTGGTGTTCTCTTGAGTCATTGTGACTTCGCAACAAGATTGCACTCAAAACCAGATCCGGCAAGAAAACGGCGAACGAAAAAGAGGGCGAATAAAACGGCAAATTTTTATGAAGTGGGGGAGAGGAAAACGAGAGGCAAATGGCAAATAATGTAAATTGCGAGGATATGAGATTTGTGATTAGGAACCTGGTAGATGTTGATGATGTCTCCCCGTCAACGGCGCCAGAAATTCCTTTTGATGTCTGGTAGAACTGCGTCGGTATTTCCCCAAAGAGGAAGGGATGATGCAGCACAGCGATGGTAGGTATTTCCCTCAGTGATGTGACCAAGGTTATCGAACCAGTAGGAGAACCACGCAACACTACGTGAACGGCACGTGCACACAAATAAAAAATACTCGCAACCCAACGTATTAAAGGGGTTATCAATCCCTTTCAGGCAACGGCGCCAGAAATGGCTAGTGGACGGGAGAAAGTTGTAATAGATTGGATAAATAGATCTCGAATAAATGCAAAATAAAATAAAGTGCAGCAAGGTATTTTTGGGTTTTTGGAAATATAGATCTGAAAACAAAAGAAAATAAAAATAGATCGCAAAGGCAAATATATTAAAGAAGAGACCCGGGGGCCGTAGGTTTCACTAGTGGCTTCTCTCGAGAAAAATAGCAAACGGTGGGAAAACAATTACTGTTGGGCAATTGATAGAACTTCAAATACTCATGACGATATCCAGGCAATGATTATTATATAGGCATCACGTCCAAGATTAGTAGACCGACTCCTGCCTGCATCTACTACTATTACTCCACACATCGACCACTATCCAGCATGCATCTATTGTATTAAGTTCATGGAGAAACGGAGTAATGCAATAAGAACGATGACATGATGTAGACAAGATCTATTTATGTAGAAATAGACCTCATCTTGTTATCCTTAATAGCAACGATACATACGTGTCATTTCCCTTTCTGTCACTAGGATCAAGCACCGTAAGATCGAACCCATTACAAAGCACCTCTTCCCATTGCAAGATAAAAAGATCAAGTTGGCCAAACAAAACCCAAATATCGGAGAAGAAATATGAGGCTATAAGAAATCATTCATATAAGAGATCAAAGAAGACTCAAATAACTTTCATGGATAAAAACATAGATCTGATCATAAACTCAAAGTTTATCGGATCCCAACAAACACACCGCAAAAAAAGAGTTACATCATATGGATCTCCAAGAGACCATTGTATTGAGAATCAAACGAGAGAGAGAAAGCCATCTAGCTACTAACTACGGACCCGTAGGTCTACAAAGAACTACTCAAGCATCATCGGAGAAGCACCAATGGACATGATGAACCCCTCTGAGATGGTGTCTAGATTGGATCTGGTGTTTCTGGAACTTGCGGCGGCTGGAATTGATTTTCGTCGACTCCCCTAGGGTTTCTGGAATATTGGTGTATTTATAGAGCAAAGAGGCGGTGCGGGAGGCCACCGAGGTGGGCACAACCCACCTGGGCGCGCCTGGGCCTCCAGGCGCGCCCTGGTGGGTTGTGCCCCCCTCGGGGCACCCCCCCCCCCCCAGGTGCTTCTCCGGCTCACTGGATGTCTTCTGGTCCAAAAAAAATCCACAAAAAGCTTCGCTCCGTTTGGTATTGATTTCCTGTGATGTAAAAAACATGCAGAAAATAGCAACTGGCACTGGGCACTATGTCAATAGGTTAGTACCAAAAAATGATATAAAATGACTATAAAATGATTGTAAAACATCCAAGAATGATAATATAACAGCATGGAACAATCAAAAATTATAGATACGTTGAAGACGTATCAGTAGCAACAATGCAAATGCGTGCCTCGCTACCCCTGCTGTCACTGGGTGAGGACACCGCAAGATTGAACCTACTACTATGCACCACTTCCACTGAAGATCAACAAATCTACTTGGCCAAAGAAAACCCTTAGATAGGAAAACATTACATAGATATAACAATCACACATAATAAAGTTCAGAAAAGACTCAATTACTTTCAATGAATATTCCAATCATAAACCCATAATTCATCGGATCCCAACAAACACACCACAAAAGAAGATTACATCAAATCGATCTCCGAAGAAAATATTGTATTGAAGATCAAAGAGAGAGAAGAAGCCATCTAGCTAATCACTATGGACCCGTAGGTCTATGGTAAACTACTCACACATCATCGGAGGTCAAGTAAGGTTGATGTAGAACCCTCCGTGATTGATTCCCCCTCCGAAAGAGTACCGGAAAAGGCCTCCAGATGGGATCGCGGAAGAACAGAAGCTTGCGGCGGTGGAAAAATTATTTTGGGTGGCTCTCTGTTGGTTTTCGGATTTATGGGAATTTATAGGCTTGGAATTATGTCAAACGGAGGTATGTGGGGCCCACAAGCTCAAAGGCGCCCCATGGGGGCGCGCCGTGTAAGCTTGTGGCTCTCCCGTACGTCTTCTGGCCTCCTCCCGAAGCTTCTAGGGTCCATTCTGGTCCAGAAAAAATCCTCGTAAAGTGTCTTCGTGTTTGGACTTCGTCCGGTACTGTTTTTCTATGAAACAATAAAATATGCAAAAGCAGGAATTGGCACTAGGCACTGAGTTAATAGGTTAGTTCCCAAAAATGATATAAAATTGCATATAAAGTATCTAAGATTGATAATATAATAGCTAGAAAAAAATTATAGATACGTTGGAGACGTATCACGTGACATGTCGCCACTACCGCTCACCACACCAAAAAAATCAAACGGACCAAAACCCCGTGCGCCGCACCGGACCTGCCTTACCAGCCATAGCAACAGTGGCTACCGTTACCGCCATGCAACCAGAGCCACCTCTCTGGCATCATTATGGCCACACATCTCTATTCTCGTCTTCATGCATGCCAGATGGCTCGTGTCCGCGTCAGTATTTTCCCCGAAGAGGAAGGGATGATGCAGCACAGCTATGGTAGGTATTTCCCTCAGTGATGAGACCAAGGTTATCGAACCAGTAGGAGAACCACGCAACACTATGTAAATGGTACCTGCACACAAAGAACAAATACTTGCAACCTGACGCGTAAGAGGAGTTGTCAATCCCTCTCGGGTAAAAGATAGATTGGTTTGTATGATTTTGGATAAATAGATCTCGCAATAAATCAAAACAAAATAAATAAAGAAAAAGTGCAGCAAGGTATTTTTGGGTTTTTAGAATAATAGATCTGAAAATAAAAGCACATAAAAATAGATCTCAAGGCAAATATGATAAAGAATAGACCCGGGGGCCGTTGATTTCACTAGTGGCTTCTCTCGAGAAAAATAGCATACGGCGGGTAAACAAATTACTGTTGGGCAATTGATAGAACTTCAAATAATTATAACGATATCCAGACAATGATCATTATATAGGCATCACGTCCAAGATTAGTAGACCGACTCCTGCTTGCATCTACTACTATTACTCCACACATCAACCGCTATCCAACATGCATCTAGTGTATTAAGTTCATGGAAAAACGGAGTAATGCAATAAGAATGATGACATGATGTAGACAAGATCTATTCATGTAGGAATAGACCCCATCTTGTTATCCTTAATAGCAACGATACATACGTGTCATTTCCCCTTCTGTCACTGGGATTGAGCACCGTAAGATCGAACCCATCACAAAGCACCTCTTCCCATGGCAAGAAAAATCGATCTAGTTGGCCTAACTAAAACAAAGATTCTAAGAAGAAATACGAGGCTATAAGCAATCATGCATATAAGAGATCAAAAGTCAAATAACTTTCATGGATAAAATAGATCTGATCATAAACTCAAAGTTCATCGGATCCCAATAAACACACAGCAAAAAAGAGTTACATCAAATAGATCTCCAGGAGACCATTGTATTGAGAATCAGAAGAGAGAGAGGAAGCCATCTAGCTACTGCCAATGGACCCGTAGGTCTACAATGAACTACTCACGCATCATCGGAGAGGCACCAATGAGGATGATAAACCCCTCCGTGATGGTGTCTAGATTGGATCTGATGGTTCTGGAACTCGTGGCGGCTGGAATTGTGTTTCGTCGACTCCCCTAGTTCTTGGATTTTTGGGGTATTTATAGAGCAAAGAGGTGGTGCGGGAGGCCAACGAGGTGGGCACAACCCACCAGGGCGTGCCTGGGCCCCCAGGCACGCCCTGGTGGGTTGTGCCCCCCCTCGGGGCACCCCTCTAGTCCTTCTTCGGCCCAAGTTGTTCCTTCTGGTCCAGAAAAAATCTCCAAAAAGTTTCGCTGCGTTTGGACACCGTTTGGTATTGATTGGGCACTATGACAATAGGTTAGTCCCAAAAAATGTTATAAAGTTGCTATAAAATGATTGTTAAACATCCAAGAATGATAATATAACAGCATGGAACAAGCAAAAATTATAGATACGTTGGAGACATATCAGCATCCCCAAACTTAATTCCTACTCGTCCTCGAGTAGGTAAATGATAAAAACAGATTTTTTTATGTGGGATGTTGCCTAACATGTTCATCACAAATTCTTTTCTTTTGTAGCATGGACATTTGGACTTTTTTATGATTCAAAGCAATAGTCTAGTTTTGACATGAAGATTTAAATACTCAAGCATATCAACAAGCAACCATGTCTTTCAAAATATCAACACTAAAGCAAGTTATCCCTAGCCCATTATGCTCAATCATTGATCCATTCATGAAACACACTCGCATATTAGTTATACCCAATGCTCAAGTATGATCATAGTGCCCCTTAGTTGGTACTTTATAAGAGAAGATGGAGACTCAAATAAAAATAAAAATTGCATAAAGTAAATAGAAAGGCCCTTTGCAGAGGGAAGTAGGGATTTGTAGAGGTGCCAGAGCTCAAAGCGAAAAAGATAGAGATAAAACATTTTGGGTGGCATGCTTTTCCTATCAACGAAAACGATCGAGTAGTTCCCAATACTTTCCATGCTAGATATATCATAGGCGGTTCCCAAATAGAAAATAAAGTTTATTCCTTTTTCCACCATACTTTCACATTCCACGGCTAGCCGTATCCACGGGTGCCGTCCATACCAACACTTTCCAAGGAATTTATTATTTGATAACATAAAGTAAATTCATTTTTCATTTTGGGACTGGGCATCCCTAATACCTTTGTCGTACTCTCGTGCAATGACAAGTG
This sequence comes from Thinopyrum elongatum, assembly GCA_011799875.1. Taxonomy (NCBI): domain Eukaryota; kingdom Viridiplantae; phylum Streptophyta; class Magnoliopsida; order Poales; family Poaceae; genus Thinopyrum; species Thinopyrum elongatum. The sequence goes on from CM022298.1 coordinate 606,913,744, forward strand.
AATAAACACTCATCCTGAGAATAACACATCTAGCATGGAAAAATATCAGCCACCCCCTACCGTTTCATGGGCAGTACGAGCACACAAAAAGGAAAATGTTCTGAAAATTAGAGATGGCACATACAAATTTGCTTAGAACGGCAAGAGAATACCGCATATAGGTAGGTATGGTGGACTCATATGGCAAAACTGGGTTTAAGGATTTTGGATGCACAAGTAGTAATCCAACTTAGTACAAGGGAAGGCTAGCAAATAGATTGAGAAGCATCCAACCAAGAAACGAAAAATCACATAAGCGAGCATTAAGCATAACTAACACCGAATAATGCACCATAAGTAGGATATAATTTCATTGCATAACTATTGATTTTTGTGCTTGCATAGGGAATCACAAACCTTAACACCAATATTCTTACTAAAGCATAATTACTCATCAACATGACTCACATATTATACCATCATATCGCAAAACTATTACAAAGAATCAAGTTTATTTTGTCCAATGATCTTCATGAAAGTTTTTATTATACCCCTCTTGAATATCTATCACTTTGGGACTAGTTTCATATGTTGCTTTTGATAGCTCAATCAAATCTAAGTGAAGAACATGAGCATAAAAATTTTCTTTTCTCAAAATAATATAAGTGAAGCATGAGAGAATTTCTTCAAAAATTTACTAACTCACAAATAAATCTAAGTGAAGCATGAGAGCATTTCTTCAAAAATACTAAAGCACACCGTGCTCAAAAAGATATAAGTGAAGCACTAGAGCAATTCCATAGCTCAAAAAATTTAAGTGAAGCATAAAGAGCAATTCTAACAAATCATAGCATAATTTTGGTTCTCTCAAATAGGTGTGTCCAGCAAGGATAGATGACACAAACTAAAAAGCAACACAAGCAAAGACTCATATAATACAAGACGCTCCAAGCAAAACTCATGATATGTGACGAATAAAAATATAGCTCTAAGTAAAATACCGATGGTCGTTAGAAGAAAGAGGGGATGCCACTCGGGGGCATCCCCAAGCTTAGTTTCTTGCTTCTCTGTGGATAATAACTTGGGGTTCCATGGGGCATCCCCAAGCTTAGGCTCTTCTTACTTCTTATTCCTTCATCCATTGTGATCTCACCCAAAACTTGAAAATTTCAATCACACAAAACTCAACAAAAACCTTCATGAGATCCGTTAGTATAACAAAGCAAATCACTACTCTAAGTACTGTTGCAAACCCATTCATATTTTATTTTTGCATTATATCTACTGTATTCCAACTTTTCTATGGCTTATACCCCCCGATAAAGTCCATAAATTCATCAAAATAAGCACACAACACAAAGAAAACAGAATCTGTCAAAAATAGAACATTCTGTAGCAATCTGAAAACTTCGTATACTTCTGTAACTCTAAAAATTCTGAAAATTAGGAAGATGTAGGAAATTTGTATATCAATCTTGTGTAAAAAATTCAGAAGCTTTCGTCAGTTCTGTGATTTTTCAAAATTGTTTTACTGGACTCAAAAGTTTCTGTTTTCCAACAAGATCAAATCAACTATCACCCAACATGATCCCAAAGGCTTTGCTTGGCCCAAACATTAATTAAAATATAAAAAACACAATCATAACAGAGGCATAATTGTGCAAACACTCAAGAACAAAAAGAAAAGGGCAAAAATAAATTTTATTCATTGGGTTGCCTCCCAACAAGCGCTATCGTTTTACGCCCCTAGCTAGGCATAAAGCAAAGACCTAAGTATTGTCATATTTATTTCCATTTTCCTTAGCGGTGTTTTTGTCAGGAGGTTTTTCAAAAACAACATAAAACACATTATCCATAGAAACTTTAGCACTATCAAGTTGCTTATCATCATATCCCTTTTGATTTCCGGCAACAATCCAAGAATAGTGTTGATTAACATCATTGAAAACTTGTTGGATTATATCTAAAACCGGGATTTCCTTTTTAAGATTCCCATCGAAGATTTGGTTATCCCCACGCAAATGTCTCAACACATAATCACTATTATAAAGAATCTCATCTATCACCGGTTTTTCACGATTCATACCATAAAAATCAAAAAATTCCCTAGCTTCCCGTCTTATGTAATCAAATTCATTCATAAGAACAAGGGTGGCCAACTTTTTAGCTTTGGGATTCTTTATAACGGGTAGCTCATAAAACAATCTTTGCAAGGTAGGATGGGTACGGATAAATTTATTTTCGACTTTCAGAACTAGTGCTGAAATAGCTTCCGCATAAGATTTAGTCTTTTAAGTATAGGAGCATCATCCAGAGTTAAATTTCCAACACAATTAAAAAATTCTTAGATATGTTCTTTTCCCATAACATTCCCTTGCCCCAAGACAAAAGTTTTAGCATCCAGATTGCCAGATCGTCCAATTTTAGGAGTTAGGCCATCATCTGTTTCTGCCATACCAAAATCACTCATAATTGCAAGCAAAAAGATAGATCTGACAAGAAAACGGCGAATAAAAAAGAGGGCAAATAAAACGGCAAATTTTTGTAAAGTGGGGGAGATGAAAACGAGAGACAAATGGCAAATAATGTCAATTGCAAGGAGATGAGATTTGTGATTAGGAACCTGATAGATGTTGATGATGTCTCCCCGGCAACGACGCCAGAAATCCTTTCTTGATGGCTCGTGTCCGCGTCAGCATTTTCCCCGAAGAGGAAGGGATGATGCAACACATCTATGGTAGGTATTTCCCTCAGTGATGAGACCAAGGTTATCGAACCAGTAGGAGAACCACGCAACACTATGTAAACGGTACCTGCACACAAAGAACAAATACTTGCAACCCGATGCGTAAGAGGGGTTGTCAATCCCTCCCGGGTAAAAGATAGTTAAAATTGTAGTAGATTGGATAAATAGATCTCGCGGGAACGCGAAATAAAATAAATAACAAAAAATTGCAGCAAGGTATTTTTGGGTTTTTCGATTAATATATCTGAAAATAAAATAGGCAAATAGTAGATCGGAAAGCAAATATGATAAAGAAGAGACCTGGGGGCCATAGATTTCACTAGTGGCTTCTCTCGAGAAAAATAGCATACGGTGGGTAAACAAATTACTGTTGGGCAATTGATAGAACTTCAAATAATTATGATGATATCCAGGCAATGATCATTATATAGGCATCACGTCCAAGATTAGTAGACCGACTCCTGTCTGCATCTACTACTATTACTCCACACATCGACCGCTATCCAGCATGCATCTAGTGTATTAAGTTCATGAAAAAACGGAGTAATGCAATAAGAACAATGACATGATGTAGACAAGATCTATTCATGTAGGAATAGACCCCATCTTGTTATCCTTAATATCAACGATCAATACGTGTCTTGCTGCCCCTTCTGTCACTGGGAAAGAACACCGCACGACCGAACCCATCACAAAGCACCTCTTCCCATCAAAATAAAGAACAGAAGGGGCAGCAAGACACGTATTGATCATTGCTATTAAGGATAACAAGATGGGGTCTATTCCTACATGAATAGATCTTGTCTACATCATGTCATCGTTCTTATTGCATTACTCCGTTTTTTCATGAACTTAATACACTAGATGCATGCTGGATAGCAGTCGATGTGTGGAGTAATAGTAGTAGATGCAGGCAGGAGTCGGTCTACTAATCTTGGACGTGATGCCTATATAATGATCATTGCCTGGATATCGTCATAATTATTTGAAGTTATATCAATTGCCCAACAGTAATTTGTTTACCCGTTGTATGCTATTTTCTCGAGAGAAGCCACTAGTGAAATCTACGGCCCCCGGGTCTATTCTTTATCATATTTGCCTTGAGATCTATTTTTATTTGCTTTTGTTTTCAGATCTATTATTCTAAAAACCCAAAAATACCTTGCTGCACTTTTTATTTATTTATTTTATTTTGTTTTATCGAGAGATCTATTTATCCAAAATCATACAAACCAATCTATCTTTTACCCGAGAGGGATTGACAACCCCTCTTACGCGTCGGGTTGCAAGTATTTGTTCTTTGTGTGCAGGTACCGTTTACATAGTGTTGCTTGGTTCTCCTACTGGTTCGATAACCTTGGTTTCATCACTGAGGGAAATACCTATCGTAGCTGTGTTGCATCATCCCTTCCTCTTCGGGGAAAAACTGACGCGGACACGAGCCATCAGATCCACAACAAGCCACGGTTCCTGACAAGACAAGTGGAGTTTTCTTGGGTTCTCATCCCTGAAGACAGAAACAACTCCAACACCAGACATGCTCGGGGACTACTGACGATTAAATACACAAGTGGTGTCCTCTCGGTAGTAAGCCCGACAACGGGCTTGTCTTGGGGCCCGAGAGGTTTAGCAAGGATCCAACGACAGGAGTGAGCTCGGAGGCCCGGAGAGGCATTGGGAGATCAACTTGGAGTACAAGCCAAATGGCGGCAAATGAGATCAGATAGATCTTCTTTAAAACCTAGCCCCCGTCATTTATACAAGGGGGGGGGCTAGGGATAGTCATTCTCATCTACTTCCATAGACTGTACTCTCAGCAGTCTTATACATCATCTCCACTAAAAATCCCTTGCACGGGGTGCTCCACCATGAATACAAATCAGAAGCATGATGTAGGGTATTACCTCTCATTGAGGGCCCGAACTTGGGTAACCAGCTTGTGTGAACTCCCTTCTGGCACTTCCGACCGCGTTTGCCACCCGACCGAGGGTACTGACGGCTCTACGCACCATCACATCTATGCGTGTTTGCTAGTTAGTCAATGCAGTGGATCAATGGTTGCCCTTTGTGAGCCCAATGGATATCAATGGTGTTGTTTTTTCCCAGGTACATCGCTGTTTTTTCAACCCAAAAAATCCAAAAAAAAGATATCATCACATTGTAAAGATTGTAGCGAATAAATCACGAATCAATGCATGCCTTTTCTAGCCCGACGGATATCAGTGCCCGGGGATTAGATATCGCCACACTGAATGAGTGGAGCGAATAAATCCAATGGATTTCAGGTTTCATCAGTGTTTCCCCTCTTCGCTAGACCCTTTCACGCAAAGACTACATGGTGGCACATGGACTGACACATTGCTAATCACAACACACACACAAACACACACACACACACACACACACACACACACACACACACACACACACACACAAGTTGAGTACAATTGACAACTCTACATCCCTGGTAAAACTAATATGCAGAAAGAACAAATCAACTCTTGCCCTTCAGTTCTCCTCCCATGTTCCAAGATCCAACTTTGAGGATAGCTTTCAATTCGTTTCTCGGGTAATTTTATCAATAGCAACCGCGACTTTCTTGTGCTGGAGACCGAATGTGTGCATGAGAAACATGTGAACATAATTAGGTGTGTATGACTTTGGAAAGTGGTATGTGCTTTCTTATCTTGTGACTCAGTGGAGCACTGAAAAGGGGGGGTGCAGACAACACCGCCCGTGTTCGCTAGCTATTCAATGCAGTGGATGCCCTTTTCCAGCCCGACGGACATCAATGTTGTTTCAACCCAAAGAATTCAAAATTGGATATCACCACGTTGAGAATAGAGCGAATAAATCCAATAGCCGGTGGGTGCCTATTGCCAACCTGAATTGAAAGCTTGGCCCACCGATGAGCGAATCCATCAGTAACCCCCATTCCAGATCCTCTGAAGGCGCGACAGAAACGGCTCCGTCACCGTTAAATGTTTTGCCGGCTTTGCTCGGCGGTGCCCTCTAACGGTGGCAAGGGAAGGGGAGCAGGAGGGGAATGGCCGGTGCCGGCGACCTAGATTCTGCCTGTGATGCTCCTCGGAGAGTGACTGGGAGGGGCTGTGGGGGGCTTTCAAACAGCAGTACAGTACCACGTGTTCACTAGCTATTCAATTCAATGGATGATTGGGTGTCTTTTCCAACCTAACGAATATCATTGTTGTTGTTTTTGACAGATATATCAATATTTTTAGCTCAATAATCCAAAATTAGGTATCATCACACCGAAAGAGTAGAGCCAATAAATTCAAGAATCAGTGCATTCCTTTGCCAATCTGACCGATATCAAATGTCAAGAGTGTGAAATAAGATATCACAACATTGGAAGAGTAGAGCGAATAAATCCAACGGATTTCAGTTTTCAGTACCCCTCCCCCGGCGCACGCCCTTCACACGGCATGATGACACTTGGACTGACACGTTGCTAGTCGCAACACACACACACACACAAGTGGAGTACATCTGGCACGACTACATCTGTGATAAAACTAGTCTACATAAAAGAACAAATCTACCATTGCCCTTCAATTCTTCGCACATCGTTCCAAGATCTGAACCCCGAGATGTTGTTTGCTAAGCCTGACGGGCATCAATGTTGTTTCGACCCAAGGCATTCGAATTGAATAATCACATTCAAAGAATATAGTGAATAAATCCAGTAATCAGTTCATGCCCTTTGCCAACGGATATCAATAAAATACTAGATATGTGGGCACTAGCATCCAGGACATATCTTATAGAAAGAGCCCACCCGGATAAGACGCGAGAAATCCGCTCCCGACAGGAGTCGAACTATGGGCGCGTGGTGCGCCACTGCGACCCTTGTCACTAAGTTACTGCCTAGTTCTCCTGACGGATATCAATTGCATTTACTTTTAACCCTAAGAATCCGATATTAGATATACGATATTATAACATTGCAAGAGTAGAGCCAACCAATCCAACGGATTTTGATCCCAATTTTCAGCACCATTCCCCCTTCTGCCCTTGAGGCAAAGACTGCATGGTGGCACCTAGACTGACACGTTGCTAGTCGCGACACACACGCAACATACTCCATGGCACAGCTACATCCATGGTAAGGTAAAAACTAGTCTAGAGAAAAGAAAGGAACAAATCTACCCTTGCCTGCAATTCTCTGCTCAGGTTCCAAGATCCGAACTCCTATGTGCACCTACATTCTGTGCCAGGGTCAACAGAAGCTTCCAAAGCGTTGGATCACCTGACCTGACGACGGCCCCCGGCACTTTCACTCATTATGTTCAGTTCAGACGGCGGCGATCCACCGGTACAGCACCATGAACGTCGTCTCCACCTCCTCGTCCGACCCCGGCGGCGGCGGCACTGTTGCCGCCTCTGCGTCCCACAGCCACGGCTCCTCCTGCCTGTGGCCCTGCTGGCCCTGGCTCCACCGGGCCGAGAAGGAGTAGGAGAAGGATGACGCCGAGGAGGCAAGGCGGTCCATGTACTCCCGTAGCCAGCCGCGCGGCGGCGTCCCTGCCGCTTCTGCCACCGCCTCGCCGGGCGGCGACGGCGAGCCCTGCGCTGCTGGTTTCTCGTCCTTGATGGTGTCGGCCCTGGCCGCGGCGCGCACCATGCGGGACACGACGGCCTCGACCTCCTCGTCGATGTGGTACTCGAAGGATCCGAGCGAGTATGTGCGGCTGTCGTCGCTGGCGGTGGAAGTGGCGGGCGACCCGCCGCGGCTGCTGACGCTGCCCATCTCGACGCGGAACCTCCTGGAGCGGTCCCTGCCCCTCGCAGCAGCAGCAGGCTCCGGCGGCGGCGGCTGTTCGGCGGCGAGGAGGGCGGCGATGGAGGGGTGCGGGGGCGCGACGGTGGCGCGGCAGAGCGGGCAGGTCGGGGTGGTGCGGAGCCAGGCGTCGACGCAGACGGCGTGGAACGCGTGGCGGCACGCCGGGAGCAGCCGCAGCTCGGCCTCGGGCCTGAAGGGCGAGAGGCAGACGGCGCAGTCCGGGGAGCTCTTGGGCAGCGCCGCCAGCGCGGACGCCATCGTGAACCGGGGCAGCGACTCGATCAGATCCTTCTTCCCCTCCGCCGTCCAGTCGTCGTCTTGGCGGTGCGTCCCGGGCAGCGGCGAGGGCGGGGGAGACGGCCGCGAGCGGTTGGAGCGCTCGCGGCGGCCGAGACAGGCGCTGATGGAGACGGAGGCGAGGATGACGAAGGCGAGGAGCCCGCCGATGATGAGGAAGCAGGAGAACAAGGAGGTGCCGGGGTCGTCGGCGTACCGCGGCGGGGGAGCCGGGAAAGAGGACGACATCACGGTGGACGACGGGTGGAAGGAGGCTTTGGCTCGGTGGGGTGGTGGGGGTTGGAGATGGAGTAGGCTTAACCGGTGAGGGGACGGAGGTCTCGCGCCTTTTATCCGCGAGGGCGAGTCTCTGGGCTGCGCGGTGGATCGGGTCGAGTCCAGTGACCGGGGCGCGGAGGCAGGGGCCAGGAGTAAATGGCGGTGACCGGTCAGATCAGGTGCGATCAGATGACCAATTCACGTCTGTATTTCATCATTTCTACTCCACTCCAAGAATGAAGTGAAGTGAAGTGAAGTGAAGTGAAGGAGCAGTTTGTAAACTGTACTCTTATCCCAGGAGCACATAGCAAGGTGGGTAACGTAAAGCACCGCCCCCTGCTCGAGCAAAATTTTCGTGCCCATTTTCCACGAGGCACGTTACACGTAGCAACCTGCTTCGCTAGGCACACCTGTGACGTGCTCTCAGGCCCAGAAACCGCAAACAACTCGAGCTAATCCAATACAAAAATAACTGCTACCTAAATATACTACGCAGGAAATGTTACATCATGATGGATGGGCGTGCTGCCTTCCTAAAAATGATGTGTAGATCTGCAACTGGATCTCCGTTCCTCCAAATCTCCTCACAATTCCACGTCCCGGTGAGTGACAGCACACGCCGTACGGATCACCGGTAATTCTGCGGCGCTCAGCCACAGCAATCATAGGCTCGGATTTTCCGTTTACGCCTCACAGGTGTCCCAATTAGGATGGAAATGGCTGAACCGAGAGGAGTGGCCCTGCGTCCCAGGATGGAGTAGCAGTCATCTGAGCTGAGGAGTGAAGCCTCGGCACTCATCCCGGCCGGCGAGCTGTCGTCCGTTGGCGCACAACACAAAGCAAAGAGAGCGCACTGAGAGAAGACGCTTGCTTGGCTTGCACACCTAGCATGCATGCCATGCCATTCTCAATTGGTTTCCTCTCGTGGTGGCGGCCACAGCACAGCACAGGTCCGGGCGCGCGCGAATGCGGCAGAGGGCTCTGCATGCCGCTTGGTTTTCGCTGATGAATTCCTGCCTCTGCTCCGCTCCTGCACATTCGCTGCTTGCTTTTCTGCCCCAATTATGACGGGCATGAGTTGCACCGTCCTGCCGTTTCGGTGCCCCTTTTGCGCTTTCTGATCTTACTAGAGTTGTCCTTCATCATGATGCATGCTTAGCCCTGAACTTTCTGATGGAGTATGCTACCTTTCTAGCTAGCTCTCTCAAGGTGGTGGCACCGCAAAAAATGTTGTGGAGAAAAGACAGGTAGCCTCGTCCGGGACTCAAGCGAAGGTGGCTGGCATAGAGTATTACGTTTTAGGATCTGCGCGAAATCTACTTGATGCCACCGTAAACATCATTGTTACTTGCTACCGTTCCCAACCTGCACTGAAATGAAAAAAGTCCCATCATACCAAATAGATACCGGAGCGAAGAGGACACCCCGGGCTCACATTTTCACCTGGATCGCCTGGAGTGTGATGTGTGGGACACTGAAAAGGGCGAGATCTATCTACCAACCACCGCCGTAAAAAACCATGCTTGTTACCTAACCTGCACTAGATTGGACTGCTCCATACTACTATATTAAGAGCTTTGAATTAAAGCGCATTTCCTGCCAGTGCCAGTAACGAAGACAGCGTAACAGGTTGGTGCGTTGTGGATTCATTTGGAAATCCAGACAACATACGTGCACAGTGCACTGGTAGTTAGGATGACACAAGTGTGTGTGATCTCTGTGATGGTGCCGCAAGCGACCTACTTTGCTCCCCCCTGCCCGGTGACATCGGAGCTTTCTTGCTTCTACCCGCACGGAAGCTCGTCTCCGGGCTAGCTTTCCATTTCTGTTGGCCCGCCACGAATTTGGGGCCGGCGCCAACGTTGTGAACGGCGCGAAACCGGAGCCACCCAAACCTGTTAGCAATATGTTGCTCACCAGAACGAGAGAAAGGGCATCTAAACTAAACAGAACAGAGAAAAGCAATGGCAACCTTCTTATCCAAACATCATCTCACTCGCATCATTGTGCAAACAGGGCCAGCTCATAGGCTAGGCGAACAGGGCAACCGTACCGGTCCTTAAGATATGATGAAGGGGCCCTAAATAGTGGATTATACTAGTAACCGCTATACTATGGTATTTGCGATGCAAGAGGCTATTGAGTATCTGAACAATAAAAACTCAGTTTGCAAGAGTAAGTCCACAACATGAGCATATGGCCTATACTAATACATACTCCATTTGTAAAGAAATATAAGAGCGTTTAGAGCATCTACAGCCGGACTTGGCAAATCCGGCCCCTCAAACGCACGCGGACGCGCCACTGACCGGGTACTCCTCAAAAAATGCAATCCACATCCGGACACCTCAATTGCCATATCTCAAATCCATACAAACTCATGCAACTACGTCGACGCACATACATCATCCGACTACTCCATCACACTACACTAAACATGACATCGGACTACCAAAATTTGGCATGTTTGGCTATGGTGGAGTTCATCTATGGCTGCCCTTGCCCTTCCCGGCGCCCTTGCCGTCCTTCATAGACCACCTAGCGACGACTACAAGCACTGAAGCGAGCCGAAGGCGCGCCGCTGTCATCACCCCTCCCTTGTCGGAGCCGGACACAACTTGTTTTAGTAGACAGACGGGAAGTCGTCGTGCTAAGGCCCCATAGGACCAACGCACCAGATCAGCAACCGCTGCCGATTAAGAGAAGCTTAGATCGGAAGGATCCAATCTGAAGACACGTGAACAAAGACGAACAAAGACCGGATCCGAGCGGATCCACCAAAGACAACCACCGACCGAATCCCGCGAGATTCGCCGGAGACACATCTTCACACGCCCTCCGACGATGCTCTTAGATCACTAAAGTAGTGATCTAAACGCTTTTATATTTTTTACGGAAGGAGTACAAACAAATCAATCTAATCAACAGTGGTGACTTTGGTTAGGATAATAGTCCCTTTACGATCGTCCATGGGCGTCCTACAGGTTGTACTTGAGATCTAACGTAAGCATATTTCCATTCTCAAGGAGCACTTGTATACATCTGATATGACGCTGCATGCGGTTATATCAAATCAATCTCATGTATAAATGCAGAAGTGGTACAATCTACGGGATTTTTATGTTCGCCCCTGATTGCTACAAGTGAAACTATTTTGTTTCAAAGTACATAGCATGCACATGTTGTCAACTAAATAATGCATCTGCTGTAACTTGGAAGACACATTTGATCACGAAAATAACAGCAAGAAATCAGTACTAGCAGTTCCACTTATAGTCTAGAAGATTCTTTAAATATTTACCTAATAAAAAACTAGAAACTACTATTAAGATATTGAAAAAACTAACGCCCACACGTGTGGCATCTTGCACATCACCCACACGCCTCCATCACCACTCATTTTGTCACGTATGAACAGATGACATCAGCAGAAATCTTTTTGATTTTCGGCTTAAAAATATTTTATCTTCTAATTAAAAAATCAAATTAAAAATCCATTTTCACCATTAAATCCGTCTCAACGAGATCTTCAAAACTAGACCCCATGTTGATATGTTTCGATAAAAAAAAATTTTGCCCAAAAGTTGCCATGATGTTTACACTGTAGTTGCCAAAGTGCTTAAACTAAAGTTGCCATGTGGCAATTTTAGTTTGTAGAGCATGTCAATTTTAGTTTTTTTATGATGACAATTCTAGTACTTTGACCATAAAAATTATTTTTTTGTATGAACCATGGCAATTTTAAGTGCATGTATCATGGCAATTTTAGTTTATGGTTCATGGCAAGTCTAGTTTCTTAATTCCCCGTTTTATAATATGTCAAAATTTACTTTTAAATGTAGAAGAAAATAGCTGAAACATATCATGGCAAATTCAGTGTAAACATTATGGCAATTCATATGCAATAGACATGACAACTTTTAACCCAAAAAAATTCATCGAAATATATTGATATGAGATCTAGTTTCGAAAATCTCGTCGCGAGGGATTTAATGGTGAAAACGGATCTTCAATCGGATTTTTCATTTAAGAGATAAAATATTTTAAAAATTGAAAATCCAAAAAGATTCCCACATGCATTCATACGGTGACGTGGCGCAGTCTGTGTGTTATAGGATATGTGGGCGAGTTTGGCTCCCACCACACGTGTGCGCGTTAGCGTTGTCCTAAGATATTTGGCTCAAGTGCGCTTTAGAGATCTCTACCATGATACTCTCTCAATTTCTATTTAATCTGCATATAATTACAGACCCACAAACGAAGGAAGAGAGACCGGGTTGCATGCAGTGCATGCACCAGTCGTTGTTGATCAACAGTGGATCTCCAATTAGAGTTTGCTTGCAATGTATGTAGAAGTATATGGTTGAAAATGGGCAAGACACGGACTAAATAAGAACACAAAAGGTTCAACGCAGAGTAAAAAAATGGAGAGAGTATTTAAGACTCTCTCTCTCTCACACACACAATTTATGCAATTAAATGCAGGAGAATTTCATCACAATATATAGTTTAAATTTAGCACCACACGTGTGTATTTTGTAATGATATTATAGTTGTATAAGAAAAAACAATATATTTAGCAAAAATGCTCTCTAGTTAACGACATCAAAGAGAGTGGTCATAATTATTAAGTCAGTAGCATGGTAAAAATTATGCTATATAAAATATAAAAGTTTGGCATAAATTATACTCCGTCCGTCTCAAAATTCTTGTCGCGCGCCCAGTTCATTGGCAAATTTGCAGAACAACCCTCGCAATTGGAAAAGTGTCTCAAGCAGACCCCTCCGCCCCGTCTTCTTCCTCCGCTCGTCCCCCGCGCGATTGCCAGGGGCCGGCCGGCAAGCCGCGATTCCCTACGGGCGTCGCCGCCGCCGCCGTCGCCCAGACCTGCTCTGCCGTCGCCCAGACCTGCGCCGCCGCCCAAAACTGCTCTACCGCGTGTCCTCGATCTCCGGCTGCTGCTTCTCCTCAAGCTCCGGCGACTGCTTCCCCTTGAGCTCCGACTGCTGCTTCTCCTCGAGCTCCCGTTGCTGCTTCTCCTCGAGCTCCCGCCAGTGGAGCTCTGCTGTCTCCCGTGCTTCTCCCATTCCCGTGCTACTGCTGCTGCCGCTCCTCTGCACTCTGAAGATACAGAGTAAATTCAATCAAATTCACTGTTAATTTTGGAGCAAATCAAAATCAGACAAGATTGCTGGGATTGCTGGGATGTTTGTTCGCTTCGGCCTTCGGGTTAAGGAGCTTCGTGCTCAAATCTCATATGGGAAGCAGAGTTTGCTCCAGTTCCTCCTAGACATCAAAACAGTGAACTGATGGCCAATTTTATTGGAATTCACACTTTATCTTTCATCAGTGAGCTAATTGATAGGACTAACATGGTGAGAGGGGATCAGAGATGATGATAAGCGGCAAAGCAATTGAGTCACTGCACAATTGTGTCTACTGTTGCTTCAGACACTGTGAGAATCTTAATTTATCATGTGCACATAGGCCACGGCCAGACACAAATCTGTGAATATGGAAGGACAGCTAATATATGGATTAAAGATACTCTGCTTACTTTTTGGTTAGTTGCCCTGTTTCATTTCTTTCTGAAACAGTGTCTATCTTTAGGTTCTAGCACATCTAAGTAACGTAGCCAGTGTCAAGTAAGCAAGAAACAAAGATAATTCTGTTCAATTTCAAATTCAGTAGCACAAGCATAACCTCTACAGATGTTGAGATAAACAATTGGTGTGCAGGAAATAATTTCAGACAAACATCACATAATGTACTGTATATTCAACTCAAAATTTAACTGAAAATGTACTGAAGATTTAACTGAAATCCAATGCAAATTAGTAAAAAAAAGTACAGTGCAAACCATACACTCCACAAAATTCAGTGAACAAAGTTGAGTAGATGTGCTGCTGTAGAACTGTTGCCGCTTGTGATGTCTTGGAAATTTATTCAGAAGTTTGCCATGTTGTACTCTGATTAATTGAGCTGCGAGAAAATGATGCATAGTCTATGAGTAAATGCCAAGATCCAAGATACTTGCATGCATGCCTTCTTGGCTGTAGATTCTTTTCCTTTCTTTAATTTGTTCAGATTGTAAATAAAGAGAGCATGATTGTAAAAAAAGAATAGGTAGTTATCTGACTGAATCAAAGAATAGGTAGTTAGACAAAAAAGAATAGGTAGTTTACTTTAAATGATTCAGTTTACTGAATTAAGTGCCCGGTGTATATGGATTGAAAAATAAATTCAGTTTACTGAATTTTATGTGCATAGCAGCCTTTCTTTGCCAATTGAATTATGCACCAAGGGTCAAGGAGTATCACTTTATTTCACAGTTGCTAGAATAGAAACTTAGAAACCACAAAGAGCACTTGGGCACTTTCTTTGCCAACTGAATTTTGACAGTAGTAAAGATCAAAATTTCAGACTTTACCCAATGCAGACTTGCATAGCACTTGGGCACGAGGCCGATGAGCACGAGGAGGAGCCGTCGTCGTCGATGGGCCAGACCTGCAGAGCCACAATGTACTCCATGATTCAGTACGGCACAACAATGAGCAAATCTTATTGAATTTTGAGACAGTACTAATTTCAGAGTTCAGAGTTCATGAGTGAATTTTGAGATAGTACAAATCTTACTAAAATGTTGGATTTGGGTTGCCTATGTGTCGTGGATGTACTAGTAATCATCTTTTAAAAAACTTAACAAGGTTCATGATTCAGAAATTCCAATGGTTCAGAACTTAAGTGATTCAGAACATGATTTAGTAAAAGGTTCAGAACTTAAATGTTGTCTCCAACTTAAATTCAGTAACAAGGGAGAGGAAAAACCTTTTGTTGCTGGTGGACGAGAACGGAGGAGGGCGGTTGCTTGGTTGCAGAACGGGACCACACTCACGACGTTGGGCGTTGTTTTGTTAGCAGTTCGTGGGATCGGATGACCAAGGGTACACATCATATGCCTGTGAAGATCAACAAGCAAGTGGTGTGGTCAAATGAATTGGTGATGAAGTAGGGGATACATACAAGTTGCACAAAAAGTTCAGAACCAACAACCCACGGGATACATACAGAACTTTGCAAGTTGCAACTGAAAGGGCCAGGCCACCCAAGCAACTGCAAATGTTCTGCTGCATCATCGGACAGCAAGACAGTCACCAAATCTCCAGGCCCGTACTGCTGCAACTGCAACTGCAACTTCAAATTTTCAGTTTTACTCAAATTTCAGTCAAACATTACAGTTTGGGGACAGTTTGGATCCTCACCTTTGCTCTGTCGTCGCAGGCAATGCTGGTTGCTGGGCGGCGAAGGCGGGGATGGTTGCTGCTGCCGACGAGGGAAAGTGGAGAGCTTCTTCCCAGGGAGGTGCGCGGGGTAGTGAGGTGGACGAGGTTGGCGGCGAGGTGAAGGAACTGGCGGGGACCAGCTTCGTGGTCTACGACGGCCAGCCGGCGAGGAGGTGGTCGACGACGGGAAGGGCCAGCTCCGGCTTGCCAAGCTCAGGAAAGGCGGCCGAAGTCGGAGAGCAGGTCGAAAACAAAGATCGAGCCTTCTCCTTCCCGTGGTTCACCATGGGGAACCAACAGGGGAACAAGGAGAGGGAAGCAACGCGGTGGAGGCGTGGGGCAGGGGAGCTCCGGCGACGCGCGGGGGAGTCGAGCAGGGGACCTCCGGCGCGGGGGAGCCGAGCAGGGGACCTCCGGAACGCAGGGAAGACGAGCGATGGAGACGACCAGGGAGTGCGGGTTGTGTCGGGAATTCGCTGAGGGGGTTTTCGTAAAAGTGCCACTGCGACAAGAATTTCGGGACGGAGGGAGTTTTTATTTTAATTTGCCCTGAGTTGCAAATTCGTTTGGATAGGCACGACATACAAATAAGGTGGTCTTTGGTTGAGAAAAAAATTAACGCAGATGATAACCTTGTCTTAACACAGTGGTAATGGAAACACAATGTGGAAAATTGAACTATGTTTGTTTTTCTTTAACGTAAACGAAATGGGAAAACCCGGAAGAGTCCCTAAATCAAAATTGGCGTCTCTACTTCTCTCATCGCGCCGGCTGCTCCGACCATTGTGATATTGAGGACAACAAGACCGTCGCTAGCGGGGGCAGCATTGGCGAGCGCCTAGGTGAGCAGCTCTCTCTCGGCTACGTCACTCAGGACCGCTACCACCAGCTTCATCCCACCCCAGCCATGTGTTGACAGTCGCACCGGCGGCGGCGCGCACTGCGTCCTCCACAATTCGTGATTCCTGCTGCCGATGCCTGATCAAGAGCCATACCAGACAGGTGATGTTCTATCCCCGACTTGCACATCGTCTCTTCATGGCCTCGCAACCTCCTCTCCTGGAGAAGCCGGAGTAGTCGCGTTCTCACCGACCAGATCAACGATTTCTGGCATGCCAACACCAAGCCGATCGTTGTCGATGCTGAAGGACCTCGCAGGAGGACACACTACTCCATGGAGGACCGGTTCAACTAGGAAGGAGACACCGCTTGTTATGTATGGAAGGAAGAAGGTGTAGGCGTGCAACAAGAAAACGACTTCCGTTCCGGTATCGTTTATGTTATGGGAGATCTTGGGTGTAATTGTTATTGAATAAAGTTGTATCGATCATGTGTTAACTTATTATGAGCCAATGTAAATCAAACAACTGTGTTATTTTTGGTTTGCACTGACGGGAGGAAATCGACGAACCAAACACCTCCTAAGTTGAAGGATAAAAATAGAAGGAAGCTAATATATAAATCAAAGTGGCTCTTGGTATGACCAGGAGCAAAACCTTTCCAAAAATTAATGATGAACAGTCTTCATGACACACCATTGTACACTCATATTACCACCAAGGCAGGCGAAGTTAGTTCTTCGCTGCTCGGTGATCCAAACGTTGTCACTTTTAATTAGTCCTACTGTAAAACAAAGCGGCTCGACAAATTTGGAATATACATGAATGACTCACGTATCCCCCCCCCCCCCCCCCCCCCCCCCCCCCCCCCCCGGTTTGGCACATCTATAATGATTATTTTAGAGAGCATAGATTAGGGGGGATGGTGTTTTTTCCCACAACATAAAAGTATTTTTTTTGTGAACCTCCGACACTGATAAATAAACACCACATGTGTATGTATCAACTAAACCGATGATTTGGAGATGGTTGTCCATTGTCGTCAACTCTTTAGTGAAGTCTTAAAGCACTTACCAAGAAGTTGAAGAAAGCTTGGGCAAGCAATAGTGAAGCAAATAAGAAGACTTCAGGACCCCTACACAGCTCAAGGAATCCGACCTTGTGGGGCGTCGATACACGTGGAGCAATGAAAGAAGGGCCCCTACACTCGAGAAAATTGATCGATGGTTCGCCTCGGTGGAGTGGGATTACACCCATCAGAGTCATCTTCTTCAAGCCCTATCCACCTCACTATCAGACCATTGCCCTCTCCTGATGGCAACTAATGTGAATTTTCAATGGAAATTGAGGTTCCACTTCCAATCCTTCTAGCCCAAAATGGTGGGATTCCAAGACGTTGTTGCTGCGGACTGGTTCTCCACTGTTCCCATGGCTGACCCCTTTTCTGGATCTGTTTAATAGACTGAAAGCAACTTCAAAGGCTATGTCCTCATGGAGTCAGAGATCAGTTGGAAATATAAAGGAACAAATTCAAATGGCACATGAGGTCATTCGTCTGATGGATACCGCTATGGATCAGCGGCCGCTCACCGATGCGGAGTTCTGACTGCGCCGGCAACTCAAGAAGAAAATCCTAGGGTTGGCCTCCCTTCAACGAACCATTGCCAAGCAGCATTCCCGTCTCTTGTGGCTCAAAGAAGGCGACACAAATAATGTCTTCTTCCAGTCATATGCCAGTGCTTGACAGCGCCGGAACCACATTTTCAAGTTACAAATGGATGGTACTAAAGCCACTTCGCAACAGGCCATGGATGAACTTGTTGTAGAGCACTTCGGCAAGTTAATTGGGATTCCAAGGCAGCGTCAGCACTGCTTGAATTTTCAACATCTCGACCTCCCTCCTGTGGACACGGTGCATCTTGAACGCGATTTCTTTGACAGTGAAATATGGACTGCCATCAGTTCTCTGCCACCCGACAAAGCCCCGAGGCCTGACGGCTTCTCCTTGCGATTCTACCAATCCTGCTGGCCTACGATCAAAGAGGCGGTGTGCAAAGCTATTCGCACATTCAGTTCTGGAGATGGACGAGGCATTGCTCGACTGAACGAGGCTTACATTACCCTTCTGCTGAAGAAACTTGTCGCAGTGGACATCCGAGACTTCAGACTAATCAGTTTGATGCCCGGCATTGGGAAGATTGTCTCCAAAATAATGGCCAACCAGATACTCCCCTCATTCCATCCCTAGTGCATCCCAATCAAAGTGCGTTCACAGCCGGCTGCTCCATAGTCGATAATTTCCTATTGGTGCAGCAATCGATCAAGACACTCCACCGACGGCAAGTTCCTGCTATTATGATGAAGATTGACATAGCTAAGGCCTTCGATTCTGTGCATTGGGCTTTTTTTGCTAAACCTCCTTAAGCACCGTGGTTTTGGGCCAAAGTGGATTGCTAGACTGGCCTGTTTGCTCTCTTGAGCCAGCTCTCGTGTCTTGATTAATGGCAGCCCCGGGCAGGAATTTTGGCACACGTGTGGACTTCGACAAGGTGATCCGGTGTCCCCTCTCCAGTGGCGGAGCTACCAGAGAATGGCAGGGGGGCAGAGCGTAAAATATGATTATTTGGGGGGCTAGTGACTACTTTTTTCTTCAATCTTAGCCCTTACAAAACAAATCCTTCATTGTTTTCTCTAATATTTGGGGGGCGGCACAGCCCCCCCCCCCCCCCCAGAAGTGCACATAGCTCCGCCGTTGCCTCTCCTTTTTGTAATCGTCATGGACACCTTGACTACTTTGTTTCTGAAAGGGGAACAACGCAACCTATTCAAACCCTTGTGCCGATGGGGAATCAAGCACCGGCTGTCTGTGTATGCTGATGATGCAGTTTTGCTGATCAAGCCAGATGTGCTGGAAGTCGAGGCAACCGTTCAACTGTTGGCTGCGTTCGGGCAAGCATCTGGTCTGTCTTGCAACATGGCCAAGAGCTCCATCTCGCTAATCCGTTGTAAGCAGGAAGATATTTCTCACGTGACAACAATCTTTGCCTGCTCCATCAAGGAGTTTCCGCTAACCTATTTGGGCTTGCCATTGTCTGTCACCCGGCTACCAAAATCTGCTCTCCAACCGCTCATCGATAGAACTGCAGATTATCTGCCCACTTGGAAAGCTCGTTACCTTCATAGGGCTGGCAGGCTTATCTTGATCAACTCAACACTTACTGCAGCTTCCATCTACCTAATGCTTGTGCTCGACCTGCCGGCGTGGTTTATCTCGTGCATTGACAAAATCAGACGTGGGTTCTTCTGGTGTGGACATGATGAGGCCAAAGGTGGAAATTTTCTAGTCAACTCGAAGTTTGTTTGCACACCTAAAGTCTATGGCGGTGTAACACCCCCGGTGATTAGCAACAGTAATCACTTTTGATAATGACATGTCAGCATGATTAACAGTGCATAATCATCATTTGCATCATATTGCATTTCAACTCCTAAGTCAAATTCAAATTTAAATAAAAGTGAAATATAAAAGTTGTCCAACATAAAAACTAAAATGTTCAGTAAATAACAAATATTGCAGAGACCATTCTAAAATTGTAACCAACATTTGATAAATTAATTAGGTGACCCAAACCTCTTTTAACAGTGGCTGAAAATAATATCTACAAGCCTTTTAATTAATCTAAAACAATTATGAAATGATATTTTGCCCAAACTAGTTTTTGGTGTTAGGGTATAGTGCACTGGTATTTAAGGACTAGCTCACACTTTTTACAAAATCCATTTGGGGCCTAAACAATTAACAGAACAGAAAAGAAAAAGAAACAGAAAAGAGAAAAAGGAAAAGGCCTAAACGCGCTACTGTGCACTTAGGCCTGCTTGCTACAGCGCCGGCCCAGCCCGTCCTCGCACCGTCCCCCACCTCCCGCACTGCTCCTCGCCTCGCTGTCGAACACCCCGCGCGCGCCGCACGCACGCGCCCGCCCCCCCCTCTCCCCCTGCTCGACAACGCGCCGCGCCCGCCGCGAGGATAAGGGCAAGCCCCGCAGCCCCTGGTGCCTCCCTCGCCCCACTCTTTCCCCTCCCTCGCTCGCTTGCCGCCATGGCCGACGCGGCCATCGCCATTGCTCCATCGCCCGCGTAGCCACCGCCTCTGCCTCGCCACTGCGACGTGCCCACGAGCTCCGCCGTGCTCCTCTACGCCTCCTGCGCCGACGAACCGAAGCCGAACGCCTCTGCATCGCCGGCCTGTGTCGTCTTCTTCCTCGGATCCCCGCCACCGTTCGCCGTCGATTCCGGCTACTCCAGGCCTTCCCCGAGCCCACTTTGAACGGCTATGCCCCACTGTGAGCTCCTGCTCCTCCTCCCCCTCTCCATTAGCTCGCTAGCGTACCGTAGCCGCCGCTCCGCGTTCGACCGAACCCTCCGCCGCCTGGCCTCGTCGCCGGCGTGGCCACGGCGACCATTTGGTCCCGTGCGTGCCTCTGTTGTATCTGCCGCGTCGCGTAGGCCTCGCCTAGCTGCTCCGCTTGCTCGCATTCGCACCGCAGCCCCGCTCCCGTCGACGGCCGAACTCCGGCGTCCGCCTCGCTGCTCGCCGCGGTCGCTACACGCCGTCTCCGGCCGCGCCTCCACCACCACTCGACGCGGCGTGGAGTTGCCGTTCCAAATCACCAAACCGCGCGCCCAACGGTGCACCCTAGCCAAATCCCGAGCTCGGCGCCGCGTTCGGGCTCGCCGGAGCGCTCTCCGGCGGCCGGTCCGACGTGGCACTGGCGGGCCCCGCCCTGTGCCACTGACTGTGGGGCCCCACGGGCCCCGTTGACCCCGCTGACCGGGGTCAACGCTGACGTGGCCGCCCGGTCTCACTGACATGTGGGGCCCGGCCATTTAATTGGATTTAAATAAATAGAAAATCTGTTAAATAGTTAATTAAACACTAATCAGTCACTGACTGCTGGGCCCCACCTGTTTAATTAACTCAAATGATTAAATTAACCTCTCTGATTAGGCCACAGTGTATGACATGTGGGTCCCACTTGTCAGGTTTGACTCTGGTCAGCCAGAGTTGACCTGCTGACGTCATGCTTAGGTCATGCTGATGTCATCGCACACTGTTTCGGATAATGTTGATTTAAATAATTAAATAAATTTCAGAAATTAATAAAAACTTTAGAAAATCATATTAAATAAATCGTAACTCCGATGAAAATAATTTATATATGAAACTTGCTCAGAATTTCGATACGAACCCGAATACGTCCTCCGTATTCCCGTCAGACGCCCGTAGCTATAAGAACATTGAACTTTTAGACCGATTTCAGTAAATGAATAGTGCCCAACTTTAATTAAATAAATCCAAATAAATTCCTAAATTAACTAAATCATTTAGTTAGGCAGTAGAACACCCCGGCATATCATTTAGGCATGTCATACATATTGTTTGCATTATTGCCGTGAATTTATTGTTTCTCTCCCCCTCCTTCTCTCTCTCGATAGACGCTGAGACCGACGGCGCTGCACCAGGATACGACTACTCTACCGACGAGCAGCCCGTTGACGACCTTCCCCTCTTGACAGAGGACAACAGGCAAGCCCCCCCCCCCCTTGAGCATCCAGATATCGCCCATTCTATTCTCCTGCTTGCATTAGATTTTGCTACTGTTAATGTATGCTCCTATTCTGATGCATAGCCTGCTGTTGTAACCTGTTCATTGCTACCTTACCTGCCTATGATAAACTGTTTAGTATAGGTTGGTGATGAACCATCAGTGACCCCACCACCTTTCCTTTGTTGCCCCTGCTTGGTCATCGACGACCCGATCAACGTGATCGTCGACCAGAGACCGACACCTCACTTCACACCCCCTTAGTTGTACGACTTTGCGTAGTAACTATCGAGTGCCGAGGGTGATACCTCGTAACGCACTCCCGATGAATACTCTGCAATGTAGCTGTTCGGTCGTGGTCATCGAGGGTGATTCCTCCTTCTCCACTTCCGATACGACTCTGTCGTGCAACCCTCAGTGTGAACCTCGAGGGTGATACCTCATACGTTCACCCTGATGATTTCGTCGAGTGGAATCCGCCGAGGGTGATTCCTCGGGTTTCCCCCCTTGATGTTATGACCACACGATTACTTTGACCCTTATTACAGGCGGGTCCACCCTGGTGGGTACCCGCTGGGGATCTATGATTTCGGGTATGTCGGAAGGGCACTCGAGTGTGACATTGTGGCGGAGCATCAGAGACTCTGATTGTCTCCGTGTGATACTAATTGAGCCTATTGGATTTGGGTGTGTGATCTGAGTGGGTCGACGTGCCCTATACGCACTACCACCACGCGGGATAATGGTTATGGGACCCTCTGCGAAGTACGTTTCTCCGAAAGCTCGTCTGACGTCACGATTCACCGTGCGGGCTGATTGTCGGGATTGGGCTGGATACTTCACTGACGAGTTCAGTGTCGCGCCTGCACCCCGTCCAGTCTCGCAACGCGCAGGGTGCCCAGGGCGATGGCCCGAGACCTCTGGATGCATAGGTTAGTCCGGCGTGCTGACCTCTCTGCCGAGCCTAGGTAGGGCGCTGCTTTGTGTTGATCTTCCGAGGACGGGCATTACCCAGCAAGTGTGTCCGGCCAGAGTGGATCGAGCGTGTTGGGTAACAGTAGTGCACCCCTGCAGGGATGAATTTTTTATCGATAGCCGGTCCTACGGTAAAGGACGCTCA
This sequence comes from Thinopyrum elongatum, assembly GCA_011799875.1. Taxonomy (NCBI): domain Eukaryota; kingdom Viridiplantae; phylum Streptophyta; class Magnoliopsida; order Poales; family Poaceae; genus Thinopyrum; species Thinopyrum elongatum. The sequence continues at coordinate 606,936,676 of CM022298.1, forward strand.
GTTTGTGTATCCCGATCTACTACTTAAACTGGATACTTGTTACTTAATTGAAGCTTCGGGATCGCTTTCTCGCTTGGGAGTCGAGGAAGGATCTTTAAGCTGTACTTCAACATGTTTGCTAAATAAAATGTTATTCTACTCTCTTCTACTGCTGCAAGATGATGGCCTTGTGAATATGTTTGAAGATGCTAGTCTTCGATAGGACTAGGCCTTCTCCCTATTCTGGCATTTCTGCAGCCCAGTCCACATATACAGCCTTTCTCCATTGATAATGTTGCATATGTAGTATAGATCCTTGCTTGCTGAGTACTTCGGATGAGTACTCACGGTTGCTTTAATTTCTCTTTTCCCCATATACCCCACATTGATGATACAAAGAGACGATGGAGTCCAGGAGTCAGATGCCACCACCGGAGCCTACTACCAGGAGGGTCCAGAGGGTACTTACTACTGGATCGAGCCAGATGACCAGGAGTAGGATCGGAGGCTCCCAAGCAGGAGGCCAACGCCTTTCGATCTAGTGTTGCTGTTTGTGCTAGCCTTCTTAAGGCAAAACTTATCTAACTATGTCTGTACTCAGATTATATTTGTATGACTGACTTATGTATTCGGATCTTCGGATCCCTGGTCTGTAATATTGTGGACCTCCGTTTAAATTGTGTTAGAGTTGTGTTGTGATATCTTCCCGTGAGTCCCTGTGCTTGATCGTACATGTTTGCGTGTATGATTAGTGTACGATTGAGTCGGGGGCGCCACAGGCGGTCTCGGAATTCACAATCTTAAGCTACTGAATCAGGCTCTGCTCCTCAAATGGTGCTGGTACGAGAAGGTAGCAGGAGAAAAAGCCTTGGCAAGGACTTGAGCTTGCTTTGCCAGTGAAAGTTGATGGCATCTTTAACGCTGGGTTGTAATGCTCACTAGAAAACAGTACCAATCTTTGGTTCTGGACTGACCAGTGGATCAATGGCACCAGTCTAAGACAGCTAGCCCCGTCCCTTCTGAAGTTTGTCGGGTCGGCAGCCATGCAAAGACTAGTTGCGAATGCCCTGCCTAATGGGAATTGGCTTAATGACCTCCGTGGAAATCTTGACATACATGCTATTGCGGACGTTGTCAGAATTTGGCCATCAATTTCCAATCAGAGCCTGTCAAATCTGCCAGATGTGTTTCGTTGGAGGCAAACACCGGATGGGATATTCTCAGCCAGTAGCGCATATAATCTCTTCTTCTTAGGCCGGGAATTCCTTCCTGCTGCCGCTGAACTGTGGACCTCATGGGCACCACTGGACATAAAGATTTTCGTCTGGCTTGTGCTTCATGATCGACTTTGGACTGCGGATCGCCTTGCTAGGCGGCAACTTGAGCATCCGGAATGTTGCGTGCTATGTGCACAGGAGGATGAGAATCTGAATCATATGCTGCTTGGTTGCTCTTTTGCAAGGGAAATCTCGTACAACATTCTACTACCATGGCGATTACATAGGCGAACACTGACTCCAGCAGACAACATCAACGATTGGTGGCCTACGCTAAGCAATGCAGTTCCTGTGGAAGCCGCACGAGAATCAACACCATGGTATGCCTTGTGCTATGCTACGTCTGGCTCGAGCGCAATAGACGTGTGTTCGATAAAACTGCTATCATGCCTCATGCGGTGACCCGTAGCATGCAAGAGGAATTTCAAATGTGGATTAGAGCCAAGATAGGTGGGCTAGCGAGAGGAGTGACGTAGCGTGTAATAGGTGGGCTATCTGTGGACTGCGTTGTTCCTTCAGCGTTGCTGTAACATCTTGTAAATGTTTTCCTATCCTCTTAAATGAAAAAGCGTGCAATTCTCCTGCGTGTGCTTGAAAAAAAAAGACTTCAGGACGGGCATCCAACTTGCAACGCACGGGAATGAGAAATCTAGATACATGGACCACTCCTAGCTTATTCCAAGATTTGCGATGAGTCCATAAAAACATCGTCGCATGACCCAACTGAACCGCATAGAGCCGGCGAGTCGGTGTATGTGGGTGTTGGGCCTGTTTGGTTGCAGCCCTGGGTTAAATTTGCCCGGCTTGAAACTTGCCTGGGATCTGCCTGAGATGTGTTTGGTTTGTTTCCTGAATAATCTGACGCTGCCTGGCCTGGGAAATCTCATAGTGTCATTAGCCTGGCACAAAACAGTGGAGGTCCATTAGAGCATCTCTAGCAGAGGGCCGAATCCGTATAATTCCGGCGAGTATACGGGTTTGACCCGTTTTTCTGGCCAGAATAGACATCGTATCCGCGGCCCGGCCCGTAAATTTTTTACCGTGCCCGGAAATACTCCCTCCCCACCGCTATATATGCGGTTTCACTGCTCGGATACAGGTCAAACCCTATCCGCCTCCACCGTCGCTCCGCCGCGATTCCCCTCCTCCTCCGCCCCAATTTCTCGCCGTCGGCGAGTCTAAAAAAGCCATGCATGGCTACGGAAGCTCTGGGGATGACGCGGAGCACCGCCGCCGCCGCAGATTCGACGCCGCACGCAAGCGGGGCGCGCGGAGGTGGCTCAACCACAGGAGCCGACCGCCGCCGGCGTTCGAACGCCGCGAGCTCGCCCGCCGCCGCCACGCCTCCTCCGGCTCCTCTGCCGCGGGGAGCTCGTCCGCGGGCGCCTCGAGCTCGCGGCTCACTCCGGTGAAGAGAGAGCCGGAGGAGCTCGGGCCGCTCTCCGTCAAGCTCGAGGCCGACGCACCGCCGCGTCGAGGAGTGATTGGACCCGAGGACTACCTCCCCCCGGGGCAGGAGGAGCACCTAGAGAGCGTCATCATGGAGCGCTCGGCAAGGGAGCTCGAGGAGGCCGACGCGTTCCGCCGCCGCGAGCTCGACTACGAGCGGATGTTCCTCGAGCAGGGCGTCGCGGCGTCGCAGGCGCACGCGTCCAAGGAGGAGGACCTGCGCGTCATGAAGGCGGAGCAGGCCAAGGTCTTCATCGACCTCGACTCCGACGAGGACTGAGCTCCTGTGGCTCCTCCGCCGTGTCGTCGCCGCCGCGAACTCGTCGATTTTGGTAGCGTAGGATCGGGCCCGCAGATTCCCCCCTAGTAGTACAATGTAGATGTACTATGTATGAGATTAATGTAGTATGATCATGAACTACATATGATGATCAATGTCGTTGCAAGTTTCTCCCGCAAATGATTTTTTTAAGTTTTACAGTTTCATATACGGCGTCTGCAGCGCACGAATTCACCCCGTAAATCACATCTGCAGTGAACTGTAAACGCATTTTGCAGGTCAACATTATACGGGGTCTGCTAGAGATGCTCTTAGCTTGGCCCAGGCTAAGCGGATAAGAAGGCATGCATAATGTGACATGCTTTAATACCTCAACCAGGCGTGGCCATGAACCAAACGACACTAGCCTGACCAGGCAAAAAACAACACTTTTCAGGCCGGCACCAGGCGCTCGATTTTGTCAGCCACAATGTTGAAGACATGAACCAAACAGGCATGTTATCTTGGAAAAAAGGACAACACACTATGCACACTACTTGTGGTGACAGTAGTCGTGTGCGTCGACTTGGCAGTGCTATGTCAGGTGTATCGTGTGGATTCTCAAGATCAAACCTCCCGCCAACGTCTCCGCGGAGCACATCACACAATTCTTCACACTTTAGACGCTTTTGCATGAAGTTCAACTCGATGAGCTCACCGAGGACGACATCCTATGGAAGCATACGGCTAGTGGGCTCTACTCGGCGGCATTCGCATACAAGGCGCAATTTTTAGGGATGGTTCTCTCACCCATGGATAAAATGATATGGAAGGCTTGGGCTCCTCCAAAGGTCAAGTTCTTTGCTTGGTTGGCTCTACAAGATAGAGTTTGGACCGCCGATAGATTGGCGAAGCGTGGGTGGCCCAACTGTGGTCTTTGCCCTCTCTGCAAGAGAGTGCAAGAATGTGGGTCTCATCTCTTCTTCAAATGCCGCTACACTCGAAGGCTTTGGTCTTTGATCATTGACAAATACCACATTCTCGGACTTGACGCCTCCGGTTGGCCCTTGTTCGACTCGGTTGAGGCTTGGTGGGCAAGTACCTGCGACAACGACACGCCAAACCGCCAAGCTAAGGCGTCCCTAACCATGCTTGTTTCATGGACTATCTGGAACGAGCGAAACGTAAGAGTCTTCAAGCACAAGAGCGCACCGCGGACCATATTGCTTACCTCCATTGAGACCGAGGCCAACCTTTGGGTCATAGCTGGTGCAAAGAAATTAGGGTCCATTATTTTGCGAGAGTAATCTCATGTCGTGTATTCGGGTTACTTGTAACAAACTCTATTCTCCCTTATTTAATGGATGAGGCAAAGCTTTTGCCTCCGTTTCAAAAAATATATTTCTTCCTCCATTCTACGTATTTGTTCTTTCTTCGATGTACTCTATTTGATGATTATTTTGTAAGGTTTAGTCTATTTGATGCTTACACTGTAAAGTTTACACTTCACGTACCCTCATCAATGACTACCAGAAAACCAAATAGGGACTAAATATATAGTTTTTATAGTTGTGGCACTTTTGAATAATATAAACCACGTTCCGCGCTTAGTGTATGAGATAGCCGACCATACGCACAGTGGGGCGCGCGACGGGCATGGTCCATTCCACGGCTCAACCAAATTTCTTTATGTTTTTTTTATTTCTCTCTATTTTTTAGTTTTTCCTGGGTTCTTTTTTGTTTTCAGCTTTCCTTTTGTTTTTTAGTTTCTTATTTTTATTTTTCCCTTTAGTTTCATATTTTGTCTATTATTATTCTTTCTACTTACTTTTTCTTCATTTCTTTATTTTTTTTCCGCTGAGATCTATCCAAAATTACATAAAATATTTAATACGCGATATAATTTTTATACATACATTTTTATTAAATATAATATGGTTATTTTATAAAATATGTAAAATAATTATAACACATGGATTTAACTGTGTACTTGAACATTTTTTTAATAAAAATATGAACTTTTAAAGAAAATATATACATAAAAAGTTTAATGCATGAATATATTTTTATAGATTTTTTAGGGGACTATATTTTTATAGATAAACAATTATTTTACATGAATAAAATTACTTTACATATATGCGTTGAGCCTTTTCTGGGATGCCCGAACTTTTGTATTCGTGCAGGTTAAATAAAGAAGCTTGATAAGATTTCTCACAATATGGGTCCGTTTATAATTTCTTTGGGAAGGCCCATTTATGTCTGGCCCGACATAAACAAAGCAGAGCTTTTCGTTGGGCTAAGGAGACCATGGGCTGGTTGCTCAGGAACGGCTTCTGGCTCGCACACGACCACCGACGTGGCCTTTCTGCCCCGTCTGCAAATAGCGCACGCGCATAGGCAGCCGATCAACACCGCAAGGAGGCCACCGGCGACCGCTCCACCCACGGCCGCGGCGACGGCACTCTTCCTCTTGGACTCCCCTTGGTACCGGCGAGTTGGCACCGGCGGGTTGGCACCGGCGAGGTTGTTGCTGCCGTACGTCTGGAGCTTGAACACCTCGAGGCCGTTGAGTATCGCGTCGAAGTACTCCGGCCTGCTGCTGAGGTCCGGGTGCAGAGCCACCCACATATCCATCTGGCCGGAGCCGGTCGTGACGACGAGGTAGTCGGTGTACACCGGAACCCCGATCCCTCCACTCCACGCGATGACGTCCATCTGCTCCTGCGCCGTCTGGTTGTTGATGTAGATGAAGAAGGAGCGCTGGTTCACCTTGGTGACCGGGTACTGGATCTCGCAGAAGTGGAACCTCAGGAGGTAGTAGAACCCCGCGTCCACGGGCAGGATCCACGTAAGGTTGTAGTTCAGGTTGATCTGCGCATACGGGCCCATGGACCTCGCCGACGAGTACACGCCCTCCGGCGCGATGTGCGGCGGCACGGACGGCGGGTATCGGATGGTGACGTTGCTATCCTTCTCGAAAGAGACCCCGATGGTCGCCCCGAATATGTAAGGGATATCGGTGTCCCAGGAGCGGTAGAAGCGGCCGGAGTCGTCAGCCGGCGAGACGGCCGTGTCGCCCACGTTGAGACGGTACATGGTCTGGAAGGCCGTGTCGGCGCGGATGGGCATCCGGTCCGGGCGCCCCCCGTTGGCGAAGGTCGGCACCGGCGCCGTGAACACGTCCGGTGTGGGCACGATCTCGATGCCGTTCACGAACGCGTAGTGGGAGGAGGCGCCGGAGGACGGGGCGAAGGTGGCTTCCAGCCTCCCGCTGGAGTTGACGTGGACGGAGAACTCGCGGACGAGGTAGGCGGCGTCGAGCGCGAGCGCGGTCTGGGACGCATTGAAGTCGCGCAGCAGCGTGACGCCGCCGGCCGTGACGCCGAAGAGGGAGCCGGAGGCGCTGTGGTTGCCGTAGTCGGCCGGGTAGAAGTAGAGGCGGAGGAACACGCGGCCGGGGCGGACGAGGAAGGTGTACGTGTGGGTCGAGGCGAACACGCGCGCCGTCATGTAAGGCACGGAAGAAGGCAGCGATGGGTCTTGATACGACGCACGGGCCGCGACGCCGGCGTTCGTCGACGGCAAGAACTTGGACGCGGAGTCACCGTCCCACGCACGGCCGTCGGAGTCGGTGGTCGAGGCGGACGCGCCGCAGCTCAGGCGGACCTGCCCGGCAGAGTCGGTGGAGCTGTTTCCGCCGCCGTCCGCGGCGGCAAGGGACACGATGGCTAGCAGCAAGAGGCATGGAAGCACGGTCGAACTGGCCATGGCCATGGGACTCCTAGCTCCTAGGAAAGCTAGTCTAGTGCTGGTTGGCCCGTGATGATGCGCGCGCCTCAGTTCGAATCACGATTGTTTGGCATATATGGGCTGTGTAGAGCGTGGTGGTGGTGGTGGGAGGCGATATTTATGGGCTGTGGAGCACAAATGATTTCTGTCACTGTCTAGTGTCTACTGCCCTGCTGAACGCGGTGTGATAATGGTATCATGCATTTTTACCCGCCAAGAGCACACTGAAAACACTCTCTTTCCTCAGAGCATTTTCAACAGGGGCACAAAAGTTTCATGCGTTAAAATATAATTTTAGTGTGCCACTGTAGCATTTGTACCGTGCCGGACTCAACATTGATTTACCACATTCCAAAAAACAAGCGTCTAAAAAACACGCAGTGCAAATTGTGAAGCGCACGCAATCCGGCGTCCCAAATTTGCAGCCTGCGATAGCGCTTTTTAGCGCGTGCCCAACCCTTTTTTGCGCATGCACTATTTTACAGTTTCTGCTGGAGCTGTCCGATGCAAAAAAACCTGAATTTTAGCGGGCGAAGTAGTTTTTGGGCGTTTGTTGAAGATGCTCTCGCACAAGTGGAGCGGGAGGAGAGGAGAAAAACGACCCGATTCATCGGCTGGATACGTGTTCGGCCTTGGTGGATCCAAGCTGGCAGGCGGCCTATTTCTCCAACGCGCTATGGCATGCATCGACCGATAGCAACCAGCTCCGGACGCGAGCCACCGACCGACGCCCGCTGGCTGGGGGCTCTCGACGAATGGTCAAAGTCGTCTCGGATCCTCGACGAAAACAACAGCTAGCCCGCCCACGCCGCAGTCACCGTGTCAACTTATCTCTTGATAACGCACTACGAGATTCGGTTGGAGTTACTAGTAGTAGCACAGTGATTTATTTACAGGTCATTTCCAGCGCTTCCAACGCACTTCTATCATGGTCGCCGAGCTTGACTGCTCTGCTCCAGTGCGGAGTTCAGCGTTTGAAGCCACGTTGGAGGGTTTTGCTTGCCGACTTCGATCGCCATCACTTAATTATCGCATCATGTTTTCCGGTAAAAGAAATGCTTTGCTAAGAATGGTGGCTGCGTCAACCGGAGCCAGCTCATTTAGGGCATCTTTGGATTCTCACCACTTGGAAAAGGTAAGAAGGGTACAAACGCAAGAGTCTATTAAGAACACAGGCGTCAAACAGAGGACTGGAAAACATATAGGCTTTAATATTTTGGGTCTTTCGATCACAGGGGTAGGAAAAAACACAAAAATCCTAACGAACATATAGTCAAATAAGAACCAAACTATATTAGAAGGGTAAAATTAGAATGTTAGTATGCTGTTAAGGACCTTGGTTTCAGTTTTCATGTGTAGGGGAATTTAAAAAAAAAGTTCAAGCGGATTGTAAAATTTCTGAATTTTTTCGTTCAAAAAGAGATTAAAGGGACTTTTCTTAATTTTTCATACACGCCATTCCTTTGAACCAAACATATGAATGTCCCCACCATATTTCCTACTCCTAGGCTTTTTCTCCACTTTTCCATTGAACAAAGAGGCCCTTAGAGCATCTACAGCCGGACTTAACAAATCCGGCTCCTCAAACGTCCGCGGACGCGCCCGGGCGCGTCCGCGGGCACTGACCGGGCACCCCTCATTTCCTTCTCCACCTACAACTCTCTCATATTCATCCACTAAATCCATACAAAAGCATGCAGAATATATAGCTACATACTATGTTTTATACTACTCAAATTTCGTCGCTGTCAGAGATGGCCTGAGTCGCCGGAGCCGGAGCCACCAGCGCCGGAGCCTGGGCCGCCTGCGCCGCCTCCATCTGTTGCCGACGGCGACGCCTGGCCTCCGCAGCCGACTCCGCATGGATGGAGTTCAGGATGGCGTGCTGCTACGGCCACACGCCCACGTCCTCCACCATCGCCGGCGCCTCCTCCATCCTCACATCCAGCGGCGGTGCCTCCTCCGTCAGCTCCTGCTCCTCCTCCTCTTCCTCCTCCGCCGGCTCCTCCTCCTCCACCTCCTCAAAATTCTCCTCCGGTTCCAGAGGTAGCCCCGCTTCCCTACGGATCCGGACCTGCTCAACGAGGAAGAGACGGTGCTGGATCGTGTAGTAGCGGCGGTGTGGGGGCATGGCTAACGGGCTCGAGTGGCGGTGGAGGGAGGGAAGAGGCAGATGTGCTAGGGCCGGGGGCGCCGGCCGGCTTAAATAGCCGGCTACGGCCTCGGGCGAGGAGCCGGAGCGGCGCCACGCGGCATTCACACCGCGGCGATGGTCGAGGCGCCCATCGGACTGTCAGGTTTCCCGACAAGTCCGTGTGGGGCCACGCCATCAGGCTGACATGGCGGGCGTGCCCGGGCGCACCCGGGCGCCCCCATATCCGCCCTGGATATGGGGGGTGCCGGTCAGCCCGGGCGTTTGAGGGCCGTTTGAGGGGCCCGTCTGGGTCAAAAAATCGTGACTAGGCAGTGACCGGGCGGCCCGCCCGGGCGTATGAGGCGGGTTCGAGAGATCCGGTTGTAGATGCTCTTAGATGTACAATACTTCATGACTAAAATTTTATTTTAAAAAAGTGCTTCCACTCTGATTTTAATGAAACCATCATATCCTATCTCACAACTACCAAAAAAAGCAACAAGTACCAGATATTTTCCGATAAATGATGGATTTATTGACTCAAAATGAAGCATTAAAAGGATACAAACACAATGAGCACACACCCAGCCTCTGCATAGCTAGGATGCACGCAACCAACACCAACACATACACACGCGCAAAAACTCGCCGGCGAATAGTAAAGTCATGTAAGACCAAAGCTATGCATGGGCAAGGAAAAAAAAGAAACAGAACCCAGAGCGATTGGACCCATGATCGGCAAACTACAACAATAACCATATTCGCACCAACCATCTCATGACACCACGCGGACGACAAGGTTTTTCAACAGTGACGCCTTCAAGAAGGGAGCGACCTTCACTCGCCGCCGTCATCGAATCCAACCATCGAAGGCCGGAATCTAGGTTTTCACCCTGAAGAAGCAGTCCGAGCATATCCAAATAATGCCTTCAACAAGGTAACAACGTAAAAACCACACCATTGCCAGGTATACCTGACACAAGTCGGAACTAGGGATTCACCCCGGAGCTCGAGGCCGGGTGCTCGAAAAGCACCGCCATCAACGTCAATTATGTGTTGTCGCCACCACTTTTTCACGGTCCTAACATCAACATGTAATGTGTGACTGTCGCCGCTGCACAACCATTCCTCCGCGTCAAGTCGTTGCCCGTATTTTGCAACTCCTCGCCGAAGACAACCACCGAATCTACACAGAGGACCCTCATGAATATTTCAATGGCCATCACAATACACAGAGAGTCTGTCATCACAGACCGGAGGTGCGTAGATGATGGAGCCCCACTGGCGAAGACCTGCCATTGCAGATGACCTCCAGGCCATGGCAGCACCGCCATCACGCCAGAGACCCACTGGAGCAGCAACCCGACAGCCCAGGCGTCTGCAATCACCACTTACACGGTGACGACGGCCCCGTCCGGCATCAGCTCCTTCCCTTGGGTTGGCACGCTTAGTTACGCGTGCCTAGGCTTTGATCCGAATTACGGGGAACCGATCCCGTATTTGTTTAGAAGAGTTACAAAAACGTAAACAATCCATCGTTGCTTGCCGACCAATTATTCTCTTAAGAACGCTAGCTTTCGGCTTCACCCGTCTGAGGTACAGATCCGGATTACCCGGTTGTAGCAATCGCAGAGGTGCTCCCTTTACACCCTAGCCGAACAATTGGGAACGGAGGGTATAAACACAGGAGCGAGGCAACCCAGCTTGGCAAAAACTTAAGTCATAGAGGTGCATATAATGGCAAAGGTGTATAGAACAAACGACGTGGACAATATAAGCCATAAGCTTTTAATAACAAGCTTCGTCAAAGAAGCCCCCAGTCAAAGTGGGGTGTATACATTTAAAGATGTGTACCCCTAATAGTTCGGCAGATCCGAACATACCCTGGGATGTATAAAACAAAGATTAAAAAAGAAGAGGAGAAAAAGGAGGAAACTAGAAAAAAATAAAAAGGATGCGGCCGAACTATCCGTAGAATCGTCGGAGCCGAGCAGCGTTCCATGGATTCGGCTCAAGGCAATTATCCGATGCATTACGAAGGCGATAGGCTCCTCCTGTGAGAACTTCATCTATGATGAAGGGGCCCTCCCATTTTGGTTTGAGCTTATCATTCTTCTTCTCTGGGAGGCGCAGAACGAGTTCGCCGACGTTATAAGTCTTGGCCCACACCTCTCTGCTTTGGTATCGCCTAGCCTGTTGTTGATAAAATGCGGAACGGGCTCGTGCAATGTCACACTCCTCTTCAAGGCCGTCTAAGTCGTCCTGTCGATCGAGCTCGGCTTCTCTTTCTTCGTACATGCGCACTCGAGGTGAGTCATGAATAATGTCGCAGGGCAAAACAGCTTCTGCGCCGAACACCATGAAAAAAGGTGTGTATCCGGTCGTTCGGTTAGGCGTGGTCCGCAGCTCCCAAAGCACAGAATCGAGTTCCTCAACCCAGTGCTTATCAGTCTCCCGTAGGGAACGCACCAGTCTGGGTTTAATGCCGCTCATTATTAGACCATTGGCCCGTTCAACCTGGCCGTTTGTTTGAGGGTGATAGACGGATGCATAGTCGAGTTTAATGCCCAAGTTGGCACACAAGTTTTTCACCTCATCGGCTGTGAAATTGGAGCCATTATCAGTAATGATGCTGTGCGGGACACCATAACGATGTACCACGCCGGATATAAAGTCGATCACTGGCCCTGCTTCAGCCCTTTTTACTGGTTTTGCCTCTATCCACTTAGTGAATTTATCTACCATAATCAGTAAATATTTCTTCTTGTGGCTTCCCCCTTTAAGGGGTACGACCATATCTAGCCCCCAGACCGCAAAAGGCCACGTGATGGGGATTGTTCTTAAGGTAGTGGGAGGCATATGACTTTGATTGGCGAAAAGCTGACATCCTACGCAACGTTGCACAAGGGCTTGTGCGTCTGCTCGGGCCGTTGGCCAGAAGAAACCTGTCCGGAAAGCCTTGCTTACGAGGTCCCGAGCTGCGGCGTGATGGCCGCCTAGACCAGCATGTATTTCAGCCAAGAGCTGCCGTCCCTCCTCTTCAGAGATGCATCTTTGGAGGACTCCAATAGTGCTTTTCTTGTATAGTTCACCTTCGTGAACTTTATAGGCTTTAGAACGTCGAACTATGCGACGGGCCTCATTTTGATCATCAAGAAATTCCTGCCTATTAAGGTAGGCCAGGAAGGGTTCGGTCCATGGAGCAATAACGTCCATGATTTCATGGGCGGAGGGTGTTATTTCGGTACCCGAACCCCGATGATATCCATATTGTGCTCGGCTACTGGGGACATGATCAGGTCTTGACTAGTGTTTCCGTTCTCGTCTTGCCACACCATGGATGGCTTAAAGAGCCTTTCCACAAAGGTATTAGGCGGGACGGGGTCGCGCTTGGCGCCCATTCGAGCCAGGATGTTCGCTGCCTGGTTACTGTCTCGAGCAATGTGATGAAACTCGAGCCCCTCGAAACGAGCAGATATTTTTAATACGGCGTTTCGATACGCCGCCATTCTTGGATCTTTTGCATCTAACTCTCCATTTATCTGGGATATTGTGAGATTTGAATCCCCGCGCACCTCTAGGCATTGTATGCCCATGGAGACAGCCATTCGGAGACCATGTAGAAGTGCCTCGTATTCGGCTGCGTTATTGGAGTCCGTATACATGATTTGCAGCACGTAGCGGACTGTGTCCCCCATGGAGGATGTCAAGATGACACCAGCCCCCAGTCCGGCTAGCATTTTAGAGCCGTCGAAGTACATGATCCAATTGGAGTATGAACTGTACTCTTTAGGGAGCTCGGCTTCCGTCCACTCGGCGACGAAGTCGGCCAGCACCTGAGATTTAATGGCTCGGCGCGGCTTGTATGTTATTTCAAATGGTAAGAGCTCAATGGCCCATTTAGCTATGCGGCCGGTGGCATCCCTATTATTTATAATGTCATTGAGTGGTACTTCGGATGCCATCGTGATCGGACACTCTTGAAAATAGTGCCGGAGCTTGCGGGATGCCATAAAGACCGCGTAAGCTATCTTTTGATAGTGAGGGTATCGGGATTTGCATGGTGTAAGGACCGCCGATACATAGTATACTGGTTTCTAGATGGGGAGTTTATGTCCCTCTTCCCCTCGCTCGACGACGAGTACGGCGCTCACTACCTGGTGAGTCGCGGATATATAAAGCAACATAGGCTCGCCAACACTTGGGGCGGCTAGGATTGGGTTGCCTGCTAACAAGGTTTTTATTTCTTCCAATCCGGCTGTAGCCGCATCCGTCCATTCGAAGTGGTCGGTGCGTCGGAGCAGTCGATAAAGTGGTAATGCCTTTTCTCCTAATCTGGAGATGAAGCGGATTAAAGCTGCCACGCATCCTGCTAGTTTTTGGACCTGCTTTAATTCTGTTGGTATGGCCAGTTGCGACAAGGCTCGGATTTTGGCTGGGTTTGCTTCGATTCCTCTATTGGAAACAATGAACCCTAGTAGCTTTCCGGCTGGAACGCCGAAAACGCATTTCTTCGGATTGAGCCGTATGTTGTATGTTCGGAGGTTGTCAAACGTGAGGCGGAGGTCGTCCACCAATGATTCAACGTGTTTAGTCTTAATGACCACGTCGTCCACATATGCTTCCACTGTCTTGCCGATTTGTTTTTCCAAACATGTTTGAATCATGCGTTGGTAAGTGGCACCAGCGTTTTTAAGCCCAAAAGGCATAGTGTTGAAACAGAAAGGCCCATACGGGGTGATAAATGCCGTTGCGGTCTGGTCGGACTCCTTCATTTTAATCTGATGGTATCCGGAGTAAGCGTCGAGGAAACACAAGGAGTCGTGTCCTGCGGTCGCGTCAATAATCTGGTCAATGCGGGGCAATGTGAAAGGGTCTTTGGGGCAAGCTTTATTGAGGTCTTTGAAATCGACACAAAGGCGCCAAGACTTATCCTTCTTCGGTACCATGACCAAGTTAGCTAGCCAATCTGGGTGTTTGATTTCTCTGATGAACCCGGCTTCGAGTAGTTTGGCTAGCTCCCCCTCCCCATAGCTTGTCGTTTGGGTTCGAAAAATCGCCGCAGCGTTTGTTTGACTGGTTTGAACCCCTTGACTATGTTGAGGCTATGCTCGGCCCGTCTGCGTGGGATCCCGGGCATGTCCGAAGGGTGCCAGGCAGAAATATCCCAATTTTCACGCAGGAATGCTCGTAGGGCGGCATCAACCGTCGTATCCAGCTGTGCTCCAATGGATATTGTTTTGTTAGGATCCGTCGGGTGCACTTGAAATTTGACTATTTCATCTGTTGGTTTGAAAGAGGTGGATTTGGGTCTCTTATCAAGGATCACATCATCCTTGTCCACCGTGGATCGCAGGGTGATTAGTTCTTCGGCCGCAAGGGCTTCGGATAGTGCCTCAAGGGCCAAGGATGCGGTTTTGTTTTCGGCGCGGAGTGCTATATCCGGATCACTTGTGACTGTCATTACTCCATTGGGCCCTGGCATTTTGATCTTCATGTACCCATAATGGGGTATGGCTTGGAAGCGTGAGAAAGCGTCCCGCCCCAAAAGGGCGTGATACCCGCTATTGAAGGGAGCCACGTGGAAAAGCAACTCTTCGGACCTGTAATTCTCAGGCGTGCCGAATACTACATCAAGTTTGATTTTCCCCGAACATCGTGCTTCTCGACTGGGGATGATGCCTCGAAAGGTGGTACTGCTTTGCTCGATGCGTGCTCTGTCAATATGCATTTTGTCGAGCGTGTCCTCATAGATGAGGTTGAGCCCACTGCCGCCGTCCATGAGCACTTTAGTAAGTCGAAAAGCCGTCCACAATTGGGTTTAAGACCAAGGCGACAGGTGCTCGGACTGATCGGGCCCTTGGTTCGTCATCGGCTGTGAAAGTTATTGCCGCGTCGTTCCATGGGCTCATTGCTGTTACTTGGGTAATTTCGGCGAGGTCGCGGAGTGCCCTTTTACGCCGATTATTTGAGGAGAAGGTCTCGAAGACCGTGAAGATGTTAATGTCGTCATCCTCTGGAGAATGCTTCTCTGGAGTAGCGATGGTGAGGATAGTCTCGCCGCTTTTAGCCACTTGCCGGAGTACCCAACATGCCCGAAGGCTATGAGTTGGTTCGGTGCTCGGCGTTGCATGTATCTGACATGGCTTATCGAGGAACTCGTCCAGAACGGACCTGTGTCTCGTAAAGGGTTTATTTTTCTTGCCGGCAGGCTTATGATCGGATGACTTGTAAGGGTGTATCCGTTTTGCCCGGGAAGTGCACTGCTTAAAGGCAGCAGGTTCCAATTGGGTTTTTTGGGCCTTCCATGTGCTTTCCATCGAGCAGTACTTCCGTACTATGTGCGATAGTTCCGTGAAACTCTGTATGCGACGGCGGTCGAGGGCATTCCGAATTCCCTCATCGGTGCAATTCTGATGAAAAACCGAGACCGCATCGTCATCGCAGCAATCTTTGATCTTGTTTTTGACAAGTAGAAACCTGGCCCAAAAGTGATGGACCGTTTCCTGAGGTTGTTGCCGTACATACATCAGGTCGTATACGTCAGGAGGGCCTGAATTGCTTGGAGAGTATTGATTGTGGTGGGCGGGTGGGCTAAAACTTGAACCCCTGCCCGAAATTGTGTTCGGAGTTTGTAAAGTCTCCGAGGTTACCGGTTCGGGTCCGGGAAGATCCAAGTACTCCCCGGACCCTAAGTCCGACCCTGAGTTCGGGGGACATGGGGTCCCTTCCGAAGGAAGAGTATCCGGTTCAATGGGTTCGGAGACCCGAACATAGCTGGTTTTTAACCTAGGGGAAGAAGTGTTCTTGTCTCGTTCCTCGACGACTGCCACCAGGTGAGTGATCGGCGGAACGTTGATTTCCCTCTGGCCAGGTTTAAGCCCGATCCGATCATAATCCGTTGAAAGCCCCAGGGCGGCGATGCGATCTAACAGCTCGTTTAAGGACGAGATGTCTGTCGGATCCATCTTTTCGGAGTGTTCGAGACCGATGCGGAGGTGATGTTGGGCGATCGCAGGGGGCGCCGTCGGCTCAATGGCCGTGTGGGCGCCCACGGTAAAACCGCCGAGCTGGAGGACCTGTCCTAAAGTTAGGTGCCTTCCAGAAGTGATATCATTGTTGATGACAAGGCGAGCCATCGATCCTTTTATCAACAACACAGTGGAACTCTCAATGAAAGCATCAATGTCGGTGTCAAAACCGGCAAATCTCGGGTAGGGGGTCCCGAACTGTGCGTTTGAGGATCAATGGTAACAAGGGACGATGGGGACACGATGTTTACCCAGGTTCGGGCCCTCTTAAAGGAGGTAAAACCCTATGTCCTGCTTGATTATATTTGATGAGTATAGGGGATACAAGAGTTGATCTACCTCGAGATCGTAATGGCTAAACCCTAGCTGTCTAGCCTATGAGAATTCTGATAGCCTCTATGGACTAAACCCTCCGATTTATATACACACCGGAGGGATCTAGGGTTGTACAAAGTCGGTTTGTAGAGGAAGGAATAGTACATCCGAACACCAAACTTGCAGTCCACGCATACAGGAGTCCTACCCGGACACGGGGGGTAGTCTTCTGTTTTTATCTTCACGGCCCATCAGTTCGGCCCATATCAAATAGACCGGACACCCGAGGACCCCCTAATCCAGGACTCCCTCAGGGGGGGGGGGGGAGGAGGACTAATGTTATCACTTACAATGATACCAACATTCCCCCTTGATAGTATGCATTACCCAGTCAATCTTTGTGAGGGAACCCTTTAATTTGTATCATTTGTAGCACAAAAGGCCACTTAACCTTATCCTATGATTTTTCAAAGTCAACCTTAAATGCATAACACTCTATTTTTAGCATGAATGTTATTCAAAGGCTCATGTAGTATTAAAACACCCTCCATAACATGCCTTCCCTTGAAGAGGCATTTTGAATGGGGGAAATAACATCACATGTAGTCCCATGTAGTCTACTCATAAGAACTTTAGTAAAGATTTAAAAAAACTAACAATAAGTAGGCAAATTGGCCTAATTTTTTTAATTCGACTAGCATCTTTGCTTTTAGGTAGCACGGTGATAATGCCATAGTTTAATATAGATATATACGAATTACCTTTGGGTAATCATCAAATAAGGCTTTTCATCAAATTTGATCACATCAGAGAAATATTGATAGAATTCAGCTCTGAATCCATCTGGCTCTAGGGATTTATTATGGGCCATACTAGAAACAACATTTTTTCCTCCAGGGAGAAGTCTGCAGTTAATTTACTTGTAGCTTAAACATGTATAGTCTTGGGGTCATCAATATATAAAGAGATATTTTGAGACCTCAGGGCGTGCAAAGAGGTTTTTATAAAACACAGTAATACAAGTGACTAATTCCTTATCACCCTTAATCTTCACCTCACTAGATCCAAATAATTCATGATATTTTTTCTTCATCTCCATTAGCTTTAGCATGAATGTATATAGGTTTTATATCTCCCTCGGGGATTTCTTTAATTTTTGCCCTCACTTCAGTTCCTCCTGTTTCATAAGCATGTCTAGCTGTGATCTCAATTCCTTTTCTTCATGTCCCATCTTAGTCGTAAGCTCATGTATCTCACAATTTTGATCAATGTTATCAAGTTTGATCAAGCTATCATTTTTCAAGTCCCTATATCCAGCATACATGTTTGTCTTCCATCCATTTGGATTAGCCCTGAGTCTTATCAATTTACTTTGCCATTTATCTAGGTTAAATCCTCTCAAAGCAGATCCTAACCAGGTTTCATAGACGACCTTTTGAATACCTCCCTTAGAAACGAGGAGTTTCCAAATCGAAAGATAGGATCACTATTGGCATATTCCCTAAGTCTTCATGACTAACGATAACAACAATGGTTATTGTGCTTGTTTTCTTTAGCGACTTGTTTATCATTAGTGGATTTTCTCCATGCATGTTTCTTTACGAAATAGATGTGTTTATACTCTATGCAGAGGCCAAAATTATGAACTTCTTTGTGGTTCTATCACCAAGATATATTTTGGAAAATGAGTAAAATATAACTCACATTCCAAAAAAAAGGCCAATCACACCACGGGGTGTTCGATGATCGTCGACTTACGTTTGATTTATGGTAAATGGTTTGGAACAATATTCACATATGCTTGCATATTTCAATTTATTCCTTATTGTCAAGTGTGTAGCGACCTTATGCTTCCCTCCATTGTATCTATCTCTTATGTTCCACCAGAAGCATCTAGCTCGGCTTTAACACCCTCCCTCCATGAAATTGCCGCACTAAACAAAAAGGGTGATGTTCTCTCCACGTCTACCACTCCACTCTATCTCTCTCAATCATTATGATGTTCTCTCTCTACCTTGCAAGCTCCTACGTATAGGTTGTTACCCGTCCAAGATGCCTCGCCCTCCCACCTAAAGTCATTGTTCTATTCTTGGACCACCGAACATACTCTTCGACGAGGCACTCCACCAGATGGTACGAAAGGTTCCCTATCTATGGTAAATATGCCCCGCTAGAAAAGGAAATGAAGACCGCGATTCTCGTGGGGAGCACGAGAAATAAGAGGATAATCCTGCTATGCAAAAAATCCAGGATACAATCCCACGGGCACCAAGGAAGATATGCAGAGCCTACTAGATCCACATGATTTTAGGAACATGGAATATAAAAATGTTGGATTGCATTGTGGTGTTCGCTCGAATCCTAAATGATTGTATTTCTCCCAAAAAACGGATGCACTACATGAAAAATAAATGATCTATCCTCAGAAGGTTTGAGCGCACATACAATTTTCTTCAAAATATAGTGCAAGGGAATCATTAATAAAATTCATGCGGGATTCGATAAAAAAATAAAAACCATGTAGAAAAATTCCCCAAGGACTATAATTCTCCAAAATTTCAACGGGAATCCTCTGAATCAAATAGGCCCTCGATTTATCACTAACCATCAGCGATCATTATGTAATCTATGAACCAAATTTTGCCCCGAAAGGGAAGGTTCTCGTGATTGGTGGAAGATGACTATGAAGGGTCTACTTATAACCATGTGGAATGGCAACCACAGACTAAAGGATGCCAAAATGAATTCGGTTATAAGTTCCGAGAAGACACTTGGGAAAGCGAGCATCGACGTGGATGTGCACAATTGTCACGAGGAAGTTCCCGACATGGCGATATATTCAACCTTTCTATTGTATGGGAGAAGTTGAATTACTCGCTTTCATCAAGGGATCTAAGCTGCCACCGGAGTGGATTTATATACCTATCCCGGTGGAATCGGAATGTGTTGCTCTAGTGAAATATGTTCATGCCATATGGTACGGACCTAGGGGATCCTAAGTGGCCTGGATTAGGAAGAGATATACTTGTTGGCACTAATACCAAGATTATTTTATCTCACACGAGAGAGTGTGATAGGGTGAATGAAAAAATTGAACGATTAGGCCAACAATATTTACATAATCTCTCCCGATCATGAAGAAAAAATACGACACTTGTAAGACCACATAGTCAAGAAAGTGTCAAATGAATGGTGGTCTACATGCCCATTTCAGCTGGTGAAACAAATGTGATGGGAAATCTAATGAAACAGGGGTAAAAAATTCCCTCTTGCACGAACATACAGTTTTTGTTGTGGCCATATGCTTAGAATGTTGGAGTCAACGTATTGTTTATAATTGTTCTAATGGTGTTACTTTTATGTTGTTGTGTTGCAACGGTCAGTGTTTAATGCGCGCAAGCTTGTGCCGCATCACATTTTTAGCATGAGTGTCTATGTGGTTCATGAGTCCAAAATTTAGGTTATTGTCACCTCTTGTTTTGTGCTCTAGTAGTAGGCTTTGTCGGATTTTATTGCGTTCGCGCACCTCTTTTTGCTTGTTTTCGCTAGAATACTTACAGATGTGTTTGGGACTTTAAGGAATTAATGCCAAGATATTGCAATAAAGTCACGTCCATTAACGTGATATAATATTACCAGAATAAAGCAAAAGGGAGAAGAGAGAGGCCTCGCGGAGGAGTCTAGAGTGCTTGACGGATCAATCATCAAACGTCCATAGCTACCAAAAACCACTCCAGAACACAGAATCCTAGCTTCTGAACGCATCTGGAGGGTGAATCGGCAAGGAGGACTCCATCATCACCATCATCATGTGCAAGGAGGCGATGACATCAACCATATTCACCACCATCCCAATATCCATTCTGTTGTAATAATGAGCCATAGTGGATCCCTACGTGTATTACTTTGATTTATCATCCATGTTTGCCACCGCTATTCATATGATGTTTGTCGTCTTCAAGTGTGAGTAGTTCCCTTAGTTACCGGGGATATGGTTGAACCTTGGTATGTATAGGTGTTGAACACTTATAAGGATATGTGATTCTCTATTGAGCGGAACATGCATCATGGACTGAGATGCAAAACTCCCATAGAAAATGGATCACGCGTCCTGGCATGTGTTGGCAACGAGAACCATGCCGGAGACAACGTCGGTGAGAGAAGACCGAATGGCAGAGAGGATCGCTTGATCCTGGGCGATCCAGACACGGCACGCCGGGTTGAGCACCATGACAGGAGCACCAGCAACCGTAGTCTGCGGCATGAATTGCGAGGGCATGATAGCGTTCCATAAAAAAACCTCGAGGTAATGGCTGCGAAGGAGAGGTAGGAGCTACGCACACCAGTAGAGGTAATTGTCAGCCGAGGGCTTGATGGTGAGGAGGTGTTCGAAGTGGAATGGCGGCAGTAGGGACGCCTCGGCCACTAGTTGGACGGAGACGTCGGGGAGAGCCAGGGCAGGCATAGGGGGGTGTCCGATCGAGGAGGCGGTGAAGGGGCCCCATGTTGGAACAAGGGCTGAAGTGGCCCTGTTGGTGAGGAAGGGCGACACGGCCGTATTCAAGAAGACAAACGACATGCATGCCTACGTGCTGGAAAAGTAGGCTGGGGTGCCCGCCTGCGTGCTAGGGAAGTTGGCCGGGGCACTCAACTGCATGTTGGGAAAGAAGCCCGACGGACCCGACTGCATGTTGGGGAAGAGGGTCGGCGCGCCCGACTGCAGGTTGGCGAAAACGGCCAACGCGCTCGACTGATGCGAGAAGATCATACTGGCGGCCCTGGTCCCGATGGAAACAACAGGGAGCGACGCGGTGGTTCCAGCAGTAGAGACACCGGTGAGGAGCGTAGACAAGGCGGAGGGTGGGATGAAGGTGACATGGGAGCTAGAAGAGGAGGACATCGCAGCGGCGGCGGCTGCGAAGGGCGGAAGCATGGGTAGAACAACCTAAGCTGATAGCATGTAAGAATTAGGGTTTGACAATGTTTTGGGTCAACTGCTCTACCCTCTAGAGGTGGCGTCGTGTATATATTTATAATAGGATCACATATACAAATATAAGGCGTACACGGTGTGAATACTGGGAGATACAAGTCTAACAACGCACATAATATGTTACAAGCTTAAAGCGAACTAACCTATGGTTGAATGGTTAGATGGACAGTGGTATCCCCAGCCCACCAGGGTTCAAGTTCTGATACTCGCATTTATCCTGGATTTATTTCAAAATTTCGGGCGATACGCGTTCAGTGAGAGTCTCGGAGGTGCTCATAGAGGTAGGGTGTGTGTATGTGCGTTCATAGAGGTGAGTGTATACGCGTATATATGAGCGCTTGTGTCTGTACTGATGTTAAAAAAATAATGTTACAAGCTTAAAGACAACGAAGAAGACATCTTAGTGGGAAGAGCTTCCCTCGGGCAGGTGTGCTTGGAAGAAGAACTAGAAAAAAAAACATAATATACCGTTGATGTAGAGGAAGAGATCGTACAGATCAACATGACGTATGCAAAGTTGAATATGTTGCATCAGACAAGAGGGTCGATCCAGAGGATCACCAATGCCAAGTACATTAACATGACACTCACAAGCTGAAGTTCGTATTTTATTTTCAATTTTTGGAGGGAAGAGGGGAATAAACAGCTTTATTCATGACTAG
The DNA here is from genome assembly GCA_011799875.1 of Thinopyrum elongatum. Classification (NCBI taxonomy): domain Eukaryota; kingdom Viridiplantae; phylum Streptophyta; class Magnoliopsida; order Poales; family Poaceae; genus Thinopyrum; species Thinopyrum elongatum. The sequence goes on from CM022298.1 coordinate 606,958,567, forward strand.
CAAAAGGGCCCGTACGTTGCAATAGGAGAAAAAAATACATAATCTTCAATGGCCATGACCACATTTTGTTGTGTTACCGAGATACACTATCACTCTAAATTTCGTGAAATCATGAACAATTTTTGAAATCATGAAAAAATTAAACTTGTGAACATATTTGAAATCATGAACATTTTACAAATTCATGAACACTTTTACAAATTTTCAAACATTTTCTAAAATCAATAACATTTTTTGAATTCATGAACATTTTATACTATTTGCAAACATTTTTTAAATTGTGAGCATTTTTCTAAACGATTTTCTTGACTCGACGAACATTTCTAGAATCGACGATTTTTTTTGGAAATTAGTGGAACCATCTTTGAAAATCATGATTTTTTTTTATTTATCAAACATTTTTTGAAATCCATGATCATTTTTTGAATCAATGAACATTTTATGAATGAATATACTCCCTCCGTTCATAAATATAAGTATTTTTAGAGATTCCACTATGGACTACATACGGAGTAAAATGAGTGAATCTACACTCTAATATATGTCTATATACATCCGTATGTAGTTTGTAGTGGAATCTCTAAAAAGACTTACATTTAGGAACAGAGGGAGTACTATTTTGTAAGGCACGAACAGTTTTTGAAATTTTAGAATATTTTTCCATTCATGAACAGTTGTTTGAATTGGCGAAATTTTGTTCAATTTCATTAACATTTTTCATACACTCACTTTTAAAAAAATCATGAATATTTGTTTTCAAAATTGCGAATATTTTTTGAATAAGCAAACATTTTTTACAAAATCACGAACATTTTGTGAATCCACCAACATTTTATTATTTATTAAACATTTTATTTCATAATTTCTCATTTTAAAAAAATTTGGAACTTTTTGAAGTCCCAGATTATTTAAAGTAGAAAAAAAATGGAAAAGAATAAGAAAAAAGCGAATTTGAAAAACAGGCCGCCCGGACATGTGCCGGCCCAGACAGGCGCGCAGAGCGCGGTATAGGAGGTCCCTACTGCATGCGCCGGCCCAGGCGGGGATTTCCCTGTGTGAAACGTTTTTTATGACTTATAGGTGGCATTGATTGGTAATATTTTGTAACTTTTGGGGCAATTTTCATGACGTATCGCCAGAAGCAATAGCCCCTTTATTATTAAGAATAGATATAGATATAGATAGGAAAATTGCCCGTGCGTTGCAACGGGGGATAGCTAACACATTGTCATGGTAATGAAAACAGGAAAATGGGAAAACATGAAAAGATTATGAGTGTTTTTACCTTCTCACTGAGTCCCGTTGATGCTCGTCATGCAGTGCACTTCCGTGACAGTATAGGCGACATTGAGCACGATCCTACGAGGGATCCACCCCTTCTACCATGAAGCTAACCATCCATCATCATTGTGCTGGCCCGACACAACGGTAGGGCGGGGCAACCTCAACCTCGGTGTCCAGAAGGTCCTCGAGGCAACAAGCAAACCCAATGCCACACACGGCTTCCTACTTGTCACATCATTGGGCAGATGACTTCTGCCAAATTCTCGTAATAGAACCTAGACTAAATTATTATTGACAATGAAGAGGTGACATTTTATGTCATCACATCACATTCATCAATAAGAACATTTCTGCGTTGATAGCACCTGCTAACAACTTTTGCCTCTATATCTCCTGTTCCCTTACCTTCACTTAGCTTTGCCTTAGGTCAACAACTCTCTTACAACAAATATTTTTATAGCTCTTGAGACATAACAGTTAGCCAAACATAAGAAAAATATTGATTCATCACCTTGATCAGTAAGGTATGTCATGAAGCATTATTGGATCCAGATATACTGAAATGCAAGTACAAAAAAAAATAGCACATGATGTATGCATCTCTTTCTAACATATTTTTAAGTGTCAAAGAAGAATAATCGAGCAAGATAAATGCAATGTCTGACGCAGATAAACTATATAATCCTATCTAGCAAAACATGCTCTTGCGTTGCAACGGAAGAAAAAAAAAATCACCCCTTATACACGCACCCGACAACATTAGCAAATCCCTTGAAATCTTTCACGATGCCCCAGGACAAACAACATGATAAATCGTGTTGCGCAAAAAAAGGTGGGATGATTTTTAAAGTGTACTCAAAGTGTTCTCGCAAAAAAAAATGTACTCAAAGTGTCTCCAATTTATTATACAATAAAAATAATAGGCATTTCCAAAATACTCTGTATGAAGAAGATATTAATTAAGATTGCATCCTAAACGAAATTTTAGAAATTATTAACACGCAAGACGATAGCATATTTAAAATGTACATTTTTTTAAGAACTTTCATATCTAACATGTTATATTTGAAGTTACGGTTTGAAAGTTATGAAATTTTAAAAGGTATTTCAATATGCCCAAAAAGAAAAAAGAGAGGTGAAAAGGGGAGTAGCCAAACTCAAACCCAGGTCTCCAGCGCAGAAGCATGAGGCTCTAGCCACTGTAGTGTCCATGTGTTTGTGATATGGAAGGGGATCTTCTCTAATGAACCAAAGGCGACGGCCACTTGTGAAGGAAAAAAACAAATCGTTTTTGCCACTTATGGGTGGCATAGTGGGTAATTTCTGTCAATTTTAGGGCTAATTTTATGACGGACGGCCAGAAGCAATAGTCCCTTTATTATTAGGTACTCCCTTCGTTTTTATTTAGTTCGCGTATTAGCTTTTGTCAAAGTCAAGCTTTGTAAACTTTGACAAAGTTTATAAACAAAAATATTAATATATACAATAACAAATCAATACTATTAGATTCATGATTGAATGTACTTTTACACCATATAGATTTGTTATGATAAATATTTATATTGTTTTTAATAAATTTGATCAAACTTTACGAAGTTTGACTTGAGTCAAATCTAACATGCAGAGTAAACAAAAACAGGGAGTCGGTTCCCTTTATTCCGAGAGAGTCGGTTCTCCCATCCAGAAAAAGAGTATGTCCTAGCAGGCCGGTTCCGCGACCCAACTCGTACCGCAAAGCCATTCTGGCCTGCAATGGGCCCAGTCTAAATCAAATAAATAGAACAACGGCTCTCTCCATCCAACTTCCCCAAATCACCTCTGCTTCTCGCGAGCACAAAGGTTGGCAGCGCACGGCCAGCATATATACACCGGCGACGTTCGATCGTTGGCCTCATAGCATCTTGGCGTGCTGTGTTCCTGGAGACACGAGATGGCCGACTGGAAGAGGAAGTCCATTGCTGGCGGACCGTCGCCGGCGATGGGCGACTGGAAAAGGAGGTCCATTGCGGGCGGACCGTCGCCGGAGACGCCCAACGAAATCATCCCCGGCGCCTTGCACTTGAACCTGGATTTCTTCTACCGCCCCAGCGCCGCCCGCATCGCCTTCCCCATCGACAGAGGTAGATGACCAAGAAGACAGCACGCCCTGTTCTTTACTTCTTTCAGGCCCACACGGTTCTTGATTTAGGCCGCGGTTCTTGACTTTGGGTTCTTGAATTCTGTTCTGAAAGTTACCGTTCTTGGTTTCTTGCAGCCGATCAGAACGGTGGCCACAGGAGGATGGCGGTGACGCCGCCGGCGACCATGGCGCCACCATGGCAGGCGCAGCAATGCCAAGTTAGCGCTCCGTGCTCGTCGTCTACTCAGCTACCGCCGCCTTCTGAATTGCTGCGTTAAAACTGGATTTCTTGGTTTCTTTCAGCTGGCTGGAACGGCGCCGACAGGAGGGAGCGGGTTGCGCCCTGGTGGCAGCCGGCTCAGAATCAAGGTTCCGTCGGCTTCTCAGCTACCTCCCCTTCCCGAGGATCTCGCCGACCTCTTCGCCAACGTTGAATGTAGGTTCCCGCTGAGCAGGAAATATTCATGTTTCTGTCATTGGTGTAAGGTTCTTTGATTGGTGATGGGAGCTTGGCTTGGTTGTTTCTTGCAGTCTACAGCGAGGACGAGGAGGAGGCCGGCGAGGACGAGGATGAGACCATGTTGTCAGGGCGCAGCGAGGAGGAGGAAGATGGGGAGACCACGTCGTCAGGGCGCAGCGAGGAGGATGGGGAAGATGGGGAGGACATGTCGTCAGGGCGCAGCGGGGAGGGGGAGGATTGGGTGGACATGGCGTCAGGACCCAGCGAGGAGGAGGAGGCCGTCCAGGAGGAGATGGAGGAGGAGGCCGGCCAGGACGAGATGGAGGAGGAGGCCGGCCAGGACGAGATGGAGGAGGAGGCCGGCAAGGATGAGGGGGAAGAGGAGGCCATGTTGTCAGGGGACAACGAAGATGATCAGGTGGACGTGGACGCCATGCTGTATTGCCATGAAGAGGAGGAAGCCTTGCTGTCACAGAGCGAGGAGGAGGAGGAGGAGCCTGAAGAAGTCCAGGCCATGTGTGAGCGATGCGAGTCCCTGGAGAGGTTGGTGACGCTCTTACCGTGCAGGCACGCCTCCTACTGCGAACGCTGCTTCGCCATGGTCGACCGCCGCCAGGGCCCAGCAGGGCGGATGTGCGCGGTTTGCTGGCAGCCCTATACGCGGGGGCACCCTCAGTCCGGAGGTCTGCAGCCCAAGCAGAAGAAGAGCTCCAAGTAAGGCAAGCGCCACTGTCGCCTGTTCAAACGTCGAACTCTGTTGCTGTTTCAGTTCGGGTAGTCTCCTGTTTCATTCATCTCCGGTGCGGTAACGGGTCGCCTGAATCGATCCCAGTTCTCATTCTTTTGTGTTTGGCTGATGGAGAACTATACTTGCAGTTTTTCATTGCTTGTATGATGCACAGTTCTCACAAGTGATAGTATTCCATCACTTGTGGAGTTATGGTTGATTGGTAACTGTATAAACTTCTGTTCTAGCTTCTGATGAATGCATAACAATTCTGAATTTCTGATGATTTATCTGCAAATAAATGCTAGCCACTTCTGTCATTTCAGTTTTGATGGTCAGGTTTAAATTGCTGCTTGTTGCCTGCTGATGATCAGGTTGAAGAACTTGAGTTTCAGTTTAAGTAAACAGAGCCATTTTTAGCTTGGAGATATGAATCAGAGAAATTTTGTCGTGGCGAATTATACTTGCAGTTTTTCATTGCGTGAATGATGCACAGTTCTCATATGTGTTAGTATTCCATCACTTGTGGAGTTATGGTTGATTGGTCAGTGTTTAAACTTCTGTTCTAACTATTGATTAATGCATAGCAATTCTGAATTTCTGACGATTTATCTGCAAATAAATGCTAGCCAATTCTGATGGTTACGTTAAAATTGCTGGTTGCTGCCTGCTGACCAGGTGGGTCATGCGAGTATTTGGAAAAAAAAAAAATCAATGGTTGAAGAACTGGAGTTTCAGTTTAAGCAAACAGAGCCATTTTCAGGTTGCAGATGTGAATCAGAGAAAGTAGTTATGCCAGATTTAGAAAATACTAATGTCCAGTTTTCCGTTCAGCCAAAGGGACAGTTTTGTTTACTGGATTTGGCTGAAATTCAGTCGATTTTTTACGAAAAAATGAAGTATTTTCGAATTTGGGAGGTTTCACTTTTTTTCCACTAAACTCAAAAACCTTGGTACTAATGGAAATCAACGCAATTTCTGATTCTCTTGAATAAAGTTTCTGTACAAAAGAGAACCCTGGTTCAGTCCAGTTCAGCATCCAGAAAGACAGGGCAATGTTCAGAGTTCAATGAAAATGGTACCGAACATAGCAATGTGAGTTCAATGTTCAGACTTTAGCACTAGGATCTCCAAATGAGATGACGCCCCTCTGCACATGGCAACAATTGCCAAGATCCCATGACAGTATCTAGAGTCTGCACAACTTACTTATATGACCCACAAGAAAAATGACTTTCGAGTAGATTCACAATACTTACTTAGCATATTATGTGGCCAGATGTAGGAGCTGATCTTTGTGACGTATCCCAGCCTTTGTTATGTTCCCCGCTTAAGCATTATCTTTGTGGCGGCGATGTGGAGTCAAACCTTTGTTATGTTCCCCGCTTAAGCATTATATTTGGCCGCTTGTTTTTAGGCATTTGTTTGATAAATAGTGTAAGACAGCCGCTACACTAGATATGTCGATCGCGACCTCATCGTCATTGTAATAACCGAGAGCCATTGTTTTTTAGGCTAGTCTAACCTATAAAATGTCTTACATTTTGAGACGGAGGTAGTAATATATTGTGATAGTGATTTAAACGTTCTTATATTTCTTTACGAAGGGAGTATTTTTTTAAAGAATTTAGCGTTTAAACAATAATAATGTCTTTTTTTAGTATAAAAAATAATAATGTCTTTTACAATAATGGGAACCAGGAACTGAGTCTGGCGCTATAGCGAGGAGCTTGTAATATCAAGTTGCACTGTGGTACCGGAAAATTGTAATTCTAGTATTTTTTTAGGCAATTGTAATTCTAGGTTGGTTCATAAGGTGTCTTTATTATTTTTGAATCAAAGACTCAAAAGTGTCACAGCTCTTCGGTATGGCCCGCTTTGGTCGTGGGCTAGGCTCCTGAGGGCCGAGCCGAGCCCGAGCCTTCTTTTTTGATTTTTTTTTAAGATGATGTTCCGAGCAAGCCCGCGAGAGCTATACGTCGCCGGTTCACTTTATTTGGGCCGGCTCACTTTCACGCGTTTGTTCGCTCTCTCCCTGTCGATCGATGGCTGCAATCGCTTCACTCGGTTACTCGTTCGTTCGGTTTTTCAGAAGCCCCTCCGGTTTTGGGGAGCTTCTAGAAGCTTCCTAACTGGTTTTTCTTTATGTGTTTTTGGTTTTCTTGTTTCATTCAGTTTTTGTTGGGGTTTTTCTTTTTCCTTTCCCTTTTTCTTTTTCTTTTTCTTTTTCTTTTTCTTTTCTTTCCTTTTTGTTTTCTTTTTCTTTCTTTCCAATTTTCATTTCTTTTGTTCCAAATGTGTGATTTTTTTCCAAATTTGTAAACATTTTACCGAATTTGTGAACATTTTTCATTGGGAAATTTTCCAAATTTCGTGAACTTTTACCCCAATTACATTTTTTCTTAAAACAGGTGCAATTTTTTTTCCAAATTCGTGATTTTTTTTTCATTTTGTGAAGTTTCTCTATATTTTGAACTTTCCAAGTCTTGAACTTTTTCGAAAATAGTGAACTTTATCTAAAATTCGTGAACTTTTTTCCAAATTTCATGAACTTTTTTGAAAATTAATAAAAAACCAAAATACTTGAATGGTTTTTAACTTTTTGGTTAACTTTTTTGAATTCATGATTTTTTTAATTCAAGGACATATTTGAATTCATTAACTAATTTGAAATCTGCAACCTTTTTTAAATTCATGAATTGTTTTTCAAACAGTCAATGGCCGAGTCAATCGTTAATGGGTTTAGTCAATGATCAACAGCTGAGTCACTTGTTAGCCAAAGGTGGTCAATGGTCAGAGGTTTAAACATATAGTGGCATCGTGGGCCACGGCTCATCCAGCACGCGTGAGCGCCAGCTACGCTACCTGGCGCTATAAGCATTGAGGAGGACCTCTCATCAACCTTCTATCTTTTTTTTGAGGAATTTAGAGAGTTTTATTCAACAAAGAAACTTCCCGGGCCATCAGCCATGAGGCTAGTGACCAAGAATGGAGGCGTCGAGTTCATCCAACTTTCGGTAACCATCAGCACACAAACATGTTTCGCGCAAAGATGGGTCATCTGGTTGGCTGACCTTATTACATGTTGAACTACAAAAGATGAAAAAGATGAAGATAGCTCTCCAATCTCTAAGAAAATAGATGCCACAACCGAAAGCAAGGTGCGGCGACAAGTCCATTGATTGACCAACTCTTGACAATCTGTCTCCATGATCACATGCTGGTACCCGCGAAGCTTCGCAAAAAGCACTCCTTCTCGGAGTGCCAATGACTCAGCAATGAACGGATCAGAAACTCCCGGGCAAGGTTTACTCTAGGCTCCGAGTAGCGCAAAGAAGATCGTGCTACACCGCCTACTCCAGCTTTAAACTCCTCCAGGTTCAGAGCTCCATCTATGTTAATCTTCACATATTCTTCAGATGGCGGGATCCAACCATAGCCCGGGATGATTTTAGCTTGTTTTTCGGGGATGTCCAGGATGGCCAAATCCTCTCTAATTCTTCTCACCGAGAAAACCGGGTCCCATCGCTCCTCATCATGTGTTACCTTATTCCTGGATTGCCATATCGCCCACATGACGGTGATCATTTTTCCACGATCTTTGTTGAAACGATCATCGCACAACAAGTCTCGAGACCAAATAGCTGGGTGTAGCCATGGTAGACTAACATCTAACCACTTAGATGCTTCGGCCCAGAATTGCTTTGCATGGGAGCAATGCATCAACTCATGCATTAAATCTTCCTCTGCTGCATGACATATTCTGCAAATATTTGAGTCCATGATTGAAGGAAATATGCCCTAGAGGCAATAATAAAGTTGTTATTTTATATTTCCTTATTCATGATAAAGGTTTATTATTCATGCTAGAATTGTATTGATCGGAAACTTAAATACATGTGTGAATACATAAACAAATACCGTGTCCCTAGTAAGCCTCTACTAGACTAGCTCGTTGATCAAAGATGGTTAAGGTTTCCTAACCATAGACATGTGTTGTCATTTGATAACGCGGTCACATCATTAGGAGAATGATGTGATGGACAAGACCCATCCGTTAGCTTAGCATATTGATCGTTCAGTTTATTGCTATTGCTTTCTTAATGTCAAATACATATTCCTTCGACTATAAGATTATGCAACTCCCAGATACCGGAGGAATACTTTGTGTGCTATCAAACGTCACAACGTAACTGGGTGATCATAAAGATGCTCTACAGGTATCTCCGAAGGTGTTTGTTGAGTTGGCATAGATCGAGATTAGGATTTATCACTCCGAGTATCGAAGAGGTATCTCTGGGCCCTCTCGGTAATACACATCATAAGAAGCCTTGCAAGAAAAGTGACTAAGGAGTTAGTTGCAAGATAATGTATTACAGAATGAGTAAAGAGACTTGCTGGTAACGAGATTGAACTAGGTATGAAGATACCGACGATCGAATCTCGGGCAAGTAACATACCGATGGACAAAGGGAATTACGTATGTTGTCATAGGGTTCGACCGATAAAGATCTTCGTAGAATATGTAGGAGCCAATATGGGCATCCAGGTTCCGCTATTGGTTATTGACCGGAGATGTGTCTCGGTCATGTCTACATAGTTCTCGAACCCATAGGGTCCGCACGCTTAACTTCGTTGACGATATAGTGTTATATGAGTTCTATGATTTGGTGACCGAATGTTGTTCGGAGTCCCGGATGAGATCACGGACATGACGAGGAGTCTCAAAATGGTCGAGAGGTAACGATTGATATATAGGACGATGTTATTCATACACCGAAAGTGTTTCAGAGTGTACCGGGTAGTCATCGGAGTACCGGAGGGGGCATCGGACATCCCCAGGAGGGTAATGGGCCTATTGGGCCATTAGAGGGGAGCACACCAGCCCACAAGGGGCTGGCGCACCCCCTATGGCAGCCGCCCAAGTGGGGAAAGGAAAGGGGGGAGGATTCGGCCTCCCCTTGCTTCCCTCTTCCCCCTTTCCTTTCCCTCTCTGACAAATAAGGAAAGGGGGGCGCCACTTGCGGAGGACCCCAAATAGGATTCGGCCTACTTGGGGGCGCCTCCTGGTTGCTTCCTCCTCCCCCGCACCTATATATATGAGGGAGGGGGCGCCTAGCACAACAGAACATTGTCTTAGCCGTGTGCGGCGCCCCCTCCACCGTTTACACCTCCAGTCATATTTTCGTAGTGCTTAGGCGAAGCCCTGTGGAGATAGCTTCACCATCACCGTCACCATGCCGTCGTGCTGCCGGAACTCATCCACTACCTCGCTGTCTTGCTGGATCAAGAAGGTGGAGGACGTCACCGAGCTGAACGTGTGCTGAACGCGGAGGTGTCGTACGTTCGGTACTTGATCGGTTGGAGCGCGAAGAAGTTCGACTACATCAACTGCGTTACTAAACGCTTCCGCTTACGGTCTACGAGGGTACGTTGACACACTCTCCCCTCTCGTTGCTATGCATCTCCATGGATAGATCTTGCGTGTGCGTAGAAATTTTTTTGTTTCCCATGCAACGTTTCCCATCAATGATACGCCGACGTTTGATAGTAGTATCATCAGGCATAATGCCTCTAACAACATGCCACCAAAAGACTCTCACCTTGGGAACAACCTTGAGTTTCTAGAGTATATTCCACATTTGTTGTTCTGTCTGTGAAGTACCAGTCACCGTCCCTTCGTCTAGAGTTGCTCGCTCTTTGCAAGTCACTAGAGTATGGTACGCGGATTTAACAGAGTAGATACCTGAAATTTCATGTGCCCAAGCGATAAAATCTTCACCGCCATCATTGCGCAGGGGATGTTCAGAATTACTGTCACGCCCGGTGTTGTGAATGTACTTCGAACTAGCTCTATCCACCATGTCCAATTGTCACTATCAATCAGCTCATTAACTTTCTCCAAGCTTGTATTCTCAAGTTTGAACATGGGAGACAGAGACATCACTCCCGAAATCCACCTATCACCCCAAATGGATATGGTGGTTCCATCTCCAACTCACTTCAGAAGTCCAGTTTGCAATGCTTCCCGAACATGAATGATAGCTCGCCATACAGGGAGGCTGAACGCGGGACTGTAGCATGCATAAAATCGGTGTCATGGAAATAGCATGCCTTCATGATTCTGGCACACAAGGAATTCAGCTGAGTAATGAGACGTCATCCATGTTTACCCAAAAGAGCAATGTTGAAGGTTTCGAGATCCCGAAAACCCATTCCCCCACCAAATTTTGGTGATGCAAGTTTTTCCCACGCCATCCAATGCAGGGAGCATTTATCAAGGGAACTACTCCACCAAAACCGGGCCAAACCGGAGGTGATGCCCTTGCAGACTCTTTTGGTCAATTTAAACAACTCATGTGCTATATATGGTATTGCTTGGATGACTAATTTGAGTAGTGTTTCCCTTCCCGCACAAGCAAGCATCCGCTCTGACCACCCTTGCATTTTACCTCTTGCTTGTTCTCTGATGTGTATGAAGGTGTTACTAGTAATCCTACCAAAAGTTGTCGGTAGTCCCAAGTATATTTCAGAGAAAGCTTCTACATTAATATCCAGGACCTGCTTAATCAAAATCCTTCTCTGCTCCAGGGTGTTAGGGGTGAAAAAGATTGCCCTTTTCTCTCTGTTTACACTCTGTCCAGAACATGTTGCATATATCTCCAAAATCCTTTTCAGACGGTCTACACTCTGCTGTGACGCACTGATGAATATGATCATCAGCAAACAAAAGGTGGTTTACACATGGTGCTCTGAAAGAAACCCTAATGCATCTATCAATATAAGCCCCTCCAAAGTTCTTCAGCAAAGATGTCAATCCTTTAGCGCACAATAAGAACAGAAAAGGGGAAGCGGGATCACCTTGTCTTAAACCCCTCGACGGTGTAAAGAAAGGCAGAAGTTCCCCATTAACTCGCACAATAAATCTGGCCGAGGACACACATTTCATAATAAGCTGGAAAAAATTACTGCCAAAACCCATCTTGACCATGATAGCCTCCAAGTAGTGCCACTCCACCCTGTCATAGGCCTTCATCATGTCTAATTTCACAGCACAAGAAAAATGCTTGCCCTTCTTTCTTCTTCTCATAGAGTGAACACTTTCCAAAGCAACAAGTACATTATCCGTAATTAAACGGTTGGGAACAAATGCACTCTATTCTTCACCTACTAGCACATCCATCCACTCCTTTAGCTGGTTAGTGATCATTTTAGCACCAATTTTATAAGGCACCGACATAGAGAGATGGGGAGATATCGATTGCGGGTGTCGTACCTTTGGGATCAATGTTATTGATGTGTCATTGAAACCCACTGGTAACTCCTTGCCATTCACAAAATCCAGTATAGCAGGCACCAAATCACCTAGATCAAGTCCCAATGTCGCTGGAAAAAACCCGTTGTAAACTCATCGATGCTACTTCTTGAGCTTGCGTTGATTTTTCCCTTGAATAGGAAAGGGTGATGCAGCAAAGTAGAGATAAGTATTTCCCTCAGCTAAGAAACAAGGTATCAATCCAGTAGGAGGTACAAGCAAGTCTTCAATATATGCACCTGCACAAACTAACAAACACTTGCACACAACGCGAAAAAGGGGTTGTCAATCCCTTCACGATCACGGACAAGAGTGAGATCTAATAGAGATAGGTATAAAAGATAAATAAAAGAGAAAAATAAAATAAATATAAATAAAGTGAAGAAAGGTATTTTTGGATTTTTTGGTTTATAGATCTGAAAATATATGATGGAAAATAGACCCGGGGGCCATAGGTTTCACTAGAGGCTTCTCTCTTGAAGAAAACATACGGTGGATAAACAAATTACTTTTGAGCAATTGATAGAAAAACGCATAATTATGAAGACATCTAAGGCAATGATCATGAATATAGGCATCACGTCCGTGACAAGTAGACCAAAACGATTCTGCATCTACTACTATTACTCCACACATCGACCGACTCCTGCCTGCATCTAGAGTATTAAGTTCATAATAATAGAGCAACGCTTTAAGTAAGATGACATGATGTAGAGGGATAAACTCAAGCACTATGATATAAACCCCATCTTTTTATCCTTGATGGCAACAATACAATACGTGCCTCGCTACCCCTTCTGTCACTGGGTGAGGACATCGCAAGATTGAACCCAAAACTAAGCACCTCTCCCATTGCAAGAAAAACCAATCTAGTTGGCCAAACCAAACCGATAGTTCGAAGAGAAATACAAAGATATCTTAATCATGCATAAAAGAGTTCAAAGAAGACTCAAATAATATTCATAGATAATCTAATCATAAATTCACAATTCAACGGATCTCAAGAAACGCACCGCAAAAGAAGATTACATCGAATAGATCTCCAAGAACATCGAGGAGAACATTGAATTGAAGATAAAAGAGAGAGAAGAAGCCATCTAGCTACTAGCCATGGACCCGTAGGTCTGTGGTAAACTACTCACACATCATCGGAAGGGCAGCAAGGTTGGTGTAGAGGTCCTCCGTGATCGAATCCCCCTCCGACGGAGTGCCGAAAAAGGCCCCAAGATGGGATCTCACGGGAACAGAGGCTTGCGGTGGCGGAAAAGTATTTTTGGTGTGCCCTCTAGTATAGGGGGGATATTTGAGAATATATAGTGGTGGAATTAGGGTTGGAAGGTCTCCAAGGGCCCCACAAGCCCTGGGGGCGCCCCCCCCCCAGGGGCACGCCCCTACGGCTTGTGGCATCCTCGTGGGTCTTCTGGCCTCCTCTCCAAGTCTCGTGGGTTTCTTCTGGTCCAAGAAAAATCATCGTAAAGTTTTATTCCGTTTGGACTCCGTTTGATATTCCTTTTCTGTAAAAGTCAAAAACAAGGAAAAAACAGAAACTGGCACTGGGCACTAGGTTAAGAATTTAGTCCCAAAAATAATATAAAATAACATATTAATGCATATAAAACATCCAAAACAGATAATATAATAGCATGGAACAATAAAAAATTATAGATACGTTGGAGACATATCAGTCGACACCGAGTGCTTTTGACGGCGCCATTTGGAATAGCGCCACTCGCACCTCGGCTAGTTCAAAGGGCTTCTCCTGGAAGCTATTTATCTCCAGTGTCACACGCGTCGGGACATGCTGAAGCAGTTCATCCATACCATTAAACCCATGTGAAGTATACAAATGTTGGTAGAATGACTGTACTTCCATCTTAACTTCTTCTGCACTTTGGCAAGTCGTACCATCAGCCCTCCTCAGCCCACTAATTCTATTAATATGTTGCCGTCGAGCAGCCTGGGCATGGAAATACTCTGAGTTGCGGTCTCTTGCCCGCAACCATAACACACGGGATCGTTGATGGATCCACACCTCTTCTTGCCGCATCACTTCTCTCAATTTATTAACCGTCGCTTTTTCTTCATCTAATGGGCCTCGGCCAATAGACTATTGCCTGAGAATTTCAAGTTTTTTCTGTAACTTCCGAGTAGTCTTGGCTAGACAACCAAACTCCCGCGCTCCCCGCGCTCATGATACGTCCATTTTGCATCATGTTTTCCTACTATTATTTATAATGTTTTTATGCATAATAATGCTTTATGGAGTAATTCTAATGCCTTTTCTCTCATAATATGCAAGGTTTACACAAAGAGGGAGAATGCCGGCAGCTGGAATTCTGGACCTGAAAAAGCTACGTCAGAGATACCTATTCTGCACATCTCCAAATAAGCTGAATCTTAACGGAGAATTATTTTAGAATATATAAAAAATACTGGAGCAAATAACTACCGGAGGGGGACCACCTGGTGACCACAAGACACCAGGGCGTGCCAGGTCCCCCAGGCACGCCCCGGTGGGTTGTGGCCAGCCCGGCCCACCTCTGGTGCCCATCTTCTGGTATTTAAGGTCTTTTGAACTAGAAAAAATAAGGAGGGGACTTTCAAGACGGAACGCCGCCATCTCGAGGCGGAACTTGTTGGGGAACGTTGCATGGGAAACAAAAATTTTCCTACGCTCTCCAAGATCATTCTAGGAGATGAACTTCTATGAGAGGAGAGATTGCATCTACATACCCTTGTAGATCGCTAAGCAGAAGCGTTAAGAAACTCGGTTGATGTAGTCGAACGTCTTCGAGATCCAATCATGATCCGTCCTGCGAACTCCCGATCCAAGTGCCGAACGGACGGCACCTCCGCGTTCAACACACGTACGGCTTGATGACGCCTTCAACTCCTCGATCCAGCGAGCGATGGTGAAGTAGTAGCTCGAGTCCTCCGGCAGCACGACGGTGTGGTGGCGGTGGTGGTGGTGGAATCTCAGCAGAGCTTCGCTAAGCATTACGGAGAGGAAGAGGGCTACGAGGGAGAGGGAGGGCAGCGCCATGGCATAGATGGGTGCGGTTGCCCCCCTCTACCCCTCTATATATATAGGGGGAAGGGGGAGGAGGAGGCGCCCTAGGGTTTCCCCTATGGGGGGCGGCGGCCACAAGGGCAACCCTAGATGAGTTTTGGGTGGCCCCCCTAGGTGCCTTGCCCCCCAAGCAAGGGGGAGGAAGCCCTAGGGGCGCACCAACCCTTCCTGGTCTCGTAGGATGGGGTGAGGGGGCGCACATCCCCTTAGTGGGCTGGTGTGCTCCCTCCCCTAGGCCCATGAGGCCCCCCAACACTTGCCGGGGCCCCCCAAAACCCCTTTCGGTCATCCTGGTCATAACCCGGTGCCCCTGGAACACTTCTGGACTCCGATACCCTTCATCCTATATATCAATCTTCACCTCCGGACCATTCCAGAGTTCCTCGCCACATCCGGGATCTTATCCGGGACTCCGAACAACCTTTTGTTACCACCATAATAACTCAACTATACTTATATCGTCACCAAACGTTAAGTGTGTAGACCCTGCGGGTTCGAGAACTATGCAGACATGACCGAGACACCTCTATGGTCAATAACCAATAGCGGGACCTAGATGCCCATATTGGTTCCTACATATTCTACGAAGATCTTATCAGTCGAACCTCGATGTCAAGGATTCTGCTAATCCCGTATGCAGTTCCCTTTGTCTATCAGTATGTTACTTGCCCGAGATTCAATCGTCGGTATCTTCATACCTAGTTCAATCTCGTTACCGGCAAGTCTCTTTACTCGTTCTGTAATACAAGATCCCGTGGCTAACCCAGTAGTCACATTGCTTGCAAGCTCATTGTGATGTTGTATTACTGAGAGGGCCCAGAGATACCTCTCCGTCATACGGAGTGACAAATCCCAGTCTTGATCCATGCGAACTCAACAGACACCCTCGGAGATACCTGTAGAGCACCTTTATAGTCACCTAGTTACGTTGCGACGTTTGGTACACACAAGGTATTCCTCCGGTGTCAGTGAGTTGCATGATCTCATAGTCATAGGAACATATACTTGACATGCAGAAAATGATAGCAATAAACTTGACACGATCATATGCTACGTTCATAGTTTGGGTCTTGTCCATCACATCATTCTCCTAATGATGTGATCCCATTATCAAATGACAACACATGTCTATGGCTCGGAAACCATAGCGATCTTTGATCAACGAGCTAGTTTGGTAGAGGCTCACTAGGGACATGCTGTTGTCTATGTATCCACACATGCATTTGAGTTTCCGGTCAATACAATTATAGCATGGATAATAAATGATTATCGTGAACAAGGAAATATAATAAGAACCACTTTATTATTGCCTCTAGGGCACATTTCCAATAGTCTCCCACTTGCACTAGAGTCAATAATCTAGTATTACATGGTAATGAATCTAACGCCCATAGAGTTCTGGTATTGATCATGTTTTGCTCGCGGAAGAGGTTTAGTCAATGGATCTGGAACATTCAGATCTGTATGTACTTTGCAAATGTTTATGTCCTCCTCCATGACCCTGTCGCGGATGGAATTGAAGCGTCGCTTTATGTGTCTGGTCCTCTTGTGAAACCTTGGTTCCTTGGCCAGAGCAATGGCACCAGTGTTGTCACAGAGCAGAGTCATTGGGTCCAGTGCACTAGGCACAACTCCAAGATCTGTCATGAACTGCTTCATCCAGACACCTTCCTTTGCTTCCTCTGAGGCAACTATGTACTCCGTTCGCATATAGAATCAGCTACCACGCTTTGCTTGGAACTGCACCAGCTTACCGCTCCCCCATTTAGAGTATATACGTATCCGATTTGAGGCTTAGAGTCATCCGGATCAGTGTCAAAGCTTGCATAGACATAACCCTTTACGACGAGCTCTTGATCAACTCCATAAATGAGAAACATTTCCTTAGTCCTTTTCAGGTACTTAAGGATATTCTTCACCGCTGTCCAGTGATCCATTCATGGATTACTTTGAAACCTTCCGGCCATACTTATGGCAAGGCTGACATCCGGTCTTGTGCACACCATCGCATACATGATAGAGCCTATGGTAGAAGCTTAGGAGATGACACTCATCTTTTCTCTATCCTCTGTAGTCGCTGGGCATTGAGTCTGACTCAACTTCACACCTTGCAAAACAGGCAAGAACCCCTTCTTGGACTGATCCATTTTGAACTTCTTCAAAATCTTATCAAGGTATGTGCTTTGTGAAAGTCCTATTAAGCATCTCGATCTATCTCTATAGATCTTGATGCCTAATATGAAAGCAGCTTCTCCTAGGTCCTTCATTGAAAAACTCTTGTTCAAATATTCCTTCACGTTTTCCAAAAGTTCTATATTGTTTCCAATCAGCAATATGTCATCCACATATAATATTAGAAATACTATAGAGCTCCCACTCACTTTCTTGTAAATACAAGATTCTCCAAAAACTTCTATAAACCCAAATGCTTTGATCACCTCATCAAAGCGAAGATTCCAACTCCGAGTTGCTTGCACCAGTCCATAAATGGACCGCTAGAGTCTGCACACTTTGTCAGCATTCTCTGGATCAACAAAACCTTCCGGTTGCATCATATATAACTCTTCCTTAAGGAAACCGTTAAGGAACGCTGTTTTGACATCCATCTGCCAAATTTCATAATCGAAAAATGCAGCTATTGCTAACATGATTCTGATGGACTTAAGCATCGCTACGGGTGAGAAAGTCTCATCGTAGTCAACTCCTTGAACTTGTGAAAACCCCTTTGCCACAAGTCGAGCTTTAAAGACGATGACATTACCGTCCACGTCCGTCTTCTTCTTGAAGATCCATTTATTCTGAATGGCCTTTCGCTCTTCAGGTAATACTTCCAAAGTTCATACTTTGTTTTCATACATGGATCCCATCTCGGATTTCATGGCCTCTAACCATTTGTCGGAATCCGGGCCCACCATCGCTTCTCCATAGCTCGTAGGTTCATCGTTGTCCAACAACATGACCTTTAAGATAGGGTTACCATACCACTCAGGAGCTGTACGTACCCTTGTCGACCTACGAGGTTCGACAGTAACTTGATCCGAAGCTTCATGATCATCGTTAGCTTCCTCTTCAACTGACGTAGGTGCCACAGAAACATCTTTCTGTTTTGCGCTATTCTCTGGTTGAAGTAAAGGTTCAACAACCTCATCAAGTTCTATCTTCCTCCCACTCAATTCTTTCGAGAGAAACTCTTTCTCGAGAAAGGACCCGTTCTTAGCGACAAACACTTTGCCTTCGGATCTGAGATAGAAGGCATACCCAACCGTCTCTTTTGGGTATCCTATGAAGACGCATTTGTCCGCTTTGGGTTCAAGCTTTTCCGGCTGAAGCCTTTTGACATAAGCATCGCAGCCCCAAACCTTAAGAAACGACAACTTAGGTTTCTTGCCAAACCACAGTTCATACGGTGTCGTCTCCACATACTTAGATGGTGCCCTATTTAAAGTGAATGCAGCTATCTCTTACGCATAACCCCAAAACGATAGTGGCAGATCGGAAAGGGACATCATAGAACGCACCATATCTAATAAGGTACGATTACAACGTTCGGACACACCATTACGCTGCGGTGTTTCAGGTGGCGTCAACTGTGAAACGATTCCACATTGTCTTAAGTGATTGCCAAACTCATAACTCAGATACTCTCCCCCTCGATCAGATCATAGGAATTCGATCTTCTTGTTACGATGATTCTCAACTTCACTCTGAAATTGCTTGAACTTTTCAAACGTTTCGAACTTATGCTTCATTAAGTAAACATACCCATATCTACTCAAGTCATTGGTGAAGGTGAGAAAATAACAATATCCACTGCACGCGTCAACACTCATTGGACCGCACACATCAGTATGTATGATTTCCAACAAGTCACTTGCCCGTTCCATTGTTCCGGAAAACGGGGTTTTGGTCATCTTGCCCATGAGGCATGGTTCGCATGTGTCAAGTGATTCAAAATCAAGTGAATCCAAAAGCCCATTGGCATGGAGTTTCTTCATGCGCTTAACACCAATATGACCTAAGCGGCAGTGCCATAAGAAAGTGGTACTATCATTATCAACTCTACATCTTTTGGCATCAATGTTATGAACATGTGTATCATAACTATCGAGATTCAATAAGAATAAACCCCTCACAATGGGTGCATGACCATAAAAGATATTACCCATATAAATAGAACAACCATTATTCTCTGATTTAAATGAGTAACCATCTCGCATTAAACAAGATCCAGATATAATGTTCATGCTCAACGCATGCACTAAATAACAATTATTCAGGTTCATCACTAATCCCGGTGGTAATCAAAGAGCAAGCGTGCCGACGGCGATCACGTCAACCTTGGAACCATTTCCCACATGCATTGTCACTTCGTCCTTTGCCAGCCTCCGTCTATTCCATAGTTCCTGCTTTGAGTTGCAAATGTGAGCAACCGAACTGGTATCAAATACCCAGGCACTACAACGAGAGTTGGTAAGGTACACATCAATAACATGTATATCATATATACCTTTGTTGACGTTGGCCCCATTCTTGTCGGCCAGATATTTGGGGCAGTTCCACTTCTAGTGGCCAGTTCCCTTGCAACAGAAGCACTCAATCTCCAGCTTGGGTCCAGCCTTGGGTTTCTTCACGGGAGGAGCAACTGCTTTGCCACCTTTCTTGAAGTTTCCCTTCTTTCCCTTGCCTTTCTTGAAACTAGTGGTTTTATTCACAATCGACACTTGATGCTCCTTCTGGATGTCTGACTCGGTGACTTTCAGCATCGCGAACAGCTCGGAGACTGACTTGTTCATACCTTGCATGTTATAGTTCAACACAAAGCTCTTGTAGCTAGGTGGTAGCGATTGAAGAACTCTGCCAGTGACAGCCTCTGGCGGGAGCTCAACTCCCAACTCAGCCAGACGGTTGTAGTACCCAGACATTCTGAGTATGTGCTCACTGACAGGCCCGTTCTCCTCCATCTTGCAGGCATAGAATTTATCAGAGGTCTCATACCTCTCGATCTGGGCATTCTTCTCAAAGATAAACTTCAACTCCTAGAACATCTCATATGCTCCATGACGTTCAAAACGCCTTTGAAGTCCCGGTTCTAAGCCATACAGCATGGCTCACTGAACTATTGAGTAGTCATCAATACACGACTGCCAGGCGTTCACAACGTCCACAGTTGCTGGAGGGGGTGGCGCACCAAATGGTGCATCAAGGACATACGAATTTTGGGCAGCCGTGAGGATAATCTTCAGATTATGGGCCCAGTCCACAAAGTTACTTCCATCATCTTTCAGCTTAGCTTTCTCTAGGAACGCATTGAAATTCAGGGGAGCTACTGCGCGAGCCATTGATCTACAACATAAATTTGCAAAGATAACTTAGACTATTATTCATGATAAATGAGTTCAATTAATCATATTACCTAAGAACTCCCACTCAAATCAACATCTCTCCGGTTGTCCGAGTGTAACACGATCCAAATTCACCAACCCAAGTCCGATTATCACGTGAGATGAGGTGGTTTCAATGGTGAACATCTCTATGTTGATCATATCTACTATATAACTCGTGTTCGACCTTTCGGTCTCTTGTGTTCTGAGGCCATGTCTGTACATGCTAGGATCATCAAGTTTAACCCAAGTGTTCCGCATGTGCAACACTGGCTTGCACCCGTTGAATGTGAACGTAGATTCTATCACACTCGATCATCACGTGGTGCTTCGAAACGACGAACTTTCGCAACGGTGCACACTTGGGGAGAACACAATTTTATCTTGAAATTTTAGTGAGGGATCACCTTATAATGCTACCGTCGTCCTAAGCAAAATAAGATGCATAAAAGGATCAACATCACATGCAAATCATAAGTGACATGATATGGCCATCAACTTGTGCTTTTGATCTCCATCTCCAAAGCACCGGCATGATCTCCATCGTCACCGGCATGACACCATGATCTCCATCATCGTGTCTCCATCGAGGTTGTCACGCCAACCATGCTTCACAACTATTGCTACCGCTTAGCGATAAAGTAAAGCATTACATAGCACTTAATGATTGACACGTAGGTCATACAATAATTAAAGACAACCCTATGGCTCCTGCCCGTTGCCGTATGCATCGACATGCAAGTCGATATAAACTATTATAAACATGATCATATCATACATCAAATATATTTCATCATGTCTTTGGCCATATCATATCACAACATACCCTGCAAAAACAAGTTAGACGTCCTCTAATTGTTGTTGCATGTTTTACGTGGCTGCTACGGATATCTATCAAGAACGATTCTTACCTATGCAAAGCCACAAGGTGATATGCAGGTTGCTATTTAACCTTCTACAAGGACCGTCTTTGTCGAATCCGATTCAACTAAGGTGGAAGAGACAGACACCCACCAGCCATCTTTATGCAACAAAGTCACATGTCGATCGATGGAACCGGTCTCATGTACGTGGACATGTAAAGTTGGTCCGGGCCGCTTCATCCCATAATACCGCCGAATCAAGAAAAGACCAAGGAAGGAAGCAATCTGAATATCAACACCCACAAACTCCTTTGTGTTCTACTCGTGATGTCATCTACGCATAGACCTAGCTCATGATGCCACTGTTGGGGAACGTTGCATGGGAAACAAAAAATTTCCTACGCTCACCAAGATCATTCTAGGAGATGAACATCTACGAGAGGAGAGATTGCATCTACATACCCTATAGATCGCTAAGCGGAAGCGTTAAGAAACGTAGTTGATCTAGTCGAACGTTTTCGCGATCCAATCATGATCCGTCCCGCGAACTCCCGATCTAAGTGCCGAACGGACGGCACCTCCGCGTTCAACACACATACGGCTTGATGACGCCTTCACCTCCTCGATCCAACGAGCGATGGTGAAGTAGTAGCTCGAGTCCTCCGGAAGCACATCAAAGTGATCAGTAGCACAGTAATATGATAGTTTTGATAGTAGTGATAATAGTAACAGAAACGGTAACAGTGGTAGCAATGATTTTGTAGCAAGTGTAACAGTAACAGCAACATTAGTAACTTAGCAAGAACAATATGTGGAAAATCGGTAGGCATTGGATCAGTGAATTCGTTGGATGATATTCATCATATAATAGTCATAACCTAGGGCGATACAAAACTAGCTCCAGTTCATAAATATAATGTAGGCATGTATTCCGTAAATAGTCATACGTGCTTATGGAAAGAACTTGCATGACATCTTTTGTCCTACCCTCCCGTGGCAGTGGGGTCCATAAGGAAACTAAGGGATATTAAGGCCTCCTTTTAATAGAGAACCAGAACAAAGCATTAACACATAGTGAATACATGAACTCCTCAAACTACGGTCATCACTGGAAAGTATCCCAATTACTGTCACACTGGGGTTTACGAATCATAACACGTAATAGGTGAATATGACTTGCAAGATCAGATCTAGAACATAGATATAATGGTGATAACATAAACGGTTCAGATCTAAAATCATGGCACCCAGGCCCAAAGTGACAAACGTTAAGCATGGCAAAGTCATAACAACATCAATCTCAGAACATAATGGATACTAGGGATCAAGCCCTAACAAAACTAACTCGATTACATGATGAATCTCATCCAACTCCTCATCGACCAGCGAACCTACGAAGGAATTACTCACTCCCGATGGGGAGCATCATGGAATTGACGATGGAGAAGGGTTGGTGATGACGAAGACCGAAGATCCCCCTCTCCGGAGCCCCAAACGGGCTCCAGATCTGGCCTCCCGATGAAGAATAGGAGGCGGCGGCGGCTCTGTATCATGAAACGCGATAATTCTTTCTCTCTAATTTTTTTCTCCAAAAGTAGGATTTTATAGCGTCGGAGTCAGGGTCTGCGGGGCCACCAGGTGGGCACAACCCACCTGGGCGCGCCTGGAGGGGGGGCACCCTGGTGGGCTGTGCTCACCCAGGGGGCCCCCTCCAGTGGTTCTTGGCTCCAGTATTTTTATTTTATTGTATAAAAATTCTCCAAAAAGTTTCATTCCATTCCGAGAACTTTTATTTCTGCACAAAAACAATACCATGGTAGTTCTACTGAAAACAACGTCAGACGGGTTAGTTTCATTCAAATCATGCAAATTAGGGTCCAAAACAAGAGCAAAAGCATTAGGAAAAGTAGATACGATGGAGACGTATCAACTCCCCCAAGCTTAAACCTTTGCTTGTCCTCAAGCAATTCAGTAAATAATTTGAAAGTGAAAAAGAAAAACTTTTACGAACTCTTTTGTTCTTGTTTACATAAATAAGCTTAAGTAGCACCTAGGTTTTCAGCAAAGATTATAACTAACCATGTCAACAATAACACTTAGAAATTATATTAACTCCTATCAATGGCATAAGCAACTAGCGAGCAATAATAAAATATCTCAAATGACAACACTTTGTCAAAACCGGCAGACCTCGGGGTAGGGGGTCCCGAGCTGTGGATCTAGGATCGATGGGTAACAAGGGACGACGAACACAGTGTTTACCCAGGTTCGGGCCCTCTCAAACAGGTAATACCCTACGTCCTGCTTGATTGTATTGATTGTATAACGTGGTTTACAGAGTAGATCTACCTCGAGATCAGTATGAGCTAAACCCTAGGCTACGGGGGGATGAAGATGGCTATGCCCCTAATGACTACAACCCTCGGTTTATATAGACACCTGTAGGGTTAGGGTTGCCGAAGATAGATTACAACAAGAGGGAAAGAGATCTCGTCCACCCTTGACTTGGAGGGCACACCACGGCTTCATAGGTCTCCAGTCACCACACGGCTCCACCAGTCCGGCCCATGCACAATGGGCCGTCGCCCCGAGGACCCCTTAGTCCATGACTCCCTCAGTAGCCCCCGAACTTGCCTCCAACGCCGAGGATCATCTTCTGGAATCTTCACATCACCGGCTTGCGAGACGAGTTCCTCCATTCCATTTGAAGCCGTGCAAATTCCGCCGAATATGATCTGGAACCCGATCTAATATACTCAGGCCTGGACAGTCTCAGGATTCTAAGATCCGAATACATCTCAAAACTAAGGTGGGACCACCAAAGTTCAATACCGTTCCTCAGGGTAAGGACCTTACACGCTTTTCAAAGAGCGCACGGCCCAATGCCGCCATTCCACGCACCCGTCCTTTCGGCTTCATGATAAGACGCCTATTTATAGATCCAAAGGTGTTGAGAACAGTTATCCTCCCCCCTTTCTCCAAGAACATCATCGAAGTAATCTTCCGACGCCATGGTCGACATCCCCAGTTCATCCTCGCGCCCTCACGGCCCGCTCCCAGGCGATCGGTCAAGTTGTCCAGTCTCGCGCATCTAGCTAAGTCGCTTGCAGACACAGCGCTTCCTCCCTTTGGCCGATCTGGTCCCAGTCCGCGCCGGTCTCATCTCCATCGATGACCGCACCCTTGCCGAGAACTCCCCCGCCCCAAGCAAGAAGGAGAGAGTATGTCTCGTACCCTTCCTTCTGAGAGGTTTGGGTTTCCCTATCCATCCCTTTCTACGGGGTCTACTAGAGTTCTATGGGATCCAGCTCCACAACCTCACCCCAGGGTCCATATTGCACATTTCTGGCTTCGTGGCCTTGTGCGAGATATTTCTATGTTGCGAGCCCCACTTTGACTTGTGTAGGAAGCACTTCTGTCTTGTCCCCCGCCTCCGGGAGGGATCTATATTTGAGGTAGGAGGTGCTGAGGTATGGTGAATAGCTGGGACGGGGTACCCAATCAGGACCCCACAGAAAGATCCCAAAGGATGGACTTCAGAGTGGTTTTACATTGAAGTGGTTCCCCTTACCGATCCAATTCGGCAAGGGCTACCAGAATATTCGAATGACCCACCTATATAGCGGTACAACTGGCGGCCCAAGGGTCCTTCCCAAAAGGACAGCGAAGAAGTGCGGGCCCTGTCAACCAAGATTAGGCTGCTGACTAACAGCAAGTTGACCATGGTCGAAGTTATGGACATCGCCATTACCCGATGCGTGAAACCCCTCCAACAGCGGGGGTCACCCCTTATGGTGCTATAACGGGACCAATGATGTGACCCGTCACCAACGGCAAGGGCCAAACAACAAGGCGGCCCTGGCTAAAATACTGGCCACCCTCTTCAAGGGGGACGAAGCAGAGTTTGCTCGCATGAGTATTCAGGAAGGCTACTCCGGATACAATCCGGCGGACTAGGTAAGCCACAATCCATTATTTTGAGCCCACGTATCATCGAATTCTCACTGATCGCCACTTGAACAGGGATGGAAGCGTCAAGTTGCGTCCATCAGTTGCCCTCCTCCTCAACCAGAGAATCATTCTCGCGAAGGCGATCCGGGGTATCATGACGACCTAGAGACGTCGATCGAATTTGAAGACGGGGTGTTCTATCAGGAGGGCCTTGACGGCGTCAGGGTGGCCGTGACAGCCAATCACTCCGGGGTTTTTCCTACTTCCACAGTAAGTGAAAAGAAGACCCCCTCCCGAACAGGGCGCTCATCTCGCGCTACCCCCCCCCCCCCCCCCCCACGTGCTAACTTCTACTCCCAAGGGTCGCTGTACTACGCGTAAAAATGCCTCGGGAGGAGCGCAGACCGCGCCAGCTTCAACCCTTGACGGGAGATCAAAACGGAAAGCTTCCGCCGAGGCAGACGCACCTGCCCCTTCTGCCCAGAGGTAACGCATTTTAGAATTGCAGCGAGGATCACCTTTGTCATTTGTTTATTAAGGGCCGCTCAACTTTGCAAAAGGCATATGTCTCTACATCAATCCGAAGATTTCCCTGATGTGCCGAACCGCAATTCCGGTCCCCAGTCTTCGGCATGGGCCGGAGCCCCCTCCGAATACGCGGTGGCTGGCGTGCCTCCGGCGGACTCCGATGATGTTTTGGTCACTAATTCCGAAGTCGAGAGCGTAATGAACCATCGCCGCCAGAGGAAGACTTTGTGCCAGACCGCCTTTACCGAACAGGAGTTTAATGCTTTTAATTCAGTAGACGCGTACCTTGGAGCGGCCCGGACAGGTTTTGATGGGATTGCCGGTCTATTTGCCGCCAAGGTGCAGGTATATAGCTTGAGAGCAAGTTCCCTAACTAACTAGCCCCAAGCTTTAATTCGGGCGGGACGGCCGAGTTAAGGATTTCTAATGATGTAATTTTGTAGGTCGCAAGAGAGCATAGCAAAAAACTGGCCGAAGAGCTTGAGGCTAGCCGGAAACAGTTGGTCGACACCAAGGCCGAACTGGATGCGGCTCAAGAAGCCAGCAGTGATAAATTCGGTAAGTGAGAAGAACCGCTTCCCAACTCGGGGAAGGGTATATGGTGTATTTTATGTGTTCACACTGTTTTCGTCATGCAGCCACGGAGGCCGCGAACAATTTGTGCAAAGAGCTTGAGGCTGGTAAACGCATGTTGTCGTGGAGTCATGAGGAGAAAAATGAGCTCAAGGCGGAGAATAAACGGCAAGCCGAGGAAATTGAGAGTTTAAAGACTCAACTGGCACAAGCGTTGGGGGAAAACCAAAAGCTAAAAGGTGGCATATACGATAAGCGCTGATCGCGCCGCGCTGTTGGTCCGTGTCATTGATGTGTTAATGACGATGTGCAACACCTGTTTGTTAGGTCTCCTGACTGGGCGACCCGAGGAAGAAATGGACACTTATGACGGGAACCTATTAAAGGAACTGTCTAAGACCTACGAGAAAGCCCGGAAAGCCCTGAAGAGCATGGCGAAGGCGTTATGGCCGTTAGATGCGCCTCTAGAGAGTATGTCCGATCTAGCCAGTCTCTTTAAAGGGGCTCGGCGAAGGTTTGAATTATGGAAGATCTCGGCCTGCCGAGAAGGAGCGCGCGAGGCGTCGGCTATGGTAAAGGCCCGCTTCACCAAGCTGGACCCGGTGCATATGGCCCGGGTTG
This sequence comes from Thinopyrum elongatum, assembly GCA_011799875.1. NCBI lineage: Eukaryota > Viridiplantae > Streptophyta > Magnoliopsida > Poales > Poaceae > Thinopyrum > Thinopyrum elongatum. The sequence continues at coordinate 606,985,459 of CM022298.1, forward strand.
GACCCGTGGGTCCGGACGGTCAAGAGATACCGCTGAGCTTGATGTACGACGACGTGATGCAAGCCGCTCGCTATTCTCAGAAGGACTGTGCTTTAGAGCAATTGATAGACAATGTCAAGAAGGAGTAATTTTGTCAATTCTATGTATCTATGTACTTTACATTGATCGTGCTCAATCCGCGTTCTTATTTATTTTTGAAAGAATGTTGTCTTAGACGGCCATCGGCTTCTACCTCCCCAATCATAGATCGGGAAGTGTTCCGTACTTTGTGCCGTGAAAATGAAACAATACTTCGGGAACAAGCCAATCCGGCCATCTGGCTTAAACAGACAAAACATGTGCGGAGAGCTATGTTATATTACTATTTGACGTAAGAAACATCTTCTGATGAAAATAGTTCCTCCAAGGGTTCCTTTCTTCAGGTAAAATAATAATCAGGATACGTAAGATCAACGGACACCAATGGCTTTAAAAAAGAACCTTGGTGGTAAGCTCGAGGCTATATTCACTTCCCTTAGGCCGACTTATTGTATTCTGTAAGAACGCTAGCTTTCGGCTTCTCCCGTCTGAGGTACGGTCCCGGGTGACCCGGTCATAACAATCACAGAGGTGCTCCCTTTACTCCCTAGCTAAACAATCGGGAACGTAGGGGTAATCACAGGAGCCAGGCAACCCGGCTTGGCAAAGATCTTAAGTCAAACAAGTGCATATGTTGGCTTAACATGTATGAGAAGGATGCAATCATAATGAATGCGGTGTATGCATTTATGCGGCTCGTCTAAGGGAGCCCCAAGCGAAGCTATGTATTACATTTAATGGTATATAGTAGGGGCCTGGTGAGGTTCGATTTAACCGAACTAGCACCCCGATGAAAGAGAGAAAAGGGTAAAAAAGAAAAACAAGGCGAAAATTGACGTAGGACTCAGGCGTAAAAACGCCGCAGCCTTGCTGCGTTCCACGGGTTCGGCTCGAGGCCGTTGTCAGACGGGCGGCGAAGACGATACGCTCCACCTACAAGTACTTCATCGATGATGTACGGTCCCTCCCATTTAGGTGATAGTTTATTCTTCTGTTTTTTGGGGAGTCGGAGGACAAGGTCTCCCACGTTGTATGTCTTTGCCCGGACTTCGCGGTTGTGGTAACGTCATGCTTGTTGTTGATAGAACGCGGACCAAGCCCGAGCTATGTCTCGCTTTTCTTCCAGTGCGTCCAGATCGTCCTGCCGATCGAGCTCGGCTTCCTTTTCTTCGTGCATGCGCACTCTAGGCGCGTCATGGATAAGGTCGCATGGGAGAACTGCTTCCGCACCGTATACCATAAAAAATGGTGTGTATCTGGTTGACCGATTAGGGGTGGTGTGCAGCCCCCATAGTACGGAATCAAGTTCCTCGACCCAATGGCAGTCAGATTGTTCAAGGGATCGAACTAGGCAAGGCTTAATGCCGCTCATAATGAGTCCATTGGCCCATTCGACCTGCCCGTTGGTTTGTGGATGGTACACCGAGGCATAATCGAGCTTGATGCCCATTTTGCCGCACCAGTCTTTGACCTCCTGGGCAGTGAAGTTGGTACCGTTGTCGGTAATTATGCTATGGGGGACACCGTAACGGTGTACGACATCGGATAAGAAGTCGACGACTGGTCCGGATTCTGCCGAAGTGACGGGTCTTGCCTCAATCCACTTGGTGAATTTGTCGACCATGACCAATAGGTACTTCTTTTTGTTTGTCCCCCCTTTGAGTGGCCCGACCATGTCGAGACCCCAGACCGCGAAAGGCCAAGTTATCGGTATCGTCCGAAGGGCTGTGGGGGGAATATGGCTTTGATTTGCAAACAGCTGACATCCGACGCGGTGCTGGACTAATGTCCGGGCATCTTCGCGGGCGGTAGGCCAGAAAAAACCTGCTCGGAAAGCTTTGCTGACCAAAGCCTGAGCCGTCGCGTGGTGTCCGCCCAAGCCTGCGTGTATCTCTGCCAAGAGCTCCTGTCCCTCCTCCTCGGAGATTCATCTTTGTAAAACTCCTATGGTACTCTTTTTATAGAGTTCGTCTTCATGGACCTTGTATGCTTTAGAGCGCCGAACTATACGCCGCGCTTCGGTTTGGTCCTCCGGAAGCTGCTTCTGTGTGAGATAGGCTAGTAGGGGTTTTGTCCAGGTTGGGGTTACGGCCATGTTTTCATGGGCGGAGGGTGTTTCCTCGAGTGCGGAGCCTTCGATGATATGGTCGTCTGGCGCGTTGTCCGGTGAGGCGTTGTTAGCGGGCTCATGTGTTGATGCACTGGTGACGTCGTCCTGCCACACCACGGAGGGCTTAAAGAGCCGCTCGAGGGAGGTGTTTTGGGAACAGGGTCGCGCTTGGCGCCCATGCGGGCGAGGACGTCGGCTGCTTGATTGATGTCTCTAGCGACATGGTGAAATTCTAGGCCCTTGAATCGAGGCGATATCCGGAGGACTGCGTTTCTGTAAGCCGCCATCTTGGGGTCCTTGGCGTCGAATTCGCCGTTGACTTGAGAGATCGCTAGGTTTGAATCTCCCCTTACCTCAAGGCGCTGCACTCCCATTGTTGTGGCCATACGGAGGCCATGTAGTAGCGCTTCCTATTCGGCTGCGTTGTTGGAGTCCTTGTACATTATCTGTAAGACGTACCGAATAGTGTCGCCTGTGGGGGAGGTTAAGATGACCCCAGCCCCCAGTCCGGCTAACATCTTTGAGCCGTCGAAATACATTGTCCAGTGTGAATATGTACTGTATTCCCGGGGTAGTTCGCCTTCGGTCCATTCGGCAATAAAATAGGCCAGCACCTGCGATTTAATGGCTCGGCGTGGTTTGTATGCTATCTCAAAGGGGAGGAGCTTGATGGCCTACTCTGCGATGCGGCCCGTGGCGTCTCTGTTATTGATTATATCGTTCAAGGGGACCTCCGATGCCACTGTGACTGAACATTCTTGAAAGTAGTGTCGAAGCTTTCGGGACACCATAAAGACTGTGTAAGCTATCTTTTGATAGTGTGGCTACCATGTTTTACATGGTGTTAGCACTTCAGACACATAATAGACCGGCTTCTGCACTTGAAATTTATGGCCCTCGGATTCCCTTTCCACCGCAAGCACCGCACTGACCACCTGAATGGTGGCTGAGACATATAGCAACATGGGCTCGCCGACACTAGGTGTGGTTAAGATAGGGTTGCTGGCTAGGAGTGTTTTAATCTCCTCGAGCACCGTAGTTGCTTCGTCTGTCCAATGGAAATTCTTGGTCTTTTTGAGCAGCTTGTAGAGTGGTAATGCTTTTTCTCCGAGGCGGGATATGAAGCGGCTCAAGGCTGCCATGCATCCTGCCAGCTACTGAACATGTTTGAGCTCTGTTGGTATTGCGAGCTGAGATAGCACTCTAATTTTGGCCGGATTGGCCTCGATTCCTCTATGGGAAATGATAAATCCGAGAAGCTTTCCGGCGGGGACCCCAAAGATACATTTTTCTAGGTTGAGCCGTATGTCATAAGCTCGCAAGTTGTCGAAGGTTTGGCGTAGGTCGTCTACCAGTTGGTCTATGTGTTTGGTTTTAACAACCACATCGTCCACGTATGCCTCGACCATTTTGCCAATTTGATTTTCGAGGCATGCTTGAATCATGCGTTGGTATGTGCCTCCTGCATTTTCAATCCGAACGGCGTGGTGTTGAAGCAGAAGGGCCCGTAAGGGGTAATGAATGCGGTTGCCGCCTGGTCGGACTCTTTCATCTTGATCTGGTGGTATCCGGAGTATGCGTTAAGAAAACATAGTGAGTCGTGTCCGGCGGTGGTGTCGATGATCTTGTCTATCCTCGGCAGGGGGAAGGGATCCTTAGGGCAGGCCTTGTTAAGGTCTTTGAAATCGACACATAGCCGCCAGGACTTATCCTTCTTTGGTACCATTACCAGGTTTGCTAACCACTCGGGGTGCTTGATCTCACGGATGAATCCGGCCTCCAGCAGTTTTGCGAGTTCTTCGCCCATGGCTTGTCGTTTTGGTTCAGAAAATTGGCGCAGGGTTTGTTTCACTCGCTTAAAGCCTTTGAGAATGTTGAGGCTGTGCTCTGCTTTCCTGCGTGGGATTCCTGGCATGTCCGAGGGGTGCCAAGCGAATATGTCCCAATTTTCACGCAGGAATGTCCTTAATGCCTCGTCGACTGCGAGGTCCAGCTGTGCTCCTATGGACGCCGTTTTGTTGGGATCTGTTGGGTGCACTTGAAATGTTACTATTTCATCTGCTGGCTTGAATGACGTGTATTTTTGTCTTTTACTGAGAACCACGTCGTCCCTATCGACGGTAGTGCGTAAAGCTGTTAATTCTTCGGCCGCGAGGGCTTCGGATAGTGCCTCTAGGGCGAGAGATGCCATTTTGTTTTCGGCTCTCAAGGCTCTGCTTGGGTCGCTTTTGAGTGAAATTACCCCATTGGGCCCTGGCATTTTGAGTTTCATATACCCGTAATGTGGTATAGCCTGGAATCTCGAGAATGCCTCTCGCCCTAGAAGGGCGTGGTATCCGCTGCAGAAGGGCACAATGTGGAATAGCAAGGGTTCGGATCTGTAGTTATCGGGTGTGCCGAACACAACATCGAGGGTTATGCATCCCGAGCAGTGTTCCTCCCTACCGGGTATTATACTGCGGAATGTAGTGCTACTGCGTTCGATGTGAGACCTGTTGACCTGCATCTTCTCGAGCATATCCTCGTAAATGAGATTGAGGCCGCTGCCTTCGTCCATTAGTACCTTAGTCAGCCGGAAGCCATCGATGATGGGGTCGAGGACCAGTGTGGCCGGTGCATGGCTGACGTGAGGGCTTGGCTCGTCCTTCTCATCGAAGGTAATAGGAGTATTCGCCCATGGCTGTGCGGCCGCCACTTGATATATCTGGCTGAGCTCCCGAAGAGCCTTTTTCCTTTTGTTGTTTGAGGTGAACGTCTCGTATACCGTAAGGACATTGTGGTCCTGTGGTGAGGCTGAAGACTGTTTATCTGGGGGTGTAAGGCCCAAGATTGGTTTGCCATATTTGGCCACTTATCTTACCACCCAGCAGGCTCGAAGTCTGTGGGTTGGGTTTGCGTCTAGCAAGACCGAATGTATTGGGCATGGTTTATCCAGCAACTCATCTAACACCAATCTGGGCCTGGCTTTCTTGTCATTGGGCTCGCGCTCCAGTGACCGATTTGTGAAGGCTCGTTTAAGGCAAGGCTTCCGTGGTGCGCGGTGGGCTGTGGCCGCATGCTCAGCTGTTGCGCCCTTCATGTGTCCTCCATGGCGCAATATTTGCGAACCATGTCTGATAGTTCAGTGAAGCTTGGAATTTGGCGGCGCGCGAGGGCGTTTAAGAGGCCCTCATCCCTGCAGTTGAACTGGAAGGCTTTAATTATTTCTTTGTGACAGCAAGGTGCCATCCTGTTTTTTACCAGGAGAAATCTAGCCCAATAATGGTGGACTGTCTCGTTTGGCAGCTGTTTGACGTACATGAGGTCCCATATGTCTGGGCTTCCCGACTCCAGAGAGTATTTCGTGTGGTGGGTGGGTGGGAAAATTTCGAGAATTCCCCTCTGCCGCAGATCCGGACAATCCTTGATGGGAGGTAGAGGCATGTCCGGTCCTGACCGCACAGGACTCGGATCCAAACTGGTGAGTGGCCGGATAGGCTCAAGGCCGGGACTTGTGTCAGGTGTTATGTCCAGACGTACATCCAGGCTGGTGTCTGACTCCGAGCTGGAGATTCGAGTGTACACCGTCTTTAGCTTACAGGGCGGTGGCCCCTCCTGTGCCTCTTCGACCGTGGCGATGAGGTGCGTGACTGGAGGGGTGTTTATTTCTCGGTCATCGGGTTTAAGCCTGATCCGGTCGTAGGTTGTTGGCCTGATAATAGAAATTCCTATTGCACGGAATAGATCTGCCAACTGATCTGCCGGCTGGGCACATAGGGGTGCCGAACGCTCCGGTGACTCGACGGGAGGCCCTGCGGGCGGTCCGTCGGAGTTGGGATTCGGGGTCAGACCTTGAAAGATACCGGACTTTCGTGATTTTGCTAGTCCTGGGGTCGATGCCCCTGGACTGATGGATCCTTCAATGGGGGTGAGGCCTTCGATCTGGTCGAGGCGACCGGCGGGGTTGGTGTGCACTAATACGCCGCCAGCGACCGGAGGAGGTGACCAGGGGCGGTAAAGCCCTCGGTACGGGTGCGGTCTCCATCGACCGGTTGAGCCATCGATCCTCTCGGTGATCGCACAGCGGAACTCTCAATGAAAGCACCAATGTCGGTGTCAAAACCGGCAAACCTCGGGGTAGGGGGTCCCGAGATGTGGATCTAGGATCGAAGGGTAACAAGGGACGATGAACACAGTGTTTACCCAGGTTCGGGCCCTCGCGAAGAGGTAATACCCTACGTCCTGCTTGATTGTATTGATTGTATAACATGGTTTACAAAGTAGATCTACCTCGAGATCAGTATGAGCTAAACCCTAGGCTACGGGGGGATGAAGATAGCTCTGCCCCTAATGACTACAACCCTCAGTTTATATAGACACCGATAGGGTTAGGGTTGCCGAAGATAGATTACAACAAGAGGGAAAGAGATCTCGTCCACCCTTGACTTGGAGGGCACACCACGGCTTCATAGGTCTCCTGTCACCACACGGCTCCACCAGTCCGGCCCATGCACAATGGGCCGTCGCCCCGAGGACCCCTTAGTCCATGACTCCCTCAAGTGGTATCTCGCTAGCCCTTTCTGAGACCGCAAAACATAAATGCAGAGCACCTCCAAAGTTCAAGCAGCGACTAAACATTGTAATTCATGGTAGAAAAGATCCAGTCATGATGCAACCAACATTAGCTATACACAATGCATGAGGATGGCAATAGTGCTCTCAGGTATGGCGCTTATTTGAGAAGATGATGACTCAACATAAAATTAAATAGATAGTCCCTTCGCAGAGGGAAGCAGTGATTTGCAGCGGTGCGAGAGCCAAGATTTTTAAAACAGAGGTAAATGAAATTTTGAGAAATGCACCCTTCCTGTTTACGTCCTGACCAAAAGTTATCAATATCTTCCATGCTAAACACATTAGTGGCGGTTCCCAAGCGATAAAAGTAAAGGTTTACTCCCCCTCCACCAACAAACACACTCCACGGCTAGCCAAAACCATGGGTACCGTCCATACCAACATCATTCTTGGGGAAGTTTTGTTTAATTATTTGCAATTTTTGATTTCGGGACTGGGAATCCCTATTACCGCCCCTCTCGTGCAAGGACGAGTGAATAAACACTCATCATGAGAATAACCCGCTTAGCATGGAAGATACTGACTACCCCCTGTCGCTCTATGAACAATTCAGGCACACAAAAATGGATGTTTATTTGAAGTTTTTGGAGGTGGCACATTCAAATTTACTTAGAACGGCAGGGTAATACCGCATATAGGTAGATATGGTGGACTCATCTGGAATAACATGGGTTTTAGGATTTTGATGCACAAGCAGTATTCCCGCTTAGTACAGACGAAGGCTGGAAAATAGGTTGAGAAGCGGTTAGCTAGAGAGCAAAAACGGTCATGAGCATGCATTATGCATAAGTAACATTGGATACTAGCATGAGTAGGATATGAACACCATGAACATAAATATCATAGAGGCTATGTTGGTTTTGATTCAACTACATGCATGAACATGTGCCAAGTCAAGCCACTTGAAACATTCAGAGGAGGATACCATATCATCATACTACATCACAATCATTTTAATGCATGTTAACATCCAAGATAAATCATTATCCACTCCTAGCTACTTAACCATGGCATGAGAAACTATTATCTCTAATTGTCATTGCAAACATGTTTGATCATAATATGTTGAATCATGGATACTAGGTTAAACATATTTACAAAAACAGAACAAGTTGAGTTCATACCCGTTTCTCTCTGCCACAGCCAGTTCATCAAATATCGTCCTTATTGCCTTTCACTTGCACGACCAAATGATATGAAAATAATAATAGTGCAAGAGTGCCGTGGACTAAGCTGGAATCTGCAAACATTTTATTCAAAAGGAGAAGACAAGGTAATATGGGCTCTACGTTAGATCAATAGCAATGCATATGAGAGCCACTCAACATTTTCATCGTGGTCTTCTCCTCGGTATGACTCAATAAAAGGAAAAGAATTTTAGAGAAACACACTGAAATATTTTTGGAGTTTTTTGTTTTCCTTAAAGAAAGCAAATTAAAGAGAGAAAAAAAAGAGAAAAACTATTTACACGGGAGAGCTCCCAACAAGCAAAAGAAGAACAAGGAAATCTTTTTGGGTTTTCTTTTTAATACTACAACTGGCTAAACTAGAAAGAAAAACCGAAAAGAAGTAAGAAACATTTTTTGGATTTTCTCAAAGTTTTTCAAACACACAAGATGAAAGGAGAAAATAAATTTAGCATGGATAATACAATGAAAAAGTGTGAACACCGACAACTGGAATGAAATGTGTGACCATGAATGTAATGTCGGTGGAAATACGTACTCCCCCAAGCTTAGGCTTTTGGCCTAGCTTGGTAATCACCACTCGTAGTAGCCATCCGGTCCCATCTCGAAGTGCTGTGGGGCAGGCACCTAAGCGTCCCACTCCCGTGGCTCCTCCTCTGCCTCTGCATGGGCGTTCCTGTAGGCAATAATATCCTCAGGCATGATCCTGTATCCGCCCCTGGCAATAGAATCAAACAAAGCAGGTGTAGGCAACGGAATAATATCACGGGTATCCACGCTGAAAACTAGGTTGTAAGGAGTATTATTAATAGAATCATCAATATCAGTGAACTGGTGATCTTTCATCGCCTGGTGATCCAAATAAACCTTGGGTAAATGATAATCATGTTGGCGAATCTAAACGTTAAAGTGACTCGCTAAACGAGTAGCATAAATACCGCCATGAATTTTGCCCTTGGCTCTGTTAAGGTACAGACGGCATGCAATAATGGCCCCTAGGCTATAGGTGTCATCATCGTATAGTGCACGACGTAAGATGGCGAAGTCAGGAGCACAAAGTGCACCAACTTTCTCTCTTGCAATTAAACACTTAGCAATGAATAGAGCAAAATAATGCACAGCAAGAAACTGCAAACTAGTAGCAGTGACACTCGACACGCCTCTCTCATCTCCCACTGACAGAGTACGATAAAAGTTCTCAAACTCTGCAGGCCTAGGCTCTCTTATTTCCCCGTCAGAATGGATCAAGCATACATCGCAAAAATCAGTGAGTAGGAATAACCCCCCTGAGGAATGAAAATTTTGCACAAAGGAATTTGTGAGGAGATGGTATTGTTCACACTCAGCTGCGATGAAGTCAGTAAGCCCAGCATTAGCAGCAAATTATGCGAACTCTTGACGGATTTTGGCTCCATCCATGAAGGGGTTATGCGGCCATTCACACGGCCGCACCTACGCCCTTCTCCGAGTATGGAGGTCATTGTCCGATGATTCCCCAATGACTCCCTTAGAGCTCTTCTTGGAGGCAAACTTCCTAAAGAAACTCATCTTATTCCTATAAACAAAATTCTGAAAATTTTAGTCCACAAAATTTTTGTCAACAAAACTTCACAAGATTGATAGCAACTACTCTTGGGGAGGTATAGAGGCTATATTGAGCATTCAAACTACTTAGAATTCTAAGAATTCAACATGCAAGCTCATCTATAGCAGCACCAAGAGTAGCTAATTATTCAAAATATAGACCACTGAAGCAAAAACTAATTGGAGCAATGGAGGAGTCACATACCAAGTAGCAATCCTCCAAAACAGTTTCGGAAATGGAGCTTTGAGCAAAGAGATCGAAATCCACAGGTTTGAGAGCAAGAACACGAGAGAGAGAGAGAGAGAGAGAGAGAGAGAGAGCAATGGTGATTTTTTTCTGGGGGTAGGTGATGACATGGGCTAAAGAGATAAGTGAGGGGGGCCATGTGGGGACCACGACCCACCAGGGCGCGCCTGGGGCTGCTGGCACGCCCAGGTGGGTTGTGCCCACCTGGTGCACCCCCCTCAGATGTTATTTGTAATAAAAATTCAGAAATATTCAGAAAAAAATCGTATTAAATTTTCAGGGCATTTTGAGAACTTTTATTTTTGGGTCATTTTTTTATTGCACGAGAAATTCAGAAAACAGACAAAACATGGCATTTTATTTTATTTAACTAAGAAAAACATAAAGCAAAACTTGGGAGCAGAAGGTTGTGCTTACTAAATTCATCAACTTCATACCTCTAAAAAATGATCCATTAATAAGGTTGATCAAGTCTTATTAACAACCACCTTCGATTAGCATGAAACCGAAGAACTTTCATAAAACACTAAGTTTCCTCAATGGGGATATGCATGTCCCCAACAATAAGCAGTTCATATTTCTTTTTGACAGTAGGTAAAGGTAGTTGAAAACTTCCAATAGTGAGTGTCGGAGATTTTTCAATAACATTAATACCATTCACTTGGAATTGTTTCTTCGGAAAATGCATCGTATGCTCATTACCATTGATATGAAAAGTGACCTTGATTTTATTGCAATCAATAACAGCCCCTGCAGTATTCAAGAAGGGTCTACCAAGGATAATCGACATGTTGTCGTCCTCGGGCATCTCAAGTATAACAAAGTCAGTTAAGATAGTAACATTTGCAACAACAACGGGCACATCCTCACAAATACCGATAGGTATGGCAGTTGATTTGTCAGCCATTTGCAAAGATATTTCAGTAGGTATGAGTTTATTCAAATCAAGTCTTTTATATAAGGAGAAAGGCATAACACTAACACCAGCTCCGAGATCACACAACGCAGTTTTAACATAATTTCTTTTGATGGAGCAAGGTATAGTTGGTATTCCCGGATCTCCAAGTTTTTTAGGTACTCCATCTTTAAAAGAATAATTAGCAAGAATGGTGGAGATTTCAGCTTCAGGTATCTTTCTCTTATTAGTGATGATGTCTATCATATATTTTGCATAAGGGGCCATCTTTAAAATATCAGTCAAGCGAGTGCGCAAAAAGACTGGCCTAAGCATTTCAGCAAAGCGTTCAAATTCTTCATCATCCTTTTTCTTAGTTGATTTAGGTGGAAAGGGCATGGGTTTTTGAACCCATGGTTCTCTTTCTCTTCCATGTTTTCTAGCAACAAAGTCTTTTTTATCATATCTTTTATTTTTAGGTTGTGGGTAATCAAGATCAACAGTTGGTTCTATTTCAACATCATTATCTAGTTGTTTATCATTGTCTGGTTGAGTGTCTTCATGAACATCATCATTATCTTTTTCATTATCACTGCGTGAATGTTCATTACCAGATTGAGTTTCAGCATCAGAAATAGAAACATCATTATTATTATCAGGAGGTTTTTCTTTCTCAGGTTCACTAGAGGTATGCAAAGTCCTATCATTTTTCTTTTTTTTTTAGAAGGACTAGGTGCATTAGCGTTGATTCTTTTAAAGTCTTGTTCAATTCTTTTAGGGTGTCCTTCAGGATAAAGTGGTTCCTGAGTCATTTTACCTCCTCTAGTTGCTACTCTAACAGCTAAGTCATTTATATTATTATTCATTTCATCAAGCAACTCTCTTTGAGATTTAGCAACTTGTTCTAATTGAGTTTGAACCATAGAGGCATGTTTCCCTACACCTCTAACATCATTGGAGATTCTAAATAACAAGTCACTCAAGCGAGCAATCATATTGGAATTATATTTCAATTGTTTCATAACATTTTCATTGAAGTGATATTGTTTTCTAATGTAGTTGTCAAACTCATAAAGGCATTGACTCGGATGTTTATTGTAAGGGATGTCACTTTCATCAAATTTCATTAAAGAGTTTACCTCTACCACCTTTGGTGGTGGTGTGTCAAGTCCATGTATTTCTTCAATAGGAGGTAAATTTTTAACATCCTCTGATTTAATACCTTTTTCCTTCATACTTTTCTTTGCCTCTTGCATATCTTCAGGACTTAGATATAAGATACCCCTCTTCTTCGGAGTGGGTTTAGGCGGTGGTTCAGGAAGAGTCCAATCATCATAATTTTTCAATATATTATTCAATAATTCCTCAGCTTGTCCAACAGTTCATTCCCTGAAAACACAACCAGCATAACTATCTAGGAAGTCCCTAGAAGCATCGGTTAGTCCATTATAGAAGATATCAAGTATTTCATTTTTCTTAAGAGGATGATCAGGCAAAGCATTAAGCAATTGGAGAAGCCTCCCCCAAGCTTGTGGGAGACTCTCTTCTTCAATTTGCACAAAGTTAAATATTTCATGTAAGGCAGCTTGTTTCTTATGAGCAGGAAAATATTTTTCAGAGAAGTAATAAATCATATCCTGGGGACTACGCACACAACCAGGAGCAAGAGTATTGTACCATATCTTAGCATCACCCTTTAATGAGAACGGAAATAATTTGAGAATATAGTAGTAGCGAATCTTCTCATCATGAGCAAATAGGGTGGCTATATCATTTAATTTAGTAAGATGTGCCACAACAGTTTCAGTTTCATAGCCATGGAAAGGATTAGATTCAACCAAAGTAATTAACTTTGGGTCGACAGAGAATTCATAATCCTTATCATCAACAAAGATAGGTGAAGTAGCAAACTTAGGATCACATTTCATTCTAGCATTCAAAGATTTTTCTTTCAGTTTGCATAATAATTTCTTAAGATCATCTCTATCATTGCAAGCAAGAAAATCTCTAGTTGTCTCCTCATCCATAACATAACCTTCATGTATCTAAGGCAATTCATATCTAGGAGAGCTAGGACTAATAGATGTTTCAAGATTTTCAGTTTCAAGTACTTCATCGGTTTCAGCATTCTCAATATCTTTACCTCTAGCAATTTATTCATCAAGAAATTCACCTAATGGCACATTATCATCAAGCAAGGTACTAGCATCATCATGAGTAGCATTCATAGCAGAAGTAGCATCATCAATAACTTGTGACATATCAGGATTAATAGCATGTGGTGGTGTTGCAAGTCTACTCAAAATAGAAGGTGAATCAAGTGCAGAGTGTGATGGCAGTTCCTTACCTCCCCTCGTCTTAGAGGGCAAAATCTTAGTCTTTGTATCCTTCAGATTCTTCATAGTGATAAATAGATAATAATCCCAAGTGACTCAACAAATATAGCTATGCTCCCTGGTAACGACGCCAGAAAAAGGTCTTGATAACCCAGAAGTATAGGGGATCGCAACAGTTTTCGAGGGTAGAGTATTCAACCCAAATTTATAGATTTGACACAAGGGGAGCCAAAGAATATTTGTAGGTATTAGCAGCTGAGTTGTCAATTCAACCACACCTGGACATTAATTATCTGCAACAAAGTGATCAGTAGCACAGTAATATGATAGTTTTAATAGTAGTGATAGTAGTAACAGTAACGGTAACAGTGGTAGCAATGATTTTGTAGCAAGTGTAACAGTAACAGCAGTAGTAGTAACTTAGCAAGAACAATATGTGGAAAATTCGTAGGCATTGGATCGGTGAATTCATTGGATGATATTCATCATATAACAGTCATAACCTAAGGCGATACAAAACTAGCTCCAGTTCATAAATATAAGGTAGGCATGTATTCCGTAAATAGTCATACGTGCTTATGGAAAGAGCTTGCATGACATCTTTTGTCCTACCCTCCCATGGCAGCGGGGTCCATACGGAAACTAAGGGATATTAAGGCCTCCTTTTAATAGAGAACTGGAACAAAGCATTAACACATAGTGAATACATGAACTCCTCAAACTACGGTCGTCACCGGAAAGTATCCCAATTACTATCACACTGGGGTTTACGGATCATAACACGTAATAGGTGAATATGGCTTGCAAGATCGGATCTAGAACATAGATATAATGGTGATAACATAAATGGTTCAGATCTGAAATCACGGCACCCGGGCCCAAAGTGACAAGCATTAAGCATGGCAAAGTCATAACAACATCAATCTCAGAACATAATGGATACTAGGGATCAAGCCCTAACAAAACTAACTCGATTACATGATGAATCCCATCCAACTCCTCACCGACCAGCGAGCCTACGAAGGAATTACTCACTCCCGGTTGGGAGCATCATGGAATTGACGATGGAGAAGGGTTGGTGATGACGAAGACCGAAGATCCCCCTCTCCGGAGCCCCAAACGGGCTCCAGATCTGGCCTCCTGATGAAGAACAGGAGGCGGCGGCTTCGTATCGTGAAACGCGATAATTCTTTCTCTCTAATTTTTTTCTCCAAAAATAGGATTTTATAGCGTCGGAGTCAGGGTCTGCGGGGCCACCAGGTTGGCGCAACCCACCTGGGCGCGCTTGGAGGGGGGTGCCCTAGTGGGTTGCGCTCACCCAGGGCCCCCCCTCCGGTGGTTCTTGGCTCCAGTATTTTCCTTTTATTGTATAAAAATTCTCCAAAAAGTTTTGTTCCATTCCGAGAACTTTTATTTCTGCACAAAAAACAACACCATGGTAGTTCTGCTGAAAATAGCGTCAGTCCTGGTTAGTTTCATTCAAATCATGCAAATTAGAGTCCAAAACAAGAGCAAAAGCGTTAGGAAAAGTAGATACGACGGAGACGTATCAACATGGTATAGGCTATGCGATGATATTGGATCTTGGAACTGGAATCGATTGAAATTGGAATTTCAGCAAAAAAAATCATCCTATGCATCTAGTTCATCGTGATCGGAATTATATATATAATTTTTTGCCTCGTGAAGGAGAAAGTATCACTCTAGCTTGGGGGAGGCTTAAGTCAATGTTATATTCATGCCCCAATCATGAGCTCTCGAGAGAAATTATTATTCAGAATTTTTATGCTCGGCTTTCTCATAATGATCAATCCACGCTCAATACTTCTTGTACTGGTTCTTTTATGATGAAGACTATTGAACTCAAGTGGGATCTTTTGGAAAGAATTAAATGCAACTCTGAAGATTGGGAACTCGACGAAGGTAAAGAGTCAGGTATTAAACTTGAGTTTGATTGTGTTAAATCTTTTATGAATACCGATGCTTTTCACAAGTTTAGCACTAAATATGGACTTGACTCTGAGATAGTAGCATGTTTTTTGTGAATCATTTGCTACTCATGTTGATCTCCCTAAGGAGAAGTGGTTTAAATATCATCCCCCTATTAAAGAAGAAATTAAAGAACCGGTAATAGCTAAAGATGAAACTATCATTTACAATGTTGATCCAGTTGTGCCTACTGCTTATATTGAGAAACCACCTTTCCCTGTTAGGATAAAGGAACATGCTAAGGTTTTAGTTGTGGTTTGCAAAAATAATATTAAAGCACCTAAACCCTCTGAACAAATTAAAATAGAACCTAGTGTTGCTATGGTTAAAGATCTCTTGGTCAAAAATATTGATGGGCATGTTATTTACTTCTGTGATGAAGCAGCTAGAATTGCCAAACCTGATGAAAAAGATAAACATAGACCCGTAGTTGGCATGCCTGTTGTCTCAGTTAAAATTGGAGATCATTGTTATCATGGTTTATGTGATGTGGGTGCTAGTGTGAGTGCTATTCCTTTTACTTTATACCAAGAAATTATGAATGACATAGCACCCGCTGAAATAGAAGATATTGATGTTACTATTAAACTTGCAAACAGAGACACCATCACACCACTTGGGATTGTTAGAGATGTTGAAGTCTTGTGTGGGAAAATAAAATACCCTACTGATTTTCTAGTTCTTGGTTCCCCACAAGATGACTTTTGTCCCATTATCTTTTGTAGACCTTTCTTAAACACTGTCAATGCTAAGATAGATTGTGAAAAAGAAACTGTCAGTGTTAGCTTTAGTGATGTGTCTCATGAATTTAATTTCTCCAAGTTTAGTAGACAACCCCGTAATGAAGAATTACCTAATAAAGATGAAATAATTGGTATTGCTTCTATTGCCATGCCTCCTACTGATACTTTAGAACAATATTTGCTAGACCATGAAAATGATATGCACTTGCGTGAAAGAAATGAAATAGATAAAATTTTCTTTGAACAACAACCTCTCCTTAAACACAATTTGCCTATTAAAACTCTAGGAGACCCTCCTTCACCTAAAGGTGATCCTGTGTTTGAATTAAAACAACTGCCAGACACTTTGAAATATGCTTATCTTGATGAGAAAAATATATATCCTGTTATTATTAGTGCTAACCTTTCAGAACACGAAGAAGAAAGATTATTAAAAAATTTGAGGAAGCACCATGGATGCTACTATTGGATATACTCTTGATGATATTAAGGGCATTAGTCCCACTCTCTGTCAGCACAAGATTAATACGGAACCTGATGCTAAACCCGTTGTTGATCATCAACGACGATTGAATCCTAAGGTGAAAGAAGTAGTAAGAACTGAAATACTAAAACTTCTGGAAGCAAGTATAATCTATCCCATAGCTGATAGTAGATGGGTAAGCCCCGTTCATTGTGTCCCTAAGAAGGGAGGTATTACTGTTGTTCCTAATGATAAAAATGACCTTATCCCACAAAGAATAGTGACTGGCTATAGAATGATAATTGATTTTAGAAAATTGAATAAAGCTACTAGAAAAGATCATTACCCTCTGCCTTTCATTGATCAAATGCTGGAAAGATTATCTAAGCACACACACTTTTGTTTTCTTGATGGATATTCTGGTTTCTCTCAAATACCTGTGTCACAACTAGATCAAGAGAAAACCACATTTACTTGTCCCTTTGGAATCTATGCTTATAGACGTATGCCTTTTGGTTTATGCAATGCACCTGCCACTTTTCAAAGATGTATGACTGTTATATTCTCTAATGTTTGTGAAAAGATTGTTGAGGTTTTCATGGATGATTTTTCCGTTTATGGAACTTCTTTTGATGATTGCTTAAGCAACCTTGATCAAGTTTTGCAGAGATGTGAACAAACTAATCTTGTCTTGAATTGGGAGAAGTGCCACTTTATGGTTAATGAAGGTATTCTCTTGGGGCTTAAAATTTTTGAACGAGGTATTGAGGTGGATAAAGCTAAAGTTGATGCAATTGAGAAAATACCATGTCCTGAAGATATAAAAGGTATTCGTAGTTTCCTTGGTCATGTTGGTTTCTATAGAAGGTTTATTAAGGACTTCTCTAAAATTTCTAGGCCTCTTACTAATCTTTTACAAAAGGATGTTCCATTTGTTTTTTATGATGATTGTGTAGAAGCCTTTGAAACACTTAAGAAAGCCTTAATTACTGCACCTATTGTTCAACTACCTGATTGGAACTTGCCTTTTGAAATTATGTGTGATGCTAGTGATTATGCTGTTGGTGATGTTCTAGGACAAAGAGTTGATAAGAAATTAAATGTTATCCATTGTGCTAGCAAAACTCTAGACAGTGCTCAAAGAAATTATGCTACTACTAAAAAAGAATTTTTAGCAGTTGTGTTTGCTTGTGATAAATTCATATCTTACATTGTTGATTCCATAGTAATTGTTCACACTGATCATGATGCTATAAAATATCTTATGGAAAAGAAAGATGCTAAACCTAGACTCATTAGGTGGGTTCTCTTGTTACAAGAATTTGATTTGCATATCGCTGATAGGAAAGGAGTTGAGAATCCTGTAGTTGATAACTTGTCTAGGTTAGAAAATATTCTTGATGACCCACTACCTATTGATGATAGTTTTCCTGATGAACAACTAGCTGCAATAAATGTTTCTCATAATACTCCTTGGTATGCTAACTATGCTAATTACATTGTTGCTAAATATATACCACCTAGTTTTACATACCAACAAAAGAAAAAATTCTTCTATGATTTAAGACATTACTTTTGGGATGACCCACATCTTTATAAAGAAGGAGTAGATGGTATTATTAGATGTTGTGTACCTGAGCATGAACAGGAACAAATCTTACGAAAATGTCACTCCGAAGCCTATGGAGGACATCATGCGGGAGATAGAACTGCTCACAAGGTATTGCAATCTGGTTTTTATTGGCCTACTCTCTTCAAGGATGCCTGTAAGTCTGTCTTATCTTGTGATGAATGTCAAAGAATTGGTAATATCGGTAAGCGTCAGGAAATGCCTATGAATTATTCACTTGTTGTTGAACCATTTGATGTTTGGAGTTTTGATTATATGGGATTGTTTCCTTCCTCTAATGGGTATACACATATTTTGGTTGCTGTTGATTATGTTATTAAGTGGGTAGAAGCTATTCCAACTAGTAGTGTTGATCATAACACTTCCATTAAAATGCTTAAAGAAGTTATTTTCCCAAGGTTTGGAGTCCCTAGATATCTAATGACTGATGGTGGTTCACACTTTACTCATGGTGCTTTTCGAAAAATGCTTGCTCAATATGATATTAACCATAGAATTGCATCGCCCTATCATCCTCAATCTAGTGGTCAAGTTGAACTTAGCAATAGAGAAATAAAATTAATATTACAAAAAACTGTCAATAGGTCCCGAAAGAATTGGTCTAAGAAACTAGATGATGCACTTTGGGCCTATAGAACAGCTTATAAAAATCCTATGGGTGTGTCTCCATATAAAATGGTTTATGGAAAAGCTTGTCATTTGCCTCTTGAGTTAGAACACAAAGCATATTGGGAAATTAAAGAACTCAACTATGATTTCAAACTTGCCGGTGAAAAGAGGTTATTTGATATTAGCTCACAAGATGAATGGAGAACCCAAGCTTATGAAAATGCCAAATTATTTAAAGAAAAAGTTAAAAGATGGCATGACAAAAGAATCCAAAAGTGGGAATTCAAAGTTGGAGAATATGTTCTTTTATACAACTCTCGTTTTAGATTCTTTGCAGGAAAACTTCTTTCCAAATGGGAAGGACCATATATTATCGAAGAGGTTTATCACTCTAGAGCTATCAACATTAATAATGTCGAAGGTACTAGCCCGAAGGTGGTCAATGGACAAAGAATTAAACACTATATATCAGGTACGCATATTAATGTTGAAAGCAATATTATCCAAACCATGGCACTAGAGGAACACATAAAAGAAACCTTCCAGCTCTAGAATCCTGAAAAAGAGGAGGTACGTGATACGGTAAGTAAACGGACTCCGGAAAATCCGCAAAAATATTTTTTGTCAGTTTTGTAATTACAAAAATTAGGAAATTAAGAAATAACTGGGAAGGCAACCGAAGTGGCCACGATACACCAGGGCGCGCCTGCCCTCCCTGGCGCACCCTGGTGGGTTGTGCCCCCCTCGAGCACCTTCTCGACTCCGTTTTCCTTCCATATTCTTGTTTCCCAAGATAAAAAAAATCTTTATATATACTCCAGACGATTTGACCACCTCATCGCCGAAAAATCCTCTGTTCTTGTTTCGTGTTGTTTTCCTGGCAGATCTGAAAATATGTCGTCTCAAGATTCGGAGGGAGAGAGCTATGTTGCTGACTATATTGCAAACCCTAAGGTCTATGGAGAGGTGGATCATTATGGTTGGACCACGGATGAGGAGGAAGATTCCTACATAAAGGAAACAAAGGATGATAGCTCTGAGAAAGAGCAAAACCCACTACCTCAACCTGGAGACATGCATGTGGAATTCAAGAAGTCAAGCCTCCCTAAAGAAGACAAACCTAAGGTTCAATTTATTCCATATTGTTTTTTGCAGGAGAGCAAGGCGGCATTATGCAAAAGGATATTAAATCTTGAGTTAGAGAATGAGGATCTAAGGGAGGAAAACTTTATGCTCAAATATAAGTTGAAGAAGAAGGCTTCCTCATCACCACCACCTTCATCATCTTCCCCACCAAAGGAGACTTGAGTACACAGGTATGGGCACTCCCCTTGGCTTGTGCCAAGCTTGGGGGAGATGCCCCGGTATCGTATCACCATCACTTTTATTACCTTTACCTATTTTTAGTTCGATCCTTAGTTATCTCATGATTTAGTTGAATAAAAGTTTAGTATGATCTATTTCGAGTATTAGTTTCTTGATCTATCTATCTATGTAATCAAGTGAGAGTTATATAATAAAGTTTAGTTTGAGTTTTTGCTTCTTTACTTTCTTGTTTCAATCAAAATAAAGGAAATAAATGAAAAATATCATATGCTAATCTTATGGTAAGTAATGACACCACATAAGGAAAAGTATAAGTGGTAAAATTTATTGGAAATTGACAAACATAGCATTGGTCAATGGTGCAACTCATGAAAGAATTAATAAGGGAAGAGAAGATTCACATGCAAATATACTATCTTGGACATATTTTATGATTGTGAGCCCCCATTAGATATTGTATGCCAAAATTGTTGACGTTGGACAAGGAAGACAACGTAATGATTTATGTTTGTTCATATTCACATAGAAGTTATATTGTCATAGATCCTTCAACATGTGGTGCTTGCTCAATATCTTTGCTAGCCAAAATTCCTCACAAAGTAGAGATACTACTTGTGCATCCAAAAACCCTAAACCCATACTCATGTTTTGAGAGTCCACCATACCTACCTATGGACTGAGTAAGATCCTTCAAGTAAGTTGTCATCGGTGCAATAAGGTAATAAAAATTGCTTCTAAAGGTGTTTGATCATTTAGTGTAAGAGAAAATTGAGCGTTGTACGAACTTGTGATGGCAAAGTAATAAAAGCGATGGACTGCATAATAAAGGTTGCTATCATAAGGGGCAATATAATGTGACGTTCTTTTGCATTAAGGGATTGAGCATACAAACCAAAAAGCGCATGACAACCTCTGCTTCCCTCTGCGAAGGGCCTATCTTTTACTTTTATGTATTTACTTTTATGCAAGAGTCAAAGTATTCTTCCCCATTCCTTTTTATTTTCTCTTTTTGCAAGCATCATGTGGTGAGGAAAGATCTAGGCACATATATCCAGTTGGATATGAGTGAGCATGAGTCATTATTGTTGACATCACCCTTGAGGTGAATACGTTGGGAGGCGAAACTATAAGCCCCTATCTTTCTATGTGTCTCGTTGAAACTTTTTGCTCATGGGTATGCTGTGAGTGTTAGCAATCATAGAAGATTAAATGATGGTTGAGTATGTGGACTTGCCAAGAGGCTCCGATATGAGACCCTTCCTGAAAATATGATGGATTGTAGTTGCAAAGTTAACTGAGAACATAGTTTGTTGGCTTTCAATAGGTTTATGCCTTTTACTTCGATGTTGTGATGAATTGTTACTTGTTCATGAGAAGTTATATGATAAAGTTTGTTGATGTTATGATAATAAGCATGATGCTACTATCTTCGTATTTTGTTTTTATCGACACCTCTCTCTGTCGGCGTTCTGGGAACCAGGGTACCCAGACTTGCCTGCCTGCAGCCCACGGCGTGGCTTCCTCAACGGCCTGGCACGGCCCATTAGCCAGACTACCAAGACAAGACCCTTGCGAGGACCCCCTGGGCTCGCGAGGCGGACGACACCAAGACCTCTAGAGGAGCAGCCTTCTTAGGCTGCCTCCCGAGGAGCAGAGATTTCTATGCAGGTACCCAGCCTCGCGAGGCTGCAATGACACAAGCCATGACGACCAAGGCCAGGCGGGCGCCAGCGGGCGCAGAGGAGGCAGTTTCCTCTTTGGTGCTAAGGAGGCAAGGACAGGCGTGGGTTCCTGAGGAATCTGCCAAAGGTTTCCATTCCGGTGCAACAAGACCAAGACCACCAGCACGGCAGGACGGATGTTATCGCCGAGCCGACCGCTGCGTCATGACCAGAAGCTTTGCAGGCGAAGACCGCCTTTCGTGAGGATAAGATGTACTACTTGTCCCCTTTCAAATTGGCCGTTGTGGGATCCCTTCCTGCCTATGATTTGGGGGAAGAGGACTGAGGCCACTATAAGTATAGGTTAGGCACCACCGTAGAGGAGGGGACTCGGATCCGATCCCAGAGGTCGACTCATCCTCACCCCCGAGCCCTCGTGAGGTTGTTCATCCTCTGTACTTGTTCATCCTCAGCCCCTCGTGAGGCAAATCCACCACAAAGCAGGAGTAGGGTATTACACCGCAAGGTGGCCCGAACCTGGGTAAACTGCCGTGTTCATCTTCTTCCTTGTTCACGCGAGTTCGGCTAGGCTAGGCTGAGGGGCGACGGGTTGGTAGGCTTGAGAGGTTGAGTTCTTTGCACACGCCCCAGAGTTCGAACCTTCTTGGGTCTGCGGAGCCCTGAATCCGACATTTGGCGCGCCAGGTAGGGGCGTGTCGAAGCTCTGCCTCTTCACCAACCGCGCTCCCCCCGCGTTTCATGGTTCCCATGGCAGGCGCCGTTCCACCCGCCGGGCCGCCAGGCGCCTACGAAAGTGTTGCGGGCCACCGGGACTTTACCCCCAGCTTGCGGCAGGTGCAGTGGCCGCGGAAGTTCAGGCCAGTGCTGCCCCCATGTTACGACGGCGCGGTGGACCCCGAGGAGTTCCTACGGTCGTACGCGCAAGCCGTCCGGGCGGCGGGCGGCGACGGCAAGGTCATGGCGAACTGGCTTCCCATGGCCCTCACGGGCATACCGCGCGCCTGGATGCTCAGCCTGCCGGAGGCCTCGGTGGCCTCCTGGGAGGAGCTGCGCGGCCTATTCATTGCGCTCTTTGCGGCACCGGCGCCCCACGCTATTGCGTCCATTCTCGGCGGGTCGTAAGCGCCGGCCTCGGGCCGCCACGTCAAGCAGCTCCTCCGTCGGGTGGTAGCTGCTCGGCCGTGGCAAGGGGCTCCTCCAGGCCGCGCAGCGCCTAAGACCGACATCACCTTCGACTCCAGGGATCACCCCAGGACCACGGTCGGCGCCGGCGCGCTCCCCATGCTGTGCACACCCACCATCAGCAATGTCGCGGTCACCAGGAGCCTCATCGACAGCGGAGCTGGCCTCAACGTCCTCTCCGCGGAGGCCTTTGACCTGCTTCAAGTGCCCTACGACCAGCTCGCGCCCACCAAGCCCTTCTCGGGGGTGATCGGCGGCTCCACCAACCCCTTGGGGCAGATACGCCTCCCAGTCACCTTCGGCACGCGCTACAACTACCGCACCGAGCTCATCGACTTCGACGTCGCCCACATCGACCTCCCGTACAACGCCATCCTCGGGTATCCGGCCCTTGCCAAGTTCATGGCGGCGACGCACCCCGTCTATAATGTCGTCAAGATGCCTGGAAGCAGCGGCATCATCACCGTGGTGGGGGACACCAAAGATGCACTCCTAGCCCTCAAGCTCTCTTTCAAGGCCGCGGTAGCCACGCGGCCAGGCGCTGGGATGCTCCAGAGGCCCCGGAGGCCGCGCCCGCAAAGAAGAAACAATTGTTCTCTCAAGACCGGGCCGAGACGAAGCTGGTGCCCGTTGACGACGAAGGTTCAGGCCCCACCTTCACCATAGGCGCCGGCCTCCCCCGGATTAGGAAGAGGTGCTGGTCGGCTTCCTCCGTGCGAACAAGGATGTATTTGCATGGGAGGCAACAGACCTGGTCGGCGTCCCGCGGCATGTCATCGAACACCACATAATGGTGTGCCCCAGTGCGTGCCCGGTGAAGCAGAAGGCAAGGCGGCAAGCCCAGGAGAAGCAATCTTTCATTGTCCAGGAGGCCCGCAAGCTGCAAGAGGCCGGCGTCATTCGGGAAATGCGGCACCCGGATTGGCTGGCTAACCCAGTCATCGTCCCCAAGAAGGGCGGGAAGGAGCACATGTGCATCGACTTCATGAGTCTCAACAAGGCTTGCCCTCAGGACCCGTTCCCTCTTCCGCGCATCGATCAGATCATTGACTCCACCACCGAGTGCGACCTGTTGTGCTTCCTGGACGCCTTCTCGGGCTACCACCAGATCAAGATGGCGGTGCAGGACATCGAGAAGACAGCCTTCCTTTCCCCATGCGGGGTGTACTGCGCGACCTTCTAGCGATTGATGCACATCGCTCTGGGCCGGTAGCTCGGGAGGAACGCTGAGGCGTACGTAGACGACATAGTGCTCAAGTCGCGGGAGGCAAGGACCCTTGTCGAAGACCTGGAAGAAATGTTCGCCAACCTGCGCAAGGTGAACCTGTGGCTTAACCCGGAGAAGTGCGTGTTCAGTGTCCTGTCCGGCAGGTTGCTGGGTTTCCTGGTATCGCACAGAGGGATCGAGGCTAACCCCGAGAAGGTCAAGGAAATAGAAAGGATGAGCCCGCAACAGACCCTCAAGGAGATGCAGAAGCTCGCGAGCTGCGTAACCTCGCTGGGGAGCTTCATCTCCAAGCTTGGTGAGCGCGCCCTCTGATACGTCTCCAACGTATCTACAATTTTTTATTGTTCCATGCTGTTATATTATCATTCTTGGATGTTTTACAATCATTTTATAGCAACTTTATATCATTTTTTCGGACTAACCTATTGACATAGTGCCCAGTGCCAGTTGCTGTTTTTTGCTTGTTTTTTACTTCGCAGAAAATCAATACCAAATGGCGTCCCAGTGACAGAAGGGGAAATGATACGTATGTATCGTTGCTATTAAGGATAACAAGATGGGGTCTATTCCTACATGAATAGATCTTGTCTATATCATGTCATCGTTCTTATTGCATTACTCTGTTTCTCCATGAACTTAATACACTAGATGCATGCTGGATAGCGGTCGATGTGTGGAGTAATAGTAGTAGATGCAGGCAGGAGTCGGTCTACTAATCTTGGACGTGATGCCTATATAATGATCATTGCCTGGATATCGTCATAAATATTTGAAGTTCTATCAATTGCCTAACAGTAATTTGTTTACCCGTCGTATGCTATTTTTCTCGAGAGAAGCCACTAGTGAAATCTACGGCCCCCCGGTCTATTCTTTATCATATTTGCCTTTGAGATCTATTTTTATTCGCTTTTATTTTTAGATCTATTAATCCAAAAACCCAAAAATACCTTGCTGCATTTTTTTGTTATTTATTTTATCTCGCGTTCCCGTGAGATCTATTTATCCAATCTACCACAATTTTATCTATCTTTTACCCGGGAGGGATTGACAACCCCTCTTACACGTCGGGTTGCAAGTATTTGTTCTTTGTGTGCAGGTACCGTTTACATAGTGTTGCGTGGTTCTCCTACTGGTTCGATTACCTTGGTCTCATCACTGAGGGAAATACCTACCGTAGTTGTGCTGCATCATCCCTTCCCCTTTGGGGAAATACCGACGTAGTTCAAGCCGCATCAAAAGGAATTTTTGATTGTTCCATGCTGTTATATTATCATTCTTGGATGTTTAACAATCATTTTATAGCAACTTTATATCATTTTTTGGGACTAACCTATTGACATAGTGCCCAGTGCCAGTTGCTGTTTTTTGCTTGTTTTTTACTTCATAGAAAATCAATACCAAACGGAGTCCAAATGCAGTGAAACTTTTTGGAGATTTTTCCTGGACCAGAAGACACAAGTTGGGCCAAGGAAGTACCAGAGGGGGGCTCCGAGGGGAGCACAACCCACCTGGGCGCGCCTGGGGGCCCAGGTGCGCCCTGGTGGGTTGTGCCCACCTCGGTCGCCTCCCACACCGCCTCTTTGCTCTATAAATGCCCCAAAAATCCAAAAACCCTAGGGGGTCGACGAAACACAATTCCAGCAGCCGCAAGTTCCAGAAACCACAGATCCAATCTAGACACCATCATGGAGGGGTTCATCATCCTCATTGGTGCCTCTCCGATGATGCGTGAGTAGTTCATTGTAGACGTTCGGGTCCGTAGTTAGTAGCTAGATGGCTTCCTCTCTCTCTTTTGATTCTCAATACAATGGGCTCTTGGAGATCTATTTGATGTAACTCTTTTTGTGGTGTGTTTGTTGGGATCCGATGAACTTTGAGTTTATGATCAGATCTATATTTTTTTCCATGAAAGTTATTTGAGTTTCTTTGATCTCTTATATGCATGATTACTTATAGCCTCGTATTTCTTCTTTGAATCTTTGGTTTAGTTAGGCCGACTATATCGATTTTTCTTGCCATGGGAAGAGGTGCTTTGTGATGGGTTCAATCTTACGGTGCTCAATCCCAGTGACAGAAGGGGAAATGACACGTATGTATCGTTGCTATTAAGGATAACAAGATGGGGTCTATTCCTACATGAATAGATCTTGTCTACATCATGTCATCGTTCTTATTGCATTACTCTGTTTCTCCATGAATTTAATACACTAGATGCATGCTGGATAGCGGTCGATGTGTGGAGTAATAGTAGTAGATGCAGGCAGGAGTCGGTCTACTAATCTTGGACGTGATGCCTACATAATGATCATTGTCTGGATATCATCATAATTATTTGAAGTTCTATCAATTGCCCAACAGTAATTTGTTTACCCGTCGTATGCTATTTTTCTCGAGAGAAGCCACTAGTGAAATCTACGGCCCCCGGGTCTATTCTTTATCATATTTGCCTTTGTGATCTATTTTTATTCGCTTTTATTTTCAGATCTATTAATCCAAAAACCCAAAAATACCTTGCTGCATTTTTTTGTTATTTATTTTATCTCGCATTCCCGCGAGATCTATTTATCCAATCTACTACAATTTTATCTATCTTTTACCCGGGAGGGATTGACCACCCCTCTTACACGTCGGGTTGCAAGTATTTGTTCTTTGTGTGCAGGTACCGTTTACATAGTGTTGCGTGGTTCTCCTACTGGTTCGATAACCTTGGTCTCATCACTGAGGGAAATACCTACCGTAGCTGTGCTGCATCATCCCTTCCTCTTTGGGGAAATACCGACGTAGTTCAAGCCGCATCACCCTCCCATTTTTCAAGCTGATGAAAAAGAAGGGCCCCCTTCGAGTGGACTCCGGAGGCTGAGGCGGCTTTCCAAGACCTCAAGAGGTACCTCACGAGCCCGCCGGTGATGGTGGCGCCTTGCCCTCTTGAGCCCTTGGTGCTTTACCTGGCCGCCATGCCCCACTCGGCTAGCGCGGCGCTCGTGGCGGTCAGGGAGGAGCGCACAGGTGAGGGCATGCGGCGTAGCGCCTCGCGTACAGTCGCGCCATCGCCACCTCAGGATGGCACTCCAGAGGCCTCAGCTACTCCATCGAACGGCAGGGCTCCCGAGGCCCCCTCATCCCAAGTGGAGCGGGACGTCGTCGACGCCTCTTCCCACGTCGAGCACCCGGTGTACTTCGTCAGCACGGTGCTGCGCGACGCGCTCGCGCGCTACCCCATGCCACAGAAGCTCCTGCTCGCGTTCCTCGTCGCCTCCAGGAAACTGCATCACTATTTCCAAGGCCACCCCATCAAGGTCGTCTCCACGTACCCTCTGGAGAAGGTGCTCCGTAGCCCTAATGCCGCGGGGAGGGTTGCCGAGTGGAACATCGAGCTGCAAGCGTTCCAGCTGGAGTTCATCACCACCAGGGTCATCAAGGGCGTGGCCCTCGCTGACTTCATGGCGGAATGGACAAATGCCCTTGACCGGGGGACTGTTGAAGAACGGTCCCTCGCGCCCGGAGACGAGGCGCCCAATGGCTGGGTCATGTACTTCGATGGCGCATTTGCGCGGCAGGGCGCGGGGGCTGAAGCCGTATTCATCTCGCCAACCCAGGATAAGATATGCTACGCTATGCAGCTCTGCTTTCAGCATGGCGAGAAGGTCTCCAACAACATCACGGAATACGAGGGCCTGATCGCTGGCCTCAGGGCCGCGGCGGCCCTGGGGGTCAAGCATCTCACTATCAAGGGCAACTCTCAGCTCCTCGTCAACTTCTCCAACAAGGAATACAAGCCTAGGGACGAGCACATGAAGGCATACCTAGAAGAGGTATGCAAAATTGAAAAACACTTTTTGGGCTTGGAATTGCAGCACGTCCCGTGTGGCACGAACAAGGAGGCGGACGACATCGCCAAGAGGGCTTCCCGACGCGAGCCCCAGAGGCCTGGCATCTTTGAGGAAAGGCTCTTCAAACCACCGGCAGCCCCCCCCCCCCCCCCCCCCCCCCGCTGTTGGCCCGGCGCTGCTTTGGGAGGGGTCGCCCCAGGCCCCCTCCTCGGGTGCCCTGGCTTGCGGCCCGACCTCAGGAGCCCGCCTGCTCCTGGCACTGGAACCTCAGGAGGGTTGCTGGATCGAAGAGTTCAAGGCGTACCTGCTCCGCAGCACCCTGCCGGAGAAGAAGGAAGACGCGGAACGCGTGGCCCATCAGGCCACCGCTTATTGCTTGCAGGACGGCGAGCTTTACCGAAGGCGCCCCAACAACATCTCGCTGTGATGCATATCCAAGGAGCAAGGGCGCAAATTGCTGGCTGACATCCATAGCGGGGATTGCGGGCACCATTCTTCATCACGCACCCTCGTGGGCAAGGTGTTCCGTAGCGGGTTCTACTGGCCCACGGCGCTCAACGATGCCACCGAGCTGGTGCGAGGCCTGCCAGTTCCACGCCAAACAGATCCACCAGCCCACTCAGGGCCTCCAGACCATCCCGCTCTCGTGGCCATTCGCGGTCTGGGGGCTGGACATCTTGGGCCCGTTCCCCCGAGCAGCCGGGGGCTATCGCTACCTCTACGTCGCCATCAACAAATTCACCAAGTGGGTGGAGGTGGAGCCCGTGCGCACCATTCTTGCTGGCTCGGCCGTCAAGTTTATCAAGGGCCTCGTGAGCCATTTTGGGGTCCCCAACCGTATCATCACTGACAATGGCTCTCAGTTCACAAGCAATCTCTTCAGGACATATTGTACTAACCTTGGAACGTAGATATGCTACGCTTCGGTGGCACACCCACGGAGTAACGGCTAGGCTGAACGCGCCAATGCGGAGGTCCTGAGGGGCCTCAAGACGAGGAGCTTCAAGAAGAAGCTTGAGGCCTGTGGCAGGGGTTGGCTCGGTGAGCTTCAGTCTGTGTTGTGGTCCATCCGCACCACCGCGACTAAGCCCACCGGCGAGACCCCGTTCTTCCTCATCTACGGGGCTGAGGCGGTCCTCCCACACTAGGTCAAACATCGCTCCCCGCGGGTCTTGGCTTTGACGAGGCATGCCAAGATGCCTCGCGGGGGACAGATCTCGTGCTCGGGTTGGAGGGCCGCCGCCAAGCTGCGCTCCATGCCGCGAGGTACCAGCAGGCGCTGTGGCGGTATCACTGCCGCAGCGTCCGCTCCAGGACCCTAGAGGTGGGTGACCTCGTCCTGAGGCGGGTGCTCTCTAGGGAGGGGCTCCACAAGCTCTCGCCTATGTGGGAGGGCCCGTTCAGGATCGCCCATATCTCCAGGCCTAGCGCCGCGCGCCTAGAGACGCAGGACGGGGTCCCCATCTGGAATGCCTAGAACATCCAGCACCTCCAGAAGTTCTACCCGTGACACTCTCATGTAATAATGAGAGGGCTGTACACGCGCCAGAGTCTCCTAAGCGCCACCCTGGGGCCTCAGGGGGCTCCCACCCATGTCCAAGAGGAAGCCCCATGCTCCGCGCTGGCGGACGACACGGTCTTTCAACGACTATGCCCACACCTAGTGGAAGCCCCATGCTCCGTGCTGGCGGGAAGACTAGAAGACTAGTATAGTTGTCGGACGCGGCTGTTCTTTTGCTTGCTTTTGTAGCCAATTTGACACTTCTTGGAATGAAATTCGAAGTTCTCGCGTCTTTATTTGAAAGGATTGGGAATCTTTCTCCTTGCAGTGTTCGCTCTTTCGAATTTTGCTTTGTGGAGAGTGGCAGTTGCCCGTCGCTCTTCTCCGCGTATCTCGCGAGCGGAGGCTGGGCACAGTGTGTAATTCTGGGCCCACCCACGAACACACCTCGCCAAGACCTTGGCGTCCTAATCCTCATGTGATGCTCTCGAGCGAGCCAACGGGCATGTATGTCCTCCTGAGTCTTCATCTCCTGGCCTCGCCGGGCATCATGACCCGGCGTACCAGTGACGATCGGTCCTCGCTTGGGGTCTTGCGTGGGGCGCGGCACCCCGTGTGGCATCTCCGGAGGCCCCGCATCCTCGTGACCCACTAAAGGCCTCGCAGTCGCGCCTCCTGAGGCCGGAGAGCCTTCCGATCCTCAAGAAAGAAGCCCTCGGCAAGATCGCTAAACCGCTCCAGTGCCCCGGTCGCACTATCACGGGAACGAGAGGGCTTCACAGAGGATCTAAATTCTGGAGGAGCGCGCCCCCGCAACTCAAGAGTCTATCGCAAGCACACCAAGCTAAGTCATTCTAATCACACCAAGCGGGAACTTCTAATTAGTAGCAACATAAGTATCGGAACGCAACGGGAAATGCTGACATAAAGGCACAAGCGCCGTGGTTCATTACACACCCCCAGGGGGCCTTTTCCATAAGCTTTGATGCAGGAAGCAAAAGAAAAGAAAAACTAAAGAGGCGATCTCCGGAGGACCGTCGCTCGCGCTCCTCCAGCTTGACGGGGGCGTGGTGGCGAGGTGGCTCGATGTCCTCTGGAGCGGAGGCGCGGCGGCGTGGCGGCATGCTGACCCCTTCGGTTCGCGCGCGGTGACGAGGTAGCTCGTCGTGGTCATCATCACTTGAGCATTCTCCGGAGGAAGCGTCGCCGCTGAAGGAGCCGCGCCCGTCGCCAAGGGCAAGTTCGCCGCGGAGAACGCCGCCGCCCTGACCGTCATAGTCGGGGATGTGGTCGCTGCCATCGTCGTCGCCCTCCGGGCAGCACCCCAGGCGGCTGCCGTCCTCTCCGAAGACCCTGACAAAAAGCATCGTCGATCCGTCGTACCTAAAATGGAGGGTGTGCCTCCCGTCCAGACCGCGGGCACGGGCAAACGACTGCCACCCGTGGGTCAGGAACACGTACCCGATGGAGGAGACCTCGATCTTCACCCATGACGACCCTTTGCAGCAGCCGTCCGGCTGCAGCCACAGGCCAGCAGGCTCCGCTGCCGGCAGCTCCTCCACGAAGGAGCTCGGAAGCAGAAGCCAGGTGCCAGGAGGGCCCTCCACTCGTACGACGAACTCACGTCCGGTGTCACCCGAGAGGGCACGCGGGTGCGGTGGCCGGGCGGCCGCGGTGCGCCTTCCCCCCTCGCCATGGCCGCTAGGGCCCCCGCGGCTGCCCCCCCCCCCCCGAGAAAGGCCCGTCCCTCGGTTGCTGGAGCTGACGCGGGCTGGCAGGCGAGGCCGCCCGCGCCCTCGTGATGGCGCCGTTGGTGTGGCGGCGCTTTTGCGGGGACGGCCACATCCCCTCTTGGGCGGCGGTGAACCCGGCTCCTCCTTTGGGGCCTTGCCTTTCTCTTCGGCCGAGAACCTGCTCAGTGGCCCCATGGTCGCTTCAGCGGGGGGACGGCGTGGCGGAGATAGGAGGAGAAGAAGCGAGAGGCTAGAAGATTAAGATGGACTGTGAGCTCCATTTTCCCTCGCCCTCTTATAGGCGGATGAAGGCTAACCGGCGCCCCTCCACGTTCCAAGCAATGATGGCCCTGCTACATGTACCAGGCAGTTGTCAAGTCGAAGCGGTTGTCGAGGCGGCGTGGGGAAGTGGAGGCGTCCGTGTCCTGCCGATCGCCACACGTCAAGCTTGGCCCGCAAGCGGTTGGGGCCCGCGGCGCTTCACACTTGCCCCTTCGCTTCGCCTCGAAGCCAAGCCCGAGTGCGCCTTGGGCCCGGGGGCTACTGTCGGCGTTCTGGGAACCAGGGTACCCAAACTTGCCTACATGCGGCCCACGGCGTGGCTTCCTCAACGGCCTGGCACGGCCCATCAGCCAGACTACCAAGATAAGGCCCTCGTGAGGACCCCCTGGGCTGGCGAGGCGGACGACACGAAGACATCCAGAGGAGCAGCCTCCTCAGGCTGCCTCCCGAGGAGCGGAGATTTCTATGCAGGTACCCAGCCTCGCGAGGCTGCAATGACGCAAGCCATGACGACCAAGGCCAGGCGGGCGCCAGCGGGCGCAGAGGAGGCAGTTTCCTCTTTGGTGCTAAGGAGGCAAGGACAGGCGTGGGTTCCTGAGGAATCTGCCAAAGGTTTCCATTCCGGTGCAACGAGACGAAGACCACCAGCACGGCAGGACGGATGTCATCGCCGAGCCCACCGCAGCGTCACGACCAGAAGCTTTGCAGGCGAAGACCGCCTTTCGTCAGGATAAGATGTACTACTTGTCCCCTTTCAAATTGTCTATTGTGGGATCCCTTCCCGCCTACGATTCAGGGGAAGAGGACCGAGGCCACTATAAGTATAGGTTAGCCACCACCGTAGAGGAGGGGAACTCGGATCCGATCCCAGAGGTCGACTCATCCTCACCCTCGAGCCCTCACAAGGTTGTTCATCCTCTGTACTTGTTCACCCTCAGCCCCTCGTGAGGCAAATCCACCACAAAGTAGGAGTAGGGTATTACACCGCAAGGTGGCCCGAACCTGGGTAAACTGCCGTGTTCATCTTCTTCCTTGTTCACGCGAGCCCGGCTAGGCTAGGCTGAGGGGCGACGGGTTGGTAGGCTTGAGAGGTTGAGTTCTTCGCACACGCCCCAGAGTTCGAACCTTCTTGGGTCTGCGGAGCCCTGAATCCGACACTCTCTCAAACCATGTGGACATGTTTGTCGATATCGGCTTTCGCTTGAAGACAAGCGAGGTCTAAGCTTGGGGGAGTTGATACGTCCATTTTGCATCATGTTTTCCTACTATTATTTATAATGTTTTTATGCATAATAATGCTTTATGGAGTAATCCTATTGCCTTTTCTCTCATAATATGCAAGGTTTACACAAAGAGGGAGAATGCTGGCAGCTGGAATTCTGGACCTGAAAAAACTACGTCAGAGATACCTATTATGCACATCTCCAAATAAGTTGAAACTTCACAGAGAATTATTTTGGAATATATAAAAAATACAGGAGCAAATAACTACTGGAGGGGGGCCACATGGTGACCACAAGACACCAAGGCGCGCCAGGCCCCCCAGGCACGCCTTGATGGGTTGTGGCCAGCCCGGCCCACCTCCGGTGCCCATCTTCTGGTATTTAAGGTCTTTTGACCTAGAAAAAAATAAGGTGGAGACTTTCGGGACGGAACACTGCCGTCTCGAGGCGGAACTTGGGCAGGAGCACTTTTGCCCTCCGGCGGAGCGATTCCGCTGGGGGAACTTCCCTCCCGGAGGGGGAAATCGAAGCCATCATCATCACCAACAACCCTCTCATCTTTGGGAGGCCACTCTCCATCAACATCATCAATGGCACCATCTCATCTCAAACCCTAGTTCATCTCTTGTGTTCAATCTTTGTACCGGAACCTCAGATTGGTACCTGTGGGTGACTAGTAGTGTTGATTACATCTTGTAGTTGATTACTATATAGTTTATTTGGTGGAAGATTATATGTTCAGATCCATTATGCTATTTAATACCCCTCTGATTATGAGCACGAATATCATTTGTGAGTAGTTACTTTTGTTCTTGAGGTCACGGGAGAAGTCATGTTGCAAGTAATCATGTAAATTTGATATGTGTTCGATATTTTGATGATATGTATGTTGTGATTCCCTTAGTGGTGTCATGTGAACGTCGACTACATGGAACTTCACCATCTTTGGGCCTAAGGGAATGCATTGTGGAGTAGTTATTAGATGATGGGTTGCTAGAGTGACAGAAGCTTAAACCCTAGTTTATGCGCTACTTCGTAAGGGACCGATTTGGATCCATATGTTTAATGCTATGGTTAGATTTTATCTTAATACTTTTCTCGTAGTTGTGGATGCTTGCGAGGGGGTTAATCATAAGTGGGAGGTTTGTTCAAGTAAGAACAACACCCAAGCACCGGTCCACCCACATATCAAATTATCAAAGTAGCGAACGCAAATCAAACCAACATGATGAAAGTGACTAGATGAAATTCCCGTGTGCCCTCAAGAACGCTTTGCTATTACAAGAGATCATTTTGGCATGTCCTTTGCCACAAGAGGATTGGGCTACCTTGCTGCACTTTATTTATCGTTACCGTTACTTGCTCATTACAAATTATCTTGCTATCAAACTACCTGTTACCGACAATTTCAGTGCTTGCAGAAATTACCTTGCTGAAAACCACTTGTCATTTCCTTCTGCTTCTCGTTGGGTTCAACACTCTTACTTATTGAAAGGACTACGATTGATCCCCTATACTTGTGGGTCATCAGCTCCCAACTTGCCCTGCAGCTATTGTAGCATGTCAGGGATACCGGCTAAACCATTGCCATAATGTAGTCTGCGCCATGCCTCCTTCACCAAAGGATCATAATCAACATGAGACTGCCAAACATTCTCATACCTAAAGTGCTTCGGTCCCCTTCTATGTTCATCGTTCAGAGATTCCCGGGTATCCACAAAGACAAAACAATGATCAGAATCCATCGCGCATATGTGACGCACTTTTGTGTGTGCAAATCTCTGCATGAAAATTTCATTCGCAAAACCCCCATCAAGACAAGCTTTCACATTAGTGTCGCTGCCCTGACGGTTATCCCAAGTGTAGGCCAAACCCGACCAGCCTAGATCATCTAGCTCACACTCCTCCATCACTTCACGAAATGCATGCATCTACCATTCAGGTCTTGCTACACGGTTGAAATGCTCTGAACCGTACAATGTCTCATTGAAATCTCCGGCGCACATCCTTGCATCATGACAAATAGCATGCCAAGTTCTCATACACCTCCAACTGTGACATCTATTTTTTGCTTTTGGCAATCCACCTTCTATCTCCTATGCAACATGTGTGAGCCTACATGTATGCATAAACTTTTCTCTCTCGTATCCACATATTTGGCACCAAAGACCAATCCAAAATATTTTTTGAATCACATCCGCGAGCATAGGCATGAGAGGCCACTTCGCCTCTCTCAACATTATCCTCATACTCTTGTGTCGACTACAATTATATACTAGGTTTTATGTGGCCAAAAATATCCATTCACCCACCCCGAATGACTATGCTTTCACTACAACTCCTAGAGGCACTGACTAGGCTTCATGGCACCATCATTCAAACCGGTTGGACTAAACCCACCATCTTGCAATAGATGGTAGTGGCGACGACAACGGTGGTAGTTGAGCCGTGGACAATGTCTAACCAGTGCAGGCGTCGAACTCGACAGTGTCAGAGGCGACACCCTTAACCCATCAGATTCGGCAAGGCAAGAGGTATGCCCAACCTAAAGCTGATGATGACGAGAAATTTAAGGGTTCATACATATCGAAATGAGCTTGCTTTGTTCTGTGTGGCCTGATTTCCTTCGATCCGATTTAGAAACATACATATAGCCTTCTTCCATGGAGACCCTAGGATTTATAAAATTGAGGAAGTGAATTAAGCTTGTCAAGGCAATATATGCAAGTTCTTGTTATCTCAAATCATTCCAGTTTTTTGGAGCAACAATTATCGCTAGGCTATACCAATATAAAGGAAATAGGCCAGAGCTAAGGTTTCACTTGGAACTGTGTACACACACTTGGGTTATAATTAGATTGATCAACACGGGACTGATAATCGTCATTACATATATCTTATAAAGATATTATTTTGGGAGATATGTACTAATAATATCATGACCGGCTACCGCTACATCGAGGATCTACTACCCAACCTCGGCCCTATCTGACTCACGGGGTCATTAGGCGTTTAATGACTTATCTTAGTCCCCCTCTCCGAGAAACTTGATTCCGGCTACCGTACTAACTTTACTGTCATCGTCTTTCTGCATAGCTTTCCTCTCCTTGTTCTGACCTTTGGAGTCTCGGGTATCAGCGAGCCTTGTGATCGAGGTAGATACAAGAGACAAAAAATAGTTGCACAATAATATAGAATAGAGTTCTCTTTAAGTAAACCGACGATCCTGTCTTGCACATACACGGGGTTGCGAGGCTACGCATTGGCCCTTTGCCCATGGGGATTACTTACGTAACACCATCGAATCATAAGCAATAGACATCGTACAAAACATTACTTGGAGATGAACGATTGAAAGTTTTACAATGTCGCTGATTGTGATGGAATCTCGATTCCAAGTAATAAAACTAATGAAGATTGAGGCTACGATGGAGGTGATGGCTATGGAGATGTGATATTGATGGCGGCTGTGTTGATAGGTATGGTGATGGCGATGGCTGCATGGGAATTGTTTCTCTCTGTGTGTGATTCCCCTTCGTTGGCGGGTCTCCTCCTTTATAGAGCGTAGACGAGCGGAATAAGGTTTTAGGGCGTCTCTGTTGCGAATAAGGCTTGAGTCCCTTCACAGAAGATGTCAGGGATGACATCATGAAGACGGTGGCACCTGGTACGACCAGTTTTGGTTGTACCATGCAGCATCTTCTCTTCTCGAACCTCCTGTGCCCGCCCAATTGTACTTTGGGGCCCAACATTTTCCTACCTTGTGTTTTAGAGGTCAATCATGCTAACATATTTTATTTTCTTCATTTTTCCATGGGTGTCATGATCTTATGTTTCCATGTATCATCTTTGTCACCTATGCTCCACCACAAGAATTTTGTTTGGTTTTCACCCCCTCCCCCCACCCCTCCCTCCCTCTCCAGAGGTGCTCCACTAAAAAAATAAATGAGATATTCTCCTTGATCCGTAACTACATTATCTGAGGCCTTGCGATGTTCTCTCTCTACCTTGCAAGCTCTCTTGCATATGTTCTTACCCATCTAAGGTGCCTAGTGCTTCCAGACGAAGGCTTGACTAGAAAAGGCATAGGCTTACAGTGTTGCAGCTTTTTTGCCAGATTTTGTTGGATGCACTTTATTTGTATGATAGTGGACGTACATAAGGTTACCACATGGACAAGGGACACAAGTTTTACATAGGTTCGGGCACCGCATGACTAGTAACAACCTAAACAATGCTTGTTTGAAATTATATCACCAAGGAATTATAATGGACAAGTACATGGTGTGTTCATCGAGTTCTATGTGAACTCGACAAGTTGAGGTTGGCAATCTAGATGTGATGTCTAGATCTTGTCTAGTTAGCTAGGCTAATTGAATGAGTCTTGAGGCTTCATGTGCTTCTCGCCCGGGTCAAAGATGTCCATGCTTCCCTCGGGTGTTCACCTATTTGTTGGGGCCTTGATCGGATGTCGTGGACATCTCCATCTTGGGTCTCCTTGTTAATTAGCCTACGCTTTGGAGTTCAGGTATCCTTGAACCCCCCCCCCCCCCCCCCCCGGTAAGAAAGCTATGGGTGGCACGTCCATGGAAGTCGAGGCTCCGTACATGGGCCCCTTTCGTCACCCTTTCTTGGACATTGAGGGCCCAAATAGGAAGGCACATTACAACAAAGTGGGGAAAACAACTCCCTCGACACATGTGAAACATAGAATATTCTCCTAAGAGGTTTGTGCGAATAGAAAATTTTCTCTATAATGTAGTACAATGGGATCTTTTAAAATCCACATGGGATCCAATCTTACAAATTAAGAACACACACTAACCAAATTTCTTAAGGATTATAATCCTCTAAAATTCATATGTAAATCCTTTTAAATTAGATAGTCCCTGAATTGTGGGTTGTCTATCACTAACTATTGGAGATCATCGTGTAATCTATCGTATGAACCGATTCTGCCTCAAAATGTATTGTGCTTGTGGCTAGTGAAAGCCGACTACCGGGGGAATACTTCAGCCCTTGCAGAATGACAGACACGATCAGAAGGATTGGAGAAAATGAAGTTGGACACAAGCTCGAACAAAATGTCTTGGAAGGCGAGCTTCAACGTGGTTGGGCACAGTTGTCATGAGGAAGTTCTCTCGGCTTGGCACTAAATTTGGCGCCGTTCTTGTATGGAAGAAGTTGAAGTACTCACTTTCATTGAACGACCTAAGATGACACCGGAGTGGATTTATACATGTTGGACCCGAGATGTACTTCTTTGGTTGGGAATGTTCATACCGTATGATATTGACCGAGGTGTCCTCAACAACCTAGTTTACAAAAGGAAAGGTTTGTTGCAATGGTACCAGGATTTTTATCTCACGTGAGAAGAGACAATGTATTAGGCTAGCTCACAAACTTGCACAAATAGCTAGGGAAGTTTCATAACCTTGCTTTGTGACCATCTGTATTTTTTTTGTTACTATTCATGGAGATAAAATAGTAACAAAGCTCACAAACATTCATAACATTCATAACCTTGCTAGGGGGGGAGGGGATGATGTTTTGTAGTATGTCTTGTTTTCCTTCTCTTTTGATATACACTTTTGTGTTGGAGTTACGTGTTCCTTTATTGTTGTAATTGGGTTAATTTTCTGTCCAATCACACTACTTTGTTTCGCAACATCCATTGCCTATTGCACAAGCTTGTACCACATTGCTGCATTTTTTACATGAGTGTGTGTTTGGTGTTGTAGCAAATAAACTATTGCGTTAGGATATTGAACCGTTACAGTCATGATTATTATAGAAGTATCCAAACTATTGCATTGTTGCCTAAGTGTTTAGTATTTGATGCAGTAGCACAAACAATATGCTACAAGCCGAAAGACAATGGAGGAGACGGTTGAGTGGGAGGAGCTTGCTACAGGCGAAGAAATCATGCCAAAAAGTTGCCAACATTTGGTAACTTTTTGTGAGCTTGGCAAGAAAAGTTGTTCGTCAACCAATTATCAACTAATATTTAGCATTTGCCAAAAAAATCAAAATCAACAAAAAAAGGAAAGATAAATTTCAAAAGGGGATACAAGCCAATTTCGTAGGACTTCATAGTCGGCTCCTTAAATGCCGGCAAGGAGAACCAGCGCCAAAAAAATAAAAACAAAAACACAAAAAGTCAAATAAACATTGCGAATTCAAAAAAGTTCATAGATTTAAAAAAAATCATAAAATAAAAAAGTTCACAAATTTAGAAAAAAGTTCATGATTTTGAAAGAAAATCGCGAATTTGAATTTTATTTGTTGATTTTGAAAAAAAAAGCAGACGGGAAAAAGTTCATCAATTTTGAAAAAATAATTCAAGAATTTGAAAAAGTTCACAGATTTGAAAAAAAAATCATCTATTTAGGAAAAAAGAGTCTAAGGATTTGAAAAAGGTTAGACAATTTTGAAAAAAGTTCAAGTTTTTAAAAAACTTTGTGGATTTTAATTAAAAAAAGGTTCGTGGATTTCAAAAAAAGTTTGTGGATTTCAAAAAATGTTCACAAATTTTGGAAAATAATGACCGGTCTTGAAAAAAAATCATGACTTTAACAAATCGTGGGATTCAAAAAGTTTGTGTATTCAAAAAAGTTGACGAAAAAAGTTTTCAAATTTGGTGAAAGTTTTTGAATTTGAAAAATGTTCATGGATTTTAAAAGATAAACAGAAAGGAAAAAAGGAAAGAAAAATCGAATAGAAGCCGCCCAGAAAACAAACAAAGAATAGAGAAAACCCCGGCTCAAAGCTTCAGAAAACCGGCTGTGTTCGCAGTGCAAAAAAAAAACTGCACGCAGCAAGCGAACAAAAATTGCGCACGTGAGGAAACATTTGCGAACCAAAAAATAAAAGGTTAATTGGCCAAACCCAAAGGGGAAGGGGTGTGGGTCGGTTTGCGCCAACACTGTTAACCGGCGCAGTGGGCGCCAAATAGGATCGGGGCTGCTTCCCTGCTTCTTGCCAGCTCGGCCAGTAGCCCACCATGGGGCTCCTATTGGGCGCTTCAGGCACCAGGGAAGCTCCCTGGCGCCCACGCGCCAACCCTGGTGGGTCAGCCCTTAGACCGAGATCGATGGCATTAGAAAACAGAAAGAAAAATATCGTAAAAAATGAAAAAAAAAATCATGAATTAAAAAATGTTTATGGATTTTGAAAGAAAGTTCATAATTGTTAAGAATGTTCATCAATTTGAAAAAGTTCACCAAAGTTGAAAAAACATTATCAAAAATGGAAAAAAGCTCGTGGATTTTGAAAAAAAAATCATCAAATTGGAAAAAAGTTCCTCAATTTTGAAAAATTTCATCAAAATTGAAAAAAATGTTCATCAAATTTTAAAAAGTTCATCGAATAGTGAAAAACTAAAAGAAAAAAGAACGAAAGAAGGAAAAGGTTTTAACTTACCAGATCCCACTGGGTGGAGAGGTGGTTGCACTAGCTTACCTCGATGAGAGAGGTGGCTGGTTCGATGCACAATCAGCGCACATATTTTTGTCGGGATTTAAACACAGAAAATAAGCTATATGGGCCGGCCCAGCACGGGGGCGCGTTGGCGCCCGTGTGCTAAGAACACAGTAATAGGTGCATGTAGCGTCGAATAGGAATTGCCTCATATACGCACGTATTCTCACGCCCGTGCGCCCTTCCCGGCAAGAGCTCCTATTGGACACCCATGAGCGTCCAATAGTTGAGCTTTCCCTAAACGATCGCGCAAATGGGCAGGCACATACCCAGGCAACGACAAATGTAAAAATGACAAGAAAAATAAAGGCGCAAGCGAAGGAATTGAACACCCGACCTTACACTAATTAGCAGGGATTTCAACCACAGAAGGTAGTGACTGAGTACGGCTAAATTGCATTGCCAAAGTTAAACTACTATATTGAGCGGCAGATCCTTTTTTTCGAAATTTCCAACAACTCTTGGAAAACAAATGTGAACAATTTTCCTT
The DNA here is from genome assembly GCA_011799875.1 of Thinopyrum elongatum. Classification (NCBI taxonomy): domain Eukaryota; kingdom Viridiplantae; phylum Streptophyta; class Magnoliopsida; order Poales; family Poaceae; genus Thinopyrum; species Thinopyrum elongatum. The sequence continues at coordinate 607,025,900 of CM022298.1, forward strand.
CAAATATTTGAATAATGTTTGAAAATCATGAATAAATTTTGAAATTCAAAAAACTTTTAACACCATAACAATTGTTGAAAACATGAACAAATTTTTGAAATTCCACATGTTTATTTAATTTTTATATATGATGAATAATTTAAAAATATACAATGAACATTTTTGTGATATGCGCTATCAAAAATTGAAGTACGCATTGAACATTTTTATGATATACGTTGAACAATATTTAAATACACATTGAAATTTTTTGTGATATACATTGAACAATATTTAAATTTACATCGAACACTTTTGCGATATATGCTGAACAATTATGAATTGCGATTTTTTTTAAATTGAAAAAATATAAAAATTGTGAACATTTCTTGGAAAGATGAACAATGTTTTAAAATGTAAACATATTCCGTAATGCGGACATTTTTTGAAAGGTGAACATTTTTTAAAATTTTGATTAAATTTTGCAAACAAGAACATTTTTTGGAATTCTGATAGATATTTGAAATTTTAGAACGTGTATTTGACAGCAGAAAAAAAGAAGAAAAAGGAAAAAAGAAACGGAACGAAAAAGGAAACAGAAAAAACAGCGACACCTAAAAGTGGGCTGGCCCAACTGGGAGCTCCTTCAGCGAACCCCGGACGTTTTGACGCTAACGAGCGTCAAATAGGATCCACCCTTCCCGGCTTCCCCTCCCGCTCCTTCTTCTAGCTTCCTTCCTCCCTCCGTTTCCTCTGCTTCGGTCTGCTCATCTTGGCGTGCGGTGTTCTCGGAGACGCGAGATGGCAGACTGGATACGGAGGTCCAGTGCCGGGGAACCGTCGCCGGCAATTCCCAAGGAAGACATTCCCAGCGCCGTACACTTGGATTTCCTCAACCGCCCCAGCGCCGCCCGCATCGCCTTCCCGTGCAATAGAGGTAGATGCCGAGAAAGAGAGCACGGCATGTTCTTTCTGGTCCGCACGGTTCTTGACGTAGACTATGGGTTCTTCGATTCTTGCAGACGGGGGTAGTGTTCTAGTGGAGCTGCTAGCACTAAGGAGCGTGAAGATCATGCCGACGCGATGGTTGATCAGGATGATCGCTGAGGAGGGCTTGCTCCTACCTAGAGGTGCAGCCCGCGCAGTTCTTTGAATTCTTTAAGGCTCTTGAATTCTGGTGTAAAGGTTTCTGTTCCTGGTTTCTTGCAGCCGATCGGAACGGTGGCTACACGAAGATGGCGGTGGCACCGCCGGCGACCATGGGTCCGCCGTTTCAGCCGCGACTGTGTCAAGTTAGCGCTCCGAGCCTTTCGTCTACTCAGCTACCCACGCCTTGTGAATTGTTGCGTTAAAATTGGATTTTCTTGGTTTCTTTCAGCCGGCAGGATGCGGGTTGCGCCGTGGTGGCAGCCGTCGCAGAGTCAAGTGTCCGTCGTCTTCTCAGCTACCTCCCCTTCCAAAGCATGCCACCGTCACCTTCGTCAACAATGAAGGTAGGTGCCTACTGCCCAGGAAATATTCATGTTTCTGTCATTGGCGTAAGGTTCTTTGAGTGGTGATGGGAGTTCGGTTTCATTGTTTCTTGCAGCCAGCGACGAGGAGGAGGAAGAGGCCATGTTGTCAGGGCGCGTCGGAGATAAGGAGGTGGACGCCGTGTTGTATTGCGATGAAGAGGGGAAGCCTGAAGTCCTGGACGCCTGCTGTATATGCGGGGACACCATCAGTCCAGAGGTCTGCCACCGAGGCCGAAGAGGTTCAAGGCTGGCGCTTGCATGTTCAAAGTTCAAACGTCGAACTCTGTTTCTTCTTCAGTTTGGCCTTTGGACAGTCAAAGGGCAGTTTCAGGTCGGCCTTTTTGTTCAGAGATGTGGTGAAGGATCACCCAACTCTATTTCAGTTCGCATTTATGTTAGAGGGATTTAATTAGTTGATACAGTACGTCCATTCGTTTGTGTTTGGTTGATGGAGAATTACACTTCAGTTTCTCTATGCGTGTATGATGCACATTTAGTTGCTTGATGTATCGGCATGTGAATGCCAGTGGATGTTGTACTCCATGGCTTAGTTATGGTTGATTGGTAAACTTCTGATGACACACTGCAATTCTGAGTTCCTGGTGATTTTATCAGCAAAATGAATGCTAGCCAGCAATGTAATGTCAGTTCGGGTGATTAATATGTTGAAGTTACTGCCTGCTGCTTGCTCATCAGGTGGGTCCAAACTGCAGTTTCTGTTCAAGCAATAAGAGTTCTTATCAGGTTTGATATATGCATCAGGGACATTGATTTCATTTCGATAATACCTGTCTCAGTCCAGGGTTCTTCAATTTGGTTTGGCCAGATTCAGAAAACTCTGATTTTTTTTTATTAGTTCGGCCGAAAGGGCCAGCCTATTTTTTCCTGAAACTAAATCAATTTCTGAGGAATTCTGATGACTCTTGACTTTGACTAGAATTGGGGTATCACTATTTTTCACTAAATGTAAATGTGTTGGTACTCATGGAAATCACCGGAATTTTGGATTCTTTTGAATAAAGTTTGAGGGCAAAAGTAGAGCCCTGGTCCTGTCCAGTTCAACGTCTAGGAAGACAGGGCAATGTTCAAAGTTCGCTGTAAATAGTACTGTGCATACCAATGTAAGCTGAGAAACAGTTTACCATTAGGACCCCCAATTGACAAGCCATACCCAACCCACCCCCCCCCCCCCCCACCCCACCCACACACACAAGCGATGTAGGGTTCAGCCGTCCCCGCCAGACTCCCGCTGGGCAAAGCCCGAGCAGGGGATGATGGCAACGGCGGGGCTTTCCTCCACTATTGGCAGATTCGCGCGGGTGCCCTGGATCGGCGTGTGCATGGTCTTGCATCCATGGCGCAGTGATGTGGCGCTCCCATGAGGCGTGGCGGAAGAAGGTGGAGGAGGATCCGGTGGTCCGGCTGGTGTCGGGTGCAAATCTGCCAGCGGGAGCTCGTTTGGGCCTTGGTCGGAACCATCGACGGTTGCACCCGTGGGCGTTGTCACCTCGTTGGAGGCGTCGTGGGTTGTTTTTGTTCCGTGTGTGCTCCGGGGGAAACCCTAGATTTGGGCTTTCTGGATCGGATGATGGCGGCATGCATGTGTCTTCCCCTCCTGGGGGCATCATCTTTGGAGCCTTACATTGGCCAGAGTGACCGTGTCCTACACCAGGGGGTACTCACCACATCGACTCCCGGCCAGATGGGCCGGGCCGAGGACCCGTGTGGGTTGTTTACCTATGGGCCGCACCCAGATGACCCGTGGCGTATACAAGAAAGGTTCCCAAAGACTTGGCGCATACTCCAGGACTCAGGCGTCGACTACAACATGTCACCAAATATGTAGACCACATAACTGTAACCTAGAACCCCCATACCTATATAAACTTGGGGGTAGGGCACGTAGAGGCTCGATCAATCAATGAGTAGCCAATCTCGTGGTAGAAACACATGTACTCTATACCTCATACACAATTAGTACAATCAAAAGCAAAACATAGAGTATTATCTCTTCGAGAGAGCCCGAACCCGGGTAAAACCTCGCGTCTCTTGTTACCATCATACTTAGGCTACCAACTCGGGACCCCCAACCCGAAATTTGATGGAATCGACTCCGTCATTGATGGCCCATACAGGTCCCCGCTGATAGCCAATATCGTTCGATGGGAATCAACCTTGGTGAGCACATAGGTTCTGACATGACCTTTGTGCTAGGCCAGATCTTCATTTTTGGCAGCATCATGCTTTTCGCCGACTCGAACAGCCACCTTGAACAAGTTGAGATCCTTGCTCCCGGCCAAATCATAAGATTTGGCAACTTGGAGTACACCACAAATTCCGGCGGCAACCTGAGCCTCTCGAGTTGGTTCATCTTCAGCGTCGAATGAGACACGAGTGTCGTGAAAGGAAGAAGTCCAGTATTCCAGATATGCTTTGTATATCGCTCGTCAAACTTCATCTTATCATGAACCCCAGTGGACCTCAGGTGAAGCTGGTCAAAAACCATTCCTTCCTTTGCCATATACCGCTCACGGTGCAATTTATCGTACGACTCATGGATAAGAGACATCCTGCAAAATTGCAATGTATCGTAAGCCTCTTTGTTATTGTGCAAATACATATATATACATGTGCAAATATTCATATCCATACAGTAAATTTTCTATACATCAAATGGATACATATATGCACAAATATATACATACGCACAAATATCCATGCTTGTGTACATAGATACACATATTTGCAATCCATACAAGTGCCATGCCAAATTTGCTATAAACCCTAACCCATACCTACAAATTGTAAGACCAACTATACCTACCAAATCCCTAACCATATAGCACACAAATCCTAAACCATACTTAACAAATACAAGTGCAAACATCAATGAAATTTGAGAAAGTGGATGAACTAGCATTTCTCCAAATCAGTACAATGCGAAAATTGCAACCAATAAAAAGAGGGGAAAAGGAGGAGAATACCTTGAAGATTTGAAGGGGAAGAAGATTGACTCTTGTTTAGCCCCGATCCGTAATATTTGGCCACTGATTTGAGAGGGGGAGAGGGGCTACGGGGGCGAGAGGAAGAACAGAAGAACGAACAGAGCCCTCTAGCTCGGGGTAGGAGGCCTCGCGCTAGACCTGCCAGTTTTCTTTAGTGAAAAGGCTTGGCGCCCTCGGCCAAGGCGTAATGGTTCTGAGCATGACACCTCCGTCTATGTTGTCATACTCCATCGGCTGGGCCCGTTCGGGCCAACGTGGCAAGTCAGCTCTGACCTCATGGCCCCTTGATCAGGGCGGCATGATGCCTAGCACGACGCCCTGAGGCTGGCGGTCATGAAAATAGGCCATTTTTTATTTTAATAATATTCAAACGGGGTTTATTTTGTGCTTAATTTTGAAAATGGGCCAAATTTGTTGTTTTTCACTACGGGACATGCCTCGTCTTCAAAAGCAGTAAAAACCACCGTGCTTTTTCTCAACAAAAAAAAAACACCATGCAAGATTCTCGCAGAAAGCCCCAGTCCCCTACCAGCCGCGCGTGTCCCGATGCAGTTAGCCTCGAGTCAAGTCCACTGCATCACTCATCTCATCCACTGGGAGCTTCCCCCGCACACTTTCCGCGTGAAAGACTCCAAACCTTGGAGTCCCTACCGTGAAAGCAAACGCCACGACCAGCTGTTGGCCACGTCAAGCTGAGTCGCCGGTACCATCGACGCGACCCCCGCCCGGATCTCGTCGTTTTCGCCCGTGTCCCACCGCCACCAGCTGCGCCATGGGCCACGGCCACAGAACAAACATAAAATTAATGATCAAACCGCTCCGACACTCACTTACCGGTGGGCCGGCCTGCATGTGGGTTCCAGAACCACCGACGGTTTCTTTCCCCCTCAGCTTTTCCCCCAAGCATCACAAAAAGATAAAAAACTTTCCGCCCAAGCACCACGTCACGGTCGCGGCCTCGAACCCTCTTGTCCTCTGCCCCTCGCCGCGGGTTTATATGCGCGCCCCGTCCACCTCCTCTCAACCTCAGCTCAAGCGGAACCCTCACACCCTCGCTCTCTCCTCCTCCTCCATCTCCTCCCGAGCAAGGAGGAGGCCACACGCACGCAGCTCTGCTCCGCGCAAGCAAGCTCTGCCTCATGGCCTGCGCCTTCTTCTTCGACGCGGAGCCGCTGGGCGAGCCCGGGCTGCGCATGCACGGGCCGGAGCTGGAGCTGGACGCCTGCGCGCTCTGCACCAAGCCGCTGCAGAGCAACAGCGACATCTTCATGTACAAGGGGGACACCCCCTTCTGCAGCGAGGACTGCCGCTACGAGCAGATGCACTTCGACGCCGCCATGGCGAGGCAGCAGGCCAGCGCCAGGCGGCAGCAGCAGCAGGCCCAGGCGCAGCCCAGCGTGCCGGTGCCGGCGCCCGTCTCCGCCAAGGCCGACGTGTCCGTGGCGAGCTAGTTGCGCCGCGCCGCATCGGGGTTAGCTAGTAGGAACTATGTACCCTTTTTGCCTTGGGTTGAAGAAGGAAGATGCGGGATTCTTGGACCTGGACGGCCAGTGTTTTTGCCCTGGCATCCGGGGACGATCGTTCTGTTCGTCTGCAAACACTGGGCAATCGGACCAGGATCACCGCGGGCTTTTGATTTGCCCCCTTTTGGGGTTTGGGTTTGGGTATGAGAGGAGAGAGCAGGTGTGCAAGAGCACCGTCGCTGTGTAATTATTCAAGGCAATCGATGTAAAGTATTTCTCCAAATTTTGAAGGAAATCCGATCATGTTTATTATTCATTTGAACGAGCATATTGTTTTCAACCAGCAGATGTTGACCGGATGGTACAATTCATAAGTCTTAGCCAGCAATTTTTTCTTAAATGATGAAAGATTTGACGCCCAAGAATCAGAGGCACTTGCCAGTATTACAGCTCGTGCACGTTAAGGATTTTTTTTAACGTTATAATAAATCTGCCGCGAAACAGCTAACGTTGTATCTATTCCAGTCTTTTTTGCGGGTGGCTAGCGCATCCAATTTGATGCATTTTCCTGTAACCGAAAGCAGTTCGCCATGATTATGCTCTGTTAAGCAAAATGCTATTTGCTGTCTAATCTCTGATGAGGAATACTAAACCTGGTCGGTCCAGCAAATCATGTACTGAACCTGGTCTGTTCATCAATTTAAACACTTTTTCTGCGGGGTTATCAATTTAAATGCGAATACGAGGAAAACGAATCTCCAACCAATAGGCAAAACCAGATTTTCATTTGGCGAATCGAGTAAACAAAAGGCTAAGGTGGAGGAAATCAAATCAGCCATGTGTGAATTAAGTAATTAAACAAAGGGCCAAGTTAACAGGAAATCAAATCAAACATGATACACACCAGGCCGAAGGTGGAGGAAATCAAATCAAACATGATGCCCCTACCCCCGCAGCGTCAGATTCGCCGAACGTCTCAATTATTTTACCGTTTTCTGTGCGCCTCGCGACTCAGCGCCGAGTCACTGAAAAGTACGGGAACATTTCCGCGCAAAAGAAAACATGGGAATCATCCGGGCGGGAGGGGTCGCGTCACGGCTGGGCTGGACGGTGTGGACGTGCAACCGCCCATGTGTCCGATCCCTAGGAGGTGGAGACGGTGACTCAGCGCGTGTCGCGGGCCCCATCGCTGGAAAAACCAAACGCTTTTTTATTCCCGCTACCCCAGTCCGCGGAGAACATCTGTGTGGACGTCGCCGGTGGAATATTAATAAATTTGTGGCGCTCTTTTCACGGCCTATTATTCTACGCCGAAAGTCGGAAAATGCATGTGTCACTGTAGTCGTCCTAGTTGTCGTTTGTAGTTTTTCACCGGCCACCCGCTGCCAACCAAGTGTGCGTCGCTCCTCCTCCCGGGGAAAACGAAAATCCACAGCACCTCGCTCTCACGAGATGGGCTCAAGTTGCAGGCTCCAATGAATGATTACGAACAATGCTTCACTGTGAAGCAGCCGCATAAACAAAAGTGAGCGCGGATCTCGATGAGGCTGTCTCCCGGAACGAAGCCTGCCCGCCTGACCGGAAATGCCCCGCACAAGGACCGCACCCAAAAGAAAATTACGGGTGAAGATTGTGCCTGGCGCACTGGTAGCCTCTCGCTTAAACAACACAGATCTCATCAGCTGCGTCCTGCTCTATGAAGATTTTGTATGAGTACAAAACTACCCATGGCTGGTGCCGGTCGTGCGTTTAATTGGGTGTAGAGGTGTAGACAAGATCTGCAAATGTGCGCCCACCTCTACACTGTTCACAAGCTGCTGCCTGGCGGGCATGCACCACAACCCCCAAAGCTCGCCCATGGACCACGGCACGTCGCCCTGGAGAAAAGAACGGCACCCTGATTTCTTTTACTTTCTTTTCTCAAAACATCGCATATTGTAACAAGCGCGCACTCTTGGCCTATAATTAGCGTGCCTAACCACGTGGGCCACCTGGCCCGTATGTTGGCGAAAAGGCTGGCGCGCTAATTATGGGCCTTAATACGGTCCGCATTAGTTTATGCCAGTGGCCGCCTAATGATGTAGATTTGATGCCCACGATTCCGACTAGACGGACAACAAATAATTCCTTCGCGCTTATATTATTTGAGCGAATATTTACTCAGATATTTCGCAGAGAGAAAAGTAGAGCGAGTGTTTGTTCAGGCCAGGGGTACTTCAGTACTTGTATTTCCATTCCAATCAGTCGATGGTATTGGTATCGTACTCCAAGACAACGGGCGGTAGCCCACAGGTTTTGGGGTACATGGAGGGCGACGTCGCTGGAGCGACCTCTGTTCGTTGCTATCGGTGGCCGGGACCCCGTCCACGTCGCCCGGACATAACATGGTTCCCGTCGTTTTCGCCGCCGTGGAGCCACGCCTGCCATCGGCCGGGCCACCCACCGCATGGCGCCTGTGTCGGAACCCGCGAATAAAGAAACCGAACCGCTCCATCGTCCATGGTTAGCCTCGCCCGGGCGGCGCATGGTATTGCCTGACCATGTTATCCCCTCGCGGGTCCTGGTACGTGTCCGCGTCCGCGCAACCATACATACCTAGACCCCAGTTTGGTTCAGCACAGCAAACACTCGCCCTCCCATTCCCTCCAAGCGCACCTAAAACATAGACGCACTGCGAAGTGAGCCAGACACACGAGCACATAATGGCTTGCACCTTCTTCTTCGACGCCGAGCCGGTCGGCGAGCCCGGCGTGCACGCCCTGGACGCGTGCGCGCTCTGCACCAAGCCGCTGGCAAGGGACAGCAACATCTTCATGTACAGAGGGGACACGCCCTTCTGCAGCGACGAGTGCCGCCACGAGCAGATGCGGCTCGACGCCGCCTGCGCCAGGCAGGCGGCCAGGGCGGGCGCCCGGCGGCAGAAGCAGTTCGCGTCGGGAACGGAGTCCGGGCGTGCGCACCGGGAGTCTAGGGAGGTGTCCGTCACCAGCTAACCGGCGACAGTGCCAGGCTGCCTACAGCCTACGTACTTGAGCTAAGACGTGCGTGCACGAAGCCGCCGTCGCCCGTGGCCAACTGATCAGCGCGAGATCGAGGAGACTCCCCTTGGTTGAAGAAGCAAGACGCGGGCTATTGCTTACGGCAGGCCGGCGCTGCACGGGCCGCCGGCAGCGGAAAAGGAGCTGGATTGGATCTGAAGAAGTCAATCAAACAAGATACTCTACGGCCTTAGCCGGCCATGTGTGCCCCTCGGCTCTCCTTTTTTTCTGCGATAATGTGAGTTCTGTATGAGAGCGAATTTTCAATGGCGCTTTCACTCGGTAAACTATCAATCGAATCGACATAAGACATGTCTTTGTGCAATCCTGTTTCTGTTCATGATTAGCTTGCCAATGAGATTGAACAAGCTAAGCCGTTGGATGTTTACCACACGCAATACGCGGCACGAGCACAGCTTATTGCATGGGCCGGGCTTATTCGGGCCTGGCCTTTTACAAAACCAGCCCAAAAATTTCTAGTGTGGGCCAGTCCTAAATGTACAAAATGGTGGCAGCAGATGTTGGTAAAATTGCCTCAGAAAATAAAGGAGGTGTATGTAGAAGCAATCTGATTTTATCAGGGGAGAAGAAGGCTAATATTTTTCGAATGTGGTTTAATTTTTTGTCGATCGTTCTGCATCGAGTTGCCTTTCCCTTCTTGTGTGGGGTGAGAAGGGGTTTTATTACAAAAATTTATAGAGTTAGAGTGCAGACGTGAGAATTTCTCAGTACATGAAGGCCCTCTGTGTAGCGAAATAGCAGTGCTACATTTAGTACGACTATACGTCGCTAAACAATCCGCCACCCTATTCTGAGAACGATGAAGCTTTTGAGGAATAAACTCCCGAATCTGTCATAAGGTTAAAATCTCCAACGCCAGGTGTCCATGTGAGACCGGACTAGTGACCCATCACTGAAGATAGCTAGGGCCCTGGACGAGTCCGGCTGCACATTGACCGGAAGTTCCGCGTGTTGCAGGGCTAACGCCATGCCCTGCATCATAGCGTGAATCTCTACTTGTAATGCCTCATTATAGTGGAACAAATACCTGTAGGCCGCGAAGATTAACGTCCCATCATGTTTTTGAAGTATCATGCATGCTGCTGCAGTGCCGTCCACACTTGAAAAAATCACCATCTACCGAAAGCTAAACCTTCTCCACGAGCGGGGGTATCCATTTAAGAGAAGTAGTGGTGGACACAGGTCTTGGCATCTCAACTTCCACAACCAAGGGCATTTTTCCTTTGATCATCTCTGCCACTGAAAACCTACGGGCATGACAAAGGAATTGCCAATAGCTCCGTAGGAATTCAACGGAAGTAGTAACAGGGGGGACTTCCTTTCCATGTGCTACATCATTCCATAATTGCCACATCCGCCAAAATAATAAGAAGTACCATGTTGCATTTTGATGGCATCCATCAAGGACATAAAGAAGCCAGTCCTGGCCAATATCCCGCAACAACTCCCAGGCCAGAAGTAGCCATACAAGGCACACACAATCCCATAGCTGGTCTACATGATCATGTGTAACTAGAGCACGAAAAGATGATTCAATATGCATGCCACATGGGACACGGCGCCCACTTTTGGAAATGATGATTCAATTTTCCTTCTGTTGTGGCCAATGGTCTCGAGCACGCCTTCCATGCTTGATTTTTCATCTTTTTTGTGGAACCTTGGCTTGCCCAATCAAATTTCACAACCTCATCGATCCATCCGGGTTGAAACTAGAAGCACCACCTCCAAACTTTAGGTCATGGTCAGCTATGGTGAGAGGGTAAGCACTTCGAACGGTAAATACACCCGTCTGCTCAGATTGCCATGCTATAAGATGTTCTTTGCCTTGGGGATGTACAGATCTTTAATTTCTTCCACGTCCATTCACGCACCATGTTCATCAAGAAAATCAGAAATATGGTTAAGCCAGCAATTACCTTTAGGTGTGATCGGTCTAAATGATGGGCCCTTAGGGATCCATGGATCATGCCATGTTCTCACAAATTCCTTTCCTTTATATTGACTACTAGAAAATACCCCATGCGTTGTTGTGGAAATTGCTTGCAATATGTTCCAGTGATTTGATTCTATGAAACATGCATATTTGAGTTAATAATATATAAATTAAGACTAAAATAATATTATATATTGTATTTGATTATTATATTTGAAAATATTTTGTATATAAGTGTCATAATATAATAGAAAACTTTTGCATGCATGCCAAGTGAACCTTTGATGAGATTGCATGTGTGGTCAGGTGAGATGTGTGCATGGATCAACCAATAATGGAAAGCTTTTTCTCATGCATGATTATGAAGGGCCTTAGATGAGCTGGCATGTGTGCATGTTAAGGTAATATAGGTAGTGGGGATGAATATTTATGTATACTAGATAATACCCCGCGCCTTGCTGCGGGATTAGACGAATTAAATGGAAATATGACTTCAATGTTGATCAAATGCATTTAAATTTGTGGTGTTGATGATGTTAGATATCCAATGGGATATTCATATTTACATTGACAATGTTGAACAAATAGACATGTGCACACACATAAAAAGATTTATCACTAATGTGTAGGGATTCCGTTCTTCAGTATTTAGGTTGGCTTACAATAACTGAACCAAGATATGTTGTACTTAGGTTTCTGCTGAAACTTCAATCACAACTTATAATTAATTAACTACTGAAGTGATCTAGGAAATGAATTGAATGATGTATATTTACCAAATTATTTATCAAAAAAAGTACTACACCTCATATCGATGACCCAAAAAAATATATCAAATGCTCCAACATTTTCGACAGCTAGAAAATCAAGAGCGAACTATGCCACAGAAGCGAATATGGTAGCGGTGGTGAACAGGGAGCTGCTGAATCCTTCTTTGAGGCCGATGGTGAGAGCCTATATACCTAAATTGACTTGCCATCTTTTCACTTTGAATTGTAGCATGCTTAATGTGGACTTCTACCGCAAAATCGACAAAGTTCAAGGGGCTGATGGAAAATATCGTTTGATGGAAAGTATCTGTCTCACATTGAACTGCTTTCTTCAGAACTACATATCAAATTCTTTATGGCCATTGTGTTAAAAAATAAATCTTATGGTCATTCTATGTTTACCCCATAAGGTACCATGTTCCTGGTTTGTCTGAATTTGACAGACTGGTCTAAGCACATTATTCCCCTCTTTTCACACCTACAGAAATCTACAAATATGATGTCGATATTGGCCGATAATGCACCTTGAGGTAATGAGATGGCTTGTGCTGGGGAAGGTGGACATATAGCTTCACGTGGGATTGGATGATTTGACCCACATTATTTTGGTTTCTTGTTCATTTGGCCTTGTTTCAATCAGCTTCTAAATTCTTTAGCCAAGAAAATTCATATGAAATGACCTGAGTACCCTCATACTGGTTGGACCCAATCCAATTGATGGTTTTGTTTTCCGTTCATCACGTTAGTCAGTTCAGCTAGCAGGGAGAGGTAGAGCATCTCTGCGTTGCATCAGCCATGTTGCCGTTGCCGCCCTAGGTGCAGGCTCTCTCACCGTGTGCGGATGCAGCAGTTGCATCACTGACAAAGGAGGAGTCGCAGCAGCGAACGCAACGGCAGACGCCGGATGTGTTGCAGCCTGTCGTGCCAGCGGCACCACTTCTCTCTGACATGTTGATGCGGGCATCGCGCAGGGAGGCCGAGAGTGCCATGTCACGTCGCTTGGTCCAGTCGACGGGCACCAGTGATGGGCGCTGGCATCAAGATGCAGGGACCGGGGTCCGCCGGATACCCCAGCAGTCGCTTCGCGTCCGGCCCATCGGTTCTCTTTCTACCTACGCGTGCATGGACTATGTGACGGAGAGGCCAGATCGGCCGGCGGCTCATACCGAGGTAGGGCAGGTGAGGCGCGCGAGATAGAAAGGCGTACCATGTGGTGAAGCCCTTGATGAGCGCGGGAATGGCGGAGCCGGCAGCACGGGCAGTTGCCGAACATGGCCAGTTAGGAGTAGGGCGACTCCGTGGGCGGTGGCTGCACGACGGAGGTGTCGTCTCCCACCGACGGCCGGCGCCGGCTGTTTCTAGGAGCTTCCACCCAACGCCTCCTCGAGACCTGTACCAGCAGGTGACTGCATCGACAACAGGGGGCTTCAAATTCGTCTGCTCTAGTATGACTATTTTCCAATGGAGAAACCTCACTAATCCCCTCGAGCAAAGGGCTCGCTATTGCTCTTGTGGTGACGACAGAAATTGTGCGGTTGCATCTCTTAAAGGGGAGAAGAACTCCATCAGTTGCTCCTCCATTTATTCTGTGGAGAAGATGAAGAGGAATCGGCACAGTAGCAAATGGGGGAATTAATTGGGGGAGATGATAGGGCGTAGCACCGCAGCCAGACCTCCGTCTTAATTTCTTCAAAAATAGAAACAATGATATGCGTTGACGTGGCTTTACCAAAGGCCAGAAAAAATCAGATATTGGGAGGTGCAATGTGTGGGACATGGATAATGATGTGGACATGCTGCATGTCAAAGAGAAATATGGTAGTGGGGATGAACTATTATAGTATTATAATAGGATTTGTCTTTCCGTTGTATATAGTAAAACTCAAACACAGTTTACGTTTTAGGACGTTTAGAGTGAAACTTTACTTGCAAAGTACAAGAAAAAAACTAGTGAAGAGAGGAGAATACAAAAAAAAACATTTCAGACAGATTCATATGAATAATGACAGCTTTGCTGCTGGTAAAAGCAGAACCTAATTATAATCAGTAAAGTAGCCAAAGACTACTAAAAAACTGCAGAACTTCCAAGTGGAACTGATGACACTCCAATTTGCGGTTTCTTTGAACATTTCGTCCCACTTTTGTTTTCTTTGTTTGGTGTATCACGTGTCCTCTTGTCATCGCCGAGTCACTGGAAGTTATGTGAGCGAGCAATCACCAGATTGGAAGATGTGGACGTCCAACAGAAGATGTGCCCAGCCCGGTCAGCACCAAGCAGGCGGTGACTCACTTCACTTGCATACGGAGCACGTCGTATCGTTGTGTCGACCCTCTCCGCGCCAAACAAAAACAAACCGCTTTAGCAGACTAGCTGTAGTGCCCACTCTCCAACCAAAAGCATCAATCAAATTCTGAAGTCACCACAAAGAAAAGAGTTCTTAAAAATTTGTGGAGGCGACCGTGCAACAATTTCCCACCGTGCACGTCAGCTACTATACTAGTATAGCAGAGTGTTCTGTGCCGGTCACTGTCTGCTGAGCAAGATTACTTGCAGATTCCAAAGATTACGTGCAACCGCTCCACTGTTAAACCAAGCACTAAACAAATTGGGCGCGCAGGTCTCGACAGAGCTGCCCCCTCGGACGAAGCCTGCCCGCCTGATCGGCGATGCAAGATGCCATTTGTCCATGAAGCATCGGTTGTGAAGTAGTTTCGCCCGTAGAAAGCCACACACGTACGGAGGTGACCCCCAAAAAATACCAGTCGAATCTTCAGGCGCGTGCAACTGTAAATTGCACTCTGCAAGGTGCATCCCTCTTGGCTCGAAACGAGCACGGCAACCCGATGATGAGACCAACTGGCAGCCTCTCGGTTAAGAGCATCTCCAGCCGTTGGCCTCCAGGGGCATTTTTTTCGCCGCTTCAGGGGCTGCCGGTAAGAATTTTAGTCTGGGGTGAAATTTCTTCCACTCGTTGCGCCCCAGGCAGCAACGAGCCGACGGAGCAGCGCCAAGCGCGGGAACGGCGCGAGAAGGCCGAGGCAGACGAGGAGGACCTTGGAGGCGGCCATGACGAAGAGCACCGACGCCCAGTGCCCCCGCCGTGGCCAGCGACGCCAGGAGGAGCGCCCACCGCACCGGAACGTGCGCGCGTTGCGGACCCGCGCACCGCCGCGACCTCCGAGCTCGACTGCCGACGCTCCGTCCTCGTGCCCCCCGTGCCCGGTGTTCCAGTTGCGGCGCGCGGCCACCCGGGCCGAGTCGCGGCGTAGGAGAGGCGGCGCTCGCGGGCGCGGCCCGCGGCCGGGTCGAGGCCGGCAGGGGCGGGGACGCGCGCGAGGAGCGGCCGGCGAGGGGACGCGCAGCCGCAGGTCGGGCGACGCGCGAGGTGGAGAGCACCCGGCCACTGGCGGAGCCGAAGAGCGGGCGGCGCGCGAGGCGGCTAGGTCGTGGCGGCCCTCGCGGCGGAGCACACTGACGAGCGTGGGCGGCCATACTCCCTGTCGTGCGCGGCCACGGGCACAGACCCCTCCTCGGCGCCCTTCCAGGTGTCCTCGCAGCTCTCCGGCGCTGTCCGCCTGGCGGTGCACCCCCTGAGGATCTTGTCAAACACCGGGAGCCCGAGCTCGCCGCCCTGGGTGACGAAGGCGACGTTCACCATGGGGCCCTCGGCGACGTACCCCTGCTCGTCCACTCACACGGACGCGAACGCGCCGCGCTCCTCCGCGTCCATGATGGACAGCACGTTGGGAAGGTAGTTGACGTTCTTCATGGTGGCGAACAACGGCGGCTTCATGGGCACCAACGTAGTCACGGCGCGGACGCTGTCGCGGCACTGCCAGGTCGATGGCGAGCTTCGTGGCCAGGACGGCCAGGTCGTGGATGCTGGCGGCGTCGCGGCTGCGCGGGTCGACGGAGAGCGACGCGCACGCACACTGCTTCTAGCCCGTGCAAGAAGGACGGCAGGTGGAGGTTGGGCATGCTGGACACGAGCTCCACCAGCCACGGGCACACGCGCTTCATGGTCTGGAGGTTGGGCCTGCTGGAGGTTGGCTCCACCGGCGTCGACGAGGACCAGCGGCGCGCCCGCGGGCCGGGCGGACGGGCTCTCCACGGAGGACCTCGGCTGCGTGCGTTCCCCGTCGGCTTCGTCCTCCGGCGACGAGGCTGAGGCGGCCGGGTGGCCGAAGCACGGCGGCTCAGCTGAGGCGGCCGTGCCAGGCGGCGGGGACGGGAGCGAAGGGCTCTTCCATGCCGTGTCCATGTGTGCGTGGAGGGAGAGAGAGAGAGAGGAGGGAGCACGTGGGTGGGCCAGTGAGGAAAAGTGAGGGGACAGGGAAGAGACGCTGGCAGGTGGGCCAGCGCCTACAAAACAACGAAATTAGGCCCCCAGTAGCCCCCGGTGCGCTGGGTGTGGCATGGGGCCGCCGCCGCTAATTTTTGCTTTTGCCGGCGAAAAATAAAGACTTGAGGACCGACGTCCAAAAAGTGGCTTGGGGGCGCTTCTTAGGGCATGGCTGGAGATGCTCTAAACAACACACATCTCATGAAGACATGAGCCGCACCCTTCCTGCCAAAGTTTTCAGCGTACTGGATCTCCAGTGAGTGGCTGCACGCGTCGGGTTGCTTTTGGGCGCAAGGTGCCTGACAAGATCTATACGCGTGTCAAGCTCCCAGTGCCTCGGCTACTGCACACAAGGGGCTGCCTGTCGCCGTGGTGCGCATGCACTGCACCTCCCTAATATTCCTGTACGTGGAAGCACCGCCTAGTAGTAAAAAAAGAAATGGCATCAGCCTCTTTTCTGGTTTTCTTTTCCGTTTATTTTTTACTCAGATCTTTCGCCAAAAGGAAAGCAGAGCGAGCATTTGTTGTTCAGGGGTACTTCCAAGTACTTGTATTTCGTTCCCAAATTGGTCCATGGTATTGGTGTCCTACTCCAAGACTATGGGCGCTAGCACACAGGTTTTGGGTACATCGACGGCGACGTCTCTGGAGCAACCTCTGTACGTCCCTGTCAGTGGCCGGGACCCCGTCCACGTCGCCCGGACATACATGCTTCCCGTCGTTTTCGCCGCCGGGCCACCCACCGGCATGGCGCCATGGGTCCGTGGCCGGAGCGCGAATAAAGAAACCGAACCGCTCCCTCGTCCTTGGTTAGCCTCGTCCGGACGGCGCATGGTATTGCGTGGCCCTGTGTGCTCGCTCTTCTTTCCCGCGGCGGTTTCGTCCTCGCCGGTCCGCGCCCGTCCCCGCACATACCATATATATACCCAGACGCACTAGTTTGGTTCAGCACAGCAAACACTCAGTCAACCTTCCACTCCCGGCGCACCAAAAGCAACAACCCACTGCCGAGCTAGCTGCGCGCACGAGCTCGCCATGGCCGCATCGGTAGCCTGCGCCTTCTTCTTCGACGCCGAGCCGGTCGGCGAGCCCGGCGTGCACGCCCTGGACGCGTGCGCGCTCTGCACCAAGCCGCTGGCGCGGGACAGCGACATCTTCATGTACAGAGGGGACACACCCTTCTGCAGCGACGAGTGCCGGCACGAGCAGATGCAGCTCGACGCCGCCTGCGCCAGGCAGGCGGCCAGGACGGCCGCCCGGAGGCAGAAGCAGTTCTCGTCGGGAACGGGGTCCCGGCGTGCGCACTGGGAATCCTGGGAGGTGTCCGTCGCGAGCTAAGCGGCGAGAGACTGAGAGAGGCAGACTGCGTAAGTACTTGAGCTAACAAGCTCTGCGGGCAAGAAGCCGCCGTTGCCCGTGGCCAACTGATCCGCGCGAGATCAAGGAGACTCGTCACCTAGGTTGAAGAAGCGAGACGCGGGTCATCGGAGTTGCTCACGGCAGGCTGGCGCAGCATGTGCCGCCGGTCAAGTGATTTGGGCATAAACACAGCGGCAAAGGAGCTGGACTGGATCTGAAGAAGTCAATCAAATAAGATGCGCCACGACATTAGGCGGGCCTTGTGTGCCCATCGGATCTCCTTTTTTACTGCGTTTATGACACTTCTGTATGAGAGCAAACATGCAAAGCAATTTCACTGGGTAAACTATCAAGCGAATCGACATGTAACATGTCTTTGTGCAATCCTGTCTCTGTTCATCATTCACCGTGCTGATGGGATTTAGCAAAGCTAAACCGACGGATGTCTACCACACGATTTTAAACTAAATTCTTTTCTAGACCTGGGGTGTCAAACGCCGAATCCCCATACTAATCTGATGGCTAAACTCGGTCGACAAAAATTGAAACAATCTCGTCGACAAAAGCATCATCAAGACAACTCCTACATTCTAATTTTTGCCTTGACTTACGAGTGTCAACTACTCCCTCCGTTTCAAAATATAAAGGCGTGAGCGTTTTTGACACTATGGAATAGAGGGAGTAGCTGCGTATTGTGTATGCAGATGTTATATCGCATATAGCAAGACTAACATATTTCTCGACGAAGTTAAAAAAAACATACATCTCGACGAAGGTTTTACGCCCCACTTGGAGCTACTGGCAGGTCCATTCTCGTTTTCTTTTTCTTGTTCGCTGGTTTCGGTCCAGTTTGCTTGTTTCGTTAGCTGGGTTACATTCGCTAGTTTTTTTTTTCCTGATATTTTCTGTTTCTTCACTCGTTTTCTCGAGTTTTCTGTTTTTATTTGTTTTTTCATCGGTTTCATTCATTTCTTTCTTGGTTTTTTTTCTTTATCAGTTCTTCCCGATTCTTTCTTCGCTTTTCTTTCCCTTTTTCTTTTATTTCATTTTCTTTGTTTCTTTCTTGGTCCTCACTATTTTTCTGGTTATTCTTCATTTTTATTTGTTTTCTTCTCGGTTTTCATAGTCTTTTTGCTTTTCTTTCTTTCATTCTTAGTTTTCTTTGTTTCTTTCTTGGTTTTCATCGATCTTCTTTATTTTTCGTGTTTTTCTCGGCTTTCTTTGTTTTCTTTGCATTGTTTTTCTTCATTTTCTTTGGTGGGTTTCTTTGTTTTTCCTGTTGGCTTTAGTGGGTTTCCTTTGTTTTCCCTAGTTTTTGCCGATCATCATCGATTTCTTTTTTGCTAAACACATGTGAAATTTTTTCAGTAAACATTCAACATTTTTCTATACATCAGAACAATTTTTTATGTACACATTTAGAATTTTTTAAATAGATGATTAATATTTTTTAATACATTTTCTAATACATATTTAATATATTTCAGATACAAAATTAAAAAAATTAATGCATGGTCAACAATTTTTTGTACACATTTAATATTATTTTTTAAATGCTTGATAACATTTTGTAAATACAAGATTAATTGTTTTTAATACATAGACAAGATTTTTTCTTTATACATTTAATATTTTTTAAGTGCTTAATTAAAATTTTCAAATACAAGTTTAACATGGTCAACATTTTTCTATACACATTTAAAAAAAATCAAATTCTTGAATAATATTTTTAAATACTTGTTTGACATTTTCCAAATGCTTTGATTAACATATTTTTGAAACATTGAAATGTTAAATGTAAAGTGTTTTTGTTAATATATTTATTTGGAATATTTGAATGTATAAACAAAAGAAAAAATATAACAATCTGAAGAAAAAAACAAATAAACGAGGTTGTGGCCTCCCGCGCACCTGGACCGGCCCCATATGGGGCTACCCTTGACACGAGGCTTCCCTGCGTCTCGTTATAAGCGAGACATAGGGGCGATCGCACACTGTGTTTGTACATAGAGCTAGATGTTCCACGGGTCGGGTTCTTCGGGCCTAGCCTTTTACAAATCCAACAAAAAATTTCTAGTGTGAGTCAGCCCTAAATGTCCAATGGGTTAGTAGGTGTTTGTAAAATCGCCTCAGAAAAAACAAGGTGTTTGTAAAAGCAATCTGATTTCCTTCCTTCTGCGTGTTGCTCCGGTGGCCAGTGACGGGGAGGAAAATCCCGGTGCCACCACTCCAGTTAGTAATTTATGTTAGGATTTTTTTAGGCGTTGTTTGGATGCCATCGAGGTTAGAGTTGGCAATTCGCGGGTGCGCCAAATATTTGGCGAAGGAAACGGGCGCCAGCTTCTCGCCAAAACGTTGGCGTGAAATGAACTGAGAAATGTAAGCAAGCGGGGGCACACCAATTTATCGGCGTCGAACCAAACGTGCAACTAACCGCTCAGCCAACACCTATTTTTTGGCACGGCTGCTCGGGCTCTAATCCAAACAGCCTTTTAGCCTTTACAAGTGTGGCACTCGGGCGACCGGCGGCGCTTCTTCTTTAAATTTGTCTTCCGGGCTTCGATCCTCTTTGAGTTTGTCCGTGTGGATGCAGTCAATGGAGCTTCGGCGTAGATTCCTGCCGTCTCCATGGGGCGGCGAGGTTAGAGTTTCTTGTCATGTGACGAGATTTGGTCAGGTGCTTCAGATCTATGTAAGGGTTCAACGTCAACGATGACCGCGGCTCCAGGACGCTGATCCTTAGGGGCACGTGTATTTAGACTTTTCTCATGTTATCGACAAGGTCCGAGCCGATAGGGGAGCGGCGACAGCGACATGTTGACGACTCGTTCTGGCAGTAGTATTGGTCGTTTGGTTGTCTCGGAATCTCGATGTAATTTTTATTATGTTTGAGATGATTTGTTCTTCCGGTGAACTTTAATAATAGAATAGATCTGATCATTTCGCAAAAAAAGATGGCTAATATATACTCCCTCCGTAACTTAATATAAGACGTTTTCTTGACGTTGTCGTAGTGTAAAAGATATCTTATAATTAAGTTACCCAACTGATAACGCCCACACGTGTGGCATATTTGCACTTCCTCCACACGCTTTGATCTTCGTCTGTTATGTTTTACACGAATCTTGAAGAAATCTGTTGGAATTTCAGTGTCACGTAGGCATAGCGTGTTGTGTAGACGTTAGAGCGCTCGCCCACACGACCCGCAGCACGCGGTTGACAGCTGCGCCGTGTGGACAAACCAGTTCCCGCCCACACAGTCAGCACCCAGTCTACACGCGTGCGGGTGAACTGCTCTTTCGCGCACACGACGCTCGTACGGTGATAGATGGCAACTGCAGTTGCGCATATGTGGCAACTAGGTAAATACACATGGCAACTATGATTAGTTGGTAGATGGCATATCTGCACTTCGCCCACACGCTTTGATCTCCGTCTGTTATGTTTTGCACGAATCTTGAAGGAATCTGTTGGAATTTCAGTGTCACGTAGGCATAGCGTGTTGTGTGGGTGTTAGGGCGCTCGCCCACACGACCCGCAGCGCGTGGTTGACGGCTGCGCCATGTGGGCGAACCAGTTCTCGCCCACACAGTCAGCACCCAGTCCACACGCGTGCGGGTGAACTGCTCTTTCGCCCACACGACGCTCGTACGGTGATAGGTGGCAACTGCAGTTGCGCGTATGTGGCAACTAGGTAAATACACATGGTAACTATGATTCATTGGTAGATATCAACTGCAGTTGCGTGTACGTGGCAACTAGGTAACACGCATGGCAACTATGATTAACCATACATGTCAAGTATGGTTGGACCACACGTAGCAACTAGGTAACACACACATGACAACTATTGTTTGACCACATGTGGCAAGTCGTTAATCAAACACGACAAATATGGTTTGATTACACGCAACAACTATCATAAATTAGACATGACAACTATAGTTAACCAAGACAGAGAGAGTTGCCATGCTTTTACAACTACATTTGTCATCCCGGATAACTAAAATTACCATCCACGGGATAACTAAAGCGTTATCCTGCGGGTAACTAACGTAGCTGCGCCAGGACGTATGGGCATATTTGCTTCGTGCCACACGCACGAGATGGGGATGATTAGTACTTGTTGGGCGTGTGGCACGAAGTATCTGCGTCCACACGTGTGGGCAGTTCTAATGTTCGTCCACATATGACCCGTGTGGGTTGCCTCCTAATTATGCCACACACGGCGTGTGGACAAATCTCTAATATGCCACACGTGTGGCAGTTATCAGGGTCCTTAAGTTATAGAGGCAGTACTATATATTTGGAATGTGATTTTATTTTTTGTTGATAGTTCTGCATCCAGTTGTCATTGCTTGTATTGACTAATTGTTTTTCCATTGTGTACAACAAAACTCAAACACACTTGTTTTAGAACAGATGGAGTGACCAAGATTCACCATGCAGGGGACCCCGGTCGCTGCTAGGGTTTTTCCTGCCTCTTGCCGGTGTCGGCGCCGGTCCACCTCGTCTCGTGTGGCCTTAGTGCCATGGAGGCGTGGTGGATACCGGCCCTTGTCGGGGGAGGGCTTCATTTTTTGACGATTTTTGAGTTTTTTTTAGAGTTTGTGTCGTGCTCAGAGAAACAAGACGGCAACGTCTCTCTGAAAATGAAATAAATTTCTCCCCATCTATCCCCCGTCTCGATGGTGCTTCTAGCGTCATTAGAGGGTGTGTGTGTGGAGATTTGTCTCCGGAGGATCTTGCGGGATTCGGTCGGCGTTTTTCTTTGGTGGATCCACGTGGATCCGGTCTTTGTTCGTGTTTGTTCATATACCTACAGGATGGATCCTTCCTATCTAAGCTTCACTTTAACGGCGACAGTTGCTGTGTTGGTACGCTGGTCCTTTAGGCCTTAGCATGATGACTTCCCGATTGTGTACTACAACAAGATTTGTCCGGTTCCAGTGAGGGAGGGATGATGACGGCGGCGCGCCTTCGGCTCGCTTCAATGCTTATAGTCCTCGCTTGGTAGTCTATGGATCTGGATATAATTTTTATTATGCCTGGCATTCATTGTACTATCATGATTGATGATGAATAGATTGGAAAAAATTTCGGAAAAAAGGAACATATGGAGTGAAGCTTTATACTTATAATAAAATACAGAAAAGAATACTAATGAAGTGAGGACAATTGTTTTGTTCATATAGAAAAAACATTTCAGACATATTCATATGAATAGTTATAGCTTTGCTGGAGGTAAAGCGAAAACCTTTGTATAATCATTAAACTAGCCAAGACTGCTGAAAAAAATGCAGAACTTCTAAGTGGAAAGGATGACACTCCAATTTGCGGTTCGTTTGAACATTTCGTACTTTCGTTTTGTTCCTTTGTTGGTGGTGTATCACGTGTCCTCTAGTCATCGCCGAGTCACTCGGAAATTGTGTGAGCGGGCAATTTGTCTGGCTGGAAGCTGAAGATGTGGACGTGCAACTGAAGATGACACACGTGCATACGGAGCAGAGCACGTCGTATCGATATGTCGACACTCTCCGTGTCAAACAAAAACCAACCGCTTTTAGTAGCTGACTAGCTGTAGTCCCCACTCTGCGACCAACACCAATCAAATTCTGGAGTCATCACATAGAAAAGAGTTCTTAAAAAATTTGCGGAGGCGAGCGAGCAAGCATTTCCCACCGTGCACGTCAGCTACTCTACTACTAGTAGAGTGTTCTGCACCGGCCACTGTCTGCCGAGCAAGATTACTTGCAGACTCCGAAGATTACCTGCAACTGCTCCACTGTTAAGCCAGGGACTAAACAAATTGGGCGCGCAGATCTCGACAGAGCCGCCCCAAAAACTACCACTCGAATCTTCAGGCGTGTGCTACTGTAAATTGCAGTCTGCAAGGTGCATCCGCCTTGGCCCGAATCGAACTGGCACCCTCTCGGTTACCGAGGGAAACGTACATCTCGTGTGTGCCACATGCCCTCATCCTCCTCTACAAACTTCTCAGCGTGCAAAAGCTCATGTGCATCGGTTTGTTGCTTGCGGGGGCAAAATTTCGTGTTTTGACCCTTTTACGATACAAATTCAGAATCTGACCCCGGTTTGGAAATTTTTCGGGATTTGACCCTTTTTCTTACCGCCAGGAGTCCTGGCGGTAGGGTTAGACATCCTACCGCCAGGGGCCCTGGCGGTAGGGTACTAATCCACGTCAGCACGCGCAGACGACCGCCTGTCTAACCCTACCGCCAGGAACCCTGGCGGTAGGGTCCGGGCAGTTATTTCGCCCGAGACCCCGCACCCCTGCCCATCTCCCCACCCCTCCCCCTCCCCCCCGTCGGTTCTTTCTCCCCCAACTCGCCCCTCTCTCCCTCTCTCATCTCCTCCACTCTCCCCCTCGGATCTTCACCGTTTCTTCATCGTTTTTGCGGATCGAGATGGCCCCGAAGAGAGAAACGTAAGCTCCTCCAATCCCTCCAATTAGTTTTTGAAACTTGCTTCCGATTCGACGCCTTATTTGCTTGAAATCCCTCATATTTTGAACTAGATTGGAATTTTTTTCACCTAAGATTGTTTTAGCTTGATTGTAGTTCTAGTTCTTAGTTCTTTAGTAACTAGTGGTATTGAATATGAACTCTAATCAATAGTTCATATGTTAGTGTGAAGATGAACCCTAGTTCATAATTTTTTTTGTTAAAAAAATTATGATGTAATGCATGTGGGAGGACTTGATTGTAGTTTTATGATGCATGTTGATATGATGATATGAAGATGTTGTTTGGAGATAATACATTCAAGATGAACTCTATTTTTAAAAAAATTGTTTAAAAATATGATGATATGATGCATGTTGGAGGATTTTTTTCTGATATGATTCGATCCATCATGTGTAGTAGATGTTGTTGGAGGAATATGCTTAAGATTTTATTTTGATATGATGCATGTTGATATAATTTGATTTTATTTTTTGTTCATGTATGCTTATGCTTATGATGCTTTTGTTTATGAAATTCTATTAAGGCGGCCACCTCTTGCGGACAACATCGGCCCACGGTACTCCATGCTGGACTGGGCATTCGACAAGGGTCATCGTGCCCGTTTCATAGAGAACCGAGAGGTAAGTGATATGAATGAAATATTGATCAAAGTTTTCGGATTGATGAAAATAATTTCCTAACTTTTGGCGTTCACTTTTTGACAGATGCTCCAGCCACTGCGCATGAGGGGTCACGGGGTTCATGGGCATATGGACTATGACGAGCGCTACGCGCCGTTCTTCAAGAGAGCCCGACTGTTGGGTTTCGTGTTGCAGTTCAAGCGTCAGCCGCCGACGCTTGTCCACGCAGCTCTGACAGCTTTGATTGACCGGTGGCGACCGGAGACCCATTCTTTCCATCTGCCATGCGGGGAGATGACGGTGACCCTCGAGGATTGGTCGAAGATTACTGCCATGCCGATCGAGGGTCATGCACTCACCGGGCGAGTGGAGAGGACCAACTGGCAGCAGAGGGTTGCCACCCTCATCGGCGACTGCCCCGGTGCTAAGGGTAACCGTACATCCGGTGTATCGTTGCCCTGGCTCTCGGAGCACCGGAAGACATGCCCCGAAGGCGCAGATGAGACGACTGTGGAGTGGTACGCGAGGGCCTACCTGTGGTATCTTCTCACGGAGGTCGTGTTTCCAGACAGCTCCGGGAACTCTGCCAACTGGTCGTATCTGTTCTTCCTAGCCGACTGGGATGCAGGGTACAGTTGGGGGACCGCATCTCTCGCCTACCTATACCGTTCGGTAAGAGAGTATCTAATTGCCTATCTATGAAAGTATGTCCATGACATTTTGTTATATCTGATCCTCATTTGATGTTTTGCAGCTTGACGACGCAACGCAGAGGACGGGAGACAAGTCCAATATGGGTGGCTTTGTCTGGGCCTTATCCATTTGGATGTGGGAGCGGCTGCCCGTGGGGCGTCCGGAGAAGATGCCAAGACGCCCATGGGGTGCCTATAGCGAAGACGGCGACGAGACTCGACACCCCACCGTAGCTTACGAGTGGGACGTTGTCAATCTCTACACGGGCCTAAACAAGACTTCGTACAAGACCTACACCAACGAGTTGGACGCTTTGACGCATACGTAGGTATATGAACTCGCTCAACACCTTTCTCTTTGATTCCACTTTTGACCGAGAGTGGGAACTTACCAACGTATATGTAATAGGTAAACTGGTGGCCGTATCATGACCGAGAGTGGGACTTCGATCTGAACATGATGTGCGATGAGGACCGTGGTCTCTGGCGGTGCATCGTGCCCATGATCTGTGTGTATGCCGTCGAGTGGCACTTGCCACACCGCGTGGCCACGCAGTTTGGGATGTATCAGCATACCCCACCGGGCCCGCCCACCGATACCGGCGGCCACGCGCTTCACCTGTGAGCGCTTTGTTCTCCGTGCCCATGATTTCATTGTGTGGCGACTTTATTATGATGTTTCTTGTGGCCTATGCCTTGCAGGATGAGCCGGCAGAAGAATCAGTTGATCACAGACTGGGGAGAGGAGCATAAAACTCATGTAACGGAGTGGAACCGACGGAGGTACCGGAAAGACATGGAGAGGAAAGTGACTGACTGGGATGCTTACCTGGGCCGACACATGAGGTGGTACGATGATGGCCAGAAGCACCGTCTTCGTCTCAGGCCTAGGTGGACGGCGGAAGACATCGCGGAGCTGGAGAGGGATGACCCCGAGGAAGAGGCCTACCAGACCGGCATCAGAGACATGCACAGTGGATTTAGGGAGTTTGCACCCCTCATCAACAGAGTGGTAAGTTTGAACCGACGGTTGTATTTAAATTATTTTATTCGTCATTGTGACTGACTTATGCCGTTACAGTCCGGTGAGCTGAACAGATGCATCTTTGAAGCCTCAAATGCACTAGGTGATGCCCCTGGGAGCGTACAATCTGAGAACAAAATGAGGGGGACGATGAAGGTACAATTTTAGCCTCCTCGGAACAGATGCATCTTGTTCACTTGCAATCATAAACCTGATACTTATTATGCCCTTGTTTCATTGTGAGTGCAGAAGTTCGTGAAGCGTTGTCGCAAGCTAGTAGGGCTGCTTGGGTGTGCTGGAGCTGGGTCGGTTGAAGCTTATCAGCCTGTAGCCACAAAGGGTCACATCGGCTCATCGAGCCATGTTCCCTCGTCGTCTAGGTTGGTTGAGGAGGGGAAGGAGGAGGAAGAGGATGAGGAGGAGGAGGAGGAGGCCACACATGAAGAAGGGGAGGATGAGGAGGATGAGAGCAACGGGGAGGAGGAGTACGATGAAGATTATGGACCTCCACCAACTCAAACATCTCAACCATCTCAGCTGCCGAAAAGGAATCCGAAGAAGAAGGATTTGCTGAGTCCGGACCCTTTCCAGAGACCGGTTACTCGACGGCCCAAGAAGAAGACTGAAGAGACTCGTTTAAAGAGTAACGACGACCGTACCTCCAAGAGGGGAAGGAGAAACTGATTCTCCTCTTCGATAGTTGGCTCTTGTAGTTGGAACTCCGTTTGTGAAACGGTGTGTTTGCTACTTGTGTGTTGGAACTCCGTTTGTAGCTTATTTATGGAATGGTGTGTTTGCTACTTGTGTGTCTATGTGGAACTCCGTTTCCTAATTAGTTGAACTCCGTTTGCTATTTGTGGAACTATATTATCTTCAAGTTTTGTTAATGTGTATGTGATGCCCAAGTTTAATTGTTTAAGATCTGTGATATTGCTGTCATATTGAATTTGAAAAGAACCAAGCAACTGAACTTGAAACAATACAACACAGGACCCTACCGCCACGGACCCTGGCGGTAGGGTTAAACAACCTACCGCCAGACCCCCTAGCGGTAGGGTGAACCTACCGCCAGGGCACTTTGATATTTCGTTACAGAAGGTGTGCACTGCAAAACCCAGCCACACCCTACCGCCAGGACTCCTGGCAGTAGGGGTAGACATCCTACCGCCAGGGGCCCTGGCGGTAGGGTACTTATCCACGTCATCTCGGGCAAACGGCCGCCGTCCCCCTCCGTCGCACCCTACCGCCAGGGGACCTGGCGGTAGGCTGTCTAACCCTACCGCCAGGGCCGCTGGCGGTAGCGAAAGGGTCAAATCCCGAAATTTTTCCAAACCGGGGTCAGATCCTGAATTTGTATCCCAAAAGGGTCAAAACACGAAATTTAACCGCTTGTGGGCGTGGCAAGCTCATGTGCGCTTGATTGCGCAGACAAAATGACACACGTGCCAACTTTCCAGTGACCCGCTACTGTTCACAAGGTGCTGCCCGACGCCGTGGCACGCATGCAGTGCACATCCCTAAGATTCCCGCAGCGCCACCTAGTAAAAAAAGTGGCATCAACCTCTTTTATGGTTTTCTTTTGTGTTTATTTTTCCTGACAAGGGCACGAATGATACCGCCAAGTGCGCACGCATTTGTTTTCTTTTGTCATTAGCATGCCTAGCCATGTGTGATGCCACCGGGCCACTCGGGCCTGTCCCTTTTGTATGTTTGTTAAAGTGCAGGAACCCTAATTATCAGCACCAAGACGTCCGCTTTACTTTAATCCAAAGCTAGAGTAGATCTGATGCCCTCGTTCCCGACAAGTGCCACAGCGGATGCTTGTGTTAATTATTGACGTGAGATTGTCCTTTTGCTGGGAAAAGCGGAGCAAGTGCTCGTATTTGCAGTCTCGATCGACCACCGAAAGTGCTGTCAGCGCGGGCAAATTCACTTTTTTGACACTTTTGCTAAATTACAGCAAGATCTGACCCCGCTTTGTATAAATTTCAGGATTTAGCCATCTTTCTCTCTCGCCACTGTTCTTGCCGGTAGGGTAGAACATCCTACCGTCCGGCTCTCTGACGGTATGACTTATCTGCGCCGGCACGCCCGTTTGGAATGGAAAAGACCCTATCGTCAAAGTCCTTGACGGTAGGGACATGCTTGCAACAAAAAAGGTGAAGACCCTACCGTCATGGTCCTTGGCGGAAGGGTAACACAACCTACCGCAGGTAAGAGCATCTCCAGCCGTTTGGCCCCCCAGTGCACCCGGCGAATGCCTTTCGGCGTTTGAGCTGGCAGTTTTTTCGCCCCGGGGGGGGATCGAGTTTCCAGCCGCGCCCCCAGGGTTCGGCCCCCAGACGCCCAAAAATTCGAATTTGTCTTTCCCGCTGCCAAAAAATGCCACAAGTTCGGCGATCATCATGTCACAGGTCGGCGACCAAACATACCCAAAAGTTCGGCGATCAAAAGAAAGGAATAATAGACATGGAACGCAGTGGCCGGGGTTGGCGTGGGCGTGGGCACAGTCGGACTCGGCATCGGCGTGGCTTCAGTGCTCGGGCTGGTCATCGGCGTCGGCACAGCTTCATCGCTCGGGCTGGGCGTCGGCGTTGGCGTCGTCGTGGGCGTAGGGGCGGTGGTCGCCGCCGGTCCAGGCATCTGGTTCAAGATGAGGCAGCTCTCTGCCAGGTACCACACCTTCACCTGCTCGTCCATCGTCGACATGTCTGCCGCCATCAAGAACGCCAGGTCGGTGTTCCTCTTCTTCGCGGTGACGTTGGTCCTGAGAAGGTCAAGCTTGACGTCCTGCTTCGTCATCAACGCCGACCACCTCGCGTCGGATTTCTCCTCCCTCTTGGGGGCGCTATTCTTGGTGTTGGGAAACGTTGCATGGAAAACAAAAAAAATTCCACGAACACGCAAGATCTATCCATGGAGATGCATAGCTACGAGAGGGGAGAGCATCTTCATACCCTTGAAGATCGCTAAGCGGAAGCGATTATCAACGCGGTTGATGTAGTCGTACACTTTCACGATCCGTGCCGATCAAGTACCGAACGTACGACACCTCCAAGTTCAGCAC
Source organism: Thinopyrum elongatum (assembly GCA_011799875.1). NCBI lineage: Eukaryota > Viridiplantae > Streptophyta > Magnoliopsida > Poales > Poaceae > Thinopyrum > Thinopyrum elongatum. Next base: position 607,055,216 of record CM022298.1, read on the forward strand.
ACGTTCAGCTCGATGACGTCCTCGCCTTCTTGATCTAGCAAGAGGGGCAAAGTAGTAGATGAGTTCCGGTAGCACGATGACGTGATGACGGTGTTGGTGAAGAACAATTTCCGCAGGGCTTCGCCAAGCACAACGGAAACTATGACGGAGGATAAACTAGAGGGACGGGGTTGCCGACACACGGCTTGGTGTATCTTGATGTGTCTTGGGTGCTAGCCCTGCCCCTCTATTTATATGTTGAGCCCTGGGGTCGAAACTTGGAGTAAAAGCCTCCTCAAAGTCGGTTTTGCCCAAAAGGCAAGAGTCCTTCTCGGACTCCAGGGCCAGACTCTAGGGTTCCCGGCGTCTGGGCCCAGACGCCAGGGACCCTGGCCTCTAGTCTCCGCAAAACTTCCTTTTGCACTTTCCAAAAACCTCGTGGGCTTTACCCCTTGGCCTGAATAAAGTGTTCTCGCACCAGATCATTTCGGGAAACATCTGAAACCCCTTCCGGTGAATTCCGGAACCCTTTCGAAGACCAAACACTACTATCCCATATATCAATCTTTACCTTCGGACCATTCCGGAGCTCCTCGCCATGTCCGTGATCTCATCTGGGACTCCGAACAACATTCGTTCACCAACATACATAACTCATATAATACTATATCGTCAACGAACGTTAAGCGTGCAGACCCTACGGGTTCGAGAACTATGTAGACATGACCGAGACACCTCTCCGGTCAATAACCAATAGCAGAACCTGGATGCCCATATTGGTTCCTATATATTCTACGAAGATCTTTATCGGTCGAACCTTTATGACAACATACGTAATTCCCTTTGTCTGTCGGTATGTTACTTGCCCGAGATTCGATCGTCGGTATCTTCATACCTAGTTCAATCTCGTTACCGGCAAGTCTCTTTACTCGTTCCATAATACATCATCTCGTAACTAACTCATTAGTCATTTGCTTGCAAGGCTTCTTATGATGTGTATTACCGAGAGGCCCCAGAGATACCTCTCCGATATTCGGAGTGACAAATCCTAATCTCGATTCATGCCAACTCAACAGATACCTTCGGAGATACCTGTAGAGCATCTTTATGATCACCCAGTTACGTTGTGACGTTTGATAGCACACAAGGTATTCCTCTGGTATCCGGGAGTTGCATGATCTCATAGTCGAAGGAATATGTATTTGACATTAAGAACACAATAGCAATAAACTGAACGATCATATGCTAAGCTAACGGATGGGTCTTGTTCATCACATCATTCTCCTAATGATGTGATCCCGTTATCAAATGACAACACATGTCTATGGTCAGGAAACCTTAACCATCTTTGATCAATGAGCTAGTCTAGTAGAGGCTCACTAGGGAAACGGTATTTGTTTATGTATTCACACATGTATTTAAGTTTCCGATCAATACAATTCTAGCATGAATAATAAACCTTTATCATGAATAAGGAAATATAAAATAACAACTTTATTATTGCCTCTAGGGCATATTTCCTTCAGTCTCCCACTTGCACTAGAGTCAATAATCTAGATTACATTGTAATGAATCTAACACCCATGGAGTCTTGGTGCTGATCATGTTTTGCTCGCGGAAGAGGCTTAGTCAGCGGGTCTGCTACATTCAGATCCGTATGTATTTTGCAAATCTCTATGTCTCCATCCTTGACCTTTTCACGAATGGAGTTGAAGTGTCTCTTGATGTGTTTGGTTCTCTTGTGAAACCTGGATTCCTTCGCCAAGGCAATTGCTCCAGTGTTGTTACAATAGATTTTCATTGGACCCGATGCACTAGGTATTACACCCTGATCGGATATGAACTCCTTCATCCAGACTCCTTCATGTGCTGCTTCCGAAGCAGCTATGTACTCCGCTTCACACGTAGATCCTGCCACGACGCTGTGCTTGGAACGGCACCAACTGACAGCTCCACCATTCAATATAAATATGTATCCGGTTTATGACTTAGAGTCATCCGGATCAGTGTCAAAGCTAGCATCGACGTAACCATTTACGACAAGCTCTTCGTCACCTCCATAAACGAGAAACATATCCTTGGTCCTTTTCAGGTACTTCAGGATGTTCTTGACCGCTATCCAGTGATCCACTCCTGGATTACTTTGGTACCTCCCTGCCAAACTTATGGCAAGGCACACATCAGGTATGGTACACAGCATAGCATACATGATAGAACCTATGGCTTAGGCATAGGGAATGATTTTAATTTTCTCTCTATCTTCTGCAGTGGTCGGGCTTTGAGTCTGACTCAATTTCACACCTTGTAACACAGGCAAGAACCCTTTCTTTGACTGATCCATTTTGAACTTCTTCAAAACTTTGTCAAGGTATGTGCTTTGTGAAAGTCCTATTAAGCGTCTCGATCTACCCCTATAGATCTTGACGCCCAATATATAAGCAGCTCCGAGGCCTTTCATTGAAAAATTCTTATTCAAGTATCATTTTATGCTATCCAGAAACTCTATATCATCTCCAATCAACAATATGTCATCCACATATAATATCAGAAATGCTACAGAGCTCCCACTCACTTTCTTGTAAATACAGGCTTCACCGTAAGTCTGTATAAAACCATATGCTTTGATCACATCATCAAAGCGTATATTCCAACTCCGAGATGCTTGCAACAGTCCATAGATGGATCGCTGGAGCTTGCACACTTTGTTAGCACCTTTAGTATCGAAAAAACCTTCTGGTTGCATCATATACAACTCTTCTTTAAGAAATCCATTAAGGAATGCAGTTTTGACGTCCATTTGCCAGATTTCATAATCATAAAATGCAGCAATTGCTAACATGATTCGGAAAGACTTAAGCATCGCTACGGGTGAGAAAGTCTCATCGTAGTCAACTCTTTGAACTTGTCGAAAACCTTTTGCGGCAAGTCGAGCTTTGTAGACAGTAACATTACCATCAGCGTCAGTCTTCTTCTTGAAGATCCATTTATTCTCTATGGCTTGCCGATCATCAGACAAGTCCACCAAAGTCCACACTTTGTTCTCATACATAGATCCTATCTCAGATTTCATGGCCTCAAGCCATTTATCAGAATCTGGGCTCATCATAGTTTCTTCATAGTTCGTAGGTTTGCCATGGTCTAATAACATAACTTCCAGGACAGGATTACCGTACCACTCTGGTGCGGATCATGCTCTGGTCGACCTACGAAGTTCAGTAGTAACTTGATCTGAAGTTTCATGATCATTATCATTTGCTTCCTCTTTTGTTGGTGTAGGCATCACGGGAATGGTTTTCTGTGATGTGCTACTTTCCAATTCGAGAGACAGTACAATTACCTCATCAAGTTCTACTTTCCTCCCACTCACTTCTTTCGAGAGAAACTCCTTCTCTAGAAAGGATCCATTTTTGGCAACAAAGATCCTGCCTTCGGATCTGTGGTAGAAGGTGTACCCAATTGTTTCCTTAGGGTATCCTATGAAGACGCACTTCTCCGATTTAGGTTCGAGCTTATTAGGCTAAAGCCTTTTGACATAAGCGTCGCATCCCCAAACTTTAAGAAATGATAGCTAAGTTTCTTGCCAAACCATAGTTCATACGGTGTCGTCTGAACGGATTTAGATGGTGCCCTATTTAACGTGAATGCAGCTGTCTCTAATGCATAACCCCAAAACGATAGTGGTAAATCGGTAAGAGACATCATAGAACGCACCATATCTAATAAATTACGGTTACGATGTTCGGACACACCATTACGCTGTGGTGTTCTAGGTGGCGTGAGTTGTGAAACAATTCCACATTGTTTTAAATGAAGGCCAAACTCGTAACTCAAATATTCGCCTCCACGATCAGACCGTAGAAACTTTATTTTCTTGTTACGATGATTCTCCACTTCACTCTAAAATTCTTTGAACTTTTCAAATGTTTTAGACTTGTGTTTCATCAAGTAGATATACCCATACCTACTCAAATCATCTGTGAAGGTCAGAAAATAACGATACCTATTGGGGATATAACCCCGTGGTGTGACCCGCCCAGGAGGAGCCAGGTTACACTATTGGCGACTCAGAGACAAAGCCCAAATTGGCCCAAGAAGATAAGATATAAAGACTAACGGCGGCTTACAAGTCGGGCCTATTGAAAGCCCAAGACCCGGCAGGAGTGCTGTAACCCGGAGATGTGAGTCGCCTGATGGCGACGTGCCTTGCAAGGCAAGGCAGTTTAGAATCTGAGTTAGTCACGTTGTGTGATCCGACTTGAACTCTTGTAAGCCCAGGGCCTCGACCTGTGTATATAAAGGCGAGACCCTGCGGCGGGTTAACCCAAGAATCGATCAATCGATTCCGCTCCCTTGTAATCGATATCCAATCAATACAATAGAAAGCAAGACGTAGGCTTTTACCTCGTTGTGAGGGGCCGAACCTGGGTAAATCTTGTGTCTTTCATCCCGTTCAACCCCTTCAAGCTAATCACCAAGCGATGGCTCCAGACCTAAGTCCTTTCACAAGGGCACCTGCCGTGACAAAACCACGACAGTTGGCGCCCTCAGTGGGGCCAGCGCACGGTGGTTTCGAGTTCTTGAAGGGCTCTTTCCCAGGGATCGAGGGATACGCCGTTGGCAGGATGACGAAGAGTCGCCGCGGCATGCTCTACATCGACGACGCTGGCTGGGGCCCCGAGGCCGACTCAATCGAGTACGGGTACCGGGTCCCCTTTGGTGGAATTCACGTCTTCATCCGCAAGATTGGCGGAACAGATCCTGAGCCGGACATCTGCACCAACATCGTGGAGCCGGCTCAGTGTGCGCAACCCGCCCAGGCTCAACCCGGCCGGAAGCATGTTTTTGCCGGTTTTGTGCATGGGGCGGATCTTGAGGGAGATTCTACATCTGGAGGAGAGACGGCCATCTATTCAGGCGATGAGTCCACAACCGGGGAGACAGAGTCGATCTACCAGCTTCAAGACGGCGGGCTTGGGGGTTATTCCGATGGCGACAGTATTCCGGATCCCTATGAGCCGCCGTGCAGGGCTGCTGTCTTCATGGCTGGCACAGTGCCGGCCCTCAACTCGTCAACGGCTGCGGCTATGATGCCTGGCTCAACTGCTGCTATGACAGCTGGGGCCAGCGGGTCAGCTCGGCCACTGGCTCAGGTCTTGTCTGAACTCTTAGGCACTTTAACAACCTTGCTGGCGACTGAGGTGACTACGGAGAATCAAGCACAACACAATGCAGAGGTTGCAAAGGTGCGGGATGAGGTGGCTAAGGCCCAAGAGGAGCTTAATGCAGATAATTCCAGGATGGCAACAGAGCGGGCCTAGTTGGATGCTGAGTCGCAGCGTATACAAGCAGAAGCTTTTCACCTAAGTTTGGATTAGGATGCCTCCAATGCTGTGCTTCGAAGGAGACACCAAACCCTCCTGCATTTGCACATGAGGTGTGGAACCTTTTTAACACGCCTGGGGCAAGACCAAGTAAACCGCTAGGCACCACTCGGACTACGGAGGCGCCAGGAGGCGGGGCGGTGGCTCAGCCTCGACTGCCAGACCCGCCCTGTAGGGATCAGACCCCACCCCAGCAGTTCTCCACACCACCTGGTCGCTATTCTAACTCAGTGGATAACATGTTAGTAGCAGCAACCTGCCTGGCAGCGATTCCGATCGAGGGTGAGTTGCCGGTGGCGGTAGAGACCCGGAATGCGGTAGAGCTTCTCCCGACAGCTCTTGCGCAACAGGTGACTTACTCGCATAGCCGTGATCGTGTTCATTCGACCCCTCGCCAGAGTCGAAGCTATAGCCGGTGTATTGAGTCACCCACAGTCCCCAGTAGTGAACGACGACATCGACCGCTTCAGGACAACCCGCCCCGGGATGATAACAGGCTGGTTAATGCTCAAGCGATTGTGGATGAAGCTAGAGCCCGTCGAGAGGCAGAGGCGGCGGTGGCGGCTCAGATTGCGGCGGCTCGACTGGGGGCTTATCAACAGCCTCCGGTGACCCCTTCAACCTTAGTGGGAGCTGGGGCAATTTCCAGAACAGTTGGAGTGCCATGTTTGGTACCGGCTCTGCGTAATGAGTATCTTCCCAAAGACTTTAAGGGTCCTCGCAAGGTGCCCAATTATATAATTGATCTTTCTCCTGAGGCTTGGATTGAGAGTTATGAGTTGGCCATGGAGATGTTGGATGTCAATGATGCTGTATGTGCTAAATACTTCACTATGATGTTGGATGGACCTGCTCGTACATGGTTAAAAGGGTTACCCCCTAACTCCATCAACTCATGGGCAGAGTTGAAAGTGCGGTTCATTCAGAACTTTAAGGGAACATGCAAGCAGCCTCTGGCGATTATCGATCTTGATAACTGCGCGCAGCGTGAGGATGAGTCAGCCCATCATTGGGTCCGGCGGGTCTCGGAAATCATTCACTCATCAGATAGTATTGCGGCGAATCAAGCAGTCCTAGTTTTGAAGAAGAACTGTCACTTTTCTCCCCTTAAGCAGAAGCCGGGGCGGCTCAAGTGTTATTGTAATGACATGGGTGAATTAATGGCGGCTCTCATTAAGTATGCCGACTCTGACACTGCTAAAGACCTTGGGTCTGTTGAGGAGAAATCCAATAAAGGCAAGAAGAGTGCCAATGGTAAGGGCCAGCAGCAAAATATGACAAGAGGCAATGGTAATAACCAAGGCAGCGGTGGTAAGCGAAGACACCCGAATGGCGGGTCAGATCTAGTAGCTAATACCAACGTCGGGTCTAAAAACCAGCGCCGCAATGGTAATGGTAAGCCGTCCTTTGGAGGAAAAAACTTCAATATTGAGGCAATGATGAATGAACCTTCCCGAAGCACAGTCTGCCTAATAAGCCGGCCACTCATGCTTGGAAGGATTGTTTTATCATGCGAGAATATAGGAATTACAGCTTTAGTTAGAATCACGGTAATAATGGGCCGTCTGGCGGCTCAGGATCTGGCTCTCAGGGATCTGGCTTTGGCGGCGGCGGCTCACATCCCGGCTATCAAGGTCAGGGTAACCATGGTGGTCATAATCAACAATTTGGTCAGGGCAATCAGCAGCAGCATAATCAGTCAGGATATCAGAGTAATCCAAAGCAGCTCAATGGTGGCCAGTATCACGTTTTCACTACAAATATCTGCAAGCGAGATCAAATGATTCATAACCGCTCGGTCAATACCGTTGAGCCGGCAGTACCTCAATACTTATGATGGTCAGAGTACCCGATCACATGGAGTCGGGAGGATAACCCGCCCCGGGTCATCTAGCATTAGTAGTAGCCCCTCAAGTGGGTGGTTATAAATTCACAAAGGTGCTCATGGATGGTGGCAGCAGCATCAACATATTATATTATGACACCTTCCGTCGAATGAATTTAACTGACAAGGATCTTAAGCCGTCTTCCATGGTCTTCCATGGTGTGGTGCCTCACAAGTCAGCTTATCCTGTTGGAAAAATTGCTCTGGAAGTAGCTTTCGGTGATGACTATGATTCCAGAGCAGAAACGCTATGGTTTGAAGTGGTCAAGATTAAGAGCCTGTACCATGTCCTGTTTGGACGGCCGGCTTATGCCAAATTCATGGCTCGCCCCTGTTATATTTATTTACAGCTCAAGATGCTAGGGAGATAGGGTACAATCACGATCCATGAGGATCGAAAAATCACTTTGGAATGTGAGTAAGGAGATTCTGCCTATACTGAGTCGGCCTGTGCTACTGAGGAGCTTAAGTTTTATAAGGATAATGTTGACCCGGCTGATATGACCCCTATGAAGAAGCCCACCACTGAGCAAGACCCTTTGTTGAAGTTTAAGTCGGCTGATGATACAAAACAGGTTGAATTTGTCCCTGGCGACTCATCTCAGCAATTCGCAGTGGGGGATAATATGGATCCTAAATAGGAAAGCATGCTCATCGAGTTCATCCGTGAGAATCGGGACATCTTTGCATGGAAGCCTTCTGACATGCTAGGTGTACCGAGAGAATTCGCTAAGCACCCTCTTAACGTGGATCCTAAGTTTAAGCCGGTCAAGCAATTCCTCCATCGTTTTAATGAGGAACGATGTAAGGCCATTGGAGAAGAGGTGGCCCGGCTCTTAGCGGTCGGGTTTATAGTGGAAGTCTTTCACCCTGAGTGGTTGGCTAACCCTGTGCTTGTGCTCAATAAGAACGACACATGGAGTATGTGTGTTGATTACACAGATCTTAACAAGGCTTGTCTGGCTGATCGGTTTGCTCTCCCCCGTATTGACCAGATCATTGATGCAACGGCGGGTTGTGAGAGTTTATGCTTCCTGGATGCTTATTCTGGTTATCATCAGATTAAGATGGCAGTCAAAGACCAAGAGAAGACATCTTTTATCACACCTTTTGGGGCTTTCTGCTATGTTTCTATGCCTTTTGAGCTCAAGAGGGCCCAGGCGACTTACCAGCGCTGTGTACAGAATTGTTTTCACAATCAGATTGGACGCAATGTTCATGCTTATGTGGATGATATTGTGGTTAACTCCAGAAAGAAGGAGACTCTCCTGGATGATTTAAAGGAGACTTTTGACAATCTCCAGGTCTACAAAATGATGCTTAACCCAGCCAAGTGTGTCTTTGGCGTGCCTGCAAGGAAATTGTTGGGTTTCTTGGTCTTAGAGCGGGGCATCGAGGCTAACCCAGAGAAGATTAAGGCCATCATGTCGCTTGCTAAGCCGGCGTGTATCAATGTTGTCCAGCGTCTGGCGGGCCGTATTGCGTCCTTGAGCCGGTTTATAAGCCACCTGGGTGAGAAGGCAATTCCTCTGTATCAGATGATGAAGAAAATAGATCACTTTGTCTGGAGCGATGTTGCTAACCAGGCTTTTGAGGATCTTAAGAAACAGTTGGCTGAGCCGCCGGTCCTTGCTACTCCAATAGATAAAGAGCCTTTGCTCCTGTACGTGGCTGCCAATCATAAGGCAGTCAGTGTGACAGTTGTTGTGGAGCGTAAGAAGGCGGATAAGGAGTACCCAGTTCAACGGCCGACTTATTATGTCAGTGAGGTGTTGACTGAATCTAAGCAACGGTACCCACATTGGCAGAAGCTGGTCTTTGGGGTGTTCATGGCGAGTCGCAAGCTTAAGCATTATTTCTTGGGGTACCCTATTACTGTGGTCAGCTCTGCTCCTCTGGGGATATCATTCAAAACAAGGAGGCTACTGGCCGGGTTGCTAAGTGGGCAATTGGGCTTGGGCCTCATAATTTGAAGTATGTGCCAAGGACAACTATTAAGTCTCAAGCTTTGGTGGACTTTATTAATGACTGGACAGAATTACAAACACCTGAGGAGAAGCCTGACAACACATATTGGACACAATCCACTTTGATGGGTCCAGACAGTTGGAAGGCTCAGGGGCTGGAGTTATTCTGACTTCCCCACGAGGTGAATTTTTTTGTTATGTTTTAAGGCTAATGTTTCCTTGTACTAACAATGCAGCTGAATATGAGGCTCTGCTCCATGGCCTTCGTATGGCTAAAGAGATGAATCTAAGCCGAGTCAGGTGCCTGGGCGACTCAGACCTTGTGGCTCAGTAAGTCTCAGGCAAATGGGATTCCAGAGACCCGCTCATGGCGGCTTATTGCCAGACGGTTGATAATATTGCTGGTCCTTTTGAAGGTTATCAGGTGGATCACCTGATCGGCGGAAAAACGAGGCGGCTGATGCCTTAAGCCGGCTTGGGTCTCAACGTAAGCCGGTGCCTCCTAATGTGTTCCTTGATGTTTTACACAATCCTTCGGTCAAGCTGCCGTCTGAGGAGGATCTTGCTATCCCTGACCCGGAGGCACAGCTGGTGGCGGCTCTCCATGCTATTCCTGATTGGACACTCCCCTAGTTGGCTTATATGACCCGTGGTGAGTTACCTGAGGATGAAACTTTGGCATGTCAGATAACCAGGAGGTCTAAATCTATGACTATCATCAACGGCGAGTTACACCAATGTAGTGTGCCAAGGGTGTTCCAACGTTGTGTTTCTTCTGAAGAGGGTCGTGAGATCCTACGAGAAGTTCATGAAGGTGATTGTGGTCATCATGCCGGCTCTAAATCTTTGGTGGCTAAAGCTTTTCGTCATGGGTTTTACTGGTTGACGGCTCATGTTGATGCAGAGCACATTGTGAGCAAATGTGATGGATGTTAGAAATTTGCAAGACGAGCTCATGTGCCGGCTCAAGAATTGCGGATGATTCTCATAACTTGGCCATTTGCGGTTTGGGGGCTTGATATGGTTGGACCGTTCAAGAGGTCCAAGGATAAGAAGACCCACCTTTTGGTGGCGGTTGACAAGTTTACCAAGTGGGTTGAGGCAGAGCCAGTTAGTAAGTGTGACAGGGTGACTGCAGTTCAGTTTGTTAAAAAGCTGATCTTCCGTTTTGGGTATCCCCATAGTATCATCACCGATAATGGTACCAATCTCTCTAAGGTGCTATGAAGGAGTTCTGCCAAAGAGAACTTATTCGTTTGGATGTTTCTTCAGTGGGTCACCCACAGTCCAATGGGCAAGCAGAATGGGCTAACCAAGAAATTTTGAGAGGTATTAAGCCTTGGCTTATGGTTCCTTTGGAGCAAACGCCGGGTTGTTGGGTGGAGGAGTTACCTTCAGTGGTTTGGAGTATCAATACCACCCCCAACAGGTCAATAGGCTATACGCCTTTCTTTATGGTCTATGGTGCAGAGGCGGTTCTCCCAAGTGATATCCGTCATGACTCGCCCAAGGTGGTGGCTTATGTTCAAGCTGGCAATGAGACGGCACGTCAGAACGCACTTGATCTTTTGGATGACGAACGTGACCTTGCAGTGGCCCATTCGGCGATTTATCAACCAGACCTGCGTCGCTATCATAGCCGCAGAGTCAAGACTCGGGCGTTTCAAGAGGGTGACTTAGTGCTCCGACTGATACAGGATCAGACCGACATGCATAAGTTGTCCCCGCCTCGGGAAGGGCCCTTTGTGGTTAGAAAGAATCTTAACAATGGCTCGTATTATCTCATTGATATACGTGAGTGCAAGGAATCACGCACCTCTGAGCGGGAGACCAACAGGCCGTGGAATATTGCTCATCTTCGACCTAATTACACCTGAGCCATCGGCTCTTATCATTGTACATACTTCTGTCGATGTATATATCTTTTATGATCAATATAATAAAGGCGGCATCCCTGAAAAAATTCAGGGCCTCTGTCGTTTCATTTCTGTGTATCTGAGTCTTTACTAATTGATCATAAGGTCACTTGGGGGCTTCCAACCCACCGGGTTTAGCTTTCATACCCTCTTGACCCGCCTGAGTTGCCACATTATGATTTATACCTGCCTGTTTGCAACTTGCTACTCCGCCAGGTGACCCGCCAAACTCTTAACAGTCAATCTTTTTTAAGACCCTGGACTTGTTAAGGTTAAAACGGCGGCTTGTGTCACGTGAGAGCCAGCTTATAGTGAGCTAGGATAAACTCAAACGGCTATGCGGCCTTGAAAGCAAATCTAAGGCCTGTGAGCCAATTTGTCCAGTCGTGTTTTACAAACCGGCTTAACAAATATTTGAGATTGACGTTTTTTCTATTCTGATTTCTTTTGATGTTTTATGTTCTCATAGTTTCTGTTTTGGTGCAAATTCTGAATACCCGGGTCATGAGGCTCCGGGTTATGTTGCGCATGTTTTTGGGTTGTTACCCATCCTGGCTTTGGACTTTAAAGTCGTCAGTATGGCTTTGGTTATAAGCTGCCATCATAAATTTTCAATGATTGTTTTAGACTAAAAGTCTTTGGGTTTGATAACCCGCCCTGGTTTGGACGTTGAGTCGCCAGTATGTTCTGGCTTAAACAGCCATGTTGATGATTCTTTTCATAGTTATTAGACTACAAGTATTTGGGCTGTCACCCGCACTGATTGTTTGGCCTTCAAAGCCACCGGTGCATATGATGATTGGTCTTCTGCAAAAAATACAATACCTCAAGTGAAAACAAGAGTCGTGGCACGGCTCATATGTCTGATTCAAGCATGCATGCCATAAAGTTCTTCTGCTAGATCAAAAGGACAGATAAACATGCACGAAGGCATGACAGGGCGGATCATTGTTTTAAAGCTACCCTATTACAAGGCTTTCAGTTGATCCCAAAAGATTTTGAATCAAGTGTTTTTCGGAGCTGCACTACTATAACCCGGCCTGAGAGCCGCCTGGATCATCATCGCTATGGTCACTTTTTCTTCTTGGCGTCTTGATGAGTCCGGGTCATCCCGTGCCGGCTCTTCCTCGTCGACCATCTGGAGGTCAGCCGATGTCCAGTCGATGTCGGTTAAAGCTTTGAATGTGGCTTCATCATTAAGAATAATGGAAGGGTCAAGGTCAGGGTCGAAGATATGCTTACGCCTTTGCGGAGTTAGATCCACAATCTCATGGGATGGCGGCTTAATCTTGTTGTTATTGTCATCGTAAGCTGGCGTATACTTGTTCAAGTTTAGCTCTTCTATGAGTTTGCATGCCATAGGCCGCATCTCCCTGACGAAGTTGTTGAAGTCTTTCTCTTCAAAGACCGAATGGTCATCCTTGAATTCTGGGCATCCGGTTGCTATTTCCTCCGGGTCAAGTTCTGACTACCACGCTTTGGCCCGGCCTAGAGCAATAATGGCTCCTACGCGGGCGTCTGATAATTTGTGTTCTTCAATTTGAGCCGGCGCAGTTGAAAATTGTTCCAGAGCAAATTTGAACTTTGACTCGGCCTTCAGGGTTTCAGCCGCCTGGTGTTTACAGACTTTCTTTAGCTCGTCTAGTTCTGACTCTGTCAAACTTAGAGCTTCCTGCAAACAAGGATTGGAAATTAGGGATGCAAGTTAAATATTTGACAGATTCATTCTGGAACAAGTGTTTAAAGTCCCAAGCACATTGCAAGCAATATACTTGGCACTTGGGGGCTAATGTAGGCCTTTTTAGTTTATATTGTGACAAGATTGAAAGATAAGCTGGCCCTTGGGGGTTTCGAGAAGTTCTTTTTAAGGTGTATCCTATGAAGACCCGGCTCATATTATTCAATTTAAGCCGGCCCTTGGGGGCTACGCGAGGTTCTTTTTAAGGAGTATATTCTCAAGACCCGGCTCCTATTATTCAATTTAAACCGGCCCTTGGGAGCTACACGAGGTTCTTTTTAAGGTGTATTTTATCAAGACCCGGCTGATATTATTCAATTTAAGCCGGCCCTTGGGGGCTACAATTCAAAGTTACTGATCATATTTTGCTAAGTCTTAAAGCATAATAAACTCGGTTTTCTTATGATTAAGACTTGGGGGCTAGTATGGACATATGTATATGCACAAGGCTAAAGAGGGGTTGGACATTTTCATACATCATACTTCAGTTTCATCAATTGGACTAACCCAGCCTCCATATCCCGACTTGTGTTAAGGCGGCTTAAGTAGCCTGCGTACATGTCACCTGCGCTGAAGGAGGAATAGCTCTCCAGGTCCAGTTTGGCCTTACCTTTCTCCAAGGAAGGTGATTCTTCCTTGGTGCTGTGCTTGGCCATCACGGTTGAAGCTCCTGGTGCTGTGTAAGTTGTCCCAGTAATAGCAATGTCATCAGAATTCTTCTCAGGAGAAATCTCTTCAGTTAGCTTGGCAGGGCTGGGCGGCTTAGGGCTTGGCGGATCATGACTGGTAGCCGGGTTAATATCAGTGTTCATTGGCTCAAGGACCACAGCATCAGTTTGTGGTGGAGGATCATTGACAGGCTTTTCAGGGTTTTGGATGGGGGCTTCAGAGGTTTCCACTGTCTGCGTCTCTGGCTCAGCAGCTTTGGGGTCTTTTGAAGACCCGCCCACTTTTTGCTTCTTGCCTGCCTTGGCGATACCACTGTAACAAGGATACAAGAGTCCATGAGTATGTCATTACAAGTCATTTATGAACAAGAGCAAATACTTACCCATGGGCAACTTTGAAAGCAGGCATTTGAGTTCCGGTAGAGTCGCCCGATGATGGAGGTGTCCCCTGATAATTAGAGTCGGAAGGATTAAGGGGTTGACGAATGAGACCAGCCTTTGGAAGGGAAAGAGTCGGGTTATGAGGTACCTCATTTCGACGTTTGCGAGGGGCAGGCGTGTTGGGTAATCCGGAGACAAGATCTTGAGTACCGTCACTCCGGGTCATACGTCTTGAATCATGCTGCTGTTTCTTCAAAACAAAGTTGGGGTCCAAATGAGCAAAAGGATGTGAGAATTTTACTTTCTGGATAACCCGCCGAGTTTTCTGTCTTGGCAAGGGTTCTGAGCCGAAGGAAATTATAGTTACCTCTGCTGCGTCGGCATGACTGGTCTCAGCCTCTTTCTGAGAGGAATCATCGTCAATAAGTTGTATAAAGAAAAGACCAAGGGAGTCAAGTTCTACCTCTGACTCATCATCAAGTTTGAGCAGTTCTTCAGCTGATGGCTTCTTGCGACGAGCCAGAGCGTGAGATTTTCCTTTAGCCTTCTTAAGGGGCACGGTGGCTTGCAATTTCTTTTTCCAGAAAGAAGAGTCGGCTTATATGCAGTTACATGTGTGCAATAAGTTAAAGATATAAAACACTAAGAAATAGATATATAAAGTGAGGATTCATTCAAGATGCTTACAGCCGGAGCCGGGTTAAGTGTGCAGAAAGGGTTCAATCCCACTTTTTGGCAAGTAGTGAGAGGCTCTCCAAGCAAGGATTTAACCGAATCAGTAATCTCCTTATCAGCCAAGGATGTCTGGTTGTAATGCAGAGGGTCCTTCGTGTCACCTGTATATTTACACATTAAGCCGCCGCGCCGGCTCAATGGCAAGATTCTCCAAGAGACCCAATAGCGGACCAGGTCCACTCCAGATAAGCCGTTGGCTACCAGGGCCCTTATCTTTGAAAAGGTGGTTGAATATTTAGCCCGTTCCGCAGCAGAAACACAATCCGGGAGCTCATGAGCAGGGTTGAGCCGGAAAGGGCGGAAACCCGGCATGAGATTTTCATCAGCCGGAGAAGTATCTTGGCAGTAGAACCAAGTATAGTTCCAGTCTTTGGGGTGACTGGGTAGTGTGGCTACAGGAAAAACGACGTCTCTTCGCCTCTGAATAGAAATTCCACCGAGCTCGAGGCTAGGCCCATATGTCATCTCAGTTTGGCGGTTGAGATAAAAATATTCTCTGAATAGATCAACCTCAGGCTCTTGTTGAAGGTACACTTCGCAGAAAACTTGAAAGTTGCATATGTTGGAGACGGAATTGGGGCCAATGTCTTGAGGATGAAGGTTGTAGAAGTGCGGAACATCCCGAAAAAACTTAGACCCGGGCGGTGAGAAGCCACGGAGAAGGTGATCCGAAAAGACAACAACTTCACCCTCTCGAGGTTGAGGGATAGTTTCAAAGCCTGGAACCCGCCAACGAATAACCTCTTTGGCTGGAAGAACTCCTATGTCTACATATTCATTTAGTGAGAGCTCGGAAACTCTGGTAGCAGCCCAGTCATAGGAAGTGGGAGCCCTAGTCATTTTTGGTGGCTCAAAGGGTATGGCCTGAAGGTAAAGTATGACGGGTTAATATTAAGGTGATTAGTTGCGTAATGGTTACAAGTGACAATTCCGAAGTTGCAAACTCACTATGGATATAAGAGTAATCATTGTTATGAATTATGAAGAAAACATAAATCACCCATAAAGTGAAGGGCGGATCAGCTGCAGCTAAGAGTTTACATATTTTAATTATGAGCTACCCTAGCCATAGAATGGAGTAATCCTCAGGTTGTGTGAATATGGTAGATCAAGCTATAAAAGTATTAGCCGGCAAGGTATCTTTGGAATTCTTGGCGGGTTACACTTCTGTTATTAAGACGACCTTATAAAGTGAGAAGATGGTTCTCAGGTTCATTGACAAGCTGGCGGTTTACAAAGTCCATAGATAAGCCGACCGGGTGCTGGCGGGTTATAAGGTTGTTATTAAGCCGCCCGAACAGTGAATGGCGGGTAAGTGGTCTATGAGTTCAAGGGTTGCTGAAATTTTGCTAAGTGTTGGGCAAACAAGTTTTATAGATTGCAGATCCAATTACAGATCAACAACAGTTCAGAAAAAGGTTGAAATTATAAAACCTAGAACGCGACTGCGGAAGAACTATCAAGCTAAGCATTGATTTATAAGAAGAAGGGATCTGTCTAAATATGAGATGAAGGCTAAAACTGCTACCGCGTTACTTCTGTCTGATTGTTTGGATCAAAGTGTGACTTATCTATAAAGCATGGATGAACTCGGATGAACGCCAACGAACTGTCAAGAACTGATATGACCTAATGCAGATCTGAGAAAGGAGCAAAACAATACCTGACGGTGTTGATGAAGAACGGGAGTGCGTCGTAGTTATCTGGTTCGGTCAGGTTGATGCGGCGGCCTTTGTCGGAGTCGTTGGTGAAGATCGGTCAGAGTGGCGGAGCTCTTGTGCGGCGGAGGTCGCGAGGTGGAAGAAGAAGTGGAGGTGAAGGGGGTAAAAAGTGAAAAGAGGACCCCCCGTGCCTATTTATAAGGAAAGGTTGGTAAAACAGTAAATGGCATGCGCGGAAATCGAGGAGGTGATATGATTTTCTTAACAGAGGAGGCGCTCGATTCTCGGATGGATATTTAATGCAAAAAGATCCGTTGTGATGTCATCAATTTTTTATGGATTTATTATGTGTGACGTCATGGCGGGTCACAAGGTCTATTCAAGAGCTAAAGCTTTGGAAGAATTGAAGAAGACTCGCCAAATGGAGATGAAGATTGACATGAACGAGTTCAAATCAATCTGGGGCCTAATGTTGGGGATATAACCCCGTGGTGTGACCCACCCAGGAGGGGCCGGGTTACACTGTTGGCGACTCAGAGATAAAGCCCAAATGGGCCCAAGAAGATAAGATATAAAGACTAACGGCGGCTTACAAGGCGGGCATGTTGAAAGCCCAAGACCCGGCAGGACTGCTGTAACCCGGAGATGTGAGCCGCCTGATGGCGACTTGCCTTGCAAGGCAAGGCAGTTTAGAATCTGAGTTGGTCATGTTGTGTGATCCGACTTGACCTCTTGTAAGCCCAGGGCCTCGACCTGTCTATATAAAGGTGAGACCCTGCGGCGGGTTAACCCAAGAATCAATCAATCGATAGCTAGGTCAAGCAATTCCGCTCCCTTGTAATCGATATCCAATCAATACAATACCAAGCAGGACGTAGGCTTTTACCTCGTTGTGAGGGGCCGAACCTGGGTAAATCTTGTGTCTTTCGTCCCGTTCAACCCCTTCAAGCTAATCACCAAGCGATGGCTCCACACCTAAGTCCTTTCACAAGGGCATCTGCCGTGACAAAACCACGATAATACCCGCCGCGTGCTTCAACACTCATCAAACCGCATACATCGGTATGTATTATTTCCAATAAGTCATTAGCTCACTCCATTGTTCCGGAGAACGGAGTTTCAGTCATCTTGCCCATGAGGCATGGTTCGCAAGTATCAAATGATTCATAATCAAGTGATTCCAAAAGTCCATCTGCATGGAGTTTCTTCATGCGCTTTACACCAATATGACCTAAACGGCAGGGCCACAAATAAGTTGCACTATCATTATCAACTTTGCATCTTTTGGCATCAATATTATGAATATGTGTATCACTACGATCGAGATTCAACAAGAATAGACCATTCATCAAGGGTGCATGACCATAAAAGATATTACTCATATAAATAGAACAACCATTATTCTTTGATTTAAATGAGTAACCGTCTCGCAATAAACAAGATCCAGATATAATGTTCATGCTCAACGCAGGCACCAAATAACAATTATTGAGGTCTAAAACTAATCCCGAAGGTAGATGTAGAGGTAGCGTGCCGACGGCGATCACATCGACCTTGGAACCATTCCCGACGCGCATCGTCACCTCGTCCTTAGCCAATCTTCATTTATTCCGCGGCTCCTGTTTCGAGTTACAAATATGACCAACCGAACCAGTATCAAATACCCAGGCGCTACTACGAGCATTAGTAAGGTACACATCAATAACATGTATATCAAATATACCTTTGTTCACTTTGCCATCCTTCTTATCCGCCAAGTATTTTGGGCAGTTCCACTTCCAGCGATCATTCCCTTTGCAGTAGAAGCACTAAGTTTTAGGTTGGGTCCAGCTTTGGGCTTCTTCACGGGAATGACAGCTTGCTTGCCATTCTTCTTGAAGTTCCCTTTCTTTCCCTTGCCCTTTTTCTTGAAACTAGTGGTCTTGTTAACCATCAACACTTGATGCTCCTTCTTGATTTCTACCTCCGCGGCCTTAAGCATTGCGAAGAGCTCAGGAATCGTTTTCGTCATCCCTTGCATATTATAGTTCATCACGAAGCCTTTGTAGCTAGGTGGCAGCGATTGAAGAACTCTGTCAATAACACTATCAACTGGAAGATCAACTCCCAGTTGAGTCAAGTGGTTATGATACCCAGACATTTTGAGTATGTGTTCACTGACAGAACTATTCTCCTCCATCTTGCAGCTATAGAACTTGTTGGAGACTTCATATCTCTCGTCTCGGGCATTTGCTTGAAATATTAACTCCAACTCTTGGAACATCTCATACGCTCCATGACGTTCAAAACGTCTTTGAAGTCCCGCTTCTAAGCCGTAAAGCATGGCACACTGAACTATTGAGTAGTCATCAGATCGAGCCTGCCAGACGTTCATAACATCTGCAGTAGCTCCTGCAGCAGGTCTGTCACCTAGCGGTGCATCAAGGACATAATTCTTCTGTGCAACAATGAGGATAATCCTCAAGTTATGGACCCAGTCCGTGTAGTTGCTATCATCATCTTTCAACTTAGCTTCCTCTAGGAACGCATTAAAATTCAGGGGAACAGTAGCTCGGGCCATTGATCTACAACATAGATATGCAAAACTATTAAGACTAAGTTCATGATAAATTAAGTTCAATTAATCAAATTACTAATGAACTCCCACTTAAATAAACATCCCTCAAGTTATCTAAGTGATACATGATCCAAATCAACTAACCCATGTCCGATCATCACGTGAGATGGGGTAGTCATCAATGGTGAACATCTCTAAGTTGATCATATCTACTATATGACTCACGTTCGACCTTTCGGTCTCCAGTGTTCCGAGACCATGTCTGTACATGCTAGGCTCATCAAGTTTAACCCAAGTATTCTGCATGTGCAAAACTGTCTTACACCCGTTGTATGTGAACGTAGAGTCTATCACACCCGATCATCATGAGGTGCTTCGAAACGACGAACTTTGACAACAGTGCATACTCGGGGAGAACGTTTTATCTTAAAATTTAGTGAAGGGACCATCTTATAATGCTACCGCCATTCTAAGCAAAATAAGATGCATTAAGGATAAACATCACATGCAATCAAAATATGTGACATGATATGGCTATCATCATCTTGTGCTTTTGATCTCCATCTCCAAAGCATCGTCATGATCTCCATTGTCGCCGGCTAGACACCTTGATCTCCATCGTTGCGTCGGGGTCGTCTTGCCAACTATTGCTTCTATAACTATTGCTAACGCATAGCTATAAAGTAAAGCAATTACATGGCGATTGCATTTCATACAATAATTAAGAGACAACCCTAAGGCTCCTGCCGGTTGTCGATATTACAGAACATGATCATCTCATACAACAACGTATATCACATCACTTCTTTACCATATCACATCACAACATGCCCTGCAAAAACAAGTTAGACGTCCTCTACTTTGTTGTTGCAAGTTTTACGTGGCTGCTACGGGCTTCTAGCAAGAACCATTCTTACCTACGGCAAAAACCACAACGGTGATTTATCAAGTTTGTTGTTTTAACCTTCTTCAAGGACCGGCCATAGTCAAATTCGATTCAACTAAAGTAGGAGAAATAGACACCCGCCAGCCACCTTTAGGCAAAACAAGTTGCATGTCTATCGTTGGAACTGGTCTCATGTACGTGGACATGTAAGGTTGGTCCGGTCCGCTTCATCTTACAATACCGCCGAATCAAAATAAGACGTTGGTGGTAAGCAGTATGACCATCACTGGCCACAACTCTTTGTGTTCTACTCGTGCATATCTTCTACGCATAGGCCTGGCTCATGATGTCACTGTTGGGAAATGTTGCATGGAAAACAAAAAAAATTATACGCATACGCAAGATCTATCCAGGGATATGCATAGCTACGAGAGGGGAGAGCATCTTCATACCCTTGAAGATCGCTAAGCGGAAGCGTTTATCAACGCAACTGATGTAGTCATACACCTTCACGATCCGTCCCGATCAAGTACCGAACGTATGGCACCTCCGCGTTCAGCTCGATGACGTCCTCGCCTTCTTGATCCAGCAAGAGAGGCGAAGTAGTAGATGAGTTCCGGCAGCACGACGGCGTGGTGACGGTGTTGGTGAAGAACAATTTCCGCAGGGCTTCGCCAAGCACAACGGAAACTATGACGGAGGATAAACTAGAGGGACGGGGTTGCCGGCACACAGCTTGGTGTATCTTGATGTGTCTTGGGAGCTAGCGCTGCCCCTCTATTTATATGTTGAGCCCTGGGGTCGAAACTTGGAGTAAAAGCCTCCTCAAAGTCGGTTTTGCCCGAAAGGCAAGAGTCCTTCTCGGACTCCAGGGCCAGACGCCAGGGTTCCCGGCGTCTGGGCCCAGACGCCAGGGACCCTGGCGTCTGGCCTCTGGTCTCCGCAAAACTTCCTTTTGCACTTTCCAAAAACCTTGTGGGCTTTACCCCTAGGCACCAGATCATTTCGGGAAACATCCGAAACCCCTTCCGGTGAATTCCGGAACCCTTCCGGAGACCAAACACTATTATCCCATATATCAATCTTTACCTTCGGACCATTCCGTAGCTCCTCGTCATGTCTGTGATCTCATCCGGGACTCCGAACAACATTCGGTCACCAACATACATAACTCATATAATAATATATCGTTAACGAAGATTAAGCGTGCGGACCCTACGGGTTCGAGAACTATGTAGACATGACCGAGACACCTCTCCGGTCAACAACCAATAGCGGAACCTGGATGCCCATATTGGTTCCTACATATTCTACGAAGATCTTTATCGGTCAAACCTTTATGACAACATACGTAATTCCCTTTGTCTGTCGGTATGTTACTTGCCCGAGATTCGATCGTCGGTATCTTCATACCTAGTTCAATCTCGTTACCGGCAAGTCTCTTTACTCGTTCCGTAATACATCATCTCGTAACTAACTCATTAGTCATTTGCTTGCAATGCTTTTTATGATGTGTATTACCAAGAGGGCCCAGAGATACCTCTCCGATACTCGGAGTGACAAATCCTAATCTCGATCCATTCCAACTAAACAAATACCTTTGGAGATAACTGTAGAGCATCTTTATGATCACCCAGTTATGTTGTGACGTTTGATCGCACACAAGGTTTTCCTCCGGTATCCGGGAGTTGCATGATCTCATAGTCGAAGGAATATGTATTTGACATTAAGAAAGCAATAGCAATAAACTGAACGATCATATGCTAAGCTAACGGATGGGTCTTGTCCATCACATCATTCTCCTAATGATGTGATCCCGTTATCAAATGACAACACATGTCTATGGTTAGGAAACCTTAACCATCTTTGATCAATGAGCTAGTCTAGTAGAGGCTCACTAGGGACACGGTATTTGTTTATGTATTCATACATGTATTTAAGTTTCCGATCAATACAATTCTAGCATGAATAATAAACCTTTATCATCAATAAGAAAATATAAAATAACAACTTTATTATTGCCTCCAGGGCATATTTCCTTCACTTGGCGTCGGCGATGCACTGCTCGATCGATGATTGCAGCCATTCGGCAGCGGGTGCCGCGTCCCACGCCGCCTTGGCTCTTTTGTTGCCATCAGGGCGCCCTTCTACCGCCGTTGGGGCAGGCGTATCCGGCTTGTAGGCCTTGGCGAGAGCGAGCCAGCACTCCCTCCACTTCTCGCACGACTCGAACCTGGAGAACACGTGAAGGAACTTGAACTCTTGGTCGTGGTTGTCCTGGCGAAACATGTTGAACATCCGAACCATCTGCACAGCCGAAGAACAAGTGTCAGCGAAGTACACGGAGAAAGAACTGAGCCGGCGACTGGCCATACCTGACCCTCGACGTTGGAGCCGCTTTCCGGGCGAGCCGTGACCTCCTCTAGGATCCCATGCCACTTGTTGCAGGCTACCTGGATGGTCGCCCAATGGTTCTCCATGGCCTTCTCGCCGCGATCCGTGTGGATGTTGGCGAAGTCGGGGTCGACCAACTTGCGCTCGTCGAACGCCGTCTTGATCCTTCTCTAGTACGTGTCGGCGTTCTGATTCGAACCGGTGATCGGGTCGATGCTGACGGTCTTCCAAGCTTCGGCGAGGCACTCGTCTTCCTTGGACGTCCACTTGATGCTAGGCTCGCCCGGCCTGGCGTTGGCCGCCCACTTCTTCTTTCTCCCTTTTGGCGCCGGCTCCGGCTCCACCTCCGCCTGTTCTTCCTCCTCCACCTCCTCCCCGGCGTCGTCAAGCTCGTCGTCCATGTCGAAGGTGGTGTCCATCGTTTCGTCTTGTGCGCGGAACCCGGGGCAGGAAGCGGCGGCGACCGAGCCGCTCGTGATGATCTCGTCCATGTCGGCGTCGGTGTTGCTGAACTGTGGCGCCGAGCCGTGTGCGAAGGGCAGGGCGCCACGGCGCAGAGGCGGCGCAGGCGAGCATGAGTATGCCGGCGGCGAGCAACTGTACTGGGTGTTGAGGCCGGTGGTGAACGCGGGGAAGGGAGTGCGCGGGTCGGGGTTGAAGCCGGAGGGGGAGGCACACGGCGACGCGCCATGCGGAAAGGTGATGTTGGGGTTGAAGCCGACATGCACGTCGTTGTCGGAGTAGCCAGGCGAGGGCGCGTACCCCGATAGTGGCGGCGAGAAGTTGGCCGGCGACGCGACGCTCTGCTGGCTCCCCCACGCAGCCTGTGGGCAGTGGCCGGGCGGAAGGTTCATCATCCCCGCGCGAGACGCCTCTCCCTGCTCCGCCGCCGCCGCCGCTGCGTCCCTGGCCCTCTTGGTGATGAGCCTGTTCCGCCGATCGGTGGTGACCGCCTCCCGGCGCTCAACGTCCGCCCTCCACTCGGTGTTCGACAAGCCCGGTGGCCTTGCCATCGGCGCCCTCGGCTTCTTCTGCTTCGGCTGGGTGGTATCGATGGCTAGGCGAGGGGCCGAATACTTCTTCGGCGGCATGGCGGCCGAATCTGATGAGAAGAATGGCAAGAGCGACGGGGGAGAAGGGGGAAGCACTGGGGAAATGGAGGGAAAAGGGGGGAAAACAGCGGGAATAGGCCTGTTTGTCGCCGACAGCGCGGGCCCACGCGCCTTTTCGCTTCAGTCGGCGCCCCCCGGTGCGCTGGGTTCGGCTTGAGTTCCCCGGTTGTTATTTTTCGTCGCCGACGCTAAAAAAGACGCCCTGGGGAGCCTGTTGGGGGGGGGGGGGAAGGGGGGTCGAGTGGAGATGCTGTAAGTCCTGCCACCAGAGACCCTGGCGGTAGGTTGTGCTACCCGACCGCCGAAGCCAATGACGGTAAAAAATAGTCAGATCCTAAATTTTTTACAAACCAGAGTCAGATCTGACCGAACTTTTTAAAAAGCATCAAAACAGTGAAAGCGGCCTATCAGCGTATTTACGAGATCATCTGGTTTTTTCTCTACGTCGACGTCGACATGGACATTCTACAGACACCTCTAGTCCTCTCCGTTTGTATAAAGAAGAACTTGGGCCTAACCCCGTCGACGTCACACATAACTCCGTCGTCGCCGTCGTTCTCGTCGGGGCCCACGTTAGCCATCGAGCCTACCACCGCTTCACACCCAGGCACGCTGGAAGCCTCTCCCTTCGTCCATGGTTAGCCCCATACCGCGCACCGGACCATGGTTTCCTGGCCGCCAGTGCACCAATAATAGGGTTGCCGTGCTCCGTTCGCCCATATATACCCACCCTCCAGCTTGGGAGCTGCACTGATCTCACCCACCTCTTCCCCCCGCCAAGAGCAGCAACGAGCTGCGAATTCTAGCTCTGAAGCAGCTCAAGATCGGGCTTGCTAGAAGAAGCCATTCCGAGTCTCTTCCCAACCATACAGGCTACAGCACTACCATGGCGGCATCGGTAGCCTGCGCCTTCTTCTTCGACGCCGAGCCGGTGGGCGAGCCCGGCATGCCGGCGCTGGACGCGTGCGCGCTCTGCGCCAAGCGGCTGGCGCGCGACAGCGACGTCTTCATGTACAGAGGGGACACGCCCTTCTGCAGCAAGGAGTGCCGGCACGAGCAGATGCACCTCGACGCCGTCTCCGCCAGGCAGGCCGCCCGGAGGCTGCAGCGGTCCCCGGCGGGAGCAGAGTCCGGGCGTGCACACCAGGGGGTGTCCGTCTCGAGCTAACCGGCGAGAGTGCCAGGCTACATACGTGCCTGACAAAGAAAGGTTATTATGCTTGAGCCAACATGATCTCCGTGCACCAAGCCGCTGGTGTCCGTGGCTAGCTGATCGAGCAGCGGGAGGTCGAGGAGACTTGCCTTGCTTGAAGAAACAAGGCGCGGGTCACCGGAGTTGCTCACGGCAGGCCGGCGCTGCATGTGCCGCCGGTCAAGGGATTTGGGCATAAACGCAGCGGAAAAGGGGCAGGATTGGATCTGAAGAAAGTCAAGCAAACAAGATTCCCCACGGTTTAACTTTGAGGCGGTCATGTCTGCCCCTCAGTTTTTTTTATGCGTTAATGTCACTTCTGTATAAGCTCATTTGCAATAGCACTCTCGCTCGGTAAACTTTCAAACGAATCGACATACAACATGCCTTGTGCAATCCTCTTTCTGTTCGTGAAGAATCATGCTAATGGGATTTTACAAGTGTACACATAGTTAAGTAAGATCCGGTTAGCTCGATTGAGATTTAAAAAACTAAACCATTTAGATGTTTACCGCACGATTTGAAGCTGATAAATACTTCAAGATTTGGGGTGTCAAATCTTGAATCCCCAAACTAATCCGATAGCTAAACTCGGTTGACAAAAACTAAAGGGAAAAGCTCCCCCTCAACCGTCTGAAAACAAAAAACGAAGCGTCGACTGCGAGCCATGTGCTGTTGTGGGCCCCACACACCGTTCTCTGTCCACTTGTTCACTTCACTTTAAGCCACCGTCTACCTTCTCGACCCCGCCCTTGTCCTCCCTTCAGCAAGCCACCATGGATTTTCCTCGTCATAGCAAGCCATTTGTATCCAAGGAGACACAACGAGACTGACCACAACTGTTGTGAACCAGAACAATGCCGTTGGGGAATGCTAGTTGTGCAATGTTGGAAGCCAGAGCTGAGGACCACGCTAACGGGAATATGGGTTGGGTGGTGTTGCAAGCCGGCTTGCGCTGTTGCGACCAGTACTATGAGGGGGAGGGGGTGCGGGCGACACATCGGCTATGTTGCAAAGCTCCTACACGTAACATGGCTCATGTTGCAAAAGCACTCGTCATGCAAATCCCGGAAGGTAAGATGACCAATGTTGCAAAGCTTCGAGGTCTAACATGATCCATGTTGCGAACCTTGTCAACTAGATCGGAGCTTCGAGGTCTAACATGATCCATGTTGCAAACCTTGTCAACTAGATCGGAGCTTTGAGGTCAACATGATCCATGTTGAAAACCTTATCAACTGGATCGGATTGAGTACAACATCAACCATGTTGTAAACCTCCGAGCACAACATGACCCATGTTGCAAATCTCGTCAGCTAGATCGAACAACTATCTCAAGGTGAATCCAATCACTACAGGAATCAGGAACTTTGCCATCTACCATGGCTGACGGCAAATGCATGCCTGGCGGACGGCAAAGGCCTTTGCCGTCAGCCAGCAGACGGCAACACATCCGGCTGAAAAGACTACAGCAAAGGGCTCTTTGCCATCTGCTGGCGGACGGCAAAGATGCAAAGGCCTTTGCCGTCTGCCAGCAGACGGCAAAGGGCCTGGACGGCACACGTGCCAGCTTAGGTCCGTTAAGGGGTTAACGGCGTGCTTTGCCGTCCGCTGGCAGACGGCAAAGACCTTTGCATCTTTGCCGTCTGCCAGCGGGCGGCATAGCAGGACACGTGTCAGCTACCTGGGGCACCTGGGGTCTGGCCTATTTGGGCACTAGCAGACGGCAAAGATGCAAAGGTCTTTGTCGTTTGCCAGCAGACGGCAAAGCAACCATATAGGCCAGCCCATTGCCCCAGGTTGCACAGGTAGCTGCCACGTGGCAGCTTTGCCGTTTGCTGGCTGATGGCAAAGCTCTTTGCTGTCTGCCAGCAGACGGCAAAGAGTCTGTATAGCCCCTGTTTTTTCTTAAATTCATTTAATTTCACATAATTTCACAGATATATATATATATATATACACACATTTGAAGATATATATACACAAGCATACCAACACATATCCAACAACAAGTTTCCAACACATATCCAACAACAAGTTCATCGTACAAAATCAAAACAAAAAGAAGCACAAGGAGAAGAGTAGACTCCATGAATGCAAGCTCCCCATCTAAAGCAAATCTGCAAATTGGGAAAGAAGAAAGTTAGAAGAAGAAGAAGAAGAAGAAGACTAGCTAGAAGAAGAAGAAGAAGAAGAAGAAGAAGAAGAAGAAGAAGACTAGCTAGAAGAAGAAGAAAAAGAAGAAGAAGAAGAAGAAGAAGAAGAAGAAGAAGAAGAATTTTTCTTCTCTTTCTTTTTCTCCTCTCCACTTCTTTATCTTCTTCTTCTAACTAAGGTAGGTAAAAATGTCATTTTTTAGCTAAGCTAGGTAAAAATGCTAAGTGTAGGTCATTTTAGAGCTAAGCTAGGTAAATAGGTCATTTTGGAGCTTAGTAAGGTTATTTTGTCATTTTGGAGGAAAATAAGCTAAGTCTATGTCATTTTGGAGCTAAACCAAGGTTATCATTGTAACACCCCCATGTATCAACTACAGTGATCTCCTCTTAATCATTCCAAGTCATCATCATTATGCCAAAAGAAACACAGTTAAGAAATATTTCTACCTCAAATTCAAACTTAAAATAACGTCAAATATTTATTTCTCCAAACTGCAAAACAAAAATGTTCATAATATTGCAAATAATCCAGCAGCAATTATAAAAATATATTCAACATTAATTGGCTTATCTAAATGACTCTAACATCAAGAAACAGTACCAAAACAGCACCTCTTTAATCCACTTCATTTAATCCAAAATTCAAATGAAATCATTTTATCTCCAAACCACTTTTTGGTAATAGTTAATATTGCACTGTAATTATTGAGGTAAGTCTCATAATTTACAAAAGTAATATTGGGGCTTAACATTTTTACTAAATAGAAGAAATGGAAAAAAAGACAAAAAAGGAAAAGAAAAACGGAAGCGCTACACTGTGCGTTTGGGCTTTAGGTCAACAGTACCCCGCGGCCCAGCCCAGCCAGGTCTTCCCCCTCCTTAGGCAGGTGTCGACGTGCGCGCGCACCCGAGCCGCGATGGGCAGCTGTCGCCCATCCCCCGGCGCCGCTGCCGTCGTGGGGCGGATAAGAGCATCCCCAGCGACCCCCCCCCCGGCGAACCCTAGCTCTCTTCCCCCCTTCCCCGTCCCCTCGCTCACCGTTCTCCTCGCCCGAAGCGCTCGCCGCCGTCCTCCACTCGATCCCGTGGTCTCCGTCGTCTCCTCGCCTCGCCACGATGTCGTAGAGCCTCGCCGTCGTCTGCTACATCGGCTGCGCCAAGCCATTGGAGCCGGGAGCCACCATGTCGAGCTCGATGACCTCGTCCTCCTTGTCTCTGTCGCCGGCGAACTCCGGCGATTGCGATCGCCTCTGCTGCTCCCGTTGCTCGTTGGGCCTACTTGTGCCTTCTCGGTGAGCTCCTCTTCCTCCTCGCCGTTTTTCCCTTTGGTCCCGCGCTCGTAGACGCCGTGCTCGCCGTAGCCGTACCCGTCGCCGCCGTCGATCTCGTAGCCGTGGCCAGGTTCGCCGTCGAGCTTGTCCGTGCTCGGCATCGTGCTCAGCACGCTCGCAGGGTTCGAACGCCATCGCCCCCGTAGCTTACCGAGCCGCGCTTCGCCGTTTTCGCCCGAGCCCGAACTCCGACGACCGCCGTGCCGCTCGCCGCCGTTACCACACGCCGTCTCCGGCCATGCCACCACCGCAGAACGACGCGCCTCGCTCCCCTCTTTCCAATGCCGCCTCGCGCGCCCAAAATGGTGGCCGGAGCGCGATTTCCGGCGACGTCCGCCGCGCGCCGCCGCGCAAATTGGTCTCCGGCGTTGAGCCGCCGGTGCCGCTGACTTGGCGCCGACGTGGCCGGCCCCTGCGCCGCTGACTGTGGGCCTGATGGGGTCCGGTTGACTAGGTTGAACAGTCAACCCTGCTGACTGGGCAACCCAGTCACTGGCACGCGGGCCCCACCCCATTTAAACATTTTTAAATAAATAAAATGTTAATAAATCTGTTAATTAATTAGTTAATTAGTTAGTCTATGACAGGTGGAGCCTAGCTGCTAATTATCTCTGTTTAAATTAAACAAAACTCTGTTTAGTCCTCTGCCTACGACAGGTGGGACCCACTGTCAAGTTTGACCTGAATAGTGGCAGTTGACTAGCTGACCTCATGCTGACATCATAATTAATTTCTGATAATTTAAATAATCCAAAAAATGCTAAAATCTTTAGAAATTCGTAGAAATTAAACCGTAGCTCGGATCGAAAAACTTTATACATGAAAGTTGCTCAGAACGACGAGACAAAGCTGACCGTGTCGTCTGTTTCCGTGTCGGAACCCTCTACGGAGGTGAACCCGTAACTTTTTGCCCGTTTCCGTTAGGTAAATAGTGTATATACACCGGTTAATAAATCCAACTTAAATCCTAAAATAATTAATATGCCTTAGACATGCTTTTAGGCAACCCTGCACTGCACGTTAGCATAGCAAGCTCTGTGTTATCTTATTTACCTTGTATTTATCTGTTTCCTCCCCCTCTTCTCTCTCGATAGAGCCCCGGAGGCTGACGCAGCTCCGGAGATCGACGACCCCTGACGACCTTGCCTTTGCCGTCGAGCAACCAGGCAAGCCCCCCCTTTGATCATCCCGATATCGCCCATTCTATTTTCTCATGCTTGCATTAGATTTTGCTACTATAATTGATTGCTCCTATTCTGTTGTATAGCCTGTTTTTGTAACTACTGTTGATACCTGCCTGATATCCAACTGCTTAGTATAGGCTGGCTAGAGACCCACCAGTGACCCCACTTGTCCCTACTGCTCCGCTGGATTCTCAGAAGACCCGATCAACGGGATCGAAGACCAGGCCCCGGCACCGCACCTCCCTTCCCCCTTAGTTGCTCGACACTACTGGGTTACTATCGAGTGCCGAGGGTGATACCTCGTCAGCACTTCTGATGCTAACCTTGTAAGTTAGTTCATCGGTTATGGTCATCGAGGATGATTCCTCCTTCTCCACTCCCGATAACGACACTGTCGTGCAACTCCTCAAGAGTGGACCTCGAGGGTGATTCCTCCTTCGTTCACCTTGACGATAACATCAGGTGGAATTCCATCAAGGGTGATTCCTCAGGGTTCCCCTTGGTGTTAGACACACGGTTACTATGGTTACTAAGACTTTACAACTGATACTTGTAAAGGCTGGTCGACCCTGAGGGGTACCCGCGAATGATGGGATGTCGGGTTGACCTGGAGATTACCCGTGAGATATTTACGAGGCGCGGCCGGGCATTCTTAGCCTTGCAACAAGTCCTCGAGACGGGGCGACGGGGTCACATCGACCGTGAGTCTCTGCTCGTACCGCAAGCCCCTAATCCACTAACGATTTGGATATTTGATCCGAGCAGGCCTCTGGCCTGATAGCACTAACCATCACATGGGAACAGTTATGGGCACTCTGCATCATAGCATCAGCCGAAAGCTCTGTCAGACGTCCAGTTCAGCATTGCGGCATGGCTGGGCCGGCGCCATCCATGTATAGAGGTGGTACCGAGATTCGCCCTGCTCGCAACGACCCGGAGTGCACAGGGCGGTGGCCCAAGACCCCTGAGCGCTTAGGAGGTAGACCGGCGGGGACCTCTCTGCTGAGCTGTAGGTAGGGCTGCGGTGTGTCGTTTGGCCGAGGCCGGGCATGACCCATGAAAGTGTGTCCGGCCGGAGTTAAGCGAGCGTGGTGGGTAAGTTCGTGCACCCCTGCAGGGAAGAAAACATCTATCGATAGCCGGTCCTACGGTAAAGGACACTCGGAGTTGTATCCCGATCGATACAACTAGAACTGGAGATGATACCTGGATGTATGGCTCTGGGATTGCTTCTCGCAGGGAGTCGAGAAGGGATCTCAGGACGAGGTTGATGACTGTATGGCTCTGGGATTGCTTCTCGCAGGGAGTCGAGAAGGGATCTCAGGACGAGGTTGATGACTGTATGGCTCTGGGATTGCTTTCTCGCAGGGAGACGAGAAAGGATCTCTGGGTGAGGTTGATAATATTACTACTACTTTATACTGTGCTATCTACTCTCTTCTATTGCTGCAAGACCGCTGAAGATGCTAGTCTTCGATAGGACTAGGCCTCCTCTCTATTCTGGCATTTCCGCAGCCCAGTCCACATATACAGCCGTTCTTTGATAATGTTGCATATGTAGTGTAGATCCTTGCTTGATGAGTACTTCGGATGAGTACTCACGGTTGCTTTGCTTTCTTTTTCTCCCCATATCCTTTTGATGCAACCAGAGGATGGAGCCCCTGAGCCAGCTACCCCCGCCGACGACCGCTACTACTACCACCTCGAGAGTGGTTACTTCTACGAGCTGGCCGACGACCAGGAGTAGGATTTGGAGGGTCCCAGGCAGGAGGCCTGCGCCTTTCGATCGTAGCTTTTGTTTTGCCCCGCCTTTCTAAAGGCTTATCTGTTTCTGTTTCATATCTGTACTCAGATATCTGATGCTTCCGCTGACGCTTGTACGCAAGCTTATGTATTCGAGCCCTCGAGGCCCCTGGCTTGTAATATGAAGCTTGTATGACCTTATTTATGTTTTAGAGTTGTGTTGTGATATCTTCTCGTGAGTCCTTAGGCTTGATCGTATGCATTTGCGTGTATGATTAGTGCACGATTGAGCCGGGGGCGTCACAATCATGCCATTTTTTACCTAAGTATGCTAAGTATGTCATAAATAAATTGAAGAAGCTATGTATAGGTCATTTTTGAGCTAACCTAGGTAGTTATGCCATTTTTGAGCTAACTAAGCATATTTTGTCATTTTGGAGGAAAAAAAGCTAAGTATAGGTCATTTTATAGCTATCCTAGTTTAAGTATGTCAGTTTGGAGCTAAGTAAGGTTATTATGTCATTTTCGAGGAAAATAAGCTAAGTATAGGTCATTTTGGAGCTAAAGCTAGGTTATTATGCCATTTTTTACCCAAGTGAGCTAATTATGTCATAAATGAACTAGCTAAGCTAAGTATAGATCATTATTGAGCTATCCTAGGTAGTTATGCCATTTTTTAGCTAACTAAGCATATCAAGTCATTTTGGAGGAAAAATGCTAAGTATAGGTCATTTTATAGCTATCCTAGGTAAAATATGTCATTTTTGAGCTAAGTAAGGTTATTATGTCATTTTCGAGGAAAATAAGCTAAGTATAGGTCATTTTGAAGCTAAGTAGGTCATTTCTTAAGCTAAGTATGCATTTGTTAAGAAAACACTTGGGAAAACTTACCATCATCACGGAGGTGAAGGACCGGTCGGGTTTGCGCCAGTGCCAGACGGAGAAGGACCGGTCGGGGTTGCGCCAGTGCGAGACGGAGAAGGATCGGTCGATGCTTGTCGGGAGGCATGCTGCACCAAAGATCATTTGCAATGTCTCGTTAGCATGATGCAACAGAAATTTGAATACTAGTAACTAATGACCATTCAAATGAAACTCACCGTGTCCGCTATACCAATCTGGGGCATCGGCAGAGGGGTCTGACCGTTTTACTTGCACACGGACTGCACATTTTGTTTTCACGAGGCAGTCATATTAGTTAGTAATGAAACGAACATTACGTGCATGATTTGGCTAATATGCGGGAGAAACTTACCACGAGGAGCTCGTACAGGGCCCGGTGAGACGCGTCATTCCGGTTCCTCTCCGCCTCCAACAGACTAGCCGTCCTCTCCTCCAACTCCCTCTCCCTCTGTGCCGCCTGCCTGTTTGCCTCCGCCGGAAGCTCCTGGGCCCTAGCCTCGATGGCGAGCTCCATTGGCCGTGGACGAGGCCTTATCTCAGGAAGAGACCTCGTCTGGCGCTTCTTGATCTCCGGGAGACTTCTAGGACAACGTATCAGTCCATCCCCAATGGCTACCAAGCCATGTTTCCTCCCATCACCAGATAGCATCACGAGCTCTGGATCAAAAGGACTCTGGCTCGGGTTGAAGTCCTCCCCTTTCATCGCCTTCCCAAAGTCTCTGTACCTCACGAGCTTGTTGTGGGAGGAGATGTTGGTGAAGCTCTCTGGATGATCGAGGTCATCCTCAGAAAATGCCTTGGCCTTCTTGTACGGGGTACTATGGGCCATGGCATAGAGGTCGTACAACGGTGGCACGTCCTTCTTGTTGCGTCGCGCCTAAAAGAGAGGAACAAAATATTAGTTAAGGGCTCAAGCTAGCATGAAGAATGAAATTGCATGAATCGTTAAGGGCTCAAACCACATACCCAGTGATCCCCGTACTCAAACAGGTTGGAGCTCCCTTGATGGTGTGGCACACCTTGCATTTGGGCACGCTTATCCCTGGCCTTGTTGTGGACGGCTAACCATTGGGGAGAGCACCACTCATCCACCAATGCCTCCCAACAGTCCATCTTATCCGCACACGATCTCGGGGGCACCTAAGTTAGACAAAGAGAAATTTCAGCCTGCACCCGAGCCTCGTGCCGTATGTTCTGAAGTAGGCGCTTAAGAATAGGTAATTACCTTCATGTACTTCTCCTTACTCAGATACTTGGCGCGGTACTTCTTCTTGGCACTCTTAATGTTAGTCGAGGCATAGTAGTCTCGAACGGCCTGCACCCGAGCCTCGTGCCGTAAGTTCTGAAGTAGGCGCTTGCATTCGGCTTCGAGAACCATAGCCGCGTCCACCTCGTGTTCCTCAAGACACCTGTAGAAGGTCTGCAATCAAACAAGACAACACTGATTAGTACAATCACTAGGTACTGTTGATTTTTAATTATGTAAGGAGAAATTACCCAAAACCGCCGGATCACAATGTCGGCCACCGTCTCGCACAAGACACTGTCGACCGTCTCCTCCGGCGAGGCCCGGGCAGCCACATACAGCTCCCAGCTCAGTGCTAGCTGTGGAACCTCACCCTCACCGGGCAACGTGACCCACCCCGGGAAGTGGTGCCGGCAAAGCACACCAAGGACCTGGTTGGGCCAGCGGACACCAGGGGCGTGTTTCCAACCCCTGCAGTATGACAAGGCCAACACATTAGATATTCATTTGAAGAAACATGAAGGCAAAAGGTTAAAAAAGAGTAAATGCACTTACTTCTCCCCGTTAGGCTCAATCAACCACCTCTGGTCGCGGGTCGCCGGCACGGACGGGAGCTTTGTACCACCACGCTGGTAGACCGTCTTGCCCCCCTCAACTAGCTCGCCCTCGCTATAGCTATCGTCAGAAAAGGTGTCCTCACCACCATCAGCATAGCCACTAGCCTCCGGAGTCACGTGGGACGAAGACTCTGGGACCCGAGTCTCCTGGGACGAAGACTTTGGGACCCGAGTCTCGTCGGACGACGAAGGCTCAGCGACCCGAGGCTCGTCGGCCCCAGGCTCGTGGACCGGAGTCCGAGACGGGTCCAAGTCAGACGGGTCCACCTGAGACGGAGCACTCCGGTGGTCCGGAGAATCAGCTGGGGGTGGCGGCGAGGAAGGCGCAGCAGCCTTCCTACCTCTCCCGCCGCCACATCCACCTCTAGCTGCACCCCTCTTCGTCTTCCATCGACCTCTCCCGGCCAAAGAAGAAGCGCCCGCCGGTGTCTGCATGCCGTCTACCAGCGCTCTTCGTAGGTGCTGGGGTGGAATAATAGCACCCCTCCCAGCACGCGCCGAGGAAGGAGGCTCAGAGCGCTCTCGACCCGCGCCCACCATCTGTCAACACCTGCAATGACAAAGAGTAAACGAAATTAGTACAACATAAACATAATAAAAAATTTAGGTGTGTATCATCATCATGAACATAATAAAAAATTGAATACCTAATAACATGAACTAATTAATAATATATATATATATGTACATAATAATAATTGAATACCTGACCTAACTCATAATTCACAAATATATGACCCCGTCGGCCTCTGGAAGGCCGAAGAGCACCTTTTTCGGGAGGTGTCGGGGGTCGGGGTGTAGGGGGTGTCGTGTCGGGGTCGGTGGTGTGCCGTGTCGAGTGTCGGGGGTGCCGTGTCGGGGTGTCGTGTCGTGTCGGGGTGTCGGGGGTGTCGTGTCGGGTCGGGGTGCGTGTCGGGGTCGGGGGTGCCGTGTCGGGGTGTCGTGTCGTGTCGGGGTGTCGGGGGTGTCATGTCGGGGTCGGGGTGCTGTGTCGGGGTCGTGGTGTCAGGGTGTCGAGGCGGGGTCGGGTTGTCGTGTCGGGGTCAGGTCTGCCGTGTTGGGGTCTCGGGGTGCCGTGTCGGGGTCTCGGGGTGTTGTGTCGGGGGTCGGGTGTCGGTGGTGTCGTGTCGTGGTGCTGTGTCGGGGTCAGGGGTGCCGTGTCGGGGTCGGGGTGCTGTGTCGGGGTCGCAGTGTCGGGGTGTCGAGGCGGGGTCGGGGTGTCGTGTCGGGGTCGGGGTGTCGGGGTCAGGGGGTCGGGGTGTCGTGGTGTCGTGGTCGGGATGGAAAATCCTCGACCCCTCGGCGACCCTCGACCCCTCGACCCCTTTTCCCCTCGACACCTCGATCCTCGACCCCTAGACCCTCGACTCATTTTCCCCTCAATCCTCGACCCCTTTTCCCCTCGACCCTCGACACCTCGATCCTCGACCCCTAGACCCTCGACTCCTGTTCCCCTCGATCCTCGACTCCTCGACCCCTCGGCGACCCTCGACCATCGGCGACCCTCTTTTTCTACTTTTCCTACTTCTTTTTTTTATCTTCTTCTTCTACTTCTTTTTTTTCATCTTCTTCTTTCATCTTCTTCTTCTCCTTCTTCTTATACTTATTGTTCTTTTTTTTCAACTTCTTCCTCTTCTTCCTCTTCTTCCTCTTCTTCTTTTACTTCTTTTTTTTCATCTTTCTTGTTTATTCTTAAAAAATAGAAGAAAAAAAACCTAAACTAATTAAACTAAACTAAGGCCCCGTTTGATTGCTCTGTTTTTTCTAAGTATTTTGAGAATGCTACAATATTTGATATTACCATAGTTTTATTTACTATGGGGTGTTTGGCTGCCACTAAAAATGATGCTTTTAATACAGAAGTATTTGCAAAACCATGGTATTTTCTCTGTTTTAAAAAAAGAGCTCTGGACCTCTTTTTTTAAAACTGAGCTAGCGAAAGAAACGCTTCCATCTATAGAAATTCTATCAGCAGCAGCAGTATAGATGGGCCAACAATTGGTCCGTTTTCCTGAGTAGAGATGACACTAAAACCCCAGCTCTTGTTAAACTAATTAAACCTAAACTAACTAAACTAAAAAACCTAAACTAATTAAACCTAAACCTAAACTAATTAAATGTACATGTGGCATTTAATTAATTAACTAACCCCTGCTTCCTAAACTAATTAAACCTAAACTGAAAATCCTAAACTAAAAAACCTAAAGTAAACAGAAAAAAATAGAAAAAAAATAGGAGAGGGGATGGCAGGGGCTCACCGTGGGGGGCGGCGACGGGGCGGGGAGGGGGCGGTCGACCCGCGGCTGCGGCGGGGAGGAGGCGGCGGGGAGGCTCGGGAGGGGGGTGGGGAGGCAGGGAGGGGGCGGCGACGGGGCGGGGCGGGGGCGGCGACGGGGCGGGGAGGGTGCGGCGGCGACGACGCGGGGTGGCAGGGAGGAGGCGGCGACTGGGCGGGGAGGGGGCGACGACGGGGCGGCGACGGTGTGGGGTGGCAGGAGGGGCCGGCGACATAGAGGGGGTGGGCCGGTGGGGCGGCGGGGCGGTGGGGCGACCGGGCGGCGGTGGTGCTCGTCGGGCGGGGAGGAAAGAGGAGAGGAGAAAGAGAGAGGGCGACGACGGGGGCGCGGCCCGTTAAGTTAATTTTAAAGTTTGCCGTCCGCCTCGTCTTTGCCGTCTGCTAGCGGACGGCAAAGAGGGAACCCCCTCTTTGCCGTCTGCTAGCAGACGGCAAAGAGCTGACTGATGGCAAAGCCTACCTTTGCCGTCCGCTGCCTCTTTGCCGTCCGCTTTCTGGTGGCTGACGGCAAAGCCTACCTTTGCCGTCCGCTACCGGACGGCAAATAATGGCTCGTGACCCGACCAATCTTTTCAAAATATTCGTCGACTGATGCTAGTATTGAACAAAATCAAAACTGTCTTGAACGAGTGAGCATCAAGAAGACAAACGCCTACAGTCCACTATTGGCCTCAAGCTGGGAATTCCATCTCCCTGGATGGCTGGAATTATGTTGTTTTGCATACATGTACGGTAGGGCCACATAAATTGTTTTTGGTCCCCGAGGCTTCATGGAGCCTGTTTTCGAAATTAAAAAAAATGAATTTCGTAAGTTTAAAAAGGATCTAAAACACACACACACATATGTGTGCGCTACATGTTTGTGGAATTTCATGACGATATACGTTTTGATACAAGCTACACACGAAAAACATGTACTTCTTTAGTGAAGAGTATTCACTATAAAATTGCATGATTTAGTGAAGAGCTCACATCATGACGTATTTCATAATAAGTTTTTACATACTTGTAGTGTACGTCACCAATTGAGTGTGCATTTTTTGAGATGTTTCTGAAACTTAAAATGTTGATGTTTTCTACTATTTTGCAAATTCCAGGCTCAATGAAGTTGGAAGGCAAAAATACTCGCTCGTGTGGCTCACCCCATGTTTCTTGTTTGTTTTTTTTTGAGAAAATCCCATGTTTCTTGATAGACCTAGACATTCCACACATCCGCATCTGGCCTGATCTTTATGTCGGAGTATTTTCTGGCAGATCCCTCGATAGGGTACTCTAGATAGACAAGTAGATCGGATGGGAAACAAGGGAGAATTTACAAAGGTTCAGGACCTCGTGGAAGAGGTAAAAACCAACTCATGCTCATGAATATTTCATGTGTATAAGGGTTACAATGATAAAAAAATTGAGTAATAGCTGTATGGTTATGTATCTCGGCATCTAGCCTAGCCCCGATTTATATGGGTACCGAGGTCTAGGGTTACACGATCTTGGTCGGTTCAAAGGTATCCTCTGGGACGCCGGTCATCTTGACTTGTACTCCAAGTCTTCCGAGTCCGCCTTGCTGTAAGGCCATGGACCGGGTTAACTGGCCCATGTCATAACATACCTTGGGCCCGAGGCTGGCCTACTCGAGTCGTCTTCTGGTAAGACGGGGCAACCCTGGATCGTAATACCATCATCGGGCCCTAGTCTGGCCTACTCGGGCCGGCTTCCGGTAAGATGAGGCACCCCTGGGCCTTAATAGCATCACCTACCTTTTTCTCAAGAAAAGGGTCCACATCTGGCCTAGTCATTTTAAACCAATATAAAAGGGCCAAGTGTGAACTAGGTCTAACCCATCCCGAAACAGATATAGTCATTTTCTAATTTGATTATTTTCTAGAATACTGTATATATTTGTGGCAAACTAAATGATTTTGTAAACATATTATATACGATAATCATACATTATGTACATTGAAAAAAGCTCAAACACACTTTATGTTCTAGTATTGATGGAGCAAATCTTTACTTATAAAGTACAAAAAAATGCTAATGAAGAGAGGAGACATTTTTTCTCAAAAGTGAAAGAGAGATGAGATTTTTTCTATTCATATGAAAAAAAAACATTTCAGATAGATTCATATGAATAATTATAACTTTCCTTGAGGTAGAAGGAGAACTTTATTAAATTAGACAAGGCCTTTAAGGGTCACTTTGATCCACATGACTTTCGAAATGCAGGAAAAGGAAAAACATGTATAAGACTGAAATGTCATGTTCATCCAAATCTTACAGAAATTTAGTTTCTGTGAAAGCAAAAAAGTAATTGATGAGAATGAACTAATTATTCCACTCAATGAAGATTATGGTATTAAACCCCTATGTACAAAGGCAATAATTTAGGCGGTCAGTGACAGTTGCTAAACTACAGAACCAAATTAAGAATTGATTGCATTATTAGGATTGAATTAATCCTTAACACCCCCTACTCTATGCTTGACTATGAATATGCATCATCGTGGTAGAATCCTCTTAATATATGTACTCTTGGGAATGTTCATCGTATTCATCTTTAGGACTTATTTGCATAATCTTGAGAGTCTCCTCTAAAAACACTGTGGGGAAAATATGACGGGAATTTGACTATATGTTGATAAAAATCATTTATACCTAGTGGGAAAAATAGTGAGGAGAAAATGATGCAACATATAATGATTATTGTCTCCTTGGTAACTCAAATGACAAAAACCTTTGGGAAGGGAGAAAACTCATTGGTGAGTTTAGAGAATAATAAATATGCTTTGTGTATATTCCTTCAGAAAACCCTATGGAGAAATCTTGAAAGTATCACATATGTTCTTGAAAAAATAATAAAAACCGTTATGAGAAATTTTGACAGAAAATTCATAAGGGAAAAGAGTGATATCTGATACGCCATTGAAAACTCCTTTAAAACTCAATGGGGGAAATATAAGGAGAAATTGATATGATATAGTGAACACTTGTATCTATATTGTCTCATTAAAAACCTTTTGTGAGAAATCATTATGTAAAGACCCATGAAGGAAGAAAGAGTATAATATATGCAACTTGATGATTGTTAATAGGTTATAATGTAGGAATTTACTCTCGCTGAACTTTGCAAATTTTAAGATTGTCTCTTACCAATTCCATGGATATGATTATGTAATATAAAAGTTGGTAATGACATCGTGAATAATTCATTGGATTTTCAAAGTATTTTGTTTGCAAATTGTTTCCTCTCTTTTCTATAATTATTGTGGATAAAATAATTTACGTGCAATTCGTCTATGATATTACTCTTCATATAGCCCAAATGTATTTTAATGATACAAGTGATATTATATTAATAGATAACAATATAGGTTTCAAATGAATCTTAACTACGTGATATTGAGTGTGGTCAATCATTCTGCTGAGACATGCATATTTTGCAATGCTACGGATAAATCAATTATGTTAGAATGATAAGTGAAAGTAGTTTTTAATTTCTATTTAGATGACTTTCATAAGAAGGATATTCCAGCAAATTCAGCCATTGATATGGCATTGTTGAGGTCAAATAAGTAGCCAATATCATTATATCATACCACAGTCATATCATGATTCTCCTAATGGTATTAATTAAGACACTTTATGAGTTGGATATATCAAAGGACATACCTTACATCAACCATATACCTTTGTTAAGGGTTTACACTCTGAATAAATTGATTTATAGGCCTGACATAGCTTGGAATTATATGAGTGCTTTGGTGTTACTAAGATATGGAACTTTAGGTCCCAATATCACTTCATTATCACCCCAAGGTTTGAGTGGATTTCTACCCCTATGAGGGATAATATGACCATAGTTGTCTTTGATTGATATGATATATCCATAGTGAACTTCTCATATATATTTTGGATATATGTAGACTGATATATATATATATGCATTCTTGAGAGAATGCTCTAGTTGTGAACTTATGTAAAATTTTCTTGAACCCAAACTTTCATGTTAAGATCATTTTGTGTATGTTTAGGTCTTGTAAAGACATTGATAATGAGGTCATCAATATACACCGAGGTGATGTAAGAAAACCAAAGTTCAGGGTTTCTTTATAAGTACACATAAACAATAATCTTTTTTTAGTTATTCTTTGAAGAAGTAACTCATTAAGTCTGTAGTACCGTATAATTTTCCAACAATATTGAGTCATAAAGCGGCTTCTATAATTTCACATACTAGAAGTTACGATTTATTATTAGATTCAGAATTGTAAGCTCTTCATGGACTATAATTGGCTCATATGAGTATGTAGTCACTACTTCCATTAACTGCATGAATAATATTATTTGTATTCCAAATGATATTTAGTATGAAAAACGTAATTCCACTCATATCAAGAGTATATGCACCATCATGATTGATGTCTGGTCTGTGCGTGAACCCCTTTTGCTACAAGCGTCTCCATCTCACCACTTCATTTGTCTTATTTATAAATGAGAATTCATTCATATTTATATGGAAGATACTTATGAGGAGTAGGTATTACTATAGTAAGTACGATTCTTTTGCTAAGCGAGTGTTATTCTTCCTTAATTGCTTACTTTTATATGAACCAATATGAGTGCAAGAGGCACTCTACCATGGATTTTGGTTCAGGGCCCAAAAGATTTTAGCAAATTTGAGAAGAAATATATGTAGAAAAATGTAGCCTTTATGTTGCATGATTCTGGTGGAATCGGTGGATTTTGTGAAAATGTATGTATTTCCTTTTAACATCTTGTGATTTCCCGCAACAATGGAGTCAAAGGTGTTTCGGATCCCCAACACAAAAAGTATTGTGCATTTTTATGCCGGGCTTTCGATGATGAGCATCCTATGAGGTGTCTTTCAATTTGATGTTGAATTCCATTTATGGGTTGAGGATCTAATTTCCTCTAGTTCCACAGAAGCTTGCGATAAATTATATCTCGTGTAGTCAGATTTCTCCCCCTTGTGCTCTCATTTGGGGAGAAGAGTGGTTTATTAGGTACCTTTGTTATTAGTAAATTTATGTGACCGATTTGCAATATGTTGCAACTATCGCTACAGGAATCAGCTTCTTTGCCGTGTGCCATGGTAGACGGCAAAGGAATGGAAAGCGGACGACAAACCTCTTTGTCGTCAGCCGCTGACGGCAAAGTTGTCCGGCAAAGAAAGCTACGGTAAACAGCTTCTTTGCCGTCTGCTTTCTTAAAGCGGACGACAAAGACCCTTTGCTGTCGGTGGCAGATGGCAAAGAACGTGGACGGCAAAGAACAGGCGTTAGCCATGTTAGGTGGCTAACAAGAGGCTCTGCCGTCTGCCAGCTGACGGCAAACATGCCCTCACCTTTGTCGTCCGCTTTGTGACATCAGTAGACGCGTCACTCCACCCAGCTCTTTGCCGTCTGCCATAGACGGCAAACCTCTCCAGCCTTTGCCGTCTGCCATAGACTGCAAAGTGACCAAATGGGTCAGCTCCCAGGTTGCACAGGTTGCTGCCACATGGCCACTTTGCCGTCTGTGGCAGACGGCAAAGGGCTCTTTGCCGTCGGTGGCAGACGGCAAAGTGCCTGTATTGTTACTGTTTTTTCTGTTATATCCCTGCATTTTCAAAAGACATATATGATATATATAGTTTCAACCTCAAACATAGCCCATGTATCCAACATCTAGCAGTCCATCAATGCAACAGAACACATAGGGTATTAAAACATCCAATACATTCATAGTTTCACATTGTTCATCAATACAAATGAAAACAAAAACTAAACACTAGCAGTCCATTAATGCTGCTTCCATGAAGTGAATCAGACCTGCAAAAATGGGAGTAAGAAAGTTAGAAGAAGAAGAAGACTAGAAGAAGTAGAAGACTAGAAGAAGAAGAAGAAGAAGAAGAAGAAGAAGAAGAAGAAGAAGAATAAGAAGACTAGACGAAGAAGAAGAAGAAGAAGAAGAAGAAGAAGAAGAAGAAGAAGAAGAAGAAGAAGAAGGAGTAGAAGATGGAGAAAATAAGAAAGAAACAGGAAGAATCAGACGAATATTTTCTTCTTCTTCTTCTTTTCTCCTCTTTCTTCTTCTCTCTACTTTTATTACCTTTTCCTTCTCATTCTCATTCTCTGTCTTCTTTTATTCTTTCTCTTTCTTCTTCTATTCTTTCTTTTTCTCCTCTTCCTTGTTTTTCTTCTGTCTTTATTCCCTGATTTTGTGTCATTTTATAGATAGCTTATGTATTATGCCATTTTTTAGCTAACTTACGCTTTTTTTTTATTATGTCAATTTCGAGGAAAATAAGGTAAGTATAGGTCATTTTTGTGCTAACGTAGGTGATGATGTCATTTTTGAGCCAACTTAGTATAGCTCATTTTTTATCTAACTTAGGTAATTATGCCATTTTGGAGGAATATAAGCTAAGTATATGACATTTATGAGAAAACCAAGGTTATTATGCTATTTTTGAAATGAATAAGCTAATTATGTCATAAATAAACTAAATAAGCTAATTATGTCATTTTGGAGGATAATTAGCTAAGTATGTCTTTTTTGGGGAAAATAAGCTAAGTATGTGGCATAATAGGGCTAACAAGCATGTACGAAGCTAAGTATGCATTTGTTAAGCAAAACACTAGAGAAAACTTACCGTCATCACAAAAAATGCGATCAAGATCGCAACTAAGGTAACAATTGATCCAACGACATAATGATACCAAGCCTCATTATCAATGGCATATTTTCTAATCTTACTAATCTTCAAGCGCATTGCATCCATCTTCAAGCGCATTGCATCCATCTTGATCTTGTGCTCATCGACGACATTGGCAACATACAACTCCAATTTCATCTTCTCTTCTTCAATTATTTTCATTTTTTCTTTCAAATACTCGTTTTCTTTTTCAACTAAATTTAACTTCTCGACAAGAGGGTCAGTTGCAATTTCCGGTTCACATACCTCCTAGATAAAAATATCTCTATGTCAAATTGATGGGCATAATTGTCATAAAATGTGAAATGAATCAAATAGTTATAAAAGAGAATATACCACATCCGAATCATAAACCGGACGAGGGCCGACGGAGATGGATATCAAGACCATGGCACTATGTATAACAAATAATCATACAAGTAAGAAAATTATACAAGTAACTATATAAATCATACAATCATACAAGTAACTATATAAATCAAGTAAAACATTAAAAAATTGAATACCTAACATGAACTAACAATATATATATGTATATAATATAAATTGAATACCTGACATGAACTAATAATAATCTTGATCGTCTGTATATGCTCCGGGATCAATAAAAGCATCATCATCATCATCACTATCATGAATGACATGCTCATCGGGTTCAGCGGCATCAACATGTGAAAGGCCACATTTACGTAATCGGTCAAGCAGTGACAAGTCATCCACAGCAGTAAC
Source organism: Thinopyrum elongatum (assembly GCA_011799875.1). Classification (NCBI taxonomy): domain Eukaryota; kingdom Viridiplantae; phylum Streptophyta; class Magnoliopsida; order Poales; family Poaceae; genus Thinopyrum; species Thinopyrum elongatum. Next base: position 607,098,588 of record CM022298.1, read on the forward strand.
CTCTTCTTGTTCCAGCTCAGGGGTGAAGTCGGATTCACTGTTGCTGTCTACTTCAATGTTCTGGGCTGAAGTAGAGTGTTTCTTGAAGCATTTTTTGGAAACACGTGTTTCTTGGAAGAATTCTCCTTCATATGTGTCTGGGTTAATGTGAGGTTCATAATCCTCTTCATTGGGGGGAGGTGGTCTAACACATGGCGGCACTTCATAAACGACATCCCAACCATTCAGATTTGGATATGTTTGGCAGGCCCACGGTAGATAGAAAACTTGGGTCGCCTGTTGAGCCGTAATATAGACATCAGGGACATCTAAATGGGTGCTTTGTTTGATTTCGACTAGCCCTATATGTTCATGAGTCCTTCTAGTCTCCTTCGGCTGAAACCAGTAACATTTGAAGACTACGACGTTCAGTGGGTTATCACCATAGAATAGAAGTTCATAAATTGCTTCAACTCTCCCATTACTCGGTATCTCCTTCGCCGATAGCAGAGACACAACAATTTTTAGACTTTCGGTCGGCCATAGATAGCTCTTTGCCGAAGGTACGAAAGCGATACCCGTTGATGTCGTATTTCTCAAATGAACGGACCTTATAGTCAAAACCATTAGCGACTTGTCTCAATTCGGTGTCCATAGACTCTGAATTAGCCTACAAGTTTAATACGAAAGGATTGTTGCATTAGCCACAAATTAGACAAAGAAATGAGAATGGTCTAATGGAAATTACCATTTGTTTGAACCAAGAGAAGAAACCGGGAAAGCCGTCTTCGTGCTTTGCCAGAAGCTCATACTCTTCGATGGATCCCTTTTGGATCACCGCTCCATCCGAGAATTTGGCGACGTATCGACTGTATCAAATATTCGGGAATAAGAGTAGTTCAAAGGAATTACAAGTTGCGAAACAACGTACCGCAAGAACTTACTCGATGTACGGCCGCACTTCTGTTAGGTTGTTGAAGATATACAACGAAATGGTCCGCCATTCTTCGACATCCAACGATAATGGTTTCGAAGCACCGGCTGGTGCGAGATTCCCTTTGAATAGGCTGAGGTTGGATCCACGTTTTTTAGGGTCGCCAGCATTGTACCGAGGCTTCGGATTATGCAAATGATGATTTTTGGCTTCGTAGTGTGCTGTCACGAAGTTTGTCGCCTCCTCAGTAATGAATGCCTCGGCCATCGATGCTTCAATTCTACATTTATTTTTACATTTTGCTCGAAGTGCCTTCTGCATCCTCTCAGTTGCGTAGCACCAACAATTTTGCACGGGCCCCCCCAATCTTGCCTCGGTCGAGAGATGCAAAATCAAGTGCTGCATTGGATTAAAGAAGCCCGGCGGAAAGATCTTCTCTAACTTGCAGATCAACTCCGGTGCCAACTCTTCCATTTCTTCTAGCAGGACAAGCGATAGTTCTTTCGCACAAAGAACACGGAAGAAATAGCTCAGCTCTGCCAGTACTAGCCATTCATCCTCAGGGATGAAGCCACGCAACATCACCGGCATTACCCGCTCAATCCATATGTGCCAATCATGACTCTTGAGACCAAATATTTTCAATTTTTCAAGACTCACTCCCCTCTTTAGATTCGCTGCATACCCATTGGGGAACATCAACTACATTTTCACCCACAAGATAATTTCCCTCACAGCTGGCCTTCCAAGATTGAACCATGCCTTTGGCTTCGTCCAGTTCTACTTTCCTTTCGGTTCTTGCATGTTTTGTAACGGTCTATCACATAGCGCCTCCTGATCGACTCTAGCCTTAGTATTATCCTTTGACTTCCCCTCTATGCCGAACAATGTACCAAAAAGTGCCTCGGCGATATTCTTTTTAGTGTGCATCACGTCGATGTTGTGTGGGCAAAGGAGGTCTTTGAAGTAAGGCAGATCCCACAAGCATGTCTTGTGAGTCCAGGCGTGTTCCGAATTATACCCCTTGAAATACCCTGGATGCTCTGGATCTGGCTCGAGAGCGTTTAACTGATCCAGGGTCTCTTGGCCTGTCAACACAGGTGGTGCAGAGTTTTTGACAACTCTACCTTTCATGAAGTTCTTCTTGTCTTTCCTGAACTTATGGCGAGGATCCAGGAACGATCTATGCAAGTTGAAGGAAGAAAATTTGCGACCCGCCTGCAGCCAACGGAACTGAAGAGTTGCCTTGCATGTGGGGCACGGGAACCTTCCATGCACACACCAGCCAACGAATAGCGCATACACCGGCAAATCATGCATCGAGTACATGTACCAGACACGCATTATGAAGTTCTGTTTTCTAAAGGCGTCGTATGTCTTGAACCCATTATCCCAAGCTTCTTGCAATTCGTCCTTAAGCGGCTGCATGCACACATTCATATTCTTCCCCGGATAGTTGGGCCCTGGAATTATCTACGTCAGGAAAATGTTCTTTCTTTGCATAATCTGTCCAGGGGGAGATTGAGTGGAATGACAAATACGGGCCAACAACTGTATTGGGTTGCCATCAGACCAAACACATTGAACCCATCTGTGCTGATAGCAACTCGAGGATGCCTTGGATCGGCCGCTTTTTGCGCATGTCATGCATCGAAGCGCTTCCACGCAGAACCATCTGATGTGTGTACCATCATCAGATTCCCATCTGCATCTAGTTCGGTTCTTTTGCCCATTTTGTGCCATGTCATCTGTCTGGCCGTCTCTTCGACCATGAAAAGACATTGAAGCCTTGGTACGATTGGCATATACCGAATAACATTAACGGGGATTTTGGTCTGCGTCTTCTCACCCATACAGTTGTCTACCACAACATTCCTGGAAGACTTGAAAATGGGACGATAGTTCAAGTCCGCATACTCAAGCCTAAATAAGGCACATCCTTTCTCTCAGACATGTATCTTCTCATAGGGCATCTTAAGAGCACAGAGGATTTTGTCTGACGGGTACAGGTTTGCAGGCATTACATGGCCTTTGGGTAGAGAGCGTCCAAATACTGTCATCATCGCGTCGTAGCATTCTCTGCCCAAGTTGAATTGAGCCTTCAGAGCCATTACTTGTGAGATGTCATCCAGCTGACAAAGCTCTGTGTGCTCGTGGAGAGGACGTTTTGAAGACTCCAATATTTCATTGAAGGCCTTTGCAGATTCTTCCATCTCATCGTCCGAATCCCGAGCATCATCAAAGTTTTGCACCATGTCTTCCATCCTGGTACCATGCTCATCGGTGCGACGATGAACCACCTCAGCTCTGGCACATTGGGCAGACTCACAATGAAATGTCCACACCGTATAATCGGGCGTAAAACCACTCTTCCGCAGGTGTTTGCCCATTTTATCCTTTGTCCTCTTTTCCCAATTGTTGCACCGGACACAGGGGCACCAGGTTTTCCTCTGGCCATTTGCAAATGCGGCTTTCACAAACCCCTTGGTTTTTGTTAACCATTCATTGGTCATCTCTTTCTTACTAGTCTGATCGGTGTACATCCACACACGATCACTCATCTTGGCTTGCGTAGCTACTGGACACACAAGAAACACATATATAATTCACCATGTATATATTCATCAGTTAATCTAGTTTGTCAATTTTATTACATCCATGCAACCTACACTCTAATAGGTAAAGATAGGTCCTAATCTCACCCCGAGTATGTGTAGATTGGGTTTGTTTTCCCATGCTCTGCTCCGGATCCAACGCAAAATTTCGGCAACACCTCCCCGCTGTTCTCCTAATACATGTCTCTACAATAAACAGAGAGGATGTGTACCTGGAGAACAACAGGGAGGCACTGACGAAATTTATGCGTCGGATCCGAAGCAGAGCATATGGGAAAACGAACCCAATCTACACATACTCGGGCTGTCCATGGATAACTTTGGACAATTCGAAAGAATCACGGTTATAAATATGCAAAGGCATGCATATTTATAACTGTAACCCTTTCGAACGGGAGACGCATACTGGTCACGCATACTGATGATTGAAGACACCTATAGCTAGCAAGTTTCATCGGCACGAACACCGAAACAGAGAAAATAATGAAGGGGGGAGGAGGAGATGTCATTTGTGCTCACCCACGAACGAAGGGGCGGAGCTCATCGAACACCAGACCCTCGCAACGACGAAACTACTGCATATTGAAATCCAAAGATGAGTAACATAGCATTATTGTTTTTGCCATCAACCTAACTATATATTTACAACAGGATGCCACCACCAAGTTGTAAAAAAATGGTTCGCACTGCTCGTTCCTCGACCCTCAACCCCTCTGTGACCCTTGACCCTCGACCCCTCGGAGATCCTCGACCATCGACCCCTCGACACCTCGATCCTCGACCCCTCACACCTCGACCCCTCGACACTCGACCTTCTTTTCCTTCTTTTCTTTCCTTTTCTACTTTTTCAACTTCTTTTTTTAATCTTCTTCTTCTTCTTCTTCTTCTTCTTCTTCTTCTTCTTCTTCTTCTTCTTCTTCTTCTTCTTCTTCTTCTTCCTCTTCTTCTTCTTCTTCTTCCTCTTCTTCTTCTTCTTCTTCCTCTTCTTCCTCTTCTTCTTCTTATTTTTTTCATCTTTCTTCTTAACCTAAACTAAACTAAATCTAAACCTAAACCTAAAAAAATATAAAAACACCTAAAGTTAATTAAATCTAAACCTAAACCTAAAACTAAACTAAATCTAACTAAACTAACTACAATAACAGAGAGAGAAAATGAAAAAAAAAGAGAGGGGGAGGGGGCTCACCAGAGTGGGGGAGGTGGAGGCCGATGGAGGAGGGGGGCGGGGCGGCCGCGGTAGGGCCCGGGGGCGCGGGGCGGTGGGGTGGTGCGGGGCGGCGGGGTGGTGCAGGGCGGCATGGTGGTGCGGGGCGGCGGGGGAACTAGGCGGCTGGGTGGTGCGGGGCACGACGGGGCGGCGGGGTGGTGCGGCGATGGTGTGTGGTGGGGCAGCGGCTGTACTCGCCGGCGGCGGTGCGGGCGCGGGCGAAGAGAGAGGGGAGAGAGAAAGAGGGGTGGGGCCGGGGAGAGAGAGAGGGGGTTATCGTTAGTTTGGATGGGCCAACCTCTTTGCCGTCTGCTAGCGCTCGGCAAAGAGGTTGGGGCTGGGCCGTTAACACGTTGCCCTAAAATGGGCCCCACCCAACCTCTTTGTCGTCTGCTACCGGATGGCAAAGATTCTTTGCCGTCGGCTAGCGGACGGCAAAGAATTGGCCGACGGCAAATTGCATCTTTCCCATCAGCTAGTTCTTTGCCGTCTGCTTTTTGTTAGCTAATGGCAAAGACCTTCTTTCCCGTCAACAAACGGACGGCAAAGAACTGACAAACGGCAAATTCTCTGATTCCAGTAGTGTATAAGATTCACAGAACTTCTAGTTCAAATAGTTAAGTACGTGGACACAAGGATCGAAAGCATTTATAATTTATTTCCTCGGCATTCTTTGTGGTACTTACCCCCCCCCCCCCCCCACGCCGTAAAATGTCCTTATTGCTGATGCATCAATGTACGGGCTGATAATAACTTCCAAGTTTGGGGCTCAATATATTTATAATTGACAGATAAATAGTCATTCCTCACATAGATCCAAAAAATCCAGTCTGCGACCGACGTCGTTGAGGACCGACTGAGGGTCGTGGCCTAGGATGCTTGATGACCCACAAGTATAGGGGATCAATCGTAGTCCTTTCGATAAGTAAGAGTGTCGAACCCAATGAGGAGCAGAAGGAAATGACAAGCGGTTTTCAGCAAGGTAATGTCTGCAAGCACTGAAATTATAAGTAACGAGTAGTTTGGTAGCAAGATAATTTGTAACGAGCAAGTAACAATAATGGTAACAAAAGTGCATCAAGGTAGCCCAATCCTTTTGAGGCAAAGGACAGGCCAAAACAATTTCTTATGATAAGCAAAGCGTTCTTGAGGGTACACGAGAATTTCATCTAGTCACTTTCATCATGTTGGTTTGATTTGTGTTCGCTACTTTGGTAATTTGATATGTGGGTGGACCGGTGCTTAGATGCTGTTCTTACTTGAACAAACCTCCTACTTATGATTAACCCCCTCGCAAGCATCCGCAACTACGAGAAAAGTATTAAGAATAAATCTAACCATAGCATTAAACTTTTGGCTCCAAATCAGTCCCTTACGGAATAGCGCATAAACTAGGGTTTAAGCTTCTGTCACTCTAGCAACCCATCATCTAATAACTACTCCACAATGCATTCCCTTAGGCCCTAATAAGGTGAAGTGCCATGTAGTCGACGTTCACATGACACCACTAAGGGAATCACAACATGCATATCATCAAAATATTGAACACATATCAAGTTCACATGATTACTTGCAACAAGATTTCTCCCGTGACCTCAAGAACAAAAGTAACTACTCACAAATGATAATCATGCTCAAGATCAGAGAGGTATTAAATAGCATAATGGATCTGAACATATAATCTCCCACCAAATAAACCATATAGTAATCAACTACAAGATGTAATCAACACTACTAGTCACCCACAAGTACCAATCTATAGTTCTGGTACAAAGATTGAACACAAGAGATGAACTAGGGTTTGAGAGGAGATGGTGATGTTGAAGATGTTGATGGAGATTGCCCTCCCCAAGATGGGAGAGTTGTTGGTGATGATGATGACGATGATTTCCCCCTCCGGGAGGGAAGTTCCCCCGGTGGAATCGCTCCGCCGGAGGGCAAAAATGCTCCTGCCCAAGTTCCGCCTCGAGACGGCGGCGCTTCGTCCCGAAAGTCCTCTCCTTATTTTTTCTAGGTCAAAATGACTTATATACCAGAAGAGGGGCACCGGAGGTGGGCCGAGGAGGGCACAACCCACCAGGGCCTGCCCAGGTGGGTTGTGCCCACCTAGTGGGCCCCCTCTGGCACTTATTGGCTCCAATAATTCTTATATATTACATAAAAATTCCTCGTGAAGTTTCAACTCATTTGGAGTTGTGCAGAATAGGTAGCCTGACGTAGCTTTTTCAGGTCCAGATTTCCAGCTGCCGGAATTCTCCCTCTTTGTGTGAACCTTGCATATTATGAGAGAAAAGGCATTAGAATTACTCCAAAAAGCATTATTATGCATAAAAACATCATAAATAGCAGTAGGAAAACATGATGCAAAATGGACGTATCAACTCCCCCAAGCTTAGACCTCGCTTGTCCTCAAGCGAAAACCGAAATCGAAAAACATGTCCACATGCTTAGAGTGAGAGGTGTCGATAAAAACAAAATACGGACATAGAAGCATCATGTATATTATTATAACAGCAACAAACTTTAGCATAGAACTTTATCATAGAATTTTTATCATATAACTTCTCATGAACAAGTAACAATTCATCACAACATCGAAGTATAAAGCATAAACTCTATTGAAAACCAACAAACTATGTTTTCAGTCAGCTTTGCAACTACAATTCATCATCTTTTCAGGAAGGGTCACGTATCGGAGCCTTTTGGCAAGTCCACATACTCAACCATCATATAGTCTTCTATGATTGCTAACACTCACCGCATACACATGAGCAAAACGTTTCAACCGGACACATAGAAAGATAGGGGCTTATAGATTCGCCTCTCAACGTACTCACCTCGAGGGTGATGTCAACAATAATAACTCATGCTACTCATATCCAACTGGATATATATGCCTAGATCTTTCCTCATCACATGATGCTTGCCAAAAGAGAAAATAAAAAGGAATAGAGAGAAGAACTTCGACTCTTGCATAAAAGTAAATACATAAAAGTAAAAGGTAGGCCCTTCGCTGAGGGAAGCAGTGGTTGCCATGCGCTTATTTGTTTGTATGCTCAATCTCTTAGTGCAAAAGAACGTCACGTTATATTGCCCCTTGTGATAGCAACCTTTATTATGCAGTCTGTCGCTTTTATTCTGTGCCATCACAAGCTCGTACAACGCTCAATTTTCTCTTACACTAAATGATCCAACACTTTTAGAAGCAATTTGTATTGCCCTTTTTGCACCGATGACAACTTACTTGAAGGATCTTACTCAATCCATAGGTAGGTATGGTGGACTCTCAAAATAAGATTTGGGTTTAAAGGTTTTTGGATGCACAAGTAGTATCTCTACTTAGTGCGGAATTTTTGGCTAGCAAAGATGGGGGCAAGCACCACAGGTTAAAGGATCTATGACAATATAACTTCTATGTGAATATGAACAAACATAAATCATTACGTTGTCTTCCTTGTCCAACGTCAACAATTTTGGCATATAATATTTTGATGGGGGCTCACAATCACAAAAGTTGTCCAAGATAGTATATTTGCATGTGAATCTTCTCTTCCCTTATTAATTCTTTCATAAATTGCATCATTGACCAATGCTATGTTTGTCAATCTCCAATAAAATTTTCTACTTATACTCTTCCTTATGTGATGTCATTACTTACCATAAAATTAGCATATGATCTTTTTCATTTATTTCCTTTCTTTTTATTAAATCATGAAAGTAAAGAAAACAAAACTCAACCTAAACTTTATTATATATATCTTGCACATGATTACAAAGATAGATCACTAAGCAAACACTCGAAAAGAAAGGATCGAACTAAACTTTTATTCATCTAAAGCAAAAGATAACTATGGATCGAACTAAGATAAGTAAAGGCAAAAGATAGTGGAGGTGATACGATACCGGGGCACCTCCCCCAAGCTTGGCACAAGCCAAGGGGAGTGCCCATACCCGATACCCAATTTTTCTTTGGTGATGAAGAAGGAGGTGGTGGTGATGAAGTGGTGGGTTTGTCTTTCTTCCTTAGCTTACGCTCTAGGACAAAATTTTCCTCTTTTAAATCACCGATCTCCTGCTCGAGCTCTACTATTCTTTTGCATAATTCTTGCTTGTTTTCCTGCAAGAGACGAAAAGGGATAAACTGGACCTTAGGTTTCTTTGCTTTGCTGGGAAGACTTGATTTCTTGAATTCCACGTGCATGTCCCCAGGTTGAGGCAATGGAACTTCAGCTTCATCTGAGCTTGTCTCCTCCTCCCTTTTAGGGTCATAGTCTTCTTCTTCCTCCGAAGTCTAGCTATAGTGTTCCACATCCCCATAAACCTTGGGGTTTGTGATATAATCAGCAACATAGCTCTCACCTTCCGAGTCTTGGGATGGCATATTTTCAGATCCGTCTGGAAAACAACAAGAAAAGAAGACAGAAGATTTCTCCGCGATATGGTGGTCAATAGGTTCGGGGGGTATATAAAGATTTTTTATCTTGGGAAACAAGCTAGCTGAAGAAAAATAGAGTCCGGAAGGTACCCGAGGTGGGCACAACCCACCTGGGCGCCCTGGTGTCTTGTGCCCACCAGGGGTACCTTCTTGGTTGTTTCTTATTTTCCTAATTTTTGTTATATTCCAAAACGGACAGAAAATATTTTTGCAGATTTTTCGGAGTCCGTTTACTTACCGTATCACGTACCTCCTTTTTTCACGATTCTGGAGTGTTCCGAAAGGTTTCCTTTATGTGTTCTTCCGGTGTCATAGTTTGGATAATATTGCTTTCAACATTAATGGGCGTACCTGAGATATAATTATTTATTCGTTGCCCATTAACAACCTTCGGGTTAGTACCTTCGGCATTATTTATCTTGACAGCTCCGGATCGATAAACCTCCTCGATAACATAGGGTCCTTCCCATTTGGAGAGGAGTTTTCCTGCAAAGAATCTAAAACGAGAGTTGTACAAAAGAACATATTCTCCAACTTTGAACTCACGCTTTTGGATTCTTTTGTCATGCCATCTTTTAACTTTTTCTTTAAATAACTTGGCATTTTCATAGGCTTGGGTTCTCCATTCATCTAGTGAGCTAATATCAAATAACCTCTTTTCACCGGCAAGTTTGAAGTCATAGTTGAGTTCTTTAATTGCCCAATATGCTTTATGTTCTAACTCAAGAGGCAAATGACAAGCTTTTCCATAAACCATTTTATACGGAGACATACCCATAGGATTTTTATATGCTGTTCTATAAGCCCAAAGTGCATCATCTAACTTCTTAGACCAATTCTTTCGGGACCTATTGACAGTTTTTTGTAATATTAATTTTATTTCCCTATTGCTAAGTTCAACTTGACCACTAGAGTGAGGATGATAAGGTGATGCAATTCTATGGTTAACATCATATTTAGCAAGCATTTTACGGAAAGCACCATGAATAAAATGTGAACCACCATCAGTCATTAAATATCTAGGGACTCCAAACCTTGGGAAAATGACTTCCTTAAGCATTTTAATAGAGGTGTTGTGATCAGCACTACTAGTTGGAATAGCTTCTACCCACTTAGTAACATAATCAACAGCAACCAAAATATGTGTATACCCATTAGAGGAAGGAAAAGGTCCCATGTAATCAAATCCCCAAACATCAAATGGTTCAACAACAAGAGAATAATTCATAGGCATTTCCTGACACTTACCAATATTAACAATTCTTTGACATTCATCACAAGATAAAAGAAACTTACGGGCATCCTTGAAGAGAGTAGGCCAATAAAAAGCAGATTGAAATACCTTGTGAGCAGTTCTATCTCCCGCATGATGTCCTCCATAAGCTTCGGAGTGACATTTTCGTAGGATTTGTCCCTATTCATGCTCAGGTACACAACGTCTAATAATACCATCTACTCCTTCTTTATAAAGATGTGGGTCATCCCAAAAGTAATGTCTTAAATCATAGAAGAATTTTTTCTTTTGTTGGTAAGTGAAGCTAGGTGGTATATATTTACCAACAATATAATTGGCATAGTCAGCATACCAAGGAGTGTTATGAGAAACATTTATTGCAGCTAATTGTGCATCAGGAAAACTATCATTAATAGGTTGTGGCTCATCAAGAATATTTTCTAACCTAGACAAGTTATCAGCCACGGGGTTCTCAGCTCCCTTTCTATCAGTGATATGTAAATCAAATTCTTGTAGCAAAAGAACCCACCTAATGAGTCTAGGTTTAGCATCCTTCTTTTCCATAAGATATTTTATAGCAGCATGATCGGTATGAACGGTCACTTTAGAATCAACAATGTAAGATCTAAATTTATCACAAGCAAACACAATTGCTAAAAATTCTTTTTCAGTAGTAGCATAATTTCGTTGAGCACTGTCCAGAGCTTTACTAGCATAATGAATAACATTTAATTTCTTATCGACTCTTTGTCCTAGAACAGCACCAACAGCATAATCACTAGCATCACACATAATTTCAAAAGGCAAGTTCCAATCAGGTGGTTGAACAATAGGTGCAGAAATCAAGGCTTTCTTAAGTGTTTCAAAGGCTTCTACACAATCATCATAAAAAACAAATGGAACATCCTTTTGTAAAAGATTTGTAAGAGGCCTAGAAATTTTAGAGAAGTCTTTAATAAACCTCCTATAGAAACCAGCATGACCGAGGAAACTACGAATACCTTTGATATCTTTAGGGCATGGCATTTTCTCAATTGCATCAACTTTAGCTTTATCCACCTCAATACCTTGTTCAGAAATTTTATGTCCCAAGACAATACCTTCATTAACCATAAAGTGGCACTTCTCCCAATTCAAGACGAGATTAGTTTTCTCACATCTCTGCAAAACTCGATTAAGGTTGCTCAAGCAATCATCAAAAGAACTTCCGTAAACGGAAAAATCATCCATGAAAACCTCAACAATCTTTTCACAAAAATCAGAGAATATAGCAGTCATACATCATTGAAAAGTAGCAGGTGCATTGCATTAACCAAAAGGCATACGTCTATAAGCATAAGTTCCAAAAGGGCAAGTAAAAGTGGTTTTCTCTTGATCAGGATGTGAGACAGGTATTTGAGAAAAACCAGAATATCCATCAAGAAAGAAAAAATGTGTGTGCTTTGATAGTCTTTCTAACATTTGATCAATAAAAGGCAGAGGGTAATAATCTTTTCTAGTAGCTTTATTTAGTTTTCTAAAATCAATAACCATTCTATAACCTGTAATAATTCTTTGTGGAATCAATTCATTCTTATCATTAGGAACAACAGTAATACCTCCCTTCTTAGGGACACAATGAACAGGACTTACCCATCTACTATCAGCAATAGGATAGATTATACCTGCTTCCAGAAGCTTTAGTGTTTTATTTCTTACCACTTCTTTCATTTTAGGATTTAAACATCGTTGATGATCAACAACGGGTTTAGCATCAGGCTCCATATTAATTTTATGCTGACAGAGAGTGGGACTAATGCCCTTTAAATCACCAAGAGTATATCCAATGGCAGCTCGGTGCTTCTTCAGAACCTTCAATAATCTTTCTTCTTCATGTTCTGAAAGGTTAGCACTAATAATAATAGGATAAATCTTTTTCTCATCAAGATAAGCATATTTCAAAGTGTCTGGCAATTGTTTTAATTCAAACACAGGATCACCTTTAGGTGGAGGAGGACCTCCTAGAGTTTCAATAGGCAAATTGTGTTTAAGCAGAGGACGTTGTTCAAAGAAAATCTTATCTATTTCATTTCTTTCATGCAGATGCATATCATTTTCATGGTCTAGCAAATATTGTTCTAGTGGATCGGTACGAGGCACAACAATAGAAGCAAGACCAATTATTTCATCCTTACTAGAAAATTCTTCCTTATGATGTTTTCTACTAAACTTGGAAAAATTAAACTCATGAGATTCATTACCAAAACTAACACCGACGTTTTGTTTCTCACAATCTATTTTAGCAGACGATGTTCAAGAAAGGTCAACCAAAGATAATGGGACAAAAGTCATCTTGTGGGGAACCAAGAACAAGAAAATCAGTAGGGTATTTTATTTTCCCACACAAGACTTCGACATCTCTAACAATCCCAAGTGGTGTAATGGTGTCCCTATTAGCAAGTTTAATAGTAACATCTATGTCTTCTATTTCAGCGGGTGCTATATCATTCATAATTTCTTGATATAAGGTAAAAGGAATGGCACTCATGCTAGCACCTATGTCGCATAAACCATGATAACAGTGATCTCCTATTTTAACTGAGACAACAGGCATGCCAACAACGGGTCTATGTTTATCTTTTTCATCGGGTTTGGCAATTCTAGCAGCTTCATCACAGAAGTAAATAACATGCCCATCTATATTTTCAACCAAGAGATCTTTAACCATAGCAACACTAAGTTCTAATTTGATTTGTTCAGCAGGTTTGGAAGTTCTAATATAACTTTTGTTGACCACAGTTGAGACTTTAGCATGTTCCTTTATCCTAACAGGGAAAGGTGGTTTTTCAATATAAGCAGTAGGCACAACTGGATCAACATTGTAAATAATAGTTTCATCTTTAGCTACTACTGGTTCTTTAATTTATTCTTTGATAGGTGGGTGATCTTTAAACAACTTCTCCTTAGGGAAGTCAACATGAGTAGCAAATGATTCACAAAAGGAGGCTACTATCTCAGAGTCAAGTCCATATTTAGTGCTAAACTTTTGAAAAGCATCGGTATTCATAAAAGATTTAACACAATCATACTTGAGCTTAATACCTGACTCTTTACGTTCGTCGAGTTCCCAATCTTCAGAGTTGTGTTTAATTCTTTCTAAAAGATCCCACCGGAAATCAATAGTCTTCTTCATAAAGGAACCAGTACAAGAAGTATCAAGTATGGATCGATCATCATGAGAAAGCCGAGCATAAAAATTCTGAATAATAATTTCTCTTGAGAGCTCATGATTGGGGCATGAATATAACATTGACTTAAGCCTCCCACAAGATAGAGCGATACTTTCTCCTTCACGAGGCCAAAAATTATATATGTAATTCCGATCATGATGAACTAGATGCATAGGATAAATTTTTTCGTGAAATTCCAATTTCAATCGATTCCAATTCCAAGATCCAATATCATCGCATAGCCTATACCATGCCAATGCTTTTCCCTTCAAAGATAAAGGGAAAACCTTCTTCTTAGCTTCATCTCCGGGTAAACCTGCAAGCTTAAATAATCCACAAATTTCATCCACATATATCAAGTGCATATCAGGATGTTCGGTTCCATCTCCTACATAAGGATTAGCTAGCAGTTGTTCAATCATACCCGAAGGAATTTCATAACCAATATTTTCAGTAGGTGCAGTAGGTTGAGGGGTAACTAATTGTGGTTCCGGTCGAGGTGAAGATACCCCGAACAAACCCCTCAAAGGATTGTTCTCCATAATAACAAGTGACAATAAATTTCAGCACGTAGTAAGAATTTTTCCTTACCGATTTCCACTTACCAAGAGCGCTTCACTCCCCAGCAGCGGCGCCAGAAAAGAGCCTTGATGACCCACAAGTATAGGTGATCAATCATAGTCCTTTCGATAAGTAAGAGTGTCGAACCGAACGAGGAGCAGAAGGAAATGACAAGCGGTTTTCAGCAAGGTAATGTCTGCAAGCACTGAAATTATAAGTAACGAGTAGTTTGGTAGCAAGATAATTTGTAACGAGCAAGTAACGGTAATGGTAACAAAAGTGCAGCAAGGTAGCCCAATCCTTTGAGGCAAAGGATAGGCCAAAACAATCTCTTTTGATAAGCAAAGCGTTCTTGAGGGTACACGGGAATTTCATCTAGTCACTTTCATCATGTTGGTTTGATTTGTGTTCGCTACTTTGATAATTTGATATGTGGGTGGACCGGTGCTTAGGTGCTGTTCTTACTTGAACAAACCTCCTACTTAAGATTAACCCCCTCGCAAGCATCCGCAACTACGAGAAAAGTATTAAGAATAAATCTAACAATAGCATTAAACTTTTGGATCCAAATCAGTCCCTTACGGAATAGCATATAAACTAGGGTTTAACCTTCTGTCACTCTAGCAACCCATGATCTAATAACTACTACACAATGCATTCCCTTAGGCCCTAATAAGATGAAGTGCCATGTAGTCGACGTTCACATGACACCACTAAGGGAATCACAACATACATATCATCAAAATATCGAACACATATCAAGTTCACATGATTACTTGCAACAAGGTTTCTCCCGTGACCTCAAGAACAAAAGTAACTACTCACAAATGATAATCATGCTCAAGATCAGAGAGGTATTAAATAGCATAATGGATCTGAACATATAATCTCCCACCAAATAAACCATATAGTAATCAACTACAAGATGTAATCAACACTACTAGTCACCCACAAGTACCAATCTATAGTTCTGGTACAAAGATTGAACACAAGAGATGAACTAGGGTTTGAGAGGAGATGGTGCTGTTGAAGATGTTGATGAAGATTGCCCTCCCCAAGATGGGAGAGTTGTTGGTGATGATGATGACGATGATTTCCCCCTTCGGGAGGGAAGTTCCCCCGGCGGAATCGCTCCGCTAGAGGGCAAAAGTGCTCCTGCCCAAGTTCCACCTCGAGACGGCGGTGCTTCGTCCTGAAAGTCCTCTCCTTATTTTTTCTGGATCAAAATGACTTATATACCAGAAGAGGGGCACCGGAGGTGGGCCGAGGAGGGCACAACCCACCAGGGCACGCCCAGGTGGGTTGTGCCCACCTGGTGGGCCCCCACTGGTACTTATTGGCTCCAATAATTCATATATATTCCATAAAAATTCCTCGTGAAGTTTCAGCTCATTTGGAGTTGTGCAGAATAGGTAGCCTGACGTAGCTTTTTCAGGTCCAGATTTCCAGCTACCGGAATTCTCCCTCTTTGTGTGAACCTTGCGTATTATGAGAGAAAAGGCATTAGAATTACTCCAAAAAGCATTATTATGCATAAAAACATCATAAATAGCAGTAGGAAAACATGATGCAAAATGGACGTATCAATGTCGCCTCACCGGAGGGCGCCGCCACGTCGTGCGCCAGACGTGGTCCACCGCCGCCATCCCCGTTCCTTAGGCCGGAGCGATGCAATGTGTCACCGCCACTAGTTTCACTACTAGGGAAAACCTTATACACAGAGTATTATTAGCAGCGCGGGTTAAAACAAAGCGCTACTGCTATTTACCCGTAGCGAGGGGAGAAAAATAGCGCTACAGATATGGTGGTAGCAGCAGCGTGTCTACAGGAACAAGCGGTACTACTATAATTCCCACACCGTTGCCGGCAGGCTAGGAATAGTAGTAGCGATCTTGGGCAAAACGCGCTACCGCTAAGTTAGTTGTAGCAGCGCGTTTTCTGGGGAGAGCGCTACTGCTAGTGAAAAGAAAAATAAAATGAAAAGAAAAATAAAGACAAATAGAAAAGTAAATGAAAATAAAAAAATAGAAAAAGGAGAAAGGAAAAAAGAAAAGAAAAAGAAAAAGAAAATAAAAAGAAAATAAAGAAGAAAGGCATAGCAGTAGCGTCTGCTCCCAACAAGCGCTATAGCTAATATAGTAGCAGCGCGTTTTGTAGACCCGCGCTATAGCTAAGTTGGAAAAGGAAAAAAGAAAAGGAAAAGAAAAATAAATAGCTACTTCCAATAGCAGTAACGCGTTTTGTGTACCAGCGCTATAGCTAACTTAACTATAGCGCTTTTTCCCGACCAGCGCTACCGCTACGTTTGACTTAACCCCCGCGCGGGCTTTCTCTCCCCCGGCCACTTCTCCCTCAAATCCCCACTCGCTCCTTTGTTGTCGCCGCTGTCGCCCTACATCGCCGTCGGCCTCCGCGCGCCCTCCCGTTGCCCTCCGCACGCCGTCCGCTGCCCTCTGTCCATGTCTGGTGCCCTCCCTCGCCGCGCGCCCAAGCCCCAACCCCGACCTCTACGCCGCGCGCCCCCTCCCTCGGTCGCTCTGCCTCCTCCTGCTCCCTAACTCCGATGGCGCCCGAGGTGAGCACGCCTACACCTCCTCCTCCCCTACCTCTGCCTAGCTAGGGTTCCTAGGGTTCATCAAATTAGCTAGGGTTCATCTAATTTGTTAGGGTTCATCAAATTAGCTAGTACTTGTAGATGCTTAAGTAGTTGTATAGTTGTTGTGCACCCAATGTAGTTAACAAAATATAATTTTTAGGACAAATTTGTATATGCTTAAGTAGTTAACTAAATATAATTTTTAGGACAAATTTGTATATGCTTAAGTAGTTAACTAAATATATTTTAGGGTTGTATAGTTCCTTAAGTACTTGTATAGTTGTTCTGCACCCAATGTATGCTTAAGTAGTTGTATAATTCCTAGGGTTCATCAATGGGTGCTTAAGTAGTTGTAGATGCTTAAGTAGCTAGGGTTCATCGAATTAGTTAGGGTTCATCAAATTAGCTAGTACTTGTAGATGCTGAAGTAACTAGGGTAGTAGGGTTTAACTAGAAATGTTAGGGTTTAACTACATGTTAATTAGGGCAGTAGGGTTCTTAATTTTTACTGAATTTTTATTAGGACATAATTTGAATTGAGTTCTATGGTTCATAATTTGAAACTTAGGACAGAAATTGAGTTCTAGGGTTCATAATTTTTATTAGGACAGCAATTTAGGAAAGAAATATGTAAAGGTTCTAGGTTTCTAGGGTTCATCCATCTATATTTGGTTTTTGAATTGAGTTTGAGAGAGCATCAGTTTTGTGTAGATTTTCTTGAAGTGTCAAACACTAGGGAGATGCAAATTTGAAGTGGTCTTGTTATATGCAAATTCCTCAATAGTGTTTGCTCATGTATATCTACTGTTGTAGTTGCTCATGTACACGTTCGATTGTGGACATTGAAGTGGTTCGATTGTGCCCAAGTGGCCGTTTGTTTTTTGCAGGGAATGATTCCGAGTGGCCTATGTTTTGCCGGAATGTTGAGTCATTTCCGTTCCAGCAAATTTGAGGCGCTCGATTTGTCCAATTTTTAGCAAAGGTCATGCCGAAATTTTTCGTGAATTTTGGCATGACTTGTGCTAGAAACTAGGACATATCGAGTGCCCGGGATTTGCCGCAACGGTAATGAATCAACATTTCGGCAAAACATAGGTGTTTTTTATGTCATTATTCATTTTAATAGGTCTAGAATTAATTGACTAGACTTAATTGTAGGAAACATGGCTAGCAACAATGAAGGAGAGGGTTCTGGTAATTGCAACGTGTACGAGGCGGCAGATGAATATTTGAACTATCTGGATGAGCAACGGTTGTTGCAGTACCCCCGTGTCACATCCGAGACTGAGACTACACCGGCACCGACATCGAGACCGGCGTCGAGACCGGCACCGAGACCGGCGCCGATGCTGGCGAATTAGCCGGTATAGAACCGAAACCAAAGAGGATACGGCGCCCAAACCAACTCGGCACTACTAGACTGGTGGTCACGGAGATGGAACCCAACAATTTCGAGCCCAAAGAGCATGCGGAAGTGCGCATGTGCTACGGCAATCAAGTAGGCTGCATCCTACGGGAAACCGCCACCATCAATGATAAAAATTTAAATAAGATACCAAATATGGAGCACTCCCTCCTAAAGAAGCTGCACCAGAGATTCTTGTTCCCGGGCCGGGATGAAATCAAATATACTCGACCGTGGGGAGACCCGGCAATGAAGAAGATAAACAGACGCGCCATGGGCAAGTTTAGCGGCACGTTGTCCGCCTGGAAAGTAAGGGTGAAACATCGGATCATCGTAAAAAAGGAACCCTACTCCGAGATTGTAAAGGATAATCCGACAATTACGGAAGAGCAGTTCGAAATATTCAAAATGGCTTGCGTTGCTGAAACTGCAAAAGAAAAGTTGAAGTACATGAAGGGGCTTCAAGAGAGGAACATGGGGTGCCACCACCTCGGAAGCCGTGGTTACGCGGGGAAGAGGCCCATATGGGCCAAGGAGGACGCGAACGCGAAAGTCTGGGGATCCCAGACCCCTTGGCAGAGTTCACCGTCCCGCAGGAGCGTGATGTCATCAGGGCCCGGTACTATTGGGACCCAGTCAACAAGGTTTTCGAAACGGACGCAGTCACGAAGGAGTTCATGAGACTGCTGGTAATTTTTAATTTACCCCCTTATTTTAGCTTCTGATCAATTCGACTGCATGTTTAGTCACATTTGTAAATGATCCACGTTCCTTTTGCAGAAAGAGCAGCACAGGATTGCGGCCGAAAGCGACTCGCCATCTGAGGCGTTGGCGAGGCCCAAGTGGGACACCCCATTCAACCGGGCCTTGAACATATTGAAAAGACTCCCGGTGGACACTCGGCCGTCGTATGGACGCATGCACGGCGTCGGAGACGGCGCCGCGTGGAAGCACTACTACCATGAGGACGCCGAGAAGAGAAAGCAAAGACGGAGGTTAAATGAAATTAACATTGACAAGAAGGTTGACATTGCGGTCGGTAAGAAATCAGCTGAGACCAAAGAAGAGATACGACCTGAGTTGCTGAGCGAGGCAGTCAAAGCAGCGGTAGCTGCCGCAAGAGAGGAAATGGTATCTTCGATTGCTACCTGGATTCCGGCTGTCATCAATTGGACCAAGCAAAATCCAGATAAAGAGGCAGCAGACCTTCCCCTTCCCAACTTCGTCGGGAGCAACTCGTTTAGTGTCGCACCAGCACCTGCTCACGCAACCACACCTGCTCCCGCACCTGAGGGTAGCAGCCCGTCCTCCGTCTCCGGCGTGCTCGGCGGGGCTTCGTCTTTGGCTGAGCTAGACGCCCTCACGGTAACTACCTGTCACACCGGCCCTCTTCAATATATGTGTAAACTCCCGTTTCTGTTGCCTTTCGGATGTCTCATGTCGCAGACATGTCTTTGCAGGCCGACGTAACCCCGTGCACCATACTGTACACCATCAGCGGCCAGAAGGTGGACGTGGGAAAGGCGACGACAGTGAAGCCGAAGGAACAATTGTTCCACATCCAGCGGATTCCCCCTGGCGTCTTCAATGTTTCTGTGGCCAGTGTCAAACCGGGCCACGAGAATTTGGCTCCTCTGGTAGCACTAGGGGGATATGACAACGAGACCCCGTGGCGGCTTGGCGATTGCAAGAGTTGGGTCCTGTTGTGGCTGAAGAGTCTGCATCGTCTGGAGGCGGCCGGGAGCACACCCACGACCAAGCAGCTTCAACAAGGTTTGAAGACCAACACCCCACCTACCCAATTACCATCGCCTGTCGTGCCGGGTGATAGCGTACGCCGTGTGGAAGAGGCTCCATTAGTGGCTGATGACGTCGCCGCCGTCGAAGAAGCAATGCATGATGCCATGGACGAGGATGATGACCCTCTACAGTATCTCAATACCGGCGCCAATGACGATGGAGGATTGATGGCTCAGCAGTATGACTCACGGTTTGAGCGTGATGAGTTGATGCCTGAATTGTCGGAGGATGAACGTATGATAGGCTCACTTCGGTAGCAAAGAAGCATAGGAAGAGACCGAAGAAAGGCCGAAATGGCGGCAAAGCTGCTTCAATGAGCCAGCCGCCTCCGCAGCCTTGGGTTCAAGACCGTATACCTATCAAAGATGCAGCGAAATACCATATCCCCGGTGATCCGATCCTACCTAAGGCAGCGGTAGAGGCCATAGACGGCGATCTAAGGAGACTTCATGACGATGTGCTGCGGAAAGAGAAAAGCCTTATCGCCTCGAAAAATACAGGATACCCGCTCTATATGGTTAACGTGCCGCAGCAAAGGTTGTACGTCGAGACATTCCCCGCGAAAAAGTTCTTCCTTCGATTCGATTACATCTTCGACATGTTTTACTTGACAAAGCTGGATTTTACGTTTGTCCGCCTTTTTGCCTTGTACATGAACTACATCATCAGGATTGAGCAAATACGTTATATCTGCGTCGCTGACCCGTACTTTATGCACGAGGGCTTCTTGGCAGTCTGTCGAGAGCACCGTGAATACACGAGTAACTACATCGCTGATTTCATGGTCGGCAATAAGGACAAGGAGATGATTCTCCTGCCTTATCATCCCATGTAAGTCATCCGCGGATATCCTTCCTTCGATTTCAATCATTCATTTGCACGTGTGGAGGCTAATTTGAGGTGTAATTATTTTGCGCAGCGACGGGCGCGCCGTCCTCATCATTCTTTACCCCCGATTCGCTCTTTACTTGGACTCATCGAAGAACATGAAGAAAAAGGATTACACCCACATCAAGGATGTTCTCGACAATGCTATCTTAAACTGCGGCCTACAGGGTGGAGAGATCACGCTCAAGAAGACAAGGAACCGCGCGCCCTGCTTCGGCCATAAGACCGACTTCTGCTGCATCCAGCAACCGAGAGGTACTCTTATTGATGGATTCTATGTCCTCCACCACATGCTGGAGTACAGACGGGATCACCAGAACCTTCGCATGTCATCTAGATCCGGCGATGCCAATTTTCTGCAATGGGCAAAGAAACTAGGAAATGTCTCAGATCATCGACTCCGAGCTGAGTTCTATCACATCCAGCGTGAACTTGCCCAAATCATCATGAATGAGGTGCTCGAAAAAACAGGGATGTTCTACGAAGAAGGGCAAATGTCACGGGAAGACGTCCGAACACGCGTAACCGCTCAGCGTCTCGACCTGAAGCCTTTCACTTCGCTCGGGGACTTCCTCCCTGATTTGGATGGATGGCACGACATGTTGGAATGATTGACGATATATGACAATGTGTCCGTTTAGTCACTACTTTCTCTATGACGAAACTTTGAGTTATGCACGACGAAACTTTGTGATATAATTAAACCGTCCTCCTCAACTAGCGAAGATCACTCTAGTTAGGGCATTTTGGGTACGATGAACTTTGTTATTTATGCTTATGATATGCTGCTTCTATTTTTGCTAACTCTGTCTCTTTCTCTTGCTCAACTATATATGTTGCATATTATCGACTCATGTGACGATGCAGGTACATAGATCATCGATGGCGAAGAAGTGCTACGCCGTGTACGTAGTGTACGACGAGTGGCCTGAGTGTCAGGCCCAGGTGCACAGGTTTTCGGGTGGCAGCCACAGAGGGTTCGATAGCAAAGCCGAAGCAGAAGATAGTTTCTTAAGGTTGACGCTAGCGCGAGAGAGGGATCGGAACCGGCGCCTCAAAAACTACTACATTACCGCGTTATTTCTCATAGTGATCGCTCTTCTCTTCTATATCTTTGTTTAGATATAGATGATGAAACATGTGTATGTGATGACCATGCAGTTGCTTGTATTCGAGACATGTCACTTAACTTGTATCGCTATATCGTGATTATGATGAGACGACATGGTTTGTCTTGGATGATATGATGAGACTATTATGTGTATGATATGATGAGCATATTGCATGTTTATGATATGATTAGAATACTATATAAAACCTGTAGAAAAACACCGTAAATACGTAGCAAAAAAAAATATGTGAAAATATAGCAGTGGCGCTCTTTAGCAGGAAGCAGTAGCACCGTACACAAGCGCTACAGCTATTTAGCAGTAGCGCTGGACAGACAAACGCTACTGCTAAGCTACTTAGCAGTAGCGCTTTTCTGGACAACGCTACTGCGAAGTAGGTATAGCAGTAGCGCGTGTCAAAACGCGCTACTGCTATAAGTTAGTTGCAGCGTTGTATCAGTAGCGCGGCTCCCCGCGCTACTGTTAGGCATTTGACCCGCGCTGTTGGTATGCTTTTTCCTAGTAGTGTGTTCTCTTCTTCTCTTTGGCATGTGCTCTCGGTAGAGGCATGCTCACAACACTTGAAAGCAAAAAGTAATTGAGGGGAATGAACTACTGATTTCATTGATTGAAGATTAGGGTATTTATACCCTATGAACAAAGACGGTAATTACATAGGTGGTAAGTGACGGTTGCTAAACTATACAACCGACTTAAGCATTGATTATTAGGATTGAATTAATCCTTAACAGTTTTTCCCATTTCTTCACAGAAAAGCAAAGGATTCTTTCCAAGATGTTCGAGTAGATTAAAAATTTCCAATGAAATGTAGTATAATGGAATCATTAAAAATAATTCTAATACTGCATGAATTAATCCTATGATTCAAATGACCAGCATAGAAAAAAATTCAAAGGATTGCAATTCTCCAAAAAATTGTATGGAAATCCTTCGAGTCAAGAGACCCCAAGAAGGTTGAATGTCCAAGTGAAAATGATGACACTGCAATTTTCAGATTATTTAAATGTTTCGTACTTCGTGTTGTTTCATGGGAAATGATTCCCCCCCAACCAACGGATGTTCAACACCCATCCGCCACCTTCCCGTGCGCCACGTGCCCATGTGGGTCTGCACCACCGCACTCATTTTCCTTCTTATTTTCAACGAACAGACCCCATGCGCATCTTCTTCCCCAACCTCGTCTCTTACCTCCAGATCACTTCCATGAATGTGCATTAACCCAAATGTCGTTGCTCCTCTACCCACGCCCTCCCCTTCTCCTCCCTCCTCCTTTCTCTCTTTCCTCTGTGAGGCACGTCGTCGTCGTCCTGGAGGAGCACCGGTGTGGACACCCATCGCTGCTTCCTCCTTGACATCAACCGCAGACATCGGTACCACGCGCAGCAACAATTCCTGCAACAACGACGCTGTTGCAATGGCGGCTGCGACGTGGTGATGTTCTCTGCAACATGGTCTTTGTTGCAAAAAAATTGCAACATGGGTCTTATTGCAGGACCACAGAGAAGAGGCCGGAGATGATGCTGTAAATTTTGCAACAAGGATCTTGTTGCAGAAATACAAAGAAGAAGCTGGAGATGTTGTATTGCAAGAGGAGTCTTTTTGCAGGAATGAGGTTTGCACAAGGTTCTTGTTACAAGGAAAAAAAAGAACAAATTTTGCAACACGGACCTTGTTGCAGGAATGAGTTTGCAACGAGGGTTTTGTTACAGAGAAATAAAAAAAAAAGGTGGCTGGTATATCATTCAATCGGACGGGTCGCGAGGCGATGGATTTTTTAAAAGATCCACGGGCGAACGCCTAGCACGCCCCTTGTTTCATTGGCGGTGTATAACGTGTCCTCTAGTCATCGCCGAGTCATTGGAAATTGTGTGAGCGAGCAATGGGCTGGCCGGAACACGTAGACGTGCAACGGAAGAGATGTGCCGTGACTCAGTAGCATACGGAGCACGTCGTATCATGCGTCGACCCTCTCCGCTTCAAACAAAACCCTACCGCTTTAGCAGACTAGCTGTAGCCCTACCCATAAAAAAAAGACAGAGAAAAGATTTCTTCAAAGCGTGCCACCATTGTCCATCGTCACTTTCTGCCGAACGAGATTACGTGCAACTGGTTCACTGCTAAGCAAGGCAATAAACAAACCGGGCGCAGATCTCGACGGAGCTGCCCCCTAGGACGAAGCCTGCCCGCCTGATCGGCGATGCCAGATGCCATCCACCCGTGGCATGGAAACCTATCGGTGGAATCTTCAAGCGTGCGACTCTTAATTACCACGATTTTTTTGTCGAAAGAGATCACCTGCTCAACGGAGTTGTCAGAAAAGACCCTCTTTGAATGAAATTGACAAAAAAGACCATCTGAGCCGTGGCAGCAGGCGCGCCAGGCGACACGTGGCACATGCCGCCACGGTGCGAGGCGGCAGCCCCTGCCGCCACTAGGCCAGGCGGCAGGCTGCCCAAAACCGAAATCAAAAGTAGCGACGGAACGGGGCTGATGTGGTGGGCCCTGCCGCCTCAGTCGCACTGCTGCTGGGCCCTGCCGCCTCACGTGTGGTGGGCCCTGCATGTGCCACGTGTCGTCTGGCGCGCCTGCCGCCATGATCAGGGAGTATTTTTTGTTAACTTCATTCAAAAGGGTCTTTTGTGGCAATTTTGTTGGGCAGATGGTCTCTTTCGACAAAAAATCAATTACGGCCTGCAGCAGCAAGGTGCACCCCCTTGTCCGGAACGTGCACGGCGACCTCGACGATGAGACCAGCTGGCAGCTTCTCGGTTAGACAACGCATCCGTCTCCCAAAAAATTTCAGCGTACTAAGAGTGGATCTCAAATGGTGTGTTTGTCAAGGTGGTTCGTTTCATTGCGCAGACAAGATCTGTACGCGTGGCAAGCTCCCAGTGTCTTGGCTACTGTACACAAGGTGCGAGCTGGCGCGCATGCACCTGCACAGCCCCAAAGATGCCCGGATGGAGCACCCGACTATTGAAAAAGAAGTGGCATCGAACTCTTTTCTGGTTTGCTTTTGGTTTAATTTCTTTTCTGAAAATGGTACGAATGATACTACCAGCACGTGCGCGGCAAATTTGACAATTTTGACCTGTGGATGAAATCATTTCACAAAATGAACTGCCCTTAAAAAAATTTAACTCAGCTGACCTTTTTGTGTGGCGCCTGACACGTAGGCGCCACACCCTACGGTGCAGTGCCTAGCTCGGAGACGTTGCACTTCTGTCCAGCGTGACAGCCCCAGGGCCCGCACCGAACAGTGCAGCGTCTCAGAGCGAGGTGCCGCACATGTATGTGCGGCGCCTTGCCCTTAGGCGTTGCACCGCGACTTACATGCAGCCGCCGCGCTAGCCCTCCCCCACCCACCCAATCCTTCAGTTACAGAAGCATCGCGTTGGCCGCTGTCTCCTCTCCCCCCTCTCAATCCTCCTTTCTAAATCCTTTAGATCTGGCGATTTGGTCCGTGGATTTCGTCACCAATCCATCGTAGAAGGTACTCTCCTTCGATCTCCTTCTTTCTATCCATAAAATGTATCGTATTTAGAAGATTTGGGGAACCCTTGTTTGATTAGATCAGAATCTTGCATGTATATAGATTTGTGGGACTTTAAAATTTGTAGATGATTTTTATTATTTTGCAACCCTAGTTTAGTTTATTTCTATTGAAAAGATATGCTTTGGATACATAGGTTGACATGTTATTTCTATGGAAAAGATATTTGTATTGAATCTTGCATGAAGTAGGCCTAGTTTAGTTTATTTGTATTGAAAAGATATTCGTATTGACAAGAATGCTTTGGATACATATGCTTTGAATCTTGCATATAGTAGGGCTAGTTTAGTTTATTTGTATTGAAAAGATATTCGTATTGACAAGAATGCTTTGTTTGAAATTTTTAGGATGGTTTGGCTTCTCGATGATCACTGGGACACTCGACACCGGTCGTACTTTATGTCGGTGGAGCAGCGGGTAATAAGCAAAGTTGTTGGTATTTTGAATTTTGTGTTTATTTCAAACACAAATGCCCTATATGTAATATTCTGATTTGCTTGTTTATAGGAGCTTGCACCTCTGAAGATTCGGTCTCACGGGGTCACCCTTGGGGGGATGCACTATGATGAGCGGTACACACCGTACGTAAGGGAGACAGGACTCCTCCCTCTCATTCAGTTGGTCAGCCGGTCGACGCCACCCCTCAATGCTGCAGCAATCACCTCGCTTGTTGATCGTTGGAGGCCGGAGACACACAGTTTCCATCTTCGGACTGGGGAGATGACCGTGATGCTCCAAGATATTGTTATGATCGCCGGTCTTCCTATCGAGGGGAATCCTCTTTGTATGAGCACCGATTCTGATGGGTGGCGCGAGCAGATGCATGCCCTTATCGGTATGGTTCCTCTGGAGCCTCGAGAACCAGAAGCAGAAGACAAGAAGAAGGAAAGAGTCGCAGCCGATGCTCCTTTCACCTGGATTGCATGGAACTTTGGTTCTTGCCCTGAGGAAGCTAATGAGGATGAGGTCAAGACATATGCTCGTGTCTACATGTGGTACGTTATATTCAGGACTATGTTTGCTGATGGCACAGGCAAGAATGCTCCATGGATGTGGCTGAAGGCGTTGACCGTCTTCGATAGCAAATGGAGTTGGGGTTCGGCGACACTGGCTTACTTATATAGACAGGTAGGCAGTTGTTTATTTTCACTTCATTGGTACATTATCAATGCAATCTTCCCGTTAATTGAACCGTGTTTTTTTCTATGTGCAGTTGGATGACGCCTGTTGTAGGACCTCAACGGACGGAGGTATTGGTGGTTGTATGCTCGTACTTTCTGTATGGAGCTGGGAGTGATTGCCGGTTGGACGACCGAAGACCGTGAAGTACAAGGATTGGGACGACAAAGACGACCCACTACGGTTGCCCACTTGGGCTTACAAGTGGGATGTGTTAAATGAGACGACGGATGATCCCTCGGTCATGTACAAGTTGTACACGAGCGAGATGGACACGATTACGGTTGAGCAGGTGACTCGACATTGCATAAGTGATTCTCATGCTTTTATCGTAACTCGAAATCAATTTTGCATTATGTGCTATGTTGCAGGTGGAATGGGAGCCGTATGGAAAAGGGGATAGTTTTGGTAACCCTAGAGAGTTCGTGCTGAATCCGATGTGCCTTAGGGATAGGGATCTTTGGCATATGCGGTGCCCACTCATATGCAACTGGGCGGTTGAGCTTCACATGCCACATCGGGTGTACCGGCAGTTTGGTTTGTTCCAGCCACACCCACCGGAGTGGGAGGACACGGACAAGTTGCTATACGCGTATGATAGAATTAACCTTGAGCACTTTGCAGCTTCTCGGCGGTTTCGATGGTGCTAATATTCTGTTTTCTAACTTGCAGGTTGGATAGGAGAAAGCAACGGAAGATCAAGGACTGGGACAAGCATCACAGGAAGTATATCATACAGTTCGCGCTTAGTGTGGAGCAAGCTAAGGCTGGAAAACGATCCCAGCTTCGTGAGCACTGCCCGATCGCGTTCAACAACTACCTCACATGGTTTCTTGCAAGTACCCGTGTGGAGATATGCAAGCCGGCGTATAATGAGGAGATTTTGGAAGATCCCACCGTCTTCGATGAGCTAGCCCAGCACCAGTACAACAAATTAGTCAGTGAAAGCACCCGAGTCCCTTCAGCTCCAATGATGAACTTTGTGGTATTTCCCTCTTTGCTTTCCCATTCGCACTATTCACATCTTTGCTTGCCTAACACATTAATGTCGTTTATGTTCATAGCGTAACCAGATCAAAAAGCAGCTGATGAGACCGAGACTATTCTGGAGACAACCCTGGTTGGGAAAAGCGATGGGGAAGGTGCACTTCGAGCATTCATTAAGGTTCACATCTCCTTCAATTGTCCATGTAACATGTCTTGCTACTTTCGATATCTCATTCACTTGTACATGTTGCAGCGCCAGGGCCAAAGGTTAAGGCGGTTATCGAACCTTGTCGGTTGTCGTGACCCCGAATATGTATCACTTCAGCGGTCTAGGTCGGCGACACCATCAGATCCCACTTCTGGCCATGGTGCTCCTTTGGAGGATGAGGATGTGGGTGTGGTCACCCAAGAGGTATGCCAATAGCATATATTCAATTATTGATGCATTGCTAACTTTATCCTCACACACGGTCTTTTCCATATCGTTTATTTTTGTAATAGGTTGCTGATGACATGACCTTGGAGACCTATCAAGTTCGGTCAGCATACATGTTAAAGCCTAGGAGGGGAATCAATAAATACACACCCGAAGACTTCACTGAAAGAGGCAAGAGGACGGTCAGCACCTCGCGGATGGCGACTTTGGATGACTATGTGGATGAGGTGGAGGAACCGGAGCCGGAGCCAGAGCCGGTTGCTCGTGCTACGAAGAAGACGAAGAAGATATCCGTCAGGAGGGGGGAAGAGCCAATAAGCGCGGAAGGAACTAGTCGTCGTCCTCTATTTGTCATGTAACTCGCCTTGTGGGTGTTTTCTTATGTCGAACTTGTTATGTCGTTGAACTTGATGTGATGGTAGCTCTTAGTATTGTTGAACTTAAAGTGATTGTATCTCTTAGTAATGTTGAACTTGAAGTGATGATCACTCTTAGTAATGTTGTCTTTGTTGAAGTTGAAGAGGTGTTGAAAATGTCATAATGATGATCATTACTGTTTTTTCTGTGATGCAAGTATATGTATAAGTATTGAAAATGTGCCTGAAATTACCCAGTTTGAGGGCCAAAAAATCAGTAAGTGTTGGTGCGGCGCCTAGCTCAGAGGCGCCACACTATATTATGCAATGCCTCAGAGCTAGGCATTGCACACCATAGTGTGGCGCCTCTGAGCTTGGCGCCGCGCCCACACTTAGCAATTTTATGACCCTCAAATTGGGTGAAAAGTTTATGTTGCTTCCTTGATAGCTCTACCCAGACGTGCAACGCCTAGGAGCTAGGCGTTGCACTGTATGGTGTGGCGCCTAGCTCTGAGGCGTTGCACGTCTGGGTAGAGCTATCCAGAGAGCAATAGAAACTTTTCACCTAGTTTGAGGGCCAAAAAAATTCCAAGTGTTGGTGTGGCGCCTAGACGAGTGGTGCCACACTATATTGTGCAACGCCTAAGAGTTAGGCGTTGCACAATATACTGTGGGGCCTCTGGTCTAAGCGCCGCATCAACACTTAGCGAATTTTTGGCCCTTAAACTGGGTGAAAAGCTTTTGTTGCTCTCTGGATAGCTCTACCCAGACGTGCAACGCCTCAGAGCTAGGCGTTGCACTGCAAGATGTGGCGCCTAGCTCTGAGGCGTTGCATGTCTAGGAAAGAGCTATCCAGAGAGCAACATAAACTTCTCACCCAGTTTGATGGCACAAAAATCGCTAAGTGTTGGTGCAACGTCTAGCTCGAAGGCGTTGCACTGTACAGTGTGGCGCCTCGGGGCTAGGCGCAACACTGAGCTGTATCTGGCTGTAGTTTTCTGTTGCTCTCTTGACATTTGTCCAGACCTGCAACGCCTAGCTCTGTGGCGTTGCAGGTCTGGACAAATGTCCAGAGAGCAACAGAAAGCTACAGCCAGATGCAGCTCAGTGCAACGCCTAGCTCTAAGGCGCCACACTGTACAGTGCAATGCCTCAGGGCTAGGCGTTGCAACAACACTTAGCAAAATTTTTGGCAGAGAAGTGGTTGCAACCTTCTGTTGCTCTGTGGATAGCTTGTGCCACTGTGTGACGCCTAGCTCCAAGGCGCCGCACTGCGCTGTGTGGCGCCTGGCCCTTAGGCGTTGCACGTGTGGACAAATGTCCAGACCAAAACAGAGTAGTGTGATGATGTGTAGTAGCATTTATGGCAAGCAGAGAACTGTGAAAGACAACATATGCACACAGTAGTTCATAACACATATTAGTTCAAATAGAGGAGTAGTTCATACAACCAAATCGAGGAGTAGTTCATACAACCAAATCGAGGAGGAAATACATAGTAGTTCACGACACATAGTAGTTCACAACCAAATCGAGGAGGAGTCCAAAATACATAGTAGTTCATGACACATAGTAGTTCACAACCAAATCGAAGAGCATAGTTTAGAGGATAACACGGTCATAGTCCACAAGCAAATTGAAGATGACATAGCTCTATTGCGTAGAGCAAGGCCCCTTTCCCTTCATCTTCTTCCTCTCTTCTTCTTCTTCCTCCTCCCTTTTCCTTATGCGGTGAGCCTCCTTAACCACCCTCTCCATTAATATCTTGTTCTCCCTCTCTTTCTTTTCAGCTTCAAATGCCCAAAGTTTCAAGGTTCTTTCTTGAAAATCCTTAAGATGCTTCTTCTGTGACTCCTCACATTTCCTCTTCAACGCTTGCTCCCTAGCGCGACACTCAAAAAGTCCTCTCTCTCGTTCCTTCCTCTTCTCTTCGAGCTCCTCTTGCTTCTTCTTCTCTAGTGCGGCTGCATCCTCCTCTCTTAGCTTCTTCGCAGCCTTCTCCCACCATCCCGCCATCTCACCTTCGCCATCCTTCTCCTCCACTCCCTTTATTGTTGGTTTGTTGGGTTGAGAAGCCGCCATACCTACAATGAGTGAAACATAATAGTTAGTAATGACAATAAGAACAAATTGAAGAACATGTACATTGCAACATATTAGTCAATAAGGACAACAAGAACATATGAAAAAAAAAGAAAATTGAAACATTATAGTTAGTGAGCAACATACGGAAATGGTCCATCGAGGTATCCAAACATTCCTCTATAACGACCTTGCCCAAGACCACCACCACGGCCAAGTCCACCACCAAGGCCAAGACCACCACCACGGCCAAGTCCACCACCAAGGCCAAGACCATCACCACGGCCAAGACCACCACCAAGGCCAAGACCGCCACCACGAGCTCTACCACCACCACGGCCTAGACCACCACCACGAGCTCTACCACCACCACGGCCTCTTGTAAGTCCTAGTTGCCTCCCTCTTTGTTGCCTAGATCCTCTTTGGCTACCACTTGGTTGGCTACCACTTGGTTGCCTTGGCACTTGTTGGCTACCACTTGGTTGCCTTGGCACTTGTTGGCTACCACTTGTTTGCCTTGGCACTTGTTGGCTACCACTTGTTTGCCTTGGCACTTGTTGGCTACCACTTGGTTGGTTACCACTTGTTTGCCTTGGCACTTGTTGGCTACCACTTGGTTGGCTACCTTGTGTAGCTCCTTGTTGGCTTGTGCTTGCATCATTTGTCTTTTACCTCTTTCTTGGTTTGGTACATTTTCTTTTGTTGTGGCCATGACCTTTGCATTCCCCACAACGGGAGCTCTCATGAGGCTATTGGAATTGGTCGTTGCCCGATTCGCGGCGGCCACCATGTCCCCATCCGTCCATGTCGCCTCGAAGACGCTTTGTCTTACGTCTACCCCGTTTAACAACTTTCAACTCCGGATCCGACCATAGTTGAAGTCCATGGTACTCCGGCCATTGTGATTGGTCAAAGTATGGGTGAAAGCGGGGAGGCCATGTATTCTTGACCGTCATGATTGAGAACTCCGACTCCCTCACGGTGAGGGGGTGATTGACATCCACATTCCTAACGCGACCGATGGTATACAAGTGTGAGCATGGGAGATGAAGCAACAATGGCCTCCCGCAAGAGCAATCACACCGTGTTAACGAGACCTTGAAAGCCCGACCTCCATGTTGCCGGCCATCATTTCTGGTTCCTCCTGGCTCTTTCACTTCATACTTCCAATCATCGTTGTCATATAGTATAGCTTCTTGTGAGTCCGCCTTCCGTGATTGAAATTCCAACCATTCATCAACCTTGGGTGGGAACTTGTACTTGTACTTGCGCTTGTTCTCACCCGCTATCTGTGCATCCGTTTCCATTGAGTACTTTAGAAAGTACGCATTCATCTTATCAAATGTGTATTGAACTATTGCCGTCACGGGTAATGCACGTGCACCTTTGAGCACCCTATTGAAGCATTCGGCCATATTGCTTGTCATTTGACCGTATCTCCGGCCATCTTCATCAAAAGCACGTGCCCACTTGTTCCGGTATTGACTGTGCCTATTGAGAAAGTATTGGCCCCCGGGATCAAGTTTTTTGTGTGCGAGCAATTTGTTGTACAAAGTGGCGAACCGCTTGTCGGAGAAAGCGAGACAACAATCTTGAAGATCATCGGCCAACTCCTTAAGGCCACATGCCCTATAGAAGTTGGAACAAAAGTGCCTCATGCACCATCGATGGTGCAACGGAGGATGCCCGGGAATGTCAATATCCACCGCGTTAAGAATTCCTTGATGCCGATCCGATATGACACAAATTTCCCTCTGAGCGGGTAACACCTGCGTCCTCAAAAGACGCAAAAACCACTCCCAATTGTCATTGTTCTCCACCTCAACCAAAGAAAATGCCAATGGCAACACCCGGTTATTGGCATCACTTGCTATCGCAACCAACAAGGTGCCCTTGTATTGTGCGGTCAAGAACGTGCCATCAACGGCGATGACCGGCCTACAGTGTTCGAAAGCCCTCACGCATTGCTCGAACGCCCAAAATGCACAGCTAAATACTCGGACTTTCTGTAACACCCCTATGTAATAGCCACCATGATCAGCTGTTAATAATGCCAAGTCATATCATATGCAGTGATTAAACATAGTGGTTAACCAAAGTAAATCAACTCCATTTTTAAAAATCAACTTAAATTCATAAGTGAAATATAAGGTTGATCAAACACTGCTGGAAAAATGTTCATTTAATGGTAAATAATCCAGAAACCTTTCTAAAATCAACATCAAAATGTTTGGAGTTGGATAAATGACTCAAACAAGTTGGAACAGACCCAAAAACAGGATATTTGATATATTTAAAATCATATTAAATTCAAACAAACTTCAAATCAGTCCAAACCACTTTTTGGTGAGAGATAATATTGCATTGCAATATTTGGGTCAACTCTCACATTTTACAAAAGTGCTAAAGTGTGCTAGCTATTTTGGAACAGAAAAGAATAAAGAAAAAGGTAAAACAAAAACAGAAAAAAAATACAACGAGGCACTGTGCACTGGGCCTAAGTGCACAGTGCCCCGACAGCCGGCCCATCTGGCCCAGTCTCTCTCTCTCCTTCGCGCTGTCGCCTTCTCCCTGGCCGAGCGCGCGCTCGCCACTCCGGCGCCGACACCCCGACGCCGCAGGCCAGGCGAGAGGATAAGGAGGAGCTCCCTCTGCCTCCTCTCCGTCCCTATCCACTTCCCCCTCGCTCGCTTGCCCTCTCCCTCCTTCCTCCTCCTCCAGATCCACCGAAACCGAGCGCCTCCGTCGCCGTGGCCTTGCCGTAGACGCGGCCACCGTCGTCCCCGAGCTCAGCCAACACGCCTGCGAGCTCCGCCGTCCTCGACTCCTTCGACTCCGACCGCGAGTGGAGGCGGGGAGGCCCTGATGAAGCCGGAGTACTCCGCCCCCTTTCTTCTCTGACGCTGGCGAGCCCCGACGATTCGCCGACGTTCTGCACTCCTAAGCTTCCAACGGCTTTACGTAGCCTCTCGGTGAGCAGCCCCTCATCCTTCCCCCGCGCTCCCCTAGCCTTCTGCGCCTCCGTAGCCGCCGCGCCATGGCCGCCCGAACCGAGCTCCGCCGTTGAGCTCGAGGCCGTTGCAGCAGTGGCCGTCACGACCCATCGGGCTCGCCGTCGCGTTCGTGGCGTCAAGTAGATGCCGAAGGAGTAGAGCGCAGCCCGTTTTGACCTCTGCATCACCACGCGCGAGTCCGCCGGGTTTCGGCTTCCGCCAAACCTCAACGCCGGCGTGATTCCGGCCATCCCCTGGTCCGGCAAGTGCCACCACTCGACGCGCGAGTTCACTGGCTTTCGAACGCACCCAACCGCAGCTCGAACCAAGCCCTGTGGGCGATTTCCGAGCACTCCGGCGATCTTCCGCCGCGGAATCGGTCGCCGGCGCAACTCCGGCGCCGGCCGCCGACGTGGCCGCCACGTGGGTCGCCCTGGGTCACTGACCCGTGGGCCCCAGGGGCCCGACCGGCCAGCTGACCGGTCAGCCCTGCTGACTGGACCGGCCCAGTCGCTGACACGTGGGCCCCACCTCCCTGTTAATCTAATTAAAACGTTTTAGAAATAAAAATAAACTAATTACCCTAATGAGTCTATGACATGTGGGACCAGAAGCCTAATTATCTAATTAGATTAGTTTAACTCACTGTTTAGGTAAACAGAGGCTGACATGTGGGTCCCACTGGACCCACATGTCATATTTGACTTAGTCAGCCGACTGTTGACTTGCTGACGTCAGCAGCGCGTCATGCTGACGTCATAATTCATTTTCTGATAAATAAAATAATTCCAGAAATTCAAATAATCTTTAAAAATTAATAACTTTTAAACCGTAGCTCGGATCGAAAAAGTTAAAACATGAAAGTTGCTCAGAACGACGAGACGAGTCTGATCGTGCCGTCTGTTTCTCCATCGAAACCTCCTACGTAGAAGAACTCGTAACTCCGGACCCAAATCCGACAGATGAATAGTGCACACACGTCGGATATTAAATCCCAGAATAATTCTAAAAATAACTAAAATGACTTAGATGCATATTTAGGCAACCCTACACTGCATCATAGCATCACACGCACCGTGTTGCATTTGTTTGCATTATGTTTACCTGTTTCTTCCCCCTCTTCTCTCTCGGTAGCCCCCGACGTTGACGTAGCTCCCGAGGCAGACGCCGCACAGGAGTACGACTACGTCCCCGACGATACTACTGAAGACCTTGCCCTTGCCCCCGAGCAAACAGGCAAGCACCCCCATTTTGAGCATGCCTATATCGCCTACTCTTTTCTCTCTTATGCTTGCATTAGAACTGCTACTGCTACTGTTTTCCTATATCTGCTGCATAGCCTGATTATTGTACCCTGCTTTGTTACCTTACTGGTTATCCTAGACTGATTATTATAGGCTGGGTAGAGACACGACAGAGACCTCCACTTGATCCCGACTGCCCTGCTGGATATCAGAAGACCCGATCATCGGGATTGAGGACCAGACCCTGGCACCGCACATCACTACCCCTTAGTTGCCGACACTGCTGGGTTACCGTCGAGTGCCGAGGATGATACCTCGTTAGCACTTCTGATGTTAACCTTGTAGGTTAGTTACTCGGTCGTGGTAAGCGAGGGTGATTCCTCCTACACCACCCCCGATAACGACATCGTCGCGCAACCTCTCAAGTGTGGACCTCGAGGGTGATTCCTCCTTCGTTCACCTTGATGATAACATCGAGCGGGAATTCCATCGAGGGTGATTCCTCATGGTTCCCTTCGGTGTCCGACACACAGTTACTTTGGATATTATGACTTGACTATGAACCACGATACTAAAGACGGGTCGGCCCTGAGGGGTACCCGCGCGAGCTTAACGCGAAGTGATGTGGAGTTGGGTTGACCTGGATGGTGCCCGCGAGATAACTACGAGGCGTGGCCGGGCATTCTTAGCCCTTGCCGCAAGTCCTCGAGACGGGGCGACGGGGTCACATCGATCGTGAGTCTCTGCTCGTTTCCGCGCGCTCCTAATCCACTACGGTTTGGATATTTGATCCGAGGGGCCTCTGGCCCGATAGCACTAACCATCACGTGGGCATAGTATGGGCGTTCTGCGTCGTATACTTCAGCCGAAGCTTAATGGACGTCAGCGACTGAGCGGCGCGCGCTGGATTGGACTGGTTACGCAACCGCGCTTGTATTAAGGGGTTGCTAGGTCTGCTTCCGGCCGCCCACGCAACGCGCAGGAGTTCCCGAGGCGATGGCCCAAGACCCCTGGGGGCATAGGTTAGTCCGGCGTGCTGACCTCTCTGTTAAGTATTTGGTCGGGTTGCGGCGTGTTGCTTAGCCGAGGCCGGGCATGACCCAGAAAAGTGTGTCCGGCCGGAGTTAAGCGAGCGTGGTGGGTAAGTTGGTGCACCCCTGCAGGGAAGAAACTTCTATCGATAGCCTGTCCTACGGTAACGGACACTCGGAGTTGTATCCCGATCGGTACAACTAGAACATGTGATGAGAATTGGATAGTACGGCTCTGGGATTGCTTTCTCGCAGGGAGTCGAGAAAGGATCTCAGGTCGAGGTTGATGATATTACTACTACTACTTTACATTATGTTCATCTGCTCTCTCCTGATGCTGCAAGACTGTCGAAGATTGTTGAAGATGCTAGTCTTCGATAGGACTAGACTTTCCCCCTCTACTCTGGCATTTCTGCAGCCCAGTCCACATATACAGCCATTCCTTTGACAATGATGCATATGTAGTGTAGATCCTTGCTTGCTGAGTACTTCGGATGAGTACTCACGTTTGCTTTATTTTCTTTTTCCCCCATTTTCCATTTGATGCCACCAGACGACGGAGCCCCTGAGCCAGAAGCCCCAGCCGACGACCAGTACTACTATCCGCCTGGCGAGTACTACTAC
This sequence comes from Thinopyrum elongatum, assembly GCA_011799875.1. NCBI lineage: Eukaryota > Viridiplantae > Streptophyta > Magnoliopsida > Poales > Poaceae > Thinopyrum > Thinopyrum elongatum. The sequence continues at coordinate 607,135,066 of CM022298.1, forward strand.
TACGAGGAGCCGTTCGACGACCAGGAGTAGGATCGGAGGGTCCAGGGCAGGAGGCCTACGCCTTTCGATCGTATTTTTTATTTTTACCCCGCCTCTGTGAAGGCTTATCTCTCTCTCTGTAATATATCTGTACTCAGATATCTAATGCTTCCGCTGACGCTTGTATGCCATCGAGCTTGTATTCGAGCCCTCGAGGCCCTGGCTTGTAATATTAAGCTTGTATGACTTTATTTTATGTTTTAGAGTTGTGTTGTGATATCTTCAAGTGAGTCCTTAGGCTTGATCGTGCGCATTTGCGTGTATGATTAGTGCACGATTAAGCCGGGGTCGTCACAGGTTGGTATCAGAGCCGACTGCCTCTAGGAGTTCCCCCTTTCCAATTCCTTGGCCGAAGTTGAGTCTAGTGGTCAAAAATTGTTTTACTAACTTGGCTGTGTGGCTTACGGGCCCACGTCGCCAACTGGGTGGTATTAGGATCTTTTATTCCCCGTCTTTACTCTGGGATTCTATTCTCTCTTCTATTCGGGTTTTACAAAATTACTAAACGCCGACATTTAGGTTCTCGTTAATTCTATCCACCCGGAGAGCTGGATTCAGTGCGATTTCCCTGTCTTTGATCTGATTAGTCTGATAATCATTTTCCTTTCCATTGTTTTGTTTAACCTTTCCTTCCGAGATTGGTTATATTTCTCATTGTCTTATGACAACCCTGAACCTTTCTGTTTCAGATGGATCGGCTATTTCCACCGCGGCCTACGACCCAGCTTGTGCTTCGCACTTGGGCTCGTGATGCCCCTGGATTTCCAGCTGTTCTGATCGCCCTCCTGAGTAGACTGGGTTACCGCTGGTATCCCGAGTACATGGTCTATGAGGTTTATCGCGAATTCAACCAGGAACAGTACTATGCTGAAGTTCGGATTTATGATCAGCAGAACAACTCAGACACCGAGCTACACCTTTTTCATGGATTAGGCGTGACGATTGAGATGGCAGTACATGATGCCGCCTACTCTGCTGTCGCACGTCTCCGAGGAGAGCACAGTGCTAACTTGGATGATACTGTGTTTTGGTACATTCCGTATGCACCTGTTGGAGATGCTACTGGATTTTACACAGCTATCTGTGCCCCGTACGAGTCTCGACGCTACGACCCGCAGGTTCTGATTCAGTGCACTCAGGCTTTGGATCGCACTGTTCGTGCACTTGCTGTTGAGTTGTTTGCCACTCGAGCACGCTACTACGAGGCTATGACACAGTTGCTACCAGCTGTTCGTGCAGGGATGCATCCGGAGTACATTCTTTACCCGAGCAGGACTGAGATGCCATCAGGGATCGTCTGGCCTGCTGTGGGAGGTCACACGCCTGCACGTGGACCTCTTCTTTCTTCTCGAGACCGGGTTCTGCATCAGAGTGCCCATGAAGCGCAGGATCCTTCTGCGATGAACGTCCATCGTCCGCACTTGCAGTTACCCCATTTCAGTGGTTTTCTCCGACGTTGATGTAGCCTTTGCTATGTCCCGTTGTGTACTTCCTTACCGCGTGCCTGCGCGCCGCCTAGCATGTCTAGCTTTTCAATTTGCGCCGTTATGCTGCCCGAATGTAACCGACTATGTATGGATCTGTACGTCTTAATGACTACTTCTAGCATCTATTGCACTCTTTCAATAATGTCGAGTTACCTCATGTTTATTGTTAAACACTTGCATAAGCTATCGCTGAAATACCCCTGTTGGAATAGCAGGATGGCTGACAACAACCCGCCACCGCCGCCACCACCTGATTACATGGCAGCGATGATGCAACAGTTTGAACTCAACCGCCAGTTTATGACGGGGATTATGCAGCAATTCCCTCGTCCTGATGCTAATCAGCAGCAACCATCCATTACCTTACCAGAGTTCATGAGGCTCAGTCCATCGTTTTTCTGCAACACAGTCAACCCACTGGATGCAGATGACTGGCTGCGTGATATCTCTCATGAGATGGAGTCTGCTAGTGTCGCCGAAATTAACTATGTCACTTTTGCGACATATCTTCTTAAGGGTCCCGCAGCCCAATGGTGGGCCACTCACCGACAGACTCTGCCGCCTGGTACTGTCGTCACTTGGGCAGAATTCAAGATTGCTTTCCGTGCCCGCTACATTCCTCTAGCTATCATAGCTAGGAAGAAGGCTGAGTTCCGTAGCCTTGTCCAAGGAAACAAGACTGTAGAAGTCTATCAGCGCGAGTTTCTAGACTTATCTCGTTACGCTGAAGAGGACATTCCTACTGATGAACGCAGACAGGAGAAGTTTCGTGAAGGACTGCACCATGACATTCAGTTAGCCCTTCTTGTTCAAGATTACCCTGATTTCGCCACCTTGGTGAATAAGGCCATCATGGTTGAAACTGGACTTAAGAAGCACAAGGAAGCGTCCAGACGCACCCGTGAGTCGGGCTCATCTTCGGGCTCGTCTTCCCAGAAGCGACGCATCTGGTTCCCCAAAGGCATGTTCCGTTCAGCAGCTCCTGCGAACAGACCTTCTTATGCTGCACCACGTCTGCCACCTCCACCACCGAGACAGCCCCTGCCAGCTCCAGCACCTCGAGCTCCAGCACCTCGTCCTGACAGCGGACTATGCTTCAAGTGTGGCAAGCCAGGTCACCGTGCTAGAGACTGTTCTCAGAATCAGAATCAACTAGCTCTCCCTTCTGCTGGACGTGGAATTGGCCGTGGTATTTCTCAGCAGCGCAACAATAATGCCAGACCTTCTTATGGTCGTGGGCAGTACTACCACGTCAACATGTCTGAAGCTCCAGATCAACCAGATACTGTGATGGGTACACTTCTCGTTAATTCAGTACCAGCATCTGTTTTATTTGATTCAGGAGCATCGCATTCCTTCATGTCAGAACATTTTGCACGCATGCATGACATTAAATGCGAATACATGAACACACCCTTATTGGTACACACCCCCGCGGGTGGTTGCCGAACCTTTGCAGTTAGCTATAATGTTCCCGTTGAAATCGAAGAGTTGGAGTTCAGTGCGTCTCCCATTATTCTGAAATCGTCCAAGATTGACCTTATTCTGGGAATGGATTGGTTGAAGGCCCACTATGCCTCAATCAATTGTGCCACCAAAGTTGTTCACCTCTTGCACCCCTCGAATGAGATGGTGAATTACCATGCTCATATCACTCAGAACGCCGAGGCTCAAATTTATGCCTTGAACGCGTTGAATGCTTCTCCGCTTGATGGGATTGAGAATATCCCAGTGGTCTGTGACTTCCCAGATGTTTTTCCAGAAGAACTTCCAGGAATACCCCCTGCTAGAGCTGTCGAGTTCGTCATCGACTTGAAGCCTGGCACCACTCCTATTGCGAAGCGTCCTTACAAGATGCCTCTGCACCACCTCATCGAGCTTAAGGAGGAAATTGATAAATCTTTAAGGAAGGGTTTCATCCGCCCTAGTTCCTCTGCTTGGGGAGCACCTTCTCTCTTTGTTAAGAAGAAAGATGGAACGAATAGGTTGGTCCAAGATTATCGTCCTATCAACCAGGCAACCATTCAGAATAAATATCCACTTCCCCGGATCAACGATTTATATGATCAACTCGCTGGATCTTCGGTGTTTTCTAAACTCGACTTGAGGTTGGGTTATCACCAGATCCGTGTTCGCGAAGAGGATATTCCGAAGACTGCATTCGTTACTCGTTATGGCTCTTACGAGTACACAGTCATGTCGTTTGGTTTAACAAACGCTCCAGCTACATTCTCCCGCCTAATGAATTACATATTCATGGATTACCTCGACAAATTCGTCGTGGTATATCTGGATGATATTCTGGTTTATTCGAAGAACAAAGAAGAACATGCTGAGCACCTTCGACTAGTTCTGGAGAGACTTCGAGAGCACCAATTATATGCCAAGTTCTCTAAATGCGAATTCTGGCTTCCTGAAGTGACCTACCTTGGACATGTGATTTCCAAGGACGGTATTGCCGTCAACCCGGAGCGTGTTCAGGCAGGTCCGAAGCTTTCTCGGTCTAGCCAGCTATTGTCGCCGATTCGTCGAGAACTTCTCCAAGATCGCCAAGCCCCTGACTAATCTGCTCCACAAAGGCGTTAAGTTTGAGTGGACAGACAAGTGTCAGGAAAGTTTCCAAACCCTCAAGGACAAGCTCACTTCTGCTCCAGTGCTTGCTCCTCCTGATTCTCGCAAGGACTTTGTCATATATTGCGACGCCTCTCGTCAGGGATTAGGCTGCGTCCTAATGCAAGAGCGGAGAGTAATTGCATATGCTTCACGTCAATTGCGTCCACATGAAGAGAATTATCCAGTGCATGATCTTGAACTTGCAGCAGTGATGTATGCATTGAAGTTATGGCGACACTACCTTCTGGGTAATCGGTGTGAAATTTATACCGATCACCAAAGTCTGAAATACTTATTCACTCAACCGGATCTTAATCTCCGACAACAACGATGGTTAGAAGCTATTGCGGATTATGACTGCGGTATTTCTTATACCCCGGGCAAAGCTAATGTAATGGCCGATGCCCTGAGTCGCAAGTCATATTGCAACAACCTCATGGTTAGGCAAGCTCAACCTCGTCTTCACGCAGAACTGACTCAGCTGAATCTGCGAATTCTTCCCCAGGGTTCTCTTAATAACCTTGTGGTACAACCAGACCTTCTGAAGGCTGTTAAAGAAGCGCAAGCCAAAGATGCTGAAATTGACTTGATGAAGAAGGAGCTTCACCTTGCTAAGTATCGGGATTTCTCAGTTGCTGAAGATGGTACATTATATTTCAGAGACCGCATCGTAGTACCTCGCTTCGATCTGATGACTGACAAAGTCATGAAGGAGGCCCATGATACACCGCTGTCTATCCATCCGGGTAGTACCAAAATGTATCGAGATCTTCGTCAAAGGTACTGGTGGTCTAGGATGAAGCAGGATATTGCTCGTTATGTTGCCGAGTGTGACGTTTGTCGTCGCGTGAAGGCAGAACATCAGAAACCTGCTGGAATTCTGCAACCGCTCCCTATTCCTCTATGGAAGTGGGATAAAGTGCAAATGGACTTCATCACTGGTCTTCCCAAGTCTCAGAAGGGTCACGATGCTATTCTTGTCGTCGTTGACCAACTTTCCAAGGTTGCACACTTTCTGCCAGTTAAGGAGACTATTACTGCTAGTCAGTTAGCAGAGCTATATATCTCCAGAATTGTTTCACTCCATGGTATTCCCAAGGAAATCAGTTCAGACCGTGGCAGCATTTTCACTGGCCATTTCTGGGAAAGTTTCCAGAAAGCAATGGGAACTCATATTACCTGGAGTTCAGCTTATCATCCCCAATCTCAAGGCCAAGTTGAGCGCGTTAATCAAGTGCTTGAAGACATGCTACGAGCCTGTGTTATATCCTTCGGTAAGAAATAGGAGGAATCTCTCCCGTATGCCGAGTTCTCTTATAACAACAGTTATCAAGCCAGCTTAAAAATGGCCCCATTTGAGGTTCTTTATGGACGTAAATGTCGAACCCCTCTGAATTGGTCAGAAACTGGGGAACGACCTCTTGTTGGACCGGACATCATTCAGCATGCCGAAGAACAAGTCCGAATTGTCCGGGAGAATCTCAAAGCAGCTCAAGACCGTCAGAAGAGTAATTATGATCGCAAGCGATGGGGTGTGATCTATCAACCTGGTGATCAAGCCTATCTTCGTGTCACTCCAATGAAGGGCACCCGTCGTTTCGGAATCAAGGGCAAGCTAGCTCCTCGCTATATTGGTCCTTTCCGCATCGTGGCTAGACGGGGACAGGTGGCATATAAATTGGAGTTGCCACCGCAATTCTCCCATATTCATGATGTCTTCCACGTGTCGCAACTCCGTAAGTGCTTCAAGGAATCCCCACGTCGTGCAGTGGATCATGAGATGCTCGAGCTACAAGATGATCTTTCCTATAAGGAGCATCCGGTCCGCATCCTCGACGAAGCTGAGCGTCGTACTCGTCAGAAGACGACCAAGTTCCTAAAAGTGCAATGGTCGAATCATACTGAAGATGAAGCCACTTGGGAACGTGAGGATCATCTTCGGGAAGAATATCCCGGACTCTTTCCTTCTACCTCCTAAATTCTCGGGACGAGAATTTCTTTTAGAGAAGGAGAACTTGTAACACCCCTATGTAATAGCCACCATGATCAGCTGTTAATAATGCCAAGTCATATCATATGCAGTGATTAAACATAGTGGTTAACCAAAGTAAATCAACTCCATTTTTAAAAATCAACTTAAATTCATAAGTGAAATATAAGGTTGATCAAACACTGCTGGAAAAATGTTCATTTAATGGTAAATAATCCAGAAACCTTTCTAAAATCAACATCAAAATGTTTGGAGTTGGATAAATGACTCAAACAAGTTGGAACAGACCCAAAAACAGGATATTTGATATATTTAAAATCATATTAAATTCAAACAAACTTCAAATCAGTCCGAACCACTTTTTGGTGAGAGATAATATTGCATTGCAATATTTGGGTCAACTCTCACATTTTACAAAAGTGCTAAAGTGTGCTAGCTATTTTGGAACAGAAAAGAATAAAGAAAAAGGTAAAACAAAAACAGAAAAAAAATACAACGAGGCACTGTGCACTGGGCCTAAGTGCACAGTGCCCCGACAGCCGGCCCATCTGGCCCAGTCTCTCTCTCTCCTTCGCGCTGTCGCCTTCTCCCTGGCCGAGCGCGCGCTCGCCGCTCCGGCGCCGACACCCCGACGCCGCAGGCCAGGCGAGAGGATAAGGAGGAGCTCCCTCTGCCTCCTCTCCGTCCCTATCCACTTCCCCCTCGCTCGCTTGCCCTCTCCCTCCTTCCTCCTCCTCCAGATCCACCGAAACCGAGCGCCTCCGTCGCCGTGGCCTTGCCGTAGACGCGGCCACCGTCGTCCCCGAGCTCAGCCAACACGCCTGCGAGCTCCGCCGTCCTCGACTCCTTCGACTCCGACCGCGAGTGGAGGCGGGGAGGCCCTGATGAAGCCGGAGTACTCCGCCCCCTTTCTTCTCTGACGCTGGCGAGCCCTGACGATTCGCCGACGTTCTGCACTCCTAAGCTTCCAACGGCTTTACGTAGCCTCTCGGTGAGCAGCCCCTCATCCTTCCCCCGCGCTCCCCTAGCCTTCTGCGCCTCCGTAGCCGCCGCGCCATGGCCGCCCGAACCGAGCTCCGCCGTTGAGCTCGAGGCCGTTGCAGCAGTGGCCGTCACGACCCACCGGGCTCGCCGTCGCGTTCGTGGCGTCAAGTAGATGCCGAAGGAGTAGAGCGCAGCCCGTTTTGACCTCTGCATCACCACGCGCGAGTCCGCCGGGTTTCGGCTTCCGCCAAACCTCAACGCCGGCGTGATTCCGGCCATCCCCTGGTCCGGCAAGTGCCACCACTCGACGCGCGAGTTCACTGGCTTTCGAACGCACCCAACCGCAGCTCGAACCAAGCCCTGTGGGCGATTTCCGAGCACTCCGGCGATCTTCCGCCGCGGAATCGGTCGCCGGCGCAACTCCGGCGCCGGCCGCCGACGTGGCCGCCACGTGGGTCGCCCTGGGTCACTGACCCGTGGGCCCCAGGGGCCCGACCGGCCAGCTGACCGGTCAGCCCTGCTGACTGGACCGGCCCAGTCGCTGACACGTGGGCCCCACCTCCCTGTTAATCTAATTAAAACATTTTAGAAATAAAAATAAACTAATTACCCTAATGAGTCTATGACATGTGGGACCAGAAGCCTAATTAGCTAATTAGATTAGTTTAACTCACTGTTTAGGTAAACAGAGGCTGACATGTGGGTCCCACTGGACCCACATGTCATATTTGACTTAGTCAGCCGACTGTTGACTTGCTGACGTCAGCAGCGCGTCATGCTGACGTCATAATTCATTTTCTGATAAATAAAATAATTCCAGAAATTCAAATAATCTTTAAAAATTAATAACTTTTAAACCGTAGCTCGGATCGAAAAAGTTAAAACATGAAAGTTGCTCAGAACGACGAGACGAGTCTGTTTCTCCATCGGAACCTCCTACGTAGAAGAACTCGTAACTCCGGACCCGAATCCGACAGATGAATAGTGCACACACGTCGGATATTAAATCCCAGAATAATTCTAAAAATAACTAAAATGACTTAGATGCATATTTAGGCAACCCTACACTGCATCATAGCATCACACGCACCGTGTTGCATTTGTTTGCATTATGTTTACCTGTTTCTTCCCCCTCTTCTCTCTCGGTAGCCCCCGACGTTGACGTAGCTCCCGAGGCAGACGCCGCACAGGAGTACGACTACGTCCCCGACGATACTACTGAAGACCTTGCCCTTGCCCCCGAGCAAACAGGCAAGCACCCCCATTTTGAGCATGCCTATATCGCCTACTCTTTTCTCTCTTATGCTTGCATTAGAACTGCTACTGCTACTGTTTTCCTATATCTGCTGCATAGCCTGATTATTGTACCCTGCTTTGTTACCTTATTGGTTATCCTAGACTGATTATTATAGGCTGGGTAGAGACACGACAGAGACCTCCACTTGATCCTGACTGCCCTGCTGGATATCAGAAGACCCGATCATCGGGATTGAGGACCAGACCCTGGCACCGCACATCACTACCCCTTAGTTGCCGACACTGCTGGGTTACCGTCGAGTGCCGAGGGTGATACCTCGTTAGCACTTCTGATGTTAACCTTGTAGGTTAGTTACTCGGTCGTGGTAAGCGAGGGTGATTCCTCCTACACCACCCCCGATAACGACATCGTCGCGCAACCTCTCAAGTGTGGACCTCGAGGGTGATTCCTCCTTCGTTCACCTTGATGATAACATCGAGCGGGAATTCCATCGAGGGTGATTCCTCATGGTTCCCTTCGGTGTCCGACACACAGTTACCTTGGATATTATGACTTGACTATGAACCACGATACTAAAGACGGGTCGGCCCTGGGGGGTACCCGCGCGAGCTTAACGCGAAGTGATGTGGAGTCGGGTTGACCTGGATGGTGCCCGCGAGATAACTACGAGGCGTGGCCGGGCATTCTTAGCCCTTGCCGCAAGTCCTCGAGACGGGGCGACGGGGTCACATCGATCGTGAGTCTCTGCTCGTTTCCGCGCGCTCCTAATCCACTACGGTTTGGATATTTGATCCGAGGGGCCTCTGGCCCGATAGCACTAACCATCACGTGGGCATAGTATGGGCGTTCTGCGTCGTACACATCAGCCGAAGCTTGTTTGACGTCAGTAAGGAGCGGCGCACGCCGAGTTGGACTGGTAACGCAACCGCGCTTGTATAAGGGGTTGCTAGGTCTGCTCTCGGTGGCCCCGTAACGTGCAGGAGTTCCCGGGGCGATGGCCCAAGACCCCTGGGGGCATAGGTTTAGTCCGGCGTGCTGACCTCTCTTATAAGCCAAGGTCGGGTTGCGGCGTGTTGCTTAGCCGAGGCCGGGCATGACCCAGAAAAGTGTGTCCGGCCAGAGTTAAGTGAGCGTGGTGGGTAACTTGGTGCACCCCTGCAGGGAAGAAACTTCTATCGATAGCCTGTCCTACGGTAACGGACACTCGGAGTTGTATCCCGATCGGTACAACTAGAACATGTGGTGAGAACTGGATAGTACGGCTCTGGGATTGCTTTCTCGCAGGGAGTCGAGAAAGGATCTCAGGTCGAGGTTGATGATATTACTACTACTACTTTACATTATGTTCATCTGCTCTCTCCTGATGCTGCAAGACTGTCGAAGATTGTTGAAGATGCTAGTCTTCGATAGGACTAGGCTTTCCCCCTCTACTCTGGCATTTCTGCAGCCCAGTCCACATATACAGCCATTCCTTTGACAATGATGCATATGTAGTGTAGATCCTTGCTTGCTGAGTACTTCAGATGAGTACTCACGTTTGCTTTATTTTCTTTTTCCCCCATTTTCCATTTGATGCCACCAGACGACGGAGCCCCTGAGCCAGAAGCCCCAGCCGACGACCAGTACTACTATCCGCCTGGCGAGTACTACTACTACGAGGAGCCGTTCGACGACCAGGAGTAGGATCGGAGGGTCCAGGGCAGGAGGCCTACGCCTTTCGATCGTAGTTTTTATTTTTACCCCGCCTCTGTGAAGGCTTATCTCTCTCTCTGTAATATATCTGTACTCAGATATCTAATGCTTCCGCTGACGCTTGTATGCCATCGAGCTTGTATTCGAGCCCTCGAGGCCCTGGCTTGTAATATTAAGCTTGTATGACTTTATTTTATGTTTTAGAGTTGTGTTGTGATATCTTCAAGTGAGTCCTTAGGCTTGATCGTGCGCATTTGCGTGTATGATTAGTGCACGATTAAGCCGGGGTCGTCACACTTTCCTTCCGTCATGAACCGTTGTTTTTTCCCCATGAGGCTAGACCACATGAACCATGCCCGGGTTTGTGGCGGCCATGGCTAACAACAACCTAGGGATTCGGTTGTATGCTTCCTCCCAATTACCATACAGCATCTTAAATGCGGCTTGCTTCGCCTTCCATGCCTTGCCGTATTTCACCTTGTAATGAAAGATGGCTTTCACAAGGTCCATGACATGTTGGATGCTCATTGTTGGAAGTGTGGATATTGAGTTGGAGAGCCTGTAAGCGATGAACTCGGACGTGAGTTGTCTGTGGTCTTGGGACACAACCTTGCCATCCACCCTTTTGCCTCGGCACATGTGACTTGGTACACAACTCACTACGTGCCAAGTTGGACCTCCTTTCCATGGTCTTACACGCACAATCCACGGACATTTTTCATCTTCACATGCAACCGTGTAGCGCACATTGACGTCCGAGTTCACCACCTTGTGTGGACGATAATGCGTAACCGAGTAGTTGTCGAGCCACATCTTCAATTCCAAGAAGGTTTCGAACTTAGACCCGGGAGAAATCCCGTTCTTGCCGTCTTCCAAATCACGGTGAGATCTTGGCCTAACCCCAAGAGATATACCTTGGCCACCATCTACCACGGCTTCATCCGCGAGACTAACATCCTTGAACAATGGAGTCCGATGATCCCGCCTGAATACCTTCTCGAAAGCTTCGGCCTCCTTCACCGTGAACCCCTCCTCATCCACTTCTTCATCCGGACCTTCGTCATCTGAATCCGATGCATAGCCACGGGAATAAGGGATGGAATGGTCCATTGTCTCTTGCAAATGATATTTGTCGAGATCACCCACATTGTTTTCATGGAGATCAACTTCATTGTCATCGTCCGCATACTCATCATTCTCCTCTTGCAAAGCTTCATTTTGGTTGTTTGGAAACGGGCTCAATGTTGGCCTCACTTGTTGGGTCAAAAGAGGTTCAACAATTTCATCTCGGTTCAAGGGTGGGGGGCTACTAGCAACCAAAGGGGAAGGGTTCCGGTTCAAGTCCAAATGCAAACTTGAATCAACCTTCTTCGGTGCAAATAACTCAAGAGCCTTGTCTAGTGATTCGGCCACCGTCTCCTTGTATGCAACCCAACGTTGCTCCGACTTCACACGCATTGTCTTCCAACGGATGTGTATTCCAAAACCAACATTATGCCTTCCCTCCAACTCAACGATATCAGTAGGGTCCATCCAATTCAAATCTTTCCTCACTTGTTCCAAGAGCTCCGCATAGCTAGGACTATTATCAAACACCATGTCAAGCTCATCCGGGTCCGGTTCAATATTGCCTTTCAAGAAGGCGTCTTTGTCCCCATGATAAACAAACACACATGTTCTTCCCATCCCTATAAGCATTGAAACAACAAAACGTAACATTTCTTCCATGAGTACTAATCCAAGGATTAACACAGAATACAAACCCTAACATAGATATGAAACAACAACCCTAACCCTAACCCTAACCCTTGCCCAACATAACAACACCCATAACCCTAACCCTAACATACTAACAAGCCTAACCCTAGCACCAACATAAGAACACCCATAAGAATAACCCTAACATACTAACAACCCTAATCTTAGGAAATTGACAAACAAACATCTCATATCTCCATACAAATCTCTAGATCCATAAAAAACTAGGGTTTCCCCAAACTAGCAACAAATGAGCAATTTTTTAACATTTCTTGGATCAAAACAAGGGGATCGGAGAAGATTACCTTGAGGGAGGGATTGAGTTCGAAATCCACGGACAAAATCTTCAAATTTGGAAGATTTGAAGAAGTATTTGAGAGGGGGAGAGGGGGCAAATCTCGGGTGGGGATTGTTTGGGGGTTAGGGTGTGTGTGGGGGGAGTGGGGGAGGGGGGCCAGCCAGCCAACTACTAACAGACAGTGCAACGCCTACGGGATAGGCGCTGCACTGCTCGGTGCGGGCCTCGTGGCTGCCACGCTGGACAGAAGTGCAACGCCTCCGAGTTAGGCGCTGCACCGTAGGGTGTGGCGCTTCCGTGTCAAGCGCCACTCAAAAAGATCAGCTGAGTGAATTTTTTTAGGGGCAGTACATTTTGTGAAATGATTTCATCCACAGATCAAAATTGTCAAATTTGCCCCAGGTGCGCATGCATTTGCTGTCGCCTGTCATTAGCGTGGCTAAACCATGTGCGGTGTCCCCGCGCCTGTCCCTTGCGTTTGTTTGTTCTAGACTAGTGCTGGAACCCTGATTATCCCCACAAGGACGTTCACGTAGATTTGACGCCCTCCTTGCCGACAAGTGGCGCAGCGGATGCTTGTGCGGTAATTATTGACGCCAATGCTTGCTCTTATCCACAGCGTTCTTCTGCAGGCAAAAGCGGAGCAATTGCTCGTAGTATTTCCTGTCCTAATCGATCGCCTGTTTTTCTCTAGGTCGACATGGACACTCTACAGAGACGCCTCGAGCCGTCTCCGTTCGTCGGGACCACCCCGTCCACGTCACGCATAACTCCGCCCTTGTCGTTCTCGTCGCGGTGGCCCACGTTTGCCATCGAGCCAACCACCGCAGTACAAGTCGAACCGCTCATGGCGTCCATGGTTAGCCAGACCCATACCGCGCACCGGACCATGGTTTGCAGGCCGCCAGTGCACCAATAATGGCCTTGACGTGCTCCGTCCGTCCATATATACCCGCCCTCCCGCATCGCACCGCTGCACCAAACTCACCCACCTTTTCCCGTCCCACCTCTGAAGCTCAAGCGCGAGCTTGCTAGAAGGAGCTTCTCTACCCAGCCATACAGCAATACCATGGCGGCATCGGTGGCCTGCGCCTTCTTCTTCGACGCCGAGCCGGTCGGCGAGCCCGGCAAGCACGCGCTGGACGCGTGCGCGCTCTGCGCCAAGCCGCTGGCGCGTGACACCGACGTCTTCATGTACAGAGGGGACACGCCCTTCTGCAGCGAGGAGTGCCGCCACGAGCAGATGCACCTCGACGCCGTCTGCGCCAGGCAGGCCGCCCGGAGGCTGCAGCGGTTCACGGCGGAGGCGGAGTGCCACCGTGGGCAGCGGCAGTCCAGGAAGTTGTCCGTCGCGAGCTAACCGGCCGGCCGCGGGAAGTATTGTTTGGATCCACAAGATCTGAATTCTGAAGAAAACAACGTGTGTATTCTGAAGAAGCATCGATATCTTTTGGGGGGCGTCTGCTCCGTCTCGCCGAACGGTGCTCTGGCGGTCTAGCCTGGACCGGTGGAGATGCCAGATGCAGCTTGGCGCCGCCTACGGGAGGCAAGGCAGGGCAGTATCAGTTGTCTGTAGATCCCCGCATGTCTTCATGGCAAGCTAATTTAGCTCCCGGATGGGGGAAAATTGTGGTCTGTGCTGTGCCGATGAATTATTTGATTACAAACGAAACAAAATGATAAACGCCAAGGATCTGAAGAAAGCAATCAACATGATTCACAATTTGTTTATCTTCAATTTGGTCGCTTGTCTGCGCACTTTATTATTTCGTTTCCCTGGATGATTGGATCGTGTTTGGTTTTTGGTACGACCGAGAAGGCACACTGTGCTAGAGCACTGTCACGGTAAACAGTTCATGGCAGTCGATATAACTTATCATTGCCCTAAATTTTGCGAATATCCAATTCGACTCCCAAGCTCATCTACACCTCGGAAATGGTAAATAAAAAAAATACTAGAAAAAAAATCCAAAAAATATTGTGGTGAAAGATGCTTCAATGCGTGATGTTCGTGCCAACTTTCAGTATGAGTAGCTCTCAGCAACAAAATATCATATACGAATAGTGCAAAACAGTAAAAAAAAAATCATAAACTCCAAATTTGCCTTTTTTGCTGAGAGCTCGTCAGATGTTCAAATGCGCTGAATTTTTGCACGGACATCATGAACTCAAGCATCTTTTCTTTTGAATTAATTTACTATTTTTGGCGAATCTACCGTTCACTCCCGGGTTCATACGTCCTGTCCTAACTTTTGTTAATCCTATGTTCTAGAATTTATATAGCACAGTAATTTGAACGAATAATGCATTTTACAACTATTAAGAGCATCTACAGCCGGAATTAGCAAATTCGCCCCGCTAAACGTTTGTGGAACACGCCCGACAGTGCCTGGCGCCTGGATATAACCCCGGACAACATCGGATGGCCCTCATATGTCTTGTCTGACAGCTACACTCCTCATATCTAAACAATCAAATTCATGCATGTCGATCATACACATAAATATCACAGGTAAATAACATTTATTAATAGCAAAAATACACAGTTGAAACATAAAATTTATATCTTATCTGAAGTGCACAATTCAAACAGTTAACTCTTTAGTTTCCAGCTTGATTTTCATTGTGGATCCACATATGCTCCAGAATATCATTAAGTAGTTGCACTTGCACTTTTTTATCTCAGGGATTCTGATGCATCTGCGTAAAATTCATAATCTGATCTGCATTTTGTTTCGGGATGTGGTCTTGTTCTCCAGGCTTCTCAAAATCATGGGTTCATGCCGCCCCTTCACCCTTGTCCTCAGACTATTATATTGTGCACAATCACACATGTCATCATCCGCCATAAACTCTCTGATTCCCACATCATTGCAGCTCCACGAACAATTCCCCAATGAGCATGGAGCCCTCCGAATTCCTTCTCTACAACCTTTCTAGTTGCCTCTTGCATTGTTGAAAAGTGATTTTGTTTATTACCATGTGGATCAAATATGTTCTTCACTTGGAGACATCCTTATGTGATACCAACTACCCTTCTTTTTAGGGTTCCAGGAAAACCCTAGCTCTTTTAATGGGCCATTTGTGACACAACATGTGTCGAGGTTGCTGGAATTAAATCTATTTTTGGGCCAGCCCAATAGCATTTTCAGAATTTCTAATAAATCCTAGAGGCTCACTTAGCCCATTCGTGCAAGGGAAGAGGTGGGACTAAAATTTAGTCCCACATTGCTAGTTTCGTAGGAGTTGGACCTCCTTATAAGGGAGGTTGTTTCTCCACATGTATGAGCATGAGAACAAGAGAGACATACACGTGCGCTCCTCCTCTGCCACCCGCCTCACCACACCGCGGGTTGCGGAATGAGCTGAGCCGTTGTCTAAATTTTTGCCACGCACGACTGATATACGAAAGGCCGCACGGGAGCTGAAACGTTTTCTGTAGTGAAGATTGAATACGAACGCTGCACCCTTCGGCTGCTGCATGTTCGTTTCGTCTCACTCTTTTGCTTCACCTCCCATCGCTGCCTATTCGGCTCCTTCTCCTGTGCCTATAAAAGAGAGGTCGCTCCTCTCTAGAGAGACACATCAGAACATCATCTTCCTCTTGCCACCGAGTTGCACACTCTGAGCTATTGCTAGGTCCTTGCCCATCCCGGCTTGCTGCGTGCACCGCAGGTCGGGACAGTAGGCCTCCAAAACCCCACCTCTTTGAATCCTGTACGGGAGAAGGTGATAAGGTTTTTGGGGAGCGCTCTGCGCGACTACTGACTTCTTTATCACGGTCGTCGACGACCACTTCCCAAACGACGACTTCTTTCCCGACGTCGACAACCTCTTCGACGACATGGCCGGCGAGGACATCGACCCCAAGACCAATTCTTCTGTCGCAGCTCCATACGTCTGCGTGTTCTTTCTGTTTAAGATCTTGCCTCAGTTTCTTGTTCTAACCTATATTCTACATATGTTCTGTTATAGTACACATGTGCAAATGCCATTTACCTTCTCTCTTTTAGATTGCATGACTTGTTTCATCTCTGCTACAATAGTCATGTTTTATCCACTATTTTTTGTTCATAAAAGCAATAGGTAAATTGCTTATATTTCCAATAATCCAAAAACCTTATTATAGGCAATTTGCCCCGAGTGGTTTTGCTGCTTCCATGAGGACTCCTATGTTTGAGGGTGTGCACTATAAGAGGTGGCGTGTGAGAGCCATTCTTTGGTTTCAAACCATGAGCTGCTATGACGTGACTCTTGGCAAACCTGAAGGAGTTCTTGATCCTCAGCAGGAACAAGCTTTTTAGAAAACTGACACCTTGTTTAAGGCTGCTCTCTTGAGTGTTCTTGGTGAGAACATAGTTGATGCTTATGCGTCAATTGATAATGGCAAAGATATGTGGGACGCACTCTATGCCAAGTTTGGGGTCTCGGATGCCGGCACTGAGCTGTATATCATGGAACACTTCTATGACTACAGGATGACTGATGAGCGCTCCGTGGCTGAGCAAGCTCACGAGATACATTCATTTGCTAGAAAACTTGAGCACTATGTTACCAGACAACTTTGTTGTCGGAGGCATCATCACTAAGCTTCCTCTCTCTTGGAGGAACTTTGCTACCTCTCTGAAGCATAAGAGGCAGGAGTTTTTTGTTCCGGATCTCATTGGTACTCTTGATGTGGAAGAAAAGGCGAGAGCAAAAGACATACATGCTCAAGGTATTGAGGGAGGTTCTAGTGCCAATCTGTTATAGAAGAAAAACTTCCAGCCGCACAAGTTCAAGAACAAGGGCAAGTTTGATGGTAAAGGGAAGTTTGATGGGAAGAACAAGGCCACGCAGCACATCGACTTCAAGAAGAAGGTTGACAAGAAGAAAGGTGTTTGTCATGTGTGCGGAGATCCTGATCATTGGGCTCCTAGTTGCCCTAAGCGTTATGACAAGCGTCAACATGGGAAAGGCGGCAAGACCGCTAATGTTATCATTGGTGACATGGACATGAAGGATGCTGGGTATGGTATATTTCCCACTATTCTTTAAGTATGCCATTCTCGTGATTGGCCGATTGACACAGATACTAATATACATGTATGCGGTGATATTTCCATGTTCTCTTCTTATCAGACCGCAGGGACTTCAACCGTGCTGATGGGCAACGGTTCAAGTGCTTCTGTTCGTTGTGTTGGCACGATCAATCTAGAGTTTACTTCAGGGAAGATCGTGCGGCTAAAGAACGTGCATTATGTCCCCTCCATCAATAAAAATCTTGTTAGAGGATCTCTTCTGTGTAGAGATGGCTACAAGCTTGTCTTTGAGTCCAATAAATTTGTAATATCCAAGTGTGGAACTTTTGTTAGTAAAGGCTATGAATCAGGAGGCTTGTTCCGCTTATCCTTGTCAGATGTTTCACTACAAGAAATATGTCAACTTGCGACCATCAATATTGATCACTGAATGGTCATTGTTTTCCATTTGTGACCTTTTTGTGACCAAAAATAGATGGTTAAAAGCTGACCATCTTTAATGGAAATTAACGACCTTCCCTGTGATAAGGTCGTTGAAGGCAATGACCAAAATAAAAGGTCGTTGATCCTACGACCAATTGCTTTGGTCGCTGGTTGTCTGGCCAGGCCACGTCGGATCCGACGTGGTAAGCTGACGTGGCAAAATTGCGACCAAATGAAAAGGTCGTTGATTAGAATCAGCCCGGTCCAGTTCGACGCTTTACTTGGGCCAAGCCCAACAATTCAGCCTTTTTATATTTTTTTCTCATATTAATTTTGGTCAGATAGATGGGCCAAGCCCAACAATTAAGCCTTCTCATTTTTGGGCTGTGGCCTTTTTGGCTAGACAATTTACTTTTTTCTTTTTTCAAAAAAGCCCTCTAGTTAGATGGGTCCCAGTTGTAGTTCTAGTAAGTGGGCCCTTTTTGTCAATGCCTTTTTCTTCTGATTTCAATTTGATAGTAAATAAATAACCAATATTTAAATCAACACGGACATAAAACATAAGAAATACTTCAAATAACAGCAGCCAGAATCAATCTGTTACATAATATAAAAAGATACAGTGACAATCAATGTTACAAGTGTATATTGGGATCCTGCTCCAGTCATCATATGACACAGGTACAAGCTCTACTAGTGTAATAACACATATACAAATACAAGTAGAATCATTGTTAGACATATGCAGTGACAATCAGCGCAAACTGGGCTCCTGGTCCAATCATATGAAACATATGCAGGACTCAATGGGCGACCATACTCGACTATGCCATGACCTTCATTACACTGGACTAACAGAATGACAATTTGAACTATCATCATGCCTTCGACAGTCGCCCTGTTACATGAACGAGAAGAGAAGAATCAAAAAATCTGAGCAAATATATTATGAACAAACCAATCAAAAAACGAACAGGTTCTTTAGAATGATAAGACAAATTCAGCTAGTACAATGCTTTCATTCTCCAGCTAGTTAAAATGAGATACTCATTCATACAAGAAAGGTGACGAAAGAAAATAGAGCATTTTACTCATAGCATGCAAAGTATTAATATTCTGTTCTTATCAGCTTATTCTTATGCCTAAAGCAAATAAGGAAATCTGAATTTACTCATAGCATTTTACTCATACAAGAGAAGTCTAAAAATGACTACAGCAGTACCTAAGTAATGCTGCAAATTATATTGCCGATGCATACTTTGTGATGAGAAAAATGGTTAGATCATCATCTAACGACATTCAACATGTATGCCATACAAAAGAAACTGGCATTTCTCCCTCGATTGCTTGTTCAAGCTAGTTTAGAGTTCTAGACGAATGTTCAGACTATCCCTTATATTTTATAGCTAGGATCACACCATTGTCAGTTGTAACCACAATGGGAACCTCTCTTATCATTTGAACAATCTGAGACACAAGTTACAGAACATCTCTGATGCTGATGATGTGCTACTACTACCTGATGCTGTATGGGAACCTCTCTTATCATTTGAACAAGTTACAGAACAAGCTACCGCAGACATGTATTGACCGTCCTACTACTACCTGATGTTGTGCTACTACTTCGAGGAAGAGGGGGAGGGAGATGGAGATGGAGATGCTACCTGCCGTTGTGGGTCTATCGTGGTCGTGCTTGGGACGGTCGGAGATGGACTCCCCCATGTTGCGGACCGTCTGGGTGGGCAGCATCCACCTCGTCCGTCTCCTGAGCGCCCCGCCGATGATGCGCCTGAGCGTGTTCATGCGACCACTGCACCACCCCCGCCCTGAAAACCAGTAAGACACCAAAAATGTCAGATCTGAGCCGTCCTTGCTGTGCACAAACACAGTGGTTTGCATCAATACTTCTTATAAACAAATAAAACTAATCCTAGTTGTAAACTGAAAAAACATATGCAAAGTTTAGACCGAATAAGACAACACCATATACTTGCTGTGCGGGTATATATAATAAATCAACATTGTATCTTGCAAGTCAACAGTTATCACAGAGAACAAGATACCATAAGATGAATGAAACTTTAGTTTTAATCGTAGGCATCTGCAGTTGAAGCAAGTTGTTACCCAATATGGTTTTATTCGCAGAAGATCTAATTGATAAAAATCGCATCTGCATCTGAAGTTTACCTCGGTAGAATTGGTTTTAATCACGGAACATATAATTGATAAAAATCAGTTTGCTGCTACTGTCATTGGAAAACTGTTGTGGATTTGTTTTGATACAGAAGATAGAACTGGTAAAATCTGTTTGCTGCAACTCTGTCGTGGATTTGTTTTAATCGCAGGAGATAGAATTGGTAAATAATCTCCTACTAGCATGTAGGAGACTAAGATTTAAGCAGGTATGACATTTCATAT
Source organism: Thinopyrum elongatum (assembly GCA_011799875.1). Classification (NCBI taxonomy): domain Eukaryota; kingdom Viridiplantae; phylum Streptophyta; class Magnoliopsida; order Poales; family Poaceae; genus Thinopyrum; species Thinopyrum elongatum. The sequence continues at coordinate 607,155,047 of CM022298.1, forward strand.
GTTACTATTCCACAATGACATCAAAGAGATATTCTAGAGGTGAAGTAAATGGGGCACATTTTGAGCCTGAATTGGGATACAGATCAGGCACTAGAACAGTTCCCACAATATTGACACCATCCTGATGAGTCCCCTCTCCATCAGGTCCTTGCTGGCCCTGCGAGCCAGAGACCCGTTGATCTGCAGGTAGTAGGTAGACACAGGGTGAGCAAGACCATCAGCACCATATATAAATCAAACAACACAGATGATGATACACTAATACACTATGCATACTTGAAAATGCCAGAAGAGTTAAAATTATTAAACTGAGAGCAGTCACAGCAGCTCAAAGTGGCAGTAGATAAAAAACAAGCCTACAGCAGCTCAAAGTGGCAGTAGCTCAAAAACAAGAAAAACAACTGTTGATAAGCAAAGACAAAAGGCTAAAACACATGTTTGGTCAGCCTCCTATACACCCAACCTACAGCAGTTGCGGCTACACCCAAACTACAGCAGCAGTTCTACCGGTAGCAACAGATGGAGTCAATCTGATTAGTGTGTGTTTCAAAAGAACATGCCATTTCTAATTTTACCAATTAAGCACTCTAGTTATTATTACAGTTTTCTACATGATGCATGCATGGATTTATTTTTTCAGAACAAAAAGGAGTGGTTCATAATGTCCAGTTGAGTCTCTAAATCCAAATGATTTCTGTACTACTGTAAATCAGTGTCGAACAGTCAAACTAAACTGATGTTTGTCAGTGAGAAACAACTTGCTATTTCTAATGTTGTTATGGTTTTTGTTTTGCTAAACCAACCACTGCAAGGAGCTTCATTTTCAGTTTTTTGTTAGTTGTTTGGCTGCTAAGTGCATACATGATGACCATGAGAGGGTAGAGCGGTGGCATATCAAACATGGCCACCACCAGACTAGAGGCGCAGGCAGGGGCGAGGAGGAGCTGCTTCTGGCATCCAATCCAAACGTCTCCGTCTTCCGCTGGTGGGCGTGTGCCTGCGTTGCATGAGGAAGGAAACCCGCGTGAGGAAGGAAGGGAATGGAAGGGAAGAAGAGAACAGCAGGCAAATCGAAGGTACCTTAAGGAGGAGGAGCAGCGTCGGCACTAGGGTCGGGTCGGAGCAGATGCAGACGAAGTCCATGGCGCCCGAGCAGATGCATCTCTTCTCTTGCCTTGACGGCATCGCGAATCCCTCGATCTGGCCGCCGGCGAGGCAAGGCGAGGCGAGGAGGAGAGGGAGCAGGCAGGCGTCTCCTCACGCACCCGCACCGGCTCTTGGTCGAACAAGGCATGGGCGACCATGGCGGATCTGGGGCCTGCTCGCTAGATCCCAGAGAGAAGGTGGGGGAGGGGAAGAGGGTGTGGCACCGCCCGGGGGGGAGGGTGGGGGCAGCGCCGGTGGGGGAGACCGAAGACGGGCAGGGAGGTCACCGGCGGCTGCCAGATCGGGGGAGGGTTAGGTGGAAATCCTAACCCTAGCAGAGAAGGAGGGGGGTGACGCCATGGCCGCGCCTGGACTAGTGGATATGGGGGATGAAGGCGAGGGGAGGGGCATGGCGGAGATGAGGTCGGCGGTGGGTGGGGGCGGAGATGGTGGGTGGGGATGGCGTCGGTGGGAATCACGGTCGGATCTGGAGAGGAAGGCGGGGTAGGGATGGCGGAGACGAGGGAGAGGAAGGCGGGGCAGCCTTGATCGGATCTGGAGAAAGAAAGGGTGGGTGGGTAGGTGGGTTAGGGTTTTGGTTTTTCAGGAGAAGATCCACCGTTGGATGGGCGCGTGATGGATGGCTCAGATCGTGTCCAACTTGGTGATCCGCGTGGAGGTGGTTCCTTGCTTCTCATTGGCTGGCTGGCTCGCGCTCGAAAATCCAAAATCTGGACCCAAATCTCTGATTTTTTTTAAATGCCTACAAATCTGTGTTGCAATATTGGACCACACCATTTTCCAAAAGGCGGCTGTTAGGCGCCGGTCAATCAGCCTAAATTTGGGTCGGTCGCCTCGCGGCCCTATGATGTTTTCGTCTGTAACCATTTGATTCACCCCCACGTTATACTTTCTTCCCCATCTTGCTCGTTCTCCATCAGATAGAACACATCGTTGACCCTCCCGCTGTTGCGCCGTCGCCCACAACTGTAGTCCGCCGCCTCAACGTCGGCATCACCCCGACGTGCTCTAGTTGTAGCATTCGCCAGTTCTAGCACCTTCCCGAGGCTGCTCACCGCCTGGGATGAAGCATCCTGAATCAACAGTTCCAGCAACCCATCTTGCTGGTCCAGCAAATTACTTTACCACTTCCAGCACCTCCCCCGCAAATTGCTCACTGCCAAGGATGCAGCATGCCAAATTCATTTTCCATTTTTCGAGTGCCCAAAATGAGTTTTTTTGTGAAGAACCTAGCAAATATTTGCTGCAAAATAGGACCAAATCAATTTTTAAAAATATTAAGCCATAGTTTGCTCTGCAGCTGTCTCATAGTTTGCTCATGATTTTTTCCAAAAAACATTTCTAGGTACAAAAGTATCTATTTCATTAGAGGAACACCAAAAAAATTCCAAGATTCAACCACTAGATAGGAACGGTCATGCCCGCCGTTTTGACCGCATTTTGAAATGGGCATAAAAATAAAGAAATTGGAAAACCTTCACATTGTGTCATTATATGTGGCCAAGTTACCAGGAAAAATAATAAACTTGTAATACGGTAATTATTTTTAAAAAGTGTTCTCAGAAACGAGCTATCATGTGTGAAGATCAATGGCTTTCAAGCCAAATGATCAATGTTATGGTAGCATTCATGGCATAGTTTATTAAAATGATCTCATATTGTGCACAAGGGTGCATCTTGGAATGGCAAACAATGTTGCCCAAGGAAGTTTTCATTTTCTTTGGACGAAAAATACATTTTCCATTTTCCGAGTGCCCAAAATGAGTTTTTTTGTGAAGGACCTACCATATATTCGTTGCAAAATTGGACCAAATCATTTTTCTAAATTATTAGGCCATATTTCATGTACAATTGACCAGATGGTTGGGTGTCAGAAGCTTTTATCCACCTGTCGTGAAAAAGACAAATTTCCGCCGATTCAGTAGGAAGTGGGTCAAATTTGAACTGCAACTGCCTCATAGTTTGCTCATGATTTATTCCAAAAAATATTTCTAAGTACAAAAGTATCTATTTCATTAGAGAAACACCAAAAGTTTTCCAAGATTCAATCACTAGCTAGGAATGGTCATGCTCGCCGTTTTGACCACATTTTGAAATGGGCATGAAAAATTCAAAAAATAATCAAAAAATTGGAAAACCTTCGCATTGTGTCATTATATCTGGTCAAGTTACCAGGAAAAATAATAAACTTGTAATACGGTAATTATTTTAGAAAAGTGTTCTCAGAAACGAGCTATCACGTGTGAAGATCAATGGCTTTCAAGCCAAATGATGGATGTTATGGTAGCATTCATGGCATAGTTATATTAAAATGATCTCATATTTTGCACAAGGGTGCATCTTGGAATGGCAAACAATGTTGCCTAAGGAAGTTTTCATTTTCTTTTCATGAAAAATTCATTTTCCATTTTCCGAGTACCCAAAATGAGTTTTTTTGTGAAGAACCTAGCAAATATTTGCTGCAAAATTGGACCAAATCAATTTTTAAAAATATTAGGCCATATTTAATGTACAATTGACAAAATGGTTGGGTGTCAGAAGTTTTGATCCACCTCTCATAAAAAAGACAAATTTCCGCCGATTCAGTAGGAAATGGGTCAAATTTGAACTGCAGTTGCCTCATAGTTTGCTCATGATTTTTTCCAAAAAACATTTCTAGGTACAAAAGTATCTATTTCATTAGAGAAACACCAAAAGTTTTCCAAGATTCAACCACTAGCTAGGAACGGTCATGCCCACCGTTTTGACCGCATTTTGAAATGGGTATGAAAAATTCAAAAAAAATAAAAAAAAATTGGAAAACCTTCGCATTGTGTCATTATATGTGGCCAAGTTACTAGGAAAAATAATAAACTTGTAATACGGTAATTATTTAAAAAAAGTGTTCACAGAAATGAGCTATCATGTGTGGAGATTCATGGCTTTCAAGCCAAATGATCAATCTTATGGTAGCATTCATGGCATAGTTTGTTTAAATGATCTAATATTGTGCACAAGGGTGCATATTGGAATGGCAAACAATGTTGCCTAAGGAAGTTTTCATTTTCTTTGGACGGAAATTTCATTTTCCATTTTTTGAGTGCCCAAAATGAGTTTTTTTGTGAAGGACCTACCATATGTTTGTTGCAAAATTGTACCAAATAAATTTTCTAAAATACTAGGACATGTTTAATGCACAATTGACCAAATGGTTGGGTGTCAAAAACTTTGATCCACCTCTCGTGAAAAAGACAAATTTCCGCCGATTCAGTAGGAAGCGGGTCAAATTTGAACTGCACCTGCCTTATAGTTTGCTCTTTATTTTTTTCAAAAATCATTTATAGGTACATAAGTATCTATTTAATCATAAATACATGGTTTGGTGGCGACACGTCGAGGTTTGGACGGTGGCCGAGGGCCCCAACTCCAGAGCGTGTAAACTCGCATGCCCGTCGCGTGGTCACCGCATGACCGTGGCGTTGCCACGCGTTCTGGGTGGCCTAGGCATGTCTAGTGGGTTGGGCACTCCCCCGGTAGGTGTCAGGAAGAAGAAGGCAATAGAAGAATCTCACGAGGAGACTGAACTGAGCTCAAACATGAATTAGCAGCCAAGTGTTTGATTTGTATTGGGGAAAATGCACATGGCCAATGGGCCTGAGTTTTTGCCGAGGATGATCATCTACTAAGGACACTGTCTTGGAAAATTTGCAGCTCAAATGGAGGATCCTAGGTGTCACTTGCTTTGCAAAGTACCATACTGGACAGAAATATGAATGTTGAAGTTGGACTCAAATAAATGAATTGATTGATCTGAAATTTGGAGGAGGATGATAATTTAGGCACATGAAGGCACTTTAAAAATTTCATACCATTTAGGTAAACAAAAATGGTACTTCCTTCACAGTGCTCTCCACTGAACAGAAAATTCGGAAAAATGTTGAGGGAAATTGGATATAATAAATGAGCTAAAATTTGGTGGAGGGAGGTTATATGGGCAGGGTCATGTCGTGGTAAATTTTCAGCAATTATAAACTAACATAAAATATAGTTGCTTCACAAACTGAAAATATTATCAGAAATAAAGATTGGATTGTTAGCTCACATGGAATGTTAGATGGGGCTCAAATTTTGTTGAGAGCTATGATTTGGGAATATAGAAGATGTGGCAAAAATTCAGCTCATTAGGATATGCCTAGCTAGTACTTCCTTCACAACGGTTCTAGCTGAACAAAAACTTTGGAAATTTGCCGATGAATATTTACCAGGCAAATGGAGTTGAATATTGTCATGAGGCAATGATTTGGATAGTAAAGAATGCCCAATTTTTTTGGGAATTTTGGGAATGACAGAAATATAGGCTGCTTCACAACCTAGGGCAAAAATTGACACATAGACATGACACATAGGCAAAACTGATGAGGTGGCGCCTAGTCATAGCAATGCACCACAATTTACAAGGCTATGACCATCTATATTGGTCGTTATCAACTAGAAATAAGGCAGCAGAACAGTGATGTTTGCTTTACGACTATTTCGTGTAAGGAAATTATGACCTTTCTGACCAAAATGGTCGTTATGGTTTAGGGTTTGGAGCCCCCCGGACAGCTTTTGACCAATTGGTCTCAAATGGTCATAGATTTATGACCAATTCTTCCAGGGTCATTGACAGAAGGTCACAAGTTGACATATTTCTTGTAGTGTTTACAATAAAGTTGTTAATCATGTTTGCAACAATAGTGAATCAAATGCTGGCATTCACGTCTTTGCCATGTTAACTTTGGTTGCATGACGCGGCTAGCCAAGTTGAACTTAATTCCTAATTTCACTCTTGTCAAGGGATCTAAGTGTCAAGTCTCTGTGCAAGCTAAACAACCTCGTAAGTCTAATACGATTGCGGAAACAAGAAATCTTGCGCCACTTGAACTCATACATTCAGATCTTTGTGAAATGAATGGTGTTTTGACAAAAGGTGGAAAGAAATATTTCATGACATTAATTGATGACTCCACTAGATAGTGTCAAGTGTATCTTTTAAAATCAAAAGATGAGGCTTTTTGAAAATTTTCAAGATCTATAAAGTTGAAGGGGAAAACCAACTTGATCGTAAAATCAAGAGGCTTAGGTCCGATCATGGTGGAGTGTATTTTTCAATGAATTTGATTCTTTTTGTGCGAAATATGGTATAGTCCATGAGAGGACGCCCTATTCAACCCAGTCAAATGGGGTAGCCGAAAGAAAGAACCATACTCTAACTGATTTGGTTAACGCCATGTTAGACGCATCGGGTCTCTCCAAGGCATGGTGGGGGAGGCGATATTGACTGCATGTCATGTTCTAAACCGTATTCCCACAAAGAACAAAGAGATAACTCCATTCGAGGAATGGGAGAAGAAAAGGTTAAAACTCTCTTACCTACGAACTTGGGGCTGCTTGGCGAAAGTCAATGTGCCAATTCCAAAGAAGCGCAAGCTTGGACCAAAAACTGTGGATTGTGTTTTCCTTGGGTAAGCTTTTCATAGCATTGGTTATAGATTCTTGATTGTAAAATATGAGGTATCAGACATGCATGTCAGTACAATCATGGAGTCGAATGATGCGACTTTCTGTGAAGATATCTTTCCCATGAAGGATATGGGTAGCTCATCAAATCAGGAGTTGCCTAGTTCAACGAGTCGGGATGTAGTTGCAATTTCTGAACCTACCATTCCGATGCAACATCTTGAAGATCTTGTGGAGGACAATAATGGGACTCCTAAAAGAGAAAGAGACAGAGGACTGCAAAGTCTTTTGGTGATGATTTTCTTGTGTATCTCATAGATGACACTCCCAATTCTATTTCAGAGGCCTATACATCTGAAGATGCTGACTATTGAAAGGAAGCGATCCATAGTGAGATGGATTCCATCTTGGCAAATGAAACTTGGGAGATCACTGATCGTCCTTATGGGTGCAAACCTATATGGTGCAAATGGGTATTCAAGAAGAAGCTTAGGCCTGATGGTACCATTGAGAAGTACAAGGCACAACTCGTGGCCAAGGGCTATAGCCAAAAGGAAGTTGAAGATTTCTTTGATACTTACTCGCCTGTGGCTCGACTGACCACTATTCAAGTACTACTTTCACTAGCTGCCTCACATGGTCTTCTCGTTCATCAAATGGATGTCAAGACTGCTTTCCTAAACGGAGATTTGGACGAGGAAATTTACATGGAACAACTAGATGGATTTATAGTGGACGGTTAGGATGGAAAGGTTTGCAAATTGTTGAAGTCTTTGTATGGACTTAAGCAAGCACCTAAGCAGTGGCATGAGAAGTTTGAAAGAACTTTAACAGCTGCAGGCTTTGTTGTAAATGAAGTTGATAAATGTGTGTACTATCGCCATGGTGGGGGCAAGGGAGTTATCCTTTGCTTGTATGTTGATGACATATTGATCTTCGTAACAAATCTGAATGTTATTAAGCAGGTCAAGGATTTCCTATCTCGCTATTTTGAGATGAAGGTTCTAGGGTGTAGCTGATGTTATTCTGAATATCAAGCTGTTAAGAGATGATGATGGTGGGATTACATTGCTTCAATCTCACTATGTGGAAAAGATCTTGAGTCGCTTTGGTTATAGTGACTGCAAGCCCTCTCCAACACCATATGATGCTAGCATGCTGCTTCGAAAGAATCAAAGAATTGCTAGAGATCAATTGAAATATTCTCATATTATTGGCTCTCTTATGTATTTAGCCAGTGCTACAAGACCTGACATCTCTTTTGCTGTTAGCAAAATGAGCCGATTTGTTTCAAAATCGGGAGATGATCATTGGAAAGCTCTAGAGAGAGTTATGCGTTATTTGAAAGGCACTGCGAATTATGGAATTCACTACACTGGGTACCCAAAGGTGCTTGAAGGGTATAGTGACTCAAACTGGATCTCAGATGCTGATGAGATAAAGGCCACGAGCGGATATGTATTCACTCATGGAGGTGACGTTGTTTATTGGAAGTCTTGCAAGCAGACCATCTTAACGAGGTCAACAATGGAAGCAGAACTCACAGCACTAGATACAGCTACGGTCGAAGCAGATTGGCTTCGTCGGCTCTTGAATGACTTGTCGGTTGTTGAGAAACTTGTACTGGGTAGTCCTATGAACTGCGACAATTAAACTGTGATCACAAAAGTGAGCAGCTCAAAGGATAACATGAAGTCATCAAGACATGTTCAGAGAAGGTTAAAATCTGTCAGGAAAATGAGAAACTCCCGAGTTATTGCATTGGATTATATCCAAATGTCTAAAAATCTGGCAGATCCTTGTACTAGGGTCTATCACGTAATGTGATAGATAATGCATCAAAGGAGATGGGTATGAGACCCACAATATGAGTTGTTCACAATGGTAACCTAGTCTATGTGATCGGAGATCCCTTGAATTAGATGTGGAAGACAAGCTGTTGGTCAACTGAGAGGAGCGTATCCTTACTATTAACAATACCACTCTATGAAGATGCAATACTCTCCTAATCTGCATGGCAGGTTGATGTATATCTTAATGTGTTCTAAGTGGCATATTTAAGCAGAGATGTTGTCCTGCAGAATATCTTTTGAAGAACACATCTATATGACTCTGATTGTTAAACGTCACAATCTATGAGAGTAGGGTGCTCTCTAGTAAACTCATGAAAGGCCTCAGAGTATGACACATAAGCTCCACCCGCGGGGAAGTCCCACGGTAGCCTAGTATCGGTCAAGGCTTTGTGTGAAGCTAGATTCGTAGAAAACTTGCAGTTCAAGGCCTAGTCCACTGTTCAAGTTGCTTATTAGTGTAGCATAGAGTTATAGGTGGAAATTCAACTTAACAGTCTCCACTGCAGTATCAGTATATAAAATAGTGTTTTGGAACAAAAGACAAATTTTATGTGCCTCTAGGATCTGGTGGGGGATTGCTAAAATTTAATCTATTTTTGGGCCAGCCCAATAGCATTTTCAGAATTCCTAATAAATCCTAGAGGCCCACTTAGCCCATCCGTGAAAGGCAAGAGGTGGGACTAAAATTTAGTCTCACATCGCTAGTTTGGTAGGAGTTGGACTTCCTTATAAGGGAGGTTGTTTCTCCACATGTATGAGCATGAGAACAAGAGAGACATACACGTGTGCTCCTCCTCCTCCGCTGCCCGCCTCGTCGCGGGTTGCGGGAATGAGCCGAGCCGCTGTCTAAATTTTTGCCACGCACGACTGGTATACGAAAGGTCACACGGGAGCTGAAACATTTTCTGTAGTGGAGATTTAATATGAACGTTGCACCCTTCGGCTGCTGGCTGTTCGTTTCGTGTCCCTCTTTTGCTTCACCTCCCCTCGCTGCCTATTCGCCTCCTTCTCCTCTGCCTATAAAAGAGAGGTCGCTCCTCTCGAGGAAGACACATCAGAACATCATCTTCATCTTGCTACCGAGTTCCACACTCTGAGCTACTGCTAGGTCCTTCCCATCCCGGCTTGTGGCGTGCACCGCAGGTCGGGACAGTAGGCCTCCGAAACCCCACCTCTTTGAGTCCTGTACGGGAGAAGGGTGATAAGGTTTTTGGGGAGCGCTCTGCGCGACTACTAACTTCTTCATCACGGACGCCGACGACCACTTCCTAAACGACGACTTCTTTCCCAACAGCGACAACCTCTTCGACGACATGGCCGGCGAGGACATCGACCCCAAGACGAATTCTTCAGCCGCAGCTCCGTACGTCTTCATGTTCTTTCTGTTTAAGATCTTGCCTCCATTCCTTGTTCTAGCCTCTGTTCTACATATGTTCTGTTATACTCACTCCGTTCCAGAATATAAGGTGTATTGGTTTCCGTGCAAGTTAACCATTTGAATCTTTGACCAAGATTATAGAATAAAATAACAACATCTGCAATACCTAGTAGATAAAATATGAAACTACTTTTCATGATGTATCAAATGATATAAACTTTGTATTGTGAATGTTGATATATTTTTCTAAAAACTCGGTCAAACTTGCACTAGTTTGATTTTTCAAAAAACAAATACACCTTATATAAAGGAACGGAGGGAGTAGTACACATGTGCAGATGCTATTTACCTTCTCTCTTTTAGATTGCATGACTTGTTTCATCTATGCTACAATAGTCATGTTTTATGTACTATTTTTGTTCATAAAATCATATGGTAAACTTTGCTCGTATTTGCAATAGAGGTCCTTCTCAACGGCATCAGCTTGGTTAATGAGATCTATCACTAGATATATTTGGCAACATGGCGACATCGAGCAGAGTCAACTCGCATCTTGCTTTTGGTAGTCGGTTCTTCTGGCTTGTTTGAGGTATCGACGTCCCAAAATGACCATCTGTGCAAGTTCTTCTAGTTTTGGTACCAAACTGATAATTGCGTGCAAGTTCTATCACCTTCGGTGTACGTGTATTTGCCTACGAACGATGGCACGTCAATTTGCAAAATCTTAGAACATTTCGTGTTTGTCTTGTTTCTTTGATGCATCACGCACATGCCACCAGTCATTGCCGAGATTGTGTGAGCTTCGCTCAATGGCCTGGCTGGAAAACGTGGACGTGCAACAGAAGATGTGCCCAGCCACAGTGGCGGAGCCAGAATTTTTGTGGAGCCTGGGCAAGTTGAGCCTAAGTGTATAATTTAGAAATAAAAAACCAGGTATTCAGATGCACAACATATAATATATAGCGAAGAACTTCCAAACCACAAATTCACATTAATAATTAAGTGAAAACCTTAACATAATAGTCTGACAAAAATGAAGTTTTCATAGATTGAGACTTGACAACAGAAGACATAGATTGAGGCAAACTCACCATGTTGCCAACAAAAGTAAAGCTATCCATACCAGATGTCATTGTGCAATTTCTTCCACCATGGTCAAAAGCCTCTCTCACTTGTTCATTTTGCCAAAAGAAAGACATAACAAGCTTCCATATAGGCAAACTCGCCATGTTACCAGAGTCTTAGAAGACACTACAAGATAGAAAATGGATTTGTAATTCAAATAAATTTAGTTGTGAGATGTGAATATATTCAAAATAAAAAGCCTGCAAAAATAGTGATGGTCAGATGGAACATACCAGTAGTGCGCTAAAGAAAATCACGAGGCAAATGCCCTTTCCAAGACTTCATTTCAGTAAATGTTCGAATAATACCATCAATTGACTTGAATAACTCCCGCTCGGTGTAACATATCATCAAGTCATTGAACCATTCATTACTGATCTTGCTACATAATTTATTCTTGATAATCTTCCAAATTCAGTACGATGAAATTTATTCAAACTTGATTGCATTGCATCCTTCAATACATATGCTCTTCTCACTTGGTCTTGAATATTAGGAGGATACTCCCATATTTGTTTTCTCTTTCCAGGATCCCACTCGATCTCATTTGAATTAAATTCATTGGTTATGCTTCCTCTATTAAACAAAAACCATTCACATTTCCGGTTGCACACCATTCACATTTTCTGTGCTTCCTCTATTAAACAAAAACCTCCTCATCTCTGTAGTTTTATGATAAAATTTGACGTTAGTTGTTACATAAGTAAATAAGAAAATGAGCTACAATAAGTAACAAGTTTATAGACACATCAACTACATGTGTCGTACATACTTCAATTTTGTAGTTTCCAGCAGCCAACAAATACTAGTTTTCTCTAGTCATGATCATCCCAACAAAACATTCCCTAAATTAAAGTCCTAAGTCTATTGGTTCATTGCCAAATGAATTTTCAGATGCAAAGAAATCATCAAACACTTCCGTATGAAAATTGATTCTTCTGGAGGATATAGTAGTAGTAATTAACACTTCAACTAACATCATAGCACAGGGGAGCGCAGCGCTGCTGCTATTTTGAGGTTGTACTTGAGGTCTTGGGTGTGCTTCAAATCGATCCATAATCATAATTTCCATGGAGGATTGTTGCCGAACAAACTGCCGAACCTGAATGAGACTATGAGAGGAAGGAGGGGATGAGGGACGATTAGAATTGCCTGGGCACCGACGTGCCGTGCGTCCCTCGCCGCCGACCGTGCGTGTAGCCATCTAGGGCACAAGGCCAGCCGCCGGCCGTGCGCTCGCAGCCTGGGAAAGGAACAGACGGGGAGTAGGAGAGATCGATCTGTTGATGCGTCGTACGCGGTATTAGTTTTTTAGAAAAACGTACGCAGTATTGGTGGTATGTATTCCCCTCGCGTCAATTGTTTCAGCCTGGGCTGTGAACTGTGAGAAACAAGGCCCAAATTGTTTTTGCTCGGGTAAAGCAGGAAATGAACAGGTTAACCCATTATATTTTTGTCGATCGCTGTTGTCGCCGCGCCAGCGAGCCCGGGCAACTGCCCAGGGTCGCTGGGCGGTGCCTCCGCCACTGGCCAGCCACCAACAGCCAGCCAGTGACTCGGTGCATACGGAACACATCGTATCGTTGTGTCGACACTCTCCGCGTCAAACAAAAACTTTTTTCTACCACTAGAGTAGTCCCCACTCGTTATATAAAAAAAAAAGTAGTTCCAACCTACAACAAACACCATGCTGGAGTCATCTTTACTACTATTAAACAAACAAACATTATCTTCACTAAGTGCATCCCGTCTAACGTACACACAATAACACCAAGTAATCACAGGCTCATGATTAGGCTAACTTATTCCAATCTAACCGTCAATATATAACAACTAAATATCCCAAAAAATACGTTTAGCAATTTAATATGGCGGACGGAAACTCTGCCAGCGAGCGGAAAAAATGAAAGGTTCAATCGGCAATCACGTAATCCCACCCTTAATTACCGCAAACTGCCCACCTAATCCCACCTCGAAATTAGCGCTAACCCAAAATTTAACCCGGCGTCACAGCTCTCCCAGATCTTGGTCTCAGGAAATCCACCGGGGCGCCCCTGCCCCATCCTACCTACGCGACTGGCTCCCATCCGGCCGCCTCCTCCATGGCGAGAACCGTGTCCAGAGGAGGAGGACGAGCACGACCATGACTTCCCCGTCGTCGTCTCTCTCCGTGCTTAACCGGTGTGCCGACACCCCTCCCCAGCTTCCGTCTGCTGCTACCCCGACACGGCAGCATGGATCTGACGTCTCCCGGCCGTCCCGAAGTGGCGGCCCATGGGATCAGAGCGAAGAAGGGGCCTCGCGATGGCCTTCGTTCTCCTCTAATAGCTAGATCTTGTTGGCCTCAAGCAGCATCACCAACAGGATCCGGGCAAGCATGCAGCTGCTCCTCCACCGTCATGTGACGCGTGTAGCGGCCGTCCACCAGGCGAGACCGAGCTCCACGATCACCACCACTCACTTGATGTGCAGGTACGGCCAACCACCCCATCTCCCTCTTAATCCATCTTTTCGCGAGGATGTGAACGCACGAAGGGCGGCCGCTGGCAAACGAGGCCGCACTCGCGCCTCCACGCTGCCGCGGGCGCACAGGGGAGCGGGCACATCAGTTGTACGCTTGCTTTGATATATGAGTTGTACTGAATTTTGCTATATTCAAATTTATTTGGTCAGTTAGCAGCGCGCCTGTCTCCTGAACTGACATGTGTTTGCTTAATTTAGTGAGGCTCATTATTTGTACATACAAAATTCAGCAAAGTATACTTTGTGTGCAGGAAGTTACCGAGGTAGGCTGACTTAGGTACGCTCTATAGATGCAAAATTCAGTAATGTGTCATAAATCTCAGTATGCATGCTTTATGTGGGATTTACCTGATTGTGCAGTAGAAGGATTGGATTATTTTTCATTGACTTGTTTGAGGACAGGATTTAGGCTTTGTTTGTGTTACGCTCTCACCTCTCACTAACGCGACGCCGGACATCGAGTTGCAGGTCCACACGCCACCGGCAAGTCGACCCGCGGAAGAAGCTGGCCCTATCGATCAGGATGACATCGATGAGGAGGAAGCAATAGTGTGACTTCATGGGATCCCACCTATAAGGGCGTGAGTGTGTGGCTACAGTTTTCTAAAATATTGTGAAAGCCACGATGTGTTTGGGAGTCACAGTATTTGCCACTATATTTGGTGACCCGGTCATCAATATGTTCATGTTCTACTACACGCCCTATCGGCCCCGGGCAAAGAATCACACACGTTATCATAGGCGAGGACTGCTCGTGGCTATATGCAAGTGTGGTCGCCGACACCCAGGCAGGCTCAACGTATAGCATGCATACACAGACTCTTTTGTTTATACTATGCACCTTGAATTCTGTGAGATATACACGTACATTGCTCCCAAGTCATATAGAGGTTAATGCTCAATTGGTGATGCTTTGTACATAATAGTCAGGATCTGGTTCACATGACTATGTTACCCTGCATAAATGATCTTCACCACTCTCTATACCCTTCTATATATTGTTTGACATTTGTACTTTTCTATCTGCAGATGAGTAAGAAAAGAAAAATGGGTGTGCCCCTGTTTACATCAAGAGAATGTACCCCATTTAAAGGACCTAACAAACACAACTATGGATGGTAGTGCTAATATCCCACATAATCAAACGGACGATCCTAAAAGGAAAAGTGTTCAATCATGGTATGCGAATGTCGGATGAGAAGAAAGCAGAATACAATGCGAAGTGTCATATATCCTAACAACAAACCAGAGTTGCAGCTCTAGACTGTCTTAACCAGGACCAATTATCACAAACATGTGTTTCTCCTTTAGACTGTGCTATGGTTCATCTCTACAACAGTTCTCATATCTAACATTATGTGTATCTAAGTGCAGCTTCTGGTCAGGCCCCACTTGTTTCTAGCGATCCCAGGTTCCAGTTAAATGCAATAGGATATGTAATGCTTATTTGTTGCATTCATTCATTATGTATTAACTCTTCTCTCTTGTGACAACAATGTGGCATAAATTCATCAAAAATTGTGCCACTCCCTCCTGATGCTCCCTCATGGTGCTAGAAAAACTCCCAGGTCAGAAAAATTATCATGGTTGCTTCAATATTTATCTCTTTGAGCTGTAATAAGAGTTTTGCAACAAGGCTGCCTTGCAATATTTTATACGACTGTATTATTTTCTGGAAATTTTATATTGCCTGACCATTAATTTGGCTTCAAATGCTCCTGATGAGGCTTGAAAGTTCTTTAAGTGTGGTAAGACCCACTCTCACATTCAGGTTTATTCACCTTTATATTTCTATAAAGGGGCTTGCCAATCCATCTAACACACCATAGAGAAAAAAATAGTGTTTTCCAGAGAGCATGACAACTGAAATGCATCTTACACACCTTTGGGCAGGGGAACTTTGTCAAACACGGCATGAATTTATAATGAGAAGTTATGTTCTAATTTGCTCCAGCTTTACAATTTTTGAAGATGTCAAGCCTCGAGGCTCTTTTGTTCAGTGTTGCACATGTCAGGCATCTGTCCTAAATAAATAAACAACTTCAGTTTCTGGAAGATAATATGTACATATGTACATTCTTGAAACAACTTTAGTATCTACAAGATACTATGTACATTCTTTTTTTTTTTTGGCAAGTATAGGTTATTTATGGTCCACATTTACTTTTTGTAAGTTGAGATCTTATTGTTTGGATGAAGTTGTGATTATTTCCACAATTATTCAATGTCTTTATTACCTCACTTACATTTTTGTTCATTTTATTGATATATTTTCTTCCTAGGACGGTTGATAAAAAATAACCACGATAATACGTGCGCACGTGCACGTTTACTAGTTACGGATAAAACAGTTCTTAGAGCAAGTACAATAAGGTACAGTCAGCAGGCTGTAAGGAGTAAAATAATATTTCTATTCTTAGTTGGAGGAGAGAGGATAGGAGAGAGAATGTAAGCGGACTCTCATGCAAGAGCCAGCTGCAGCACGTGCTCCTAGACACTATGTGAGAGTGAAAGATGTGCCATGTATTAATAAACTAGCACATGCTTATAGCTAATTGTTATACATGTTGGCTATAAGGTTGACTATAAATGACATGACACTTTCTTATAGCCAACAGTTGGCTATACTATTAACCATGCTCTTACAAATTGTGGACGCGAGAGTGCAACCATTCTACACCAGTCACGGCCTGTCAAGCAAGATTACTTGCAGACTCCAAGGTTACGTGCAAATGCTTCACTGCTAAATAAAGTGGGCACAGATCTCGACAAAGCTGCTCCCTCGAGCGAAGCCTGCCCGCCTCACCGGCATTGCAAGATGCCATTTTCCCCTAGTATATTCGCACACTCTTACTACTACCAGTGGAATCTTCAGGCGTGTGCAACTGTAATTGCAGCTTGGAAGGTGCATCCCCCTTGGTCCGAAGCGTGCACGGCAGCCCCGATGGCGAGACCTGCTGGCGGCCTCCCGGTTAAAAAACGCACGTCCCGTGAGCCGCACCCCTCTCCCCAAAGTTTTCAGCGTACCAAATCTCCCACGGCTGTGTGTGACAGGCTCATTGCGTTTGATTGCGCAGACAAGATGTGTACGCGTGGCTCCGGTGTCTCGGCTGGTGGCACCAAGGTGCTGCCTGGCGCCGTGGCGCGCATGCACCGCACAGCCCCAAGATTCCTGTATGGAGCACCGACTAGTAAAAAAATGCATCCATTTTTTCTTCTGAAAAGGACACGATGATATACCACCAAGTGCGCATGCATTAGCCATCCGTGTCATTATAGCATAGCGTCCTACCATGTGTACGGTAGTGTCTGTCCATTATGTATGTTTCTTAAGGTGCTGGAACCCTAGTTACCAGCACTAAGACGTTTGCATTAGTTTAATCCGAAGTTATATTTTATTTTTACGAAATCCAAAGGTAGTTTTGATGCCCTCGTTGCCGACAAGTGGCACAGCGGATGCTTGTGCGTAAATTATTGACGCCCATACTACTCCTGCTCCTAGGACTAAACTACAGCGTTCTTTTGCTAGAAAAAAATCGTAGGTGCCAGTATTTCCAGTCCTGATCAATCGTCCGGTTTTCTATACGTCGGCATGGACATTTCACAGAGACTCCTCTAGTCGTCTTCGTTTATAGTAGCAGTACCAGATAAATAACCCATCTACTACTTAAAAAAAAACATCCACGTCACTCATAACCTCTCCCTTTGTCGTTCTCGTCGCGGTGGACCCGGGTGCGTGACCCACGTTAGCCATCGAGCCAACCACTGCAGTACACCCAAGCATGCTGGAATGAACTAGTCGAACCGCAAAAAAAAAAGAACTAGTCGAACCGCTCCCATCGTCCATACCGCGCACCGGACCATGGTTTCCCAAGTCGAACCGCTCCCTTCGTCCATGGTTAGCCAGACCCATACCGCGCATCGCCGAAAATCATGAAATAAATCTAGAAATAATGCAAGCATCAGGACTTGAACCCTGGTGGACTAGGGATAACACTGTCCCTTTAACCATCCAACCACATGTTGGTTCGCGCTCAATCTAGGAAGACGTGGACGTGCAACAGTAGAAGTGCCCAGTCACCAACAGCCACGTGGTGACTCGGTGGACACTCTCCGCGTCAAACAAAAACTTTTGTACTACTAGAGTAGTCCCTCCTCGTTATAGAAAAAATAAGCAGTGCCCACTCTGCAACAAACACCATTCTGGAGTCATTACGGATAAAACAATTCTTACAAGTTGTGGACGCAAGCGTGCAACCATTCTAAACCAGTCACTGCCTGTCAATCAAGATTACTTGCAGACTCCAAGGTTACGTGCAAATGATTCACTGCTAAATAAACTGGGTGCAGATCTCGACAAAGCTGCTCCCCCGAGCGAAGCCTGCCCGCCTGCCCGGGCAGCCCGGCAATGCAAGATGCCATTTGCCCCTAGTATATTCGAACAAGATGACACAAGCACTGCTACTCGCACCAGTGGACTCTTCAGGCGCGTGCAACTGTAAATTGCAGCATGGAAGGTGCATCCCCCTTGGTCCGAAGCGTGCACGTCAACCCGGATGGTGAGACCAGCTGGCAGCCTCCCGGTTAAACAACGCACGTCCCGTGAGCCGCACCCCTCTCCCCAAAGTTTTCAGCGTACCAAATCTCCCGCGGCCGCATGCACGGCTTGTATTGCATTGCATGTGGGCGCTGGTGTGTGATTCGTTTGATTGCGCAGACAAGATGTGTACGCGTGCCAAGCTCCCGGTGTCTCACCTAGTTTTTTTTTTAATGTTAAGGGGGAGGGGATCCCACCTGAATATATTCAATTGAATTTGCCTAGAAGCCTCGCGGCTCCATACAAGATAGGTTTAAGTGAACCAGAGTACACAAGGGGAAACAAGAGAAGAGATATAACCGAAAACACACACACATCCAGACGAACCTCCGGAAGACCCGCCGAGGAAAAGGCACAGAAGAAGGCCTTTCGATGATCCGAAGCTGGACGCACCACCACCTACCGACCGCCATCACAAATCTCATCAGCACAACCAGCAAGGAGGAGGACCTCAACTTACATCTTCATCTGACCAAGCAAGGAGAAGAGCCTTGAACGTTGGCCGTCTGGTCGCCACCCAACAACACCCCGCAGAGGTAGAGGTGTCGTATGGGAACGAGGTGATCCATCGAGTAGGATAACGCCCCCGCTAACCCGGCTTCGGATGAAAATCGGACCCATTCCGACGCATGGCTGAGCCAAGATCTCGCAGACAGAGCACCACCTCCTCGCCAACAAAGCACACACCACCATCGACCCCAA
Organism: Thinopyrum elongatum; assembly: GCA_011799875.1. Lineage (NCBI taxonomy): Eukaryota > Viridiplantae > Streptophyta > Magnoliopsida > Poales > Poaceae > Thinopyrum > Thinopyrum elongatum. Next base: position 607,173,870 of record CM022298.1, read on the forward strand.
GCCGGCCGCACCACCGCCACCATCAAACCCTCAACGAGCAGCCACCACAGAGACCAACCGAGCTGAACCCAGATGATGCCTTCAAGAAGGGACGCGACACAAAAATGCGCCGCCATCGTCCGCCCCAGACGAACCTGGAACATGGGTTTCCCCAGAGTTTTTCGAAGGGGCAGCCACCATGACAGCGCCGCCTCCAAGGAGGTTCGCGGCGCCCGCAGGCGTCGCCGTCGCCGGCTCCGATAGGAGCAGGACTTTCGCCCAAGTAAGCAGACCACCTCCAATATAGCATTGATTTGATCGTGGAGCACTGCTCTCTGCACCACCACAGAGAAGGGCCACTGCAGCCCCGCCGCCACACATGACCAGATCCGGGCCACCGCAAGCCAGATCCTGCAGGATCCAACATGCCCCCGCCGCTCCCCACCGGAACCAAGCCAAACCAAGGCCGGCAGGTAGGTCGCCCACGCGCAGCGCTGCCAGAAGGCAGCACCACCCAACCAAAGCGGACGTCAGCACCGCGGGGGAAGGGCGAGCACCACCACCCTGCGCCTAACAGAGCAACCTCCACCAAACCCCGCCGAGCCGAATCCAGCGGCCATCTCCGACACCACCGACGCCCGCCGGGCGCCAACGCGGCAGGGAGGCGCCAGATCGAGGGAAGGCCAGCGGGAGGGAGGGATCCGCAATCGCTTCCACCCCACCGTCCCCGACCACCACTAGCAGAAGCGACGCACGCCGGAGTCGCGCCGCGCCACCCTCCGCCGCACAGAGCTCCCCCGGCTTGTGAGCGCTCTGCATAGGAAACAACGGCCCATCGCCGCCAGATCCGCGCGGGCTTTGCCCAGCAGGAGCTTTTGGCGGCGGCGGCGGCGGGGGGGGGGGGGGGGGGGGATTCGGCCGGGGGGAGGGGAGTCGCCGCCCGAGCCGCCCTGGGGAGAACGAAGCTGGGGGTGTCTCGGCTAGTGGTACCAAGGTGCTGCCTGGCGCCGTACGCCACGTCCCCAAGATTCCTGTGAGGAGCACCGGCCGTTGAAAAAAGTGCGTCCATCTATTTTCTGTTTTTCTTTTGTGCTTATGTTTTTTCTACTGAAAAGGACGCTAATGATACACCGCCAATCTTCATTTGTGCTATCTCTCGTCATTATAGCATCTTGACCATGTGTGCCTCCATTATCACCGGCGGAGCTATGTGGAAGTCTGAGGGGGCCGTGGCCCCCCAGCCCAAACGAGATTTAATTTTTATGAAGTAATAGTATGTCTTAGTCCCATGTACGCACGCATGCATACGCCCATCGTCTCCACACATGCACAGCGCGGCTGCTCCATGATCGGGGAAATATCGGGTACTCCGACTCATAGGGTGCTCCCGGTGTTTCAAAACTAGATAGCATATTTTTAAATGTTCGAAAAATTCTGAAAAAAAATTCATCACATTGACACGACATCAAAGTATGTTGTCAAAAAATTTGAGATCAAAATTCGAAACGTAGCTTGAGAAACATAAATGACAAATTCGACAGTAAATAATACGCAACTTAAGTTGGGCTTTAGATTAGGCCCATTATCACATTGATGTCCATTTTGTCATTTTTCTATCTCGAGCAATGTTTCGAATTTTGATTTGAATTTTTTTAACAACATACATTGATGTTGTGTCAATGTGCTGGATTTTTTTCAGAATTTTTTAAACATCTTAAAATGTGCTACCGAGTTTGGAGCACCGGGAGCACCCTAAGGGTGGGAGTACTAGATATTTCCGCCTCCATGATCCATCTCATCCCGCACAGGCTCGCCACTGACTCGCGAACAGCTCCACTTCAGGGCCACGCGCGCAGCCGGAGACAGCGCCGTGCAGGGAGGAACGAGAACGCGGCCGAGCTTCGTTCGCCACTAATCCGTTGCCGCCAATGTTGCATGCATCTGCATGAACGCCCGGCCGGCCGGCTGGCCACTGCTCGTCTAGTTCTTTTGGTTTCTTGTATGTATGAGTTTGATTAGTACTCCTATTCAGTCGGTCTCATTAAGGATTTGTGTTGTTGTTGGCAGCACATAATTGTTCAGCTAGTTGCTTGAATCAGGACTAAAAAGGAGAACGAAAAACTGATCTGTAGTAGTACCTCCATGGTTTGGTAGTGACTAGTTAAGGTTTGAAGGCTCAGCCGTATATGTATCCAATTTTATTTTTTTTTGAAACATGGCAAAAGATTTACCATTTTCATTAATTAAGGGAGAAGGTTTAGACATATGTCCGCAACACGGAGAAGAAAACAACTATTCTCGCGGCAAGATATATGGTTTGGTCTAGTTCTTTTCTGTAGTATATATGTAGTTTGCAATCAATATAGGTAATATGAATATAGTTTTGTCTTAAGGCCACAAGTTCTAGTTTGTTGCAGTGGTTAAAATTTTTTTGGCCCCCCCATGCATTCTTGTCAAGCTCCGCCACTGTCCATTATGTATGTTTCTTATAAGGTGCTGGAACCCTAGTTACCAGCACTAAGACGTTTGCATTAGCTTAATCCAAAGGAAGATTTTATTTTTTAAGAAAATCCACAGGTAGATTTGATGCCGTCGTTCCCGACAAGTGGCACAGCGGATCCTTGCGTAAATTATTGACGCCCATACTTACCCCTAGTCCTATGACTTAACTAACAGCGTTCTTTTGCTATTCACTCCTTTTGCTATTCACTCCGTTCCTAAATATTAGTCTTTTCAGTGGTTCTAATGCGGACTACATACGAAGCAAAATGGGTGAATTCACACTTTAAAATATGTCTATATATATTCGTACGTACTCCCTCCGTCTAGGTGTGTAAGTCACCTTATGAAAAGCAAATAATCCCAAAACACTTAGGCACGGTACATTAACTCCCTCCTCGTTACTTGTTTTGTGCCATATCAACCAATAAAAGATATGGGCCGTGCATGCTTTCAATGACTTGAGACTACCAAACATGACATGCAGTGGTTAATTCATTGCATGCAATGCTATTAATTAGCAAAAAGACATTAAGTTATCTCGTTTTCCCCTCCGTCTTGGTCGCGGTGCACAACCTAAGATGACTTATACACCTAGACGGAGGGAGTAGTATTTTTAAAAAATTTAAATTGACTTATACTCGTATTTAGGAACAGGTGCGACTATTTCCAGTCCTGATCAATCGTCCGGTTTTCTATACGTCGACATGGACGGACATTTCACAGAGACTCCTGTGGTCCTCTTCGTTTCTACTCCTAGATAAATAACCCATCCACGTCACTCATAACTCCTCCGTTATCGTTCTCGTCGCGGTGGAGCCGACTGCGTGGCCCACCTTAGCCATCGAGCATGCTGGAATGAACTAGTCGAACCGCTCCCAATCGTCCATGGTTAGCGAGACCCATACCGCGTACCGGACCATGGTTTCCCAGGCCGCCAGCACCAATAATGGCCTTCCCTTGCCCCATTTCCCCCATATATACCTGCCCTCCCCCATGGCACCGCAGCACCAAACTCACCCACTTTCCTCCCGCCAAGAGCAGCAGCGAACTGTGAGTTCTAGCTCTGAAGCTCAAGCGCGAGCTTGCTAGAAGAGCCACACAGCAATACCATGGCGGCATCAGTAGCCTGCGCCTTCTTCTTCGATGCCGAGCCGGCCGGCGAGCCCGGCAAGCACGCGCTGGACGCGTGCGCGCTCTGCGCCAAGCGGCTGGCGCGCGACAGCGACGTCTTCATGTACAGAGGGGACACGCCCTTCTGCAGCGAAGAGTGCCGGCGCGAGCAGATGCACCTCGACACCGTCTCCGCCAGGCAGGCCGCCCGGAGGCTGCAGCGCTTCTCGCCGGAGACGGAGTCCCACCGTGGGCAGCGGCAGTCCAGGAAGGTGTCCATCGCCAGCTAGCCTGCCGGGCGCGGAAAGTTTTGTTTGGATCGACAAGATCTGAATGGATTCTGAAGAAGCAACCGCTGTATTCTGAAGAACCATCGATGTTGTTTTGGGAGGCAGTGCAGGGCATGGCAGCATCAGGTGCCTGTAGGTTCCCATATGTGTCCGTGGCAAGCTAATTAAGCTGGCCGGGTGCCTGTAGATTCTTGGTTGGTCTGTGCTGTGCCGGTGATTTGATTTGGTTGGAAACGAAATAGAAAAGGCCATGGATCTGAAGGAGGCATTCAAACATGATTCACAATTTGTTCAACTTCAGTTTAAGGCCACTCGTGTGCGCCCTCTCTTATTTCGTTTCGCTGAATGATTGGATCCTGTTTTGTTTTTGGTACGACATGCTAGGGACACTCTGCAACAGCACTGTCACTGTTAAAATGGAATTGATACAAAACTAGGATATAAATTATCATGTTTCCCTGAATTTTATGATTTTGCTCTAAATCTTTGGAGATCTTTTATTATGTGTAAGTGTGTTGACCAGCTTGATGCGGCTGCCTTTGCCTTCCGACACGCGTGATTGGGTGAATCTTACGATATTACTGACCATTCCCAACAAATTGAACCATTTGTGATATATATTTTTTCTATTGAGTAAGATGCCAAGTTACCCAAGTTGGGTGCAATAGTTCCTCAAATTACCAAAGTTAAGGGTTCTTTTGCTCCGGGCTCCCTTGACCTAGGAGCACACGACGACCCATCTTCCGTGACTCCCCGACTAGGCACATGCCCCTCTTCTTCCTCTGTCGTTCCGACGATGGGAGGGGGCTGGGACTCCAAGACTTCGGTTTGGTGTGGTTAGGGTTAGGAATAAATTTAAGTTTGTCTTTGATCGGCAGTGGCGATATGATAACCGACGTTCCCAGCGTGGAATAAGGTATCCTGCCTCGTCCTCGCCGGAATGTGTGGAGGATTACGAGTCCCTAGCTCCAGTTCTCCGAGTCTCGCCTTTTTTCTGCAGGTTTGTATCGGTGACGCTATCTTGCGGAGTGAAGAATTTCACTCTTCATTTTGGCCCTTCGGCTCTAGTTCCAACCGATGATGGTTGGCCAGCCTCGGCTGTGTCGAGGAGCGTGCAACTGTGTCTTGCCGGATTAGGTGCGCTCTACAGGCCAAGTTCGACGTTTTCTTTTCCCGGGGGGATGGGGGGGGGTGGGGTGGGGATCTGCCTAATGTGGATTGTGGCCGATGGCATTTTCTAGTCTACATCGATGATTCCCGATCGTTGCCTCTATAGGCTCCTTGCTTTCAAAAGTTTTCTCCACTGAGACGGTGGCCCAGATATGGTAACGAGCTTTGCACATGGCGTGCCGCTGATGGATGCGAGAGGAAAAAGACTTCCACTACTAAAGTGACATGACGTCTTAGTGCCGATAATTAGGGTTTCGACACTATAACAAACAAACACAAGGAACATGTCAGAGGCACCAATAACTTGAATGTGTTTTTCAATTTCTTTAAAGGTGTTTGGCCTTTTCACATTTTTTATATTATAAATTTAAGGATGAAGCCGATCTTGTTGCATAGTCTGCACGGTAAGCACGACACAATCTTAACACGTTGCGTCGACAGATGGAGAGGCGATTGTCTTTCATATGTGTTGACAAGGCGTAGAACCGCTTCCCATTGGCTTTTGCTTCACCCTTTGACGATTATTGCGCTCTTTTTCAATGTGTTTGTGTTGTGAGTTGGCGCCCCATATATAGTTTGGCGAGGTAGTGTGGGACATTGGTGGTCTTAGCTTGAGTTTCATGAAATTAATATAAGGTTTAGTATTTCTTCTAAAGTAGATCGTCTTTCTTCTTTTAATAGAAACCGCAGTTGCCTTATGACAAGGTTCGTAAAAGGATGATTGAGCGGATGGAATCCAATCCTTACTTACTTATAGTTGAATTAGTGCACTTTCGAGTAGGAGTGGGAGGGAATGACGAAGCTTGCCGTCGACTTTTATACTAAACCATACATCACTCTCTTTCCACTGTTGACTTCCTCGTAATGAAAATCATCATGCTTTTTCGCTGTCACTGTAATGTCAACTCAATTGATGAGGAAGGCAAAGTTTGGGATTAAACAGCACCTACTCAAGCCAAGTTCACAATGTCAGAAAAGTAATGTACATCCAACACAGCGCACGACACATCTACATAAACGGAGGTCTAGCCTCATTGTTGTCCCTTCATACTACTAAATTTAAATCTTGTAAACTTTGTCGCGACAATGAGTGGCGCTGCTACACACAAAGCTGTGACGCGTTGCTAGAAGAATCTTGAATATTTTTAGATTTAGAGATTAATTCCCGCATGTTTGAATCACGGTGTTGAATTGACATCACAACAAGTGAATCCTAGCACCATCACTAAGGACACCTCAACTTTTCAGTAACAAATTGAAGTTTAGCGTTCCATGTTTGTGCTTGAATCTGACTGTGCTCATGCTCTGAAGGAAAGCACTCTTGCCCTGTACTTCTCGGTTGCGTATTACCCACAAGTGACGACAATTGTACCTTGCTAAAAACAACAGTGTTGCTAAGTCTCAGTCGACTAAGACTTGACGAAGTCTCACTCGTCGCTATATTCATGAGATCTTACATTAAGATTCATGCAAAATATTATTTTCAATTTTTTCTTTTTCTCTCTTGCATGTTATGTCATTTGACTGAGACTTGGTTAAATCTCAGTCGACTGAGACCTAGCCACACCCTAAAAACAATTGCTTCCTCACTCCAAAATAAGCGTTGTGGTTTGAACTAAAACCATGACACTTATTTTTGATCGGTGATACGTTGCTTGCCTCCACTGGAGAGAGTGATCGACGCAAGGTTTGCAATGCGTGAGCCGGGCCAGCTAAACGCGAGAGCGGAGAAAAATATCACACATTCCCACGTCAGATTGGCTGAACGCGTCCGTATGTTCTTTTTCTTTTCTGTACGTCTCTCTCGCCACCCATCGCTGAGTCAGAGCCACGAGGAGACGATGCACCATGGCTTGGCGCACTCGTTGGTGTCGACATACTACGAGCAATGATGTGCCGCGTCACCGCCAAGTAGTCCGTGACTCACCGAGTATGCAGCAAGAGATATCGTGCACGTCCTCTCTTTTCTTCGGAAGCCTCCAATACGTTGCTGGTACTCGATCAGCAGTCGACCGCGAATAATTCCAGAGATCGCCGTGCGTGCGTGCGTGCCGGCAATTTTCACCCTTCTCCCGGAGGAGGAGATATATGCCGACCTTGTCCCGATGTTCGCATGCTCCGATGATTACGTCCGATGCGTCAGTGTTACTACTCGAGGAAGCAGTAAAAACAAATTGCACGCAGATCTTGAGAAAAGCTCACCGAAAACAACGGTGGACTGCGAGGTGAGTGCCAATGGAATCTTGAGTTGATCCCTTCAACGCTCAACGGCAACCGCAACTGCAACTGGCTGGCAGCATCTCTCGTTTTTATCTAGCAGCATCCTCCAGCCTGAAGTTTTTAAGACTGCAAATGGCTGCACGCATTGCTTGCAGCGGCCGCAAGCTGGTGCACGCGCTTGAGTGGGGCACGGGCCGAGAGCGTAGACAAGATATGCAAGTGTATGCGCGAGTCCACTCTTCACAAGTTGCTGCTGTGGCGTGCATGCACGCTCACACGGATGCACCACACCTAAGATTGCCTCCCGTATGATGACACTAACTTAAAGAGAGGACCTCGAGATTTTGAAATTTTTTTGTTCTTTTCTTTTCTTCATCTCTTGTGTGATATATAAACAAAACAACATTATCGTGTCTATTATTGGCGTGGGCTAACCATGTGGGGCACTTGTCCCGTATGTTGGCAAAAAGCCTGGCGCGCTAATTTTTTTTGGAAAAGAAGGAAGACCTTCGGCCTCTGTATCTGAATGATGCATGCAGCCACTTTATCAAAGTATTACTTTGTAAGGTCTTTTATGAATAATTAATTACAAAGTAATACAACAGTAAGACTGAAGCCACTGTCTATGCAACATCTGTCGCTACTCCTATCTAGTTGATGAAGGGATGCTGATAGTCTGACCCGAATACCAAACAGACCTTGCAATTAAACCTAACATCTAAGATCTGAGGCCCCAACCAAGCCACCTGCCAGGTATGGGGCACCCACCGGTCCGGCGCACACTCAAAGGCTGCCGCGGCCAACTGCCACCAATCCATCTTCAGAGTTGTACTGACGCATCTACCTTGCCCGGTCTAGCTGCCGTCGACGCCACCACGACGCCAGACAGCGTCACCCTCCTGCGCGAGTCCATCTTCGCACATCAGACGCCTAATCTCTAGGGCGCCATGCCCTCGAGATCCGTCGCCATCAATGTGTAGGATGAAGCACCGCTCCACCGAAGATGTCGTCCACTGGTCCCTCGAGCCCGTGTACACCTCCAAGAATGACGCCCCCAAGGGGAAAACGACACAAGCACGCCGCTGTTTTCTGATCTATTGATCTAGGGTTTCCCCCGGAGGTAGCAGATAGTGGTCTAAAACTTCTCCACGACGATGCCTTCAAGAAAAGAATGGCACCGTAGAGCGCCGCCATTGCCAGCCTTGGCATCTAGCCAAGAGCAGGTTTTCACCCAGATCTGTTCGAAGAACTCCATCTAGCTTCTTGTGCACGGATCGCCGCCTTCTCTGCCGGAGACTAGACCAAAAGGATCCAGCCGCCGCCGCCTGACCGGCCGCGACACCACCATGGTGCCAAAAGCAGCCAGCTTTGCCAGTCCCACCACGCCAGCCTGCCGCCGCATACCAGATCCGTTGGCCCGCCAAAGCCCATCTGGGCCCGGCGAGATCCGAGATTCTGGCCGCCGCCACAAGGGCGCCTCCCCCGCGGGAAGGCCGCGCCGCCATTGTTGTCGCCGCCATGTCCGTCACCGGGATCCCGCGGCACCGCGCCACCGGGTCAGCGAAGTCCATGATGCCGCCTCCATGGGAGGACGCCACCGCGCGCGAGGGAAGAAGACCCCGCCGCCGCCATCACAACCCACAACACGGGCTTCGCCGGCGTGAACTCGGGCGGCGGCGGGAGGGAGAGATCGGGGCGAGGTGCCGAGGGCCGGCGGCGCGGTTTCCCCCGTGTCACCCAGGGTTGGCGACGCGGCCACGCGGGGGTCAGGCCTCGTGGTCATTGCTAAGTTCAGTGGCCTCCTGGCGCGCTAATTATTAGCACTAAGCGTATACACTAGTTTAAGCAGAGCTGCCTAATCTTATTACTCACACAAGTACAGCCGGAATATATTGTTGCCCAAGTTTCCGACTAGAGGCACGACGAAGTCTGCTGCAATGGTTATAGGCGCGAATACCATAAGGCGGGGCGTGTATCATGTTTTCGTATGATATGGTGCCAGTCTAGTAGGAGCTGACGGTTTGCAAATCGGCTATAGAATGACGAGCTGTATGACCTATTTTTTCACAATACAAAAAGCTCCTCAAATTTAGTAACTTTTGTATAACTAATACTCAAATTTAGTAAGTAACTTTTTTATAGCTAGTTGCTAATTGTAATTTTGAGAGTTTTCAAGTACAACTACATTTCCACTCTTTAGAAAATAGCACAACTTGCATCAACAGGGACCTTCAACTTCAAGAGCGATGTCTCCTGGTCGACCTCGCAGGGAAATAGCATGATTGCCCGTCGTTTTCCTCTCGGTGGAGCCGCCTACCACCGTCCGACGCGCGATATTTGCCCGACCCGTGGCCGCACCGGACCACAGTATTCCGACGGCCTTGCCGTGTCCGTCCCCACGCAGTCACGCACCATATATACCTGAGCCTTCCACTCATTTCTCCACCCAACTGGCTCGCTCCCATCTTCCTCCCTCTCCCCGCAGCAAGCAAGCGCACCACGAAGAAAATCTCTGCTCAGCATTCTTGCTCGAAAGCCAGCTACACACACGTACCATGGCGGCATCAGCGGCCTGCTCCTTCTTCTTCGACGCCGAGCTGCTCGGCGAGCCCGGCATGACGGCGATGGACGCGTGCGCGCTCTGCGACAAGCCGCTGGCGCGCGACAGCGACGTCTTCATGTACAGAGGGGACACGCCCTACTGCAGCGAGGAGTGCCGCCACGAGGAGATGCAGCTCGACGCCGTCTGCGCCAGGCAGGCCGCGCGGAGGCTGCAGCGGTTCCCGGCGGAGACGGGATCCCACCGTGGGCAGCGGCAGTCCAGGAAGGTGTCCGTCGCGAGCTAACTGGCCGGAGCGCGTGGGCGAGGAACGTTTTGTTTGAATCGACAAGATCAGTATTCTGAAGAACCATCGATGTCTCCGGCTCTCCGGCCGGCGCCCTAGCCTGGACTGGTGGAGGCACCAGATGCAGCTTGGCTTCGCGCCTTCGCCTACGGAAGGCAAGGCAGGGCAGCAGCATCAGGCGGAACGAAGCATGGGTGCCTGTAGCTTCCCATATGTCCATGTCAAGCTAATTAGGCCTGATTCTTGGTCGGTCTGTGCGCCGTCCCGATGAATTGATTTGGTTCGAAACGAAATAGAAAAAGACATGGATCTGAAGAAAGCAATCAAACAAGATTCACATTTTGTTTTAACTTCTATTTGGGTCGCTCTTCTGCGCCCTCTCTTATTTTGTTTCGCTTAATGATTGAATGCTGTTTGGTTTTGGGTACCACATGCTAGGGACACTGTGCAACAGCACTGTCACTGTAAAAACAACATGGCAATCGATCTACAAATTATCTTGCCACTAATTGTTGTTATGCTTTTCGGATTTATAGGGTCTCTAATGTTTCTAGTGATATGCCAATATGATTTCGGCCGGGATTTTATCCATATAATTTTATGATTTTCTTATAATCTGAATCTTTTTGGATTTTCTACTCCCTCTATTCACAAATATAAATGTTCTATTTTTCTGAATCGAATGTATATAGATATGTTTAAGTTTGTTCGTTTACTCATTTCATTCCGTATGTAGTCTATATATTAAAATATTCAAAACATCTTATAGTGAACGGAGGAAGTAATTGTGTGTAAGTGAATTGGCCGGTTTGGTGCCTCTACCTTGAGCTTCCCACATGGGTGAACCTTCCAATTTTACTATATCACAAGGATATTTCCCAAAAAATTATACCATTGTAATTTTCTTCTTTTGAAATATATGTCAAACTTACCCAATTTGGGTGCAATAATTCATCACAATTTCAATTTTAAGAATGAGAACGATCTTGTCATGCCTAGGCTAAACGTCAAACATTTTCATGGCGATTTTTCTTTCTTGATGGGTCGACAAGGCCTAGAACCGCTTCACATCGGATCTTGCTTCTCCATCCGACCTGTGTTGTAAGTACCCCCTTCCTCACCCATCAGTGTGAGTATGTGGGTGGTTTTAGCTCAAGTTTACTAAAACAAGGAATTTTTCTGTTATTTTCCTCATAAACTGGACCGACTCGCTTTCTCCAATGAAAATTACGAAAATGGTTGCCCGCCAACGAGGTTCCTAAAAATTAGATCTGAGCCGATGAAGTCTAACCCCGATCTACTTGCAGTTGAGTTAGTGCACTTTGAGGCATAACAAGTGAAAGGAAATGACGAAGCTTGTCGTCGCCTATTCAACTAAAACATATATCAGTATCACTCTAATATCAACTCAGTGGAAAATGAAGGCAACGTTTGGGTTTAGACACCACCCACTCGATCCAAGTTTCCATGCTCGAAAAGTAATGAACATCCAACATGGCACTTAGGTTGTCATGTCCAGATTTACCACTTGCGTACACTTGTGATGTGGGCATGATATTGCCTAAGCTTTCCCAATTAGAGAGTTTGGTGCTCCGCTCTCTCGACAATTCATATGTGAACTGTGGACATATGTCGACGGATGCTCTCGTCTCCAAAGTTGACTCTCGGTGGTTAGACTGTTTCCTTGGTGTTCAGACGATTTTAGTTTGCATTGTGTGCACTTACATCATCTTCGTTGGTCAGCATTTATTTTTGTGACTATGAATCGCAGGGCAAAAACCTCATAGCCCTGCAACTTAATTTAATGTAGAGCATGGAACGGTACATAGTATACAACTTCATATCAGGAAATAGGAAAAAGAGCAAGAACTACAGTACAACTTACACTTTATAAGGTGGGAGGTAAGAAACCCATTTCTACAAATTATCCCTGAACCTAGACTTAATTCTATGCGCCAGCAGGGTTGTGTCATGCACAAACCCCCTCTTCCACTTATAGAAAGCAGGCCTCTCTTTTCTGAAGATTTTTGCATTCCTAGCGATCCAGATATTCCAGCAAGATAGGAAAACCACTTCAGCAAAGAAAGGTTTTTGAAGGACATGCAATATCTGCTGCCGGGTGCATATGCACTTTTGGATGAACAGTAAAATGCTAAACAATACTAATATAAATTTAAAAATCTGGTTCTTTTTACAACACACATCTAGGAATGTTCTACTCCCACGCAAATTTTCGTGAAGAAATAACATTCCATGTGCACAGAACAAAAAAAGACAAAACCAGTAGTATGAAAAAGTGTTTTTAAGCATTTTGGGCTGCTTGTTTTGTTTTTCTACTAGAAATTCTGTGAATGTGATCTCTTCAAGAACATTTATACATAGGAAGAACACTCAAGAATGATTGTCTACAATTTTTTTTGTATTTTTTTTTGCAATTTTTCAGAATTTAATGTTCGAACAGGTGCAACTGGATTTGCTCCTAGGAGCAGAAAGGCACTTTTGTTATCCAAATCCTTCCTAGCTTGAGTTGCAATACTCCCCATGTCATCTCCTGACTGCCAATCCACCTGCAAGTAGTTCCAGACTCTAATACTAAAACTAAATTGAAAGAACAAATGATCTATATCTACCCTAGAGCCAGAGCAACACATCACACAGGTAGTGCCGTCAGCTATAATTGCTCGGTGTGGATCATCATTGCTCTTTTCTTTGCACATCAAAGCATTCCATCGGCCATGCATAACTTTATTTATTTTTACCGATGTGGTACTTTCTATGTTTCGTTAATGCTAGTTGTGTACATGCTAGTCATGCAGACGTCAAGTGTGTGCTCATCGTATTTTGTGTCCTATTGATGCTACACGGAATACAACCTTGTATACTTCCCTTGCCATAACAAAAAAAGTGGATGTCTAGCCGCCTGGGGGGATATGAGGTGCTACCACACATTAGGTGCTATCATGCTATCACTTTTCCAAAAACACATTTAAATGTTTTAAATAATTCCAAAAAATTATGAGTGTTCACAAGACATGTCTCTACAAATTGTGAAAATTTCAAATTATGATTTGAAACACGAAAGAAGAAACACAAAAAAAAACAGCATAAATAGTGTCACAAAAGCCAAAAGTCAAAATGTCAGTATTCATTTGTTTGTGTTTTGACCGTTGGATCCACATCCACGACTGAGCTCGCCCTGCAGCACACGAGCTTAGCAACTCCCGTAGCAGCTAATATTCTCCCTAGCCTCCTTAGTGTCCCTTATACAAGTAAATTTAAATATTGTAAACTTTGTCACAACAAAACAAATTCTTGGTAACAAAATGAAATTTATCATTCCATGTGTTGCGCTTGAATTTGACTATGCTCATGCTCTAAAGGAAAGCACTCTTACTCCATCCTTCCTGCTTTCATCTACATAGATTACTCACACGTCACAGAAAATTGTACCTTGCCAAATTTAGCAATCACAGGAGAGAATAAAAACGAAGAAAGATTTCCTGTATGTGAGGTGAGTAAGAAAAAGGCCAGAGCGGAGAAAAATATCACTCATTCACACGTCAGATTGGCTGATTTTTTTTATGATGGTCAAGTTTATCAAAATCACATTATCTTCTTTTAAGTTTGAAAAAATTGATGTAAGACGATGAGGAAGGCCCTGATCGGTTGTTGCGGCTTGTGGTGCTCTAGCGCACTGATGGCCTGCAAAACACACATGATCGTTGCGTAAAATTGGAGTAAGTATCCAATTACTTAGCGTTCCTAACAAGGAGAGAAGGTGAGTATTAGTCGGCCACGACCATCCCTAAGTTAACTTCATTCTAACAAGACCTTTCTGAGTTTCTTCCATTCATAGTACTTGTATATGACGGGTAACGACAACTCGTCGCACCCTGGGACCCTCTCATGGTAGACAAGCTCATCAACTGATCGATCAAAACGTGAGTAGTCCAGATGTGAACCCGACGCTCGTGGTCGGCAGCAACATATTGCCATCGATGAACTGCGCCACCGTGAAGTTACTGGCCTTGGCCTGACTCATATTCACGTGGTATCCCGGCCACCTCACCCAGCCGCCGACGCCAGCGCAGGAGCCCGTGTTCATGTACTCCCCATAGTAGAGTGTGCTGAGCGTGGTCTGGTTTTTGTCCCACGCAAGCCACCCCTCGGGGCGCAGCACACCGCCGATGTAGGACTCCATCTCCATGAACACCACCCGCGAGTACGCCTTCCATGGCCGGCCGAGGAATGTCTGCGTCGTGGCGGCCTTGACGGTCTAATTAGTCTGCGCATGTAGGGGGTCGTCCTGCACGAAGAAATTGCAAAACTGGAAGGAGAAGCCGCTATTGATGGAGCCTTTGAAGCATCCCTTGGCCATGATGGTGTTCTTCTGGCCCGGGAGCGGGGCGCTGGCCAGGAGGAGGCAGTTCTGGAAGATGTCCGTGGCATCCCCGAAGATGAAGTTGACTGTGCTGGTGACGCGAAAGTCGCGCTAGAATTGGTTATATGATTATAATGTACTTAACCACAAATAACTATTGAATAAGTACAATGTGGAAGTGCGTTGAGGAGGGGGGCATATGCCCCCTGTCCATGTTGGTTTTTGTTCTACTAATCAATTTTTTTTTGTCTTTTATTTAAATATATGGATATGTTGTGCCCTTATTTAAGATGGGCCCTAGGCTGCTGCACCTTTTGCCACCACCTAGGGCCGGCCCTGAGTGTCGTGGTGTGCTCACGGCAGATGCGATGGGTAGGCTTATCGAATGTAGTTGGGGCCGAAGGACGTTGGTGGGTTCTGGAGGAGAGATCGAGGACAAGCGGAGAGGGACTCACGATGTACCCAGGTTCGGGGCCCTCCGGGGGAGGTAATACCCCTAGTACTACCGGATCTACTAGATGGATCTCAAAAGGAGGGTTACAATGGCACTCCTGGAGCTATTTTGGTGGGAGGAGGAAGGAGAGCTAGCTCTCTCCCTCTCCTGGTTGTGTGTGTGTGTGTCAAAGCCGCCCCCCCCCCCCCCCCCCCCCCCCCCCGCCGCATGAGCGGCTACCAGGGGGTCTTATAGGCCGACCCCCGGCGGGTCACTGTGGCACGCCATGGCCTGTGTCACGGAGTGGCGGGTGCCATGCCGCTATAGGTGTCGGTGTCAAAACCGGCGGATCTTGGGTAGGGGGTACCGAACTGGGGATCTTGGATCGATGGGGAATAGTAGACGTAGGACACGATATTTACCCAGGTTCGGGCCCTCTCTAAGAGGTAAAACCCTATGTCCTGCATGATTATATTGCTGGTGTATGAGGGGGTTACAGAGTAGATCTACCGCGAGATCAGACGAACTAAACCCTAGCTAGTAGGATGGGGATTGTTCTTCTAGCCTCTACGGACTAAGCCCCCCGGTTTATATAGACACCAGGGCTACTAGGGTTTACAGAGAGTCGGTTACATCAAGGAAACTCTGGATCTTCCATCTTGACTTGGGGTACACACCAAGGCACAAAAGGACTTCGGTCCGGATACGGTGCGGACCAACAGTCCGGCCCACGTGAGATGAGCCGGCACCCCGAGGACCCCCTGTTGGGGAACGTAGTAATTCAAAAAATTTCCTACGATCACGCAAGATCTATCTAGGAGAAGCATAGCAACGAGCGGGAGAGTGTGTCCACGTACCCTCGTAGACCGAAAGCGGAAGCGTTTAGTAACGCGGTTGATGTAGTCGAACGTCTTCGCGATCCAACCAATCCAAGTACCGAACGTACGGCACCTCCGCGATCTGCACACGTTCAGCTCGGTGACGTCCCTCGTACTCTTGATCCAGCTGAGGCCGAAGGAGAGTTTCGTCAGCACGACGGCGTGGTGACGGTGATGATGAAGTGATTCCGGCAGGGCTTCGCCTAAGCTCTCCGAAAATATGACCGAGGTGGAAATCTGTGGAGGGGGGGCACCGCACACGGCTAAAAACAATTAACTTGTGTGTCTATGGGGTGCCCCCTGGCCACGTATATAAAGGATGGAGGGAGGAGGAGGCCGGCCCTCATAGGGCGCGCCCAAGGTGTGGAGTCCTACTAGGACTCCCTAGTCCTAGTAGGATTCCACCTCCCACATGGAATAGGAAAAGGGGAAGGGAGAAGGAGAAGGAAGGAAGGGGGCGCCCCCTTTCCCTAGTCCAATTCGGACCAGTCCATGGGGAAGGGGCGCAGCCACCCTTGAGGCCTTTCTCTCCTTTCCCGTATGTCCCATTAAGGCCCAATACGAATTCCCGTAACTCTCCGGTACTCCGAAAAATACCCGAATCACTCGGAACCTTTCCGATGTCCGAATATAGCCTTCCAATATATCGATCTTTACCTCTCGACCATTTCGAGACTCCTCGTCATGTCCGTGATCTCATCCGGGACTCCGAACTATCTTCGGTTATCAAATCACATAACTCATAATACAAATCGTCATCGAACGTTAAGCGTGCGGACCCTACGGGTTCAAGAACTATGTAGACATGACCGAGACTCATCTCCGGTCAATAACCAATAGCGGAACCTGGATGCTCATATTGGCTCCCACATATTCTACGAAGATCTTTATCGGTCAAACCGCATAACAACATACGTTGTTCCCTTTGTCATCGGTATGTTACTTGCCCGAGATTCGATCGTTGGTATCTCAATACCTAGTTCAATCTCGTTACCGGCAAGTCTCTTTACTCGTTCCGTAATGTATCATCCCATAACTAACTCATTAGTCACATTGCTTGCAAGGCTTCATATGATGTGCATTACCGAGAGGGCCCAGAGATACCTCTCCGACAATCGGAGTGACAAATCCTAATCTTGATCTATGCCAACTCAACAAACACTATCGGAGACACCTGTAGAGCATCTTTATAATCACCCAGTTACGTTGTGACGTTTGATAGCACACAAGGTGTTCCTTCAATATTCGAGAGTTGCATAATCTCATAGTCAGAGGAACATGTATAAGTCATGAAGAAAGCAATAGCAACAAACTAAACGATCATCGTGCTAAGCTAATGGATGGGTCTTGTCAATCACATCATTCTCTAATGATGTGATCCCGTTCATCAAATGACAACTCATGTCTATGGCTAGGAAACTTAACCATCTTTGATTAACGAGCTAGTCAAGTAAAGGCATACTAGTGACATTCTGTTTGTCTATGTATTCACACATGTATCAAGTTTTCGGTTAATACAATTCTAGCATGAATAATAAACATTTATCATGATATAACGAAATAAAATAATAACTTTATTATTGCCTCTAGGGCATATTTCCTTCAGTCTCCCACTTGCACTAGAGTCAATAATCTAGTTCACATCGCCATGTGATTTAACACCAATAGTTCACATCACCATGTGATTAACACCCATAGTTCACATCGCCATGTGACCAACACTCAAAGGGTTTACTAGAGTCAATAATCTAGTTCACATCGCCATGTGATTAACACCCAAAGAGTACTAAGGTGTGATCATGTTTTGCTTGTGAGAGAAGTTTAGTCAACGGGTCTGCCACATTGAGATCCGTATGTATTCTGCAAATTTCTATGTCTACAATGCTCTGCACGGAGCTACTCTAGCTAATTGCTCCCACTTTTAATATGTATCCAGATTGAGACTCTGAGTCATCTGGATCGATGTAAAAGCTTGCATCGACGTAACCTTTTACGACGAACTCTTTTATCACCTCCATAACCGAGAAATATTTCCTTAGTCCTCTTAGGTAACTAAGGATAACTTTGACCGCTATCCAGTGATCCATTCCTGGATCACTATCGTACCTCCTTGCTAAACTCATAGCAAGGCACACAACTGGTCTGGTACATAGCATGGCATACTTTATAGAACCTATGACTGAGGCATAGGGAATGACTTTCATTCTCTTTCTATCTTCTGCCGTGGTCGGGTTTTGAGTCTTACTCAATTTTACACCTTGTAACACAGGCAAGAACTCCTTCTTTGACTGATCCATTTTGAACTTCTTCAAAATCTTGTCAAGGTATGTGCTTTGTGAAAGTCCTATTAAGCGTCTCGATCTATCCCTATAGATCTTGATGCTCAATACTTAAGCAGCTTCACCGAGGTCCTTTTTATTGAAAAATTCTTATTCAAGTATCCTTTTATGCTATCCAGAAATTCTATATCATTTCCAATCAACAATATGTCATCCACATATAATATTAGAAATGCTATAGAGCTCCCACTCACTTTCTTGTAAATACAGGCTTCACCGTAAGTCTGTATAAAACCATATGCTTTGATCACTTTATCAAAGCGTATATTCCAACTCCGAGATGCTTGCACCAGTCCATAGATGGATCGCTGGAGCTTGCATATTTTGTTAGCACCTTTAGGATTGACAAAACCTTCTGGTTGCATCATATACAACTTCTTCTTTAAAAATTCAATTAAGGAATGTAGTTTTTGACATCCATTTGCCAGATTTCATAAAATGTGGCAATTGCTAACATGATTCGGACGGACTTAAGCATCGCTACGGGTGAGAAGGTCTCATCGTAGTCAACTCCTTGAACTTGTCAAAAACCTTTTGCAACAAGTCGAGCTTTGTAGACAGTAACATTACCGTCAGCGTCAGTCTTCTTCTTGAAGATCCATTTATTTTCTATGGCTTGCCGATCATCGAGCAAATCAACCAAAGTCCACACTTTGTTCTCATACATGGATCCCATCTCAGATTTCATGGCCTCAAGCCATTTTGTGGAATCTGGGCTCATCATCGCTTCCTCATAGTTCGTAGGTTCGTCATGGTCTAGTAACATGACTTCCAGAACAGGATTACCGTTCCACTCTGGTGCGGAACGTACTCTGGTTGACCTACAAGGTTCTGTAGTTACTTGATCTGAAGCTTCATGATCATCATCATTAGCTTCCTCACTAATTGGTGTAGGCATCACTGGAACTGATTTCTGTGATGAACTACTTTCCAATTCAAGATAGGGACATTTACATCTGTGCCCCTAACTCGAACCCACTACTCAGTTTTGCCCCTAGTTTTTGGGTATGCTCAGTTTTGCCCCTCTGCCGTCAGTGCCACTTACAGAAATGCCCCTCCGCTCCGTTTCCGTCCAGTCAAGGCTGTTTGACCGCTAACTTGTCGGCTGTTTGACATATTTGCCCCTCTGTTCTTACATGTGGGCCCTCTCTTACCTCTTCGCTTCACTCTCTCTCTCTCTGCTCTTTCTCTCGCTCGACCCTAACCCTAGCTCTCTCCCCCAAATCACTCCCTCACCCGAACCCTAGCGGCTGCGATCCCCACAATGGAAAACTCCAGATCAATGGCGGGCACGGTGGAGATTCGGTGGACCTGACTCTTTATGTGAGCTGTGCTGCGATTGGGAGCCAACCACTGTGGATGGAGTTCGACGGTGGTTGCGGCACCGATGGCGGCCATGAAGGGAGCACAAATCCGAAGGGGTAAGTGCAGTACTTTCAGATCTGAAGCCTGCTGTAGCTATTGTAGTTTTATTTGATTCCTAGTGTTCATCTGCGTTCGTAGTGCTCATTTGGTTCGATTTTTTTCTGTTTTTCATTGTCATTCGTAGGGTGGACTATATATGTTTGGATTGTAGATTGGAAACAACTCTTCTAGTTCCTGCTGGTACAAAAGCAGGGAACACAGGATTTTCATTTCCTTTGGTAGTGGAGATCACACTGAAGTTTGCGCAGTTTAGATCTCATATCTGTGCTAAATACCCTTGGGGAATACATGATGCAGTTGAATTCAGGTACTGGGATACTGATAGTTCTGTTTGGGTCCCAGTCCAATGTGATGCTGAGTTAGAAAAAATGTTTAGAATTCATGCTCATTTCCCAGTCAAATTGGAAATCAATGTCATACAAAGAAAAAGAGGATTGACAGAGAGTAGTGGCAGAAAATCACAATCTACTAGTTCTAGAGGTAGGAGCAGAATATCCAGGGGGAGAAAAAAAGTGTTAGCAGTCAGAAGAGAGCTTCAGATGGAGGAGAGAGCTCTATGCAGGTACCAGGAACACCATCACAGCAAGTGCCTATTTATGCAGGTCCTACTCAGAGCAGAGATTCTGTTGATCCAAATATTGAGGAGGGACTTCCTGATGACTGGCCTACAGATGATGAGGATGAAAGGCTTTTCCCTCAGTTTGTGATAAAACAGAAGGCCAAGAAGGCAGATGATGATGGGGATGAAGATTATGTGCCACCACCAGAAGGAATGTTTGATGAGGCAGGTGAAGATGAGTTGGAGGAGGACCAGGACATGGGATATAGTGAGGATTCTGATGATGGAAGGCCAGATGTGCAGTACAACAGAGATGATCCTTCTTTAAAAGAAGGAACTATATTTTCCAATGCTTTAGACTGTAGGAATGCACTAGCTACATTTTCAATAAAAACTCAGAGTGAGTATGTAGTAGACAAGAGTGATCCTACCAGGTTGACTGTTCATTGTGCTTATAAGAGGTGTAGATGGAGGATGCATGCCTCCTTAATGAGAAATAGCTCATTGTTTCAGGTACAAACAGTAGGTGCATATGTAGTTACATTGCAAATCTTTCAGTTATTTGTTGCAGCAAGTATGTCTGACATGTAATTGAACTTTCAATATTGCAGGTCAAAGTGAACCAGTCTGCACATACTTGTCCAAGTGTAAGCAGAAGGAAAAGACTGAAGTCAGCTAAGTGCAGATGGGTTGCTGATGCAGTGAAGCATTGGGTTTTAGAGGATTCAGAGGTTGGAGTTACAGAGTTGAAAAAGAACCTGAAGAAAAAATATGGCCTGCAAGTCCCATACATGAGAGTGTTCTATGGAAAGCAGATGGCATTGGACAACATTTATGGTAAGTGGACTGACTCATTTCAATTGTTGTACACTTACAAGGCAGAAGTTGAGAAAGCATCTCCTGGAAGTGTAGTTAACATTGACAAGCACACTGTAGAGTACAAAATAGCTGGAAAAACTAGACAAAAAGAGTGCTTTAGAAGAGTGTTTGTTTCTTTCAAAGCATGCTAGCAGGGTTTTTTAGATGGGTGTAGGCCTTATCTTGCAGTAGATGGCACAACACTGAATGGCAGATATAAAGGCCAACTTGTGAGTGCATGTGCAATGGATGCTTGCAACTGGATCTTCCCAGTAGCAGTTGGAGTTGTTGAGTCTGAAAATACAGAAAGCTGGACATGGTTTTTCCAGAATTTAAAAGAACTAATAGGACATCCACTAGGTCTTGTCATCCACACAGATGCATGCAAAGGACTAGAGACTGCTGTTGAAGATGTATTCCCAGGAGTTGAGCACAGGGAATGCATGAGGCATTTGGCAGCTAATTTCTCCAAAAAATTTAGAGGAAATTTTTTTGATGATAATTTGTGGCCCTGTTCATTGACATATAGCATCAAAAAACACAATTATCATCTTAGACAGCTATACAGCAAACCTGGTGTGAAAGAGTACATAGAAGAGCATCATAGCAAACTATGGGCCAGGGCCTTGTTCAATGAAATATGCAAAGTTGATTATGCCAATAACAATTTAGCTGAGTCATTCAATTCCAAAATTAAGAAGTGGAAGGGGATACACATTGTGGACTTGCTTGACAAAATTAGGCAGTTCATAATGGAAAAGTTTGACTTGAGACAGCAGATTGCAGCTGGGACATACAATGGGCACATCATAATCCCCAAAATCATGATTATGCTTCATGCAAAATCAAAAGACCTTGATATGTCCATAGTGAAAAGAAGCACATTTGAGGCAGAGATTACTGCAATTGACAAGGAAAAAAGAGAGTGGAGATATCCTGTTAATTTGCAAACACATACTTGTAGTTGTAGAAAGTGGCAAATAACAGGACAACCATGCATACATGCATTGTACTTTATCACTTCAATGAGAGGTCAAGTTAGTGAGATTGATCAGTATGTTCATGAGTATTTCTCTGTGGCAAAATTCAAGGCTACCTACGCTGATAATCTGCCACTTCTGGAGGGCAAGCAACAATGGGATGTTGTAGACCCAGGATTTAAATTGAGTGCTCCATTGCAAAATAGGCCACCTGGTAGACCTAGGAAGACAAGAATTAGGGCTAAATCAGAGGGAAAAGGACTTGGAGGAAGAAAGAATAAGTGTTCAAGATGTGGGAAGCTTGGGCACAAAGGCAGCCACTGCAAAGAGTCCATTGACCCTGCATTTGGAGAGGAAGAACATTGGGGTGCTGATAATGCTGATGATGAACCTCTGGCTAAAAATGATGAACCAACTGATGTTGCTATTGATGCAACTGCTGCTACTAATGAAACTATGGCAGATGCTGCTACTGATGTAAATGCAAAAAATGCAAGTGCTGGAGATGATGTAAATGCAACTTCTGCAGATGCAACAACAGTCAGTAGTGCAGTCAGGTACCTTTTTTGGTTTATTTTTGAAGTTATTTCCTAAATTCAATGTTTGCTAACTGACCTCTCCCATTTATTTGTGACTTTGCAGCCCCAGAAAGAACTACAAAAGACCAGCAGAGAGGGGACAGTCACCACTTAAGAAGAAGTTCAAAATTGCAGAAGAGGAGACTATAGGTTCTGTCACTGGAAGCAATTATCCTACAAGTTATTCTACTGCAAACAAGGCTGTGAGCAAAACTGTGAGCACCAGGAGGAGTTCTAGGCTCTCTTCAAACCCAGCTTGCAATACCAGGAGCAAGAAGAACAAGTAGATATGGTAGTACTTGTAATGCTGTGAAAATTTGTTGTGGGTGTGAAAACTGTACTAGATTTGAAGTTTGTTGTGGCACAATGCTGTGAACTCTCTTATGTTTCAATGTGATCATGTCCTATGTTTGGTCCAGCTGCTGGTGTGCCCATTTAACTGTCATTTTTGTCACATTACTACTGCACTGTCAAGTTTTGTCACATTACTACATTGCTACAAAATGCAACACAATATACTCAACATAGCAAACTCATTTCCAGATGAAACTTGTCACATTACACCAGATGAAACTTGTCACATTACACCAGATGAAACTCATTTCTAATGTGCTTTGGAACAAATACAACTAATTAAGATAGCTCACACAGCAATACATTACATTTCATTACATACCATAATCCAGCTAGTATGGATTCTTAAACCACTCAGAAAAAACTGATGCCAAAATGCTAATGCAAATTACTATGAGAAATCCCCATGTTTGCATAAGCTCATTTCTCTTCTTGATCTTCAACTTGAGTTTCTTGTTCTTCTCTGTTAAGTACATCAACCTCCTCTCTAAATCATGGGACTTTAGCCAGCTTTTCTCCAATCCAGCATGAAGTTCCTCAAATGCACGAGCAACACAATCTGCGGGAGGGGGGTCAATCCAAACTACCCAGTCGCATTCATCAGGGAGCTACAGAATTATATCTTACATTATACAAAAAAATTGGCAAATAATGAAAGCAAAATGAGAGGACAGACAGAGCGGGAATGAGAGGTAATCCCTTACATCTAGGGGGCAGCCTAAGAATCAACTTCCCGTGCTTGCACCTCCCCAGGCGACGCGACGAGCGGGGATGAGACGGTGCCCTGCGCACCGCCGCGTCGTGCTCATCTCCAGCCCAGAGAATGACGGATGGGGGAGGTAGAACTCGGATTGAAACTGAACAATCCCAACACCATCGACCTAAGTGCAAGAAATACCCAATCTGATGAACCCTAATTGGGACAGAAATCCCTCAGATCGATCCACCGACGAGCAACACTTACCTCGCAAGCCACCGACGAGCTCGACGTGCACATGCCGCCGCCCTCCAAATCGACCCACCGTCGGCCTCTGAATCCTGCTGCGGTCGCTCTCTCCCCTCTCCAAATTGAGCCATCGAGAGGTTGAAGAAGAGCAGAGAGAGAGTGAAGCAAAGAGGTAAGAGAGGGCCCACATGTAAGAATAGAGGGGCAAATATGTCAAACAGACGGCAAGTTAGCGGTCAAACAGCCTTGACTGGACGGAAACGGAGCGGAGGGGCATTTCTGTAAGTGGCACTGACGGCAGAGGGGCAAAACTGAGCATACCCAAAAACTAGGGGCAAAACTGAGTAGTGGGTTCGAGTTAGGGGCAGAATTGGAATTGGCCCTTCAAGATAAGGTACCACTACCTCATCAAGTTCTACTTTCCTCCCACTCACTTCTTTCGAGAGAAACTCCTTCTCTAGAAAGGATCCATTCTTAGCAACGAATATCTTGCCTTCGGATCTGTGATAGAAGGTGTACCCAACAGTCTCCTTTGGGTATCCTATGAAGACACTTTTCTCCGATTTGGGTTCGAGCTTATCAGGTTGAAGCTTTTTCACATAAGCATCGCAGCCCCAAACTTTAAGAAACGACAGCTTAGGTTTCCTGCTAAACCACAGTTCATACAGTGTCGTCTCAACGGATTTAGACGGTGCCCTATTTAACGTGAATGCAGCTGTCTCTAATGCATAACCCCAAAACGATAGTGGTAAATCGGTAAGAGACATCATAGATTGCACTATATCCAATAAAGTACGGTTATGACGTTCGGACACACTATTATGCTGTGGTGTTCCAGGTGGCATGAGTTTGTGAAACTATTCCACATTGTTTTAATTGAAGACCAAACTCGTAACTCAAATATTTGCCTCCACGATCAGATCGTAGAAACTTTATTTTCTTGTTACGATGATTTTCCACTTCACTCTGAAATTCTTTGAACTTTTCAAACGTTTCAGACTTGTGTTTCATTAAGTAGATATACCCATATCTGCTCAAATCATCTGTGAAGAAAATAACGATACCCGCCGCGAGACTCAATACTCATCGGACCGCATACATCGGTATGTATTATTTCCAATAAGTCCGTAGCTCGCTCCATTGTTCCGGAGAACGGAGTTTTAGTCATCTTGCCCATGAGGCATGGTTCGCAAGCATCAAATGATTCATAATCAAGTGATTCCAAAAAGTCCATCAGTATGGAGTTTCTTCATGCGCTTTACACCAATATGACCTAAACGGCAGTGCCACAAATAAGTTGCACTATCATTACTAACTTTGCATCTTTTGGCTTCAATATTATGAATATGTGTATCACTACGATCGAGATTCAATAAACCATTTACATTGGGTGTATGACCATAGATGGTTTTTATTCATGTAAACAGAACAACAATTATTCTCTGACTTAAATGAATAACCGTATTGCAATAAACATGATCCAATCATATTCATGCTCAACGCAAACACCAAATAACTTTTATTTTGCAATAAACATGATCCAATAATATTCATGCTCAACGCAAACACCAAATAACATTCATTTAGGTTCAACGCTAATCCCGAAAATAGAGGGAGTGTGCGATGGTGATCTTATCAACCTTGGAATCACTTCCAACACCCATCGTCACCTCATCATTAACTAGTCTCTGTTCATTTTGCAACTCCTGTTTCGAGTTACTAATGTTAGCAACTGAACCAGTATCAAATACCTAGGGGCTACTATGAACACTAGTAAAATACACATCAATAACATGTATATCAAATATACTTTTGTTCACTTTGCCATCCTTCTTATCCGCCAAATACTTGGGGCAGTTCCGCTTCCAGTGACCAGTCCTTTTGCAGTAGAAGCACTTAGTTTCAGGCTTAGGTCCAGACTTGGGCTTCTTCCCGGGAGTAGCAACTTGCTTGCTATTCTTCTTGAAGTTCCCCTTCTTCCCTTTGCCCTTTTCTTGAAACTAGTGGTCTTGTTAACCATCAACACTTTGATGTTCTTTCTTGATTTCTACCTTCGTTGATTTTAGCATCACAAAGAGCTCGGGAATCGTTTTTGTCATCCCTTGCATATTATAGTTCATCACGAAGTTCCAGTAACTTGGTGATAGTGACTAGAGAATTCTGTCAATTACTATCTTATCCGGAAGATTAACTCCCACTTGATTCAAGCAACTGTAGTACTCAGACATTCTGAGCACATGCTCACTGGTTGAGCTATTCCCCTCCATCTTGTAGGCGAAGTACTTGTCAGAGGTCTCATACCTCTCGACACGGGCATGAGTCTGATATATCGAGTTCAGATCTTGGAACATCTCATATGCTCCATGTCGTTCAAAACATTTTTGAAGTCCCGATTCTAAGCCGTAAAGCATGGTGCACTAAACTATCAAGTGGTCATCATACCGAGCTTGTCAAACGTTCATAGCGTCTGCATCTGCTCCTGCAATAGTTCTGTCACCTAGCGGTGCATCAAGGACATAATTCTTCTGTGGAGCAATGAGGATAAACCTCAGATCATGGAACCAGTCCGCATCATTGCTACTATCATCTTTCAACTTAGTTTTCTCTAAGAACATATCAAAATAAAACAGGGGAGCTATACGCGAGCTATTGATCTACAACATAATTTGCAAATACTACCAGGACTAAGTTCATGATAAATTAAAGTTCAATTAATCATATTACTTAAGAACTCCCACTTAGATAGACATCCCTCTAATCATCTAAGTGATCACGTGATCCAAATCAACTAAACCATGTCCGATCATCACGTGAGATGGAGTAGTTTTCAATGGTGAACATCACTATGTTGATCACATCTACTATATGATTCACGTTCGACCTTTCGGTCTCAGTGTTCCGAGGCCATATCTGCATATGCTAGGCTCGTCAAGTTTAACCCGAGTATTCTGCGTGTGCAAAACTGGCTTGCACCCGTTGTATGTGAACGTAGAGCTTATCACACCCGATCATCACGTGGTGTCTCGGCACGACGAACTGTAGCAACGGTGCATACTCAGGGAGAACACTTGTACCTTGAAATTTAGTGAGAGATCATCTTATAATGCTACCGCCGTACTAAGCAAAATAAGATGCATAAAAGGATTAACATCACATGCAATTCAATATGTGACATGATATGGCCATCATCATTTTGTGCTCTTGATCTCCATCATCGAAGCACCGTCATGATCTCCATCGTCACCGGCGCCCCAGCATGATCTCCATCGTCACCGGCGCTCCAGCATGATCTCCATCGTAGCATTGTTGTCGTCTCGCCAACTTATTGCTTTTACGACTATCGCTACCGCTTAGTGATAAAGTAAAACAATTACATGGCGATTGCATTGCATACAATAAAGCGACAACCATATGGCTCCTGCCGGTTGCCGATAACTCTGTTACAAAACATGATCATCTCATACAACAAATTATATCACATCATGTCTTGACCATATCACATCACAGCAAGCCCTGCAAAAACAAGTTAGACGTTCTCTACTTTGTTGTTGCAAGTTTTACGTGGCTGCTACGGGCTGAGCAAGAACCGTTCTTACCTACGCATCAAACCACAATGATTTTTCGTCAAGTGTGCTGTTTTAACCTTCAACAAGGACCAGGCGTAGTCACACTTAATTCAACTAAAGTTGGAGAAACTGACACCCACTAGCCACCTGTGTGCGAAGCACGTCAGTAGAACCAGTCTCGCGTAAGTGTACGCGTAATGTCGGTCTGAGCCGCTTCATCCAACAATACCGCCGAATCAAAGTATGACATGCTGGTAAGCAGTATGACTATTATCGCCCACAACTCTTTGTGTTCTACTCGTGCATATAACATCTACGCATAGACCTGGCTCGGATGCCACTATTGGGGAACGTAGTAATTCAAAAAAATTCCTACGATCACGCAAGATCTATCTAGGAGAAGCATAGCAACGAGCAGGAGAGTGTGTCCATGTACCCTCGTAGACTGAAAGTGGAAGCGTTTAGTAACGCGGTTGATGTAGTCGAACGTCTTCGCGATCCAACCGATCCAAGTACCGAACGTACGGCACCTTCGTGATCTGCACATGTTCAGCTCGGTGACATCCCTCGTACTCTTGATCCAGCTAAGGTCGAGGGAGAGTTTCGTCAGCATGACGGCGTGGTGACGGTGATGATGAAGTGATTCCGGCAGGGCTTCGCCTAAGCTCTCCGAAAATATGACCGAGGTGGAAATCTGTGGAGGGGGGGCACCGCACACGGCTAAAAACAATTAACTTGTGTGTCTATGGGGTGCCCCCTGGCCACGTATATAAAGGATGGAGGGAGGAGGAGGCCGGCCCTCATAGGGCGCGCCCAAGGTGTGGAGTCCTACTAGGACTCCCTAGTCCTAGTAGGATTCCACCTCCCACATGGAATAGGAAAAGGGGAAGGGAGAAGGAGAAGGAAGGAAGGGGGCGCCCCCTTTCCCTAGTCCAATTCGGACCAGTCCATGGGGAAGGGGCGCAGCCACCCTTGAGGCCTTTCTCTCCTTTCCCGTATGGCCCATTAAGGCCCAATACGAATTCTCGTAACTCTCCGGTACTCCGAAAAATATCCGAATCACTCGGAACCTTTCCGATGTCCGAATATAGCCTTCCAATATATCGATCTTTACCTCTCGACCATTTCGAGACTCCTCGTCATGTCCGTGATCTCATCCGGGACTCCGAACTATCTTCGGTTATCAAATCACATAACTCATAATACAAATCGTCATCGAACGTTAAGCGTGCGGACCCTACGGGTTCGAGAACTATGTAGACATGACCGAGACTCATCTCCGGTCAATAACCAATAGCGGAACCTGGATGCTCATATTGGCTCCCACATATTCTACGAAGATCTTTATCGGTCAAACCGCATAACAACATATGGTGTTCCCTTTGTCATCGGTATGTTACTTGCTCGAGATTCGATCGTCGGTATCTCAATACCTAGTTCAATCTCGTTACCGGCAAGTCTCTTTACTCGTTCCGTAATGTATCATCCCGTAACTAACTCATTAGTCACATTGCTTGCAAGGCTTCATATGATGTGCATTACTGAGAGGGCCCAGAGATACCTCTCCGACAATCGGAGTGACAAATCCTAATCTTGATCTATGCCAACTCAACAAACACTATCGGAGACACCTGTAGAGCATCTTTATAATCACCCAGTTACGTTGTGACGTTTGATAGCACACAAGGTGTTCCTTCGGTATTCGGGAGTTGCATAATCTCATAGTCAGAGGAACATGTATAAGTCATGAAGAAAGCAATAGCAACAAACTAAAGGATCATCGTGCTAAGCTAACGGATGGGTCTTGTCAATCACATCATTCTCTAATGATGTGATCCCGTTCATCAAATGACAACTCATGTCTATGGCTAGGAAACTTAACCATCTTTGATTAACGAGCTAGTCAAGTAGAGGCATACTAGTGACATTCTGTTTGTCTATGTATTCACACATGTAAACATTTATCATGATATAAGGAAATAAAATAATAACTTTATTATTGCCTCTAGGGCATATTTCCTTCACCCCCTAGTCCAGGACTCCCTTGGTAGCCCCCGAACTAGCCTTCAACGCTGGAGCCCACAACTGTTGATCGTCCCATGATTCCCAAAATCTTCGACTTGCGAGGCGGGTTCCTCATCTTCACCCTGTTCGGCTGACTTCAACAATTCGGTTTCCGATGACTCCTTGATCCATCAAATCGTGGTGGGCCCCCTTACCATTAACTTTATCAAGGGCGACCCTCATTTTTTGTGCAGCCGCCAGAAGGCGAGCAGTCTTGTGTCTTTTACAAATACACCCACCCGGGACAGGAACATATCTATTAAATACACCCATCCACACCCAAGAAAGGAATCCCACCCTGCCCAGTGAAAATCCTCATGGCCGGCGCCCCTGGCTCATCCTGGCGCCCTCATGGCCATCTCCCGGGCGACTGGCCCAGTTGCTCCATGTCACGGCTTCAGTTATGTGAACTCCATTGGCAAGGATATCTTCCAGCCGCAGATCTCGTGCCCGTTCGCGCCAGGCTGACCTCAGACAACGGCGAAGTATTCGCAGAAAACTTTCCCAATCCAAATAAGGATGAGAGGGTATGTTTATTATCCTTCCTTCTAAGAGGTCTAAGATTCCCCATTCAACCGTTCTTAAGGGGCCTGCTAGAGTTCTACAGGGTCCAACTCCACCACCTCACCCCGGGATCAATTCTGCATATTTTTGGCTTTGTTGCTCTCTGCGAGATGTTCCTGGGCCCATTTCAAACTATGGAGGAAGTTTTTCTGCCTCGTCCCTCGCACTCATGGGGGGGGGGGTCAATTCTTTAAGTAGGCGGAGTCGAGGTGTGTCGCATAGCCGGCACTGGATATCCCATTGGGACTCCAAAGAAAGATTCCGAAGAGTGGTCTTTGGAGTGGTTTTATATCGAAGATGTCCCCCTGTTTGAACCAGTTCGGAGGGGTCTGCCCGTGTATTCGGACACCCCACTTAAGAAACGACTTAACTGGCGGCCCAAGGGCTCTTCCTAGGAAGAGTCTGCCGAGGTACAATGCCTAGCCGCGAAGGTGAGGGTGCTGGCCCATGGTGGATTGGCCATGGTTGATGTAATGGCCGCGGCGATCGAACAATGCGTGCAACCCCCCTCCAACAAAGGACGCACCGCCTGTGGAGCTATAACGGGACAAGTGACGTGTCCCGCTACAAGCGACAGGGGCCGGACAATCAAGTAGCAATGGCCGCCATATTGGCGGATCTATTCAAAGGCGAGGAAGAAGAGTTCGCCCACCCGAGAAACTGGAAAGGCCACTCGGGCTACAACCCCATTAAATGGGTAAGTTTAAACTTGTGTTCATAGCTTGGATATCACACCCGAATACTAATCGGTTCAACCATTTTTCCGAACAGAGCTGGAGATGCCAAGTTGAAGGCATCAGTTGCCCCGCTCCTCAATCAGAGGATCATTCTCGTGACGACAATCCAGGCTTTCACGAGGACCCGGAGATATCGATTGACTTTGAGGACGTGGTTTTCTTTCAGGAAAGCCTCGATGGTTCCAAGGTGGCCATCATAGCTGATCATCCTGGGCTCCTTCCCTCCTCCACCGTAAGTAGCAAGAAGGCCTCCTTTCCAACAAAGCGTTCGCCTTGCGCTACTCCAGCTACGCTAACTTCTACTCCCAAGAGCCGCCGTACCTCACGCCGAACCCAACAGAGGCGGCGTCTATTCCGGCCAACAAAGGAGCCTCCAAGTGGAAAACGACCATGCCAATCGCATCTTCGGAAAAAATGTAATATGCTCTAAAATTGCCATCGCTTCATCACTGGCCTCATCTATGAGGGGCTCCGCTGAAATTCAACCCGGGTTAATAGGAAGAAGGTACCACCCCAACCATCCGAAGACATCAAGGGAGTGTCAGGGAGTGGCCGAAGACCCTCAGCGCGGGCGAAGGTTAATGCGGGGGATCCCGCAATACATCATCCTGTGGAAGATCCTGAGGATGTTTCGGTTACCAATTCGGAAGTTGAAAGTGTGATGAATCACCGGCGATGGAAGGAATCCCTGCGCGAGGCCGCCTTTACCAACCAAGAATTTAATGCTTTCAATTCGGTCGATGCATATCTCAGAGCGGCCCGAATAGGTGTCGAGGAAATTGCCAATCTTCTGTCAGCTGATATGCAGGTAATGAATGATTTCCAATAGCCAAATGTAAATACTAACCCAGTAGCCCCTGAGCCTTGAATCGGGTGGGACGGCCGAGTTAAGGGTCTGAGAAATGTCTATTGTTTGCTGCACGCCTTAAAGGACTAGAACAAGAAATTGTCCGAGGACCAGGAGCTAAGCCGAACACGGTTGGCTGATGCGGAAGCCGAATTGGAAGCTGTGAAGAAGTTCACCAGCGAGGCCCATGGTGAGGGAAAGATCTAAACTTGCATGGATTATGCCATCGTGCTTTTTTTAACACCGGCTATCTGTATAGTAGCTAAATCCATAGGTCAATTACAACAGGACATGGACGCCGCCAAAGAAACTCAACGGTATGAGGAATCACAGCATCAAGCCGGTCTTCGGGTTTTGAAACAAAACCAGGAGGAGACCAACAAACTAAAGATGGAGAACCAGCGACAGGCCGAAGAACTGGAGAATCTAAAAACTTAATTGGCGCAAGTTCGCGGAGAAAACCAGAGCTTGAGAAGCGGCATATTCAGTAAGTTTGTCCGTAAGCATTGGATAAGTATAGACTTGTACCATGCTTGAATGTAAAAGATATGCCATGCTTTTGATGCTAGGTCTCCTGACTGGCCGGCCCGGAGAGGAAGTCCAATCTTTTGGCGGGAACGTGCTGAAGGAACTGTCTGTGGTTCATGAGAAAGCTCGAAAGGCTATGAAGAACATAGTGAAGGCATTATGGCCGACCGAAGTGGCGCTGGACGATATGGCCAAACTGGTGAATTGCTTTAAGGGAGCTCGGCGGTGCTTCGAATTGTGGAGATATCATCATGTCGGGAGGGGGCACGAGAAGCATGGGCCATGGTGAAGACCCGGTTCAGGAAACTCGAACCAGAGCATATGGCTCGTGTTGGGCCAGTAGGGTCGGATGGGCAGGAAATACCTCTTCATTTGGTTTATGACCAAGTGATGCCTGCAGCTCAATTGTCCTAGCAAGATTGTGCTTTAGATAGCATAATAGACAATGTGGACAAAGAGTGATGTGTTTGATTCTATGTAACTATGTACTTTACATCGAACGTTCTCGATCCGAACTGTAAAACATTGTCTTAACCGGCCATCGGCTTCTTCCTCCCCGACGAGTGATCGGGGAGTGTTCCGTACTATATAACCTAAGGTAAGCAAGAAAATCACTTCAGGTAACCACGCAATCCGGCCTTTGGGTGCGAACAGACAAAAACACGTGCGGGGAGTTATGTTATATTACTGTCTAACGTAAGAAACATCTTCTAAAGAAAATTGTTCCTCGATGGGTTCCTTTCTTCAGGTTCGTCATGCCAAGTGCAGACGTTTGTATTCGGATATCCGAGGTATGCGAATAGTTGATGCGGGGCCGAATCGCCAAGCATTGGTGACAAACACCAAGAGTATTATAATTTTCCTCTTTGCCAACCCATTGTGTTCTTAAGAACGCTAGCTTTCGACTTCTCCCATCTGAGGTACATACGCGGCTGACCCGGTCGTAACAATCGCAGAGGTGCTCCCTTTACCCCCTAGCTGAACGATCGGGAACGTAGGGGTAAGCACAGGAGCCAGGAAACCCAGCTTGGCAAAAACTTAAGTCAAATCGGTGCATATAATGGCGGAAGAGGTATTCGGGAAATGCAAACAAGACAAAGAAGATTAAGTGCACCGAAATATATTGATTGGCTGCTTTAGAGGAGCCCCCAGGTAAAATCTGGGTTTTACATTTGAAAATGTGCGATGAAGAGGGGCTAAACAGAATTCGGTTTATCCGAACAGGGCCCGGGAGATGCTTATTCTCCAGAAAAGAAGAAATTTACAATGAGGAAAGGGGTAGTGGACTGACGTGGGCATTTTTAGCCGTAGAAGTGCCGGAGCCGGGCTGCGTACCAGGGGTTTGGTTCGAGGCGGTTATCCGCCGGGTTGCGAAGACGATACACTCCTCCTGCTAACACTTTATCAGTTATGAAAGGGCCCTCCCATTTAGGCGAGAGCTTATTCTTTTGCTTCTCCGGGAGGCGGAGGACAAGTTCTCCAATGTTGTATGCCTTTGCCCGGACTTCCCTCCTCTGGTAGCATCGAGCCTGCTGCTGATAAAATGTAGAACGAGCCCGAGCGACGTCTCGCTCCTCCTCCAAAGCGTCTAGGTCATCCTGCCGATCCAACTCGGCTTCCTTTTCCTCATACATGCGTACTCATGGTGAGTCGTGTATAATATCGCAAGGTAAGACTGCTTCTGCGCCGTACACCATGAAGAAGGCTGTGTATCCCGTTGATAGGTTGGGGGTAGTGCGCAGTCCTCAAAGCACGGAGTCGAGTTCCTCCACCCAGTGACAATCAGATTGTTTGAAGGAAAGGACTAGGCGAGGCTTAATGCCGCTCATGATTAGTTCGTTGGCCTTCTCAACTTGTTTGTTAGTTTGCGGGTGGTACACCGAAGCGTAATCGAGCTTGATGCCCATAGTAGCGCACCAGTCCTTGACTTCCTGGGCCGTGAAATTGGATCCATTATTCGTGATGATACTGTGAGGGACACTATAATGGTGTACCACGCCGGATATAAAGTCGATAAGTGGTCCGGTCTCTGCTGAGGTTACTGGTTTTGCTTCAATCCATTTAGTGAATTTGTCGACCAGAACCAGTAGGTATTTCTTTTTCTTGGTTCCCCCTTTAAGTGGTCCAACCATCTCCAATCCCCAGACTGCAAAAGGCCAGGTGATTGGTATAGTCCGGAGAGCCGTGGGGGGCATGTGGCTTTGATTAGCGAATAGCTGGCATCCAACACAATGTTGGACTAGAGTGTGGGCGTCTTGGCGAGCGGTAGGCCAGAAAAACCCTGCTCGGAAGGCCTTGCTTACCAGGGCCCGAGCTACCGCGTGGTGGCCGCCCATGCCAGCATGAATCTCGGCCAAAAGTTGCTGACCCTCTGTTTCCGGTATGCACCGCTGTAGGACTCCAGTAGCACTTTTCTTATATAACTCGCCCTCGTGGACCTTGTAGGCTTTAGAGCGCCGGATTATGCGTCGTGCCTCGGTATGATCGTTGGGGAGCTCTTGCTGTATTAGGTAGGCAAGGAAGGGCTCAGTCCATGGTGCGATTACGGCCATGAGCTCATGAGCCGAAGTGGTTTCTTCAACTGTCGAGCCACCGATGATGTCGTCGTCTGGCTCAATGGCCGGAGGGACGATTTGTTCGGGCCCATTGGTTGTTGTACCCTGATCCCCATCCTGCCACACCACGGATGGCTTAAAAAGCCGCTCCAGAGAGGTGTTTGTGGGAACAGGGTCGCGCTTGGCACCGGGCGAGGATATCAGTAGCTTGATTATTGTCTCTAGAGACGTGGTGGAATTCTAACCCTTCGAACCGGGCTGATATTCTTAAGACGACGTTTCGGTATGCCACCATTTTTGGGTCTTTGGCGTCAAATTCGCCGTTGACTTGAGAGATGGCGAGGTTGGAATCTCTCCGTACCTCAAGCCGTCGAACACTCATTGACGTTGCCATCCGAAGACCGTGCAACAGGGCCTCATATTCGGCTGTGTTGTTGGAGTCCGTGTACATGATCTATAGTGTGTACTGGATAGTGTCGCCGGTGGGGGATGTGAGGATTACGCCAGCCCCCAGCCCGGCCAACATCTTGGAGCCATCGAAATACATTGTCTAGTGTGAGTACGTGTTGTATTCTAGGGGAAGCTCGACTTCTGTCCATTCTGCCAGAAAATCAGCCAGAACCTGAGACTTAATAGCTCGGCGTGGCTTGTACACAATTTCAAAAGGTAGGAGCTCTCTGGCCCATTTGGCGATGCGACCTGTGGCGTCCCTGTTGTTGATGATGTCATTCAAGGGTACTTCAGATGCCACAGTGACCGAACACTCTTGAAAGTAGTGTCGGAGTTTACGGGATGCCATAAACACCGTGTAGGCGATCTTCTGGTAGTGCGGATAGCGAGATTTGCATGGGGTGAGCATCTCTGATACATAATAGACAGGCTTTTGTATTTGGAACTTGTGTCCTTCTGCCTCTCGTTCTACCACGAGTGCGGCGCTCACGACCTGGTTTTTGGCTGAAATGTATAGTAACATGGGTTCGCCTATGCCCGGTGCTGTCAAAATGGGGTTGCCTGCGAGTAGAGTCTTTATCTCCTCTAGAGCGGCAGTGGCCTCATCGGTCCATTCGAAGTTTTTGGTCTTTATGAGTAATTTGTAAAGCAGCAGAGTCTTTTCGCCGAGGCGGGAGATGAAACGACTCAAGGCTGCAATGCAACCGCCCAGCTTCTGGACGTGTTTGAGCTCTGTGGGGATTGCCAGTTGGGACAGGGCTCGGATTTTAGCCGGATTGGCTTCTATCCCTCTATGGGAGACAATGAATCCGAGCAGTTTTCCGGCGGGGACTCCAAAAACACACTTATCCGGGTTAAGCCGTATATCATATGTTCTAAAGTTTTCGAAGGAGAGACAGAGGTCGTCGACCAACTGGCCGACATGTTTGGTCTTAATGACCACATCATCCACATAGGCTTCGACTGTTTTACCAATTTTGGTTTCCAGGTATGTTTGAATCATGCTCTGATATGTTGCACATGCGTTTTTTAACCCGAAGGGCATTGTGTTGAAGCAGAATAGTCCGTATGGTGTAATGAACGCGGTTGCTGGATGGTCAGATTCCTTCATCTTGACTTGGTGATATCTGGAGTAGGCGTCGAGGAAACATAGCGAGTCGTGTCCGGCGGTGGCGTCGATAATCTGGTCTATTCGGGGCAGAGGGAAGGGATCCTTGGGGCAAGCCTTGTTGAGATCTTTGAAGTCGACACATAGCCGCCAGGATTTGTCATTTTTGGGTAACATGACCAAATTTGCCAGCCAGTCAGGGTCTTTGATTTCTCTGATGAATCAAGCTTCGAGTAGTTTGGCTAATTCTTCCCCCATGGCTTGACGCCTGGGTTCAGAAAATCGGCGGAGCGTCTGTTTAACCGGCTTGAAGCCCTTAAGTATGTTCAAGCTGTGTTCTGCCAGCCTTTGTGGGATACCTGGAATGTCCGAAGGGTGGCAGGCGAATATGTCCCAATTTTCGCGCAAGAATGCGCGCAGCGCCTCGTCGACCTCCGGGTCAAGCTGTGCTCTAATGGTCGCTTCTTTATTGGGGTCCGTCGGATGTACTTGGAACTTGACGGTTTCATCGGCTTGTTTGAAGGATGTAGCCTTGGGTCTTTTGCTGAGGGTAACATCATCTCTGTCGACTATTGTACGTAGTGTGGTCAATTCTTTGGCTGCTAGAGCCTCAGATAGTGCGTCGAGGGCCAGTGATGTTGTTTTGTTTTCGGCTCGGAGGGCCTTGTCCGGGTCGCAGGCTATTGTGATCACACCATTGGGCCATGGCATTTTGAGTTTCATATACCCGTAATGGGGTATAGCCTGGAACTTTGAAAATGCATCACGCCCCAATAAGGCATGGTATCCGCTATCCATTACTCCAGGTTGTGTATCCGGAATTCCAGCGGCGGCATCCGCGACCCCTGAAGCACTTGACGTGTTGGATTCGGCGTCCGCATTGTCAGCGGACATCAACGAAGACTTGAAGCCGTGTTCTAGGTCCGGGCCTTCTCCAGGGCGACCGCCGAACTCCGAGCTTGAAGCCCGATCATCGATCCGGACTCAACTTGTTTTAAGTTTCGGCGATAGTGAACCCTCGGCCGATTCAATGGTGGTGACGAGGTGCATAATGGGCGGGGTGTGAATTTCCCTGTTATCGGGTTTGAGCCCAATCTGGTCGTAGACCGAGGATTGGCCGTCGGACACCCCCATGGCCTGAATTTGATCTAGCAAGTTATTGACGGACAAGAGGTCCGCCGGATCCATGCTGCCCGAGCGCTCAGGGCTGACTCAAAGTGTGGCCACTCCGGGTTTGTTCGAGATAGTGTTCGGGTGGTGCATGGTCGATGTATTGACGGAAACCGGGTATAAGGCCAGGCTCCACACATCGTTGGTCTCCGTCCCCGAGTTCTAAGCGGTTCCCGGTCCTTTGGGCGTAAGAGCCGCACCCAAGCTCGAAACTGATAGTGCTGTAAGGGCCGATCCGAAGATCAGATCGAGAAGAGGCGCCGAAGTTAATGCTTTGGGAGCCGTGGTGGTTCCAGGTGAGGCTGAGAAGCCAGTGAAGATCAGATCACCCCGAGCGTCGGTGACGTATTCAAAGTTAGCAAACCTGATCTGATGCTCAGGGGCGAAGCTGTCAACCGAGTTGAGATGACCGGTCGAGTCGGCGTGCAAGACAACACTGCCGAACGCGAAAAGTTGCCTGGGGATGAAGATGTCCCCAGTGCTAATGCCGTCTCCGATTATTAGGCAAGCCATCGACCCTTCGGCGACCCGACAACTGAACTCTCAATGAAAGCACCAATGTCGGTGTCAAAACCGGCGGATCTCGGGTAGGGGGTCCCGAACTGTGGATCTTGGATCAATGGGAATAGTAGATGTAGGACACGATATTTACCCAGGTTCGGGCCCTCTCTAAGAGGTAAAACCCTATGTCCTGCTTGATTATATTGCTGGTGTATGAGGGGGTTACAGAGTAGATCTGCCATGAGATCATACGAACTAAACCCTAGCTAGTACGATGGGGATTGTTCTTCTAGCCTGTACGGACTAAGCCCCCCAGATTATATAGACCCAGGGGTACTAGGGTTTACACAGAGTCGGTTACATCAAGGGAACTCTGGATCTTCCATCTTGACTTGGGGTACACACCAAGGCACAAAAGGTCTTCGGTCCGGATACAGTGCGGCACAACAGTCCGGCCCACGTGAGATGAGCTGGCACCCCAAGGACCCCCTAGTCCAGGACTCCTTCACCCGGCCCGGAGCCGGATGGCCGGCTGGGAGGCGGGCCGGACCGGGGGGGGGGGGTGCTCGCTGCCCCGTTGTTTGGAAATTTTCCAGTCGTTGATGTTCCTACCCCGGGGGTTATCCCCCCGACTGTAGTCCCAGAAGCTGGCGGGGACAGACGGCTATGGGCCGGGGGCCTCGACAGTTTTCATCCTGACAGGAGAAAGGCCCGAGCCTGCCATCTGTCGGCTGCCGCTGATCGCGGCCGGCTTCCCCTGCACCTGGCCGGGGCGGGGAAACTGAAAGGTCCGCCTGTCAATCGGCTGTTGTCAAATAGTCACGCCCGCCACTCGCCGGCCATGCACCACGTGGGGGCCATGGCCCGACCTAGCCCTGCACGGCCACACGCGAGACGGGTCATTGCCGTGGGCGGGGCTCACCAGGCCGCGGGTTGGCCCGCGCGCCGGATCTTCTGTGGGGGGGCCCGGTCGATTGAGCTTCCCGAGGCGATTAATGTGCCCGTGTATTGCGGGAGGAGTGGGGAACCGTGGATGCAGACGATCCCACTCCCCCAAGATTGCTACTTGTTAGTTGCATTGGGATTTCCTCGAAGAGGAGAGGATGAGGCAGTACAGTAGAGATAAGTATTTCCCTCAGTTAAGAACCAAGGTTATCAATCCAGTAGGAGAACCACGCAACATCTCATTAGCAGCACCTACACACAAAATAACAAATACTTGCACCCAACGCGAACAAGTGTTGTCAATCCCTTGGTGGTTAATTGCAAAGATAAATCTTGTATAGATAGATGGATAGATAAAACGTAAAATAAAATAAAGTAAATAAAATTGCAGCAAGGTAGTTTTGGCTTTTGATATGGTGAAAATAGACCCGGGGCCATAGTTTTCACTATAGGCTTCTCTCAAGAAAATAGCAAACGGTGGGTAAAGAAATTACTGTCGGGCAATTGATAGAAAAGCGAATAATCATGACGATATCCAAGGCAATGATCATGTATATAGGCAGCACATCCGAGACAAGTAGACCAACTCCTTCCTGCATCTACTACTATTACTCCACACATCGACCACTATCCAGCATGCATCTAGAGTATCAAGTCCATAAAGAACGGTAACGCTTTAAGCAAGATGACATGATGTAGACAAAGTAAACTCACGCATGAATAAACCCCATCTTTTTGTCCTTAATAGCAACGATACAATATGTGTCATGTCCCTTTCCGCCACTGGGATTGAGCACCGCGAGATCGAACCAATTATAAAGCACCTCTACCATTGCAAGGAAAATCAATCTAGTTGGCCAAACCAAATCAATAGACCGGAGAGAAATACGAAGCTATAATAACCATGCATAAATGAGTTTAGAAAAGACTCAAATAATATTCATAGATAATCTGATCATAAACTCACAATTCATCGGATCCCAACAAACACACAGCAAAAAATTAATCCAAAATGTTTTCTCCGTTTGGACTCTGTTTGATATTGATTTCCTGAAAAGCCAAAAACAGCAACTCGCACGGGGCACTAAGTTAATAGGTTAGTCCCAAAAAATGATATATAAAATTGCATAAAGTTGCATATAAAACGTCCAGGATTGATACTATAATAGCATGGAACAATCAAAAATTATAGATACGTTGGAGACGTATCAAGCATCCCCAAGCTTAATTCCTGCTTGTCCTCGAGTAGGTAAATGGTAAAAATAGAATTTTTGATGTGGAATGCTACCTATCGTGTTCATCATGTAATCTCTTATTTTTGTGGCATGGATATTGATATTCGAATGATTCAAAGCGATAGTCTATAGTTTGACATAAAAACAATAATAATAAGGCATACTAACAAACAATCATGTCTTTTAAAATATCAACGCTAAAGAAAGTTATCCCTACAAAATCATATAGTCTTGTCATGCTCCATCTTTTTAACATAAAGTATTTATCATGCACAAACCCGATGACAAGCCGAGCAATTGGTTCATACTTTTAACGCGCTTCAGCTTTTTCAACTCTCACGCAATATACGAGCGCAAGCCATGGATATAGCACTATGGGTGGAATAGAGTATGGTGATGGGGATAAGATGGAGAAGACAAAAATGGAGAAAGTCTCACATTGACGAGGCTAATCAACGGGCTATGGAGTTGGCCATCAATTGATGTCAATGCAAGGAGTACAGATTGCCATGCAACGAATGCACTAGGAGCTATAAGTCTATGAAAGCTCAAAAAAAAAACTAAGTGGGTGTCCATCCAACTTGCTTGCTCATGAAGACCTCGGGCATTTGAGAAACCCCATCATTGGAATATACAAGCCAAGTTCAATAATGAAAAATTCCCACTAGTTGTATGCAAGTAAAAGCAGCGGAGACTCTCTGTATGAAAAACATGGTGCTATTTTGAAGCACAAGTGTGGAAAAGATAGTAACATTGCCCCTTCTCTCTTTTTCTCTCATTTTTTCTTTTTCTTTTTTTCCCATTTTTTTATTTGGCTCTTTGGCCTCTTTTTTATTGGCTCTTTTTTGGCCTCTTTTTTTGTTTCCTCACTTGGGACAATGCTCTAATAATGAATATGATGATAGTCTCACTTCTATTTACTCACAACTCGAAAGAAAATTACAACTCGATACTAGGACAAAATATGACTCTATATGAATGCCTCCGGCGGTGTACCGGGATGTGCAATGATCTAGCGTAACATGTATAAAAAATGATGAATGGTGGCTGAGCCACAAATACTATGTTAGCTACGTGATCATGCAAAGCAATATGACAATGATGATGTGTGTCATAATAAAACGGAACGGTGGAAGTTGCATGGCAATATATCTCGGAATGGCTATGAAAATGCCATAATAGGTAGGTATGGTGGCTGTTTTGAGGAACATATAAGGAGGCTTATGTGTGATAGAGCGTATCATATCACGGGGTTTGCATGCACCGGCGATGTTTGCACCACATCTCAAGGTGAGAAATGGCAATGCACAGTACCGAAGAGGCTAGCAAATTGCGGAAAGGTGAGAGTGTGTATAATCTATGGACTCACATTAGTCATAAAGACTCACATACTTATTGCAAAACTTTATTAGCCCTCGAAGCAAAGTGCTACGGATGCCCCTAGGGGGATAGATTGGTAGGAAAAGACCATCGCTCGTCCCCGACGGTCACTCATAAGACAATCAATAATAAATCATGCTCCAACATCTTAGTATAACGAAAGACTATGCGTGCATGCTTCGGGAATCACAAACCTTAACATCAATATTCTTACTAAACTAAAATTACTCACTAGTACAACCCACATATTACCACCTTTATATCACAAACTATTGCAAGGAATCAAACTTATCATATTCAGTGATCTACATGAAAGTTTTAATTATATCCCTCTTGAATACCTATCATATCAGGACCAAATTCATAACTTGTACTAATTTCCATTACTATTATCAATTCTCAAAAAGATATAAGTGAATCATGAGAGTGCAACTATTTCTTTAAAATATAACCACCGCCGTGCTCAAAAAGATATAAGTGAAGTACTAGAGCAACTGCCTAGCTCAAAAGATTTAAGCGAAGCACATAGAGTATTCTAACAAATCATGATAAATGTGTGTTCCTATCAAATAGGTGTGTCCAGCAAAGGTTATTGTGACAAACTAAAAAGCAAACAAAGAAAAGACTCATATAATACACGACGCTCCAAGCAAAACTCATATCATGTGATGAATAAAAATATAGCTCCAAATAAAATTACCGATGGTTGGTAGAAGAAAGAGGGGATGCCTTCCGGGGAATCCCCAAGCTTAGTTGCTTTGGAGTCCTTGAATATTACCTCAGGCATCCCCAAGTTTAGGCTCTTACCACTCCTTATTCCTTCATCCATCACGATCTCACTGAAAACTTGAAAACTTCCGCATACAAAACTCAACAAAACCTTCGTGAGATCCATTAGTATAACAAAGAAAATCACTACTTTAGGTATTGTTTGAAATCCATTCATATTTTATTATTGCATTATACCTACTGTATTCTAACTTCTCCATGGCTTATACCCCCTGATACAATCCATAGTTTCATCAAAACAAGCAAACAATGCAACGAAAATAGAATCTTTAAAAAACAGAACAGTCTATAGAAACCCGAATATTAGTTATAGTTATGTAACTCCAAAAATTCGAAAAAATTAGGACAATGTGGAAAATTTGTTTTTCCATCATTTTTAAAAAATTAAGTAGTTTTACAAGTGCCAGCAAATTGTGATAATTTTTCTACTGGATGCAAAAAAATTTGTTTTCTCACATAATCAAAGCAACTATCATCCAAATTATGCCAAAGGCTTTACTTGGCACAACACTAATAAAACACAAAAGCACAACCATAACAGTATCATAATTGTGTGCACACTCAAAAAGAGAAAAAGAACAAGAAAATGTAAGATAACTATTGGGTTGTCTCCCAACTAGCGCTATTGTTTTACGCCCCTAGCTAGGCGTAATGCATAGTTTCAAGTGTTGTCATCTTTGAGATTGATTACATAGGTGGCCCTCATAATGGATTCATATCATGGCTTAATTTTATTTCTAGGGAAGTGTTCCATACCCTTCTTTAGTAGGAATTGAAATCTTATATTCGCTTCTTTCATATCAATAATGGCACGTATGGTTTGTAAGAACGGTCTACCAAGTATTATTGGGCAAGACGGATTACAATCAATATCAAGAACAATGAAATCAACGGGAACATAATTCCTATTTGCAAGAATAAGAACAACATTAATTCTACCCAAAGGTTTCTTAATAGTAGAATCCGCCAAGTGCAAGTTAAGAGAACATTCATCCATATTGGTAAACCCTAGCACATCACATAGAGATTTTGGTATTGTGGAAACGCTAGCACCCAAATCACATAAAGAATTGCACTCATAATTTTTAATCTTTATTTTAATGGTAGGTTCCCAGTCATCATATAATTTTCTAGGAATTGAGACTTCTAGTTCTAGCTTTTCTTCTAAAGCTTTCATCATTGCTTCTACAATATATTTAGTAAAAGCCTTATTTTGTCCGTAAGCATTGGGTGAATTTAACATGGATTGCAACAAGGAAATACACTCAATCAAAGAATAACTATCATAATTAAAGTCTTTGTAATCCAAAAGAGTGGGCACATCATTATTTAAAGTTTTTACCTCTCTAAACCCACTTTTATCAATTTTTTCATTAAGATCATCACCCTCTGAACAATTGGGACGCCTTCTAGCTAAATTTGACTCTTCTTCAGTCCCATTATCATCAAGTTTTATATTGCTAAACAAATATTCAATAGGTGTGACACCAATCATTTTAATATCTTCATCATTACTATGATAGAAACCGGGCGGAATCACTTTTTCTAAGAATTCTCGCTTAGCTCTTAATCTAGCGTTCTTTCTTTACTTTCATCCATGGAGACATAAAGAGCTTTAATGGATTCATTAATATCAAGCTTGGGTGGCAAAATTTTAGATTTAAGATTTTCCACATCATGAACGATTATATCCATGCTCCTAGACATATCATCAAGTTTTTACTCAATTTTTCTTCTATCGTAGTGTTGAAAACTTTTTGCGCACTAATAAATTCTTTGATATTGCTTTCAAGATCAGAGGGCATCCTATTATTATTATAAGAATTATCATAGGAATTTCCATAATTATTAGAGGAATTTCCAGGGAACAACCTAGGATTAAAATTACCTCTACAAGCGTTACTATTGAAAGTATTTCGCGAGACAAAATTCACATCTATGG
Organism: Thinopyrum elongatum; assembly: GCA_011799875.1. Classification (NCBI taxonomy): domain Eukaryota; kingdom Viridiplantae; phylum Streptophyta; class Magnoliopsida; order Poales; family Poaceae; genus Thinopyrum; species Thinopyrum elongatum. The sequence goes on from CM022298.1 coordinate 607,218,099, forward strand.
GATCATTATTTTGCTCAATTAAAGTATACAATGGCACATCATTTGGATCAATATGAGTACTTTTACTAGCAACCATTTTCATAAGTGCATCTACTTTATCACTCATATTACTAATTTCTTCAACAGAATTCACTTTTTCACTAGTGGGAGTTCTTTGAATATACCATTGTGAATAATTAGCCATAATGTTACCAAGCAATTTTGTAGCTTCTCCTAACAAGATTTCCATAAAAGTACCTCCCGCGGCGGAATCTAAAAGATTTCTAGAGACAAAGTTCAATCCCGTATAAAAAAATTGTATGATCATCCACAAACTTAAACCATGAGTTGGGGAATTTCTTATCATTAATTTCATCCTCTCCCAAGATTGGGCGACATGTTCATGATCAAGGTGCTTAAAACTCATAATTTGATTTCTAAGAGAAATAATTTTCGCGGGAGAAAAATACTTGGCAATAAAAGCATCTTTACACCTATCCCAAGAATCAATACTATTACGTGGCAAAGATGAAAACCAATTTTTAGCGCGATCTCGTAGTGAGAACCAAAATAATTTTAATTTGAAAATATCATTATTCACATCGTTTTTTGCATATCACACAATTCAATGAAAGTGTTAAGATGGGATGCGGCATCCTCATTAGGACTACCGAAAAATTGCTCTTTCATAACGAGATTCTGTAAAGCGGCATTAATATCACAAGACTCCACACTAGTGGCGGGAGGAGCAATCAGAGTACTAATAAAATCATTATTATTAGCATTAGAAAAATCGCACGATTTTGTATTTTCTTGAGACATCGTGACTAGGCAAACAAGATAACAAGCAAGCAAAGAAGCAAACACGAAAAAGGCAAACAAAAAAATATTTTTGTATTTTTGTGAAAACGTTTTAGAATTGGGGCACATGAAAATGAGAGGCAAATGGCAAATAATGTAAATGCAAGGATATGAGAGTTTATGCGTAGGTACTTCATAGATGTTGAAGATGTCTCCCCGGCAACGGCGCTGGAAATTCTTCCTGCTACTTGTGAGCTGCGTTGGGATTTTCTCGAAGAGGAGAGGATGATGCAATACAGTAGAGATAAGTATTTCCCTCAGTTAAGAACCAAGGTTATTGCTACTTCTTGAGCTTGCGTTGATTTTTCCCATGAAGAGAAAAGGGTGATGCAGCAAAGTAGAGATAAGTATTTCCCTCAGTTAAGAACCAAGGTATCAATCCAGTAGGAGGCACAAGCAAGTCTCCAATCTATGCACCTGCACAAACTAACAAACACTTGCACTCAACGCAAAAAAGGGGTTGTCAATCCCTTCACGGTCTCGAACAAGAGTGAGATCTAATAGAGATAGGTATAAAAGATTACTAAAATGTAAAACAAAGTAAAAACAAATAAATTGCAGCAAAGTATTTTTCGGTTTTTTGGTTTATAGATCTGAAAATATATGATGGAAAATGGACCCGGGGCCATAGGTTTCACTAGAGGCTTCTCTCTTGAAAATAGCATACGGTGGGTGAACAAATTACTGTTGAGCAATTGATAGAAAAGCGCAAGGTTATGACAATATCTAAGGCAATGATCGTGAATATAGGCATCACGTCCGTGACAAGTAGACCGAAATGATTCTGCATCTACTACTATTACTACACACATCGACCGACTCCTGTCTGCATCTAGAGTATTAAGTTCATAAGAACAAAGCAACGCTTTAAGTAAGATGACATGATGTAGAGGGATAAACTCAAGCAATATGATGAAAACCCCATCTTTTTATCCTCGATGGCAACAATACAATACGTGCCTCGCTGCCCCTTCTGTCACTGGGTGAGGACACCGCAAGATTGAACCCAAAACTAAGCACCTCTCCCATTGCAAGAAAAACCAATGTATTTGGCCAAACCAAACCGATAGTTCGAAGACAAATACAAAGATATCTTAATCATGCATAAAAGAGTTCAGAGAAGACTCAAATCAAAAATCCACAATTCATCGGATCTCAACAAACACACCGCAATAAAGTATTTCATCGAACAGATATCCAAGAACATCGAGGAGAACATTGTATTGAAGATCAAAGAGAGAGAAAAAGCCATCTAGCTACTAGCTATGGACCCGTAGGTCTGTGGTAAACTACTCACGCATCATCGGAAGGGCAGCAAGGTTGATATAGAGGCCCTCCATGATCGAATCCCCCTCCGACAGGGTGCCGAAAAAGGCCCCAAGATGGGATCTCACGGGAACAGAGGCTTGAGGCGGCGGAAAAGTATTTTGGTGGACGCTTCTGGTGGTTTGGGAATATTTGGGAATTTATAGAGCAAGAATTAGGGTTAGGAGACCCACGAGGGGCCCACAAGTCCTCAGGGCGCACCCCCGGGGCGCGCCTAGCAGGCTTGTGGCCTCCTCGGCCATCGTCTGACCCCCTCTCCAAGCTCCGTGGATGTCTTCTGGTCCAAGAAAAATCATCGTAAAGTTTTATTCTGTTTGGACTCCGTTTGATATTCCTTTTCTGTAAAACTCGAAAACAAGGAAAAAACATAAACTGGCACTGGGCTCTAGGTTAATAGGTTAGTTCCAAAAATAATATAAAATAGCATATTAATGCATATAAAACATCCAAAACAGATAATATAATAGCATGGAACAATAAAAAATTATAGATACGTTGAAGACGTATCAGTTATAAATCCAGTAGGAGAACCACGCAACACCTCGTTAGCAGCACCTACACACAAAATAACAAATACTTGCACCCAACGCAAACAGGCGGTTGTCAATAGGACTGGACGTCCGAGCGAGCTTTTCGGCTCGGCCTGATACAATAAACGAGCGAACCCAGTTGCGAAAAGAGGCCCGATTCCAGAACGAGCCGAGCTGAGTTTCGCCCGGTCCAACTTGGTGACTCGCTCGAGGCCCAGCACAATTCGTCCATCTCCATCGCACGCAACACATTAGTGCACGAGAGACATAGAGAGAGCGCAGCCTCCCCCTTTCTCTGCTCTGTCCTGCCTCGCCCCTTTCTCTGCTCTGCGCCGCAAAGCTGGATCGACGGCGACGAGTGACGTCGCGTTTCCTAACCGCACCGACAGCAACGGGCTCGACGGCGACGGGCGACGCCACCTTTCCTCACCACACCGGACGCAGACGGACGCGTCTCCCCTGGTTTCTCATCGAACATAACGAGCAGGAGCAGGTATCTCCTTCCTTTCCAATCCCTAGCCGCAACTCTCTGAACTAGTACGCATGTGATGGATCAATGGATGGATGGATCGATGGATGTACTCATGTAGTTCTTCCTTCCCAATCCCTAGTCGTAGGTGTCTAAACTAGCATGCATCTGATGGATGGATGGATCGATGGATGTAGTCATGTAGATGTAGGGCTAGATGGATGGATCATGGATGGATGTGTTGTAGCCTGTAGGGCTAGATGTAGCAGAGCCGGATGGATGGATCATAGATGGATGGAGTTGTAGGGTAGAATGGATGGATAGATCTAAATTTTCATTGATTCCATGTGTAATTAGGTTTCTGCTGTTGATGGTCTACTTGCTGTAGCATAGTAGCTTGAAAAAAAATCTACTTGCTGGGAAGATTACATAGAATCCATGTCTAATTAGTTTACTGTTGTTGATGATTGACCATTTGTTGTTTGTTGATGTGTGCAGACGCCTATCGTCGCAACAATGGACAAGGAAAAGGGGAAGGTGAGTGGGAAGGGGAAGGAGAAAGAGAGAACCTTGGACTCCATTATGAAGAGAAAGTTGCCGGTCTCGGGGATGCGGAAGGGGAATGGGAAGGGCAATGCAGCAGCTACTACACGGCTGCCGAGGAAGCTGGCAAATGATTCCAGCAATGTCCCAATCGATGAGTTGTTGTATAGGGTAAAAAAGAAACCTCCGCCTCGACGTCTCCCTGACCCCACCGGCGCTGGCGTGCGTGCGTGCCGGAATTGCTGTTGTCTCCGGCTCCGCAAACTACTATGAGAGGGAGGCTACATCTTCCCAGGTATGTACATGCAAAATATATATTTGTGCAAGCTCGTTTATGTGCTGTTTTTGCTTTTTGAAAGTCAAATTTATGTGTGCCCAAGGTCATATGTGCTGTTTTTGGTACCCAAATGTCAAATACATGTTTGTGCAAGCTCATGTGTGTGCTCTTTTTGGTATCCAAATGTTAAATATATGTTTGTGCAAGCTCATGTGTGTGCTGTTTTTGCTATCCAAAATTCAAATATATGTTTGTGCCGGCTACCTCCGCGTCTTCGGAATCAACTTTCCCGGCTACCTCCATGTCTTCGGAATCAACTTTTAGCACAGGTGGAAGAGTTTTAGGTATGTCTACTTGTTACTTTGGATGTTAACTTGTCAACTTGTCATTCTATCCTTGAACTTAGATATGTCTACTTGTGTGATTTTAGATGACTATAGGAGTTCTTTGAAACTAGAAATGGTGGAAGCCTTGGTGTGCGGTGCTAGTTATATCAAAGGTTCTCACAAGGACTTCAATGTGGTGGTATGATTCCTATCTTTTTCTTATATGGTTTCTGTCTATTTCTTGTATGTGGCTAACTTCCAAAAAATTAGGAGAGAGATGAAGATGAGGAGGACGATGTTGAGAATATCAAGTTGCCCAAGATTGTTGATGTGGGGGATAACAACAATTGATAACTATTCTTTTGACATGTTTCAGTTTTCATATCTTTACATGATCCCAATATGTTTCCAAATCTGTGTTACATGTAGATATTCGTCATGTGGGTGTTGCTCTTGCTATTTTGAAGATGGATGTCTACATGATCTTGTCATGTGGATTGTTGAGGTCAACGTGATCGTCTCGAGCCATTTCTTTTGTTGTCATGAACTTTGAATTAAGTGTTTGTTGTGATGAACTTTGGATTATGTGTTTGTTGTGATGAACTATGGTCCTCGAATGATGTTGTGATGAACCATGCACTTTCAATGATGTTGTTGTGAACTTGTGATGAACTATGAACTTGGTATTATGTAGTTTTCACTAGTCATTGTTTGGCTGTCAACATTTTCTTAGTTTTTATGTCAAAGTGGTAAGTTTTGTGCTATGCAAAATTTCTTTGTGTGGCTGTCAATATTTGATGCTTTGCTGTGTAAAGTTCAAAGGAAGTGTTGTCCAAAATTCAATAGAAATCCTGCTGAATTCTTTCTCTCATATCTGTTCCATTGTTACAATTTTGGTAGAAGAATTCATAGAAGAAAGCTTATTTTTCATTACTATGACCATTTCTTAAAATAATAGACTACTGGATATTCCATTTTTAGCAATATAAACTGTTTGTTTTCCAAAATATGGGTTTAATTGCTGCAAAAAAAATCAAGACTGGACTATATACAGAGGTTCTGTACGTAGAAAGGTTCTGTACGTAGAAAGGTTCTGGGGGCAACTAGCTTACAAGCCGGCTCGGTCTGAGCCGAGCCATAGCTAAATCGAGCCAAGTCGCCTGAAGTAGGCTCATTGGCTGAGCGAGCCAAGCCGAACTGAGCCGCTCCAAAGCGAGCCAAAGCCCGGCTCGGCTCGGCTCGGCTCAGCTCGTGTCCAGTCCTAGTTGTCAATCCCTTGGCGGTTAATCAAATCTTGTATAGATAGATGGATAGATAAAACACAAAATAAAATAAAGTCAATAAAATTGCAGTAAGGTATTTTTGGTTTTTGATATATGATGAAAATAGACCCGGGGGCCATAGGTTTCACTAGAGGCTTCTCTCAAGAAAATAGCATACGGTGGGTAAACAAATTACTGTTGGGCAATTGATAGAAAAGCGAATAATCATGACGATATCCAAGGCAATGATCATGTATATAGGCATCACGTCTGAGACAACTAGACCGACTCCTGCCTACATCTACTACTATTACTCCACACATCGACCGCTATCTAGCATGTATCTAGATTATTAAGTTCACAAAGAATGGAGTAATGCCTTAAGCAAGATGACATGATGTAGACAAAGTAAACTCATGCATGAATAAACCCCATATTTTTATCCTTAATAGCAACGATACAATATGTGTCATGTCCCTTTCTGTCACTGGGATTGAGCACCGCAAGATCGAACCCATTACAAAGCACCTCTCCCATTGTAAGAAAAATCAATCTAGTTGGCCAAACCAAATTAATAGATAGGAGAGAAATACGAAGCTATAATAATCATGCATAAAAGAGTTCAGAAAAGACTCAAATAATATTCATAGATAATTTGATCATAAACTCGCAATTCATCGGATCCCAACAAACACACAGCAAGAAGTGATTACATCGAATAGAACTCCAAGAACATCAAGGAGAACATCGTATTGAAGATCAAAAAGAGAGAAGAAGCTATCTAGCTACTAGCTATGGACCCGTAGGTCTATGGTAAACTACTCACACATCATGGGAAGGGGAGAAAGGTTGATGTAGAGTCCCTCCATGATCGATTCCCCCTCCGGTAGAGTACCGGAGAAGGCCTCCAGATGGAATCTCACGAGAACAGAAACTTGCGGCGGCGGAAAAAGTATTTCGGGTGGCTCTCTGATGTCAGGGGAATATTTGAGAATTTAAAGAGGCGGAATTAGGTCAAGATGTGCCACGAGGGGCCCACAAGCCTGGGGGCGCCCCTGAGGCGCACCTCTCGAGCTTGTTGCTCCCTTGTGACTCAGCTGGTCTTCTCCAGAACCTTCTAGGGTCTCTTCTAGTCCAGAAAAAATTAATCCAAAGTTTTTTCTCCGTTTAGACTCTGTTTGATATTGATTTCCTGAAAACCCAAAAGCAAGCAAAAAACAGCAACTGGCACTGGGCACTAAGTTAATAGGTTAGTCCCAAAAAATGATATATAATTGCATAAAGTTGCATATAAAACATCCAAGATTGATACTATAATAGCATGGAACAATCAAAAATTATAGATATGTTGGAGACGTATCAACGATCTCCTCGGTGGCTTCCTCAAGGTTCCCCTCGAGGATTCGGCTATGAAATGGCAAAGTTCCTTATTTTACGTCAAGAACCCAAACCCACCCGTCGACCACATCAACTTGCCGCCCTTCACCATCGTGGCGTCGTTGGGGAAGCAGAACTGGTGTCTTCAACCTAGGCTGCCATCTAGAGAGGTCCTCAGTGTCTGCGTCAGGCTAAAGGAGCTAACGGACCAGGAGGGGCTTGTCCCTTCAGATCTCCTTGCGGCCTTCATCGCCCGCCGGGTGCTGCCGTTGCAGCACCGACCACACCTGATGTGCGAAATGAGCGACCGGCACAACCCCATCCGGATGTCAACGAGGAACTTCACGCCGGCCGAGGTCGACAAGCGGGTCAACGGCATCTCCGGCGCATGGCTCGACGAGAAGAAGTGGGGCTTCAGGAAGGACCCCTACGGCCAGGGGAGACTGGCGATGGTGGTGAGTCCCTGGTCCCTATACTTCGCGGCCGCCTTTCTTTTCCTGCGACCTGATGCGATAGGCCGGCTGCAGCATTTTCCGAGCCAGCGGGCCAACGATGAGGCGAATCTGCGGCAGCTGCTGCTGGAATGAGCCACCTCGGATGGAGAGGAGGGCTCAAAGCGAGCCGCGGACGGAGACAAGGAGCAGCTGGAGGACACCGAAGCAGGTGGATCCAGCCCGAACGAGCCAACTCGGACGGAGAGGAGGGCTCAAAGGGAGCCGCAGACGAAGACGAGGAGCAGCCGGAGGACACCGAAGCGGGCGGATCTAGCCGAGCCGGTGAGTCCTTGGGCTCAGACTGTTGCGCCAGTCGACTGACAACCACGCTGACGACTTGGCCTGTGCGTGTGGTGCAGCGACCCTGCCCCCGGAGGGTGGAACCAGCATCGCTCCTCGGAAGCAACTGCGGAGGATTGGCGGTGCCGGCCCCTCAAAGGATCGGCCGATCGCAGGGCGGCCACACAATAAACAGCCGGCGGGGAGGCAGCCAGCTAGGAAATGCCTAGCGACAGCGCTGCCGGCTGGCGCAAAGACGGCCGCGTAGAAGGCGCGCCGGGCAATGCCAGTCGCGGCCCCGAAGCGGGCGGTTCCCGTGATCTCAGGGTTAGTTGTTGGGAAACGTTGCATGGAAAACAAAAAAAATTCTACGCACACGCAAGATCTATCCATGGAGATGCATAGCAACGAGAGGGGAGAGTATGTCTATGTACCCTCGTAGACCGTAAGCGAAAGCGTTTAGTAATGAGGTTGTTGTAGTCGAACTTCTTAGCGATTCAACCGATCGAGTACCAAACGTACGACACCTCCGCGTTCAGCACACGTTTAGCTCGGTGACGTCCTCACCTTCTTGATCCAGCAAGACGGCGAAGTAGTGGATGAGTTTCGGCAGCACGACGGCGTGGTGACGGTGGTGGTGATGCTATCTCTGCAGGGCTTCGCCTAAGCACTACGAAAATATGACCGAGGGACGAAATTGTGGAGAGGAGCGCCGCACACGGCTAAGAGATTGTCGTGGTCTTGTGTGGCGCCCTCCTCCCACATATATATAGGTGGGGGAGAGGGAAGGCAGCCAGGGGCGCCCCAAGGGTGGCCGAATCCACCTTGGGCTCCTGCCCTGGCCGCGCCCCCCTTACCATATTTGCCCGAGGGGGAAAGGAAGCGGGAGGAGAGGAAGGTAGGGGGAGGCCGAATCCCCCTCCTTCCTTTTCTCCCCATGGCCGGCTGCCATAGGAGGGGCGCGCCAGCCCCTTGTGTGCTGGTGTGCTCCTCTTACTTGGCCCATAAGGCCCATATACCTCCCGGGGCTTCCCGGAACCCCTTCCGGTGATCCGATGACCACCCGGTACCTCCCGAAACTCTTCCAGTGTACGAATAGTATCGTCCTATATATCAATCTTTACCTCCGGACCATTCCGGAGCTCCTCGTCATGTCTGTGATCTCATCCGGGACTTCGAACAACATTCGGTCACCAAATCATATAACTCATATAACACTATATCATCAACGAACGTTAAGCGTGCGGACCCTACGGGTTCGAGAACTATGTAGACATGACTGAGACACCTCTCCGGTCAATAACCAATAGCCGAACCTGGATGCCCATATTGGTTCCTACATATTCTATGAAGATCTTTATCGGTCAAACCTTATGACAACATACGTAATTCCCTTTGTCTGTCGGTATGTTACTTGCCCAAGATGCAATCATCGGTATCTTCATACCTAGTTCAATCTCGTTACCGGCAAGTCTCTTTACTCGTTCCGCAATACATCATCTTGTAACTAACTCCTTAGTCACTTTGCTTGCAAGGCTTCTTATGATGTGTATTACCGAGAGGGCCCAGAGATACCTCTCCGATACATGGAGTAACAAATCCTAATCTTGATCCATGCCAACTCAATAGACACCTTCGGAGATACCTGTAGAGCATCTTTATGATCACCCAGTTACGATGTTTGATGGCACACAAGGTATTCCTCCAGTATCCGGGAGTTGCATGATCTCATAGTCAAAGGAATATGTATTTGACATTAAGAAAGCAATAGCAATAAACTGAACGATCATATGCTAAGCTAATGGATGGGTCTTTTCCATCACATCATTCTCCTAACGATGTGATCCCATTATCTAATGACAACTCATGTCTATGGTTAGGAAACCTTAACCATCTTTTGATCAATGAGCTAGTCTAGTAGAGGCTCACTAGGGACACGGTATTTGTTTATGTATCCACACAAGTATTTAAGTTTCCGGTCAATACAATTCTAGCATGAATAATAAACCTTTATCATGATTAAGGAAATATAATAATAACCATTTTATTATTGCCTCTCGGGCATATTTCCATCATTAGTTCCCTTTCATCTTCTTTTTTCCTTATCTTGCTTGTTGTGCCATCCCTCCTTCCTTACCCCCCTCGTGTGCCCGATAGCGACCCGCTTGCCCTAGCGGAGGCAGTCGCGGCTGTCGTGGCCGGAAAGGAGGTCAACCGGCGAGAGGGCCGGGCTGAGGCCGAGAAGGAGGTGGCCGATGCCTCCGACGGGGCGAGGCGGCACGCCAAAAGGGCGTGGAAAGGGAACGCGCCCCAAGTTGAGGTAGGAGGGGCCGAATGGCCGGCGTGGGAGGCGGATTCGTCACCGCCCCTAGATCATCGTTCTGAGGCGATGCACGACACAGCTCGCTAGGAGGAGGCGGACGCTCACGACACCGCCAAGGCGGAAGGGCAGGGGGGTCGGATGCCCACGAGCCGGCCCCGGGCCAGATAATCGTTCCCCACGCGCCGCCTGCCACCAGCCAAGGCGGTGAAAATGAACGCGACGATGGGGAGGTGTGCGAGCCCGAGACTGATGCAGCTGTGGGAGGAACGCCGCCACCTGGCACAGAGGGCACACACGGGGGCGCCTTGGTGCTGGGAGCGACGCAGCCGGCCGGACGTGAGCTGGAACTGGCGACCAGCGAGAGCAGCACTGGTGCTATGACCCAGCTCTTGCAGGATTGGGCTCACGCGGGCGAGGTCACCAGCGGGACACTGCCGAGCGAGGTGGCCCTCGCGATGAATGCCCTCCGTCAGCAGCTCGCCGATCGGGGCAGCCGGCTGTAGGGCTTCATCCAGGCGGAGTTGGATGGGATGCGCAGCTGGAGCAGGCCGTCGAGGTGAGTCCTCGGTTTTTCGCCCATGTTTCGGTGTTTTTTCTCTTTTCACTTTATTCTTTTGACCGGTTCGATCGCTCTCCGGTGGGGGCGCGCAAGCGCACTCACTGCGTGTAGCCCCCGAGGTTCGGGCCAGCTGCTCAGCAGCCGGGTCGAATCTTTTCAAGCCAGATTCCTTTAGATCTTTCTTCTCTTGCAGGAGATCTATGATCGGCAGGTGGCGACATACAACCGCCTTTTGGCCGGGTACCATGGGGTCAAGGCCCAGCTTGCCACCAAGGCGAGAGAGTTACGCCAGGCCAAAGGTATGTGGTTTGCAAATTTCCAATGGATGCGCGCCATCGCACCCATTGGGTGTAGCCCTCGAGGTTCGGGCCGGCTGCACCGTAGCCGGGTTGAGCCTTCTTCGCGTTTTGCTTTGCTGATCATGGGACGTGTCCACCCATACAGCCGCTGCCGTTGACCTGGCCATAGGAGCTCAGACAGCGGCTGATCGAGGCCGGCCGTCTGCGCAACGAGGCGGCCCTGGAGCACGACCGGCTGCAGGAGCAAGCGAATCGGTTGGCCCTGGAGAAGGACCAGGTGGCGGCCGCCCAATAGGCTGAGGTGGGTCAGCTTGCTGAGAAGCACGACAAGGCAATGGTGGAGAAGGAGGAGCGGGTGAAGAAGGCCCTCGAGGACGTCCAATAGCTCGAGGCGGTCCACAACAAGCGTGCCGCCAAGTCGGCAAAGAAGGTGGGAGCGCTGCTGGCGGAGGTGCGACGCATTAACCAACTTTTCACCAGTGAGTCCCCTTCTGGTTTTCTAGGTCCGCTTTACCCGGCTAGCCCTCGCGCGTGGCTGGGCTCTTTCAGTTCTTCTCTGATTTTCGTTTTTCTTTCTTATCTTTCCACTCCAGAGACCTTCCCTAAAACACAGGCACCGGCCAAAGCGGCCGTGGAGGCCCATCGGGAGGAGCAGAGGGCTTCGGGGGTCCACATCAAGATGCACGCCCCTACACTGTGGAGGAGTTCGTTCCGGCCGCTGAGATCTGGCTGGGAATTGTGGGTCGCGTCATGGGACAGCTTCGCGATGCTGGTGTGGCTGTGGTGTAGACCCTCTGGCCGGATGCGGTGCAGCCAGCGTTCGTTAACGGGCTGGCCATATGGCTCGAGGCCGGCACGGCGTGGATCCGTGTGTGGAGAGCCTCGGCGGCCAGGGCCGGCGCAGAGATGGCGCTCAACTTTGTGCTTTCGTGGTACCCCATCATCGAGCTGGATCGGCTGATGGCGCGTCGACCAGGGCGGAGGAAGACTTGGTATGGCGGGCCACTCTGATCGCCGTGCAGGCGAGCGACATTGCGTCGTTCAACCCCCATGATGAATTCATCTTGGAGCGGGCATCGGACGGCGAGGCCCTTCCTGTCGACACGTTCATCCTGGCCCTTGGGGACCCGGAGGGGAGCGCGGGTGAGACGGAAAAGGAGAGCGCCGTCTCCAGCACTAGGGCCTACACCGAGGCCTCTACCGAAGTGGACACCGGCACCACAGGGGAGCCGGCCCAGCCTGGAGCCGATGCATCCGTAGCATAGGGCCTTGCTGTTTGTTTTTTGTACTCAAATTTGAACTATTGTTAGCTAGTAGGTCCACTCACTAGGTGTGGTTTCATGTAATGGACCTTTGGTCGTGGGGCTTTTCCTGTATAAATATACATGCATGTCTTTCTCACTTTTTCGGTTGTTCTCTTTTGCTTTTGTCCTTGGGCCTTTTACTATTTGCCCACTTTCTTAGGCCTCCTTCCCGCCAGCCGGACAGCCGAGAGCTGGTCTATGGCTGGGACGGGGGGGGAGGCTTCCGAAGAGGGCGTACAGTACTCGGGCTTTGGGACTTGAGCGCTAGCGAAACAACCACTGGGTCGGCTGGAGCGCAGCCGGTTTGTGTAGCGATGAGTGAGCGTGGCGGCCGGGTTGCCTGATGTCGCTTGAACTACGTCGGTATTTCCCCAAAGAGGAAGGGATGATGCAGCACAGCTACGGTAGGTATTTCCCTCAATTATGAAACCAAGGTATCAATCTAGTAGTAGAACCAAGCAACACTATGTAAATGGTATCTGCACACAAATAACAAATACTTGCAACCTAACGATTAGGAGGGGTTGTCAATCCCTCTACGGGTAACGGTGCCAGAAATTGTCAAGTTGACAGGATAAAAATTGTATAGATTGGATATATAGCTCTCGATAAAACATGAAATAAAATACATAGCAAAAAAGTGCAGCAAGGTATTTTTGGGATTTTGGTATAATAGATCTGAAAATAAAAGCGAATAAAAATAGATCTCGAAGCAAATATGATAAAGAATAGACCCGGGCGCCGTAGATTTCACTAGTGGCTTCTCTCAAGAAAATAACATACGGTGGGTAAACAAATTACTGTTGGGCAATTCATAGAACATCAAATAATTATGACGATATCCAGGCAATGATGATTATATAGGCATCACCTCCAAGATTAGTAGACCGACTCCTTCCTGCATCTACTACTATTACTCCACACATCGACCGCTATCCAGCATGTATCTAGTGTATTAAGTTCATGGAGAAACGGAGTAATGCAATAAGAATGATGACATTATGTAGACGAGATCTATTCATGTAGGAATAGCCCCATCTTGTTATCCTTAATAGCAACGATACATGCGTGTCTTGCTGCCCCTTCTGTCACTTGGAAAGAACACCGCACGATCGAACCCATCACAAAACACCTCTTCCCATGGCAAGAAAAATCGATCTAGTTGGCCTAACTAAACCAAAGATTCGAAGAAGAAATACGAGGCTATAAGTAATCATGCATAAAAGAGATCAAAGAACTCAAATAACTTTCATGGATATAGATCTGATCGTAAACTCAAAGTTCATCGGATCCCAACAAACACACCGCAAAAAGAGTTACATCAAATAGATCTCCAAGAGACCATTGTATTGAGAATCAAAAAGAGAGAAGAAGCCATCTAGCTACTGCCTACGGACCCATAGGTCTACAATCAACTACTCACGCATCATCGGAGAGGCACCAATGAGGATGATGAACCCCTCTGTGATGGTGTCTAGATTGGATCTCGTGGTTCTGGAACTTGCGGCGGCTGGAATTGTGTTTCGTCGACTCCCCTAGGGTTTTCGGAATATTTGGGTATTTATAGGGCAAAGAGGCGGTGCGGGAGGCCACCGAGGTGGGCACAACCCACCAGGGCGTGCCTGGGCCCCGAGGCGCGCCCAGGTTGGTTGTGCCCCCCTCGGGGCACCCCTCTGGTACTTCTTTGGCCCAAGTTGTTCCTTCTGGTCCATAAAAATTCTCCAAAAAGTTTTGCTGCGTTTGGACTCCGTTTGGTACTGATATTCTACGAAGTAAAAAACAAGCAAAAAATAGCAACTGGCACTGGGCATTATGTCAATAGGTTAGTCCCAAAAATGATATAAAGTTGCTATAAAATGGTTGTAAAACATCCAAGAATGATAATATAATAGAATGGAATAAGCAAAAATTATAGATACGTTGGAGACGTATCATTGCCTGAGCCGGATGCTCCCTTGAATCTGCTTTTCGCGTGGGGGTGCTTTCGGCCTTTGGCTCTTGCTAGCCGGACGGTCGAGAGCCGGTCCGTGAGCTGGGGCGAAGAGAGGCGTGGGTTGGCTGCATGAGAGGGAGGCGTGGGCTAGCCGGCTAGCCCCCGAGCCGGCGTTGATACGTTTCCGCCATATCTATAATTTTTTATTATTTCATGCCAATATTCTACAACTTTCACATACTTTTGGCAACAATTTATATAATTTATTGGACTAACATACTGATCCAGTGCCCAGTGCCAGTTCCTGTTTGTTGCATGTTTTTTGTTTCGCAAAATATCCATATCAAACAAATCCAAATGCAATAAAAAATTACGGAGAATTATTTTGGAATATATGTGATTTTTGGGATGTGGAATCAATGCAAATGGAGGCCCACAGCCTCCACAAGACACCAGGGCATGGCCCAGCACCCTGGCTTGCGGTGGTGCCTTGTGGGCACCCCGTAAGTCAGTTGGGGCTCTTCTTCGGGCGCAAGGAAGCTTATATCCAGAAAAAAAATCGTGTTAAAATTTCAGCGCAATCGGAGTTACGGATCTCCGGGAATATAAGAAATTGTTTTCGGCCAGAAAACAGGAACGCGAAACAGAAGAGAACATAGAGATAGATCCAATCTAGGAGGGGCTCTCGCCCCTCCGCCGCCATAGAGACCATGGACCGGAGGGGAAACCCTCCTTCCATCTAGGGGGGGGGGCAAGGAAGAAGAAGAAGAAGGAGGAGGGCTCTCTGCCCCTCTCTCTCGGTGGCGTCGGAGTGCCGCCGGGGCAAGGATCATGACGGCGATCTACATCAACAACCTTGCTACCGTCAACACCAACTTTCTCCTGCTCTATGCAGCAGTGTAACCTCTCTATTCTAGCTGTAATTCTCTACTTAAACATGGTTCTCAACACTATATATTATTATCCAATGATATGTGGTTATGCTATGATGTTTGAGTAGATCTGTTTTGCCCTATGGGTTGATTGATGATTGTGATTGGTTTGAGTTGTATATTTTATTTTGGTGCTGTCCTATGGTGCCCTTCGTGTTGTGCAAATGTGAGGGATCCCGGTGTAGGGTGTTATAATACGTTCATGATTCGCTTATGGTGGGTGGCGTGAGTGATAGAAGCACATACCTGAGTAAGTGGGTTGTTGCGTATGGGAGTAAAGAGGACTTGATACTTAATGCTACGGTTGGGTTTTACCTTAATGATCTTTGGTAGTTGCAGATGCTTGCTAGAGTTCCAATCATAAGTGCATATGATCCAAGTACGGAAAGTATGTTAGCTCATGCCTCTCCCTCATATAAAATTGCAATAATGATCATCGGTCTAGTTATCGGTCACCTAGGGACAAATAACTTTCTTGTGTGACAAAAGCTTTCTACTAAACTACTACTTTTATTATCTTGCAAATTACTCGTAGTTTTATTCTCGTAAAGTACTTCTAGTTTTTTCTTGTTCTAGGTAAATCAATCGTTAAGTTTGCGTAGAGTTGTATCGGTGGTTGATAGAACTTGAGGGAATATTTGTTCTACCTTTAGCTCCTCGTTGTGTTCGACACTCTTATTTATCGAAAAAGGCTACAAACGATCCCCTATACTTGTGGGTTATCTAGCAGTTGATCTGCAGGTGAGTGATACGTCTCCAACGTATCTATAATTTATGAAGTATTCATGCCATGTTTACAACAATTCTATATGGTTTTGGTATGATTTGAATGGAACTAACCCGGACTGACGCTGTTTTTAGCAGAACTACCGTGGTGTTGTTTTTTGTGCAGAAATCAAAGTTCTCCAAATGCAGCGAAACTTTTTGACGATTTTTTTTGAACAAAAGAGGCATTAGAAGCTTCATGGGAGGACCAGAAGGGGAAGGAGGTGGCCCCTCGAAGCCCATCTTAGCGAGAGACCGACGCCAAAAAATCCTATAAATACAAAAAAACCCAGAACTAGATCGGAAGTTCCGCCGTCGCAAGCCTCTGTAGCCACGAAAAACCAATCTGGACCCTGTTCCGGCACTCTACTGGAGGGGTAAATCAGTCCCAGAGGCAGTCTTCATCATCCCGGCGGCCACCATGATGAGGAGGGAGTAGTCCACCCTTGGGGCTGAGGGTTTGTACCAGTAGCTATGTGTTCAATCTCTCTCTCTCTCTCTCTTGTTCTTGATTTGGCACGATCTTGATGCATCGCGAGCTTTGTTAATATAGTTGGATCATATGGTGTTTTCCCCTCTCAATCTTGTTGTGATGAATTGAGTTTTCCCGTTGAGATTTCGTTATTATCGGATTGAATACTTTTATGGATTTGAGAGCACTTGATGTATGTCTTGCTATGAATAGCCGTGGTGACAATGGGGTATTGATATGTCTCCAATGTATCTATAATTTATGAAGTATTCATGCCATTTTTACAAAAAAATTATATGGTTTTCGTATGATTTGGATGGAACTACCAAGACTGACGTTGTTTTCAGCAAAACTACCATGGTGTTGTTTTTTGTGGAGAAATAAAAGTTCTCCAAATGCAACGAAAATTTTTGACAATTTTTTTTGAACAAAAGAGGCACTAGAAAATTCGTGGGAGGGCCAGAAGACCCACGAGGTGGGAACAACCCACCAGGGCACCAGAGGGGCCTGGCTTGCCCCGGTGGGTTGTGCTCAGCTCGAGGCCCATCTTCGGGTGAAACCAACGCCAAAAAATCCTATAAACAGAGAAACCCCCAGAAATAACCCTAGATCAGAAGTTCCGCAGCCGCAAGCCTCTGTAGCCACGAAAAACCAATCTAGACCCCGTTCCAGCACCCGGAGGGGGAAATCATCACCGGTGGCCATCTTCATCATCCCTATGGCCACCATGATGAGGAGGGAGTAGTCCGCCCTCGGGGCTGAGCGTTTGTACTAGTAGCTATGTGTTTAATCTCTCTCTCTCTCTCTCCCTCTCTCTCTCTCGTGTTCTTGAGATGGCACGATCTTGATGTATCGCGGGCTTTGTTAATATAGTTGGATCATATGGTGTTTTCCCCTCTCTATCTTGTTATGATGAATTGAGTTTTCCCTTTGAGATTTTGTTTTTTATCGGATTGAATACTTTTATGGATTTGAGAGCATTTAATCTATGTCTTGGCACTCAACTCGCGGATTCCCGAGGTGACATTGGGGTAATCTATGTATAGGGGTTGATGCGTGTTTTCGTCCTTGTTTCTTCGGTAGAAATCTTGGGGCACTCTTTGAGGTTCTTTGTGTTGGATTGAGTATTATGAATCTGAAATTGTTTGATGCATATCGCATAATCAACTCACGGATACTCGCGGTGACATTGGAGTATCTAGGTGACATTAGAGTTGGTTGATGTGTATCATATGGTGTTATTTTAGTACGAACTCTTGGTTAGATCGATCGGAAAGAATAGCTTGGTGTTATTTTAGTACGAACTCTAGGATATAGATTGATCGGAAAGAATAGCTTTGAGGTGATTTCGTACCCTACAAACAATTTCTTCTTATGTTCTCCGCTAGATAGGAACTTTGGAGTGATTCTTCATCGCACGTTGAGGGAAGCTTATATGATCCAATTATATTAGCATTGTTGAGAGATTGCACTAGGAAAAGTACGGACCCTAGGCCTCATTTTCAAGCATTGCAATACCGTTTGTGCTCCGTTTTATCAATTGCTACCTTGCTATTTTTTATTGGTCCTATTACAAAAATCAATATCTACTATCATTACTACGCTTGTATCACCATCTCTTCGCCGAACTAGTGCACCTATACAAATTACCATTGTATTTGGTGTGTTGGGGACACAAGAGACTTTTTATTATTTGGTTGCAGGGTTGTTTGAGAGAGACCATCTTCATCCTACACCTCCCACGGATTGATAAACCTTAGGTCATCGACTTGAGGGAAATTTGCTACTGCCCTACAAAACTCTGGGCTTGGAGGCCCAACAAGAGTCTACAAGAACAAGTTGTGTAGTAGACATCAAGCTCTTTTCTGGCGCCGTTGCCGGGGAGGTGAGTGCTTGAAGGTATATCTTTAGATCTTGCAATAGAATCTTTTAGTTTCTTGTTTTATCACTAGTTTGGTTTATAAAAAGAAAACTACAAAAAAAATGGAATTGAGGTGGCCTCATATTATTCGTCTTTAACATGTCTTTCTTGAAAATTATGGAAAGGAAAATGTGTGCTCAATTGATACAAGAAGAATTCAGTAAAATGTTTGGCAGAAAATATCTAAATGATGAGGATGATTGCAATGTTGTTGGTATGAATTCTTTGAATATCCATGATGCTAATGATATGCAAAGCCATAAGCTTGGGGATGCTATGTGTGATGAAGATGATATTTTTAGTCCCCCAAGTTTTGATGAGAAAATTTATTATGATGATAGCATGCTTCCTATTTATGATGATTATATTGATGAAAGTGAGTTTGGAAGAGTGTCAACTCTAGGTACTAATGATCCCACTATTTTGGAGGGTGTTGAATCTTATTGTAATAATTATGAAAGTGGATTTGGAGAGGTCATGACTTTATTTAATGATGATTCCACTATTTTGGAAGAGGTTTCAATTGATTATGAAAACAAATTTGCTATCTATGATGATTATTGTGATGATATGTATGCTATAAAGAGTAATGATATCCATGAAACTTGTCATCATGATTTTAATGCTCAATATGATTATGCCAATCAAGAATCACATGATAGTTATTTTGTTGAGTTTGCTCCCACTACTATTCATGAGAATAAATTTGCTTATGTGGAGAGTAATAAAATTTCTATGCTTGTGGATCATGAAAATATAATGCTTTATGTGATAGCTATATTGTTGAATTCATTCATGATGCTACTGAAAATTATTATGAGAGAGGAACATATGCTTTTACATATTTCAATAATATCAAGTTTCCTCTCTTTATGTTGAAAGTTTTGAAGTTGCACTTGTTTTGCCTTCCTATGTTAGTTGATTCTTGTTCCCATAAGTTGTTTGCTCACAAAATCCCTATGCATAGGAAGTGGGTTAGACTTAAATTTGCTAGTCACATGCTTCATGATGCTCTTGTTATGTTTCAATTCTTATCTTTTATGTGAGTATCATTGAAATCATCATGCCTAGCTAAAAAGGCATTAAAGAAAAGCGCTTGTTGGGAGACAGCCCAACACTTTTACCTATTGTTTTTGTGTTCACATGATTAATCTACTGTAGTAATCATGTTTTATAGCTTTTGTTTCAATAAAAGTACCAAGTAAAGCCTTTGGGATAGTATGGATGATAGTTGACTTGATTCTGTGCAAAAACAGAAACTTTTGCTTCCAGTAACAGAATTTTATAAATTCACTGGAGCGTCTAAAAACTCTGGATTTTTTACAGATGATTTATCTACAAATTTCCTACATTGTAATAAATTTTAAGAATTTTTGGAGTTGCAGAAGTATGACTAAAATTCATAGTTTGCTTGTTTTCTAGTTTCTATGGCTTATATTGCTCAATATAAATTGTAGAAATGATAAGGTACAGTAGGCATTGTGTGAGAAAAATTATGAATCTTGTCTTTGACACTACCAAAGTGAATGGTTTGCTCTTTATCATACTAACCTATCTCACGAAGTTCCGTTAAGTTTTGTGTGATTGAAGTTTGTTTTGGGTGAGATATCGATATGAGGAGAATAAGGAGTGACAACACCCTAAGCTTGGGGATGCCCAAGGCACCCCAAGGTAATATTCAAGGAAGATCCAAGCAACTAAGCTTGGGGATGCCCCGGAAGGCATCCCCTCTTTCGTCTCCAACATTATCGGTAACCTTACTTGGGGCTTTATTTTCATTCATCACATGATATGTGTTTTGCTTGGAGCATAATTTTATTTTATTAGGATTTGCTTGCTGTTATTTATATTAATGTTTTATATCTTTTACTTCAATAAAAATGTCAAGCATAGCCTTTGCCATGCTTATTTTGCAAGTCTATGTGTTGCTGTTTGAAAACAGAAAGTTGCACGCTATTGCGTGAATTCTTGAGAAAATTTAGAATGTGATAAAATGTTGAAATTTTTTGCACAATAAGATATGATAAATTTTCTACAGTGTGGTAAATGTTTATAATTGTTGGAGTGAGGGAAGTGTGAGTAAAATTGCACTCTTTACAGACTGTCCTGTTTAGACAGATTGCTATTATGTTTGCATTGTTTGCATATGTTTGCTTGTTTAATGATTCTATTTAAGGATGGAAGTATTAAATATAGAGGCATTTAATATGCAATGTTAAATAATAATTTTAGTGATTTGTTACAGTAGAGAATGATAAGGTGTTGCATTGATTCATACTAACTTTTCTCACGAGTTCTTGTTGAGTTTTGTGTGGATGAAGTTTTTAAGATTTAGGGAAACCGTGATATAAAAGGAATTAAGGAGACACAAAAGCTCAAGCTTGGGGATGCCCAAGGCATCCCAAGATAATATTTCAAGAAGTATCGAGCATCTAAGCTTGGGGATGCCCCGGTAGGCATGCCACCTTTCTTCATCAAGAATTATCGGTTAGTATCGGTTGAGCCTAAGTTTTTGCTTCTTCACATGATGTGTGCTATTTTTAGAATGTCATTTTATTTTATTTTGCTTGTTGTTTTAATAAAATAATTAGATATAAATGTTTTTAAATTAGAAAGAGAGAGTCCTCACATAGCTACCTATTTAATTAACTACTCATTTGATCTTCACTTGTATCTTTTTGGAGTAGTTTGTCGAACACTCTCATGCTTCACTTATATTATTTTGAGAGTTGATAATAGTGATGACAATTTGCACAAACTATGAAATTGGTACCAAAGTGATGGATGTTCAAGAAGTATATAATAAAAACTTTCATGTAGATCATTGGATATGATAAGTTTGATTCCTTGCAATAGTTTTGCGATATGGAGATAATAATATGTGAGTCATGTTGGTGAGTAATTATGCTTTCGTAAGAATATTGGTGTTAAGGTTTGTGATTCCCTATGCAAGCACAAAAGTCAATAGTTATGCAATGAAATTACATCCTACTTGTGGTGCATTATTTAGTTATGTTTAATGCTCGTTTATGATCATTTTCATTTCTTGGTTGGTCGCTTCTCAATCTATTTGCTAGCCTTTATTTGTAATAAGCGGGAATACTGCTTGTGCCAAATGAGTCC
This sequence comes from Thinopyrum elongatum, assembly GCA_011799875.1. Classification (NCBI taxonomy): domain Eukaryota; kingdom Viridiplantae; phylum Streptophyta; class Magnoliopsida; order Poales; family Poaceae; genus Thinopyrum; species Thinopyrum elongatum. The sequence goes on from CM022298.1 coordinate 607,239,453, forward strand.
ACCATACCTACCTATATGCGGTATTTTTGTGTTGTTCCAAGTAAATTTGTATGTGCCAACTCTAATTTTCAAAATGAATTTCCTTTTTGTGTGCCCGTACCGCTCATGAAGCGGCAGGGGGTTGCCAATATTTTCCATGCTAGATGCATTATTCTCAAGATGAGTGTTTATTCACTTGTCATTGCACGAGAGTGTGGCAAAGGTAATAGGGATGCCCAGTCCCGAAATGCAAAAAAAATTATTTATGTTGTTAAATAATAAATTCCTCGGACAGTGTTGGTATGGAAGGTACCCGTGGATACGGCTAGCCATGGATTGTGAAAGAATGGTGGAAAAAGGAATAAACTTTATTTTCTGTTTGGGAACCGCCTATGATGTATCTAGCATGGAAAGTGTTGGGAATTCTCAGCCGTTTTCGTTGACGGGAAAAGTATGCCTCTCAAAATATTTTATCTCTCAATTTAAGCTTTGAGCTCTCGCACCTCTACAAATCTCGGCTTCCCTCTGCGAAGGGCCTATCTATTTACTTTACACAATATTTATTTTTATTTGAGTCTCCATCTTCTCTTATAAAGCACCAACTAGGGAGCACTATTGTCATACTTGTGCATTGGATGTAGCTAATATTTGAGTGTGTTTCATGAGTGGATCAATGATTGAGCATAATGGGCTAGGGATAGCTTTCTTTAGCGTTGATATTTTGAAATACATGGTTGCTTGTTAGTATGCTTGAGTATTGATGTCTTCATCTCAAATTATAGACTATTGCTTTGAATCATTCAAGTCCAAATGTCCATGCTACAAAAGAAAGAGTATATCATGAATATGATAGGTAGCATTCCACAACAAAAAATTCCGCTTTCAATTGCTACTTTATCATGATGAGTTTTATGAGAAAGATTTGCTGCTATGATGCTAGGAAAAGTGATTGAAATTATCATTGATCAAACTTATGCACTTTGCTAGGATTCACACTTCATAAATTATTTCTTTTAACATTTACCTACTCGAGGACGAGTAGGACTTAAGCTTGGGGATGCTGGTACGTCTCCAACGTATCTATAATTTATGAAGTATTCATGCCATGTTTACAACAATTTGATATGGTTTTGGTATAATTTGGATGGAACTAACCCAGACTGAAGTTGTTTTCAGCAGAACTACCGTGGTGTTGTTTTTTGTGCAGAAATAAAAGTTCTCCAAATGCAACGAAACCTTTTGATAATTTTTTTTGGAAAAAAAAGAGGCACTAGAAGCTTCGTGGGAGGGCCAGAAGACCCACGAGGTGGGCACAACCCACCAGGGCGCGCCAGAGGGGCCTGGCTTGCCCCGGTGGGTTGTGCTCACCTCGAGGCCCATCTTCGCATGAAATCAACGCCAAAAAAATCATATAAATAGAGAAACCCCCAGAAATAACCCTAGATCAGAAGTTCCACCGCCGCAAGCCTCTGTAGCCACGAAAAACCAATCTAGACCCCGTTCCGGCACCCTGCCGGAGGGGGAAATCATCACCGGTGGCCATCTTCATCATCCCTATGGCCACCATGATGAGGAGGGAGTAGTCCACCCTCGGGGCTGAGGGTTTGTACTAGTAGCTATGTGTTTAATTTCTCTCTCTCTCTCGTGTTCTTGAGATGGCACGATCTTGATGTATCGCGGGCTTTGTTAATATAGTTGTATCATATGGTGTTTTTCCCTCTCTATCTTGTTGTGATGAATTGAGTTTTCCCTTTGAGATTTTGTTTTTTATCAGATTGAATACTTTTATGGATTTGAGAGCACTTGATCTATGTCTTGGCACTCAACTCGCGCATTCCCGAGGTGACATCGAGGTAAACTATGCATAGGGGTTGATGCATGTTTTCGTCCTTGTTTCTCCGGTAGAAATCTTGTGTCACTCTTTGAGGTTCTTTGTGTTGGATTGAGTATTATGAATCTGAAATTGTTTGATGCATATCGCATAATCAACTCACGTATACTCGCGGTGACATTGGAGTATCTAGGTGACATTAGAGTTGGTTGATGAGTATCATATGATGTTATTTTAGTATGAACTCTTGGTTAGATCGATCAGAAAGAGTAGCTTGATGTTATTTTAGTACGAACTCTAGGGTAGATTGATCAGAAAGAATAGCTTTGAGGTGGTTTCGTACCCTACAAACAATTTCTTCTTATGTTCTCCGCTAGATAGGATCTTTGGAGTGATTCTTCATCGCACATTGAGGGAAGGTTATATGATCCAATTATATTAGCATTGTTGAGATATTGTACTAGTGAAAGTACGGACCCTAGGCCTCATTTTCAAGCATTGCAATACCGTTTGTGCTCCGTTTTATCAATTGCTACCTTGCTATTTTTTATTGTTCCTATTACAAAAATCAATATCTACTATCATTACTATGCTTGTATCACCATCTCTTCGCCGAACTAGTGCACCTATACAAATTACCATTGTATTTGGTGTGTTGGGGACACAAGAGACTTTTTATTATTTGGTTGCAGGGTTGTTTGAGAGAGACCATCTTCATCCTACGCCTCCCACGGATTGATAAACCTTAGGTCATCCACTTGAGGGAAATTTGCTACTGTCCTACAAACTCTGCGCTTGGAGGCCCAACACGAGTCTACAAGAACAAGTTGTGTAGTAGACATTAGGTATCATATTGATTCACTTGATATATGTTTTGGCACTCAACTCATGGTTTCCCAAGGTGACATTGGGGTAATCTATGCATAGGGGTTGATGCATGTTTTCATCCTTGTTTCTCCGGTACAAATCTTGGGGCACTCTTTGAAGTTCTTTGTGTTGGATTGAGTATTATGAATCTGAAATTGTTTGATGCATATCATATAATGAACTCATGGATACTCATGGTGACATTGGAGTATCTAGGTGACATTAGAGTTGGTTGATGTGTATCATATGGTGTTATTTTAGTATGAACTCTTGGGCTGTTTGTGAAACTTATAGGGATAGCTCGATAGATCGATCAGAAAGGATAACTTTGAGGTGGTTTCATACCCTACAAACAATTTCTATCTTATGTTCTCCGCTAATAGGAATTTGGGAGTGATTCTTTATCGCACGTTGAGGGATGGTTATATGATCCAACTATGTTAGCATTGTTGAGAGGTTGCACTAGCGAAAGTACGAACCCTAGGCCTTGTTTCTAAGCATTGCAATACCGTTTGTGCTCAGTTTTGTTACTTGCTACCTTGCTATTTTTTATTGTTCCTATTACAAAATCAATATCTACTATCATTACTACACTTGTATCACCATCTCTTTGCCCAACTAGTGCACCTATACAATTTACCATTGTATTTGGTGTGTTGGGGACACATGAGACTCTTTGTTATTTGGTTGCAGGGTTGTTTGAGAGAGACCATCTTCATCCTACACCTCCCACGGATTGATAAACCTTAGGTCATCCACTTAAGCGAAAATTGCTACTGTCCTACAAAACTCTGCGCTTGGAGGCCCAACATGAGTCTACAAGAATAAAGTTTCGTAGTAAACATCAGGTGTTGCCAACCCAGAGGAAAAATAAGATGCAGTAAAGTGCACTAGGATACGCTTGATAGAGACGGACAAGGTAGCCCTCGAGTGTCGCTCGGGGGACCTGCTTCATTCATTAAAAACCGGAGGGTAGCGATACATACATGCGTGGTTCAACTGTAAAACGGACGGAGGAGCTCCGTGTTCCAGGGGTGCTCCGTGTCCTCGCCGAAGGTGTCGCACTTGCGCTTGTTCGTCTTCTGCGCATCGATGAGGTAGTAGGTGTTGTTGCGCAGCACCCTGCTGATGATGAAGGGGCCCTCCCATGGGGAGGATAGCTTGTGTTGGCCGGCTATCTGCTGGACCAGCCAGAGCACGAGGTCGCCCTCGCCGAAGGCGAGGGGCTTGACCCTCTTGCTGTGATAGCAGCGCAGGCCCTGTTGGGAAATTGCCAATCGGCTCAGGGCCAGCAGGCGGGCCTCCTCGAGCAGGTCGACACCTTCTTCCCGTGCCTCCTTTTTGTCCGCCTCCGTGTACAGGGCGACCTGAGGCGCATCAAACTCGATGTCGTGGGGATGATCGCCTCGGCCCCGTAGACGAGGAAGAAGGGAGTGAAGCCGGTTGACCGGTTAGGCGTGGTCCTGAGGCTCCAGAGGACCATCGTCAGTTTGTCGATCCAGCTACCGGGCAATCAGATGAGCGGCTCGATGAGGTGCGGCTTGATGCCGCCCAGGATCTGTTTGTTCGCGTGCTCCACCTGGCCGTTTGACTGGGGATGTGCGACCAAGGCCAGGTCGAGCCGGATGCCGGAGACAGAGCAGAAGCGAGCCAACGGACCCTTGGTGAAATCGGTGTCGTTGTCGGTGATGATGCTGTGTGGAATGCCGTAGCGGACGGTTATGTCTTTGATGAACTTGATGGCCGTGGGGCCGTCAAGCTTCTTGATTGGCCTTGCCTCTATCCACTTGGTGAACTTGTCGACGGCGACCAACAGGTGTGTCATGCCGCCACGCTCGTTCTTGAAAGGCCCCACCATGTTAAGGCCCCAGACGGCAAAGGGCCATGTGATGGGAATGGTCTTGAGGGCCGAAACCAGCTGGTGGTTGTGCGCACTGAAGTGCTGGCAGCCATTGCACTTGAGTACCAGCTGCTAGGCGTCCTCCAAGGCGGTTGGCCAGTAGAAGTCATGCTGGAAGGCTTTGGCCACCAGGGCCCTTGACGTTGCATGATGCCCGCACTCACCCTCGTGGATGTCACGCAGGATCTCAAGACCCTTGGACGGCTCGACGCACCATTGGAACACGCCGGTCGTGCTGCGTTTGACGAGATCGTTGTTGATGATTGAGTAGGCGGAGGCCCGGCACTGGACCTGCTGGGCTGCGACCTCGTCTTCCGGGAGCTCGCCGGTAAGAAGGAAGACGAGGATGGGCTAGGCCCAGGACGACGCCTCCACCACCGTCAGGACGGCCGCCAGCTTGAGACCGGCCAGTGCGGAAGGCGACAGGCCAGAGACAGCGGCACCCGAGCCGGACGCGGGAGTCCACGGGTCGGAGCCGGCAGCCCTCGAGTCGGACGCGAGGGTCCCCTTCTCGGCTGAGATGAAGATGTACTCCGGGTCTGGGGAGGGCTTGATGGAGGGCTTGCGCAGCTGCTCGGGGGAGACGCCGGCTGAGACCGCTTGCCGGGTGGAACCGATCTTGGCCAACGTATCAACCGCTTCGTTGTCAGCTCGAGGGACATAATGGAACTCGCAACCCTCGATCCCGCTGCTGATCTGTTGGACGAGGAAGCGGTAGCTGGCCATGTTGGCATCCCTGGTGTCCCAGTCGCCAGAGACCTGCTGGACTACCAAATCCGAGTCGCCGTAGCAGAGGATGCGCCGGATACCGATCTCCTTGGCAAGCCGGAGGCCATGGACGAGGGTCTCATATTCCGCCATGTTGTTGGAGGCGACGAAGTGGATCTGCAGCATGTACTTGAGCACGTCGCCCTTGGGGGAGTATAAGACGATGCCAGTCCCTAGGCCAGTGCGCATCTTTGAGCCGTCGAAGTGCATGCGCCAGTGCGTCGAGTCGGGAGGCAGCGACAAGGTCTAGGTCTCGGTCCAGTCGACGAGGAAGTCGGTGAGTGCTTGGGAGTTGATGGCCGTGCGGGGCTCATAGTGAATCGCGTGGGCGGCCAGTTCGATGGCCCACTTGGTGACCCGGCCGGTGGCATCCCGGCTACCGATGATCTCCGAAAGGGAGGGGGCGTGCTTACCACGGTGATGAGATGCTCTTGGAAATAGTGCTTTAGCTTCTTGGTGCCAAAATACACACTATAGCACATCTTCTGGTAATGGGGGTAATTTTGCTTGGAGGTGGAGAGGACCTCACTGTGCTAGTAACCGGGCACTGGACCGGCAGTGCCTTGCCGGCCTCGGGCCGCTCCACCACCATGACCACGCTCACCACGCGGGTAATGGCCACGATGTACATTAGCATCGGCTCCTTCTCTGCCGGCGCGGCCAGAACGGTGGCGGTGGAGAGCATGCGCTTGAGGGCTGATGACCCACAAGTATAGGGGATCCATCATAGTCCTTTCGATAAGTAAGAGTGTCGAACCCAACGAGGAGCAGAAGGAAGTGACAAGTGGTTTTCAGCAAGGTATTTTCTGCAAGCACTGGAATAGTAGGTAACAGATAGTTTGGTAGCAAGATAATTTTTAACGATCAAGTAACGATAATGGTAAATAAAGTGCAGCAAGGTAGCCCAATCCTTTTGTGGCAAAGGATAGGCCAAAATGATCTCTTATGATAAGCAAAGCGTTCTTGAGGGTACACGGGAATGTTGGTTTGATTCGTGTCCGCTACTTTGATAATTTGATATGTGAGTGGACCGGTGCTTAGGTGATGTTCTTACCTGAACAAACCTCCTACTTATGATTAACCCACTCACAAGCATCTGCAACTACTACAAAAGTATTAAGATAAAATCTAACCATAGCATTAAACTTTTGGATCCAAATCAGTCCCTTACGAAATAGCGCATAAACTAGGGTTTAAGTTTCTGTCACTCTAGCAACCCATCATCTAATAACTACTCCACAATGCATTCTCTTAGGCCCAAATACGGTGAAGTGCCATGTATTCGATGTTCACATGACACCACTAAGGGAATCACAACATACATATCATCAAAATATTGAACACATATCAAGTTCACATGATTACTTGCAACATGACTTCTCCCGTGACCTCAAGAACAAAAGTAACTACTCACAAATAATAATCATGCTCAATATCATAGGGGTATTAAATAGCATAATGGATCTGAACATATAATCTTCCACCAAATAAACCATATAGTAATCAACTACAAGATGTAATCAACACTACTAGTCACCCACAAGTACCGATCCAAGGTTCCGGTACAAAGAATGAACACAAGAGATGAACTAGGGTTTGAGAGGAGATGGTGTTGTTGCAGATGTTGATGGAGATGGCCCTCCCAAAGATGGAAGAGTTGTTGGTGATGACGATGGCGATAATTTCCCCCTCCGGGAGGGATGTTCCCTCGGCAGAATCGCTCCGCCGGAGAGCAAAAGTGCTCCTGCCCAAGTTCCGGCTCGAGACGGCGGCGCTTCGTCCCGAAAGTCCTCTCCTTATTTTTTGTAGGTCAAAATGACTTATATACCAGAAGAGGGGCACCACAGGTGGGCCGAGGAGGGCACAACCCACCAGGGCGCGCCTGGGCTCCCTGGCGCGCCCAGGTGGGTTGTGCCCACCTGGTGGGCCCCCTCTGGTAGTTATTTGCTCCAATATTCTTCATATATTGCAAAACAATTCTCCGTAAATTTTCAGCTCATTTGGAGATGTGTAGAACAAGTAACTCTAACGTAGCTTTTTTAGGTCCAGAATTCCAGCTGTCGGTATTCTCCCTCTTTGTGTAAACCTTGCATATTATGAGAGAAAAGGCATTAGAATTACTCCCAAAAGCATTATTATGCATAAAAACATTATAAATAATAGTAGGAAAATATAATGCAAAATGGATGTATCAACTCCCCCAAGCTTAGACCTCGTTTGTCCTCAAGCGAAAAACCGAAATCGAAAAACATGTCCACATGCTTTGAGAGAGAGGTGTCGATAAAAACAAAATACGGACATAGAAGCATCATGCATATTATTATAACAGCAAGGAACTTTAACATAAAACTTTATCAAATAGCCTTTATCATATAACTTCCCATGAACAAGTAACAATTCATCACAACATCGAAGTATAAAGCATAAACCTTATTGGAAACTAACAATCTATGTTCTCAGTCAACTTTGCAACTACAATTCATCGTATTTTCAGGAAGGGTCATGTATTGGAGCCTTTAGGCAAGTCCACATACTCAACCATAATTTCATCTTCTATGATTGCTAACACTCACAGCGTACCCATGAACAAAAAGTTTCGACCGGACACATAGAAAGATAGGGGATTATAGTTTCGCCTCCCAACGTATTCACCTCAAGGGTGATGTCAACAATAATAACTCATGCCCCTCTCATATCCAACTGGATATATGTGCCTAGATCTTTCCTCACCACATGATGCTTGCAAAAAGATAAAATAAAAAGGAATAGGGAAGAAAACTTTGTCTCTACATAAAAGTAAAAGATAGGCCCTTCGCAGAGGGAAGCAGAGGTTGTCATGCGCTTATTTGTTTATATGCCAAATCCCTTAATGCAAAAGAACATCATGTTATATTGCCCCTTATGATAGCAACCTTTATTATGCAGTCCGTCTCTTTTACTACTTTGCCATCACAAGTTCGTACAATGCTCAATTTTCTCTTACACTAAATGATCCAACATATTTAGAAGCAATTTTTATTGCCTTGCTGCACCGATGACAACTTACTTGAAGGATCTTACTCAATCCATAGGTAGGTATGGTGGACTCTCAAAATAAGATTTGGGTTTAGGGTTTTTGGATGCACAAGTAGTATCTCTACTTAGTGCAGAATTTTTGGCTAGAAAAGATATTGAGCAAGCACCACATGTTAAAGGATCTATGAAAATATAACTTCTATGTGAATATGAACAAACATAAACCATTATGTTGTCTTCCTTGTCCAACGTCAACTATTTTGACACAAAATATTTAATGGGGGCTCACAATCATAAAAGATGTCCAAGATAGTGTATTTGCATGTGAATCTTCTCTTCCCTTATTAATTCTTTCATGAATTGCATCATTGACCAATGCTATGTTTGTCAATCTCCAACAATTTTACCACTTATACTTTTCCTTATGTGATGTCATTACTTACCATAAGATTAGCATATGATCTTTTTCATTTATTTTCCTTTCTTTTTATTGAAACAATAAAGTAAAGAAACAAAACTCAAACTACTCTTTATTATATATATCGCACACGATTACATAGATAGATCACTAAGCAAGCACTCGAAAAGAAAGTATCAAACTAAACTTTTATTCAACTAAATCATAGGATAACTAAAGATCAAACTAAAATAGATGAAAGCAAAGATAGTGGTGGTGATACGATACCGGGGCACCTCCCCCAAGCTTGGCACAAGCCAAGGGGAGTGCCCATACCATGAACTCAAGTCTCTTTTGGTGATGAAGATGAAGAAGGTGGTGGTGAAGTTGTAACGGGCTTATCCTTTTTTTCCATCTTACGTCGGAGGGTAAAATTATCTATCCTCAACTCATCGTTCTCCATCTCACGCTTTATTATCCTCTTGCATAATGCCTCCTTGCTTTCTTCCTTGAAACATGGAGGAACTAGTTCATCTTCATCTTCTTCATCGGGGAACCATATATAGGGATAGGTGTCCTTGAAGATATTTTTATCCAAAGGCTGATAAGAAACTGGGCAATCCTCTTCTCGAGATGACATATTTTCATATCTACCAGAAAAACAGCAAGAAAGAAGAACAGAAGATTTCTCCGCGATACGTTCAATACATTCGGGGGGTGTATAAAGATTTTTTTTATCTTGGGAAACAAGCAAACGGGAGAAAAACGGAGTTGGGAAGGTTCCCGAGGTGGGCACAACCCACTTGGGCGCGCCAGGGGGCCCCGACGCGCCCTGGTGTCTTGTGCCCCCCTCGGGTGCCTTCCTAGTTGTTTCTTATTTTCCTAATTTTTAAAATATTCCAAAACTGACAGAAAATATTTTTGCGGATTTTTCGGAGTCTGTTTACGTACCGTATCACGTACCTCCTCTTTTTAGGGATTCTGGAGTGTTCTAGAAGGTCTCGTTTATGTGTTCCTCCGGTGTCATGGTTTGAATAATATTTCTTTCAACATTGATAGGTGTACCTGAGATATAGTGTTTAATTCTTTGCACATTAACCACCTTCGGGTCAGTACCTTCGGCATTATTTATTTTGATAGCTCCCGAGTGATAAACCTCCTCGATGATATATGGTCCTTCCCATTTAGAGAGGAGTTTTCCTGCAAAGAATCTGATACGAGAGTTGTACAAAAGAACATATTCTCCATCATTAAATTCCCACTTTTGGATTCTTTTGTCATGCCATCTTTTAACTTTTTCTTTAAATAACTTGGCATTTTCATAGGCTTGGGTTCTCCATTCATCTAGTGAGCTAATATCAAATAACCTCTTTTCACCGGCAAGTTTGAAATCATAGTTGAGTTCTTTAATTGCCCAAATATGCTTTATGTTCTAACTCAAGAGGCAAATGACAAGCTTTTCCATAAACCATTTTATAGGGAGACATACCCATAGGATTTTTATATGCTGTTCTGTAGGCCCAAATTGCATCATCCAATTTCTTAGACCAATTCTTTCGGGACCTATTAACAGTTTTCTGTAATATTATTTTATTTCTCTATTGCTAAGTTCAACTTGACCACTAGATTGAGGATGATAGGGTGATGCAATTCTATGGTTGACATCATATTTAGCAAGCATTTTACGGAAAGCACCATGAATAAAGTGTGAACCACCATCAGTCATTAAATATCTAGGGACTCCAAACCTTGGGAAAATAACTTCTTTAATCATTTTAATGGAAGTGTTATGATCAACACTACTAGTTGGAATAGCTTCTACCCACTTAGTAACGTAATCAACAGCAACAAAAATATGTGTATACCCATTAGAGGAAGGAAAAGGTCCCATATAATCAAAACCCCAAACATCAAATGGTTTAACAGCAAGTGAATAGTTTGAAGGAAATATGCCCTAGAGGCAATAATAAAGTTGTTATTATATTTCCTTATATCATGATAAATGTTTATTATTCATGCTAGAATTGTATTAACCGGAAACTTAATACATGTGTGAATACATAGACAAAACAAAGTGTTCCTAGTATGCCTCTACTTGACTAGCTCGTTAATCAAAGATGGTTAAGTTTCCTGACCATGGACATGTGTTGTCATTTGATGAACGGGATCACATCATTAGGAGAATGATGTGATGGACAAGACCGATCCGTTAGCTTAGCATAATGATCGTTAAGTTTTATTGCTATTGCTTTCTTCATGACTTATACATATTCCTCTGACTATGAGATTATGCAACTCCCGAATACCGGAGGAACACTTTGTGTGCTATCAAACATCACAACATAACTGGGTGATTATAAAGATGCTCTACAGGTGTCTTCGAAGGTGTTTGTTGGGTTGGCATAGATCAAGATTAGGATTTGTCACTCCGTGTATCGGAGAGGTATCTCTGGGCCTTCTCGGTAATGCACATTACTATAATCCTTGCAAGCAATGTGACTAATGAGTTAGTTACGGGATGATGCATTACGGAATGAGTAAAGAGACTTTCCGGTAACGAGATTGAACTAGGTATGATGATACCGACGATCGAATCTCGGGCAAGTAACATACCGATGACAAAGGGAAGGACGTATGTTGTTATGCGGTTTGACCGATAAAGATCTTCGTAGAATATGTAGGAGTCAATATGAGCATCCAGGTTCTGCTATTGGTTATTGACCGAAGATATGTCTCGGTCATGTCTACATAGTTCTCGAACCCGTAGGGTCCGCACGGTTAACGTTCGATGACGATTTGTATTATGAGTTATGTGTTTTGGTGACCGAAGATTGTTCGGAGTCCCGGATGAGATCACGGACATGACGAGGAGTCTTGAAATGGTCGAGAGGTAAAGATTGATATATTGGAAGGTTGCGTTCGGGCACCGGAATGGTTCGGACATTTTTCGGAGTACCGGGAGGTTACCAGAACCCCCCGGGGAATATTGGGCCTTCATGGGCCCTAGTGGAGAGAGGAGGCCGGCGGCCAGGTGGTGGCGCCCCCCCCCCCCAAGCCCAAACCGAATTGGACTAGGGGTGGGGGGCGCGGCCCCCCTTTCCTTCTTCTCCTCCACCTCTTTCCCCTTCCCCCTTCTCCGGAAAGGAAAGGGGCCCCCTCTAGGCCGGCCGCCTCCTCCCCCCTCCTTTATATACGGGGGCGGGGGCACCCCAAAGACACACCAAGATTTCTCTTAGCCGTGTGCGGTGCCCCCCTCCATAGTTTACTCCTCCGGTCATAGCGTCGTAGTGCTTAGGCGAAGCCCTGCGCGGATCACATCACCAACACTGTCGCCACGCCGTCGTGCTGACGGAACTCTTCCTCGACCCTCTGCTGGATCAAGAGTTCGAGGGACGTCATCGAGCTGAACGTGTGCTGAACACGGAGGTGCCGTATGTTCGGTGCTTGGATCAGTTGGATCGTGAAGACGTTCGACTACATCAACCGCGTTAACCTAACACTTCTGCTTTCGGTCTACGAGGGTACGTGGACACACTCTCCCCCTCTCGTTGCTATGCATCTCCTAGATAGATCTTGCGTGAGCGTAGGATTTTTTTTGAAATTGCATGCTACGTTCCCCAACAGTGGCATCCGAGCCAGGTCTATGCGTAGATGATATGCACGAGTAGAACACAAAGAGTTGTGGGCGATAATAGTCATACTGCTTACCACCAACGTCTTACTTTGATTCGGCGGTATTGTTGGATGAAGCGGCCCGGACCGACATTACATGACCGCGTTCATGAGACTGGTTCTACCGACGTGCTTTGCACACAGGTGGCTGGCGGGTGTCTGTTTCTCCAACTTTAGTTGAATCGAGTTTGACTACGGCCGGTCCTTGTTGAAGGTTAAAACAACACACTTGACGAAAAATTATTGTGGTTTTGATGCGTAGGTAAGAATGGTTCTTAGTAGAAGCCCGTAGCAGCCACGTAAAACTTGCAACACCATAGTAGAGGACGTCTAACTTGTTTTTGCAGGGCATGTTGTGATGTGATATGGTCAAGACATGATGTGATACACGTTATTGTATGAGATGATCATGTTTTGTAAAAGTTATCGGCAACTGGCAGGAGCCTTATGGTTGTCGCTTTATTATATGAAATGCAATCGCCATGTAATTGCTTTACTTTATCACTATGCGGTAGCGTAGTCGTAGAAGCAATAGTTGACGAGACGACAACGACGCTACAATGGAGATCAAGGTGTCAAGCCGGTGACGATGGAGATCATGACGGTGCTTTGGAGATGGAGATCAAAGGCACAAGATGATGATGGCCATATCATGTCATATATTTTTGATTGCATGTGATGTTTATCTTTTATGCATCTTATTTTGCTTAGTACGGTGGTAGCATTATAAGATGATCCCTCACTAAATTTCAAGGTATAAGTGTCCTCCCTGAGTATGCACCGTTGCAACAGTTCGTCGTGCCGAGACACCACGTGATGATCGGGTGTGATAAGCTCTACGTTCACATACAACGGGTGCAAGCCAGTTTTGCACACGCACAATACTCGGGTTAAACTTGACGATCGGACATGGTTTAGTTGATATGGATCATGTGATCATTTAGATGACTAGAGGGATGTCTATCTAAGTGGGAGTTCTTAAGTAATATGATTAATTGAACTTAATTTATCATGAACTTAGTCCTGGTAGTATTTGCAAATTATGTTATAGATCAATAGCTCGCGTATAGCTCCGTTGTTTTATTTTTGATATGTTCCTAGAGAAAACTAAGTTGAAAGATGATAGTAGCAATGATGCGGACTGGGTCCGTGATCTGAGGAATATCCTCGTTGCTGCACAGAAGAATTATGTCCTTGATGCACCGCTAGGTGACAAACCTATTGCAGGAGTAGATGCAGACGTTATGAACGTTTGGCAAGCTCGACATGATGACTACTTGATAGTTTATTGCACCATGCTTTACGGCTTAGAACCAGGACTTCAAAAACGTTTTGAACGCCACGGAGCATATGAGATGTTCCAAAGAGATGAAATTGGTATTTCAGACTCATGCCCGTGTCGAGAGGTATGAGACCTCTGACAAGTACTTTGCCTACAAGATGGAGGAGAATAGCTTAGATAGTGAGCATGTGCTCAGAAAGTCTGGGTACTACAATCGCTTGAATCAAGTGGGAGTTAATCTTCCAGATAAGATAGTGATTGATAGAGTTCTCTAGTCACTATCACCAAGTTACTAGAACTTCATGATGAACTATAATATGCAAGGGATGACGAAAACGATTCCCAAGCTCTTCGCGATGCTGAAATCGGCGAAGGTAGAAATCAAGAAATTGCATCAAGTGTTGATGGTTCACAAGACCACTAGTTTCAAGAAAAAGGGCGAGGGCAAGAAAGGGAACTTCAAGAAGAATAGCAAGCAAGTTGCTACTCCCGGGAAGAAGCCCAAGTCTGGACCTAAGCCTGAAACTGAGTGCTTCTACTGCAAAGGGACTGGTCACTGGAAGCGGAACTGCCCCAAGTATTTGGCGGATAAGAACGATGGCAAAGTGAACAATGGTATATTTGATATACATGTTATTGATCTGTACCTTACTAATGCTCATAGTAGTGCCTGGGTATTTGATACCGGTTCGGTTGCTCATATTTGTAACTCGAAACAGGGACTACGAATTAAACGAAGATTGGCTAAGGACGAGGTGATGATGCGTGTCGGGAATGGTTCCAAGGTCGATGTGATCGCCGTCGGCATGCTACCTCTACATCTACCCTCGGGATTAGTTTTAGACCTGAATAATTGTTATTTGGTGCCAGCGTTGAGCATGAACATTATATCTGGATCTCGTTTAATGCGAGACGGTTATTCATTTAAATCAGAGAATAATGGTTGTTCTATTTATATGAGTAATATCTTTTACGGTCATGCACCCTTGAGAAGTGGTCTATTTTTGTTGAATATCGATTGTAGTGATACACATATTCATAATATTGAAGCCAAAAGATACAAAGTTAATAATGATAGTGCAACTTATTTGTGGCACAGCCGTTTAGGTCATATTGGTGTAAAGCGCATGAAGAAACTCCATGTTGATGGGCTTTTGGAATCACTTGATTATGAATCATTTGATACTTGCGAACCATGCCTCATGGGCAAGGTGACTAAGACTCCGTTCTCCGGAACAATGGAGCGAGCTACAGACTTATTGGAAATAATACATACCGATGTATGCGGTCCGATGAGTGTTGAGGCTCGCGGCGGGTATCATTATTTTCTGACCTTCACAGATGATTTGAGCAGATATGGGTATATCTACTTAATGAAACACAAGTCTGAAACGTTTGAAAAGTTCAAAGAATTTCAGAGTGAAGTGGAGAATCATCGTAACAAGAAAATAAAGTTTCTACGATCTGATCGCGGATTCGAATATTTGAGTTACGAGTTTGGCCTTCATTTAAAACAATGTGGAATAGTTTCGCAACTCACGCCACCTAGAACACCACAGCGTAATGGTGTGTCCGAACGTCGTAACCGTACTTTATTAGATATGGTGCGATCTATGATGTCTCTTACCGATTTACCACTATCGTTTTGGGGTTATGCATTAGAGACAGCTGCATTCACGTTAAATAGGGCACCATCTAAATCCGTTGAGACGACACCGTATGAACTGTGGTTTGGCAAGAAACTTAGCTATCATTTCTTAAAGTTTGGGGATGCGACGCTTATGTCAAAAGGCTTCAACCTGATAAGCTCGAACCCAAATCGGAGAAATGCGTCTTCATAGGATACCCAAAGGAGACTGTTGGGTACACCTTCTATCACAGATCCGAAGGCAAGATATTCGTTGCTAAGAATGGATCCTTTCTAGAGAAGGATTTTCTCTCGAAAGAAGTGAGTGGGAGGAAAGTAGAACTTGATGAGGTAATTGTGCCTTCTCCCGAATTGGAAAGTAATTCATCACAGAAATCAGTTCCAGTGATGCCTACACCAATTAGTGAGGAAGTTAATGATAATGATCATGAAACTTTGGATCAAGTTACTACCGAACCTCATAGGTCAACCAGAGTACGTTCCGCACTAGAGTGGTACGGTAATCCTGTTCTGGAAGTCATGATACTAGACCATGACGAACCTACGAACTATGAGGAACCGATGATGAGCCCAGATTCCGCGAAATGGCTTGAGGCCATGAAATCTAAGATGGGATCCATGTATGAGAACAAAGTGTGGACTTTGGTTGACTTGCCCGATGATCGGCCAGCCATTGAGAATAAATGGATCTTCAAGAAGAAGACTGACGCTGACGGTAATGTTACTGTCTACAAAGCTCGACTTGTTGCGAAAGGTTTTCGATAAGTTCAAGGAGTTGACTATGATGAGACCTTCTCACCCGTAGCGATGCTTAAGTCTGTCCGAATCATGTTAGCAATTGCCGCATTTTATGATTATGAAATCTAGCAAATGGATGTCAAAACTGCATTCCTTAATGGATTTCTCAAAGAAGAGTTGTATATGATGTAACCAGAAGGTTTTGTCGATCCTAAGGGTGCTAACAAAGTGTGCAAGCTCCAGCGATCCATTTATGGACTGGTGCAAGCCTCTCGGAGTTGGAATATATGCTTTGATAGTGTGATCAAAGCATATGGTTTTATACAGACTTTTGGAGAAGCCTGTATTTACAAGAAAGTGAGTGGGAGCTCTGTAGCATTTCTGATATTATATGTGGATGACATATTGTTGATTGGAAATGATACGGAATTTCTGGATAGCATAAAAGGATACTTGAATAAGAATTTTACAATAAAAAGACCTCGGTGAAGCTGCTTAAGTATTGAGCATCAAGATCTATAGGGATAGATCGAGACGCTTAATAGGACTTTCACAAAGCATATACCTTGACAAAGTTTTGAAGGAGGTCAAAAAGGATCAGTCAAAGAATGAGTTCTTGCCTGTATTCAAGGTATAAAATTGAGTAAGACTCAAAGCATGACCACGGCAGAAGATAGAGAGAGAATGAAAGTCATTCCCTATGCCTCAGCCATAGGTTCTATAAAGTATGCCATGCTGTGTACCAAACCTGCTGTGTACCTTGACATGAGTTTGTCAAGGGGGTACAATAGTGATCCAGGAGTAGATCACTAGACAGCGGTCAAAAGTTGTCCTTAGAGGACTAAGGAAATGTTTCTCGGTTATGAAGGTGATGAAGAGTTCGTCGTAAAGAGTTATGTCGATGCAAGCTTTTACACCGATCCAGATGACCCTGAGTCTCAATCTGGATACATAATTTCTTTGGGCACTGTCTAAAGTTTTGCTAGCATAATGGATAACATTTAATTTCTTATCAACTCTTTGTCCTAGAACAGCACCAACAGTATAATCACTAGCATCACACATGATTTCAAAAGGCAAGTTCCAATCAGGTGGTTGAACAATAGGTGCAGAAATTAAGGCTTTCTTAACTGTTTCAAAGGCTTCTACACAATCATCATAAAAAACAAATAGAACATCCTTTTGTAAAAGATTTGTAAGAGGCCTAGAAATTTTAGAGAAGTCTTTAATAAACCTCCTATAGAAACCAGCATAACCAAGGAAACTATGAATACCTTTAATATCTCTAGGACATGGTATTTTCTCAATTGCATCAACTTTAGCATGATCCACCTCAATACCTCGTTCAGAAATTTTATGCCCCAAAACAATACCTTGATTAACCATAAAGTGGCACTTCTCCCAATTCAAGACAAGATTAGTTTGCTCACATCTCTGCAAAACTCGATCAAGGTTGCTCAAGCAATCATCAAAAGAAGTTCCATATACAGAAAAATCATCCATGAAAACCTCAACAATCTTTTCACAAAAGTTAGAGAATATACCAGTCATACATCTTTGAAAGGTAGCAGGTGCATTGCATAAACCAAAAGGCATATGTCTATAAGCATAAGTTCCAAATGGGCAAGTAAAGGTGGTTTTCTCTTGATCAGGTTGTGAAACAGGTATTTGAGAAAAACCAGAATATCCATCAAGAAAACAAAAGTGTGTGTGCTTTGATAATATTTCTAGCATTTGATAAATAAAAGGCAAAGGGTAATGATTGTTTCTAGTTGCCTAATTTAATTTTCTAAAATCAATTACCGTTCTATAGCCAGTAACAATTCTTTGTGGAATGAGTACATTTTTATCATTAGTAACAACGGTAATAACTACCTTCTTAGGGACACAATGAACGGGACTTACCCATCTACTATCAGCTATGGGATAGATTATACCTGCTTCCAGAAGCTTTAATATTTCAGTTCTTACCACTTCTTTCACTTAGGATTCAAACGTCGTTGATGATCCTCAACGGGTTTAGCATCAGGTTCCATATTAATCTTGTGCTGACAGAGAGTGGGACTAATTCCCTTAAGATCATCAAGAGTATATCCAATAGCAGCTCGGTGCTTCTTCAGAATTTTCAATAATCTTTCTTCTTCATGTTCTGAAAGGTTAGCACTAATAATAACAGGATATATCTTTTTCTCATCAAGATAAGCATATTTCAAAGTGTCAGGCAATTGTTTTAATTCAAACACAGGATCACCTTTAGGTGGAGGAGGACCTCCTAGAGTTTAAATAGGCAAATTGTGTTTTAACAGAGGTCATTGTTCGAAGAAATTTTTATCTATTTCATTTCTTTCATGCATGTGCATATCATTTTCATGGTCTAGCAAATATTGTTCTAGTGGATCTGTAGGAGACACGGCAATAGAAGCAAGACCAATTATTTCATCCTTACTAGGTAATTCTTTCTTATGAGGTTGTCTATTAAACTTGGAAAAATTAAACTCATGAGACTCATCACCATAGCTAACACTGACAGTTTGTTTATGACAATCTATACTGGCATTGACAGCGTTCAAGAAAGGTCTACCAAAGATAATGGGACAAAAGTCATCTTGTGGGGAACCAAGAACTAGAAAATCAGTAGTGTATTTTATTTTCCCACACAAGACTTCAACATCTCTAACAATCCCAAGTGGTGTGATGGTGTCTCTATGAGCAAGTTTAATAGTAACATCTATGTCTTCTATTTCAGCGGGTGCTATGTCATTCATAATTTCTTGGTATAAGGTAAAGGGAATAGCACTCACGCTAGCATCTAAGTCACATAAACCATGATAACAATGATCTCCTATTTTAACTGAGACAACAGGCATGCCGACAACAGGTCTATGTTTATCTTTTTCATCGGGTTTGGCAATTCTAGCAATTTCATCACAGAAGTAAATAACATGCCCATCAATATTTTCTACCAAGAGATCTTTAACCATAGCAACACTAGGTTCTACTTTAATTTGTTCCGCAGGTTTAGGTTCTCTAATATTACTTTTGCGAACCACAGTTGAAACCTTAGCATGTTCCTTTACCATAACAGGGAAAGGTGGTTTTTCAATATAAGAAGTAGGAAAAACTGGGTCAACATTGTAAATAATAGTTTCATCTTTAGCTATGACCGGTTCTTTAATTTCTTATTTAATAGGTGGGTGATATTTGAACCACCTCTCCTTAGGGAGATCAACATGAGTAGCAAATGATTCACAGAAAGAGGCTACTATCTCAGAGTCAAGTCCATATTTAGTGCTAAACTTGTGGAAAGCATCAGTATTCATAAAAGATTTAACACAATCAAATTCAAGCTTAATACCTGACTCTTTACCTTCGTCGAGTTCCCAATGTTCACAGTTGCGTTTAATTCTTTCCAAAAGATCCCACCTGAATTCAATAGTCTTCTTCATAAAAGAACCAGCACAAGAAGTATCGAGCATGGATTGATCATCTCGAGAAAGCCGAGCATAAAAATTACAAATGATAATTTCTCTCGAGAGCTCATGATTGGGGCATGAATATAACATTGACTTAAGCCTCCCCCAATCTAGAGCGATACTTTCTCCTTCACGAGGCCAAAAATTATATATATAATTCCGATCACGATGAACTAGATGCATAGGATAATTTTTTGGTGAAATTCCAATTTCAATCGATTCCTGTTCCAAGATCCAATATCATCGCATAGCCTATACCAAGCCAATGCTTTTCCCTTCAAAGATAAAGGGAAAACCTTCTTCTTAGCATCATCTCCGGGCAAATCTGCAAGCTTAAATAATCCACATATATCAAGTGCATATCAAGATGTTCGGTTCCATCTCCTGCATAAGGATTAGCTAGCAGTTGTTCTATCATACCCGAAGGAATTTCATAACCAATATTTTCAGTAGGTGTAGTAGGTTGAGGGGTAGCTAATTGTGGTTCCGGTCGAGGTGAAGATACCCCGAACAAACCCCTCAAAGGATGATTCTCCATAGTAACAAGTGACAATAAATTTCAGCACGTAGTAATAATTTTTTTTCCTTAGCAAGAGCGCTTCACTCCCCGGCAACGGCGCCAGAAAAGAGCCTTGATGACCCACAAGTATAGGGGATCAATCGTAGTCCTTTTGATAAGTAAGAGTGTCGAACCCAACGAGGAGCAGAAGGAAATGACGAGTGGTTTTCAGCAAGGTATTTTCTGCAAGCACTCAAATAGTAGGTAACAGATAGTTTGATAGCAAGATAATTTGTAACGAGAAAGTAACGGTAACGGTAAATAAAGTGCAGCAAGGTAGCCCAATCCTTTTGTGGCAAAGGACATGCCAAAACGATCTCTTATGATAAGCAAAGCGTTCTTGAGGGTACACGGGAATTTCATCATGTCACTTTCATCATGTTGGTTTGATTCGTGTTCGCTACTTTGATAATTTGATATGTGGGTGGACCGGTGCTTAGGTGTTGTTCTTACTTGAACAAACTCCTACTTATGATTAACCCCCTCGCAGCATCCGCAACTACGAGAAAAGTATTAAGATAAAATCTAACCATAGCATTAAACTTTTGGATCCAAATCAGTCCCTTACAAAATAGCGCATAAACTATGGTTTAAGTTTCTATCACTCTAGCAACCCATCATCTAATAACTACTCCACAGTGCATTCCCTTAGGCCCAAATATGGTGAAGTGCCATGTAGTCGATGTTCACATGACACCACTAAGGGAATCACAACATACATATCATCAAAATATCGAACACATATCAAGTTCACATGATTACTTGCAACATGACTTCTCCCATGACCTCAAGAACAAAAGTAACTACTCACAAATAATAAGCATGCTCAAGATCAGAGGGGTAAATAGCATAATGGATCTGATCATATAATCTGCCACCAAATAAACCATATAGTAATCAACTATAAGATGTAATCAACACTACTAGTCACCCACAAGTACCAATCTAAGGTTCCGGTACAAAGATTGAACATGAGAGATGAACTAGGTTTGAGAGGAGATGGTGTTGTTGAAGATGTTGATGGAGATGGCCCTCCCAAAGATGGAAGAGTTGTTGGTGATGACGATGGCGATAATTTCCCCCTCCGGGAGCGAAGTTCCCCCGGCGGAATCGCTCCACCGGAGGGCAAATGTGCTCCTGCCCAAGTTCCGCCTCGAGACGGCGGCGCTTCATCCTGAAAGTCCTCTCCTTATTTTTTTCTAGGTCAAAATGACTTATATACCAGAAGAGGGGCACCAAAGGTGGGCCGAGGAAGGCACAACCCACCAGGGCGAGCCTGGGCTCCCTGGCGCGCCCAGGTGGGTTGTGCCGATCTGGGGCAGGAGGCACTTCTGCATGCAGCGCTGGAAGGTCACATCAACGTTCCTCAAGGCGAACGCCATGGTGACGTAACAGTAGGCCCCGAAGGGCGTGACGAAGGAGGTCTTGAGTTGGTCGGCCGGGTCCAGCTTTATTGGGTGGTAATCGGAGTAGGCGTCCAGGAATGACAGCAGCTCGCAGCCGGCCGTGGAGTCGATCACCTGATCGATCTAGGGCAGGGCGAAAGGATCTTTGGGGCATGCCTTGGTCAGGCTGGTGTAATTGATGCACATGCACTACTTGCCATTCTTCTTCAGGGCGAGGACCGGGTTGGCCAGCCATTCTGGATGGAACACTTCCATGGTGAAACCGGCAACGAGCAGCCGGGCGATCTCTTCTTCGATGGTCCTCCGCTTCTCTTCGGAGAAATAGTGGAGCGGTTGCTTGACCGGCTTGGTGTCCGGCCGGACGTGAAGCTTGTGCTCGTCAAACTTCCTCGGAACACCCGTCATGTCCTTGGGGGACCAAGCGAAGATATCTCGGTTCTCGCGGAGGAAATCGATGAGCTCATCTTCCTTCTCGTTGTTGAGGCGGGTGCCGACCGTGATGCATCGGGCCGGGTTGGCCGGGTCCAGGGGATTTGCTTGGTGTCCTTGGAGGGTCAGAAAGACGCATCATTGGCTAGCTGCACGGACGGGGGAGGGTCCGGCACGGCCGGCTGCTCGGTGGACATGGCCACGAGCCATGTCGAGCTCGCACTTTTCTTTCGCCACGACCGAGGTCTCGGCCAGCCGAGAGGCAGCTTCCGCGCACACGGCGGACCTCCTGCGGTCTCCGGCCACGGTGATGGTGCCACTGGGACCCGACATCTTCAGCTTCAAGTGGGCATGATGGGGCATCGGCATGAACTTGGACAGCGCGGGCCGACCCAAGAGCATGTGGAAGGGGCTGCTCAGATCCACCACCTCGAACCAGACCGGCTCGCGGCGGAAGTTGCGCGCGTCACCGAACAACACATCTAGCCGGATCTTGCTGATGCGAGAGCAAGAGAGCCCAGGCATGTCGCCGTGGAAGGTCGTCCGGCCGGGCTGCAGGTGCCCCATCTCTAGGCCTAACCTGAACATGGTGCTGCAACAGAGGATGTTGATGCTGCTCCCGCCGTCGATGAGCACCTGCGTGAAGCGGCAAGTGCGCCTTTCGGTCGCAAAGGTGGAGTCGACAGCGAGGGCGTGGCAGCCTGGCGCGAGCATCGTGGCCCGGTGGTCCTCCTGGCTCCAGGTGACTGGCTGCTCAAACCAGCGCATGAACCAGGGAGCGGTGGCGTTCACCTTGACGGACCGCCGGCGCTGGCTGCGCACGTCATCCGCCTCACTGGTGAAGATGACGTAGGACGCGTCCGAACGAGAGGAAGTAGCGCGGAGCCGGGCGGCAACTTACACCTACGCCGGCGCGAGGCTGCAGATGGCGTCGAACTCGCGCGGGGCGAGTTTGAGCTGGCAACGAGCGGCCACGAGCTTGGTGGCCTCGGCAAGCAGGAGCTTGCGGGATGCGTCGAGTTTGGCAGCGATGACGGTCGGGCCGGCATTTGTTGTGACGGGAGCGCAGGGGCGCTACACCATCACCCGCAGAGGGTTGAGCATGGCGGAGAGCGCCTCCGCGCGAGCGCAGGGGTCGTCTAGGCCGCTGGAGATGATGTCGCCGCAGTATGGCTAGTCGGAGTCGGTGGGCACCTTGCCAGGGTGCTCGTCGAGGACGAGCGCGATGGCGACGCGCAGCTCGCCAAAGGAGACGATGGAGCCGCCGGCCAGGCAGGCAACGCCGAGCGCCGCGCTGGAGCCAGCGCCGTCAGCCGCGCCGGGCATGCTGATCAAACTGTGCGCGATGCGCTCGCCAGTGAGAATGAAGGGTCTGGTCTGGAACGAAACTCTGGCCGACGCCGCGGACGGCCCCATGGTGGGCGCCAACTGTCGTGGTGTGCCCACGGCAGATGCCATGGGTAGGCTTATCGAAAACGGTTGGGACCGAAGGACGTCGGTGGGTTCCGTAGGCGAGATCGGGGACAAGCGAAGAGGGACTCGCGATGTACCCAGGTTCGGGGCCCTCCGGGGAAGGTAATACCCCTAGTCCTGCCGGATCTACTATATGGATCACAAAAGGGGGGTTACAATGGCACTCGTGGAGCTGTTTTGGTGGGAGGAGGAAGGAGAGCTAGCTCTAACCCCCTCCTGGTTATGTGTGTGTGTGTGTGCGCGCGCGTGTGTCAAAGCTGACCCTCCCCCCCCCCCCCCCCCCGCGCACATGATGGGCTACCGAGGGGGTCTTATGCCGGCCCCTCGGCGTACAAGGGTAAGTCATCGCCTCATGCCGGCTAGTGGGGCCTGCTGGGGGCCCGTCACTGTGGCACACCACGGCCTGCGTCACGGAGTGGCGGGCGCCACACCGCTACAGGGCCGCCCCCGATCGTCGCCGCCGACCACGGGCCGCGTTCCCAGGGTGCACTGTAGCCATGCCTGCCCTGGTCAGCGGCGGCGGGCGCACTATAGCCATGTCCGCCCTACGTGGGAGGGAGGGGGCTATCTTGTCATCTGGTCGGGTCAAGCGGGAGCCGGCCTGTCGCCATCTGGTTGCGGCCTGGCCGGGTTGAGCCTCATCGTCGCGTCCAGCCGGCCCGGAGCCGAACGACCGGCTGGGAGGAGGGCCAGACCGGGGGGGGGGGGGGCCCTTGCCGCCCGTTTGTTTGGAAATTTGCCAGGCGTTGATGTGCCTAACCGGGAGTTTTCCCCCTGACACTGAGTGTTGAGAGCGTAATTAGATCCGAGTTACATGCATGATTTGGATCGGAACATCCTCTCTGCGTGGCCTACACGCAGCGAGACAATGAGGTCGAACCCCTGAAGTGGAGTCTGAAGATGGCATACTACTAATGCCTTGTACAATGCAAGGCGCTTAGGAGAGGTGCTTAGAGAAATAAACCCATGTTTCTTTAAGCACCGATACTTATTTGTAGATGTTAGACGTTTAATTAAACGTCTCTTCTGTAGAAATAAACTGCTTCAGAAAAATCTGGTTTATTTTTTCTAAGCACCTTTCTAAACACCTAACATAGGACAAGACTAATCCCTAGTGCAAACAGACAGACGCCTGTAACAGAAGCAAAAGATATTTTAGCGCCAGCCCCAGTCGGATCATTGCTCGATGATCTCTCCCGGTACTGTGTGTGTGATTGACGGACGACATGGAAATGAAGGAAAGCAATTGCGGGTGACCTGGCCCATCCTCCCCTCCCTCACCCTCCGGGCCTCCATCTCATGACCCACTACAACACACTTACGTACGATGATGTCTTCTCAAAGAAAAAAATACGACGATGTGATGTCTCGTGGAAAAGTGAGTAGTGTGTGGCGTTACGAGTCGTAGCACACATAAAAGTGACATGTTACACTTGTACGAGTTGATGCATGCATGCGCCCTTTGTGGCGTATGTCTACTACTAACACGGAGCATCGATCTCCTGGTAGCCAAGAGAGTTTCATGACGTGCACCGCTTCATGACCAACCAGTGTCCCACAGACAACAAGTACTACACCTAGAGCTTGGCGCCTTGCCTTGTTGGGCCAAGCAACGAGGCCAGTATGCAACTTGCCAAGAGGAGAATGTTGCAGCGGTAGTCGGCCCTGGGTTCATCTAGGGCTGGCCCATAGGCCGGGCAAAAGGGGCGACTCGGCCCCAAGAGGGAAGAGCCCCGCTACATTAAACTAGTAAACTGTCCGTGTGTTGCCACGGGCCTACAAATGAATTTACTGAAAAAAACTCTTGCCCTTTATATATAAAGCAACAACCAACACACTCGCAACGGCATACAACATGTCACCACCACACACAACACACACACCCAAGGCAAAATATAAGGGTGATAAAAAAGAACTGTTTAGAGTCGACGGAAACCTCCTCCGTGTGCTAGGCATCGTGAAGAGGTGAAGTCGGACACCGACGAAGCATGTACTCCAAAGTCGTGCCTAGAAGAAGGATACACCACCGGAGTGCCCCCACCGCCCTCTCTCGAGGACCAAGTTTTCACCCGAAGCAACACAAAGAACAGGGAGCGACCGCGACGGAGCCTCCAAGAAGGTAAGATGCTCATGGACACCGTTGTCGACGGCCTGGAAAAGACAAGGCAAGTTATGCACCCGACGCTCACATACCTCCACGGAACCAGGGTACCGCCAGATACCAAAGAAGTTGTAGAACCAACGACATGCTACGCCAAATACCAATGACCATGCCACTCACATGGCCATGACAGCTAGCCCGCACCCAAGACGCACGCTCCACCCATGAACATTGCGTCCCTCGCCGCTAGGGCCGCCGTCTAGCATCCATACAACTTTGAGATCATCAAAAGGTTGGCTTTACCCAGACCGACAACCCATAAACTCATGAAGCCTCCAACGACCACCCTGCCTCGAACATCATGAAATATGAGCCAGCAAGCATTGGGCCGAGGAGGAGGGGGGGGGGGGTGAGTGGATCGTATCCACGACCAGTGACCTTGCGCTGGCGACGGGTGGCTCGACCACCATCGAAGCCTCCCATCCCTCCAGCCAACCTTCCCACCCAAGGCAACCGGCTCAAATCCACGCGAGGCCACCAACGGCCGCCCACACACCGAAGAGGGAACCAAGACGACTAACACCTGAAGCCACAGAATAACATATATATATATATTGATATTATGTTGAAAGGTGTCATATGTGTGGTTTCCGACCATGTCGGTATACATGTTCATCTCTTCCTATATTTTTCTCATCTCATTTGTTTTCCACCACCTTAACCATCATCTCCTTGCAAGAAGACAATGTAGCATCTTTCTGCCAGCCCTCCTCTCCTCTACTTTCACTCTCTTCATTCTCGTTGCTCTAGCACTTCATATCTGATTTATAAATGAAACGGTTTTCACCCCCTACAAGAGATGATGACATATTAAATTTCCTATTGACAAGTTGCATTCAGTGCAATGATAATGTTTGTCTCTCATTCTTTGACAGCAACAAATATAAAGTTTTTGCGCCTGCAAGAAACATAAGATCATCAAACTGCTGTAAACCTCACTCACAGAATTCGGTGCTCATATGCAGAATTACACATGTTGCACAAATGAGGAAATTAATGCAAAAAATTCTCTAACAACCGCATCGAAATCAGGGGGTAATTGGACCTCACTGGTCTATTGGCGTCAATTGATTTGAGCACCGAACTATCAGAGGCCCTCGCAGAGATAATGAGAGCGGGCGCGAGGCCAACTTTCTTCATCTCGGCGAACTGGTGCGGGAACGCGTGCGCCTCCATCGCCTACAGCGAGCTCAACTCGTCGTTAGCCCCGTCGGCAAACAGGAACGCGAATGATCTGTTCCTGCACGTACAACAATTTTAGAGCAATCCGTCAGTCCACCTGAAACCTGTTGAGCTCAGCAAAGGCCGTCAGACAGGAGCTCACCTGAAGTCAGTGTTCTTGCGCCTGCATTCAGTTTTTGCGCCTGCAAGAAACATAAGATCTTCAAACTGCTTTAAACCTCGCTCACAGAATTCGGTGCTCATATGCAGAATTGCACATGTTGCACAAATGAGGAAATTAATGCAAAAAATTCTCTAACAACCGCATACAGATCAGGGGGTAATTGGACCTCACTGGTCTGTTGGCGTCAATTGATTTGAGCACCGAACTGTCAGAGGCGCTCGCAGAGATAATGGCAGCGGGCGCGAGGCCAACTTTCTTCTTCATCTCGGCAAACTGGTGCGGGAACGTGTGCGCCTCCACCGCCTACAGTGAGCTCAGCTCGTCGTTCGCCCCGTCGGCAAACAGGAACGCGAATGCTCTGTTCCTGCACGTACAACAATTTTAGAGCAATCCGTCAGTCCACCTGCGTCACACAGGAGCTCACCTGAAGTCAGTGTTCTTGCATTGTGTGCATTCACAAACCAGATTGAAATATTCCCTTTTAGCAATATACAACTGTGCTCAACCAAAAAGAAAAAAATATGTAGCCATGCCCATCGTTGAAATATTATACTGTTGCCTAATTGTTCGTACTTGCTGTACAGGAGGGTTTACCTTGTGGTGGCCTCGCACTCGCCTTTCGAGACAGAAATCTCGTCAGCAAACTCGACATGTGTAACAGTCGCCTGCAACCATGCTCGCCTTGTCGGAGCATCTGCTCTTCGCTGCTCAAGATCGCGTCCACCTAGAGGGTCTAGTTGCTAGCCGCGCTCCCTTGAATGGAGCCTTGCCTTCACATTCTTCATGAATGACAGAGTGGTTGCAGCGAAGTGGCACTTGCAGAGGAACAAACGTCATGCGCCAGCAAAACATGAGAGCTTTGTTAAATACATAATTACCAAAAAAATCCAACATAAAGGATGTTTTGTTGCAATCAGGGGGGTCTAGTGGTGAACCTTCCCTGATGCACTACTTTCCCATGGTTTTAAAATTTTATAAACAATGTAAACTTTTTAAAGAAACTCACCTCCCTTTAATATTAAGAAAGGAAATAAAGGAAAAGAGGTTGTACGTTGCAACAGGGGACATATATATATATTTTTTGGTGTTCAAAAACAACTTATGTATGGCATGTTTATTGATTTGCCAGAAATTGTAGAATAATGAAGCCTAAATAACAAAATATATTTTGCGGTAAGTTATTGTATATGCCTAAACAACTTATATATTTTGTAGAATAATAACAAAATATAAGCCTAAACAACTTATATATTTTGTGGTAATCTGAGTAACCAAAGTAATAAATATATTTTGTAGAATATTGAAGCCTAAATAACAAAACAGGGGACATATATATATTTTGCGGTTCATTACCAAATTATATATGTCATGTTTATTACTTTGACAGAAATTGCAGAATAATGAAGCCTAAATAACAATGCATCAGGAGAAATAAAATCATTTTTATGAAGTAAAAAAACTCTGAGCCAACATTTCAAGTTATTTAGATGTTGAGCTTAGTGCTGACGCGTCGTTGTGCATAGTACTATGTTATATTACACGGTGGTGGTGATACAAGCAGAATGAAATTGAGTATTATGGACTAAACTCTTGCCTGAACTATAACAAACAGCCCCAGGACCATGAACGACCAATCTAGATATTTATGTTACCTTCTAAAAGCAAGGCCCTCGAGTTTCTTCGGAGCGGACTGTTTTTTAAAACCAAACCAGCACTCAGGTAGATAGAAACCATGCTATATGCAGACCACCCTAGAACTATATCCTTCTCTTGCATTTCTTCTAAAACTTCTCCAACACTTGCACCGTTGCCTTGCTAAAATGCTTCAGATTTGTTAACTCGATTGCTGCAGATTACCACACTGAACTGAAATAAACCAAAATAGGACAGACGAAATTAATATTTCAGACGTCAAGTTAATAATCATGAAGAATTAGCATCTCTTTGAAGATTGTCCAGAGTGGAATCAAAACAGATTTTGTTCTAGATTGACACCAAACAAAACAAACACTTTTTTTTAAAAGCGTAATCTCGATAGTGAGAAACATCAGAAAGGGCATTAGACGTGTACACGATAGTATTAGCAAATATGTAACACCGGTAGTTTTCAAATCTGTTCACTGCGTCTACAATTCGACTTGATTCATTAATTAAGTTGGCAGTTTTTTTAAAGAGAGTTGGCAGATGATTTTAACCTCCTACAACTTCTTGCTAATGGTCACCGACTAACAATCAAACAAAGACATGCACGCTGCTTAACCAATAGTAATTCAGCAAATGACAAGTTAACTGAAGCATCAAATTAATTGACAGATTCTTGCTCATGGTCAACGACTAACAATCAAAGTAAATTGCCAGCACATGGATGCAGAGGCAGTTGGTTGTGGCGCCTTGGACCTCTCTGGACCCTGAGGCAGGCGAGGTTGCAGTTAGTCCTCCGGCCATCAAACACAAAAGCTATGCGGAAATCACCTGTACACATGTGGTCCGACACATGAATGAATCTGCAAGAATGAGACAAGTTCTAGCGGGCGATGGCAATCCAAGACGAACAGGTTAACCATAAAATCAAATTCTTTGCCTAAACAATCAATTTGACAAATCCAGCGATGGTAGCAGAGGGGGAGGGTCGGGCATCTTACTCTTGGACGTTGGTCTCAACAGGTTAACCATATAGGTATCTCTTGATAGTCACTGTCAGTCCCCCCTCCAAGCACAATGCCTTCTTCCTCCTCAACATTTTGATGATCTGAAGATCATGGAATTGGATACATCGAAACAGGTCTCACAAAGAGCAAGGATCAAGTGAATCACCACTCATATGAACTACGAACTATACCTAGAATGTCCTGTCCATCTCCCATGTTAGGATTAGATGGGTCAAGCTGAACCTGAAGTTTGCATGACAAACAAAGTAAAACCTCAGTTCAGTTTCTGGTTTTCAAGTGTTTATGAATTTACTTGTTTTGAGCTCACTTCAACTTTTGGATGACATTTTTCTGACGAGTAATGCTATCAAAGTTTTAAATAGCCATCCTGGATGCTATACGTACGACACTCCTAGATGCGATTGCAGATGCTATACGTACCCCTGGATCTGGATGATATGCATCTGTCAATCGCAGGATCACTTCAGCTCTCTGAGATGTGCGGCTTAAATCAGGATTGTAAAAAAATTGTATGTCTAACTGTTGTACGCACAGCAAAATCGTTTTCTGACCAAATTAACTGATTATAAATGAACGCTATGGAAAAAGTACACAAAGTTCCACTGGCAAGATTTTCTTTTTCACGGGTTCGAGGTGAGCTTAGAAGAAGTTCACAGTCCAAAGCCCAGTACTCTGGCTGAATATGTCGGCGCAATGCTCATGTAAAAGCTACTCTGACGGAACTGAATCATAAAAGTCGAGCTACGGGTGTGCATCTAGCTCTCTTACATCGGACCATCAAAAAGAAAAGCGAAGTAGCTAACCTCGGAGACCGCCCACTCCCACATCCTCTCCAGGTGCTCCTGGTCCTCCATGGCTGCGTTCGGCGTCGTCAGATCCTCCTGCGCACAGGTAGTTCCACCGGGAAGTCTACATCTCAGTCCAGAGCCGTCAAGTTCTTGGGTTACCAATCGAGGGATAAAAAACAGCAGAGGAGATGGTGGATCGTTGGAGAGGAGAGGGGTACCTTCTGGAGAAGATTCACCTTGAGGAGATGGGGGATCAATGGAGAAGAGAGGCGTCGGGATGCACAGCCATCCTTGGTCGTGTCCATCGAGGTCGGACGGACAGGGCCACACGGGCCTTTGTAGAGGGGGAGGGTAGAGGGTTGGCGGATGGGGAAGGGAAGTACCAGGGATGTGGTGCCGACTCGTTGGTCTCAGATCACCGCCGGTCGCCGGTATCCGAGGCGCCGCCGCCAGCGGTGTCCTGGTGATCTGCGATAGTCGCATCCCAGTGATCCGCGACGCAATTATCTATAATCACAAAGTAACTGTTCAGCCCCATCTCTCAAAACTACCTTTGTATGCATATTTCCAAGTTTTATAAGAAACTTGAGTATCATCAGGGGATGTTGCATCGTGTTGTAACATTGTTACTGCAGTAAAAAGTAAAGTAAAGCACAAACCTATAAGCTAGGGACTTTGTGAAAACAAAAGTCATTTCTAGCATGAATAAAATAAAAAATGTAGTAATAAACTTTGTTATAATATGGCTTCATATTCTGAACAGTGCAGGCAAAGGTTTTTGGTTAAATATTCTGAAAATCTGCATCTGTTGTACATAGATGTTGCGTGAGAATATCCAAACATAGTACATATATATGCAATTAACTATTATAGCACGTAATAGAATGAATACAAAGAATTGGAAAACATCAATGGGTGCTTCTACCTAAACCAAAAGGCGGTTCAATCTTCCTTCTGCAAAGGACAACCTTATTACAACAAATTTAAGAGGGAAAGAAATATAGGCAATCACTACCTACATGACACATCACAAAAGCCATATGCTTAATTACACCAGGAGCTCGATCGCACAAAGTTTCACAGCTCAAACTTCTACACTCACCGGTCCATCCATCATCCATGGCGGATCCACCACATGCTTGGCTTCAAGTTTGGATGGTTTGCCACCTTCATCTCACACGACATGTCACACTGCATCCATGAATCAATCCAGTTAATGTTCCAGGACAGGAAAAAAATCAGAGTAAATCCATCGCTGCATGCATGGGTCGATGAGAGATGGTCGATCAATTGTTCAATCAGATGGATTACAAGTGAGAAGCAGTTGACTCAGATGGCGCACGACGCATACCTCGACCTTTGGATGTCTAATGGTCGCAAAACATAAAGGTGGGATGATTCCGTAACTATACTGAAGGTTTGTGCGATTAAGACCACTGAAATATATACCTGATTGCGAGTATTTCTTCACGCCTTTGCTGGCGTTCCTCGGTGATGCCCAACAAATATCTCAGTAGACTGAAAACAGCAAAGTCTGTTTGTTGTTGCTTGCCTGAAATCAGCAAACTCATGTACATATAATACTGAATTTGACACTGCTTTGTAGTGCTTCCAACTACTGATAGATATATAGAGTTCACCGAGTAGTACATGGTTATGAGTAAGATGATAGTTTAAGAATCGAGGATCAAGTACTCTTATCTCATTGATCACTAATAGTTGTAAGTTTCAGAATGTGCATTGTGCACAAATACTGACAGTACAGAGTTCATCGAGAAGTCAAAGGTTATCTGTAAGAAAATATCTTTGCAATCAAGGGCGAAATACTCTGAATAGGCATTCATACAATATCTGCCAAGAATTCAGGACCTACCTTATAACCTATAAAGGGGGCAAACCTTTCAAAATGATTGTAGGAAATATGTATCGTGCAACTTTGTTTCAAGCACAATACCAATTAAAAACCTCACGTTGCTGTCACAAAAATACATAGAACAGTCTTTACAATTATGCCAAGAAAATTCAGTATGGATGTATGTTAACCTGGAGTTGTCGCAAGGTTCCGTCTTGACCTCATGAACAAATTCGATCTCAAATTGACTTGAGTCGCATGATTTATGGACGAAAAAAAATTCAAAAACAGTGGCATAGAAATATATCAAAACAGAGATATTTTATCTTCCATGCGCTGCTGTGAAGAAACCAATCAAATATGAACCTGTTATTCGATATGGGATATAAAGAACACAATATGGAGCGTAGCTTGCTTTCTGTTTGAATTTTTGTCTGCTATCCTCAAGTTCAGATGCTATGATCTAGATGCATCTATGGAAGTAGCTTATAATGATGTATTTCCCTTCTGGATATGCTAAGTTTTACCTGTCAATGTTCAGTACCAGCAGCAATTCGTACCATTCCATTGGGGGTGCAGATACTCCAGTGCCTAGCTAGAGAGCAGTTGCATTGGCCTTCTTCTCCACCGGATTGATTCTTTCCAAATCAGACACGGGTCTCGCGCGAGAGCACAACGCCGTTCACGGCCCGCAGCCCCTGAAGCAAGCTGTTGACGCCCGCATCGTCAAGCTGTAGCCGCCGTCGCTGGCTCCAGGACAGCACCTCCTCCTCGTCGCCCGTCAAACCACCGCCCCGGCCCCGGCGCCATCGGCAACGGCCCGACGCCGTGCTGCCGTGCCCGAGCCCCGGCGAGGCAGCCTCCATCCTCCCAAGCGAGCACGCCGGCCGCCGTCGCCCTCGCTAAGCCCCGCCGGAGCCCCACCGGCCGGCGTCCTCCTGCGCCTCCTCGACCCCGCCTCCTCGCGCCCGCGCGCCGCCGCCTTGGCCTCGCCTCACCCGGGACAAGCCCCCGCCGGAGCTCCCCGAGCTCCCTCGCCTCCTCGCCGGAAGCCGCCGCCGCTGGGAATGGATTCGCCAACGCCAGCTGCGACGCCGCGGCGGTGGCGGTGCAGGCGGCGGCGTCCTGGTGATCCACGACGGCGGCGACGGTCGCCGGTGTCTCCCTGGTTCGGCGGCGGCGGCTGCATCCCGGGAGAGGAGGAGCAGCGGCTTGGGATCTCGTCCGCGTCTTCCCTGCGAGGTCCGCGGCGGCGGCGATCTCGTGCGTCTGCAGTCACAGATCGTAGGTCGAGGGGATCGAGAGGAGCAGGAGGCATCGCTCGGACGTGCGTGCGGTTCGTTTGGCAGTTTTTTTTTCGCTGGTTTAATTTCGTAGGTTTTTTTTGGACGTTTTTCTCTGGTGCGACGGGAGGTTTGCGTTGACTGCGTGGGGCATCGCTAGGAGTTTTTTTGGTTCGACGGGTGGGAGGAAGGACGAAAAAAAATCGGTGGTGGTGGGACGAAATTTAACCAGCGGAGACTACCAACTGAGACATTAGGAGTAGAGACTAGTAAACACTATACAATTACACATACATTTGAAAGATTATTAAATGCATAAAATAGAGCATTAATTTGAAGTAGCACAAATAGTCAAATACACAACACATACTAATAGTTTGTACCATTCGGAGGCAAACCAATCTGACTGGCGAAGTTGAGTTTAAATATGTTAGTCTCCCTTTATGATGAATGTCTTAGTATCATAATGAAATTTATAATAACAAGATTTGAATGTTTAAACCAATGCACAATTTTTTGTTTGAGAAACTGGTAGGAAATCTCATTTGCACCAAATCAAGCCAAGTGAATCTAGATGAGCACGTCAGATAATCAAATCTTGCGCAAAATTACAATCCACATGTTTGGTTTTTCGATAATTCTATTACTGAACCGAACTTGTAAGTCACATTTGCTAGACCCTAAAAGTTTTTATAAATATGGTTGCCTAGTATATACTAGAAACCAGTATTAAAATATTTGTTCGTATGTATGATTTAGAAATATCTACCATTTTATTCAATAATATTAAAATGTATATGAACAAACACATAAATATGCAAATATATGTGTATACATTATATAGTTTATGCAATATTACAAAATTAATTTGAATGATTTTTTAGCAAGAAAGAGGTTTGGTAAATTATACAATTTAAATTATGTAGAATATTTTTTTATTAATATACATAACAATTGTGTAATAATGAATATATTATTTGAAAACACTTTTATTTGACTGTGTAATAGAAAATTGTATTAATTAAAATTATAATATGGTGCACTTATTTTAAAAAAGTATAAAAGTTTAGTACAAAATATTTACCATGTTATTCAGTTCAGAAGCGATATGCCATGCACTCGATTCGAGTGCATGTTGAATGGTAACGTACAATTTGACCAGAGTGTAACACTCACCGACGATGGCGTTGTTCAAGGTCCCGTACCCGTCCACGTAGTTACGACTGCAGGAGATGATTGTCGCGCCCATGCCGTCGCCGACCATCATCACGTGTTATTTCTCCTTCTTCACCTCCACCGTCTCCCTGTATACGCCTCTCTTGATGTAGATCACGTACCAGGCAGCCCGGAGCTCCGACGGAGGAGGAGCCGAGCTATTGGAAACGTGGGCGACATGACCACACTAGCTATCTGGTGTGGTGGGTGAGTGGCCCGGTGTAGCTTGTCGAGGGAAGGGCGACCGATGGGTGATATATGGGCTTGGTGTGTGTAAACTGTAAAGTGAAAAAGAGCACACTGCTTTCTGTGCCCGTTGATTATTCGGTGGTGCATACCGACGCTCCGCTTTTGTTGCTTCTCTGCATCGTGAATTTCCTCGTCAACTTTCTTTTCTTTACTTACTTAATCGTCCCGAAGACAATGCACACATATAGAGCTGTAGTTTGGTGAGACATACATACACACACCAAGGAAGTAGATATAGTAGTAGTCACATTTGTAAAGTTTCGGAGCCGAGTACACTACGAAATGCCTTTCTCAGTGAATCGAATGCAAACACATGCGAAAAGGCGAGGAAAGTATAGTCACGCAACAAACGCCTTGAAGTGGTCGTTGCATCGCACACAGTCGGTCAAAAATTTGCTGCCTCCATTGTATCAGTAGGGCGTCACAGAAAGTTGAGTCTCTGAAAACGAACGAGCCGGCTAGAAGGTCCCATGTGATGTGTAGCGTCGTCGGGCCAGGCCTGCGCAACGTCGTGGGTATGGTAGTACGAGACTGTGTTGAGAGCCATCATGACGTGGCAAAATGGATAAAAATAACCCAAAGGCAAAGTAATTAAAGAAATAAACTCTCGGCAAAACCGTTTCATTGAAATAACCCTTTCGAGTAGTGCCCAACACGTAGACGCTATGCTACTCGGGTAGCTCCTGACAATTAGGCGCTAGCTCATGCGCTACCCGTGTAGCATAGCGCCTAATTGTTGGGCGCTACGTAGAAGGGTTAAATTTTATGAAATAGTCACGCCGGGAGTTTATTTTTAAAATTATTTCGTCTTTGGGTTATTTTTATCCATTTTGCTGCTCTCGCTACTCATCGCTGAGTCAGACGTATGAGATGATTCATCATGGCTTGGCGCCTTGGTTGGTGTCAAGTGTCGACATACAACCAATGATGTGCCCCGTCACCGCCATATAGCCCGTGACTCAGGAGTACTACGCAGCAACAGCAATCGTGCACGGCCTCTTTTTTGTTCCTGGAAGCGAAAATTTAGCGAGCCCAATACTCCAACACTCCGCAGCCAAGGTTAGTTGTGGTCGGCAGTCGACCGCGAGTACGTACTTCCAAGAGATCGCCGTGCGTGCCAGAAATTTGTAGTCAGATACTCCCAAGTTTCGCTCTTCTCCCAGAGGAAGATGTCGACCTTCTCCCGATGTTCGCATACACCGATGATTACGTCTGACGTGTCAGTGTTACTACTCGAGGAAGCCGTAAAAACAAATTGCAGGCAGATCTCGAGAAAAGCTGCTCCCCAAGACGAGGCCTGCCTGCCTCGCCGGCATGAAAGACCGGTGAGTGCCAATGGAATCTTGAGTTGATCCCTTCAACGCTCAACGGCAACCGCAGCTGCACGATCCCCGAGCTAGCTAAACAAACCTGGCTGTGGCTGGCAACCTCTCTCTAGTTAAACAGCTCAATAATCTCGTATTTTTTCTCAAGCAGCATCCTTGAGCCTGAAGTTTTAAAGGCTGCACCTGCACGCATTGCTTGTAGTTGTAGCTGCGACTAGCTGGTGCACGCGTTCGAGTGCGCAGACAAGATCTGCAAGTGCGCGCGCGAGTCCACTGTTCACGAGTTGCTGCCGTGGCGAGCATGCACGGTCGCACGGGTGCACCACAACTTAAGGAGGGGACCTCCAGGATTTTCAATTTCTGTTCTGTATTTTCTTTTCTTCATCTTGTGTCTGATAAAACTATCACGTACAGTACACCGCACGGCAGGCATTTGTGTCTATTATTGGCGTGGGCTAACCATGTGGGGCACCTGTCTCGTATGTTGGCAAAAAGCCTGGCGCGCTAATTATCAGCACTAAGCGTTTGCACTATTTTAAGCAAACCTGCCAAATCTAATACTCACACAACTACAGCCTAGCTAAAAAACAATTAC
This sequence comes from Thinopyrum elongatum, assembly GCA_011799875.1. Taxonomy (NCBI): domain Eukaryota; kingdom Viridiplantae; phylum Streptophyta; class Magnoliopsida; order Poales; family Poaceae; genus Thinopyrum; species Thinopyrum elongatum. The sequence continues at coordinate 607,276,372 of CM022298.1, forward strand.
AGCCGGAATATGTTTCAAGTATTTTTGAGAGTTTTTAAATACGCTACATTTCCAGCCTTCACAAAATATCACAACTTACATCGACAGGGACGTTCCAGAGCGATGTCTCCTTTCATTATTCGGGGACCTGGTCGACCTCGCCCGGACATAGCACGATCGCCGTCGTTTTCCTTTTTGGTGCTGCGTGGTATTGCACGACCCGTGGGCGCACCGGACCACGGTATTCCGACGTCCTCGCCGTGTCCGTCTCCACGCACCATATATACCTGAGCCTCTTCCACTCCTTTCTTCACTCAACTCGCTCGCTCTCCTCGCAGCACCAAAAGCAGCAACCAAGCGCACCACCAGAGTCACCTACACACACATACCAATATACCATGGCGCCATCAGTGGCCTGCTCCTTCTTCTTCGACGACGAGCTGCTCGGCGAGCCCGGCATGCCGGCGATGGACGCGTGCGCGCTCTGCGCCAAGCAGCTGGCGCGTGACAGCGACGTCTTCATGTACAGAGGGGACACGCCCTACTGCAGCGAGGAGTGCCGCCACGAGCAGATGCACCTCGACGCCGTCTGCGCCACGCAGGCCGCGCGGAGGCAGCAGCGGTTCTCCCCGGAGACGGAGTCCCACCGTGGGCAGCGGCAGTCCAGCAAGGTGTCTGTCAGCTAAGCGGCCGCGGAAAGTTTTGTTTGGATCGACGAGATCTGAATTCTGAAGAATACAACATCTGTGTTCTGAAGAACCATCGATGTCTCCGTCTCTCCGGCCGGTGCCTGGACCGGTGGAGGCACCAGATGCAGCTTGGCGCCGCCTACGGGAGGCAAGGCAGGGCTGCAGCATCTGGCGGCGCGAAGCATAGGTGCCTGTAGCTTCCCATATGTGTCCATGGGAAGCTGGTTAAGCTACCGGGATGGGCATGGCTGGAAATTGTACTTGTTCTTGGTCGGCCTGGGCTGCGCAGATGAATTCTGTTCTTTTTATTACAACGAATACAGGAAAAAAAATGGATTTGAAGAAAGCAATCAAACATCATTCACATTTCTTTAGCTTCAGTTTGGGTAGCTCGTCTGCTCCATCTCTTATTTTGTTCCCCTTGATGATTGACACTGTCGCTGTAAATAATTCAAGGCAATCGATATAAATTATCGTTCCCCTAATTTTTGTTATTTTCATCGCAGTCTGGAAAAATAATGCAAATCTACGAATCTGGATATAATTTGCATTATTTTTGGTGTTCGTTAAACTGCTATGATTGAAAATGAATAGATCGAATATTTCCCAAAAAAAATACATGCCCGTATTGGTATGTTGCATGGTAACCGGTTTAAATACGGAAAAATCATTTCAAAATTCTTTTAATCATTTCAAAAAAGGGAAAACTCTTATGCGACTAGGTCTCACCTACGAAATGAACGAACCTATCGATTGAACGATATGTTGATTTGTGAATCTCAAAACAATCAACCGACGCAGCGCCTCGCCGTACCGACTTGCAACCTTGCACTCATCCCCCGCTTGAGTTGCCTCCGGCAGGCTATCCATGGTGCCGGGAAGCTCGCCAAGGACCTCGAGGAGTTGGTGCTTGCCTAATTGTTAAATCCGTGAAGAAAAGTTCAGCAGTGGCGGGTTTTTTCCTTGGCCATGCGAGTCTTGTTCCTTTTCATGGCACTTCTCTCGTTGGCCGCCGACGCATGCGGTCTTGGTGATATGCCACCCAAACAAACTCCTCGCAACATGCCCTTCTTAGGGAACCTTGCTGCCATCGACGTCCTCTGCATCCCGTGGTCATGCTACCAGTCCTGCTGCTACTGGAATGATATCCTGCGACGACGTTGGACACATCACGGTGCTCCGCCCTATTTGGGATGAATGTGCTCACGCGATAGTAACTCTCTCATCGAGAAAACCAGATAAGTATGTTCGTCGCTATAAAATGTTCCTTATATTTATGGTCTTTAGTGTAAACTGCCATAACCACGCGTCGTTCGATTGGCAGTGAACGTCAGTCTTATAGGATTTTTTTTCATTGAAGTAGCGCCTCATCTTTATTGTGTTCGTATTGATATGCGAATACAATTTGTTGCCATATTTTTGTCATGATGTTGCTAAACCTAAGTCGACTCATTTATGCCAACTCCAACTCAACAAAAAAAGTCGACCGATTTACAACGTCGACACTCTGATCGTATTGTTGTCTTCACCCTTGCTTCCGGCTCCCCAAGGGAGAACCCTAGCATCGTCTACACGCCCTCCCTCCTGCTCAAATCCCCTCATCGCTGCGAGGTGTCACCCTGAGCCTGAGGAAAGCTTCGTGTTATCGTCGACGGCGGTGGGAATATGGTTAAGTGGCAAAACTTTTGTCTTCGTTTTAAAAAGTATTCCCTCTGTAAACTACCATCTGATTTTTTTAAATCACTACTTTAATGATATAAAAGATGTTATATTAGTTTACAGCGGGAGTAGATGTCAACAACATTTCCCAACAAATGATGCCATTGTAGTATATTGTTATTTTGAAATTATCTTGAACTTACCAAAATTAGTTGCAATAGTCCGGCCACTTATCAAATTTAAGGATGAATTACGATCTTGTCATGGCTAGGCTACACACCAAGCACATACATTCTCCTTCCGCAAGAAAAAAAAAAGCACACACATTCTCCTCACGTATGGTGAGCTAGTCCAACCCCTTTGATAAACTTGGTTGAACTGGGCCCCTTGAAATATAGGCGAAGCAAGATTTGCAGGGTGCGAAGTGAGTAGGCAAAACGCCCGAGCGGAGAAAAATATCGCACATCCGCACGTGAGAGTGGGTGGACACATCCGTTTTTATTCCTTTGTGTAGGTCTCTCTCGCCACTCATCACGGCTTGGCGCGCTGGTTGGCGTCGACATACAATCAATGGTGCGCCCCGTCACCGCCAAGTAGGCCGTGACTCGTTGAGTATGCAGCAACAGCCAACAGCTATCGTGCACGGCCTCTTTTTTGTTCCTGGAAGCCGTCCTACGAAAATTAGCAAGCCCAGTACTCCAAGGTTTGTTGTGAGCAGTCTGACAGCGACTTCCAAAAGAAATTGCCGTGCGTGCCAGCAATGTTTATCTTCACTGTATCAAAGAGAAAGATGTCGATCTTCTCCCGATGTTTGCGTACTCCGATGATGCTTACGTCCAATTCGTCAGTGTTACTCGAGCAAACCGCAAGAACAAATTGCTCGCAGATCTCGAGAAAAGCTGCCCCCCCAGGACGAAGCCTGCCTGCCTAGCTCACCAAAAAGAACGGTGGACTCCGAAGCGGCCAACGGAATCTTGAGCCTGGCAAACTGCAACGGCAACTGCAACTGGGAGGTGCTTCTCCCCGTGGTACGAAACGTGCACGATCCCCGAGCGAGCTAAACAAACCCGGCTAGCAAGGGAAAGCAACCTCCCCGGTTAATAAACAGCTCATTTCCCATTTTTCTCTAGCAGATTCTGCCTGAAGTTTCAAGACTGCAAATGGCTGCACGCATTGCTTGCAGCCGCCGGTAGCTGGTGCGTGACCAAGGCATCCGGTTGAGTGCCCGCCGAGCGCAGACAAGATGTGCAAGTGTGGGCGCGAGTCCACTGTTCACAACACAAGGTGCTGCCGTGGCGTGCATGCACGGTCGCACGGATGCACCACACCTCAAGATTCCCACCCGTATGACACTAACTTAGAGGGGACCTCGAATTATTTTTCTGTTAATTTTTTCTACATTTATGTTAGATAAAAAACAGAATTACATACAGATACAGTACAGTGCACGATAGGCATTGATGTCTATTATTGTCGTGGCCAAGCATGTGGGGCACCTGTCTCGTTGTTGGCAAAAAGCCTGGCGCGCTAATTATCATCACCAAGCATTAGCACTTGTTTAAGCAAAGCTGCCTAGTTTTATACTCATACAAGTACATGCAGAATACATTGGCGCCCAAGTCTCCGACTAGAGGAGGCACGACGAATCCTTCAGTTCTTCTGCAATGATCATAGACGGGAATACTGACCAACTCCTAGTACAAGCTGACGGATTTTATATCGGCTGTAGAATGACGAGTTCTATAAACCTCTCTTTTCTTCTGAGCTTTGTAAAAGCGAGTTGCACAACCTACGCGACCTTTTTTTTAATTAATCTTGTTATTAATTTACTTTTTAGTACGGGTATATATTTCTGCTGCTCGAATTTACTAGTTTTCAGAAAATAGCGCTAGTTACATCAAGAGGGACGTTCAAGAGCCATGTCTCCTTTCATCATTGGGGACCTAGGTCGACCTCTTCACAGACATAGCACGATCGCCGTCGTTTTCGTCTCGGTGCATGCGTGTCCCACGTCCACCGTGAAAGCCAACCACTGCACTCCACCGTGGCCCATGCGCGAATAAACAAGCCGAACCGCTCCATCACCCATGTCTACCCACGCCCCGGTCGTCCGGCGCGCGGTTTTGCCGGCCCGTGGGCGCACCGGAACACAGTTTCCCGACGGCCTTGCCGTGTCCGTCCCCGCGCACCATATATACCCGGCCTTTCCCCTTCCGCTTCACCCACCCAACTCATTCGCTCGCTCTCACCTTCCTCCCTCTCCCCGCACCAAGAGCAAGCGCACCACCAAGCTCTGCTCTGCTCAGCATTTTGCTCGAAAGAAACCTACACACACATACCATGGCGGCATCAGCGGCCTGCTCCTTCTTCTTTGACGCCGAGCCGCTCAGCGAGCCCGGCATGCCGGCGCAGGACGCGTGCGCGCTCTGCACCAAGCCGCTGGCGCGCGACAGCGACATCTATATGTACAAGGGGGACACCCCCTTCTGCAGCGAGGAGTGCCGCGACGAGCAGATGCAGCTCGACGCCATCTCCGCCCGGCAGGCCGCCCGGAGGCAGCAGCGGTTCTCGTCGGCAACGGAGGCCCGGCGCGGGCACCAGGAGTCCAGGAAGGTGTCCGTCGCGAGTTAGCCGGCGAAGCTCGCCGCCCAGTAGAGTAGAGCTCGGCTTGAACCAACGGGATCCCAAGAATCACCGATCTGGCGAGACCAAGGAGATTGATCTCTCTTTTTTGTCTCGCCTGAGCCGGAGAAGCAGTGAAGGATCCGAGAAAGTTCATGTGCTGAGACTCCGGCCATCTGAGTCGCCCGCTGGACGCATCCTTCTCCTGGCTCCTCTCTGCCTCTGTGTGCGTGTTTGTTTGAGGCTTTCAGCCGCGGTTGTCGCAACACCATATGTAAATCGAAACCATCTGGAAATCCCTATTTCGACACAAAATTTTGCCCAAAGATCATGACTTGTCTGAGCTTTACGTTTCCGATCACCGTTCATTTTTCGATTGATCCTATGCACCCGAAACCTCGCCAGACAATTTTTGCTTGAACGAGATTATGTCAGCTTCATTATGAATCAAACGTCCGTGTAAAATTCCTCTGTTAATCATGTAGAAAGGGGATGGACTTGCACAAGTTTTGAGAAGATTCCAACTAGGTTACGTTAGTGCAAGCTACAGCAAAAGGTGGAAAGAAGGCATGAAAAGAGATTCGTTAAGCATTCACTTCACTTTGTGTTGCTGTTGATATAACGATTTTCCTTCGTCTCCGGTTAGTCAAGATTATGGGGATTTAACTCCATGATCGCCTGCCCATGCACGAATAGTACTACGATACTCTATTTTCGTCAACGAGTGTTTTCTCGTTGGTAAATGCATACAGCGAAAGCAGACGCTGCAACTGAGCATTTTCCCCTTGGCGTTCCACAGGCTGATGATCCTGGTACGAATAGTACAACTACTACTACTAAACATTAATTCTGTAGTACTCTCTCTGTAAACTAATACGTATAATCTTATAGTTTACAGAGGGAGTACATGCTAGCAAAGGGGAAGTAAAAAATAGAGGAAGAGACTCGTTATGCATTCGCATTATTTTGTGTTGTTAATGAGAGGATTTAACGATTTTCCTCGATCCGCAAGATCAAGATGATAGTGATTTAACTCCATTTTGGCTACGCATGCACGGACGGGAGTACTCTACTTTTGTCTACGCCTCTATGGTACTGTATTTTCTGACGACCAGTTCATGTTCTGTTAGTACACGCATGGAGCGATGCAAAAAAAAAAAAGTACACACATGGTGCATGAAGAAAGATTATCTTTTCACGAGAAATATGCCTATTTAAAAGGTTCCAGAAAAATTATAACTCTGGAGCGTAGAACCCTGGAGGCGACGTTGGCACAACGATCGGTCTGGGAGGAAGCACGTCACGTCCTGGTTGGATCGGACGGACGCATGTACATTCCGTACCCGGCATGTGTCAGACCACCGGTGCGTGCGAGCGTGACACCGCATGGACGGCCACCGCCATCGCCCACGCCTTACTCGTGAAGCCGAGCCGTGCCCTCCGTTGCCGGCGGCGTGTGCTTCCAAGCAAAACCCGGCGAGCCCCGGGAGATGTCTACGCACACGTATATGAATTCTTCCGGCTGCGCGCTTCGCAAGCGACATCGAGCTATGGACTCCCCTTGGTGAAAACGTCAGCATTTGTTTACTGCTGCTAGGGCTACTGGCCAAGTAGTAGCCAACAAAGCGACTGTGCTTGGCGTGAAGTTTTGTGAGTGTAAATTAATCCGGGACACGAATCTCAGCGGGCAGAGGCTAGCTGTGCTTGCTTCCGGGAAAGAGGCCTGGCCGTCGTGCCAGATGCCGTTGGCTCCCTGATTCTCTATACTCTTTTTTTAATGCGAAAACCGATTCTCTATACTACTCCCTTCGTCTCAAAATAAATGTGTTGATCTTAATATAACTTTATACATTAAAATTAGTATAAAGTTGAGACACTATTTTGAAACGGAGGGAGTACTAATTAAGAGACTCACTTATTAAACTGTCCTGCACACAGAGCCGTGCAAGGTGCAGGTGCAGGTGCGTCTCCCCAAAGCCAAAGCGCATCCACGTATGGCCTGCTACCCACGCGAGGCCTGCCACGCCCTCGCTTAAACAACCGTCCAGGGCTCCGTAAAGCACAAGCTTCTGACGATCATACCATACGTGTTAGACGTAGGTGCTGCGTAAGTATAAACTGGAATTTGTAAGGTGTCTCGTCAGTCATGGCGCGGTTAACAATGCGGTGCTACGTACATGGCGTGCACGGTGCACCAACACGAGCCACGATTCGCGTCCAGGGAAAGGAAAACCTAGCCGGGGGATCGAGCTATAGCATATTCCTGGTCCATGGCATGGAAACTGTTTATTGTATGCCTAACCATGTGGGTGTGTACGTTGCCGTCTCATAGGCGGCCGAAAAGCCTACATGATTAGTGTCAGTGGTGTGGCGAGATTGCTTTAGCTTAACCCGGTGTTTAGAGGCCGCCTAATGTACGGTTAGATTCGATCGCACATGATCGATATTCCATCCAGTCCACGTACGGCGGATGTGTCCGATCGATCGTTCGTGGTCTGCACCGCGGCCCGGCATTCTCTAGTGTGTGTGTCTGTGTGTGCGCGCTGGGAAAGGAGCAGCATCGCGGCAATGGCTAGCATGTAAAAAACGGGTCAATTAATTGGTGTGCATGCAAGTAAAGAATGGAGCTGGTACTACTTCAACTTGTGTGCTACGCCGGGCGGCCCGTGCACGTGTAGCAGTTGAGATCTCGGAGAGGCATGCATGCATGTGCACGCGTGCGTCCTCGTCAGCCATGACTATGACACGTAAGTATGCACTGGTGATTAGCGTTTGCATCGGCTAAGTAGCTGGAGATAATGTGCTTATGTATGGGACAAACAGCTCTTGTTTGTTCGGATCGTCTTCGTTCTAGCTAGACCCGTTGGCTAATCATACAGCGACAAGTCCATGTCACGAGACTCGTGGGCCAGCTAGGTATATGGCCCCTGTGTCAGCCGAACAACTGACTCGTTCTTTACTTCCTCTTGTCCGCTAACCACCGTAGCCATCGAACCGCAATTCCTCGATCGGCCTACACCATTAGGCTGATTGTAACGGAGAGTATCATATACTGATATCATGCATATGATATTGGTGTATGATGCCACCTTCCTAATGTATAGTACTACCTCATTTTTGAATTATAGGGCTCAATTCAAAAATCTCACCAACCAAGATAGATGATGAGTGGTGGACTAATTTTTATAGTTTACAAAAGCACTCAATTAATGTGCCCGTTTTCTTCACAAAATTGTGTTTCCAATGCATTAACTGCAATACATGCATGAACAAAGTAGATGCATTTGTCAACTTTCTCTTAATCCTCGCATGCAATGATTTAATACACCTTAAAATCTGAACATGTGATGGGAAACAATCAAATTGAAACTTATAAAACGGGAAATCTAAAATTTTGAGATAAGCCCTAAAAACCGGAAAGAAGGGAGTATCATATATTACTATCATGTACTCAAAATTTAATACTATGACACATATATTACTATCATGAACTTTATTTATTGACATGCATGACACATAGTAGCATAGCATTTATTATGATACGGTATCATGATATGATACTCAGCCCTCTCTTTCTTCATTTAATACTATGACACCTCATCAAAATTGCCTAGTTGGCATGCATGATACTACCATTACGATCAGCCTTATTTGGGACGTGCATCACTTAATTTGTCTGAACAATTTGGAAGTTTCAGCTGGGTATGAATATGTCAATGCTAAGTTGGTAACAGCAAGAATGTGGATGAATGTGGCCCTTCAAGCGAAGTGGTTGTGGTTGCAACGAGCAGACCGATCTAGACCATGGGCGGAATTCAAGTTCTCAGTCCCCGACGAGGCAAGAGGCTTGTACCAAGCGGCAGCTAAGGTGACCGTGGGCGACGGACGCACAACACTGTTTTGGGAGGATAGGTGGCTCAACGGATACAGGATACAGGAGCTAGCCCCTCTCATCTATGAGATGGTGCCAAAGCGGACGAGGTGCGCTAGAACTGTGACGGAAGCTTTACAAGGCGCAGCATGGGCTCGTGATGTCGGCCTGGACATGAACGACATGGCGCTACTCCAGTTTCTCGAGGTTTGGCCACAGGTGGATAGCACGACCCTGGATCCACAGCGACCGGATCAACTTGCATGGTCATGGGAGAAGGATGGCGATTTCTCGGCAAGGTCGGCCTATGCGGCCAAATTCGCGGTCCTACAAAGTTCACCGACAGGAACCTACACATGGGCATCGAAGGCACCCCTCCACTACCGATTCTTCGCATGGTTGGCCTTGAGGGATAGAGTGTGGACCTCGAACAGACTGGCACGGAGCGGCCTCCCGCACCAAGACACCTGCCCGTTCTGCGACCAGGATGACGAAACAATTAACCACCTCCTGATACAGTGCGTGTTCGCGAAGGAAGTCTGGACCAAGGTGGGTCAGGCGGTGGGCATGATGGGTGCGACACCATCAAGAGGTGACGAGCTATCAACTTGGTGCACAAGACCAATATTCAATGGAAAGCACGCCAAGACCCTACGGGCAGTACACCTGCTAGTCATGTGGGAACTGTGGAAGCACCGAAACGCAATTGTGTTCGAAGGCATGAGTCCGGACGTGCAGCATGTATTACGACGGATAGCCTCCGAGTGTGTGGCATGGAGGCAAGCGGGCATACTACATGGAGACATTCGGATTGCATTTGTAGGAATAGATGGGTGGACCGAGGGCGAGTAATCTGTTAAGATGATGTGGGATGGAATGCGTTGTATAAGTGTGTTGTAAATAACTGTGGATGTGGCTTCTTCCCCTCTCCCTCTCTTAATATATGATACGCACACTCGTGCGTATTCGAAAAAAAAAAAGTTGGTAACAGCGAGAAGCACCTCTGGCGAGACGACTGGCAACGAGAAACTAATTCCTTTCAGGTTGATATTTGGTGGTTGAATAGCTGAGGCACTGGATCCACGGTGTTGGTACATTTCTTTCACGTTCATGTTGGGTGGTTGAGGGTTGAGACGCTGAGTCCAAAATCCCTCCGAGTCAACTGACTTCCGTTCCTTCTTCCAGCGACACTTGGATTCCCTTGAGTATTTCATTTTGCGTGTTATAGTAGTACAAGCGTACAAGATCAGTGTAGATATACTACTACTTAACAATGAAGGCCAGTTTCTGTATGCTCGTAGGCAATGTTGAACCGGTGCTACATCGTGTCATGGTTTTTTTTGGCGAATCTACGTCGTGTCATACTTGTGTGACTGATACTTGTACGCAAGGTTCTTATTCTTTTCTACTCCTCTGGAGAGAATACATCTACATTAAAGGTTCCTTTCTGACCGATATACGAATATCTCTCTAGGTCTTTCTCAAAAAAAAAAAGAAAAGAATATCTCTCTAGGTCATGCATGACTCAGCCGAACCTGCATTTTTTTTTTCGTGTTCCTTCTGCTATACCTTTTTTCTTGCGAACGGCAATCGAATAATCAATGTAGTTTTCGTGTCAAATAATCAGGGAAGTTATTTCAGTCAGCTGACCCGGCTAAGTCAAGCGTGACTGTATGCAGAGTGCAATTATTTTTGTCCCATCAGGGTGCTATATTTGACCGAAGAAACCGGACTGCCGCTTTCAGCGTCTTTCAACCGTTAATCTCTGATACTATAATTTTACCCCTATCAAGGGAGAAATCGTCCGTCACATTTGACTTGTTGATCTGTTCCCCCTTGCAAGGCTCGTTCCTGTTCCGGTTTACATAACCACAGTCTTAGCCGATACACTTTTTAAAAGCAGCTTCAAACACTGATGCACTGTTTTTTTTTTACTAGTATCGAGTCGCACGTTGAAGCAGACAAGAGCAGCGCGGGCCACGGGGGCTTATCATGCCAAAGAATCGACAGCTGTCTATGAAAGAAAACGCCACACAATGTCGACACTCTGCGTTTGGCACGTCAGAGGGACACTTTTTCCTGTGGCGAGCGTGAATCTCCAGTAGTTGCTGGACAAGTAACAGCGCATGCAATATGAAACGAGGCAACAGTGAAAAAAGAAGAAGAAGAAAAATAACCAAGATCGATCCATACTGCCCTGCGTGTTGCGCCCACTTGGCCTCGTCGCGGCCGAAAACGGCCTCGGTGCGAGTGGCAACAAAATACGTATCCGTCAAGCTCAGCGATGAATATGATACCACCACCGATGTCTCTTTCGTCTCGTACCGAAAATATTGCGGGAACAGAAGAATTGGTACTTCCTGAAATAATTGAAGGAGCCGTTTATTGATTACCTTGAGTGAAGTAAGCGAGAGGAACACTGAACAAGCAATTCATCATACTGCTAGGTTTAATAGTCTCAAATAATTGAGACCATTAACGTGGGAACCTAACCCAACTTATTATTGTAGCTGTATCCGGTTGCTACAATTTAATGTTAGTGAGTTGATCATGAGTGGTTCTTTTTCTGCGCTATAGAGGTACCATCCATTGTTATTCGGTGTCGAACAAAGTGACCCCTTAATAGTGTTGACACACGAACACGTCACGTGTACCCTCGACGCCGGGAATGATGCACCGCAGCTCACGTCGAAGGAGACCCGACCGACAGCGCGATACGCAAGACAGTCGGCTGGCTCTTTTGAGACCCGAAACCCCACACGTCCGGGAGGGACCCCGTCAGGGAGTGCGGCGGCTATGGGCTGCCCTAGGTCGATTCGCTCGCCCCTAGAGCCTCGGGATTCGCAGCTCACAAACTCGAGGAACAGCGAAGAACGAGAGAGAAAAAACGATGGAGGGATAAAACGTCGACTGAAAAAGTAGTATATTGATTTGTTCGATTGTGTGTTGTTTCAATCGGCCGCACCCCTAACATATATAAGAGGCGGCTGGACTTCCCGTACAAGTAAAGGATTCATCTAGGCTTTCCTTACAAGAAAATTACATCAATTCACGTCCTATAGTTCTAGTTTTGGTCCAACTCGGATTCAGTCCGAATCTGTCACATACTTCTGTCCTGCATCTTGCGCGGGCCCCGTAGAAATCGCATATTAACTCGGATGGAGTCGAGTTCAATATCAAACTTGTCCGTCTCGATGATCTGCATAATACAACGCGGGTAACTTCTCCTTTTAAGGCCGTCTTTATGACTTTTAGGGCCCATCTTTAACTATGGGTCGGATTCAATTATGCAGTTTTCTGAACTGTCCGAGTCGTAATAACTTTGCAGGCCGTATACTATCTCCGACAATGATGACTCCAAAAGCAAAGTTGATCATTTCGACGATACACACAACTTCCGTGTAGAACACTTTTCCATCCGAGGTCATCTGAATAACCTTTCGAGCCCATCTTCAACTTCTGGTCGGATTGACTTTGACAGCTTCCACTTTCCCGGCAAGCTTTCCACGCCGGCAAAGTTTCCACCCCGACAAGCTTTCCACACCGGCAAGGTTTCCAGCCCGGCAAGCTTTCACACCGGCAAGTTTTCCACCCCGGCAAGGTTTCTACCCCGGCAAGCTTTCACATCGGCAAGCTTCCACGCCGGCAAGCTTTTTCTTTTGCTGGCAAGCTTTTTACTCGGATTTCTCGATTGAAAATATAGCCTGATTTTGATTTGCCTCTCCAGATCGCATACGACCTTGGATTGAGACGATTTATATATGAAAATCGATCGACTCGACGAGACGAAGCTTTCTCGTGTTGAAGGTTTTTCGATTCAAGGCCATCTTGATGGCCAAATGACTCGCGCGACCCATCAGACAGGGTGTTTGGTACCTCGCGCCATATTTCCGTTTAGGTTCAGTCTGCAGTGTATTGTCTCTAACTTTTGCATACGAACTCGGATTAAGATGATTTATATATGAAAATCGATCGCCTCGACGAGACGAAGACAATCCATGTAGAGTGCTTCTTCATCCAATGTCGTCTTGAAAGCGTAACCGGCCAAAAAGCACTCGAAACACTAAATTCTGCCACTCGGAGCACAGTTTCGGCCCCTAAGATAGGGTTGGATGATAATAACCTGTACATCAAAGTTGTTCCACTCGGCGACGTGAAACTTTTCACGCTGAAAACCCTTTCACTCGAGACCATCTCATTTTCTTTTTATGCCGTGCCAAAATCTGATGTCAACACATGCCCCCCTGTTTTTCGGCAAAGCTTGCATGCCGAAAAATAATATGCACGGTATTTGTTCTAAGGACGATGTCAACACTCCATCGGCCATTTATATATCTCAGGGTGATAATTATGTATCGGCCATGTTTGTGCTAAGGGCGATAATCATATATCGGCCATTGCCTACTTAGGCTTCTTGCCACACACTTGGGTGGTATTTCTTCAAGTACTTACTATTGAGAGCTCTAGGTAACAATGCCCCTTGTACAGATTCCACCAAATAAGAGTTTCCAGGAACTACTCTTGTAATCCTAAAAGGACCTTCCCAACTCGGAGACCACTTCCCGAATTTTCTATCTCTTGAACCAATCGGTAGAATCACTTTCCAGACGAGATCGCCAACTTGAAAATTCTTCAACTTAACTTTCTTATTGTAAGCTCTTGCCACCCTCAACTTGTCTCTCTCTATGGCCTTTAAAGCAGCCAAACGTTTATCGGCAACCTCATCAATATTGTCCATCATCAAGTTATAAAAGTCTATTGCCGATAAATCATTTTGTTTGGCTATTCTCAAAGCATTCAAATTTACTTCCATCGGTAAAACAACCTCTTGACCATATACTAGCTCATATGGAGTCACCTTCGTAGCACCATGCCTTGAGATCCTGTGTGCCCACAAAGCTTCAGACAACAACTCACGCCATCTTCTCGGATTGTCCTCAATGTTCTTCTTGATAAGCTTGATTAAAATTTTATTGCTGGACTCAGCTTGTCCATTAGCTTGGGCATAATACGGAGAGGAATTGAGCAACTTTATGTTATAAGATTCGGCAAATTCTCTGACTTGATGTGACATGAAAGATGAACCTTGATCTGTAGTTAATGTTTGGGGAATGCCGAATCTATGAATAATGTGCTCAGTTATGAATTGGATTACCTCTGTATGTGTCATGTTCTTGAGAGGTACTGCCTCAGACCATTTAGTGAAATAATCGGTTACCACCAATACGAACCGATGCCCCTTTGAGGAAGATGGATGAATTTATCCAATAAAGTCTAAACCCCATCCTCTGAAAGGCCACGACTTGATAATAGGATGTAACATAGCAGCAGGAGCCAACTGAATATCACCAAATTTTTGACAAGCTTCACACCCCTTGTAATATCTGAAGCAATCATTAATCATAGTCGGCCAATAAAACCCAGCACGTCGCAATAACCACTTCATCTTGGGAGCCGACTGATGAGTGCCATAAATGCCTTCATGTACCTCTCCCATAGCAACTCTTGGTTGGTCCTCGTCCAAGCACTTTAAAAGAACATCGTCAACTGTTCGGCGATAAAGGTCATCATTCCTCATCGTATATTTAAAAGCCATACGCCGAACAGCCCTGTCCACCCTTCTACTAGGATCACACAAATAATCAATGATGGGTTTCCTCCAGTCTTGATTTTCTTCTGCATTGAATATTTCATTAGTGGCCGAAACGGTGGGCTCCGGTTCGGCCTCCCCTATGTTGGCAAGACTAGACATCGGCCTTTGAGAAATATGAAACATGCCATGATCAACATGATAGCCGGATGCTTGTTGTGCCAACTCATTTGCTCTCCAATTGTCATGTCTAGATATATGAGCAATGCTAAAATAATCCAAAGTAGAAATTATATCTAGACATTTATCAAGATAAACATTAAGTGATTCGTCAAAGCATTGAAAGACTTTGGATATTTGTTGCACTACTAATAACGAATCACCAAAAGCCTCAATATGTGTAGCACCTATGGCAAGCAACATCTCTAAGCCGAATAACAATGCTTCATATTCGGCTTGATTATTTGTGCAAAAATATTCTAAACGGCATGAGGCTTCAAAAACAACACCATGAGGAGATATATAAACAATACCAACACCTTGGCCATTGCTACAAACTGAACCATCAAAATATAATCTCCAAGGTACTAATGAAACAAGGTTTATATCAACATCATGCTTGTCATTAATCCGATGCTCAACAATAAAATTAGCAACAATTTGGCCTTTCATGGATTTTAGAGATTCATAAGCCAAATCATATTCAAACAAAGCATAAGCCCACTTGCCAATTCTACCACTAAGAATTGGCCTATACAACATGTATTTAATGACATCGGTTTGACAAGCTACTATGCAAGCACTCGGTACTAAATAATGTCTCAATTTTGTGCAAGCATAATATAAGCATAGGCATAGTTTTTCAATAAATGTATACCTTGTCTCGGCGTCCAATAAACGCCTGCTCAAATATGTAATATCATACTCTTTTCCTTCGGTTTCTTGAGTCAAAACAGCACCAATAATACCTTCTTCTGCTGCAATGTAAAGCTTAAAGGGTTCCCTATGCTTGGGCGCTTTCATCACCGGAGGAGTGCACAAATAGTTCTTGATCATATCAAATGCTTCTTGCTGTTTTGCCTCCCAAGTGAAATCAACATCGTTCTTTAACCGAAGGATATGAGTAAATGCATCAACTTTCCTTGATAGATTAGCTATGAACCTTCTCAAATAATTGACCATGCCAAGGAACTTTTGCATATCTCTCTTGCATGTTGGAGCCTCCACTTTCTGTATGGCCTCTATCTTTTTGGGATTAATCTCTATGCCATCTTCATGAATAATGAAACCCAAAAACTTTCCAGCCGACACGCCGAATGCACACTTCAAAGGATTCATCTTCAGTCCATATTTTTTCATTCTTTCAAAAGCTAAACGCAAATCGGCTAGATGAGATTCGAAAGCATCCGATTTGACAACAATATCATCAATATAAACTTCAAGTATAACGCCAAGTAAATCATGAAAAATTAAATTCATAGCCCTTTGATATGTGACATCGGCATTTTTTAATCCAAAGGTCATCACTGTCCACTCAAATAAGCCAAGGAAACCAGGACATCGAAAAGCCGTTTTGGACATGTCCTCTTCAGCCATAAAAATCTGGTTATACCCCGCATTACCATCAAGAAAGCTAATGACCTTATGTCCAGAAGCATCATTAATAAGAGTATCGGCTATTGGCATGGGATACTCATCTTTAGGTGTAGCTCTATTCAAATCTCTGAAATCAATGCACACCCTCAACTTGCCGGAGCCTTTCTTCTCTACTGGTACAATGTTAGAAATCCACTCGGCATACCTGCAAGGTCTAATAAAATTAGCTTTAAGCAAACGAGCGATCTCTTCCTTGATCCGGTCATATGTTTTTGGATTAAACTTTCTGGACGATTGCTTGTAGGTAACCGATGCTCCACTAGCTCTCGGCTTAAACCTGGCATCTCATGATATTCCCATGCAAAGCAACAAACATATTCTTTCAAAAGCTTGATCAACTTAGCTTTATGATCGGCTCTTAAATTTTCGTTTACAAATGTCGGCCTAGGAATTGAACCATCTCCTATGTCTATCTCTTTTAATGGATCAGCTGTGACGACCCCGGCTTAATCGTGCACTAATCATACACGCAAATGCACACGATCAAGCCTAAGGACTCACTTGAAGATATCACAACACAACTCTAAAACATAAATAACATCATACAAGCTTTATATTACAAGCCAGGGCCTCGAGGGCTCGAATACATAGCTCGATGGCACACAAGTGTTAGCGGAAGCATCAGATATCTGAGTACAGATATATTACAGAACAGAGAGATAAGCCTTCACAGAGGCGGGGCAAAATAAAAGCTACGATCGAAAGGCGTAGGCCTCCTGCCCTGGACCCTTCGATCCTACTCCTGGTCGTCAGTCGGCTCCTTGTAGTAGTAGTACTCTCCGGGCTGGTAGTAGTAGTGGTCGTCGACGGGGGCGTCTGGCTCAGGGGCTCCGACGTCTGGTGGCATCAAAAGGGATATGGGGGAAAAAGAAAGCAAAGCAAACGTGAGTACTCATCCGAAGTACTCAGCAAGCAAGGATCTACACTACATATGCAACATTTTCAAAGGGGGCTGAATATGTGGACTGGGCTGCAGAAATGCCAGAATAGAGGGGAAGGCCTAGTCCTATCGAAGACTAGCATCTTCAGCTTCTTCAACAGTCTTGCATCATTAGAAGAGAGCAGAATAACATAATGTAAAGTATAACAGTGTCATCAACCTCGGCCAGAGATTCTTCCTCGACTCCCTGCGAGAAAGCAATCCCAGAGCCGTACTATCCATTTCATCTCAAGTTCTAGTTGTACCGATCGGGATACAACTCCGATTGTCCGTTACCGTAGGACATGTTATCGATAGATTAGTTCTTCCCTGCAGGGGTGCACCAACTTACCCACCACGCTCGCTTAACTCCGGCCGGACACACTTTACTGGGTCATGCCCGGCCTCGGCTAAGCAACACGCCGCAACCCGACCAAATACTTAACAGAGAGGTCAGCACGCCGGACTAAACCTATGCCCCCAGGGGTCTTGGGCCATCGCCCCAGGAACTCCTGCACGTTGCGTCAAGCGGCCGAGAGCAGACCTAGCAACCGCTTAATACAAGCGCAGTTGCGTAACCAGTCCAACTCGGCGCGCGCCGCTCAGTCGCCGACGTCCATTAAGCTTCGGCTGAAGTATACGACGCAGAACACCCATACTATGCCCACGTGATGGTTAGTGCTATCAGGCCAGAGGCCCCTCGGATCAAATATCCAAACCTTTTAGTGGTTTAGGAGCGCGCGGTAATGAGCAGAGACTCACGATCGATGTGACCCCGTCGCCCCGTCTCGAGGACTTGCGGCAAGGGCTAAGAATGCCCGGCCACGCCTTGTAGTTATCTCGCGGGCACCCCTCAGGTCAACCCGACTCCACATCACTTCGTATTCTTGCTCGCGCGGGTACCCCTCAGGGCCGACCCGTCTTTAGTATCATGGTTCAATGTCAAGTCACAGTATCCAAGGTAGCTGTGTGTCTGACACCAAGGGGAACCCTGAGGAATCACCCTCGATGGAATTAACGCTCGATGTTGTCGTCAAGGTGAACGAAGGAGGAATCACCCTCGAGGTCCACTCTTGAGGTATTGCATGACGGCGTCGATATCGGGGGTGGTGTAGGAGGAATCACCCTCGCTTACCACGACCGATTAACTAACCTACAAGGTTATCATCAGAAGTGTTGACGAGGTATCACCCTCGGCACTCGATAGTAACCCAGTAGTGTTGAGCAATTTAAGGGAGAAGTGACGTGCGGTGCCAGGGTCTGATCTTCGATCCCGTTGCTCGGGTCTTCTGAGAGTCCAGCGGGGCAGTCGGGTCAAGTGGGTCTCTGATAAGGCTCTACCCATCCTATACTAAACAGTTTAGGATAGCAGGAAAGTATCAACAACAGGATGCAAGTAAATAGCTATGCAGCAGATATAGGACAATAGTAGCAGCAGTAACTTCTAATGCAAGCATAAGAGGGAAGAGAGTGGGCGATATCGAAATGCTCAAAAAGGGGGTGCTTGCCTGTTTGCTCTGCGGCAAGGGCAAGGTCTTCAGTGGTGTCGTCGGGGACGTAGTCGTACTCCGATGCTGCGTCTGTCTCGGGAGCTATGTCAACGTCGGGGTCTACCGAGAGAGAAGAGGGGGAAGAAACAGGTAAACATAATGCAAACAGATGCAACACAGTGCGTGCTATGCTATGATGCAGTGCAGGGTCGCCTAAAGATGCATCTAAGTCATTTTAGTTGTTTTAGAATTAACTTGGGATTTATTAACCGGTATGTGTGCACTATTCATCTACCGGAATCAGGCTCGGAGTTACGAGTTCTCCTATGTAGGAGGTTCCGACATGGAAACAGACAACACGATCAGATTCGTCTCGTCGTTCTGAGCAACTTTCATGTTTCAAGTTTTTCCATCTGAGCTACGGTTTAAAAGATATTAATTTTTAAAGTTTAAATGATTTTCCGGAGTTATTTGTTTTATTAATAATTCGAATTAATTAGCAGAAATACTAAGTGTATCCACTAGTGTACCCAGCGAGAGGAGCTGAGTCACTGACAGTGGGCCCAGTCAACTGCACAGTCAGCAGTTGACTGGGTCATCGTTGATTGGTCAAAAGGCCCCGTGGGGCCCAGATGTCAGTGGCCACAGTCACTGACGACTGGGCCCGGTCAAAGCTGACTGGGCAGGGTCAAAGCTGACGCGGGGGACCCACTGGGTTTAGTTTAAATTAAACAGAAACTTAACTGCGTTTAATTAGCCACGGGCCCGCCTGTCAGTCTCTCTGGCTAAGCTAATTGGCGTCATTAGTGCTAACAGACGCGGATACATCAGCCCACCGGCGACATGCCGCCGGCGACCGTCGTACGCGGCGGCGCATCTCGGGAGGGCGTCGGATTCGCACCTCCGACGTCCATTCGACACGGGGAAAGGCGGGATCGAACGCGGGCAGAGCCGCGCGTCGATCCGCGGTGCTGGTTCGAGCGGGGGAAACCGGAGTTGGTCGGAGCAGCTACGACAGACGGCGGCGGACTCGGACGAGCTCGGAGACGAGGCTACGGGGCACGGGGAGACGCGCGGAGGCCATCAGAAGATAGTCCGCGCTCGACCGCACCTAGGGAAGGCAACAGCAGGGCACGGGGTGGCCTGAGCTCACCGGAGATGAGCTCGCAGCGACGGCTGGGGTTCGGCAATGGCGACAGCGGCGCGCACAGCTAGCTAGAAGGAAAATGGTGCTCGGTGAGAAAGACAGAGGGGGTGGTGCTCACCTAGCAGGCACACGGAGGCCTCTCAAGTGATCGGGAGCGCAGAGACGACGCGAATCGGTGTCGAGGCAGGGGCGACTTCCGGCGAGGGGAGAAACGGCGATGGTGTCGGGTTGGGGGCCCTCCGGCTCGGTCCGAGGCTCAGGGAAGATGCGGAAGCCAGCAGCGGTGCTCCTGGTTGCTCTGGCTCGTTGCGGGAGGGCCGGGGGCCGCGGCGGAGGGGCGGCGCGGCGGTGACCGTGGCCACGGGCACGGCCTGATCCAGAGCGGGAGGGGAAAAGGAACGAGGAGGAGGTAAGGGGAGTGAGCGAGGCGACCTAGGGGAAGGGACCTAGGGTCGCCCTTATCCCTTCCCGCGTCGGTGGCCGTCGACGCGTCGGACGCTCGCCGGTGCGAGCGCGCCCAGCCATGGAGAAGGCGACAGCGAGGTGGGGCAGGTGAGTTGGGTTGGGCCGGCGCCAGGTAAGTAGCTTAGCCCTTTTCCTTTTACTGTTTTTCTTTTGTTTCTTTTATTTAATAACCAGAGAGGGAAAATAATTGTTTGGTCATACAAATGACTCAGGAAAATTATGGAACAAGGCCCAATATTTCCAGAGCACTTTTATACACTGCCTCAACAAGTTTGAGAATTATTTGAAGCCATTTGAATTTTTTGTAAATAGAATAGCATTTGAGAATGCTGTATTGGTACTGATGTAATTGCTACTGCTCATCTTTGCATAAAAGTGATGTTGTTTTCCTTAACAATTAAATGTTATGGAATTTTGGCTAAATGATGAACATTTTTGCAGCAACTTTGGTGCAACTTCATTATACACTTGAATTTGAATTTCAATTTGAATTGGAATTTGGAAATGAGATATGATGCAATGATGATCAAGCTTAGTTAATCATGGTGACTTGGCATGATCAGAGGGTGATCACTGTGGTGTGAGGCTGGGGATGTTACATCAGCCGACGTAAAACCTTGTCCTAATTTATCCATATCATCTAACTCCTCTATAGATTCATACATATCGTTCTCATTGGACCGATATTCAACAAGACGCTTTTGCAACCAATCTGAGTTAGAATCCATTCAAATACATCATACCTTGGAGCCGATTACCACCAACCGGCTTTAAAGAAACGGGCACGAAACCATTCTTGGTCGCACTGAGAAAATCGAACTCTGACAAATCACGTCCCGTCAAGCAAGTAGCATTGGGATGTTGCCAATCCACCGATGCTTCAGCCAAAGCAACACATGCCGAGTTCTCCGCATGAATGACTTCCACTTCATCATCAACCCATTGGATAAAAAACGGGTGCATAGTGGATGGCACGCACTGGTTTGCATGAACCCAATCATGGCCTAGTATGACGTTGTAGTTACCTTGCACCTCAGCGACAAAGAATGCAGTAGCCAAAGTTTTGCTTCCGACTATAAGCTCCACGTACATTACACCTTTGGCTTCAGTTTTCTCTTTGCCTTCAAATCCATTAAGCACCATATTCGTCTTTATCAACTCTTCATCGGGCAAACCCAATTTCTTGAAGACCGAATAGGGCATAAGATTTACCACAGCACCACCATCAACAAGCATCCGAGTGAGCGGCGACCCATTAATATGTCCTCCGAGATACAATGGTTTCAGATGCGTTACTGGTTCTTTTGGCTTCCCGAATATTGCATTTTTAGGGCCAAAATCCAGCTGAGCCACTTCCCCTTCTTCATTTATAGCACGAAATTCAGCGGGTAAGTAATACACCATATTGATATCCATACCTTCATAAACCGGTGTAGACTCGTAGTCCAACATATCATCCTCTTCCCCTAGTGTATCCACCGATTCTGAAATCTATTCGAGTGAAGTGGAAACAATAGGTGATGGGGACGATGTAATAGCGGTGGCATTGTCCTTCTTTGGTGGTGTAGGTGCTGCCGTGACGGATGTAGAAGCCACTGCACCTTGTATTTGTTTAGGCATCCATACTTGTTTTGTAGGTACCATAGGCCGAATGTCATTGAACAATTTATCTCTTCGCTTCTCGGCCTCCTGTTCTGCCATCTCTTCACTCCTCATGCGCTGCAATCTCCTTTTTTGTGCCTTGGTCAGACCGGAAGGACACCACTTAGGCTGAGTATATTTTGGATCCCTCGACTTGGCCTTGCTTGTGCCAGCTTCATGATCATTAGCCATGGGACTTTGCTGGACAACAGCCACATCTTTATTGGAACCAGCCGGATTTTCAACAATAATCGGCTCTTTGATTGTTAATTCTTTAGTGCCTATCATAATAGTTTCAGCACTAGTATTCTTCTCCTTTTGCTTGCTAGGCTCTGAAATTTCTGCACTTGGTGATTTAGCACGCCACACTTGCTTGCCAACCCTTTTTTGATTATCTTGCATTGGCCAATTGGCACCATTGTTCAAACGGCCTCGTGTGGGATAAGAAAGTCTCTCATGAACGGGCCTCCTTGGTTCTGCCCAACCCGGATGAAAAGCATAAGGGGCCATTGGGGGCTGCCACCATCCTCCATTGAAGTCTCCCATGTAGTATGGCGCATAGGGGGGTGGCGGCATCCATGGTCCTGGTGCCCACGACCCATATGGCCTTGCATGATGCTGAAATTCTTCCCGAGGAGGTGACCTTGAGCGCTTCAAATTTGATGTCCGGTTAGAGCTAGAACCGGTCGCTTGACTGGCATACTTGGATAACAACATATCAAAAGTTGGCTTGATTTTCTTGCGCTGCACTTTAGCTTCATTCGTCTTCCACTTGCCAACCTCTGGACTCTTGGGCTTAACAAATTTGACATGAGTGTTCTCTTGCACTTGTGGTTGCCCCCCGAGTGTAGGATTCTTGATGATGATTTTGATCACCTCCTTGCCATCGGGTTGCTTATCAAGCACAACCTGTCTCCTCGAGACCTTGCCGCCCTCCTTGTCTTTCCTGGGCTCACCAACAATGACATTAGCTTTATTAGCAGATTCGGCTACCTCCGGCCGAATGAGTAGCTTCTTCCTCTCTAACTCCATGGTATTCATTGGAAAGGGCTGTTTATCAACTTGCATCTCAGAAAATTTCAATCGTCCGTCATTAATGGCCGATTGTATCTGTCGTAAAAAAACATTGCAATCGTTAGTAGCATGAGAAAAAGAATTATGATACTTGCATTAAGCGCGCCATTTCAGCTCTTCAAACGACGGTAAAGTATGAGATATTCTAATGATTTTGGCTTGCAGCAAAGCATCAAATATTTTATCACACTTGGCAATGTTAAAAGTAAACTTCATCTCTTCATCACGATTCTTATGAATCGATTTCAGATCATTGCAAGTAAAGGGTTTGGCCTTAGATGGCCAAACGAATTCAGTAGCATAGATATCACCCTCATCGTCCGAGTGATCACTATCATATTCAACCATGTTCATCTTAGGACGATCAGCTTTATATCTATGCACTTCTTTGAGATCTTTTCTTCGGCTTTCGTGAGCCAAAGCCCTTTGTAAGACTTGGTTGATATTTAAGAACTCATAGCCTTCTAGCTTTTCTCTAATGGGAGTTCTCAAACCATTCAGCACTAGGTCTGCCAAGTCTCTGTCGGTTATCACCAAACTATAACACCGGTTTTTTGTTTCTCTAAATCTCTTGACGTAATCGGAGACCGATTCATCATGCTTCTGCTTAACCGATGTTAGATGTGACAACTTGAGTTCATTGTCGCCGCTATAAAAGTGATCATGAAATTTTTGCTCTAGCTGCGACCAAACCCGAATGGAACCATGTGGTAAAGAAGAAAACCATGAAAATGCAGTACCAGTTAATGATAAAGGAAACTAACGCACTTTCAATTCATTTAACGAGCCTGCCTCACCTAATTGTGCTAAATATTGACTAACATGCTCCC
Organism: Thinopyrum elongatum; assembly: GCA_011799875.1. Lineage (NCBI taxonomy): Eukaryota > Viridiplantae > Streptophyta > Magnoliopsida > Poales > Poaceae > Thinopyrum > Thinopyrum elongatum. The sequence goes on from CM022298.1 coordinate 607,300,004, forward strand.
ATGTGGTTTTTGTGCCTTCTCCGTTAAACTTAACAAAATCTGGAATTTTATATCCCGGAGGCCACTGGATGGCATCAAAGTACTCGGGGTACGGCTTTTGGTAAATCCTATTCCGAGACAACTCAACTCCAAAATTCTCTCTAAGCATCTTAGCCATCTCCTCTCTAAAATTAGCTAGGGCATCATCTGTAGTAGACGATGAAGCTTGTTGCAGTGGCATAGGAGGAGTAGGACTACTAGCTGTAGGTAGGAATTGTGGCATGTATGCCGAACCATAGTTCGGTAGTGGCCGAGTGGTTGTACCTGTAGGTAGGGTTTGGTTCGGCGTTGCCACCGAACCTGGCATGCTCATGATAGGATTAATGGGTGCAGCCACAATCTGATTGGTTTGGGTAGGATAATAAGTCATCGGCACGGGAGGCGCCGATGAAATAGGTAAAGCCATATTAGGGTTATGCACACTAGCAGCTATACCACTATTACCTCTAGATGATTGAGATATATTCTTCTGAGCATTAGTATTTTCTAGGAAAGTTTGATAAACCAGATTGTTACCATCAGCAATACGACTCTCAATCTCAGCCCACTGCTTAGGAGAAAAGGCAGTACTTACAGATTGTTTAACCTGCTCAGCTTGAAGAGGAGGGAACTTGATTTCTTCAATCGGAGTGATGTTGCCTTGGCGATCCTTCTTGAACTTTGCAAGGAACTCCTGCAAGTCCTTCTCTTCACACGCCTTCTTGTACTCCTCATAGACTTGGCGATGATCGGCCGATATCTCATCAAGACTGGGCTTAATGATGTTATCGGCGTCTACCTCAGATGGCTTGGGAAGATCGGACATGGTGGATGATGATGATTGATCTTCAGTCCCCAGCGGAGTCGCCAAAAAAGTGTGTTGACACATGAACACGTCACGTGTACCCTCGACGCCGAGGGTGATGCACCGCAGCTCACGTCGAAGAAGACCCGACCGACAGCGCGATACGCAAGACAGTCGGCGGGCGCTTTTGAGACCCGAAACCCCACACGCCCGGGAGGGACCCCGTCAGGGAGTGCGGCGGCTATGGGCTGCCCTAGGTCGATTCGCTCGCCCCTAGAGACTCGGGATTCGCAGCTCTCAAACTCGAGGAACAGCGAAGAACAAGAGAGAAAAAATGATTGAGGGATAAAACGTAGACTAAAAAAGTAGTATATTGATTTGTTCGATTGTGTGTTGTTTCAATCGGCCGTCATCCCTAACATATATAAGAGACGGCTGGACTTCCCGTACAAGTAAAGGATTCATCTAGGCTTTCCTTACAAGAAAATTACATCAATTCACGTCCTACAGTTCTAGTTTCGGTCCAACTCGGATTCAGTCCGAATCTGTCCCATACTTCTGTCCTGCTTCTTGCGCGGGCCGTAGAAATCGCACATTAACTCGGATGGAGTCGAGTTCAACATCAAACTTGTCTGTCTCGATGATGTGCATAATACAGCGCGGGTCACTTCTCCTTTTAAGGCCATCTTTATGACTTTTAGGGCCCATCTTTAACTGTGGGTCGGATTCAATTATGCAGTTTTCTGAACTGTCTGAGTCTTGTAACAACTTTGCAGGTCGTATACTATCTCCGACGATGATGACTCCAAAAGAAAAGTTGATCGTTACGACGATACGCACAACTTCCATGTAGAACACTTTTCCATCCAAGGTCATCTAAATAACCTTTCGAGCCCATCTTCAACTCCTGGTCGGATTGACTTTGACAGCTTCCAGTTTCCCGGCAAGCTTTTTTCCGGCAAGCTTTCCACGCCGGCAAGGTTTCCACCCCGGCAAGCTTTCCACACCGGCAAGGTTTCCACCCCGGCAAGGTTTCTACCTCGGCAAGCTTTCACATCGGCAAGCTTCCACGCCGGCAAACTTTTCCTTTTGCTGCCAAATTTTTTACTCGGATTTCTCGACTGAAAATATAGCCTGATTTTGATTTGCCTCTCCAGGTCACATACGACCTTGGATTGAGACGATTTATATATGAAAATCCATCGGCTCGACGAGACGAAGCTTTCTCGTGTTGATGGTTTTTCGATTCAAGGCCACCTTGATGGCCAAATGACTCGTGCGACCCATCAGACATGGTGTTTGGTACCTCACGCCATATTTCTGTTTAGGTTCAGTCTGCAGTGTATTGTCTCTAACTTTTGCATACGAACTCGGATTGAGATGATTTATATATGAAAATCGATCGCCTCGACGAGACGAAGACAATCCATGTAGAGTGCTTCATCCAAGGTCGTCTTGAAGGTTTAACTGGCCGAAAAGTACCCGGAACACTAAATTCTGCCACTCGGAGCACAGTTTCGGCCCCTAAGATAGGGTTGGATGATAATAACCTAAACATCAAAGTTGTTCCACTCGGTGACGTGAAACTTTTCACGCTGAAAACCCTTTCACTCGAGACCATCTCATTTTCTTTTTATGCCGTGTCAAAATCTGATGTCAACAGATAGGGCCATACAGTATGTATGATTTGTCAGCACTCCATACATATTTTTGAAAGCTGGCGTTTGGGTGCTAAAAAAATGGCGGCATTTTGCAGAATGAGCTATGGTGTTTACACATATCTGTTGATGTCCTCCATATATTTTTTATCTATACATTAATCCTTCAACTTTATGTACATGAATGTTGCGTCCCTTTGGCGTTGTTTAGTAAAAACATTTGACATTGTCTCTCTACTAGAATTAGTCGCATATCGGGTGGCATTGTGAACCAAAGATCATTGGTGAAAAGAAAATCACATGTCAAATGATATTTTAGTTTCGATGAGGCCTACATACTCAATCGTCCAGTTGTGAGGCCTACGGCGTCGCCCGTCCGTCGCCTTCTAGCCCAATATTTCCTCCCTCTCGTCTCACTGCAGCCGAGGAGCCTGTCGGTGAAGCCCGGGAAGGCTCAAGGGAGAGTGGCGGCGAGGCATCTCACTGGATGCTTGCGCGCCTAGATCTCGGCCCTTTGAGGTAGGCGGCCGCGGTTTGTACGAAGAGATGGTCCAGTTTGTACGAAGTGCATCCAGATTTTACCGTAACCCTCTGAACATTTTAGCACATGCTATGTGGGTGAAATCATGGTACCGTGCCAAGTTTCAACCTTTTCAGAGTTCATCTGTAGTGCTTTTCAATTTCAAGGTCATTTAGCTCAAAAAATCATCAAATGCATGAAAAATAGCAAATGAAGTCAGAAAGGGTTGAAGTTTGAGCATATGGATATGAATGGTTCATATTGAACACAAAAAAAGTTTGGAAATAAGTTTGAAAAAATGAAATGTCTTTGTAGCACATTAGTTTTCGTCCCAAACCCTGATACTTCGGAAGAGATGGTCCAGTTTGTACACGAAGTGCATCCTGATTTTGCTGTAACCCTCTGAACTTTCTAGCACATTCTATGTGCGTGAAATGATGGTACCGTGCCAAGTTTCAACCTTTTCAAAGTTCATCTGTAGTGTTTTTCAATTTCAGGGTCATTTAGCTCAAAAAAAATTATTAAATGCATGAAAAAAAGCAAATGAAGTCAGAAAGTGTTGAAATTTGAGCATGTGGATAAAAATGCTTCATATTGAATACAAAAAAAATTGGAGTTGAAATAAGTTTAAAACAATGAAATGTCTCTGTAGCACTTGAGTTTTCGTCCTAAATCCTGATACTTCGAAAGAGATGGTCCAGTTTGTACACGAAGTGCATTCAGGTTTTGCCGTAAACCTCTCAACTTTTTAGCACATGCTAGTTTGGTGAAATGATGATACCATGCCAAGTTTCAACCTTTTCAGAGTACATATGTAGTGCTTTCCAATTTCAGGGTCATTCAACTCAAAAAAATCATTAAATACATGAAAAATAGTAAATGAAGTCGGAAAGGGTTGAAATTTGAGCGTGTGGCTTTGAATGGTTCATATTGAACACACAAAAAGCCTGGAGTTGAAATAAGTTTAAATAAATGAAATGTCTTTGTAACACAAAAAGTGTGGAGTTGAAATAAGTTTATAAAATGAAACTCACCTAGCAACAGAACAACAAAGCAACTCTCATGGCATAGGTACTTATGTGATCTATATTCATTTTGAAACATTTTAGTTGAAGTTGGTTCGAAAGGTTCTTTCATTCAAACTCCAATATTTTTTTTAAATACGTTCATATTGTGGTTTCTACTCTTTGACCATTTTAAGTTGGTTTTTCATCTTGAAAATACCATAGTTGGATAGAGAATATTTTTTTGTGATGATTTTTCATATATAACTCATTTCCATATGAATTATGGTTTCAAAGATAATGAATTTCCAAATTTATAGCATTTTCTGGATTTTGTATAAATCATCCATTTACTACTTTTGTTACTCACGGGTTATCTAGCTACAGTCACTGACTCGTGGCCCTAGTCAATGCGGACATGCTTAGGTCAACCCTTACATGTGGGGCCTACATGTTAGTGTCTCTAGGTTAGGTTAGTTTTAAAACTAATTAACAAGTTGGGGTCCACATGTTAGTGTATAATGGGGTGGTTAGCTAGGTTAGTTAGGCATAACAATGGTTCCACGTCAGCGGGCCGGCAGCTTAACACCGGCGACCACAGGGTGCGTCCATGTCTACATTGGATGTCCACGGGAGCGGCAGAGGAGGGTACCAGGAGGCATCCCTTGCTTGTGCGCGTCGCGTGGAAGAGTGCACGGACCCAAGGGGTGCCGGAGCTGACACCGCTGCCGAGAGAAACTGAATCGCGTCGTTGTGCAACACCACGCCACCGCGCCCCTCTAACCTAACCACCGTGTACAGGAGCCTCGCAACGATGCCCTCTACCGCCCCATGCCTTCAATCGACGTCGAACGCCACCAAGGACACGTAATCGTCTTCCGACTCCGCCATGGCCGCGGAGAATATCATCACCGATTTCGATGTCGTCCTGCATCCTCTGTCCTCCTAGACCTCACCATCGCTCTAAGGGTGATCACCCGCGTCGAACCCCTCTCTCTACGCTCATTTTTGTGCTCCGAATCGACATCCCAAAGATGCCCGTACGGTTGCCGTCGCGGGGTTCGACGCCGACGTCATCTCCTGTGACCCCGAGGTCTCTGCCCTAGTCCACCGATGCGTGCGAATGAGAGCCACCTAACAGTGCTTTCCTCCGCCGCTATCGTCGCCCCTAGCGTGGACGCCGCCGCGTCCAGTGGTCACCAGCGTCATGCCATCGTTGCCACTGTCGTAGCCGGTTTAATTTGTCCTAACCCCCAGTGTTGAGGGGGTCCAAACCCCCCTAAGCACTGACAGTGGGCCCCTCTTGACAGTTTTAAGTGGAGCTACCTCTCATAGCTGGCCCACCTGTCAAAAAATTTGATGGTCCCACTGAAGGAAATATGCCATAGAGGCAATAATAAAGTTGTTATTTATATTTCCTTATATCATGATAGATGTTTATTATTCATGCTAGAATTGTATTAACCGGAAACTTGATACATGTGTGAATACATAGACAAAACATTGTGTCCCTAGTATGCCTCTACTAGACTAGCTCGTTAATCAAAGATGGTTAAGTTTCCTAACCATAGACATGTGTTGTCATTTGATGAACGGGATCACATCATTAGGAGAATGATGTTATGGACAAGACCCATCCGTTAGCTTAGCATAATGATCGTTAAGTTTTATTGCTATTGCTTTCTTCATGACTTATACATATTCCTTTGACTATGAGATTATGCAACTCCCGAATACCGGAGGAACACCTTGTGTGCTATCAAACGTCACAACGTAACTGGGTGATTATAAAGATGCTCTATAGGTGTCTCCGAAGGTGTTTGTTGGGTTGGCATAGATCGAGATTAGGATTTGTCACTCCGAGTATCGGAGAGGTATCTCTGGGCCCTCTCGGTAATGCACATCATGATAAGGCTTGCAAGCAATTTGACTAATGAGTTAGTTATGGGATGATGCATTATGGAACGAGTAAAGAGACTTGCCAGTAACGAGATTGAACTAGGTATGAAGATACCGACGATCGAATCTCGGGCAAGTAACATACCGATGACAAAGGGAATGACGTATGTTGTCATTGCGGTTTGACCGATAAAGATCTTCATAGAATATGTAGGAACCAATATGAGCATCCAGGTTCCGCTGTTGGTTATTGAATGGAGATATGTCTCGGTCATGTCTACATAGTTTTCGAACCCGTAGGGTCCGCACGCTTAATGTTCGATGACGATTTGTATTATGAGTTATGTGTTTTGGTGACCGGAGATTGTTCGGAGTCCCGGATGGGATCAGGGACATGACGAGGAGTCTCAAAATGGTCGAGAGGTAAAGATTGATATATTGGACGATAGTATTCGGACATCGGAATGGTTCCGGATTGTTTCGGGTATTTTTCGGAGTACCGGGAGTCCGAATTGGACTAGGGGAGGGGGCGCGGTCCCCCTTTCCTTCTCCCTCTCCCTCTCCTTCCCCCTTTCCCCCTCCATGAGAAGGAATAAGAAGGGGGGGGCCGAATCCTACTAGGACTAGGAGTCTTAGTAGGACTCCCCTCTCTTGGCGCGCCCCTATGGCTGCCTCCCTCCCTCTCCCTCCTTTATATACGTGGGCAGGGCACCCCTTGGAGACACACCAATTGTTCCAAGGCATGTGCGGCGTCTCCCTCCACGGTTTACTCCTCTGGTCATATTGTCGTAGTGCTTAGGCGAAGCCCTACGCGGATCGCTTCACCATCACCATCACCACGCCGTCGCGCTGACGGAACTCTCCCTTGACACTTTGCTGGATCAAGAGTTCGAGGGACGTCATCGAGCTGAACGTGTGCAGAACTCGGAGGTGCCGTATGTTCGGTGCTTGATCGGTTGAATCAAGAAGACGTTCGATTAGATCAACCGCGTTAAGATAATGCTTTCGCTTTCGGTCTACGAGGGTACGTGGACACACTCTCCCCTTCTCGTTGCTATGCATCTCCTAGATAGATCTTGCGTGAGCGTATATTTTTTTTGAAATTGCATGCTACGTTTCCCAACACCCACTTGCCAGGAACACACCCAAGTAACGGTCAATGGGTTTAACCCAACAGAATCACTCTGTTTGGGCATTTGTGAGGCTATGGTGGAGGGAGTTGGGGAAAAGTGTGAAACGTTAAGTGAGTTGGGCAAAACTGAGTAGTACTAAGGAACTAGGGGCACTAAATTAGAAATCCCTTTTCCAAATACTTGGCAACTTCATAGCATTTATTATTGGTTGTGACTGTTGAGTCACATACTCCATCAGGAGTGGAATCAAAGGCATTGTTGGTGACAACATCGCATGTTACGCTATGAAGAGAATTATGCAAAGTACTTGCATATTTTGGTGATTACCTTCCATGCGTACACAACTTATGAGACGCCATCATAGCTATGAATTAAGTTTCATGCACAGCTGAGAGGTTTACGCCATTTTATGGTGATTCCTTCATGTGTTATAAATAACATAAGGTTGTGGAGGCTATGATCAATGGGAACTATCCATAAGAGTGAGGCACCACTAGGTGGTCGGCTACCTCTATATGTTTTAAGGAAATTAAAGGCTTGTCCCTTTTGAGGTGACCACCTTTAATTTGAAGATCTACACCACCTTGTGGTGTTCTTCTGGAAGGCTTGCACTATGGGTCACTAAGAATTACCATGACCATGATTATGCTTAGCCATAGCATTTTTGTCCTACTTAATTTACTAATGTTAAATTAATGCGCCAGTATTTCATGCATCATATGGCCGGCCTTTTTGAAAGGTAATGCGATGGGATGACATTATGTGGGAGTAAATATTTAACATGGGTCATGGACATTAAGAATTTTTTCGACCCGTGGCCTTGTCTCCATAGAAACTGAACTCCCAGAGAATGTCATACTATTTATAAGATAGCTAAATTATGCATGTTTGCATCTATGTGGCATTGCAATAACTCGGTTCTCGAAGAGAGTATTTAAATGAATGATGAATATCTGTTTGCCCTTTTGGGACCCCCTTGAGACGAGATATATTGTCATAAGCATCACATGAATGATTATTCATTCGTTGTCAGGACTTCGAGTACGTTGAGCCTTATAATTATGTTGTCTATAAATCAACACTATGTTGAGATTATGTGATAAGGCGGCTTTAGATGCATATCTGACTATAAGTCCTTACTGCACTTAACGTTCTCCTAGGATGGTAAACAAAAATATCATCTTTGTTTCAGGTTGCAATGCCTGAAATTCATGCTAGTGCTCTTAGTACTAAGCAATAGTGTTTAGAGAACCACGAGGAGTTGAATGTAAAGTGAAGAAAAAATGACAAGCAGAAATGGAGTGTATATCTCAAAAGGGAATGGGTCATTTGAGCTAAATGATCATAATGACAACTTTCAAGTTTGTCAAAGTGGTGGTTGTACGAAATGTCGTACCAATGATTATCAGTTGGTCAAGTATTGGGTTGAATCATACCACTGGCTCACTGGAGTCAAATGATTTTAATGGGATAACTTTGAAGTTCTACTTCAAAAGGAAAACAACCAGAAGATATCCTGTCATTGTAAAGGAGAATGGACTCCTCTACATTGATGATATGCTTGTGGAATGATATTCCCAAGGTATTTTGGAGATCTTGTGTAATTTCCTAGTTATCTCTAAATATCATTAGCCTATAATTATACTACTACATGTAGTATAAATTGCAACATCTTGTCCCTCGGACATGATAGTTGAGGAAATTGAGTGTATGAATCAGTTCATACTCAATCTTGTTGCATACACAATAATTTTTCCTCCTTTATCATCATGGTATCGGATGATTAGAGAAATTATTGCCAATTCTGTTGGCCACAACTTGACAAGTTGCAATATTTCCAACAATCATTAGATTGTTTGTGCACTGCATGTGACATAGGGGAGTTAATTTTAAGGCACTCTCACCTTAAAATTTAAAATGGGTCATTGTCTGTGTTATGTTGGTACTTCATGGTGTTCATAGACGCATCTAGAAGATGGTCTTAGGTGTGTATATCCACACATAACCATGCATTTACTGAATTAAGTGTTCAAATTAATGAATTTAGACCAAATTATCCTAACGTGGGATAATTTCATTGGGATGGAAATGTCGTTGAAGTTGATTCACGAGCATTCAATGGTTATATTCAGTATATAGTACATAACCAAAAAAGTTTGGCTTGATCTCTTATGAAAGAGATTCAATATTGCATAGCCAATGTTGCAGAATTGTGATTTACCAACATTTCATTGATGATAACATGCGGTCTTACACTCCGCATATTTGGTCTAAATGAGATCAAATGATACTGCACCCCCTTGCAGTTTGTATGTAGTACTAAGTGAAGTATTTTCCATCTGCGGTAACTCGGTTGCATACCGATGTCACCACCCCAACGTATATCATGGGCCTTCACGTATGGTTGGGATTTATTTGAGGAATAATTGTGGTATGATCGTTAATTCGTCGAATACCTTAACCCTATGAAGGGAGTTATTTGCAGCCCACACGCTAGTTGCTTTTGCAATAGGAATATTTTCTCGCATTAGGGGGAGATGTGTACCACAAAGAATGCCAGGAAATTGATCAGAAATGTCATAGACATTTTGTCCACATACTTCATAATATGAACTGCAGGTTCAGGTTATGAGAAATTTGCCGCATATTGCAAATAATCTGCCAAGTATATTTACTGATGGCAAAGGTGTCACTATGGTCAAGTACCAGAACGAGTGGAGGTACCTAATAAACCACTCGTCTCCCTAGATGAGAGCAAGAGGGGGAGAATTCTGGTCGCATGAGATTAAGTTCTCATATGTTTCAACGAAAGAGAGGAGATTGACCCCTCGATCAGTAAATATGATTCAATCTCGGGTTGAATGACACCTGAGGGATGCGCAGCATCCAAAGTCCAACACATATGTGCACACATTTTTAGGACATCGAAACACCTTGAATCCGTTGTTGTGGGAAATCACAAGGAGTTAAGAGGCGTAATAAGAATTCCACAATGACATTGATTCATGAGAATCGTTTATGAGAAAGTCTACATATGTCGACATAAAATTCTTCTCGAGAATTGCTAGAATCCTTTTGGGCCCTGAACCAAATCCATGGAGAGTGTTGTTGCACTTATATTTGTTCAAATAAAAGGAAGCAATTAAGGAAGAGTGGCACTCACTCATCAAAAGAGAGGTATTTACCATTGTAAAACCTGCTCCTCATAAGTATCTTCCAGAGGGAAGAGAAGTGAATTTTTGTTTGGAAACGAAAATAAAGTAGTTGGTGAGAAAGTGAGGCTTGTAGCACAAGGGTTTTTCGCAGAGACCGGACATCGGTTATGATGTAGCATACCTTCTTGGTATGAGTGGAATTATGTTTCGATACTGAATTTTAATGGCAGTACAGATCCATACAGTTGATGTATGTAATGTCTACATACCCCCATGGGTCAATTAGTTTGGATGTATATATTGAAGTCATTGAATGACTTAATATTCTGAATCCAAAGGTATATCGCAACATGCATGTGTGGAACTTCTGATGTCATTCTATGACTTGAAGTAGTCAGAGAATTGTGTGGTGCAACCGACTAAGTGAGTTATTCCTTGACAAGGATTACTCTCATACTAATGATTGTTGACGTCTATTCATGAAGAAATCCTGGATTGGATTTTACATCACCTTAATTTGTGATGTCGATGATCTTATCATCAAAGTCTATATAAGACATGAAATACACACAATCATGTTAAGACGGACATTTGGGTTAAACCAAATATGCTAATTGTAAGGGCATATTTCTCCCTATGTGGTTTTGGTGATTGATGACAATGCATTTGCGGACTAATCGTGTGCATTGAGCATTTCAGATATCTCATGTTTAGGCACAAGACGATTCGGTGCCCCTTGGATCCTATCGAAGACGGCTGTTTTCTTTGTTTCTTTTCGGTGGATTTGAGTCATAGGAAAGCCGTACTATTAAGAGGGGGTCCGCTTCGGAAAGGTTAGGGTGGAATCAACACGTACACTTCTATTCCTTTGCACCACCTTTCCTTCGCTTCTTTGGAGCACCGGTCGTTTACCCTTAGCTCTGCAAAATGAAGGCTTTCAAATGCTTGAGTGTCTGTGGCATGCGGTAGTACTGCTCAAGGGAGAAGTAGTACCGCAGGGCCTTGCGGTAGTACCGCTCAATGGAGGGGTAGTACCGCAGGGTCCAGCGGTAGTACCTCTCCTGGTGAGCAGTAGTACCGCTAGCTCTGGCCCTGACACTGGCGCGTGCGGAAGTAGGCGCGGAAGTAATTTTTTACTTCCGCGCCCACGCGGTAGTACCGCTTCCTGCCAGCGGTAGTACCGTGCCGGATTTTTGCACAGTCCTAAACTCAGCGGAAGTAGCCACGGACGTAATTTATTTAGTCCATGCCTTTCCAGCCCAGTTGAGCCCTGCCTTGCGGTAGTACCGCAAGGGCGCGCGGTAGTACCGCTCTGGCGGTTCTACCGCTCGTTGCTATACGCAACAGGGCCTCGTCTGGTCACTGCCGCCCAAGCGGTAGTACCGCACCGGCTAGCGGTAGTACCGCAACTCCTTGCGGTAGTACCACAGACGTGTGCGGTAGTACCGCGTGTCGCGGGCTGAGTAAGTGGGTAACGGTTGGATCTTTTCCCGCACTATATAAAGGGGGTCTTCTTCCCCAAGAAGACTATCTCTTCCCTCCCCAAGCTCCATTGTTGCTCAAAGCTCCATTTTCGCCCGATCACTCTCCCTAGCCAATCAAACTTGTTGATTTTCTAGGGATTGGTTGATAAGGCCCCGATCTACACTTCCACCAAGAGAAATTTGATTCCCCCCACTAACCACTTGCGGATCTTGTTACTCTTGGGTGTTTGAGCACCCTAGACGGTTGAGGTCACCGCGGAGCCATATTCCATTGTGGTGAACCTTCGTGGTGTCATTGGGAGCCTCCGATTAAGTTGTGGAGTGCCCCAACCTTGTTTGTAAAGGTTCGGTCGCCGCCTCCAAGGGCACCAACAGTGGAATCACGGCATCTCGCATTGTGTGAGGGCGTGAGGAGAATACGGTGGCCCTAGTGGCTTCTTGGGGAGCATTGTGCCTCCACACCGCTCCAACCGAGACGTACTTCCTCTCAAAGGGAAGGAACTTCGGTAACACATCCTCGTCTCCACCGGCTCCACTTTTGGTTATCTCTTACCTTTACTTGTGCAAGCTTATATTGTGTTGTATCCCTTGCTTGCTTGTGTGCTTGTTGTTGTTGCATCATATAGGTTGCTCACCTAGTTGCATATCTAGACAACCTACTTTGATGCAAAGTTTAATTTGGTAAAGAAAAGCTAAAAAATTGTTAGTTGCCTATTCACCCCCCCTCTAGTCAACTATATCGATCCTTTCACTAAGTTTATGACCTGAGCATACCCCCCCTGAGATATCAGTCCTCATATATCCAGAAGTATTGGAAAAGTTCAATATGGATATATTATATCAAAGACACATATGGTCATATTATACCTAATATGGAACACAAATCCTTGAGAAACAGGGGAGATGGTGAAATGATAGTGGGACATGAAGTGTCATATCTAAATACCATTGACGCACTCATATATCTTGCAAAATATGTTAGGCCTGACACCGTAGTTTTTGGAAATTTATTGATAGTGCAATTACCTGAAAGCTATAAGGTTTGTGTAACAAATATCCTTGGATATATCCAAGGCACAAAGGGTCTTGATCAATTCCATCCGGAAAATCAAGATGGGACCATGGTTTGATATATTGATTGTGGCTAATTATCTGATCCCACAATGCCATATCAAAGACTGAGTTTGCTGGAAGAGTATTTTGAAGGAAGTCTTCGGAATAGACACTAAACGAGTCCTTTCAATGATCATTATATTTTATTTGAAGCATCACAAAATGTGGATGACTTCATAGAATGATTGGCCACATGTGAAATCATGTGGAGATTATCATTATCTACCAAGACAATGTCACTTGTATTTCTTACGGGTTATACTTATCCTCATGAGTTAAAGAAATGTAAGAGGGTAATTTGCAAACAAATTATTGTGATATTCACTATGTCTCTACCAATGTTTATATTCCAAAACTAGGTCCGTGCAATTGGTATGGGATAACCTTGAGGTTTGCAAAGTTCAAGAGGAGTAAAATACCAAGTTATAACCCGTTGGTGATCTTCAGATCACTCATATTGTACTCTTTTCCCCTTTATGAGTTTTCCATGATGGTTTCTCATAAAAGTTTTTTAACAAGACAATATAAATACAAGTGCGGATATTGGTCATATTGGTTTCTCCTTATATTTTTCCCACTGGGTTTTAAAGGAGTTTTCGATGGCATATTATTATAAGGTGTTTCCTCAATTTTTCCCACAGGGGTTTTTGAGGAAATTTTCAGTTTGCAATATACATATGATGAATTAATAAACGGGGAGTGTTGAGAAATAAAACATGGCATCAATTATATGTGAGGGATGCCTCCCACAAGGTATCTGTTGGGGAAGAGCTGTCTCCCCAACACACCCCTTCATCATATATATATAAGTGAGTCTCCCACATTGCAATGAAACTAGCCAAATTATTTGGACTCTTCGTTTGTCCTTTTACTTTCGTCCTGCAACAGTTTTAGCCACGTGCTTCCAAGCAAAACCCTCCGAGCCCCGCGATACATGCACGGGCGCACGGATTCTTTTTTTTTGAAGTACGGCCCTTATAGGCTTTTATTCATTCATCGATCGTACATAGTCTGAGTGCACCTTGTCACTCAAGAACTCAGGGATACAACTAAAAGTTACATCGCCCATGCCTGAAAGCAGAGCGTGCCGAGCTAATTTGTGAGCCACACCATTGGCTTCTCTACTGATATGATACAACTCGAATCCCTGAAAAGATGAGAGATAGACCTTCATCTCTTTAATTATCAGACCTACAACTGATAGATCATTCTTTTTGTTCCACTCGTTAGCTAGGGTTTGGCAGTCTGTTTCAACTTGAACATTGGTCCAACCTTGCTCCAGTGCAAACAACATCGCGTCTCGGCATGCCAAAGCTTCTCCTACCAAAGGAGAAGTAGTTCCTAGGTAGTGTTTATACCTGGCTCCAAGAAAAGCTCCCTGGTTATCGCGTGCTATAATCGATCCCCCAGACTCCCCATTGGGCACATTCGTTGACATGTCCGTGTTCAGCTTGACAATCCCTCCAACAGGTGGACGCCAAACCGGCCGCTTGGGAGCTGAAATATTTTCCTTGCCTGGAATGTCAAGAGATCTAATCATCTCCTGAACTAGCTCCATTGAGCGAATGGGCTGATACTGGATCCCTGCTATTCCAAACTGCCCACATCATCGTAATTGCAATTGCTGCCTTATCTCTAGACAGATATTGAGGGTCCAGAATATCTCTAGTCCAAGTCCCTGGAATCAACTTGGGTAGACTGAATCCAAAGAACTTCTCTGCCTCGGCCCAGTATGTCGATGCATGAACACACTGTACCAGTGCATGTAGCAGAGTCTCATCCTCATGCCCGCACAGCAAGCACGTAGCATCTTCATTCACATGTCTCCTATGTAGTTCCGAGTTAGCAGGAAAAAATCCTTTCAATACCTATAACACCCCAAAATTTTGGTTTGATTTTTATTAAATTCTTTATTTGATTTAAAGGAGGTTATTTGAATTTTTCTAAAAAAAAGGGACTCTCCTTCTCAAATCTTTTATGACAAATATTTTATGAGTTCTTCCCAATCTTGATTTTGGTCTTGAGGGTTTTCAACATGTGTTGGTTCAACACAAATACTCTGGGATTGTTTTACTAATTCTTTTATTAAAAAGAATTCCTATAATTTTTGGATTTATCTTTCTCTATTCAAAAAATACTCTCTTGCCATGACCTATGTAGTAAATTTTCCTCCTAAACCCTCCTCCCTACTTTGGGTCAAGTCAAGCATCCAATTCTAGCAAGTTTCAACCTCTTTTAGATTTATTTCTATTTATTTCATCATCAAATCATTTTCTGCCATTTATTTTGGACCACTGGGATTCACAAAGGAAGTACCCGATTCCTTGAGCTTTTAATCCCAAGTAAATTACCCTAGCTACTCCTTGGTACCCTCAACCTAGATCCATCAAGAGCTGCTGGTCCACAGTTCAAATTTTTCAAAATTTGCTTACTGCAAGTTTGGACCAGTTTTGCTATTTTTGGTGAAATTCATTCTTTTTCCGTTCTAAAAATTCTGAGAAAATTTAGGGAGACTCTGGATGCATCAAGAGGCCACCCCTCCAAGTTTCAGCTCAAGAAAAATTTTCCACGTGCGTCAAACATTTCATCGAGCAGCTTGCGTGCACTGTTCTATCGATTTCAGAAAAGTTCAGAGGGTTCAGTGTCGTTTTTCGTCAGAGCTCGTCATCGATCTCGCCAGTGCACGCATTGGCGCCTTGCTCCCTGTTCCCCCTTCTTATCTAGTGCGCCGCACGGTTGCTTGGCCGGTTGCGAGCATCGGTGGCGACTTGTCACGTCAACTCCGGCGCCTTCCGCAGTGGCAGAACCTCCTGTGGCGGCTGGTAGAAGCCAGCGTTGCAGAACGCCATCCTCCGCACCGCCCGAGCCACTGGTGGCCTACGCGTGTTCACCTCCTGCTCTGAGCACGCTGCAGAACCGTCGCCGTGGCCTGAGAAGCGCAGAGCGCACTCTCTGCCGCCGACGAGCCCGTGAGCTCCGTCCCGCCGAGACCACGGGAGCAGGCCAAATCCAACCAGGTTTAACCTTTGAATGGTGCCAGTGGACCAATCCGAAGACACCCAGTCGCCTAATCCTTCCGTCCAACCCCTGCCTCGCCGTAATCGCTCGCCGGAGTTATCCCGTTCTCGGCAACCACCTCGGGCCAGCTATAAATAGATGCCCCCGAGCTCGTTTTCGACCCAGCACCTCTCCTCCTCTCCTCAGAGCCTCGCCACGCTCATCAGAGGGCCTCGGGAGAGTCTTCTTCCTCTCCCCTGGCCGCCCCGATCCGCTTCGGGCTCCGGCTAAATCCTCTCTGGTGAGTGAGCCCCAGCAGCCCAGATTCGGTCAGCAACCTCCTAGTCCACCACCTCTTCTAACCCAAGCCTCAATTTGGCGTCTGCGGCTCTCCTCGGCGAAATCCCTCATCGCCCGACGCCGCCGTCCGCCGGAGAGAAAGTGGTCGTCGATGTGGTGCTCCTCGACGCCTCCTTCCACCACCCACCGACGTGGAATTGTCCCGTGAGTACAACCATCCCCTTGCCCTCCTCTAGTTCGCCGTCGATCATCGCCGGCGTTCCCGTTTGCTTCTGGCGCCGGCGAGCTCTTTTTAAACCTGACTGGTGGGACCCCCTTGTCAGCCTCTTCTCTTCTTCTCCAAACCGTTTTCTGAAAACGCCTTCGGGCAGAATGCGTTTTCTCTTCAGTGTGACGTATTTCATCCGAAGCGTTTTCTGTTTCTTTTAAACTAGCCCCTGGAAAGTTTTCTGTTTATAACAGATTAGTCCCTGGACTAAAACCTTTATAACTTTTAAAGAAAAGATGATTTTGAGTTGATTCTTTTTCTGTCATCTTTAATTTTCTGTCTAGTTTTTTATCATATTTATTTGAAAAATATTTGGAACAATTTTTATGCACGCACGGTATTTACGTTAGTATCCAATTTTTTTATATAACGTAGATACCGAAGGAAGTGACGGTGCCGCCAACTTCGCCGAGCTAGACTCCGACTACTCCGAACCAGGCAAGCATGTTTGAACCTTTGATATGATGAGTGTTTTTCATGTTTTCTTGAGTGGTTTTCTCATGGCATGTTTATATAAGCATTTGTTGAATGTTATATTTCATGCAAAGCAAGCTGCAAGTGAGCTTCGAAACTTGATGTGTTCATAAGATGGTGAAATAACCTGATCATGTGGTGGCATGATAGGTTGCAAGCTGGTATTGTTGAAGCATGCCAGTTCTATATCAACTGTTTAACTCCAGTATTAACGTGGATCAAGTCTTGTTCCCGTTCGTCCCCTTTTCGTGCTACCACATGTTTTCTGCAAAGAATGCGGTTTAGTAAGTTGCAAACCTCTTTCCAGGTACACACCAAATAGAGGGGCCGGAATAAGGGTTCCATGGCCCTGGATTAAAGCCCGTCATCCGGTCAGGGGGCATGGGTGTTTCCGGTTGGGACCGAGAGGGGGGCACCCCTTAGAGCGCGCGATATAAATTTGATCCCATGCTATTCGAGGTGTTGGCCTCCCCGTCTTAGAGTTTTTCTTGAACGTTGCCTAGGGTGATTCCTGGCAGCGGGATGTGGAATGGGTGTGTACTGGTTAGATGTGTTTTCTTCTAAAATACCGTAAACGGAACTAGTCCTTTGTGACTACTGAAATCCGTTGGCTGTGGGTAAAGAGTACAAACTCTGCAGAGTCAAAACCATTCGAGTAACCATGTCCATGGTCAAGGACATTGATTAACAGATCAGTGTCAGTCTCAGTGTCAGCCTCAGTGTCAGTCTCTGTGATAGTCTCCGGAGAACAAGCATGTTAACTGACAGTGGTAAACCCGGCTGAATGTTATTCCTGTGGATGGACTAATCGGTTTATTATTATGTAGCGAATATTCCTTGGGATGATGCTACCTTCATGGACTACTTGAATTCGAATGACGAAATATAAGCCCTTTACATGATGTCACTCAGACGTCCGACTGTGGCATTCTTGTTATTTACTTTTGATATAAGCCCTTTATGAGATGTCGCTCAGACGTCCGACTGTGGCATTCTTGTTATTTACTTTTGATATAAGCCCTTTATGAGATGTCGCTCAGACGTCCGACTGTGGCATTCTTGTTAATTACTTTTGCTATAAGCCCTTTATGTGATGTCGCTCAGACGTCCGACTGTGGCATTCTTGTGATTTACTTTTGATATAAGCCCTTTATGTGATGTCGCTCAGACGTCCGACTGTGGCATTCTGATTATTTACTTTCATTATAAGCCCTTTTCGAGATGTCGCATTCAGACGTCTGACTGTGGCACGTACTGTCATTTACTTTTCAGTATAAGCCCTTTATGTGGTGTCGCCCTGACGCCCGACTGCGCCATGTTAATTTATTTTTACCTTTCGAGGCGTCGCTTCAGACACCCAATCGGTCTTCAGCTATTTTATTGGGATTTCGGGAGGACTACCGCCTGACTTCCTTTTTATTTATCTTGCAGTGCAAATTTATTACCTGAGTGTGTATTACTAATCTGCTCATGTGCATCATGTTTGCATTTGTTATATCTTATGTCCAAACTGTCTTGCGAGTACATTCAAAGTACTCACCTGGCTTGTTGATTTAGCCAGATGTTGACGAAGGCGATCTTATGCATGAAGAGTACGATAGCGAGTCCGAGGACTAGAGGAGTCCCAGTCAGTCCCTTGCGATCCTGGAGTTGGTCACTTGTATTATATACGCTTCCGCTACCTCAATAAAATCATCGAGCCTCACTCCGACGCTTGATGAGTTGTAAGATTTTGGAGTCATGTCACCCACTTCACTGTGACATATCCACCACCACTTTTATTGCGAGTCAGTAGTTATGCCACCACACCCTTTGTGTCATATCCGCCTTTATGGGTAATATTGGCGTGCTTGTAATAAAATTGTTGAGCAGCCTCAGCTCAACCCTGTATAATATTTAGTACTTCTGGATTTCTGTATCAAGGATTTGTCTACCAGTAAGGGGGATTTTTCTATACTGGTCTGACGAAAGGGGCGATTTTTCAATAAATGTTTTATTGGAAAACCGGTCTTGACAACCTTGGTACCAGAGCCAGGCTGACTGTAGGAAGCCACTAGGTGCGATCGCTAATCGGTTATTAGCATAATAGGTGATATTTTATCATTTTGCCAATTGTAGCAATTTTCTGTTAGTCATCATAAATTTAGGATTTGACTATCTGGAATTTTTGTCTACTTTTGTAGATGGCTGGCAGTGACTGTGAGTCACAGGTGTTCGCCAATGTACCTGAGGGGTTTATCAAGCTCCTCGCCTCCATCGCCAAGGTCGCAATCGGGCCATCAACTCATCCGGAGTTCACACTCTACCAACACAAGCTCGGCGACAGCGTGTCTATGCACCAGGCCGCGGTGCAATTCAAGGGAGGGCATTCTGAATCACGCCGCTTCCGATTTGTTGGAAGGGCCATGCCTACGGAGAGGCATGCTATGCAGATGGCTGCCCGTGAGGCAATAGCTCGTCTCCGGGATGCTCTTCCTTCAATGAAGGCTCGTCGCTACCGCTACCTCCCATGCCACGTGCCATACACTTGTCACTATGCTTTTGCTTACTCTAGGGGAGAGAGAGATGAGGCTATTGAGATGCTTGTTGAGTACCTCAAAGCTCTTGAGGCAGCGTTTGATAACCTCGTGGACGACTTTGTGGCTGCGCATATGGACTTAGTTCAGGGCTGTGTCGCCAACAGGAGGGAACTCCTCCATACAGCGCCACCACTGTCATACATCTCGTCCTCAGCTTCCTATGCACCTGCCATCTTAGCCACCGCTCGCCGCCTGCCTACCACGGAGGAGTTTGACCAAGTCATTGCTCCTACCCCAGTCAGTGCTGCACCACCTGCCGCACCAGCTCCACAACCCAGTACTCCGCGCCTGGAGCCTATTAGTGAGGAGGGGGTTGAGTCTCCAGCATCACTGGGACTTACCCTCGGCAGGCCGAGGGAAGTTTTTGCCATCTCCGACTGAGTGCGCCGAGCAGCCGTGTGATGTACCAGCTTGTATGATATGTTTATATGTATATAGGCTTGGTGAGAAGTAGTTGTGTGCGCATCATATAGGAACTCGGAGAAGTGCACTAGCCTAAATAACATGTCAGGAATGTGTACGCACATCCTGAGTGATGTATTGTATAATTACGGCTTGCTTGTAAGATATGTATTGAGCAGTCCTTCTCCATGCGCAATCAAGTATTTTCTTGAAAAATCTTGGAGTTTTTAAATTTCTGCCTTTGCAAAATTATTTATTTTTACTCAGTTTTTCTCATGAGTTCTGCAAAAATACCCAGAGTGGAAATGCCTCGTCCCTGGACTCGTTCCATGCCAAGTCCGCCAGAACAAAATTATGGTACCCAGACAAGTAACAATTTCACACAGGGGCAGTCAAGTCAGCAAGGCAGTGAAGAAGCATTTTCTCAAGTATGCCGCCTTTATGAGCAAAGCCAGCAGCAGCATCAAGAGATGATGAACCATATTATCAATATGGGAAATCACCGCGAACCATACCAGCAGCATTCCAAATTGTCTGAACTTCAAAAGACACGTCCCCCAACTTTCTCTCACACTGATAAACCTCTTGAGGCCGATGATTGGCTTCGAGACATTGAGAGGAAATTAATTATTGCACAATGTTCGGACCATGAGAAGGTACTTTATGCACCTCACTACCTCACTGGAGCAGCTGCATCATGGTGGGAAAATTTCCTACACATGCACCCTGTTGAAAACAACATCACCTGGGAGGAATTTAAGGAAAATTTTCGTGGGGCGCACATTCCTAGAAGTGTTATGAAGATCAAAAAAAGGGAGTTTGATGACCTCAAGCAGAGAAGCATGTGAGTGACTGAGTACAATAGTCAGTTTACAGTATTATCTCGTTATGCCAACGAAGAACATATGACTGAAAATAAAAAGATGGAAAATTTCTGGACGGTCTGGCACCAGCACTTAAATGCCAGCTGGTCGTGCACACCTTCCCAGATTTCAAAACGCTTGTGGACAACGCTATTACATTAGAAAATGAGCGTCGCAGCTTGGAGAATATTCGCAAGTGCAAAAGGGACAAGACTACTCATTCTCGCAACAACAGGAACAAGAAAGATTTCCAGAAAAATGGGGCGAACAAATCCGCAACCAATGTTCTACGCCCAAACAAAAAAATTCATGCAAGGGACAAGGATTTTACGTATCACCCGGGCGTTACTTGCTTCGCTTGTGGTGAGGAAGGAAATTATGCCAAGCAGTGCCCAAAGCCAAGAAACTCGGCCCTCAAGCCGAACAACACTGGAAATAATTCAGCCCCTAAGCGCAATAACTTCAACCCCAATAACAATCACAGGAAAGGTCAAGTGAACCATGTGACCAAGGAGGAAGCACAGAATGCTCCGGACATCGTACTCGGTACGTTCCCTGTCAACACAATACCTGCCACGGTTTTGTTTGATTCTGGAGCTTCTCACTCGTTCGTTTCCAAGAAATTTGCTTTGCAACATAATTTTCTGATTCTTCCCTTGGAAAATTCCATGACCATCAAGTCCCCCGGGATTAAGCAAATCACTCAGAGTTACTGCCATGGTGTGGTTATTGAGATTGAGGGATTAAAGTTTCAGGCAAACCTCATTGTATTGGAAAATAAGGGACTGGATGTTATCCTAGGAATGGACTGGTTAACCACCAACAAGGGATTTATCGACTGTTTCAATCGGACTGTGATTCTCACTCATCATCACGGGAAGACGATAAAAATTGCAGCTCAAGAAAGACCAATATCACTGCGACCAAGATTGAACAAGGTGGATATTTCAGAATTAAGTAAAGTTCCAGTGGTGTGTGAGTTTCCTGATGTGTTTCCCGAAGAGCTACCAGGCATGCCACCTGACCGGGAAATAGAGTTCATCATTGAACTAGCACCTGGAACCACTCCCATTTACAAGAAACCCTATAGAATGGCACCCTCCGAGTTGGTAGAATTGAAGAAGCAAATAAAAGAATTACTGGACAAATGATTTATCCGAGCCAGCTCCTCACCTTGGGGTTCACCAGTATTATTTGCCAAGAAAAAGGATGGGACACTGAGATTATGTATAGACTATCGAGCACTCAACATGGTCACCATCAAAAACAAATATCCGATGCCACGGATAAATGATTTATTCGACCAGCTCGCACAAGCCAATGTTTTCTCAAAAATTGATTTAAGGTCGGGATATCATCAATTAAAAGTACGGACAGAAGATATCCCTAAGACAGCATTCACCTCCAGATACGGGTTATATGAATTTACAGTAATGCCGTTTGGACTGACAAACGCCCCCGCATATTTTGTCCACCTCATGAACAAAGTATTTATGAAATTTATGGACAAATTTATTGTGGTGTTCATTGATGATATTTTAGTATATTCTAAGACACCAGAAGAACATGCTGAACATCTCAGAATTATACTGGGAGAGTTAAGGAAACATCAATTGTACGCCAAATTCAGCAAATGTGAATTTTTGGTTAAAACAGGTTGGTTTTCTAGGCCACGTATTAACCCAAGAAGGTGTCGCCGTGGACCCAGAAAAAGTCAAGGCCGTACTTGACTGGAAACCACCAGCCAACATTACAGATGTACGAAGTTTTCTGGGAATGGCTGGATATTATAGAAGATTTATTGAGGGATTCTCCACCATAGCAAAACCTATGACACAGCTACTCAAGAAGGATAAGAAATTTGCGTGGACTGAAGCTTGCGAGAAAAGTTTCCAAGAACTCAAAAAGAGATTAACAACAGCACCAGTATTGGTCGTACCAGACATACACAAAAATTTTGAAGTATATTGCGACGCGTCCCGGAAGGGCCTCAGATGCGTATTAATGCAAGAAGGCAAAGTAGTCGCATATGCTTCCAGGCAACTACGAAGGCATGAAGAAAATTATCCTACTCATGACTTGGAATTAGCAGCAGTTATTCATGCACTCAAAGAATGGAGGCACTTTTTGCTTAGGAATCATTGTGAAATATATACGGACCATAAAAGCCTCAAATATATTTTCACACAACCAGATCTCAATTTACGACAATGACGCTGGTTGGAATTAGTGAAAGATTATGATGTTGGCATTCACTACCATCCAGGAAAGGCGAATGTAGTGGCAGATGCTCTCAGCAGAAACCCAAGCTCGGGCAACGACTGTCTTGACAACCTAAGAGCATGTGTTCTCACCTATGGAACCAGTTGGGAAGAAAGCTTGCCGTATGCCGAGTTCGCGTACAACAATAGTTACCAAGCCAGTCTACAAATGGCACCTTTTGAAGCCTTATATGGGCGAAGATGCCGTACACCATTAAATTGTTCAGAGACAGGAGACAGTCGTATCTTCGGCCCAGACATGCTCAAGGAAGCTGAGGAGAAAGTTAAACTAATCAAGGATCGACTCAAGACAGCTCAGAGCCGACAAAAAAGTTATTACGATCAAAAACATCGTGATGTCAGTTTTGAACCCGGTGAATATGTGTATCTATGAGTATCCCCTATGAGGGGCCTGCAGCGATTCAAAGTTAAAGGGAAGCTGGCACCACGATTTATTGGACCCTTCTGTGTAATTGCACGAAGAGGCACAGTGGCCTACCAGCTAGACCTACCTGAAGAACTGTCCGACGACCATGACGTGTTCCACATCTCACAACTGAGGAAGTGTGTAAGCAACCCGGAGAAGCATGTATCTCATGAGAACATTGACGTGCAACCAGACCTCACCTACAGGGAACGTCCAATAAAAATATTGGAGGAGTCTGAAAGAAGGACCCGTCAGAAGACAATTAAGTTTTTCAAGGTTCAGTGGAGCAATCACACCGAGGATGAAGCAACTTGGGAAAGAGAGGATTTTCTTCGGGCAGAGTACCCACACCTATTTGAGGATCAACTGAAATCTCGGGGACGAGATTTTTCCTAAGGGGGTAGGTGTTGTAACACCCCAAAATTTTGGTTTGATTTTTATTAAATTCTTTATTTGATTTAAAGGAGGTTATTTGAATTTTTCTAAAAAAAAGGGACTCTCCTTCTCAAATCTTTTATGACAAATATTTTATGAGTTCTTCCCAATCTTGATTTTGGTCTTGAGGGTTTTCAACATGTGTTGGTTCAACACAAATACTCTGGGATTGTTTTACTAATTCTTTTATTAAAAAGAATTCCTATAATTTTTGGATTTATCTTTCTCTATTCAAAAAATACTCTCTTGCCATGACCTCTGTAGTAAATTTTCCTCCTAAACCCTCCTCCCTACTTTGGGTCAAGTCAAGCATCCAATTCCAGCAAGTTTCAACCTCTTTTAGATTTATTTCTATTTATTTCATCATCAAATCATTTTCTGCCATTTATTTTGGACCCTTGGGATTCACAAAGGAAGTACCCGATTCCTTGAGCTTTTAATCCCAAGTAAATTACCCTAGCTACTCCTTGGTACCCTAAACCTAGATCCATCAAGAGCTGCTGGTCCATAGTTCAAATTTTTCAAAATTTGCTTACTGCAAGTTTGGACCAGTTTTGCTATTTTTGGTGAAATTCATTCTTTTTCCGTTCTAAAAATTCTGAGAAAATTTAGGGAGACTCTGGATGCATCAAGAGGCCACCCCTCCAAGTTTTAGCTCAAGAAAAAATTTCCACGTGCGTCAAACATTTCATCGAGCAACTTGCGTGCACCGTTCTATCGATTTCAGAAAAGTTCAGAGGGTTCAGTGTCGTTTTTCGTCAGAGCTCGTCGTCGATCTCGCCAGTGCACGCGTTGGCGCCTTGCTCCCTATTCCCCCTTCTTATCCAGTGCGCCGCACGGTTGCTTGGCCGGTTGCGAGCATCGGTGGCGACTTGTCGCGTCAACTCCGGCGCCTTCCGCAGTGGCAGAACCTCCTGTGGCGGCTGGCAGAAGCCAGCGTTGCAGAACGCCGTCCTCCGCACCGCCCGAGCCACTGGTGGCCTACGTGTGTTCACCTCCTGCTCTGAGCACGCTGCAGAACCGTCGCCGTGGCCTGAGAAGCTCAGAGCGCGCTCTCTGCCGCCGACGAGCCCGTGAGCTCCGTCCCGCCGAGACCACGGGAGCAGGCCAAATCCAACCAGGTTTAACCTTTGAATGGTGCCAGTGGACCAATCCGAAGACACCCAGTCGCCTAATCCTTCCGTCCAACCCCTGCCTCGCCGTAATCACTCGCCGGAGTTATCCCGTTCTCGGCAACCACCTCGGGCCAGCTATAAATAGATGCCCCCGAGCTCGTTTTCGACCCAGCACCTCTCCTCCTCTCCTCAGAGCCTCGCCACGCTCATCAGAGGGCCTCGGGAGAGTCTTCTTCCTCGCCCCCGGCCGCCCCGATCCGCTTCGGGCTCTTGCTAAATCCTATCTGGTGAGTGAGCCCCAGCAGCCCAGATTCGGTCAACAACCTCCTAGTCCACCACCTCTTCTAACCCAAGCCTCAATTTGGCGTCTGCAGCTCTCCTCGGCGAAATCCCTCATCGCCCGACGCCGTCGTCCGCCGGAGAGAAAGTGGTCGTCGACGTGGTGCTCCCCGACGCCTCCTTCCACCACCCACCGACGCGGAATTGTCCCGTGAGTACAACCATCCCCTTGCCCTCCTCTAGTTCGTCGTCGATCATCGCCGGCGTTCCTGTTTGCTTCTGGCGCCGGCGAGCTCTTTTTAAACCTGACGGGTGGGACCCCCTTGTCAGCCTCTTCTCTTCTTCTCCAAACCGTTTTCTGAAAACGCCTTCGGGCAGAATGCGTTTTCTCTTCAGTGTGACGTATTTCATCCGAAGCGTTTTCTGTTTCTTTTAAACTAGCCCCTGGAAAGTTTTCTGTTTATAACAGATTAGTCCTTGGAGTAAAACCTTTATAACTTTTAAACAAAAGATGATTTTGAGTTGATTCTTTTTCTGTAATCTTTAATTTTCTGTCTAGTTTTTTATAATATTTATTTGAAAAATATTTGGAACAATTTTTATGCACGCACGGTATTTACGTTAGTATCCGATTTTTTTATATAACGTAGATACCGAAGGAAGTGACGGTGCCGCTAACTTCGCCGAGCTAGACTCCGACTACTCCGAACCAGGCAAGCATGTTTGAACCTTTGATATGATGAGTGTTTTTCATGTTTGCTTGAGTGGTTTTCTCATGGCATGTTTATATAAGCATTTGTTGAATGTTATATTTCATGCAAAGCAAGCTGCAAGTGAGCTTCGAAACTTGATGTGTTCATAAGATGGTGAAATAACCTGATCATGTGGTGGCATGATAGGTTGCAAGCTGGTATTGTTGAAGCATGCTAGTTCTATATCAACTGTTTAACTCCAGTATTAACGTGGATCAAGTCTTGTTCCCGTTCGTCCCCTTTTCGTGCTACCACATGTTTTCTGCAAAGAATGCAGTTTAGTAAGTTGCAAACCTCTTTCCAGGTACACACCAAATAGAGGGGCCGAAATGAGGGTTCCATGGCCCTGGATTAAAGCCCGTCATCCGGTCAGGGGGCATGGGTGTTTCCGGTTGGGACCGAGAGGGGGGCACCCCTTAGAGCGCGCGATATAAATTTGATCCCATGCTATTCGAGGTGTTGGCCTCCCCGTCTTAGAGTTTTTCTTGAACGTTGCCTAGGGTGATTCCTGGCAGCGGGATGTGGAATGGGTGTGTACTGGTTAGATGTGTTTTCTTCTAAAATACCGTAAATGGAACTAGTCCTTTGTGACTACTGAAATCCGTTGGCTGTGGGTAAAGAGTACAAACTCTGCAGAGTCAAAACCATTCGAGTAACCATGTCCATGGTCAAGGACGTTGATTAACAGATCAGTGTCAGTCTCAGTGACAGTCTCCAGAGAACAAGCATGTTAACTGACAGTGGTAAACCCGGCTGAATGTTATTCCTGTGGATGGACTAACCGGTTTATTATTATGTACCGAATATTCCTTGGGATGATGCTACCTTCATGGACTACTTGAATTCGAATGACGAAATATAAGCCCTTTACATGATGTCGCTCAGACGTCCGACTGTGGCATTCTTGTTATTTACTTTTGATATAAGCCCTTTATGAGATGTCGCTCAGACGTCCGACTGTGGCATTCTTGTTATTTACTTTTGATATAAGCCCTTTATGAGATGTCGCTCAGACGTCCGACTGTGGCATTCTTGTTAATTACTTTTGCTATAAGCCCTTTATGTGATGTCGCTCAGACGTCCGACTGTGGCATTCTTGTGATTTACTTTTGATATAAGCCCTTTATGTGATGTCGCTCAGACGTCCGACTGTGGCATTCTGATTATTTACTTTCATTATAAGCCCTTTTCGAGATGTCGCATTCAGACGTCCGACTGTGGCACGTACTGTCATTTACTTTTCAGTATAAGCCCTTTATGTGGTGTTGCCCTGACGCCCGACTGCGGCATGTTAATTTATTTTTACCTTTCGAGGCGTCGCTTCAGACACCCGATCGGTCTTCAGCTATTTTATTGGGATTTCGGGAGGAGTACTGCCTGACTTCCTTTTTATTTATCTTGCAGTGCAAATTTATTACATGAGTGTGTATTACTAATCTGCTCATGTGCATCATGTTTGCATTTGTTATATCTTATGTCCAAACTGTCTTGCGAGTACATTCAAAGTACTCACCTGGCTTGTTGATTTGGCCAGATGTTGACGAAGGCGATCTTATGCATGAAGAGTACGATAGCGAGTCCGACGCCTAGAGGAGTCCCAGTCAGTCCCTTGCGATCCTGGAGTTGGTCACTTGTATTATATACGCTTCCGCTACCTCAATAAAATCATCGAGCCTCACTCCGACGCTTGATGAGTTGTAAGATTTTGGAGTCATGTCACCCACTTCACTGTGACATATCCACCACCACTTTTATTGTGAGTCAGTAGTTATGCCACCACACCCTTTGTGTCATATCCGCCTTTATGGGTAATATTGGCGTGCTTGTAATAAAATTGTTGAGCAGCCTCAGCTCAACCCTGTATAATATTTAGTACTTCTGGATTTCTGTATCAAGGATTTGTCTACCAGTAAGGGGGATTTTTCTATACTGGTCTGCCGAAAGGGGCGATTTTTCAATAAATGTTTTATTGGAAAACCGGTCTTGACAATACCCGCCACCAAAACACACGTATTTTAGGTTGCACTCTGAGCTTCCATAACGACCTCCAGCTCTCTTCTCCGCCTGAGGAACTGCCTGGAGCTCCATTAGAATTGTACTGTCATTCCTTTAATTCTGTATACGCTGATCGAACTGTATAGGTTCCTGACTTATCCCAAGCCCACGCCCAGTAATCCCCTTCAATTGACGTTGGACTTGGGATATTCAGTATGGCATATGCATCAGGCGCAATGAACAAATTCCTAACCAAACCAGAGTTCCATTGACCCGTATGGTCATCTAATAAGCCCGCAACCAACTGAACAGGTTCATCCGATAACCTGCAAATAGGTTTCATAGTATTAGTACCACTTATCCACTGATCGTGCCAAATCTCTGTAGATCTTCCATCCACCACACGCCGAATAAGGCCCTGTTTCAAGGCCGCTCTCCCATGTATGATAGCGCGCCAGGTGGTAGAGGAATTTGCCGGGCACCCGGCTTGTAAAATGTCCCCTTCCGGATAGTATCTCCCATTTAGAACCCTTGCACAAAGGCTATCAGGGTTAACCAGCAGCCTCCACGCTTGCTTTGCTAGCATTGCGTCATTGAAAAGCTCTAGGTCTCTGAAACCTAGTCCTCCCTTAGACTTTGGAATAGCCATTTTCGACCAAGATTGCCAGTGCATACCGCTCTTGTCAAGTGACCCAGCCCACCAATACTTGGACATGACTGTCGTAACTTTTTGCCACAAGCCTTTACTGAGCTTGAAACAACTCATAGAATAGGCCGGTAGTGCTTGGACCACAGACTTAAGATGCACTTCTTTGCCTGCACAACATGCATTTCTAAAGCTCCACCCCTTGTACCCTTGATCTGGCAGATTCGACCAAGTGTTCAAAATTCTGCTCAGTAATCCTACCAGCGGCCGTAGGCAAGCCTAGGTACTTCTCAGCCAGGGCCACTCGATGGATTTGCAAGGCATTTTGGACCCCCCTTCTCACTGACGCCCCATAGTTTGGGCTAAAGAAAACTGAACTCTTCAACTTGTTTGCACACTGACCTGACCCCCTTGAATAGGCATTGAGGATGTCATTTAGGCGGTGCGCACTTCAACCATCCGCCTTCATGAACAATAGGCAGTCATCAGTGAATAGAAGATGGGAAACCCACGGTGACCTGAGCCCCGCTCGTATCCCTCGGTTAATCCAACCTCTGTCATAATTTTTGAGCATACATGACAAACCTTCTCCACAGAGAAGAAACAGGTAAGGCGAGATAGGATCGCCTTGCCAAAAGCCCCTGGAAGGACAAAAAGAAGGTAATAGCTCTCCATTTACCTTAACTTGATAGGTTACTGAATTCACACATTTCATTACCAAGGATATCCACCCTTCTGAGAAACCCAAACAGTGCATCACTCCTTGTAAATATTCCCATTCAGCACGATCATATGCTTTCATCATGTCTATCTTTACCGCACACCATCCTTGCTTCCCTTTCTTCCTCTTCATAGCATGAACTCATTCATAAGCCGTGAGAATATTGCCTGTTATTAATCTCCCAAGCACAAAGGCACTTTGCTCCTCTGCAATGATTTCATCGAGGATCTCACGAAGACGGTTAGTCAACACTTTTGAACAAAGTTTATAGATAACATTACATAGGTAAATAGGCCTATACTATGTAATATTTCGAGGATTTTTAACCTTTGGAATTAAAACAATAACTGTTTTATTTACCACTTAAGGCATATGGCCACCATTAAGGAAATTAAGAACTGCTTTTGTCACATCATCACGGATTAGGTGCCAATGCTTTTGGTAAAACCCGGCATTAAAACCGTCCACCCCCGGTGCTTTAGACGGCGCCATCATCAACAAAGCCTGGTCCACCTCTTCGGACTTAAAAGGCCTCAACAATCGATCATTCATTTGAATAGTAACCTTTTCCGGAACATGGTGTAGCACCTCCTCAACCACCAGCTCCTCCTGAGCCGAGTAAAGTTTTGTATAGAACCCTTGAATCTCTGCTTGGATGTCCTCCTTTGTTTCACATACGACCCCCTCGGCATTTTCCAAAGTAGTTATCTTGTTTCTTGTTCGCCTAGCTGTTGACTGTGCGTGGACGAAACCGGTGTTTCTGTCACCGCCCGCAGCCAACCCTTTCGCGATCTTTGCCTTGCCATGATTTCCTCACGGAGCAGCAATTCGTTTAGCTGTCTCGCAAGTTCCTTCTCTCTCGGAGAGGATCCCTTGTATAAAGAATTGTTCTTTTCCTTCTCAAATTCCTTCCGGATCTTCTTTAATTTTCGCAATGGCTTCTGCTAAACTACCCCTGTTGAATTTAGCAGGATGGGTGATAACAATCCACCACCGCCGCCACCGCCTGACTATATGGCTGCTATGATGCAACAATTTGAACTCAACTGTCAGGTCATGACGGGGATTATGGATCAATTCCCTCGTCCCAATGCCAACCAGCAGCTAGCTTCAATTACGCTGCCAGAGTTTGTGCATCTCAATCCATCGGTATTTCGCAACACAGTGAATCCGCTAGATGCCGATGACTGGCTGCGTGATATCTTCTATGAAATGGAGTCAGCTGATGTTCCCCCTGTCAGCTATGTCACATTCGCGACATACTTCCTGAAGGGACCCGCAGCACAATGGTGAGCAACTCACAGACCGACCTTACCTCCTGGAACTGTCGTCACCTGGGTGGAATTCAAGGCTGCTTTTCGTGCCCGGTATATTCCGCAAGGAGTTATAGATCAGAAGAAGGCCGAGTTCCGTAGCCTCGTTCAAGGCAACAAGACTATAGAAGTCTACCAGCGAGAGTTCCTTGACTTGTCCTGCTACGCTGAAGAAGACATCCCCACTGATGCTCGTAGGCAGGAGAAGTTCCGTGAAGGGCTACACCATGACATTCAGCTAGCCCTGCTCGTCCAAGACTTTTCTGACTTCGCCACCTTGTTGAACAAGGCCATCATGGTCGAGACTGGTCTGAAGAAGCACAAGGAAGCGACCAGACACACCCGTGAAGCGGGCTCATCTTCGGGCTCGTCTTCACAGAAGCGCCGCATCTGGATTCCACAAAGCATGTACCGTCCAAGAGCTCCAGTGTACAGACCTGCGTATGCTGCACCTCGTCTGCCTCCTCCACCATCGAGGCAGCCTCTTCGAGCTGCACCACCTCGAGCTCCTGCACCACGTCCAGACAGTGGACTCTGCTTCAAGTATGGCCAGCCAGGTCACCGTGCTAGAGACTGTTCTCAGAGTCAGATTCAGCTAGTGCCCCTTCCTGCTGGCCATGGTAATGGTTGTGGAATTTCTCAGCCTCGCAACAACAATGTCAGGCCTTCTTATGATCGTGGCCAGAACTATCACGTCAACATGGCTGAAGCTCAGGATCAACCAAAAACTGTGATGGGTACACTTCTCGTTAATTCAGTACCAGCTTCTGTTTTATTTGATTCAGGAGCATCGTATTCATTCATGTCTGAAGAATTCGCATTCATGCATGGCATTAAATTTGAAAAGTTGCACCATCCGTTAGCAGTAAACACTCCCGCGGGCCAGTGCCAAGCTTCCCTATTTAGTCTCGAAGTCACTATTGAGATTCACAGGCTGAAGTTTCAGGCCTTTCCCATTATCCTAAAATCTTCCAAAATTGACCTTATTCTGGGAATGGATTGGTTGAAGGCTCACTATGCCTCAATCAATTGTGCCACTAAAGTTGTACTTCTCATGCACCCAACAGCTGGGCTAGTGAATTATCATGCTCACCTCACTAAGAACGCCGAGGCTCAGATTTATGCCTTGAATGCGTTGAACGCTTCTCCGCTTGAGGGGATCGGAAACATTCCGGTTGTTTGTGACTTCCAGGATGTTTTTCCAGAAGAACTTCCCGGAATACCCCCTACTAGAGCTGTCAAGTTTGTCATCGACCTGAAGCCTGGCACCACTCCTATTGCGAAGCGTCCTTACAAGATGCCTCCGCACCACCTTCCCGAGCTTATGGAAGAAATCGACAAGTCACTTAAGAAGGGTTTCATCCGCCCTAGTTCCTCTGCCTGGGGAGCACCGTCTCTCTTTGTTAAGAAGAAAGATGGTACGAATAGGTTGGTTCAAGATTACCGTCCTATCAACCAGGCAACCATTCAGAATAAATATTCGCTTCCTCGGATCAATGATTTATAAGACTAACTTGCTGGATCATCGGTGTTCTCTAAACTCAACTTGAGGTTGGGTTATCACCAGATCCGTGTCCGCGAAGAGGATATTCCGAAGACTACATTTGTTACTCGTTATGGTTCCTACGAGTACACCGTTATGTCGTTTGGTTTAACAAATGCTCCAGCTACGTTCTCACGCCTGATGAATTATATCTTCATGGATTACCTCGACAAGTTCGTCGTGGTATATCTGGATGATATTCTAGTATATTCGAAGAATAAGGAAGAACATGCCGAACATCTTCGCCTTGTTCTGGAGAGGCTTCGAGAGCACAAGTTGTATGCCAAGTACTCCAAATGTGAATTCTGGCTTTCTGAAGTAACCTACCTTGGACATGTGATTTCCAAGGACGGTATTGCCGTTAACCCGGAGCGTGTTCATGTAGGGTAACGCAGCAGAAAACAAAAAATTTCCGACCTACGCACCAGCCCAGGACCACTATGGAGACTGCATACAAGGTTTGATCATTTTCGTCACCGACTCGTAGCGTAGCGGAAGTAGAGTCGATGACGATCGGCGATGCAGATCCCCGCAGCTAGGATTTACAACCTCCCAACCGCGAGGATGTATACCCTCGTCTTCCCTTCGGACAGCCCTCCGGGAGGTGGTCGAACAGTCCCCCGGACGATGTCGCGGACAGCCCTTCGGGAGGACCTTCGAAACTCGAACGGTCACTCGGACAGCCCTTCGGGAGGACTCACAGAACTCGGACCGTCACTTGGACAGCCCTTCGGGAGGCACTCTCGAACAGCCCCTCTTGCACTAAGATCGAAACTACGACCTCTCTACAGAGTTGCACACATACGGTGTCATCTATCCGGCAGGGCTTCGCCGTCCAGAACTAGTTCCCACCGGAACCCAGACAGCCTTTCGGCTCTACGAAACTATTTCGCGGGGAGGGAGAGAGAAGCCAGATCTTTGCAATGGCACATGTATGTGAGAAGGAGTGAGTCTTTAGGCAGCCCCCTCCACCCCTATTTATAGGCCAAGCCCAAGGGTGGCTTCTCCAAGAAGCCAAGGGAAAAAATACCAAAGGACCCTCAAGGTGGCTTCTCCCAGAAGCCACCCAAAAAGCACTTTCACTATTCACGACGACATTTTTCAACGTCCGTTCTAACTGAAAATATTTATGTGGGCTTAGAACATTTCCAGTACCCACTAAAATAATTTTCAACGCGTTCTGGAACAATTCCAGATTAGTGATTTTCATCTGCGAAAAGCATCTGAAGTGGTTCCGGCAGCTCCGGAACATTTCCGTTTTTTCTTCCAGAAAATTCCCAAAAGTTTCCAGAATGATTCTGGCACCCTCCAAGAATTATCGGGCATGTGCCGAAACCAATTTGACTTTATGGTATCCTCTGAAACAACTTTTCAGTTTCACCGGAACTCATCCGGTGACCTCTCTCTGCGGAACTTTTCCGCTGTCCGAAACTTTTTCGGTGTCCGAAACTTTTTCGGTGATTTTCTCTCGGACTCCCTGTCTAGTATTCAGCAGATAGATGACCCTTAAGTGTGTAACCCTATAGGTTCGGTGAAGTATAGACATGACACGGAACCCCTTCCGATCAATGATCAACATCGGAGCCGTGGACACCCATATTGACCCCTATACCCACACGAATGAATATTCGAGTGAACCTCCAGTTGTCGTGTGCTATTCTTGTTGCTTCGCGATATGTTACAAATACCCGAGGTGAGACATGTTGGCATTCCCGTGGATCAACAACTTGTCCACTATGCTAGTTACCTCGTTACCGGTATTGTTCTCTTTTCTCGTTACCGTGTTCTGGCATCCCCGTGATCAAATCACAAAGTGTCTGGCCAGACGATGATGGATACCGTAACACCGAGAGGGCCCAGAGATATCTCTCCATCGTCGGAGGAGCAAATCCCAATCTTGAGCTATCAAGTTACTTGACATACTTTCCCATGAACCCGTAAGCCGCCGTAATAGCCATCCATTTACGGATGACGTTTAACAAACCCCAAAGTTCATGAATCAAGCATGAAGAAACTCGATACTCTCATGGTCTAAGGAATTATGCAAACGTTAACCATCTCTGTGTTATTAAACATAAACTTATGATGAAAGAATCTCATAGCATAACATCAATTTGGGTCGATTCAACACAAATGTTCTGCTAACATTGTGCCCTCAAAATTGCCGGCATAGTCATGCCCATGATCAGGAAAACAGGATCATCATGCAATACTTGAGCCAGTCATAGAGGCTTGACTAGGAATACATTTTACCGTTTATTATTCCACACGTGCATATGAGTCTTCCTCCAAGCCTCGTTTTATTTGTAGACTCGAGAACCATAGCAGTTATAGCATGGAACATAAACCTAATTATGAACAGGGAGATAATTAATAACATTTATTATTGCCTCTAGGGCATATCTCCTACAGACTCCCACTTGCACTAGAGTCCATATCTAGTCAATGCTATGCACTTTACACCTATGACACATTGGTGTAAATATGCTTCGCTTGTGGTATAGCCTGATGTCCAACGGATCTGACGACTTCAGCTCCGTGTGTATCTTTGCATATCCTCGCGTCTTCACGCTTTCACAAAATTCATATTTTGTGTGGACTTGGTTTTGTATGTATGTGAATCACAGGTCGAACCTGGATTCCTCAGACTGAGTTATGGAGCAGCTACCTGCAGTAGTGTCCCATTGACAAAAGCCATCTTGGAACCATACTAAGTTCGTGAATGAACTATATGATTCAACACCTTCTTTGTCGCTTCTAAAGCATCAACATACTTACCCTTTGTTATAGAATTTGCCACAGTAACTAGTTTGAACAATTCCAACTAACTGTGCCACCATATCGTGTATAACACAAAAACCCTCAAATTAAATCGAAGATCGCATGGAGAAAAGATGAAGACTGTATCGATGTAACCTTTTACAACGAAGTCTTCATGATCTCCGTTTGCGAGAAAACTTGTCATTAGTACCACTGTTGCACTCAATGACCCTTTTTCACTGTTGTCCTATGATCAGTACTTTTGATCACTTTGGTATCTATACTCGCAACACCTTGGGAGTATCGGCCATATCTGGTTGTTTTACATACCATGGAATACATGATTAATCCAAACACAAGAGAGAGTGTGTGGAATCTCCATCATGTATTTTGCTCATCAGTGTTTTGGGACACCGAGTCTTGCAAAAACTCTTTCCATGTGACTTCGGCAAGAATCACTCCTTGGCCTTTTAATGCTAAAAGATTTTAGCATCTTGTCAATATGTATTCATTGCTTAGCCCCATTAGGTAAATCTATCTCCATAGATTATCATGCCTAATATCAAGGCTATTTAGCCCAAGCACTTTATCGAAAAAACTATTTTCAAATGAAGTCCTAATTCGTGTCAAGAAATTTATTTCCAATTACCAATGTGTCAAGCACACAAGGTTTTTAGAAATATTATTATGCTCCCACTTACTTTCTTGAATTACAAGCATCTTCGTTACCCATTGATGAAGTCAAAACCCTTTTTGACCATTTCATCAAAACACGAAGATTCCAACTCCATTTTGCTCTCTTCTGTCCATCGCAGGAACTCTGAAGTTTGCATACCTACTAGCATCCTCTGGATCGACAAATTACTTTGGACTGTATCACATACAAGTCCTAGGTTTTATTTCCATCAGATGGAAATCCTTTTGTCATCCATATTTCATATCTCATGATTGAAATATGTATTAATTGCTAGTTCAACCTGAACCGACTTTAAGCATCGCTACGGTGAGACAATCTCATCGTAGTCAACTCCTTGAACTTGTTATTGCAACAAGTCGAGATTTATGGATAAACATTTTTATCCGTATCAGTTTTAAGTTCCATAAATATTTGTTAGACTCTAAGTCTTCCGAAAGGTGTATCAAGGTTTTAATCTTGAATCACTTATATGGAAATTAACTCGGGTTGTATTTGCATTTAGCCAATTCCGGAGTCAGGGCCCATCAACGCTTCCTTGTGTATCGTAGGTATACTTATGTCTAACAACAATATCTCGTTTGCACACCTGAGAGGTTTGCACGAGCCTTGCCTACGTGGTTCAGCTGCAAGTTTGACCGAAGTCCATACATTTTATTGTAGAGACTTCCGTATTAGTCGCAGTAGGAAACTCCGGAATCACTTCCAAGGTTCCTTTTCTTTGATCTGATGACAAAGATACTGTTTATCTCGTCGAGTTGCATTATTCTCCCACCCACCTTTTTGAAAGAACCATTTTCTTCAAAAAGCATACCGTTCTTTGTGGCAAACCTATTTGCCTCGGCATAGTGAGGGAGGAATACCCAACATTTTGGGATAACCTACAAAGTAGCACTTGTCTGATTTGGAATAGGTTTGTAACCTTTTACACAAGCCCCATATTCCAAATGTTTAAGAAAAGATATAACAAGGTTGGGCGTACCATACCATGGCGTCATTTCAACAGACCTGATGGAGCTCTTTTCAGTGTAAAAGCCGCAGTCTCTAACGCATCACTTTTTAAAAGGGATAATGGCAAATTTATTTATGTCATCTTTGATCGTACCATGTCATAAATGGTTCGATTACATCTTCACGGACTTTCCACTTGCAGTGGTGTTCCGAGAGGTGCAAGTTATGAAACCCCTTTCACAACTCATCAGACATTCGCTAAACTTGTAACTCAAATATTCTTTTCTGCAATCGAATTGTAGAAACATAATTTTCTTGTTACAATAACTTCTACTTCATTTTTGAAAACCTTTCGAATGATTTCAAAAGATCCAGACTTACGTCTCATCAAGTAAATATCCATATATCTACTTGAGTCATTTCTGAAGATAGATGAATCCACTGTTTGCAACAACATTTATCGGACTACATACATCAAAATATATGATTACCAATAAGTTCTTTGCTCGTTCCTTATGGCCTGTGAACGGTATTTTAGTCACTTCACTTTTCGGAGGAAAGTTGCAAGTGTCAAATGATCCAAAATCAAACGACTTCAAAATCCATCATAATGGAATTTTCCATGCGGGTTTCTCCAATGTGACCAAATGCAGTGCCACACATGTGTGGTATTCTTTTAGTCATGCGACATTTAGCGTCAGTGTTATGGATGTATCATATTACCATCAATATTCATAACATACATCCCATCGATGATGGAAGCATGGCCCTTATGTTATTCACAATTCTGAACAACAATTGTTCTTTTCTGAACAACCCTCTTGCATCAAACATTGTGCAATGGCTAGAGTGTATGAAACTCTAAAATGAATTATGAAAGTAAACACAGAGGTAATATTTTATTATCAACATTCATAACATACATCTCATTCATAATGAAAGTATGGCCCTTATGTTATTCATAACACCGAACATCAGAAGTTCTCTTATGAACAACCTTCTTGCAAGATACCTTATGCAATGGGCTAGAGTGTGTAAAACTCTAAATGAATTATGAAAATAAATACAGACGATAATACAACGATGGAAGGTATAGTAACATTTACTATGTTCCCTGTGTATACCTAAACCTCATTCCTGGCTAGTCTTTCAGGCCATAGTAGTTCTTACATCGAGTTGCAACAGAATGCAATCGAGTGGGTATCTTTGTGATTAACTCACAATAACCAAGAATCAGCGATTAATAATTTAATCATGATTCCCAAGAACTATATCTTTGACCAGCCTTCTATACATCAAAAAACGTGTATGACATTCATACATGAGCTGGATATTCCAGTCTTCTTTCTTTTGCCTTTATACTTCTAACAGTTTAACTTTCAGTATTTCTCCTACTCTCAGAAGAAGCACTCAACTTAAGAGTGGCGTTAGCCCCGGACTTCCTAGGTGTGTTATCACACTAACACCCTTCGGACACTTCCTTTCTCTTTAAGTTGTTGTTTTATTCACCTTTCATCATATGACAGGCGTTCTTCTGGATCCCTCTTTTATCAGTCTAATGCATAGTAAACTCCTTTACTAATAGTTTGCAAACAAACATTGCTTTGGATATCTCATATCTTTTAGCCTTTGTCTGTCTCTGAAAATGATTTTCAGATTCCATGAATATCACATAACTATCCAAACTTTCGAAGTTCGGGTCTCATGGAAGCAAATGTATTGCACTTGACTGAAATGGAATTCTAGCTTTTGGATCGAAGGACGAGAGTCACATGATCCATAGCATAAGAGAGAGAATACTGAAAGTATGCGATAGGACAAAGTCCTTCTTGGCACTCTTGAGGACAATCCTCACATTACGTTACCAACCGTAAAGTATTAACCAGATATTTAACAGCTATTCAATTTTAACAGGGAAGGTGGAAACGCGAACCATTATTCTACAACTATTAAGCAAATCACACTTAGACAATGTTCAAAATTAATTGCACTGAGAATTAAAAGAATTAATTCTACAGCGCGCTCCCACTCAAATCAATATCTCTCATAATTGATTGCGAGTGATTCAAGACCCGCATTTCCATTCAACGCCATTGAACGAGATGAACACTGATGGCGTGAACTTCAATCGATAGGCAAACTTGCCGATCACATCTCTATGTGACTCTTGTTCATCTTTCGATGGGCGTGTTCCGAGCTCAGGGAGATCCTTCGAGAACGTCAAGACAACCAAGTGATCTCGCTGCAAGGTCTCAACTCACCCGCCTCACACATCCCTAATCGTTCGCACCCAGGGAGATCCTGCGATGCCCCGAAAAGTTAGGTGCCGTGACGGTGCTACACTTGGGAGAACACTAACTACTTGATATTTTTGTGAGAGATCACCCTAATAAAAGCGACTACCGCGCAATCAAGAAGGGTGCATCATAAGGGCTAAACATCTCAGGCAATTCATAATAGCATGATATGGTATAGCCCTTTCAGGCAATTCAGAAGCCTGCTGGAATTCTTCAACCACTTCCTATTCTTTTGTGGAAATGGGATAAGGTTCAAATGGATTTCATTACTGGTCTTCCCAAGTCTCAGAAGGGTCACGATGCTATTCTTGTCGTCGTCGACCAACTTTCCAAGGTTGCACATTTTCTGCCTGTCAAGGAGACTATCACCGCTAGTCAGCTAGCAGAATTGTATATCTCCAGGATCGTTTCACTCCTTGGTATTTCGAAGGAGGTCAGTTCGGACCGTGGCGGTCTTTTCACGTCCAAGTTCTGGGAAAGTTTCCAAGAAGCTATGGGAAATCACATTACCTGGAGTTCAGCTTATCATCCCCAATCCCAAGGCCAAGTAGAGCGTGTTAATCAAGTGCTTGAAGATATGCTTCGGGCTTGTGTTATATCATTCGGTAAGAAGTGGGAAGAATCTCTTCCATATGCCGAATTCTCTTATAACAACAGTTATCAAGCCAGCTTGAAAATGGCCCCGTTCGAAGTGCTTTATGGACGTAAGTGTCGAACCCCTCTGAATTGGTCAGAAACTGAGGAACGACCACTTGTGGGACCGGACATTATTCAACACGCCGAAGAACAAGTCTGTATTGTCCGAGAAAATCTCAAGGCGGCTCAGGACCGCCAGAAGAGCAACTATGATCACAAACGATGGGGCTTGACCTATCAACCAGGTGATCAAGCTTATCTTCGTGTCACTCCTATGAAGGGCACTCGTCATTTCGTAATCAAGGGCAAGCTAGCTCCATGCTACATCGGCCACTTTCGCATCGTTGCCAGACGTGGACAGGTGGCATGTAAATTGGAGTTGCCACCGCAATTCTCTCATATCCACGACGTCTTCCATGTGTCGCAACTTCGTAAATGCTTCAAGGAAACCCCTCACCGAACAGTGGATCATGAAATGCTCGAATTGCAAGATGATCTTTCTTATAAGGAGCATCCCATCCGCATCCTCGACGAAGCTGAACGTCGAACTTGTCAGAAGACGACCAAGTTCCTGAAAGTGCAGTGGTCGAATCACACTGAAGATGTGGCCACTTGGGAACGCGAGGATCATCTTCGGGAAGAGTATCCCGACCTCTTTCCTTCTACCTCCTAAATTCTCGGGACGAGAATTTCTTTTAGAGGAGGAGAATTTGTAACACCCCTGTGTAATAGCCACTGTGATCATCCGCTAATAATTCCAAGTCCCTTTATTTGCAGTGCCTAGTCATAGTGGTTAATCAAAACAATTCAAATTCTATTCTGAAAATCAACTCAAATTCGAAAGTGAAATATGAAGTTGCTCAAACACTGTCGGAAGAATGTTCATTAATTAGCAAATAATCCAGAAGCAATTATAAAAACATAATCAATATTAAATGAGTTAGCTAAATGACTCAAGCAACATGAAACAGCACCAAAACAGAACTATTTAATTCATTGACACGCCGACGCCACCGACACCGCGAGGGGATAAGGCCGAGCTGGTGCTTTCCCCCTGGTCCTCCTCACCCATTCTCCCCCTTCTCTCCCTCGACCGCTTCGCCTCTCCCCTCTCTGCCACATCTGCCGAGCGCCGTCGCCGCCGTGCCTTGCTGTTCGCCGTGGCCATCGACGTCTGCTGCCTCCTCCGTGGTGCCAGGGAGGTTCGCCAGGACTGCTTGGTCGACCGGTGCACCCAGCTGGAGCGGGGAGGCCATGTAGCTGCTGCACACCACCGCCCCTTTCTCCTCCGTCTCTGGTGCTCGCCGGCGACCTCGAGCTCCTCTGCTGCTCCTAATCTCTCAAGGGCCAACTTGCGTGCCGCACGGTGAGCTACTCTGTCCCCTGCTCCTCCCAGTTGACCCCCTCGCCCACCGTAACTACCTCGTCGCCGTTGCCGTGAGCCCGTCGCCGCAGATTGCCTTGCCGCCGTGGCCATAGCCCCTGTCGTGCTCGTCTGAGCACGGCATCGTGCTCCTGCTGCCCCCAGGAGCCGAACGCGCCCGTGCCCGCGTTGTTCCGTACTCCCTAGCGCTGGATCCATCGAAGCCCGATCTCCGGCGCTGCTTAAGCACATCGCCGGCGCCGTTCCGGTCGTCCCCGGCTCTTCTCGCTAGTCTAGATGAACGCGGCGTCGAACGGCCATTCTAACGCGCCCAACCGCGTGCGATTTGCTGCGGTGTGGAGCGATTCCGAACGACTCCGGCGGGCTCCGCCGCGAATTTGGTCGCCGGAGTAATCTCTGGCGCCGGCCGCCGATGTGGCAAGGTGGGCCCCGCCCCTGGGTCGCTGACCAATGGGTCCGAGGGCCCAGTTGACTGGGTTGACCCAGTCAACGTGCTGACTGGGCGCCCACTGACCCACTGACGTGCGGGCCCCACAACTTAATTCGTTAATTAAAATTATTTATTAATTAAAACTTAATTAGAAACAATAATTAACCTATGACATGTGGGGCCTACTGCCTAATTAACACTGTTTAGTTTAAGTTTAAACTCTATTTTATAACAGAGGCTGACATGTGGGTCCCACTGGACCCACAGGTCAGGTTTGACCCTGATCAGCCGACCTGTTGACTGCTGGCGTCACTCCTACGCAATGCTGATGTCAAATTCCCTTTTCTGTTAATAAAAATAATTTTAGAAAATAGTTTAAACTTTGAAAATTCATAATAAGTAAACCGTAGCTCAGATCGAAAAACTTTCTACATGAAAGTTGATCAAAACGATGAGACGAATCTAATCGTGTCATCTGTTTCGATGCCGGAACCCCCTACGTAGGAGAACCCGTAACTTTTAGCCTGATTCCGATAGATGAATAGTGCATATACACCGGTTAATAAATCCAACTTAAATCCTAAAATAACTAAAATGACTTAGACATATTTTTTAGGCAACCCTGCACTGCATTCTAGGCATGGCATGCTCTGTGTTGCAATATTGCTGTGTATTTATTTGTTTCCTCCCCCTTTTCTCTCTCGGTAGACCCCGACGTCGACGTAGCTCCCGAGACCGACGCAGCTCCGGAGGTCGACTACGGCCCTGACGATCAGACCCTTGCCGCCGAGCTTCCAGGCAAGCACCCCCCTTTTGAGCATATCGATATCGCCTATTCTCTTCTCTCTTATGCTTGCATTAGAAGTTACTCCTGCTGCTGTTATCCTATATCTGCTGCATAGCCTGCTTATTTTAACCTGCTATTGTTACCTACCTGCTTATCCTAAACTGTTTAGTATAGGTTGGGTAGAGACCCATCAGAGACCCC
Organism: Thinopyrum elongatum; assembly: GCA_011799875.1. Lineage (NCBI taxonomy): Eukaryota > Viridiplantae > Streptophyta > Magnoliopsida > Poales > Poaceae > Thinopyrum > Thinopyrum elongatum. The sequence goes on from CM022298.1 coordinate 607,342,303, forward strand.
ACTTTATCCCGACTGCCCCGCTGGATTATCAGAAGACCCGATCAACGGGAACGAAGACCAGGCCCCGGCACCGCACATCACTTCCCCTTAGTTGCTCGACACTACTGGGTTACTATCGAGTGCCGAGGGTGATACCTTGTCAGCACTTCTGATATTAACCTTGTAGGTTAGTTACTCGGTCGTGGTCACTGAGGGTGATTCCTACTATACCACCCCCGATAACGAAGTCGTCGTGCAACTGCTCGAGTGTGGACCTCGAGGGTGATTCCTCCTTCGTTCACCTTGACGATAACATCAGGTGGAACTCCATCGAGGGTGATTCCTCAGGGTTCCCCTTGGTGTTAGACACACGGTTACTTTGGTTACTATGACTTTACACTGAACCATGTATTAAAGACGGGTCGACCCTGAGGGGTACATGCACAAGCATATTTGCGAAATGATGTGGAGACGGGTTGACCTGGACGGTGCCTGAGAGATGAATACGAGGCGTGGCCGGGCATTCTTAGCCCTTACCACAAGTCCTCGAGACGGGGCGACGGGGTCACATCTTTCGTGAGTCTCTGCTCGTTACCGTACTACCAACACACTAATGTTTTGGATATTTGATCCGAGGGGCCTCTGGCTTGATAGCTCTAACCATCACGTGGGCATAGTATGGGCGTCCTGCGTCGTACACTTCAGCCGGAGCTTAATAGACGTCAGCGATTGAGCGGCGCGCGCTGGGTTGGACTGGTAACGCCCTGCACTTGTATAAGGGGGGCTAGGTCTGCTCATCGGCCGTGTTCGCAATGCACAGGAGTCCCCGAGGCGAAGGCCCAAGACCCCTGGGCGCATAGGTTTAGTCCGGCGTGCTGACCTCTCTATTAAGTATTTTGGTCGGGTTGCGGCGTATCATTTGGCCGAGGCCGGGCATGACCCAGTAAAGTGTGTCCTGCCGGAGTTAAGCGAGCGTGGTGGGTAAGTTGGTGCACCCCTGCAGGGAAGAAACAATCTATCGATAGCCTGTCCTACGGTAACGGACACTCGGAGTTGTATCCCGATCGGTACAACTAGAACTGGTGACTTGAGATGATAACTGGATAGTATGGCTCTGGGATTGCTTTCTCGCAGGGAGTCGAGGAAGAATCTCTGGGCGAGGTTGATACATTACTACTACTTTACATTATGTTAATCTGCACTCTTCTAATACTGCAAGACCAATGAAGATGCTAGTCTTCGATAGGACTAGGCCTTCCTCTCTATTCTGGCATTTCTGCAGCCCAGCCCACATATACAACCCTCCTTTGAAAATTTTGCATATGTAGTGTAGATCCTTGCTTGTTGAGTACTTCGGATGGGTACTCACGTTTGCTTTGCTTTCTTTTTCTCCCGATGTTCATTTGTCGAAATCAGATGACAGAGCCCCGGAGCCAGCTACCCCCGCCGACGGCTACTACTACTACTACCCTACCTGTGAGTACTACTACGAGGAGCCGACCGACGACCAGGAGTAGGTTCGGAGGGTCCTAGGCAGGAGGCCTACGCCTTTCGATCATAGTGTTTTATTTTGCCCCGCCTTCTTAAAGGCCTATCTGTAACTCTGTTATAGTTGTTCCCAGATATCTGATGCTTTCGCTGACACTTGTATGCCATCGAGCTATGTATTCGAGCCCTCGAGGCCCTGGCTTGTAATATAAAGCTTGTATGACTTTAGTTATGTTTTAGAGTTGTGTTTTGATATCTTCAAGTGAGTACTTAGGCTTGATCGTGTGCATTTGCGTGTATGATTAGTGCACGATTAAGCCGGGGTCATCACAAATTTCACTAGTTCTCTTCTTATTCAAGGTCTCCTGATCTACCAGCATAAGTGGTGATGTACGACCTCCATCATCCATGTTCACTCTCCTGTATACATGATTCTTCAAGTTTCCTCTGCCACGTTGAGATGGGACGCCTCTCCTAGTACCACCTCCACCACGAGCATTGAACTGATAAACTGCATTTTTAACACGACTAGATGTTGACTTATCCGGCGAAGTTACTTCCTCACCTTTCTCCACTTCCTCATCTTCCCAGTCCTCCTCAGCATACTGATTATCAGCTGGCTCTCCATATCCCTTGAAAGGTCTGTTACTCCAGCCCTTCTTCCTTATTGGGACTCTGAGGTTTTCCCCATATGGGAGCCTCCCATAGGCATCACGACCTGCTGGTGTTGGACAAAACGTATCCGCATGTCCAAGTAAGCCGCAAGAGAAACAGAAATACGGCAGAGATTCATATTGAACATCATAAAATATATCCTCTTTGGTTTTCGCAGATTCTAGCCTCACCCATCTCATTAATGGTTCTTGCACATTAATCCACACACGTGTCCTCAATGCTTCCCCATATGCAAAACCTTTCGAATCCACATCAACCCTTATGACTTTCCCCAACAGTTGAGCTATCTTCTGTGGCCATGGGGATCGCCTCAGATTGAAGGGTAGATTTATAACTCGAGCCCAAATCTGCATCATCTCAAATTTCAGGTCAGAGGGCCTTTGACACTCATCGAAGATCTGAAGCACTACCGCATGCTTGCCCACCATCCATGGTCCTCCCTCGAAGATCCTATCCCGATCCCTCTTCCCTTCAAACCTTTCCACAAAAATATTATCTCCTGAAGAGCTGAACGAGAGTCCCCTTGAGTTGCCCCATGCAGGCCTCAAAGCTTCGGCAATGGTGTTCACATGAAGTACCCTCCTGTGCAGCACCTTGCCTACCACCGCCACTATTGGTTCACCTTGATTTCCATCCTGATCATCCACCACCAATTTTGCACTTTCTCTGTCTGTCAGATTCATCCTCTCCATCATCTTCTCCACCCCCTCTTTCTCCTTCCCTGTCGCCACTGAAGTTGACATCTCCGTCGATCTCCCCTAGCCCCGTCCCTGTTCTTCCCGAGTGCGCCAAGGATCCCCCTCGATCACCACGAACACAATCCCAAAGAGAAAGCAAGAAGATCGATGGCTAACGAGGGAGACCACGGTAAGAGAGATCGTCGAGGCGCCACGGGTAGATGGGATCGCCCGGGCGCACGGATTCTTTTCTATGATAGATCGCCGGCCGGAGTACACACGCGGACACGACGGAGACGAACGAGAGAGAGGTAGACGAAGACACCGGTATTTTTCGAGGCGCAACTGCCATCCTCTTTTCTGTTTTTTCTTCCTTTATTCTCTCGGCTGCACGCCCAACAGAACGTGGCCATTACAAGCTAAGTCTCCGCACGATCCTATTCACCCGTGCCATCCCACGGAGGATCGCCAGGAGGCTGACCAACTCATCTACGACTCGATCTAATCCTGTGCGTGCACACACACGTTACAGGTCCTAGTTATTTGCTACATGCAAACTAATTAAATGGAAAGCCAATGCATGCACGTACAAACACATGCAAGAACAAACTAGTCTATACTGAACTAATGCATGGAGCTAAAGTCTAATGCAACATTTGACAGACCTTGTAACAAGATTAGCACCAACAATCACCTCCCTAATCTTGTTACGCAATTTATTTCTTTGCGCACCGAGCACCCTCATGCCGGCTCGACGTTTGCGCCGCCACGAGCAGAACCTCGGCTTTGAGCTGCTGTCGTTGTAGCTGAATCGAATACGTCTGCTGCTTTCTTCAGATTCAGCACATAGAGTCGATTCTTGGTCTTCCTTGCTCTGGCTAGCAGCTTCCCGGAGCGATCAAATACACTCATGAACCCACGGCGTTGCACTGATTTACACCCTTCCTCATCTAGCTGCCCAAGACTCAGTATACTGCTTGTGAGCTTGGACACAAAATACACATTATGAAGAAGTATTTGCTGCCCGCTTACACTCTAGAGGAACACTGTGCCTTTGCCAAGAATTTTCACCACTGAATCATCACCAAACTTCACACTTCCCTTTATGGACTCATCCAGCACAACAAAACTTTCTCGGCTGCCGGTCATGTGGTTACTCGCACCACTATCCAAATACCAAGTGTTGTTCTTATGATTCACATCACTAGAGCCCAGTTTTGGCTTCACTTTCTTTTCATGCAAGAAAATCCTCTCTACTCGATCTGCTACAGGATGCACCTCCACTTTGCATAACTGAGATATGGATGATACTAGCTCTTGGGCGTTACCTTGTTTTCCAGAAGAATGAACCCTCCCTTGGTCCGGCGCTGGACACTCCAAGCCAGTACGAGTCACTGTTGTTGCGGCCGGCGTCGTTGCCGCCGGCGTCATCGCAAGCATTACTGTGCCAGCTTGCACGGTAATTGCCATTGCCTTCTTCACCATAACATGCAGCACGGCATTCTCTTCACGGAGCAGACGCTGTGATTCTTGTATCTCATCCTTCTCTTTGTTTGCTCGCTGAACATCCTCCTCATCAGCATGCACGGACTCCAGGAGCAACATATACTTGTCATCAGCACTTGCAGCCGCTACGTCCTTTGCATCTGTCCTGTACTCGTGGGACATAGCATACAGCTTCGCATTGGCTTCGGCCAGCTCACCGCGTAACTGCTCAGCCTCGGCCCTAGCTGCTTCCAACTCGGCCTCGATGGCCAAGGGGCGAAGCACCTCCTTCACCTCCATATCTTCTGGCTGGACGACGTCCGCGACCTGCTCCTCCGCCCCCGGTGCAAGCTCACATGCCACAGCCATCAGCAGCCCCGGTTCGTAGTCGACGTCGGAAGCTGCAAGGAGCGCCTTCTCTTTCTTCCACGCCTCCCACTCGGACTTGAAGTGTCCTTTCTCCCCGCACTCGAAGCAGGTAATCTTCGACTTGTCGAACTTGCCGCGGGGCTTTTTCTTGTTGTCATCTCGGCCGCGGCCACCGCCACGCTCGTCGCCATTCTTGCCGCCGTTGCTGGAGCCCTCTCCTTTCTTCTTTTCTTCCCGGACCAGTGCCTCCAGCTATGCGCGTGAGACCAGCATCAACTTCTCGCCATCATCGCCGCGGTCTTGGCGCCGCCCGGACTCGTTCTCCTCGAACGCCCGCAGCCGCCCAATGGCCTCGGCGACCGACATCTTCTTGACGTCGCCCCATAGCTCGATTGTCCCGATTATCGGCAGGAAGCGATCCGGGACCGCCGCAAACAGCCGCTTGACAAACGGCGTGCTCCTGCAAGTTCTCGCCAAGTGCTCGAATTTCTCCGACGAGCGCGGTGAGCCGGCGCCCGAATGCACCGACGTCTTCACCTCCTTCCATGGTCAGGCGCTCAAAACGCCTTGTGAGGTGGCTGATGCGTGCCTGCACAACGCGCTCATCGCCGATACGCATGGTACGGATGGCATCCCAAGCCTCCTTCGCCGACTCGTACTCCACGATGGACATCATCACGTCGTCGGGAACGGACTGCGAGATAGCAGCCATGGCTCCCTGATCCTTGGCCTCATCGACGTCTTCTCCGGTGATCGCCGACCACACGCCCATTGGCTTGAGGGTGATCTTCATCTTCGCCGCCCACAACTGATAATTACCTTCTGTCAGCTGCGGGTATTGGATCGGCACTCCGACGCTCCTCGCCGGAGCGGCCACGACGATTGTTCCATCGCCGGCGCTGCTGGCTCCGAGCCTCTTGCTTGGCGGCGTGTACTTTCCGCCGCCACCAGCGTCGCCCTTCGTCGGTGACTGATCTCCCATTGCTACACACCGCCACCGATTCGCCTCCGGCCACAACCAGGCTCTGATACCAATTGTTGGATCACAGGCCGAAAACACACGCGAGCACGGTGGAGACAGACGAGAGAGGGAGGAAGACGAACACAGGTTTTTTTGCGAGGCCAAAGTGCTTGCCTCTTTTCTTGCTTTCTTCTCTTCTCTTATTCTTTCGGCTGCACGCCCAACAGAACTTGGCCATTACAAGCTAAGTCTCCGCACGATCCAGGAGGCTGACCAACTCATCTACAACTCGATCTAATCCTGTGCGTGCACACACACGTGACAGGTCCTAGTTATTTGCTACATGCAAACTAATTAAATGGAAAGCCAATGCATGCACGTACAAACACATGCAAGTACAAACTAGTCTATACTGAACTAATGCATGGAGCTAAAGTCTAATGCAACATTTCACAGACCTTGTAACAAGATTAGCACCAACATTCTACGCCCGTTTCATCGCCCAGCTGCGCATTTCGCAAGCGACATGGTGCCACGGATTCCCCCCTCGGTGAAAGCGTCAGCATTTGTTTTTTTAACTGTGCTTGGGCCTGAAGTTTCGTCAGTGTAAATTAATCTGGGGCACGGATCTCAGCGAGCTGTGCTTGCTTCCCGGAAAGAGGCCTCGCCGTCGTAGCCAGATGCCATGGGCTCCCCGATTCTGTATACTCCAAGTGGCCGTCGCTGCTCACGAGGGCGGCTAAGCACTTATCAACGGCCAAATCACACTACTCGTTCCTGCACACAGAGATGATTGGACGACCCAAAGCCAAAGCTTGGCTCGATTCTGGAGGCGTGCGAGGTGCAGGTGGGTCTCCCCAAAGCCAAAGCGCACCCACATACGACCCTGTTCCCCACGCCAGGCCTGCCACGCCCTCGCTTAAACAACCGCCCAGGCTCCGTGAAGCACAAGGCGTCAAGCGTCGCCTCATCAGTCAGTACATGGCGTGCACGGTGCACAAACACGAGTCATGATTCCCGTCCAGGGAAAGGAAAAGCTTGTTCCTGGTCCATGGCCTGGCGACTGTTTATTGTATGCCTAAACATGTGGGTGTGTGTTGCCTTCTCATAGGCGGGCGAAAAAGCCTACCCAAGAATAGTGTCAGTAGTGTGGCAAGGTTGCTTTAGTTTAACCCAGTGTTTAGAGGCGGCCTAATGTAGTACGATTAGATTCGAGCGCACACATGATCGATCGATGACCATACTCCATCTAGGAACGGCGAATGTGTCCGATCGATCGTGGTGGTCTCTGGTCTGCACTGCACTCAGCATTGTCTATCCATCAGTGCATGCTCGGAAAGGAGCAGCATCGCGGCAAGGCGGAGCATGCAAAAAAACGGGGTTAAATTGGTGTGCAAGTAAAGAAAGGAGCTGGTACGAAAATAAGTGCTTCAACTTGCTGCGACGGTTGAGATCTACTCCCTCCGTTCCTAAATATAAGTCTTTGTAGAGATTTCGCTATGGACTACATACGGAGTAAAATGAGTGAATCTACACTCTAAAATGCATCTACATACATCCGTATGTGGTTCATAGTGAAATCTCTCCAAAAACTTATATTTAGGAACAGAGGGAGTACTAGGAGAGGCATGCATGCATGTGCGTGTGCGCGCATGCGTCCTCGTCAGGCATGAGTGTGACACGTACGTATGCCATCGTGTTTGCCTCGGCTAAGGCTGTGTTTGGTTGAGCTGCAGATTCTAAAAAAGCTGCTGTAGAAAAGCTGCTGTGGAAAAGCTGCTGCGGAAAAGCTGGAAGCTGAAAAGTTGGGGTACCCCCAGCTTTGAAATTTACACTAGGAAGAAGCTATAGATTCTTAAAAGCCGCTTTGAACATTTACCCCTTTGGTTAGCTTTTAGCTTTTCAAAGCAGAAGTTGGTAAAAAAAGCTGAACCAAACACAGCCTAAGTCGCTGGAGACAATGTGCTTATAGGGAACAAACAGCTGTTGTTTGCTCGGTTCATGCTAGCTAGGTATAGGTTTGGCCACTGTGTCAGCCGAACAATTTGCTACTTCTTTTTTTAGACGACAGGATCGAACCGAGCCCGAGTAGGGCTCGATTTTCACCCGACTTTGAATTAACAAAGCCATCAACCGGCCAGGATTATAAGACCACACCATACAATCGAAGATAAAAAGGAAAACGGGGATGCAACCCCAAGGCAGCTGATACAAGGCACCGATGAGGCTAAAATCTACGACCGGGGCTAGACGGGATTGCGCCAAGGGAAGGAGCTCGCCATCGACACGCCGAAGGCAAAGCGGAGCTGCTCTCGCCAGAGCCAGCAAGAACACCAGAGAACAGGGCAACCACTCGAGCACACCTGAAGCCACAAATTGCAACTCGCACATGAGGAGCAGGCCGCAGACACTAGCCATAGGAATAGAGCACTTCAAGAAGACATGGCGAGCAATGGGCAATGAAGCCACCAGGAGGGCCGAGCCACACCAAGACCAGCGACACTCCTCCAACAACGCGACCAGATCGCCGTAGAGGGGACCACTATCCCCTCTCGCCCAGGTCGAGGGCGTCGACCCACCGGACAACCGGACCGTGCAGAGGAGGAAATGAAGCAGCTTGAGGATGGCACCGATCCTCCATGGCGGGAAGTCACCGCTGGACGAAGGAGCCGCCGCCAACTAGGACACCAAAGTCTTGCTGCAGACCACCCTCCATCCCACAAACCCAAAACGATGCCTTCAAGAAGGAGGTGCAGAAGCACAGTCGCCGCCCAACCAAGGTTGTGGATTTTCACCCAGGAGCAGGGGAGGGAGGAGGGGAGGGAGATGGACCTCAACGTCGCCTTCGGGAAGGGGAGCGGCGCTCGGAGCGCCGCCGACGATGTGGCCGCCGCCGCCGGCCAAGAGGCTACCCCGATCTAGGGCTCCCCACCCCACCACCACGACGTCGTCCACCGGATCCGGCAAGACATGTTGTAGGAGAGGTCGCAGCAGAAGCCAAAGGATGCGTCTTCAGATCTGGAGAGGACGGCCACGGGGAACCGACCACCAGCCGCTTGGATCCACCGCCGGCCCGCCGCCCACACGGGCGGGCAGAGGTGGCCCACCACGCCGAGGTACGCCGCCCGCCGCCGGGGAGCGCCGCCCCAAACCCTAGCCCCCTGCCCAACGGCAGAGAACCCCGTCGCCGCCTTCATCAGCGGCCGCGCGGGGAGCCCGACAACTGCCTCTGACAAAGGCGAGGAGGGGAAGTCTGAGAAGGGGGGTTGGCGGCGGACGGGGAAGGGAACCCTCGAGTTGCCCTCGGGAGGGCGACGCGATGGGAAGGGGGGAAGGGAAGAGAAGAAGCTTGGCTTTATTAGTTAATGACAATTTGCTACTTCTTTTTCTTCGCCTTGTCCGCTAACCACTGTAGGCCATCGAGTTGTAATTCCTCGGCCTCCAACGTTATTCGGGACGTGCATCTCTTTGCAGGTATCAGCTAGTGTCAGAAGGGAGAGAGGGAGATTGATGGAATTGTTGATTTATTGCTTGAGCCTCGTGGACATATATATAGGAGTACATAATCTACTTGGAGTACAAGACAAGCCAGAATATTTCCTAGTCTATCCTATGTTTCCAATCTAATCAATATACTCAACATCCTCCCGCAGTCACAACGGTAGCGGCGCAGACGGCGAGACTGGCGAAGAATCCGAATGCAAGCCGACGGACAACCCCCCACAGTCGTAACGGTCGATGCATCGCGGAAGGAGTGGTTGGAGTGAAACCAACGAGGTTGCTCAAACAAGGCGGTAGTCCTTTGTGCCGTTTGTCGAGGTAGCCGAGAGCGTGGGTGGTGTAGCCATGGTCGAGGTAGCCGTGCGAAGAATGTCGTGGTCGATGTCGAGTCGGGGTAGCCGATGTCGAGGAAGTCGCCGTGGGGCCGCGGATGCAAGGAGACGCTGAGTCAGTCATGGGCACATTGGTGTTGAAGTAGTGGTGCGCCAGGAAGAAGACGTTGTTGACGATGCGTCGCGCCGAGTTTGCCAAGCCCGGGGAGACATCGTGGACGAAAGCACGCATCGATGTTGCCAGCACCGAGCATGCGTAGACGGACGAAGACGAAGTTGACGAAATGCCGACCAGGCTTGCTAGGCCCGGTGACACGTCGTGGATGAAGGCACGCATCGGTGTTGCCAGCACCTGGCATGCGTAGTCGAGGGACCTACACGAGCTGTACGCCATGTCGAGGAATCGGAGAGGCTAGCAGAGAAGGACTCGACGATGGTTGCGACGCCAATCAGTGCGGGGCCGATGTCGCCCGTGGTTGTCGGAGTAGATGAAGTGGTCGGGGTAGATGACGGCGACGGTGACGACGGGCTGGTGCTGGACGAAGACGAAGGAGGTGGACGGTCGGCGGCGGTGGCTAAGTTAGGAGCGCGACGGCGGTGCTCGAAGGAGGCGAGGAACCCGACAGTGTGACGAAGACCGACGCGGACGATGGCATTCCCGCGCCGAGGGAGACGGTGCGGCGCATATCACGGGAGGTCGACGCGCGGTGACGGCAGAGTGGACCGCGGGCCGTGGCGCTACGGCCCGAAGGGGCGATGCAGCGACGGCAGGCACGTCGGGGCGACGGCGGGAAGACCTCGGGGCGGCGGCGAGGACCGCGGGCCGTGGCGCACAGCCCGAAGGGGCAGCGCAGTGGCGGAGCGCGGGTCAGTGCAACCGCGGGGATGGCCTCGTGGTGGCGGTGGGGACCGCGTATCGCGGCACTACGGCCCGAAGGGGCGACGCAGCGGCAATGCGCGAGTCGATGCAGCCGCGAGGAGAACCACCGGGCGGCGGCGCTGCGGCCCGACGGGGCGACCTAACGGCAGCCCGTTGCTCGATCGGTGGAGCGGCGCGCTAAACTCGGGGACGATCTTCAGGGGACCTGCGGAGGCGTACGCCACCGACGGGTCAGGTCGGTCGCACGACGTAGATGGGGCGGATCGCGGCGGCGAGTGGGTGATCAAGCCGATCACGCGCGAGGTCGGTGACGTCGCTCGGTGGAGGCGGGGTGGCGGAGTCCAAGATGAGGCCCACGATGATGGATGGCGTGGGACGACGTGCGGACGAGCGCGTCAGCGCCGGCACCCGGGCAGCGAGGCCCGAGCGACCAACATAGCAGCGGCGCCCGAGCTGAGGCAGCCGACGAGCCTGACGCAGCCGGGGACGAAGACGGCGAGGCACACCGTAGGGCCGCCGTGCAAATGCGGCGGATGCGGGTGGCGATGGACGACGTGGATAGACGGGCGGGCCGGTGCGCGATCGGCGGCTGTGAAGGGCCGCCGCATCGCGCGAGGCCGCCGGGTCGGGATGATGCAGGAGTCCGGTCAGAGCAGGGCGGCGACGGCCGGCGCAGGGCGACGGGAGGTCAACGCGAGGACGGCGGTCGTTAGGGGCTGCCTGTCGCGCGAGGCCACTTGGTCGGTGAAGAGGCCGGCCGGTCACGCCGGTGTTGGAGTAGAGGCGCACGGGGTCGACGGCGGCGGCGGTCGACGCAAACCGATCAAGCATAGATCGGAAAACCAAAAAGAAAATGCCGATCAAGATGACCGGCGGGAGAGAGAAAAACCCGAAGCAAGGACTCGGAAAAAAGACTCTCTAGGGCAGCCGGTCAACCCAATCGGTGGACGAACCCTAGGTACGGGCGGTGCGGCCCCCGGCGGCGGTCATGGAGGCCGACCACCCCGGGGGCGGCGCGTGGGTGCGGAAGCGGCGGCGGCTAGGGTTTAGGATCGAGGTAAGGCTGATACCATGTTAAAAGGGAGAGAGGGAGATTGGTGAAATTGTTGATTTATAGTTTGAGCCTCGTGGACATATTTATAAGAGTACATGATCTACATGAAGTAGAAGACAAGCCAAAATATTTTCTAGTCTATCCTATGTTTTTAATTTAATCAATATACTCAACAGCTAGGCATGAGTATGTCAATGCTAAGTTGGCAACAACAACAAGCTCCGCCGGCGAGATGACTGACAACGAGAAACGAATTCCTTTCATGTGTCGCGTTTGGTGGTTGATTAGCCGGGGCACTGGATCCACGGTGCCTGGTACAATTTCTTTCACGTTCATGTTCGGTGGTTGAGAGTCGGGGTGCTGAATCCATGGTTTCAGGAAAAATTCTTCTGAGAATTTTATACGCGAAAATCCTAGAGGTGGCCGGCCGGCCAGGTAGACTTCCCTTCGGCTATCAGAAATCTGGGATCACCCATTCCCATTTGTTTTTCCCTACATTTCTGTGACACTTGGATTCCCTTGAGTATACTATACTAGTACATCATTTTACGTGTTACAAGTACAAGATGAGAGGAGATATACTTAACAACGAAGGCCAGTTTCCGTATACTACGCCGTGTCATACTTTCCCTTTTTCGCGAATCTACGTCGTGTCATGTGACTGATACTTGCATGAAAGGTTCTTATTCTTTTCTGTTAGAAGGGAGAGAGAGAGGATTGGTGAAATAGTTCGTTGTATTGCTTGAGCCTCGTGGGCATATAAATAGGAGTACAAAGACCAACTTGAAGTACAAGACAAGGCAGGATCAAATCCTAGTCTATTCTATACTTCCTAATAATCCTTATACTCAACATCCCCCTGCAGCCATAACGGTAGCGACGCAGACGGTGAGATTGGAGAATAATTCGAAGGCAAGCCGACGGACACCCCACCACAGTCGTAACGGTCGACGCATCGCGGAAGTCGTGGCTGGAGTGAAAACCGACGAGGTTGCTCAAGTAAGGCGATAACCCTTTGTGTCGTTGTCGAGGTAGCCGAGAGCGTGGGTGGTGGAGCCGTGGTCGAGGTAGCCGTGCGAAGAATACCGTGGTCGATGTCGAGTCGGGGTGGCCGGTGTCAAGGAAGTCGCCGTGGTGCCGCGGGCGCAAGGGGGCGCCGAGTTAGTATGGGCGCAGTGGTGTCGAAGTAGTGGTGCACCGGGAAGAAGATGTTATTGACGACGCGTCGCGGCGGGTTTGCCAAGCCCGGGGACACATCGTGGACGAAGGCACGCACCGGTGTTGCCAGCACCGGGCATGCGTAGACGGACGAAGACGAAGTTAACGAAGCGCCGACCAGGCTTGCCAGGCCCGGGGACACGTCGTGGATGAAGGCACGCGTCGGTGTTGCCAGCACCAGGCATGCGGAGACTGGGACCTGCACGAGCTGTTCGCCATGTCGAGGAATCGAAGGGCCAGCAGAGAAGAAGACTCGACGACGGTTGTGGCGCCAATCGGCGTGGTGCTGATGTCGCCCGTGGTTGTCGGAGTAGACGAAGTGGTCGGGGTAGATGACGGCGACGCTGGCGACGAGCTGGTGCTGGACGAAGACGAACGGGGTGGACGGGCGGCAGCGGCGGCCAAAGAAGAGATGCGGCGGCGGCCTGACGTCACCGGCGACGGCTAGGTTAGGAGTGCTGTGGCGGTGCTCGAAGTTGGCGAAGAACCCTGACAGCGTGACGAAGACCGGCGCGGACGGTGGCGTTCCCGCGCCAAGGGAGATGGCGCGGCGCATACCACGGGAGGTCAACGCGCGGTGACGGCGAATGTGGACCGCGGGCCGCGGTGCTACGTCCCGAAGGGGCGACGCAGCGGCGGCGGGCAGGTCGGGGCGACGGCAGGAAGACCTCGGGGCGGCGGCGGGGACCACGGGCCGCGGCGCTACGGCCTGAAGGGGCGGTGCAGCGGCGGAGCGCGGGTCGGTGCAATCGCAGGGACGGCCTCGGGGCGGCGGCTGGGACCACGTATCTTGGCACTATGGCCCGTAGGGGCGACGCAGTGGCGACGCGCGAGTCGATGCAGCCGCGAGGAGAACCACGGGACGGCGGGGCGGCGGCCCGACGGGGCGACGCAGCGGCAACCCGTTGCTCGATCGGTGGAGGGGCGCGCTGAACTCGGGGACGATCTTCACGGGACTTGCGGAGGCGCGCGTAACCGACGGGTCAGGTCGGTCGCGTGGCGTAGATGAGGCAAATCGCGGCGGCGAGCGGGTGATCAAGCCGATCGCGCGCGAGGTCGGGGACACCGCTTGGTGGAGGCGGTATGGCGGCGGAGTCCGAGATGAAACTGGCGGTGACGGACGGCGTGGGACGTCGTGCGGACGAGCACGTCAGCATCGCCACCCGGGCTGCCAAAGCAACGCTGGCGCCCGGGCAGCGAGGCCCGAGCGACCAACGTAGCAGCGGTGCCCGAGCTGAGGCAGCCGACGATCCTGACGCAGTCGACCCGACGCAGCAGAGGACGAGGCCGGCGAGGCAGACCATAGGGTCGCGGCGTGCAGACGCGGCGGAGGTTGGTGGCGTGGATCGACAGGCGGGCCGGCGCGCGAACGGCAGCTATGATGGGCCGCCGCATTGCGCGAGGCCGCCGGGTTGGGGTGATGCAGGTGTCCCGGTCGGAGAGGGCGGTGACGGCCGGCGTAGATCGACGGGCGGGCCGGCGCGCGGACGACGGCCGTGAGGGGCCGCCTGTCGCGCGAGGCCGCCGGGTCGGTGAAGAGCCTGCCGGTCGCGCCGATGTCGGAGTAGAGGCGCACGGGGGTCGACGGCGGCGGCGGGCGACGCAAATCGATCAAATATAGATCGAAAAACCAAAAAGAAAACGCCAACCAAAAACGAACGACGAGAGAGCGAAAAAATCCGGAGCAAGGGCTCGGGAAAAAGACTCTCTAGGGCTGCCGGCCAACACGGCCGGCGGACGAACCCTAGGTACGGGCGGCGCGGCCCTCGGCGGCTGTCATGGAGGCCGACCGCCCCGGGGGCGCCGCACGGGTGCGGAAGCGACGGCGGCTGGGGTTTATGATCGATTAGGCTGATACCATGTTAGAAGGAAATAGAAAGGGATTGGTGAAACAGTTCGTTGTATTGCTTAAGCCTCGTGGACGTATAAATAGGAGTACAGAGACCAAAACAAAGCAGGACCAAATACTAGTCTATCCTGTACTTCTTAATAATCCTTATACTCAACATTTTCTATTCGTCTGGAGAATACATACGTTAAGGTTCCTTTCTGCCCGATTTAAGAATCTCTCTCGGTCATGCATGACTCAGCCGAACCTGCATTTTCTATGTGTTCCTTCTGCTATTCTTTTTTGTTGGTGAGGAATCTAGTGAACAGCAATCATATAATCAGTGCAGTTTTGGTGTGGAATAATCAGGGAAGTTAATTCAGTCAGCTGACCCGGCTAAGTCAAGCGTGACACTGTATAATTATTTTGGTCACATCAGGGTGATATAGTAGACCAAAGGAAACATCCATTGAACTGTTGATCTACGATATATTTTACCAGTATAATCGAGGAAGAAATCGTCCGTTACATTTGACTTGTTGATCTGTTCCCCTTGCAAGGCCCTGTTCCAATTTACATAAGCGTAGTCTTACTAAGTGCACTAGACAACACTCTAGAAAGCATCA
The DNA here is from genome assembly GCA_011799875.1 of Thinopyrum elongatum. NCBI lineage: Eukaryota > Viridiplantae > Streptophyta > Magnoliopsida > Poales > Poaceae > Thinopyrum > Thinopyrum elongatum. Next base: position 607,357,376 of record CM022298.1, read on the forward strand.
AACATTGATGCACTTTTTTTTTTGTACTCGTATCAAGTCACACGTTGAAGCAGACAAGTGCAATACGCGCCACAGCAATCGACAGTCGTCTACTCATGAACGAACGAAGGAGCTAGCAAGCTAGCCGGGCCCAGCAGCATAAAACGCCGCACAATGTCGACACTCTGTGGCGACCGTGAATCTCCAGTGATAGCACCTCCAGTATGAACGATGCAACAGTGAACATAGAAGAAGAAGGGAAAATGAAAAGAAAAAACACGCCAAACATCGATGCAGCGCGTTGCGCCCTCTGAGTTGGTCGCGGCCGAAAACGACGGCGGTGCGAGTGGCAACAAAATACGCATCTGTCAAGCTCGGCGATGAATATGATACCACCACCGACGTCTCTTTCGTCTCGTATCAAAATATTGCGGGAGCAGAATAACTGGTACTTCCGGAAATAAATGAAGGAGCCGTTTATTGATATTAACTGAGTGAAGTAAGCGACAGGAACATTGAACAAGCAATTCTTCATACTGATAGATTTAATAGTCTCAAATAATTGAGATCATTAACATGGGAACCTACCCCAACTTATTATTGTAGGTGGTTGATGACTCGGAGCTGCCACGGATTTTGGTTTTTAATGTTGGGAAATGGGTGCTTCTGATTGCTACTGTTTAATGTCATTGGGTTGATCGTGAGTGGTTCTTTTTCTATGCGAGAGGTAGCATCCATTGTATTGGGTGTCAAAGAAAATAACCCCTTGACAGGGCCATACGGTATGTATGATTTGTGAGCACTCAATACATGTATATTTTAGAAAGGTGGCGTTTGGCAGAAAGAACCATGGCGTTTACATATCCGTCGATGTCCTCCATTTATTATGTATTTGTGCATTAATCCTTGAACTTTATGCACAGAAATGTCACCTCTCCCTAGCGTTGCATAGTAAAAACATTTGTCGTTGCCGTGCTATTAAAAATCAGTAGCCATATGGAGTGGCTTTGTGAATGAAAGATTATCAGTGAAAAGAAAATAACATGCATGGAAAGAATAGTTGTTGTTCAGCTATATCTTCATTAACGATTTTTGAGTTTCGATGTCGACTACATAATCAATCGACCGATTGAGAGGCCTAGTTAAAATCTAATTATGATGTCGCCTTCCCTTGGTTGACTCACTGGCATGTGGGCTTGCATCTAATTGCGGGAGCTTTAAGAATTTATATTCCCTGATCGGCTAGAGCTTTTCTAAGTCTTAATCAATAGAGGTTAGCAACCGAATTAGTGTTAGCCCCCTCCCCCTCCCTTGGACATAGATATTGAAGCTTGGAATTCAGTACTGGAATTGTGTTTTCCAAAATTTGTTATTGGACTACAATTAAAGAGCCCTCTCCGGTACTGAACATCATAGGATGCTCTTCGGCAGGCTGAGGTTCCCGGCCACAGGAGGCTACCAACACCATCGCCTAGGATATTGTGGATCTTCTTGTTCGTCAGGTTCATCCACCTCCATCGCCGCTTCTTACTCAAAACTTGCAACCTACTCGTCCTCTTCACCCTCATTCTTGTGGATTTTTTTTGGCCGGGGCATGTCTTTCTTGATCACGTGCAGACCTGAGGAGCTCATATCGGGACCGGTAATTTTTTGTCACCGATATAGAGGTGCTTAGATTGGGGCAATCCTTCTTGGATGCCAACAAAGAGGTGCTTAAATCGTGGCGGTCTTTCTTGGAAGCCCACACGATAACAATGGTGCAAGAGCTTGCGTCAGGGTTGGTCACACCTCACCGGAGAAGATGCCAACCTTCCTATTGAACTTTGGCCACTGCTGCATCCTCAACTCCGGTCATGACCACCTCCTTATCCCACTATGGTAACTCTTATGCCTACAATTTGGGGATTCCAAAAGAAGGCAACCAAAAACATTTGGAAATTAATTGACTCCAACTTAAATTACGAGTTTACTCACCATCCAGACAACAAAATTTGAATTGTAGTCCAATTCAATATCTCGGCTCATTTAGTATTGAACCTCAGTCTAATTCCTCCAGCCCAATATTTACATCCAAACATAAATTCTTGTTTTTTCTCTGGGGTCTTATTTCCATGTTTTGTTTACATGGTCAATAATCTACTATATCTAAATAGCAAGCCCCCATTACTGGATTTCTCTAAACATGCGTGCTTCCACATCACCTCAATTATTTGTAACCGTCCGATCAAAATCGTGTGACATTAGAAGTCATGCATGCACTCGTGAGTTACACTTCTTACATTAATCTATCCATGCAAGGCATGCCACATCATTAAATCATGCATGTATTTTTTTCTAGGGAATCACGTCCTGCATGCCAACCATAATTTTTTTTTTTTGCATTTTTTGTGTGTGGACATGAACGATATATGTGTTGAACGCTCAGAGCAAAAGTATATAGTTTGTGTTCCATATTTTTATTAAAAGATGATGTCACATTATGTTCAATTTAAAATGTTTCCGCTTCTTATACATCATTTATCACATGCTTTGTATGTTTTGTTGTTTTTAAAACATAAACTAAGAGCATTTTTACATTTGCATTGTAATTAGTTTTAGCTATTTTTAAGCAATTATTAATGCATTTATTTTCACATGGTTCCCGCAGCAACGCGCGGGGCATCATCGAGTTTAGTTAATCACGGTCATCAGATGCATAACCCGAAGCCAAATTTACTTTATGTTTCTCATGTTTCTAACGAAGAGTATAAGCAAAATATCTCATGTTAGATGCTACTCACAAATATCTCATGATTCTAACAAACTGTATATGCAAAATATCTTTTGTTAGAAGATACCATGAAAACTAACGTGATGTTGGCAGATCCAAAATATCTTATGTTTCTAACAAAAGAGTGTTATGCAAAATATCTCGTGTTAGAAGCAACAATGCAATTTGATCGCCTATCTGTTGAGTTGCTATGGTTCACCGTACCGATCTCCAACAACCCTAGATATTATGATGGAATCAAGCATCAGTTGCTTTAGCGCACACTTTATCCCCCAAGTTGCATGGCGCGCTTAAAAGAGAAACACGCCATCAACAACACACTGCACGCGATACATCATCCTAGACGAAGACTTCACAGATCACAAATGTGCTGGTTTCTTTAGAGTAAACTGAGCTTCCCATCGCAGTTTGCAGGCCCCTCATGGTCTTCTCAAGCCGAGCAGTTGCATTGTCGTCAAATCAGGTTCAGGTAGCCGCACCTACTGCGCCGCTGTTTCCCTGTAGACCGGTTCAGCATAGTTTTTGTTAGCACGAGAGGAGAGATCCATGGAGCCAACCGGCTGCGGAACCACAAAACCGGAGCTGCCCGTTCCTATAGACTGGTTTAGTAGTTTATGCAGTATTACTAGCACGAGAGGAGAGATCCATGGATAATCGGATGTGACATACATGTACAGATGTACTGGAGAAGATCAACGGGATGGTGGGAAAAAAAGAAGCGGAGAAACGAATAAATATCGAACGGTTGGTCGACACAGCTGACTCATGATTCTGCTCACTGGAATAGTGGTATCAGTAGTGCGGCCATGGACCACCCCCACCTCCACGGCTCCACCACCACGCGCCCCGGTTTTGATTTGGCCGTTCATCGAGCTGATTAGCAAGCCAGCTTGCGGCTTTGCAGCTTGCTTACTGTGCTTAGGACTGTCTCGTGTTTCGACGTCCGTCCGCACCATATATACCTGAGCCTTCCCCTCCGCTTCACCCAACTCGCTTCATCTGTCTCCCTGCCCCCCCACACCAAAAGCAGCAGGCAAGCGCACCACCAATCTACGCTCTGCTCACCAGTCAGGACTCGCCTCCACACACCCGCAATGGCGGCTTCAGTAGCTTGCTCCTTCTTCTTTGACGCGGAGCCGCTCGGCGAGCTCGAAATGCCCGCGCTAGACGCGTGCGCGCTCTGCGCCAAGCCGCTGGCGCGCGACAGCGACATCTTCATGTACAGAGGGGACACCCCCTTCTGCACTGAGGAGTGCCGTGACGAGCAGATGCAGCTCGACGCTATCTGCTCCAGGAAGGCCGCCCGGAGGCAGCAGCGGTTCTTGTCGGGATCGGATGCCCGGCGCTGGCATCAAGACTCCGGGAAGGTGTCCGTCGCGAGCTAGCCGGCAAAGCTCGTACCCCAGTAGAGTAGAGTTTTGCTTGAATCAACAGGATCCGAAGAATCACCGATCTGGCGATACGAAGGAGCTTGATCTCTCCGGTTTGTCTCTAGCATGAGACGGGGAAGCAGTGAAATGTCTATTGAAGTTCATGTGCTGAGGCTCCGGCCATCTTGGTCGCCCACTGGACGCATCTTTTTTTTTTCGCGAATACGCAAATCTTATGTATCATTTCATTGATAGAAGGGTTAGAATGAGTACACAGGATACAACACGCATCCTTCTCCTGGCTCCTTTTCGCGTCTGTGTGTGTTTGCTTGAGGTATGTGAGCCGCCGTTGGTGCAAGTGCAACACCATATGTAAATCCAAACCATTTGGAAGTCCTCATTTCAACACAATTTTTTTCACAAAGATCATGACTTGTCTGAGTTTTATTTTATGATCTCTGATGACCGTTCATCTGTCCGACAAAACTATGCCTTAACCTAAATCGAGTATTCGTAGAGCATGGTTGCAGAGACTGCTTGAACGAAAGTATGTACTCCCTTACATCCATAATTATTGTCGTTTGATCGGAGGGAGTAGCTTCTTTATGAACCAAACGGACATGAATATTCCTCTGTTAATCTGAAGACAGAGTATGATGTGGCTTCATTATGAATTAAACGGCCGTTTAAAATTCCTCTGTTAATCATGTGTTGTTAATGAGATGATTTAAGGATTTTCCTTGTTCCGCCAGATCAAGATGATAGGGATTTTACTCCATTTTGATTACGCATGCACAAACGGGAGTACTCTACTTTCGTCTAGTGTATTGTATTTTCTGACGACCAACTCATGTTCTGTTAGTAAACGCATGGAGCAGAAACAAAGGTTATCTTTTCACCAGAAATCATATTCCTAATTAAAAAGTTGCACAAAAACACTAATAGTAGTTCATTTGCATTGCAACTACACATACAGTTAGGGCAACTTCAATGCACGACCCCATCTTATCCGCATGTGTCCGTTTGGTCCAAAATGGACAGATGACACGACCGAACACGCGGCCGCATCCTTAATTTTTGTCCGTTTGGCGTCCGGCCCGTCCCATTTCCGACGCAAACATGCGCCCGGTTTGCGTCCACACGGACGTCGAACGGACGGGCACGCGCTTGCTCGGCGCCTGCCTTGGGGATGCGTGGCGGCCGTCCACCTACCTCCACCGCCCAAATTCAATGCGCACGCACGGCAGGCCCCGGTTGTCAGTCACACGGCGGAGGGTCGTCGTCCTTCTTAAATTGGAAGCCGTGGACCAGCCAGTCCAGAGTTTCCACTTCCTGGTCGTCCTACCTCCTCGAGCCCTGACACAAGCAAACCCTAGCCCCCTCATCCACCTCTCCGCCGGCGACAATGGTGGGGCGCTGGTTCCCTGGCCGCAAGACGAGGCACGACCACGAGGCCGGGCCATCGTCCGATCGTCGTCGCCGCTCCCCCACTCCGCCTCCACCTCCACCTCCACCGCCCACATTTCATATCGCGCCGGGCGGCGCCCCACCTCGCCAGCGGCCATACGTGAAGGCGGAGGTGTGCCAGCGGTACTGGGAGACGCGCACGCCGTTGCCGTGGGGCGACGTGCACATCCCCAACAACTGGCACCTCTACTCGGATCGCGTGCCTATCCCGCCGGTCCCGGTGAGCGGCCGCGCCCGCCGGGAGGAGATCAACCGCCGACGCGCCCGCCTGCCCCCAGACCTCATCGACGACTGTAGGTACGCCATCGACTCGCCGCTGTGGGATACGTGGCTCCGCGACGAGCACGACATCCGGCGACAGTCCTACTTTGCAAGCCGTCCACCGAGCCCGCGGCGGCCCCGCGCTGACCGCCGCATGCACGCTCCCAGCCCGCCCTAGTCGCGCGAGCGCATGCTGGTTCGCGGCCTCACCCCTACGCCGTCGCCGTCCCCGCCACCACTCGAGCCAATGACGGCCGCCGAGGAGGAGCTCATGAGGCAGGTGATGGAGGACTTGTTGGAAATATGCCCTAGAGGCAATAATAAAGTGGTTATTATTATATTTCCTTGTTCATGATAATCGTTTATTATCCATGCTATAATTGTATTGACCGGAAACTCAAATACATGTGTGAATACATAGACAACAACTTGTCCCTAGTAAGCCTCTACCGGACTAGCTCGTTGATCAAAGATGGCTATGGTTTCCTAGCCATGGACATGAGTTGTCATTTGATAACGGGATCACATCATTAGGAGAATGATGTGATGGACAAGACCCAAACTATGAACGTAGCATATGATCGTGTTAAGTTTATTGCTATCGTTTTCTGCATGTCAAGTATATGTTCCTATGACCATGAGATCATGCAACTCACTGACATCGGAGGAGTGCCTTGTGTGTACCAAACGTCGCAACGTAACTGGGTGGCTATAAAGGTGCTCTACAGGTATCTTCGAGGGTGTCTGTTGAGTTGGCACGAATCAAGACTGGGATTTGTCACTCCGTATGACGGAGAGGTATCTCAGGGCCCACTCGGTAATACAACATCACAATAAGCTTGCAAGCAATGTGACCAATGAGTTAGTCACGGGATCTTGTATTACGGAAGGAGTTAAGAGACTTGCCGGTAACGAGATTGAACTAGGTATGGAGATACCGACGATCGAATCTCGGGCAAGTAACATACCGATAGACAAAGGGAACCGCATACGGGATTAGCTGAATCCTTGACATCGAGGTTCGACCGATAAGATCTTCGTAGAATATGTAGGAACCAATATGGGCATGCAGGTCCCGCTATTGGTTATTGACCGTAGAGGTGTCTCGGTCATGTCTACATAGTTCTCGAACCCGCAGGGTCTACACACTTAACGTTTGGTGAATAATTTAAATCAGAGAATAATGGTTGTCCTATTTATATGGGTAATATCTTTTATGGTCATGCACCCATTGTGAGGGGGTTTATACTTATTGAATCTCTATAGTGATGATACACATGTTCATAACATTGATGCCAAAAGACATAGAGTTGATAATGATAGTACCACTTTCTTGAGGCACTGCCGCTTAGGTCATATTGGTGTAAAGCGCATGAAGAAACTCCATGCTGATGGATTTTTGGAGTCACTTGATTTTGAATCACTTGACACATGTGAACCATGCCTCATGGGCAAGATGACTAAGACCCTGTTTTCCGGAACAATGGAACGGGCAAGTGACTTGTTGGAAATCATACATACTGATGTGTGTGGTCCGATGAGCGTTGACGCGCGCGATGGATATCATTACTTTCTCACCTTCACCGATGACTTGAGTAGATATGGGTATATTTACTTAATGAAGCATAAGTCTGAAACGTTTGAAAAGTTCAAACAATTTCAGAGTGAAGTTGAGAATCATCGTAACAAGAAGATTAAATTCCTACGATCCGATCGAGGGGGAGAATATCTGAGTTATGAGTTTGGCAATCACTTAAGACAATGTGGAATCGTTTCACAGTTGACGCCACCTGGAACACCACAGCGTAATGGTGTGTCTGAACGTCGTAATCGTACCTTATTGGATATGGTGCGTTCTATGATGTCTCTTGCCGATTTGCCACTATCGTTCTGGGGTTATGCGTTAGAGACAACTGCATTCACTTTAAATAGGGCACCATCTAAGTCCGTGGAGACGACGCCGTATGAACTGTGGTTTGGCAAGAAAGCTAAGTTGTCGTTTCTTAAGGTTTGGGGCTGCGATGCTTATGTCAAAAGGCTTCAGCCGGAAAAGCTCGAATCCAAAGCGGACAAATGCGTCTTCATAGGGTACCCAAAAGAGACGGTTGGGTATACCTTCTATCTCAGATCCGAAGGCAAAGTGTTTGTCGCTAAGAACGGGTCCTTTCTCGAGAAAGAGTTTCTCTCGAAAGAATTAAGTGGGAGGAAGATAGAACTTGATGAGGTTGTTGAACCTCTACTTCAACCAGTGAGTAATGCAGCGCAGAAAGATGTTTCTGTGACACCTACGTCAGTTGAAGAGGAAACTAATGATAGTGATCATGAAGTTTCAGATCAAGTTACTATCGAACCTCGTAGGTCGACAAGGGTACGTACAGCTCCTGAGTGGTACGGCAACCCTATCTTAGAGGTCATGTTGTTGGACAACGATGAACCTACGAGCTATGGAGAAGCGATGGAGGGCCCGGATTCCGACAAATGGTTAGAGGCCATGAAATCCGAGATGGGATCCATGTATGAAAATAAAGTATGGACTTTAGAAGTATTACCTGAAGGGCGAAAGGCCATTCAGAATAAATGGATCTTCAAGAAGAAGACGGACCCGGACGGTAACGTCACCGTCTATAAAGCTCGACTTGTGGCAAAGGGGTTTTCACAAGTTCAAGGAGTTGACTACGATGAAACTTTCTCACCCGTAGCGATGCTTAAATCCGTCAGAATCATGTTGGCAATAACTGCATTTTTTGATTATGAAATCTGGCAGATGGATGTCAAAACAATGTTCCTTAACGGTTTCCTTAAGGAAGAGTTGTATATGATGCAACCGGAAGGTTTTGACGATCCAGAGAATGCTGACAAAGTGTGCAAACTCCAGCGATCCATTTATGGACTGGTGCAAGCATCTCAGAGTTGGAATCTTCACTTTGATGAGGTGATCAAAGCGTTTGGGTTTATACAAGTTTACAGAGAAGCTTGTATTTACAAGAAAGTGAGTGGGAGCTCTATAGCGTTTCTAATATTATATGTGAATGACATATTGCTGATTGGAAACAATATAGAACTTTTAGAAAACGTGAAGGAATATTTGAACAAGAGTTTTTCAATGAAGAACCTAGGAGAAGCTGCTTTCATATTAGGCATCAAGATCTATAGAGATAGATCAAGACGCTTGATAGGACTTTCACAAAGCATATACCTTGATAAGATTTTGAAGAAGTTCAAAATGGATCAGTCCAAGAAGGGGTTCTTGCCTGTTTTGCAAGGTGTAAAGTTGAGTCAGACTCAATGCCCAGCGACTACAGAGGATAGAGAAAAGATGAGTGTCATCCCCTATGCCTCTGCCATAGGCTCTATCATGTATGCGATGCTGTGCACAAGACCGGATGTCAGCCTTGCCATAAGTATGGCCGGAAGGTTTCAAAGTAATTCAGAAGTGGATCACTGGACATCAGTGAAGAATATCCGTAAGTACCTGAAAAGGACTAGGGAAATGTTTCTCGTTTATGGAGTTGATCAAGAGCTCGTCGTAAAGGGTTACGTCGATGCAAGCTTTGACACTGATCCGGATGACTCTAAGTCTCAAACCGGATACGTATATATTCTAAATGGGGGAGTGGTAAGCTGGTGCAATTCCAAGCAAAGCATGGTAGCTGATTCTATATGCGAAGCGGAGTACATAGCTGCCTCGGAGGCAGCAAAGGAAGGTGTCTGGATGAAGCAGTTCATGACAGATCTTGGAGTTGTGCCCAGTGCACTGGACCCGATGACTCTGTTCTGTGACAACACTGGTGCCATTGCTCTAGCCAAGGAACCAAGGTTTCACAAGAGTACCAGACACATAAAGCGATGCTTCAATTCCATCCGCGATTACATCAAGGAGGAAGACATAAACATTTGCAAAGTGCATACGGACCTGAATGTTGCAGATCCGTTGACTAAACCTCTTCCACGGGCAAAGCACGATCAACACCAGAACTCTATGGGTGTTAGATTCATTACCATGTGATGCTAGATTATTGACTCTAGTGCAAGTGGGAGACTGTTGGAAATATGCCCTAGAGGCAATAATAAATTGGTTATTATTATATTTCCTTGTTCATGATAATCGTTTATTATCCATGCTATAATTGTATTGACCGAAAACTCAAATACATGTGTGGATACATAGACAACCACATGTCCCTAGTAAGCCTCTACCGGACTAGCTCGTTGATCAAAGATGGCTATGGTTTCCTAGCCATGGACGTGAGTTGTCATTTGATAACAGGATCACATCATTAGGAGAATGATGTGATGGACAAGACCCAGACTATGAACGCAGCATATGACCGTGTTAAGTTTATTGCTATCGTTTTCTGCATGTCAAGTATATGTTCCTATGACCATGAGATCATGCAACTCACTGACACCGGAGGAGTGCCTTGTGTGTACCAAATGTCGCAACGTAACTGGGTGGCTATAAAGGTGCTCTACAGGTATCTCCGAGGGTGTCTGTTGAGTTGGCATGGATCAAGACTGGGATTTGTCACTCCGTATGACGGAGAGGTATCTCAGGGCCCACTCGGTAATACAACATCACAATAAGCATGCAAGCAATGTGACCAATGAGTTAGTCACGGGATCTTGTATTACGGATCGAGTAAAGAGACTTGCCGGTAACGAGATTGAACTAGGTATGGAGATACCGACTATCGAATCTCGGGCAAGTAACATACCGATAGACAAAGGGAACTGCATACGGGATTAGCTGAATCCTTGACATCGAGGTTCGACCAATGAGATCTTCATAGAATATGTAGGAACCAATATGGGCATGCAGGTCCCGCTATTGGTTATTGACCGTAGAGGTGTCTCGGTCATGTCTACATAGTTCTCGAACCCGCAGGGTCTACACACTTAACGTTTGGTGACGATATAAGTATAGCTGAGTCATTATGGTGGTTATCGAAGGTTGTTCGGAGTTCCGAATGAGATCCCAAATGTGACGAGGAACTCCGGAAGGGTCCGGAGGTGAAGATTTATATATTGGAAGGATGGTATTGGAGTCCGGAATTGATCCGGGGGTACCGGGTGATGACCAGCATGACCGAAAGGGGTTTCGGGGGGTCCCGGCAAGTGTTGGGGGGCCTCATGGGCCAAGGGGAGGGTCAAACCAGCCCACTAAGGGGCTGTGCGCCCCCCTCACCCTTTCCCACATGACCAGGAGAGGTGGGGCGCCCCCCTCTAGGGTTTCCCTCCACCCGGCTTGGGGGGCAAGTCACCCTAGGGGAGATCCCATCCGCCCTGGCCGCCGCCCCCTCCTCCCTTCCACTATATATAAAGAGGTAGAGAGAGGGTAGCCGCACCCCTTGAGCACATCTCCATGCCACGACGCTGCCTCTCCTCTCCCTCGCATCCCTCTTCCTCTCCATAGTGCTTAGCGAAGCTCTGCTGAGGTTCCGCCACCACCACCGCCACCACGCCGTAGTGCTACCGGAGACTCGAGCTACTACTTCACCATCGCTCGCTGGATCGAGGAGGTGAAGGCGTCATCAAGCCGTACGTGTGTTGAACGCGGAGGTGCCGTCCGTTCGGCACTTGGATCGGGAGTTCGCGGGACGGATCGTGATTGGATCGTGAAGACATTCGACTACATCAACCGCGTTTCTTAACGCTTCCGCTTAGCGATCTACAAGGGTATGTAGATGCAATCTCTCCTCTCGTAGATGGTCATCCCTTAGATTGGATCTTGGTGAGCGTAGGAAATTTTTTGTTTCCCATGCAACGTTCCCTTACAGGACTCCCTCCGCACCCACGACGAGCGCCAATGGCAGGGCCTCCAGGAGATGATGGCCCTGTCAGCGGCCGACGATGTCGCCCTCCCCGAGCTTGACTCTGTCGTCAAGGAGGAGGCCATGGAGGAGGCGCGGCCAGAGGTGGCGACAGAGGTGCCGACGGGATGGAACCCGACATTGGTCGGCCAGTCCTGGACGTGGACGGATACCGTGCCATGCACGGCCGAGGTGGACGTTGGCCGGTGGTCACCATCCCCACCGCGTGAAGAGGTCGTGCAGGCGCCACCGCAGCCGGCACAGCAGGCGGCTCCGGCCTAGCAGGGGCCGCCAGCCCACCTCTGGCAGCCACCTCCATACGTTAACCTCACCGGCGACGAGGACGATGACGAGGAGTAGACGGCGGGCACGTCGGCGGCCACAACCCTTCTATCTATTTTTTAATGTTTTAAACTTTCTTGTTTATATTAATGTGCGAACTTGGGTAATGTGGACGTTTTAATGTTTGTGTTAATATTTTCGAGTTGTTTTAAATTTTTATTTGGGGTTTTGGGTGTTTATTTTCGCGTCCAAAAAAAGGACCGTTTGGGATGTGGCCGACCCGTTGGGCGCATCGATGGCCGCACGACCGCAAGCGGACAGCCGTGTCCGTTTTCTGCCCCAAACGGACGAAAAGAGAACGAATCGGACGTCCGTTTGGGGTCGTGCGTTGGAGTTGCCCTTATAGCTAACAGTTGTCAGATTGAAATACTAGTATGTAGATCCTAAAAATCCCTCGAAGGAGATAATAAAGAACACAAAGCAGATGGTATCCTACTGCAAGGGTGGTCTTAAGAATCCAAAAGAGGTTACTCAGAAGAGATATATGTATCCCAACCTCTATTGCTCTCGCGTAAAGACTTTTTTTTACGCGACAGGAAAATTGACTACGAATTCCCCTTTTTGTTTGCGAATCCCTGAAAATAGGGCCATGGCGCTATTGGAGATGCGCAAAAAATATCCATCGGGAGATGGCAAGGCGGTTTTGCAGGCAATTTCACAAAATCCTTTTTTTTCGTTGAGCTCATAACTCGGTTTGGGCCGATTGACTCCGAGAGCGATCGAGGGGTCGCGGGCTCACACCTTGCTTTTGCGCATAGGATCGAAGAGATCGTAGAATTTAATGGAAAGAGTAGCGGCTCTCTGAGTCTTAAATTGGATTTGGAAGACGCCTCTAAAAGAGAGGAGATTCTAATTCCATATTTTGCCTCAAAAAAAGGCAAAGTCCTAGCGTGATACAAAAAGAAATAATGGGCAAGGGCGGGGAATGATAGGTTCATAGATGTGGAGTAATCGGTTCTTCATTTGAAGAGTTAGTTGGCTGGCCTACCGGCCCGCAGATGTAGAGAGGTTGCCCCCACCATCCTCTTGAACTGCGAAATCAAGCGATTCCTAATGATGGAAGAAAGGCTAATTTCGTTTGATCCGATCCGCCTATGCCAGTTTGAGTCTGGCGAGTCGTTATCATCTGTTGCCCTAACTTTTTCTATCAGCTCATCTTGTCCGTAGAAAAATTGGATTCAATTGTCAACTGGTCCTATTGAAAGTAGCATTGACTATGGATTCGAGCCATCACACATGGTTTCATAAAATCTGTACGATTTTTCCGATCTAAATCGAGCAGGTTTACATGAAGAAGATCTTGTTCAGCATGTTCTATTCGATACTTGCTCCCGTTGCAAGCCTGATGACCGTAGAACCCTGGAGGCAACGATCGATCCCGGAGGAAGCACGTCACGTCCTGGCTGGATCCGACGGAGGCATGGCATGGAGGTGGAGCCATGGACCCTGCATGTGTCAGACCACCGGTGCGTGCGTGCGTGACAGCGCATGGACGGCCACTGCCCACGCCATGACGCCCACGCCTCACTCGTGCAGCCGAGCCGAGCCGTGGCCCTCGGCCGTCCGTTGCCGGCACCCGTCCCGTGTGCGGTGTGGCTAGCGATGTCGATCGGGTTCATCGCGTGCTTCCAAGCAAAACCCTTGGTGAAAACGTAGTCTCTACTCCTAACGGAGGAGTCCGTACTTCATTTCGTTCGTTCGCTTCCACCGATCGATGGAAGGAAATCGCCCCCTCGTCTCACCTCCTCGCCCCACCGATTTTTTTCTCCCTCGTAACATGAAAAACCGGCGGCATATATATAGTAAGTAAAAAAGGAGAGAGAACCGGTCTGCATATCTCTCCATCTATCCAAATCACGGACAGATCGTTGCCTACAAATCACGTGGGTGCTTTCCTAATCAACGCCCTCGCGCCTCTCCATGCCGCCGCCGCCAGTATCTGGACGAAGCCGATCGCTGTCCATGGACGCCGTTGTCTCACGCACCCATATACCCAAGCACCTCGCGTGGACGGTGTCTCCTCTTCCGGAACGACGGCGGCACGCCTGGACGCTGCCACCTCGCGTTGGGGCGACAGCGCGCTCGCGTGCGCGTTGTCGGGCCTCACGCACAACGGAGCAGGGTGCAAGCGGCAAGGGAGTTTGGGCATCTGCGACAGCGACGACATGTCTCTCTTTGAGGTGCGTACGTGAGCACTATCATTATCCACTGCTGCTAGGGTTGATTATGGCGCTGTTCCTGAACGTGCTTATTCCTGGTCATGAGATCTTGATTTCAGTTACCATGAGTTGGGAATTAGCTAAGCGAAAACGGACTAGCTATAATATTATACTGCGCAGTTGCTAAAAGTTGTCAATGTGGTTATAATTTCTGCTTGTTAACAGAGGCTTCAGTCTTTTTTTTTGCGGGTGAACAGAGGCGTCAGTCGACCTGGACATAGTTGCTATAGTGTCCATGCCATTTAGCTCAACAAATTATATTGATCTCTTCCAGTTTGGCAATATAAACATAATTGCATATCATCCTGAGCTTTCTATTACCCTCCTGTAGAATTGTCAATTATATGCCTTTTTGCTATATAGATGATTTCATTACTGTCAGGCACAAGCAAAATATTAAGGGGAATATCTATGTCTATGTTCGAAGTGTCGGGGTACGCCTTTCGGATTAATCCATATTTGGACCTGCTTGCTTCTGACTTCACTTGAAAAATGGAACGACAATGTAGCAATGAATATGAAAAGGGAAGAAAAGCACTTGTACTAATTTATGTTAATCTACGGCCATGAACTTTGCTCGTGAATGTTCAAAACAAAATATGAAGGGTCCACCAGCTATCTCTAATTCTCTCCTCTGGCACTACTACACAAACTATATCAATGAACTTTCACACGATATTATTTTGCTTGAGACAATTAGTCCTGGCCCTGATCATATTGTATCATTTTAGGAATTGTTAGACCTACTTAGTAGATATGATCCCATTTTTGGTTAATTTGTGTCAGACCTTCAACAGTGCTTATATTTGACCTTTCCATTTGGTCTGTGAGATGGGTTTTTTTGTGTTCGGACCGCATGTTGAAGATAACATGGCGGATAGTACGGACAATCACATTTCTCCTCCATATATGGGTTGGATTTGGGGTGGCCGGACTGTCACGGTTGAATTTTGAGGAGTCCGATGGGCACCCGTTCGGTATCCGAATACGCCTGGTCGTATGAGGAAGAAATGAGCTTCAACCTTGAAGACGGCCTTAGTCATTTATTTGATTCATTTTTCTAGCCCGTAGCGTTCACGGCAGTAAAGGTCAGCGCCCCATCTTCATTTCTTCCCTCAGCCTGTCTCATCTATCCTATCGCATGTCCGAGTCTTGCGTCGTGTGTGCTACTGTGTTGTGCCTTAGCTAGAATGATTCCCACGCCATGCATGTGCACATGGTGGGTTATTCAAGACATTTGCCTCTGTGGTCGGGACCGGCGTGAGCGAGGACAGATTGATTGTTCTCGGCGGCGGTGGCGAACATCGGCAGATCAGAGGGCAAGGGCCAAGAGTCGCAGTTTTTTGGCCAGGACGGGACGGGAATCTTGGCGATGGCACGGATGGAGGAAGACTCACGTTGGTCTGTCCAACATCGGGTTGTCAAGCTAATTGGTCCGTCGAGGCAAAGGTTCTTACTCTCTTTTTAACCTTCCGTGTCTTCTTCTTCCCTGTGAAGGTGAAGTTCACGTGTCTAGAACTCTGATTGCTTGCTAAACCTTGCTAACTCAACCACTTGATGTTACGCTATGTTCTACGTGTATGCCAAGATTGCGTACTAGCTAGCCCATGCTTGTTGACTCTTATGTACGTGTATGTCTACATTATTTGTTGTATATGATGACCCATTGCCGGCCATACAATGTTTTTTGTATTTTGAATTTTGTAAGTTCAGTTCAGATTTGAAGTTTTCCACACCTCTATTCGTCTGGACAGTGTGTGTTAGCTGAGATGTGTCAATATTGAAGCTATCATTTACAAGGAGCTACACCTATGGTAGTCTTTAGGTTAGTCTATTGTTCGTTACACACCAATTTGTGCATTTCACACTTATTACACTTAAATCGACACTGTTTTTTGTTGTTCATTTTCAAATTCATAATACATAAAATTTGTTTTTCCAGCATGTATATCTTGACAAGACACCCAAATCTTTTTGTTCAGCGGCGAGTGTTGTTGAAAGTTCTAAGAGCCGTCAGCTAATGCATCTTTTTGTTCTCCCTTGCATAGATTATTCAACACTAATACATTTGTATCATTTCCCAGTTGTTATGATACCCAGGTGACAATTAAAGTGCGGAGAGAAACATCGCAATCCTTGCCAAGGACCTAAAATTCCTAACATGTGATCTTCCTCTTACCATGGTTGTCACTTGAATTATTTTTATGATCTACTCCGTATTTATTCTATCCCTGTTATACGAAGTGCTTCAGAAGTATAGTTAGAGGTACCAATTTATGTACCATCACTCCTTAGTACATAGATAGAGATGTTATGCATGTGTTTAGCGTGAGAAACAAATCCTTAAAGAGAACATCACTGTTGACATTGACCACAATCCGTATCAATTCTAATTGCATATATGCAGTCTTTTTATATCAAAAACAACGGTATTATGTTTCATTACCAATAGGAGGAAATTTCTCATCGGTTAAAAAGATAATAAAATAAGGCAAGCAACACATGCAAGATTTGATAAACATTTATTTACACAACCGCATTAATATGGGCAGGTCATTACAAGCTAACATACTATTAGACTATTTAGTATTAATGATGATTGCATATGGACCTATAGCTATTTTGTTTACCTTAGGAACAATACAAATCTTAGAAAGTAACAATTACATGGTGTTTTTCACCATTCCTACGCCACCCTTAGTTTTATTACGACATATGAGAGTACGCATCTAGGGGTTTGCAAAAAGTAAGAAAAACTAGGCAGATACAAGCCCTTGTCACCTTATATGGGGTGATGATGGAGGAGACACAATGAGGTGAATGAGTTGTGATGGGCATAGAAGAGTAGAGCCATGAGGGGGGCGTTCGACACCACTCGCCGGCTTTAGGGTTGCGGTGGTAGGTAGTTAGGTAGGGAGAGGTGGGCGGGTCGATAAGGTGGACGACGAAAAAATAGTGGCTGGAGGAAATAAATAACCAGTAGCAAGTGAAGTGGTTGTCGCTCTGAGTGAAGGGGCAGTGGATTAATGGATTTGAGTGTAGGGTACAGGTCTCGGGTGGTAGGGTTTAAAGGGATGGATGGTGCAACATGTTGCAACATTTCGTTTGCACAATCCATCTCGAGCAATTATAAAAATAACAGAAATTGCTAAAATTATGTTAGAAATTAAAATCTATTTGGGCGGAGAGACGGTGAGTAATGCAACTCATGGCAATCGCTTTCATCATCTACGTATTGTCACATAAGAATGCAGATTATCTGCATTGTCGCCCGTAGCAACGCACGGGCATTCTACTAGTACTATTTGTTTACTGCTATTCGCAAGTATCCAATTCTCCCGCAACAAAGCGACTGTGCTTGGGTGTGAAGTTTCGTGAGTATAAAAATTCGGCACAAATCTCAGCGAAGCAAAAGCTAGCTGTGCTTATTTCCCGGAAAGAGGCCTCGCCGTCGTAGCGAGATGACATTGGCTCCCCGATTCTCTATACTCCTAGTGGCCGCGGCTGCTCACGAGCGCGGCTAAGTAATTGTATCAACGTCCAAATCGCAGCTGTCACTAATTAAACCGTCCTGCTCACAGAGATGATTCGACGACCCATATGCCAAAGGTGCAAGGTGCAGGTGCGTCTCCCCCAAGCCAAAGCGCATCCACGTACGGCCCTGCTCCCCACGCGAGGCCTGCCACGCCCTCCTCGCTTAAACAACCGCCCAGCCTCCGTAAAGCGCAAGCTTCTTTCTGGCGATCATTACCATACGTCCAGACGTGTTGGACGTAGGCTCTACGTTCGTAGAGACGGGAATCTGGGAAGGCGTCTCGTCAGTCAAGACGCGGTTCCCGATGCGGGTGCTACGTATGCTACATCGCGTGCACGGTGCACAAACGCGAGCCATGATACCCGTCGAGGGAAAGGAAAGGGAAAGCCAGCCGGGGGAGCTAGCTTATTCATCCTGGTTCACGGCATGGCGACTGTTTAGTTTACGCCTAACCATGTGGGTGTGTGTTGCCTTCTCATAGGCCGGCGAAAAAGCCTGTGCCCATGATCAATGTCAGTAGTGTGGCAAGGTTGCTTTAGTTTAGGTTTAACCCAGTGTTTGGAGGCCGCATAATGTACGATTAGATTCGAGCGCACATGATCGATGGATGACTCCTTTCATCCAGGTACGACGAATGTGTTCCATCGTATATATATAGTGGTCTGCAATGCAGCGCAACTCGGCATTCTCTACCCAGCAGTGTGTGCTGGGAAAGGAGATGGCGAGCAATGGCGAGCATGTAAGAAACAGGTCAATTAATATGTGTGCAAGTAAAGAATGGGGCTGCTCAACTTATGTGCTACGCCGGCCGTTACACGTGTGACTGTTGAGATTAGCTAGGAGAGGCATGCATGCATGTGCATGTGCGCGTATGCGTCCTCCTCAGCCATGACTAGTTGACTACGACACGTACGTACGCACTGGTGACTCGTGTTTGCCTCGGCCAAGTCGCTGGAGACAATGTGCTTGTTTGTTCGGTTCGTGCTCGCTAGACCTAGACCCGTTGGCTAATCACATGGCAAAAAGTCAATGTCACAAGACTCATGGGCTCAGCTAGGTATGGCCACTGTGTCAGCCGAACAATTCCACTGTAGCCATGTCCGGTAACTACCGTAGCCATGGAGCTGCTGCAATTCTTCGGCTTCCAATATTATTTGGGACGTGCATCTCTTTGTAGGTATGAATATGTCAATGCTAAGTTGGTAACAACAAGAAGCTCCTCTGACAAGACGACTGACAACGAGAAACGAATTCCTATCGTGTGTCATGTTTGGTGGTTGAATGGCTGAGGCAGTGGATCCACGTTGTCCGCTAGAATTATTTCTTGTTCATGTTGGGTGGTTGAGGGTTGAGACGCTGAATCCACGGTTTCATGAATAATTCTTGTAACGGTTGTTTATAACACGAAAAAATCCAGAGATGGCCGGCCGGCCGGCCGGGTAGACTTCCGTTCCTTCTTCCAGCCCATTTGTTTTCCCCAACATTTCTGTGACACTCGGATTCCTTGGGTATTTCATTTTGCGTGCCAGTACAAGATCAGAGGAGATATACTTAACAACGAGGCCAGTTTCCGTATGCTCGTAGGCAAGGTTGAACCGGTGCTACGTCGTGTCATACTTTCTTTTCGCGAATCTACGTCGTGTCATACTTGTGTGATTGATACTTGTATGAATGGTTCTTATTCTTTTATATTCGTATGGAGAGAATACATACATACATTAAGGTTCCTGTCTGCCCAACTTAAGAATCTCTGTTGCTTGGTCATCCATGACTCAGCCGAACCTGCATTTTATTTCTTTGTTCCTTCAGCTATTCTTTTTTCCTGGGGAGGAATCTAGCGAACGGCTATCGGATAATTAGTGCAGCTTTTTTTTTCCTGCGGGAGATTAATTCAGTCAGCTGAACCGGCTAAGTCAATCGTGACTGTATGCGGAGTGCAATTATTTTTGTCCCATCAGGGTGCTACATTTGACCAAAGGAAACAGAAGCTTTTAGCGTCACTGAGCCGTTGATCTATGATACCAGTACTATGTTTTTACCCCTATCATCAAGGAAGAAATCGTCGGTTATATTTGACTTCTTGATCAGTTCCCTCTTGCAAGGCTTGTTCCTGTTCCACTTTACATAACCACAACCCCGAAAAAAAAAAGTTTACATAACCACAGTCTTACTAAATGCACCAGAAAACACGTTAAAACCAGCTTCATACACTGTTACACTTTTTCTTGTACTAGTATGGAGTCACAAGTAGAATCAGACAACAGCAACACGGCCCACGGGGGCTATGATGGCATTTTTTTTTCTTTTTTGCGATGGTATGGTGCCATGAATTGACAGCCGGCAACTCATGAACGAACGAACGAGCTAGCTAGCCGGACCCAGCAGCACAAAACGAGACACAATGTCGACACTCTGCACTTGGCACGTCAGAGCAACACTTTTTCCTGTGGCGAGCGTGAATCTCCAGTGATTTTTGGACAAGTCACAGCACCTACAATCCTATGAACGAAGGAACAGTGAAAAACACAAGAGGAAGGGAAAAAGAAAAAAGCGTCACGCCCAAGATCGATGCAGCGTGTTGAGCCCACTGGCTTCGTCGCGGCCGAAAACGACGGCGGTGCGAGTGGCAACAAAATACGTACCCGTCAAGCTCGGCGATGAATATGATACCACCTCCCATGTCTCTGTCGTCTCGTACCAGGAGTTTTACGGAAGCAGAAGAATGGGTATACTACTAGTACTTCCAGAAATAAATTAAGCAGACGTTTATTGATTAGCTGAGTGAAGTAAGCGAACAAGCAATTCATCATACTGCTAGATTTAATATCCTCAAATAACTGAGACCATTAACGTGGTAACCTAACCCAACTGTAGGTGGCTGATGACACGGAGCTGTCACAGATTTACGGTTTTTAATGTTGGGAATGGGTGCTTCTGGTTGCTACTGTTTAATGTTAGGGAGTTGATCATGAGTGGCTCTTTTTCTATGTGAGAGGTACAACCAATCGTATTGGGTGTCAAAGAAAGCCACCCCTTGACATGGCCTTACCGTATGTCCTGTTATAGAGATCGTTTGATTAATAAGTTAACTTGCTGATTAATCCCTGTTCATAGGGTCATCGAGTAGCCGATAAATTGGTAAATCATTCGATTAATTGATTAAATGATCGATTAACTTGTTGATTAGTCTGTTAATCCCTACTCGCCAGCCAACCGAGCAGCTACAGGTTAACGATTTTGATCGTATGTGTGATTTCTGAGCACTCAATACATATTTTAGAAAGAGGTAATATCACCGACAGTCACAAAACTTGCGTCTGATGTTCAGTTTAGTGCTAAAAGTTGCAAAATACGCCATTGCGGTCATAACTTGCTTCTGCGTGTTGATACGGTCAAAGTTTTCGTCTGGACTCGTATAACCTGTTGGCGTGGCATACCTGGCCACCTGTCAGCCACTAATGCCTCCCGGTGCGGCGTGCGCGTGCTATTTTGCAGAAAACATCTTAGATTGTTTCATAATTACGTAAAAAGCTCATGTGACGATGGGAAAAGTTAGGCCTTGTACTTTTGCCAAAAGGCTCCCGAAAACGCTACCCATTCATTCCCACTCCTCACGACAACTCCAACGCACGATCCCAAACAGATGTCCGTTTTGTCCGGATTTTTGTTCGTTTGGCTCGTGCAATGGGGCGGTGCCCAGCCGTTTTTCTGGATGCGCCGACCGTGCGTCCAACGCGCGGGCTCATCTCGTCCGACGGCATGCATACTTTTGCAAATAACAAATGCCAGCAGCCATGACGGCCAGGATGGCGGGGGTGGCCGGCGTGAACACACTAATATTCCGGCGACGTGGAGAGCCGGGTCTGGCCATGCAGCCGCGACGGATGAAACCCGGGCGTCTCCGGTGTTACGGAGGAGCTCGGGAACTCGTACCACGGAGAGCGAACGGGCGACAAGCCTGTGCTCGCCGCCGCGGCCATGGCAAAGGCGGAGAGAATGGCCGGGCCGGACCGGCACAACCCTAGCATGACGAGGGCATGCGCCATCGCTGCTTGCGTGGCCTTGGCGAGGATGGCCTTGTTCTAGTCGACGACGGCCTTGTGCTGCGCGGCCTGCTACAAGGATGCGGTCTCGGCGGTGTATTCAGCAGCCGTTTTCTTCTCCGTCGGCCCCTCTTCTTGGCCGTTTCCTCGTCGAGCCGCGTGAGCTCCGCCGGCGTGAGCTGCGACCGGTCCTTCTTTGGACCCTTCTTCTTTGCAGCGGGGCGCTTGGTGGTGGGCGGTTCGCTGGGTTTCTTCAGGGCGTCAGCTATGGAGATGGGAAGGGAGGGGGTGTGCGGGAGGGTTTTTGGGAATGGGATGAAAGTGGGCGTTGTGTGCCCCCGACGAGCGGTCCAGGGGAGGACAAGGGTGCCCATCCCGCCCATCTGCGCGTTGTCCGTTTCGACGCAAAGGCGGCGCAAATTTGGGTCGGGAATAGAAAACAGACATTTGTACGTTTGCTCCCGCGCGTTGGACCGTGATTTGTGTTCGTTTACCTCTGAACGGACGAGGGCGGACCATTTGGGGTTGTGCGTCGGAATTGGCCTCACCACTTCATCTCCCTCCTTTGTCTCTCGCCTCTGTCTTCCCCGATTCTTCCAAGGTGGTGACGGCATGGCGGCCATCATCGTAGGACATGGACGACCCGCGTCATCGGGTACGAGGCAAAGCAACACCATCGTATGTTAGTCCTTCTCTCGTCTCCCATTTCTGTCATGGCATCTCTCCCATCTTATGTGTGTCGTCTGCCTTGTAGGTAGGGTTCATAGGATGTTGTTTGACATGCTTAATGTTCCCATCGGCGGGCATCCCGCCATAGGCGGCTGCCAATGTCGTCACCAAGGATATCGAGGATCCTCTTTTCCTCAAGTTCGGCCATCTCCACCACCATTTCTTTCTCAACTCTTGCCACTCCCTCCCATCTTCATCCTCAGTTTGACGACATTTTTTGGCTGGGGCATGTCTTTCTTGTTCGCGTGCTGATGCTAAGGAGCTCATATCGGGACCGATAATTCTTGGTCACTAACACATAGATCTTTATACCGAGGCAATACATTTTGGACAACGACACAAAGGTGCTATGATCATGGTGGTCTTTCTTGGACACTGACGCGACGAGAATGATGGAGGAGCTTGCATCAGGGTCGGTCACACCTCAACGGAGAAGATGCAAACCTTCATCATCAACTCCGGCCACTACTGCATCTTCAACTCTGGTAGCGGGCAACTCCTTCCTCTACTTTGTCTTATATATTTTATGTTTTGAATTTTGGGAGTCCAAAACAAGGCAATCGAACAATATTTTGAATTTAATTCGGCTCTGATACAAATTACGAGTTACTCGCCATCCACAAAACCACCCGTTTCAATATCCTGGCTGATTTGATATCGACCCTTTGTTTAATTCCTTGAGCACAACATCTACATCTAAACACAAATCTTGTTTATTCTCCAAGATTATGTCCCAAATGGTCTATGATTTAGTGAGATGTGTAATCCGAAGCCGAATTTGCTTCATGTGTGTTGTTGGCAGATCCAAAATATCTCATGCTTTTAACGAAGAGTATAGGAAAAATATCTCATGTTAGAAGCTACACCAAAATATCTCATTTTTAAGGATCAAAACAACTATCATTAATCAGTGGAAAATAATTGTTTACAATCATTTGCCAGGAAAGATCTCAGGTCATCTGGGGTGTCAAAATCCATGAGCTAGTACTCTCCCCTTTGGGCAAGCGCAACAACTTTGTGGACCATGATGTTGCATTCCCTAATAATAACCTTAATTAATTGAAACAATAGAAAATATCTCATGTTTCTAACTTAGAGTCTACACAAATATCTCATGTTTCTTACCATGAGTATATGCAAAATATCCCCTAGTTAGAAGGAGCAATGCAATTTGATCGCCTATCTGTTGAGTTGTTGTTGTTCACCGGTCATCACTCGGTACTCCGCACCTATCTTCCAGCAACGCTAGATATTCTTATCGAAACATGCATCAATTGCTTTATCACACACTTTATCCCCCAAGTTGCATGGCACGCTGAAAGTGCATTATATCAACTAGAGGAGGGGTGAATAGGCGATTTTTATGAATTCGTCGTTGAGGAAATACTACTTGAGGAATTTCCTAAGCAACGAACTACAAGCAGCGGAATAAGTACTCAGGTACATGGATAATAAAGCAGTAGCATAGTCATCATGATGAAATGAAACAAAACAGAGCACAGGTAGCGTGTAAACAGGATAAGCAGGCTGAAGACAAAGTGACTGAAGAAATAGGAATGAGGAAATTGAGAAAGTCTTCAGTCAAAGTCTTCAAACAGTAACGATCAAGTACGCAGCAAGTATGCGAGGAAATGAAAGGGTTGAGAAAATAGAACCAGTAGCTTGGTGAAGACAGTGATTTGGTAGATCAGTTCCAACTGCTGTGACAGTTGTACGTCTGGTTGGAGCGGCTAGGTATTTAAACCTGAGGACACACAATCCTCACCGTATTCTCCTTGAGCTAAAGTCACATAGACCTCGCCCAATCACTCGTGGTAAGTCTTCACAGGTGACTTCCAAACCTTCACAGACCTGGTCACTCGGCAATCCACAATTCCTCTTGGATGCTCTAGACCATGACGCCTAACCATCTGGAGGATGCACAGTCCTCAAAGGTAACAAGCGTCGGTTCCACACAGGAACAATTTCTTCAGTGATGCTCAATCACTTTGGGTTTTAGGTGTTGGGTATGGGTTTTTCCTCACTTGATGATTTTTGCTCAAAGTCCTCGGAGGATGGGATGCTCTAAATGACAAGTGTCAGTTTCTCTCGGAGCAGCCAACCAGCTAGTGGTTGTAGGGGGCGGCTATTTATAGCCGGGGAGCATCACGACATGATAAGACATAAATGCCCTTCAATGATATGACCGTTAGGTGGGTAGGATATTTTGGACAGCTGGCGCATAGCACAACAATGGTCGGAAATTTGAGCTCTCAAATTCCTCAGGGCTATCATGTTCCTCACTTGTAGGCAATCCGCACTGGCGAATTCCTAACTCCTCAATCAGAACAAATTCCTCAGAGAACAGAAGAACTTCGTCTGTGTCACTGAAGAACTTGACTGAACTATATGAGATTTCCAATGGCTTCACTCGAAAGGATTGGTAGGTGTAGGATTTGAGTTGAGCATCACTTGGAAACTTTTCCTTAGTTTTACCTCGACCCCCTTTAACAGTAGGGTGTTTCCGATGACTCAAGAAAGTGAAAACAAAACTATGAAAACAAAAGTTTTCACGCTTCAAAATCCTCGCATCAATATCAAGTCTTCAAGGTCACACCAATTTCCTCATTTTCAAAGTCTTCAACTGAAGACATTCATTTTTAGGGGTCGACTTTCTTCGTAAATATCAAAGTCCTCATTGACTTATAGAACCTGTGTACACTCACAAACACATTAGTCCCTTAACCTATAAGTCTTCAATACACCAAAATCACTAAGGGGCACTAGATGCACTTACAATCTCCCCCTTTTTGGTGATTGATGACAAATAGGTTAAATTTTCAATGGGGATAAAACATATGAAGTGTAAATACTGATATTGAGGAATTTGATTGCAACATATAGAGGAACTCCCCCTGAAGATGTGCATATTGAGGATTTTGCTTTGGATTGCAAATGCACATTGTAGAGTAATATCATGGAGATCTCCCCCTATATCTTGTAATTCATACACGCATTTAACATATGATATGAAGAATTTGAAATGCATGATGAAATATGGTGTCTGACGAAATTCAGCATGCGTGCATTAAGGTACTTGAGGAAATAAACATGCAGAAAGCAGTTCAAAAGTATCAGACCACCATAGGACTTAAGTTTACAACTCATCAGATCAAACACCTCAGAAGAGCAAGAGTTGTAACTTAACAGAAAAAAATAGCCCATATATAAGACCCGCTTGATGACTAACTCAAATTTCTCCCCCTTTGTCATCGAATGACCAAAAGGGACGAAAAATGAGGACTAACGCCCCTGAAGAATATCATCATGATGTCGATGGAGGAGCGCCAGCGTTGTTGGGGCCGTCTGTTGAGGTAGGGCCTGCCGCAGTGTCGTTCAAATCTTGAGCTTCATCCGTCTCGCGCGATGAAGAATATGAACTGGCAACAAGCTGAGGAAATTTGACCTTCTTGAATTTCTTCGAAGGTGGTTGAGACCAGTCAAAGTCCTGTTGGAAGCCCATCTCCTTGAGATCTTCAGCACTATAAAGATTCGACAGAATAGCCCAAGTGCGGTCAAAGACTTCATGCAAGTAGTAGTGATTCTTCTTCACAGTATTTTGAGTGACTGTCATGTTCTGAAGAATTGCACCAAAATGACGCTTGACCCACTTATGATTTCGATCAACTTTCTGATGAAGACTGAGGAGAAGTTCACGATCAGTCATCACACGCGGAGCTGTTGCTTGAGGATTTTGCTTTGAAGCTTTGGCGGCATAATCTTGTGTTGCAGAGTCATCATTAGTGGAATATGATGCAGCTTTGTAAAACTGTCCATCCAATGGACGAGCGCCTTCATCTATAATAGCAGCCTTGCCCTTCTCATCAGCTGAGGAAATAGTCCGCTTGAGGACTTCAATAGATGGCAAATAGCTGAGATGATTCTGAAAGTCAGCCTGATAATGAATTGTAGACCTTGATCTGATGAATTTCATGATCCAGGGAGCGTAAGGCTTCAACTCAAAAGGTGACAGAGCAGCATTAGCCAAAGTCCTCATGAAGAAATCATGGTAGTTAATGGGAATGCCATGTATCATGTTGAACAGCAGATTCTTCATGATGCCAACAACCTCTTCTCCATCAAAGTTGTGGCCCTTGATTGGACTGAGGGTTTTGGTCAATATGCGATAAATCCTCCTAGGCACATAGAGCAATTCCTTCACAAGGAAGGTGGTCCTTGGAGCTTGGCCAGCCTTCAAAGGCTTCATCAGCACTTGCATCAGATGATTTGAGAGTTCAGGTTCCTCATAGATGAGCCTAGCACCTTCAGTGGGAGGAATGACTGGGACAGCATGAAGCAATTCAGAGGCCGGTGCTTTGTAATGTGTATTTTCGGTCATCCAGTCTAGCACCCATGAATTCACATCTTCAACATTTCTAGTGATATGCAGTGTGGCGTAGAATTGAAGAATGAGTTCTTCATTCCTGTCACAGATGTGACGACCCCGGCTTAATCGTGCACTAACCATACATGTAAATGCACACGATTAAGCCTAAGGACTCACTTGAAGATATCACAACACAACTCTAAAACATAAATAAAGTCATACAAGCTTAATATTACAAGCCAGGGCATCGAGGGCTTGAATACATAGCTCGATGGCACACAAGTGTCAGCGGAAGCATTAGATATCTAGGTACAGATATATTACAGAAATAGAGATAAGCCTTTATGAAGGCGGGGCAAAATAAAATACTACGATCGAAAGGCGTAGGCCTCCTGCCTAGGACCCTCCGAATCCTACTCCTGGTCGTCTGTCGGCTCCTCGTAGTAGTACTCGCCGGGAGGGTAGTAGTAGTAGCCGTAGTCGTCGACGGGGGCAGCTAACTCAGGGGCTCCGTCATCTGGCGGCGTCAATTGGATATGGGGAGAAAAAGAAAATAAAGCAAACGTGAGTACTCATCCGAAGTACTCAGCAAGCAAGGATCTACACTACATATGCAACATTTTCAAAGGAGGCTGTATATGTGGACTGGGCTGCAGAAGTGCCAGAATAGAGGGGAAAGCCTAGTCCTATCGAAGACTAGCATCTTCAATCATCTTCATCGGTCTTGCAGCATTAAAAGAGTGCAGATTAGCATAATGTAAAGTAGTAGTGATGTTATCAACCTCGCCCAGAGATCCTTCCTCGACTCCCTGCGAGAAAGCAATCCCAGAGCCATACTATCCAGTTATCATCTTAAGTCACCAGTTCTAGTTGTACCGATCGGGATACAACTCCGAGTGTCCGTTACCGTAGGATAGGCTATCGATAGATGTTTTCTTCCCTGCAGGGGTGCACCAACTTACCCACCACGCTCGATTAACTCCGGCCGGACACACTTTACTGGGTCATGCCCGGCCTCGGCCAAACGATACGCCGCAACCCGACCGAATACTTAATAGAGAGGTCAGCACGCCGGACTAAACCTATGCCCCCAGGGGTCTTGGGCCATCGCCCTGGACGCTCCTGCACGTTGCGTACACCGCCGATGAGCAGACCTAGCAACCACTTAATACAAGCGTGGTTGCATTCCCAGTCCAACCCAGCGTGTGCCGCGCAGTTGCTGACGTCTATTAAGCTCCGGCTGAAGTATACGACACAGAACGACCATACTATGCCCACATGATGGTTAGTGCTATCAGGCCAGAGGCCCCTCGGATCAAATATCCAAACCGTTAGTGGATTAGGAGCGCGCGGTAACGAGGAGAGACTCACGATTGATGTGACCCCGTCGCCCCGTCTCGAGGACTTGCGGCAAGAGCTAAGAATGCCCGGCCACGCCTCGTATTTATCTCGCGGGCACCCTCCAGGTCAACCCGACTCCACATCTCTCACAATTAAGCTCGCGCGGGTACCCCTCAGGGCCGACCCGTCTTTAGTAACATGGTTCAGTGTAAAGTCATAGTATTAATAGTAACCGTGTGTCTAACACCAAGGGGGAACCCTGAGGAATCACCCTCGATGGAATTCCACTTGATGTTAACGTCAGGGTGAACGAAGGAGGAATTACCCTTGAGGTCCACTCTTGAGGAGTTGCACGACAATGTCGTTATCGGGAATGGAGAAGGAGGAATCACCCTCGATGACCACAACCGATGAACTAACCTACAAGGTTAACATCAGAAGTGCTGATGAGGTATCACCCTCGGCACTCGATAGTAACCCAGTAGTGTCGAGCAACTAAGGGGGAAGTGATGTGCGGTATCGGGGTCTGGTCTTCAATCCCGTTGATCGGGTCTTCTAATAATCCAGCGGGGCAGTCGGGATAAAGTGGGGGTCTCTACTGAGTCTCTACCCAGCCTATACTAAGCAGTTTAGGATAAGCAGGAAGGTAACAAAGCAGGTTACAATAAACAGGCTATGCAGCAGATATAAGATAACAGTAACAGCAGCAATTCTAATGCAAGCATAAGAGAGAAGAGAATAGGCGATATAGGCATGTTCAAAAGGGGGGTGCTTGCCTGTTTGCTCGGCGGCAAGGGCAAGATCATCAACTGCGTCGTCGGGCTCCTGAGCGGCGTCGGCCTCGGGAGCTACGTCGACGTCGGGGTCTACCGGGAGAGAAGAGGGGGAAGAAACACATAAATGCACAGTAAACAATGCAGTACAGGGCATGCTATGCTAAGATGCAGTGCAGGGTTGCCTAAAGTAAGTCTAAGGCATTTCTAGCTACTCTAGGATTTAAGTGGGATTATTATCCGGTGTAGATGCACTATTCATATACCGGATATGGCCTCAGAGTTGTGGTTTCTCCTACGTAGGGGGTTCCGGCATCGAAACAGACGAGACGATCAGATTCGTCTCATCGTTCTGATCAACTTTCATGTTTAAAGTTTTTCGATCCGAGCTACGGTTTAAAAGTTATTAATTTTCAAAGTTTAAATGATTTTTTGGAATTATTTTTATTATCAGAAAATGATTATTGCGTCAGCAGTGTGTCATGATGATGTCAGCAAGTCAACAGATCGGTCCAGGTCAAATCTGACCTATGGGACCCACCTGTCAGCCTCAGAGGCTTTAACATCGATTAAAGTTAAACTAACAGAGTTAATTATCTGGTGGGCCCAGCCTGTCAGTGACCTTTTTAAACTAACAGAATGATTAATCAGTCATTAATAGTTAACTAACCAACCGGCCCCACATGTCAGTGGCAAAGGGAAACAGTAAACGCGTGTTGACTTGGTCAACTGGGTCCAGTGGGACCCAGTGTCAGTGACCGAGCGGTGGGGCCCGCGGCGCCATGTGTTGGCCACGTAGGACGCCGGCCACCGGAGCTCTCCGGCGAGCTCACGCGGCGGCGAGAAACTCTGGCGAGCCCGGAATCTCTCTGTGGTGCATCATTTCGGCCGTTCCTGGGCTCTATCGAACGAGCGGAGCAGTGCGCGTCGAGTGGTGCTAGTGGCTGGACGCGGAGGTGGCCGGAGCGACGCCGGCGACGACAGGTGGCGGCGGAGGGTGGAGATCGGGCAGAGGGCTATAGTGGGTTTTCGCGCACGCAAACGAGCTCATTCGAACGAGAGCACCACGCCGCATCCAAACGAGGCGGTGCGAGGAGGGAAATGGAGGGATGGAGGAGCTCACCGAGCGGCTCAAGGTGGCCCCTGATGGATTAGTAGCGCAGGAGGGGCCGGCGTCGACGGAACTTGTCGGAGATGCCGAAGGAAAGCGGCGGCTCGATTCCGACGAAGGAGGCGTTCCTGGCTCGGGCTCGTTGGCGTAGTCGAAGAAGCAGTCGCCGGCGAGCCTCCTGGACAGGATCCTAGGCGACGAGGAGCGCGGTGGTCGCGTGGACGACGCGGCGACGACGACGAGCGCGTCGGCTCTTCTCCAGATCGACGGAGAGGGGAAGGTGGAGAGGGGGAAGAAGGGCGAGGCGAGTGGGAGTGAGGGAGAGTGTCCAGGGGAGAGGAACGGGGTCAGGTCTTATCCTGCTGCTTGCCTGCCCATCGCCGTGGCGCCCTGCTGCCGGTGCGGTGCGTGGCGACCACAGGGAAGACGACAGCGCGACGAGGTAGGTGGGTTGGGCTGGTTCGGGCCGGAGCCAGGTAAGTGCTTGGGCCTTTTCCTTTTTCTGCTTTTCCTTTCTCTTTCTTATTTTATTGATTAACAAAAAAGGAAAGGGGATTATTAGGGCAACTGTTTCACTTAGGAAAAATATGGGGAGTGTCCCAATAAATCCCTGGTGATTTTAGACAGTGCCACAAAAAGTTTGAGGATTTTTAGTACTGATTTGAATTTCTCAAAAATGAATATGGCATTTAAGAGGGCTGTTTGTTACTGTTTGAGGTTGTTAGAGTTACTCAACTAATTTTATTAATGTGGATTACAATTTTATAACTGCATCTAAAATATTTGCAACATTATGTACATTTTAGTTTGGTTGTTTGAAGAAATAATTATTTGACTTGCATTTTGAATTCTTGACTTGAAGTTGAATTATTTCCTAATGCAATTTCATGGAGATGATCATGATGACATGGCATTATCAGAGGGTGATCACTGTAGTGTGATGCTGGGGATGTTACAAATCTCCTCCACTACAAGAAATCTCGTCCCGAGATTTAAGTGGAGAAGAAAAGGGTAACTTCGGAAGAACTGACCCTTATAGGGTTAATTATCTGGCGAACAATTCAGGGAATGTGGCAGAAGTATCTCTCGAGTTGAAACTTAAGAAAACGTCGAGAGCAAAGTAGGAGGTTACAATAAGATATTTCAAGTGGGTAGACAATCGTTCGATGCTGGGAGCAGAGTGTGGAAGGGGTTCATAGCATCGTGAATGGATCATCTGTCGGAAGGTGGCTCGCGATAACACACAAGACCAAGAGCATATTATACTTCGGAATCAAAGATATACAGGAGAGTCAGGTTACGATCCTGTGAAACTGTGACGAGGGTCGAACAAAAGTAGGGAGAACAGTGACATCTTACCGGTCACGACAACTAGGTATGTCAGAAGGTAGCCTGTCAGTTATGTCGGTAACAACATCGGTACCAAGGGCGAGCGATGACGAGAACCATTTTCCTGCTCGTTGAACAAGGCGGACCAATAGGCAAAGTTCTCGTCCATCGGTGGTTACCGGAATGTTACCAACAATAGTAACAGGGTCTCACTGGCGGAGTTGTAGACCGGGGTGTTTTATAAGCAGGGAATTATTTCTGCTTACATCATATAGATCATGAGAAAGGTTAAACAAAACAATGGAAAGGAAAATGTGTTTACACACAAGAATTGGGAGTATATCCTGTCCAAGGAAAAGCGAAGCATGATATGCATGATGGGACAGTAAGTTCAAAAGCTTTTAGGTAACGGGGCAAGGAATGAATCTTGATATTACCCATGCAACGATGTTTGGATAATTGATGAAGGGACATGCAACGTTGCGTTTTCACTGTTCTAAAAGATATTCGGAGTACCATACTCATGCTCTGAGGTAGCGATAACATGGTGTTTCAAGTAAGGGTTGGATCTAAAGACCTCAAGAGATACAAAGGAACACTTCCAAGATTATCTCGGAACGTAAGGATTAACCAAGCACAGCCAGGTCTGTGTTGGCAGAAAGTCAAGATGTCATCGATGATATCACAAATCATCGAGGGCAGGGATGGTATTTCTAGCCATGAATTCGATTGATATCCTAGAACAAGGCAGTATATTGATGGTGATCACGACAAATTTTGTCGAGAGACTCTATGTAGAAGCCATCGAGCAGCGACGACATCAAGAAAACGGAATGATGAAGCAAAAGGTTAATGGGACTACGGATGCGACACAAGCTTGAAATCTAGCTTGTTGTTTGAGGTGAAATGATAAGATGAGGAAGATCGACGTAAGATTAGCTCATCGTCGGAAATTGCTCCGTGCATAAGGACCAGGTAGCACAGTTAAAAGTTGGCACAACAAAAATATAATCTATCAGGCTAGGATTGATGTGATGGGGTATTCGACTCCCCAGCAACAAAGTACTAGGAGTGCTGAATCACCGAGCGGAATCGATTCATTATTCGGTGGTCTCGGTTTGAAGACAACCCAGAACCCATGGAGTGACTATGACAGGGAAAGGTATCACTCCATCGGAAAAAATTCATAGGACGTAGTACAATAGGATGACATCCTCGAGATAGTAGGGGCAATACTCGAGGTAGACCAGAATAGAGGTTGGGCAGATGAAATGATCTGCAGAAGACAAATATTGTAACTTGTCCGGGAAATGGGATAAAGGAGAAAATAGGGTTGGAACCACGATTGCAAAGAATCAAAGCGAAATACAAGATGGATTTATAACAAGGTTTATTATTTTCACGAGCAGCTTCCATAATAAGTTCTACATCGGGTCTATGGGCATGAACAGAAAGGTTCAAGGTCGACTCCCACTTCTTCAATGAACAACTTCTCATTCACTGCTCTTTGTCAAGAAGGTTTAGAGTTTGAAAGTTTAACTGGTGGAATAACAGAAGGTATGGCACATGAAGCCTTGTGGGTTCTCTCAGCTAGCGAAGGCATAGACACTACCCATAGGGGCATTTTTACGGATCTATACCACACGCTTATAGAAGCAACAGACTACATTCCAAAATTGGATATGGAAGAAAAGAATTAAATGATACTGCATTGCCGAAGGCAATTGTAACAGGGGAATAACTCTTAGAGATAGAAGATGATAAACATTGTCAGATAATAATCCAACAAAAGATCAGGTAAACGACATAGGATCTGACGTGAGTAGCGGTACTCAACCAGAAGAAGAAAGA
Source organism: Thinopyrum elongatum (assembly GCA_011799875.1). Lineage (NCBI taxonomy): Eukaryota > Viridiplantae > Streptophyta > Magnoliopsida > Poales > Poaceae > Thinopyrum > Thinopyrum elongatum. The sequence goes on from CM022298.1 coordinate 607,390,672, forward strand.
ATGTAACGGCATCAGATTATAGAAACATCGGAACAATCCGACGTTTTAAATACAAAGGAGTTATGGTTCAGAAACGAAGGATTAGAAGCAAAAGCTCTCATCAAAAGACGAGTAGGTTGAATAGAACTAGATGGATAACTTTAGCGTTCCGTCTTGCAGAGATCTCCACCCATGGTTACGAGACATGTCCTGGTCAGTAGTCAGTCCCAAGCCAATAAGGGGAAGGAATGCACTACCTCTCCGTGCCATGCAAGCTGAGCGGATATACAGACGGCAAGAAGTAGAGGATGCTTCAGTGCCAAAGGCAATGTCAACGGGAAGGAACCGATAAGGTTCTTAGAATAGAAAAGAATCGGTCGGATAATTGTCCACAAAAGGAATCAAGTGATCCGTGAGAACTAACGGGGTAAGGTTTTAACAACTGGTTCCACCTGAGAGTCCTCCGATAAAGGACGGGAGGCAAGCACATCGAATTAAGGAAGCACTTGAACAACCCAAGTATAAAATTCAGAGAGTTCATGATTTCCAAAGCCAGGAGTGACAATTAGTTCACCTGGGCAGAGGGACGAGTGATTTGTACATGCTTAGTTGGACAATCAACCAATACTTGATTGGCCGAGAACCAGCTCATGTCCGGAATGGTGACTGAGCGGGAAGGACGAATTCTAGGAATCGACTGAAGATGGCGAACATTCGCAGCATATTGGTTCAGGGGATTCAAATTGGTAATTGGCAAAGGATGTTGACGGGGATTACTAGACATATGGAATTAACCTTAAGGCAAGCAAGCAAGAATTTCGAGAGCAATAGGCTGAGAGGATTTATCGGAAGATTAAATAGCAATTCAATGTGTTTCGGAAAGCACTTGAATAACTGGGGATGTACGGATCCCCGGTAAATGTGAGGAATAATCCGCAGTGCGAAAGAAGCTGCACGGCAGTAGGCTCAAAGAATTCCCGGATTATTGAGTAGTATTTCTGGGTATCTCGTACATAAAGGAGTAACTGGGAAGGAAGATTCAAACGGCTAGGAAGTGTAGCTATTCACAGTGATTATTGGTGGCAAAGATTTGTAATGACTAAGGGCACAAGGGTCTCAGGAAACTTCAGGGAATATCTTCGGAGTCTTTTGATGATGCCACGCCATCTTCTGGAATGAGGGGGTTCTCCGGGAGAAGGCGGTTACGAGAACCTAGTGTTGGAGTTAGTAAAATCTTTAACCCTAATAGAAGAGAGATCAGAGTTCCCAGAGTATAGACGAGGAGTAAAAGATCCTAATGCCACCCAGTTGGCGACGTGGGCCCGTAAGCCACACATCCAAGTTAGTAAAACAGTTTTCGATTTCTAGACTCAACTTCGGCCAAGGAATGGGAAAGGGGGTTCCTACAGGCAGTCGGCTCTGATACCAACCTGTGACGACCCCGGTTTAATCGTGCACTAACCATACACGCAAATGCACACGTTTAAGCCTAAGGACTCACTTGAAGATATCACAACACAACTCTAAAACATAAATAAAGTCATACAAGCTTAATATTACAAGCCAGGGCCTCGAGGGCTCGAATACATAGCTCGATGGCATACAAGTGTCAGCGGAAGCATTAGATATCTGGGTACAGATATATTATAGAAATAGAGATAAGCCTTTATGAAGGCAGGGCAAAATAAAATACTACGATCGAAAGGCGTAGGCCTCCTGCCTAGGACCCTCCGAATCCTACTCCTGGTCGTCTGTCGGCTCCTCGTAGTAGTACTCGCCGGGAGGGTAGTAGTAGTAGCCGTAGTCGTCGACGGGGGCAGCTAACTCAGGTGCTCCGTCATCTGGCGGCGTCAATTGGATATGGGGAGAAAAAGAAAATAAAGCAAACGTGAGTACTCATCCGAAGTACTCAGCAAGCAAGGATCTACACTACATATGCAACATTTTCAAAGGAGGCTGTATATGTGGACTGGGCTGCAGAAGTGCCAGAATAGAGGGGAAAGCCTAGTCCTATCGAAGACTAGCATCTTCAATCATCTTCATCGGTCTTGCAGCATAAAAAGAGTGCAGATTAGCATAATGTAAAGTAGTAGTGATGTTATCAACCTCGCCCAGAGATCCTTCCTCGACTCCCTGCGAGAAAGCAATCCCAGAGCCATACTATCCAGTTATCATCTTAAGTCACCAGTTCTAGTTGTACCGATCGGGATACAACTCCGAGTGTCCGTTACCGTAGGACATGCTATCGATAGATGTTTTCTTCCCTCAGGGGTGCACCAACTTACCCACCACGCTCGATTAACTCCGGCCGGACACACTTTACTGGGTCATGCCCGGCCTCGGCCAAACGATACGCCGCAACCCGACCAAATATTTAATAAAGAGGTCAGCACGCCGGACTAAACCTATGCCCCCAGGGGTCTTGGGCCATCGCCCCGGACGCTCCTGCACGTTGCGTACACCGCCGATGAGCAGACATAGCAACCACTTAATACAAGCGTGGTTGCGTTCCCAGTCCAACCCAGCGTGTGCCGCTCAGTCGCTGACGTCTATTAAGCTCCGGCTGAAGTATACGACGCAGAACACCCATACTATGCCCACGTGATGGTTAGTGCTATCAGGCCAGAGGCCCCTCGGATCAAATATCCAAACCGTTAGTGGATTAGGAGTGCGCGGTAACGAGCAGAGACTCACGATCGATGTGACCCCATCGCCCCGTCTCGAGGACTTGCGGCAAGAGCTAAGAATGCCCAGCCACGCCTCGTATTTATCTCGCGGGCACCCTCTAGGTCAACCCGACTCCACATCTCTCGCAATTAAGCTCGCGCGGATACCCCTCAGGGCCGACCCGTCTTTAGTAACATGGTTCAGTGTAAAGTCATAGTATTAATAATAACCGTGTGTCTAACACCAAGGGGGAACCCTGAGGAATCACCCTCGATGGAATTCCACCTGATGTTAACGTCAGGGTAAACGAAGGAGGAATCACCCTCGAGGTCCACTCTTGAGGAGTTGCACGACAGTGTCGTTACCGGGAATGGAGAAGGAGGAATCACCCTCGATGACCACAACCGATGAACTAACCTACAAGGTTAACATCAGAAGTGCTGATGAGGTATCACCCTCGGCACTCGATAGTAACCCAGTAGTGTCGAGCAACTAAGGGGGAAGTGATGTGCGGTATCGGGGTCTGGTCTTCAATCCCGTTGATCGGGTCTTCTGATAATCCAGCGGGGCAGTCGGGATAAAGTGGGGGTCTCTACTGAGTCTCTACCCAGCCTATACTAAGCAGTTTAGGATAAGCAGGAAGGTAACAAAGCAGGTTACAATAAATAGGCTATGCAGCAGATATAGGATAACAGTAACAGCAGCAATTCTAATGCAAGCATAAGAGAGAAGAGAATAGGCGATATAGGCATGTTCAAAAGGGGGGTGCTTGCCTGTTTGCTCGGCGGCAAGGGCAAGATCGTCAACTGCGTCGTCGGGCTCCTGAGCGGCGTCGGCCTCGGGAGCTACGTCGACGTCGGGGTCTACCGGGAGAGAAGAGGGGGAAGAAACACATAAATGCACAGTAAACAATGCAGTACAGGGCATGCTATGCTAAGATGCAGTGCAGGGTTGCCTAAAGTAAGTCTAAGGCATTTCTAGCTACTCTAGGATTTAAGTGGGATTATTATCCGGTGTAGATGCACTATTCATATACCGGATACGGCCTCAGAGTTGCGGTTTCTCCTACGTAGGGGGTTTCGGCATCGAAACAGACGACACGATCAGATTCGTCTTGACGTTCTGATCAACTTTCATGTTTAAAAATTTTCGATCCGAGCTACAGTTTAAAAGTTATTAATTTTCAAAGTTTAAATGATTTTTTGGAATTATTTTTATTATCAGAAAATGATTATTGCGTCAGCAGTGTGTCATGATGATGTCAGCAAGTCAACAGATCGGTCCAGGTCAAATCTGACCTATGGGACCCACCTGTCAGCCTCAGAGGCTTTAACAGCGATTAAAGTTAAACTAACAGAGTTAATTATCTGGTGGGCCCAGCCTGTCAGTGACCTTTTTAAACTAACAGAATGATTAATCAGTCATTAACAGTTAACTAACCAACCGGCCCCACATGTTAGTGGCAGAGGGGAACAGTAAACGCGCGTTGACTTGGTCAACTGGGTCCAGTGGGACCCAGTGTCAGTGACCGAGCGGTGGGGCCCACGGCGCCATGTGTTGGCCACGTAGGACGCCGGCCACCGGAGCTCTCCGGCGAGCTCACGCGGCGGCGAGAAACTCCGGCGAGCCCGGAATCTCTCTATGGTGCATCATTTCGGCCGTTCCTGGGCTTTATCGAACGGGCGGAGCAGTGCGCGTTGAGTGGTGCCAGTGGCTGGACGCGGAGGTGGCCGGAGCGACGCCAGCGACGACAGGTGGCGGCGGAGCTTTCGGGTGGGGATCGGGCAGAGGGCTACAGTGGGTTTTCGCGCGCGCAAACGAGCTCATTCGAACGAGAGCACCACGCCGCATCCAAACGAGGCGGTGCGAGGAGGGAAATGGAGGGATGGAGGAGCTCACCGAGCGGCTCAAGGTGGCCCCTGATGGATTAGTAGCGCAGGAGGGGCCGGCGTCGACGGAACTTGCCGGAGATGCCGAAGGAAAGCGGCGGCTCGATTCCGATGAAGGAGGCGTTCCTGGCTCGGGCTCGTTGGCGTAGTCGAAGAAGCAGTCGCCGGCGAGCCTCCTGGACAGGATCCTAGGCGACGAGAAGCGCGGTGGTCGCGTGGACGACGCGGCGACGACGACGAGCGCGTCGGCTCTTCTCTAGATCGACGGAGAGGGGAAGGTGGAGAGGGGGAAGAAGGGCGAGGCGAGTGGGAGTGAGGGAGAGTGTCCAGGGGAGAGGAACGGGGCCAGGTCTTATCCTGCTGCTTGCCTGCCCATCGCCGTGGCGCCCTGCTGGCGGTGCGGCGCGCGGCGACCACAGGGAAGACGACAGCGCGACGAGGTAGGTGGGTTGGGCTGGTTCGGGCCGGAGCCAGGTAAGTGCTTGGGCCTTTTCCTTTTTCTGCTTTTCCTTTCTCTTTCTTATTTTATTGATTAACAGAAAAGGAAAGGGGATTATTAGGGCAACTGTTTCACTTAGGAAAAATATGGGGAGTGTCCCAATAAATCCCTGGTGATTTTAGACAGTGCCACAAAAAGTTTGAGGATTTTTAGTACTGATTTGAATTTCTCAAAAATGAATATGGCATTTAAGAGGGTTGTTTGTTACTATTTGAGGTTGTTAGAGTTACTCAACTAATTTTATTAATGTGGATTACAATTTTATAACTGCATCTGAAATATTTGCAACATTATGTACATTTTAGTTTGGTTGTTTGAAGAAATAATTATTTGACTTGCATTTTGAATTCTTGATTTGAAGTTGAATTATTTCCTAATGCAATTTCATGGAGATGATCATGATGACATGGCATTATCAGAGGGTGATCACTGTAGTGTGATGCTGGGGATGTTACAACAGATGTCAGTGCAGAAGTTAAGCAGCCCAGCGCCATGAAGAACACTGAGGACTGGATGGAAGCAAGGAAGCGACTCCATATCCACATGAGGAATTTTCTCATGGTCAAATACCTTGTTCTTACCGAACAGGAGGGAAGAGTAATAGTTCATTTGACTTGCTGTCCAGAAGCGCTTGCGTCGCAGTCTTGCAGAGTCATAGGGATTGTAATCCGTGAAGAAATGATGCTCAGCAAAGAAATCATCAGCGTTGAATTTCTGCTTCTTGGTATGAGGATTTTGTGGCTTGGGCTGAAGATTAATAGTTGAAGTCTTCACAGCCGCTTGGCGCACAACCTCTGGAGCCACAGAGTGAGGAATTTCCATAGCAATTTCATCAGCAGCAGTCTTGGTCTCCATTTTTCCAGCATTAGTAGCTGGAACTTCTTCTGGAATAGAATGAAGTGAAGATTGATGTCCTTCAGAGCCCGTATGAATTTCTTCAGTCTGCACAGGGGACTGAGGAATTTGTTGCAGAGGAGTGGTCAATGGAGAATTTGGATGATGTCATTCCCAATAATCATCAATGAAAACTGGTGTAGTGGACCCAATGTCCACATCCTCATCTTCTTCATCAATTTCTTCAACGCCTGCCTCTTCAGCTGTGAACTGAGGCACGGGCGATGATACCAGTGGGGTTGAAGCGATATCATTCACTTCAATTTCTTCATCCAACTGCTCTGAAGTAGCAGCACAAGGATTCGCTTCATCACTGTCATCTAGAATGACATATTCCTCACCAAAGGGAACAATTTCCTTTGATGGCATGCTTGAGATAGGAACAACATCAATGGGGTTGGTGTACGAGCTTTGCAAAGTCTTCACTTTCTTGGGAGCTGAAGACTCTGCGGTTTCTAAAGCTTTCCTTTTCTTCACAGCTTCCTTTTCTGCAGCTTTGGTCTTCTTCGCTTCTGATGCAGAAGGAAGGTGGATATCTTTCATCTGTGATGACTTTGCAGAAGGATCAGATGAAAGTGGAGCAGTTTCTTCAGGCACAACTGATGCAGTTGCCCTGGCTTGATCAGATTCTTCAGGCACAGCTTCATATGCTTCAGCTGACCTGAGTTGTTCTTCAGGCGCAACATTGGAGGTTGCCCTGGCATTTTCTTCAGGAGCTGGAATTTCTTCAGCAGCCCTGGAACTTTCAGTTTCTTCAACAGACTGATTTTCATCAGCTATGCTAGCATTCTCTTCAGTAGGCTGAGCAGATGCATCAGCCTGAGGAATTTGTTGTTGCGATGGAGCTGCAACATTCGGGTTGAACCCCTTGGCCATTCTGACAAATCTGACTTTGGCACCTAGCCAATCTGCACGATATGCGTCAAATTCATCGCTGAGAATTTTGATCTCCTTTTGCAGATTCACAAGTTCTTCAGGAGTCATCTTCACAACATTCTTCTTCAGAAAGCGCTCCTTTTTGTATTGAGCTTTCTTGACTTGCCTGGCCTTCTCAAATTTCCATTTTTCTTCGGCTATGAAGGCCGTCAACATGTGGCTCTGGCCAGGAGTGAGGTTCAATTCAGACAAAGGAGTATTTGGATCCTTGTGCCATAGATCGATGAAATCAAGGATCCTTTTAGGATCTAGCATGAGTGGCACAGCACTGCCTTTGGCTCTAGCGGCCTTTTCTTGCCTGTCTTTGATGATCTCAGCAAGTTCTTCATCATCAGCATAATCGTCATCAGACGGAACTTGGAAGGCAACATGCTTCTTGTGAGGACTTGGCCTTGGGCCTCGTCCAGCAGTGGCCTTTTTCTTCAGTAAGATTGGACCAGTTGAAGACTGTGGCGGAGCTGAGGAACTTGCAGATGCTCCTGAGGCAATAGAGATTCCTGTAGTCCATTGGCACGTGGCAAGATGCACAGGTGCTAAGGACTTTGCAGCTGAAGTTGAAGACTTTGTGGCAGCTGAGGGAATTGGAGCTGCCCTTGATGTGGTTGCCTGAGGAATTGGCAGTGAGGGCTTTGCAATTGGCCATGAGGGCATAGCAATTGAGGAACTCAGCTTCACAGTAGATTTCTTCGGCAAAGCCTTCTTGGGCTTGCTAGCAGAGGCCTCGGCAGCAGCAGCAGCAGCAGCAGAGTCTTCATTGAATTTCTTCACTGCTTCCTTTGCTACTTTAGCCAATTTGGCTTGGCGCTTAGCCCATTCCTTGGGAAGTTCCTCACCGCGCCTGATACTTGAGGGATCAGCTTCTTGGCCTGGTACCAATGGAGGTCTTGGACATGGAGGGTTAACGGCGAATTTCTTCATGTACTTGGGAGTAACATAACGATATTCCCTCCATTCCTTAGCCCATCTTCTCTCAATTCTCTGTATGCGCACTTTGCGCTGAGTCTTGGTCTCTTTGCCATGAGTTGCTTCATCAGGAGTGCAATATTCATCATATATGTCTTCAGGGATCTCAAAAAGCAGTGTTTGTTTCAGGCCTCTTTCCTCCCTTCTGGGGTCTTTTACCATCAGCCATTTTCTTCACTTGAGGATTTTGAATAATTGATGTTTCTGAGGAAGTGTGCAGCTTATCTTCGAGGAATGCTGCAAATGAGTTAAGTTGATGAGAACCTAGTGATTCAGCAGCAGACATTCTGTACCTATGAACAGAGTATAGGTGCGAAGAATTTGGAGAGGTCATATGCGTTCTCAGAAAATTTTCAAAAGAAATCAAGTTTGAGGAATTTGACCAGGGGAGTCTTGAGAAATTTCACTAAGCATTCTTGACTTAGGTTCCAGAGTTGTATAGATTAGAAAATCCACATAATTGAGGAATCTTGAAGAAAAAAACATAGCTTAGAGAAACAAATCAAGATACAGAAGCATTCGGGAGTTTATGGAATGGGAAGTTGAAGAATAAACACCTTTTGAAGATTTTGTGAAATCATCAGAATCAAAGTAGGGCAGTAAAATCAGATTTTATTTACCCTGGACGAAGAACACGACGAACTGGAAGTGGAAGTGGAGAAGTTTGTCCGTTCAGATCTCCCACGCCCTAACTTGGCGGTGAGAGACAGCTACGGCGGCGGCGGAGTGAAGATTTCCGCGGCCGACGCGAGTACGACGGCGACGAGGTCGAGGCAGTGAAGCTCTTCCTCACCGGCGACGATGGAGAGTAGCGGCGGTGCTAGGTCAGAGAGCTCGAGCGAGTTGGTGGTCGAGCGGAGTAAATGAGGACAGAGGAAGGGAGGGGGTATTTATAGCCACGGTGAAAAACTGCCCATCCGAAATTTTTGGATGAACATGCCCCTGACCCTTGCTTTTCTAATGACATGGGTCACCCACGTACAGAGAGATGGAGATCGTGGTAGATCGTGGGTGAGTAGTTTAATTCTATCGCGGGATGCGGAACGGTTTGAGCGGCAAAAGCCAAAAATTCAGATATGAAAATTTTAACATTACATTCACAAATTCTTCAGCTGTCAAGGACACAGTGAAGACTTTGAACGGGTTTCAAATTGAACGCACATGAAGAATTTGTGAACAGACTGGGTTGAGTTTAGCATAGAGGGGGAACGGGTCCGATCACATTCACTTAGAAGAAAATCAACTTGAAGAATTAGCAATAAGTGAATGCTGTTGAGGACATGAAAAACTCAACTATATATATAGTCAATGAAGAACATCAGTCAATTTTTTTGAAGACTTTGCAATTTGAAGAATTTGAAAATTGAAGAATTTGTAAAATGAAGAAAAACTCAATTTTGAAGATTTTCAACTTTTGTGGTGGCGTGACCCACCGTATAAGAATGATGATTTCAGACGCCGCGTACAATTGTCGTAGGGCTCTGAGAATCAAATTCTTCGTTAATTTCTTCACACTTAGAGGGTTAGTCTTCATTGATTGAAAAAAAACGTTCTTTGTGTGTTGCACATCTAAGTCATCAATTTTGCATAAGTGTTAGGATGTGTGTCCTTTTCAAAGAACATTCGAAGATTCTAAGATATTTAGCTCACACCGCAATTTGCTAAATCTCTTCTCATCCAAGGGCTTGGTGAAGATATCCGCTAGCTGTTCTTCAGTCTTCACGTGATCAATAGAGATGTCTCCCTTCAACACATGATCTCGAAGAAAATGATGACGAATCTGGATGTGCTTTGTCTTTGAGTGCTGAACTGGGTTATGAGGAATCTTGATGGCACTCTCATTGTCACAGTAGAGTGGCACATTCTTCATATTGATGCCATAGTCCTTGAGGGTTTGCTTCATCCACAGTAATTGAGCACAGCAAGAACCAGCAGCAATGTACTCAGCTTCAGCAGTAGAGAGTGATACGCAGTTCTGCTTCTTCGAGGACCAACATACTAAAGATCGTCCTTGGAAATGGCATGTGCCTGATGTTGACTTGCAATCCACATGATCACCAGCATCGTCAGAGTCAGAATATCCAATGAGATCAAAAGCCGAGCCCTTGGGATACCATAATCCAAGTGTTGGAGTGTGAGCTAGATATCGAAGAATATGTTTCACAGCCTTATGGTGTGATTCCTTCGGTGTAGCTTGAAAACGGGCACACATGCAAACACTAAGCATAATATCTGTTCTAGATGCACATAGATACAGTAAAGAGCCAATCATGGAGCGGTATACCTTTTGATCGAAGTCTATACCGTTTTCATCGGTGCATAGATGGCCATTTGTGGGCATAGGGATTTTGACGCCTTTGCAATCTTGCATACCGAATTTCCTCAGAACGTCCTTGAGGTATTTCTCTTGAGAAATGAAGATGCCATTGCATTGTTGACGAATTTGAAGACCTAAGAAGAATTTCAATTCTCCCATCATGGTCATTTGATATTCCTCACTCATCATATAAGCAAATTCGTCACTGTAACGTTTGTTAGTACAGCCAAAGATAATATCATCAACATATATTTGGAACACGAATAATTCATCATCATATGTTTTGGTGAAAAGAGTTGGGTCGAGTGAACCGGGTTTGAAGCCTTTCTTCATGAGGAATTCCTTCAGAGTATCATACCACGCCCGAGGGGCCTACTTGAGGCCATAGAGGGCCTTATTGAGTCTGAAGACTTGATCATGATGCTTAGGATCTTCAAAACATGGGGGTTGAGCAACATATACTTCTTCCTCAAGCTTACCATTGAGGAATGCACTTTTCACATCCATTTGATATAAGATGATATTATGATGGTTAGCATAGGCAAGCAATATGCGAATAGCCTCAAGTCTAGCAATAGGTGCAAAAGTTTCATCGAAATCAATTCCTTCAACCTGTGTGTAGCCTTGAGCTACAAGACGAGCCTTGTTCCTCACCACTAGGCCATTTTCATCTTGTTTGTTGCGGTAGATCCATTTGGTGCCGATGATATTGTGCTTGCGTGGGTCTGGTCGCTTGACAAGCTCCCACACCTTGTTCAGCTCGAATTGGTGTAATTCCTCTTGCATCGCTTGAATCCATTCAGGCTCCAGAAATGCCTCATCTACTTTGGTGGGCTCTGTGATAGAGACGAAAGCAAAATGCCCACAAAAGTTAGACAAATGTGAAGCTTTTGAGCGAGTGAGAGGACCTGGTGCATTGATGTCGTTGATGATTCTCTCAATCTGTACTTCATTCGCAACGCGAGGATGAGCTGGTTGACGACTTTGATTTGGCTCAGCATTTTCTTCAGAGCCATTTTCTTCAGATGCACCAGCATGATTTTCTTCACGATCTGGAATGACTTCTTCAGCAGATTCTTCAGTAGGTATGACATCCTCAATAGCCTTTAGCTTGATAGATTCCTCAGGAGACATTTCATCTAGCACAGGAGGTAGGTGCTCTCTTTGCGAGCCATTAGTTTCATCAAACCGCACATCTACAGTTTCAACAACCTTGTGGTAACAGGAGTTGAAGACTCTGTAGGTGTGCGAGTCCTTTCCGTAACCAAGCATAAAACCTTCATGTGCTTTCGGTGCAAATTTGGAATTGTGATGAGGATCTCTAATCCAACATTTAGCACCGAAGACTTTGAAATAACTCACATTGGGTTTCTTGTCAGTGAGGAGTTCATATGAGGTCTTCTTGAAGAATTTGTGAAGATATACCCTGTTGATAATGTGGCATGCAGTATCAATTGCCTCAGGCCAGAAGCGATGAGGTGTCTTGTATTCATCAAGCATGGTGCGAGCCATCTCAACAAGAGTTCTGTTCTTGCGCTCCACAACGCCATTCTGCTGAGGAGTGTATGGGGCAGATAACTCATGAGTAATACCAAGTTCATCAAGATAGTCATCAAGACCAGTATTCTTGAACTCGGTCCCATTGTCACTCCGAATATGCTTGATCTTCACACCAAAATTCGTCGAAGCCCTTGAGAAAAATCGTCTGAAGACTTCCTGCACTTCAGTTTTGTAAGTAATGACATGCACCCATGTGTAATGAGAATAATCATCAACAATAACAAAGCCATATAGAGATGCTGCATTTGTTAGTGTGGCATAATGAGTAGGGCCAAAGAGATCCATATGAAGCAATTCAAAAGGACGAGAGGTAGTCATGATAGTCTTCGAGGGGTGCTTGGCTCTGGTCATCTTTCCAGCCTCACAAGCCCCACAAAGATGATCTTTGAGGAATTTGACACCCTCAATGCCAATGACGTGCTTTTTCTTCACGAGCGTGTGTAAGTTCCTCAAGCCAGCATGACCCAGTCGTTGATGCCATAGCCAGCCTTCTGAAGCTTTTGCAAGTAGACAAGTGGCAGGTTGTGGTCCTGCAGAGAAATCAACAATATACAAGTCTCCTCTCCTAAAGCCTTCGAAGACTTTGGAATTGTCAGATTCCATGAGCACTAAGCAACGATATTTGCCAAAGACAACAACCATATCAAGATCACAAAGCATTGAGACAGACATGAGGTTGAATCCGAGGGACTCGACAAGTATGACTTTGTCCATGTGTCGACCCTTTGAGATTGCAACCCTACCTAGACCCAATACCTTGCTTTTTGCCTTTGTCTGCGTAGGTGATATGCTTCAAATGTGATGGAGATAAAGAAGTGTTCAATAGTAAGCTCTTGTCACCGGTCATGTGATTAGTACATCCACTGTCGAGGACCCACTCAGTTGCTTTGGGTAAATCATCCTGCAGATGAATTAGTGCATCTTACGAACACATATCTTCAGAGTGAAGAATATGACATCAATTTCATCAGACAGAAATTCATCAATTAATGCAACATATGTATATATAGCAGTATGAGGACGTGAGAAATGAATGAATCATTTCTTCATGATTAGCTTGCGTCCTTTCAAGCATTTTAGGTCTCCAGAAAATTCTTCAGATGATTTAGTTCGTCTGGAGACCTGACCCTGCATAAGAGATTAGTTCTTTTTCTTCACCACCCACATCTGGAGGGGTGGCAAAGAGTTCATCATTCTGTGAGCTCCATAAGAGAAAGGTGGCATTGAAGCCAAAGCACTTCGTTTCACAGGAGAGGGATTAGTATAGGCATATGAGTAAGCAGAGAAATTCTTTGAGGACTTATGAACATAATGATTTGAAGAATAATGCACATAATCAAAACTCTTAGATTTTCCCTGCGAAACAGAAGCGTTAGCATGATGATGATCATATGAGGACTTAGATCCACGTGAGGAATTTGATCCATAATAGGACTTGGATCCATATGAAGACTTCGGTCCATATGAAGAATTTGATCTGGGGTTCCTATTCTTCACAGGTGGTGTCATGAGGACATTCACCTGAAGACTTTCAAGGCACCTTTTGGGAACCCAGATTTTCTTCATAGGGGGACCATTCCTGCAGTTAGTTCCAACATATCTAGCAAATACTTCACCATTCTGATTTTTGAACAGTTTATAGTTGGAGTCAAATGACTCATCAGATGAATATGAGGATTCACAAGTAAAGCCAGATAAAGTGGATGGATCTACGGGAGGTCCCTTCGCAGCAACCCATGAGGTTTTGGGATACTGCTCAGGTTTCCAGTAGGTTCCATCAGCATTGAGTTTCCTCTCAAAGGCAATACCCTCTTTCCTAGGGTTCCTGTTCAAGATCTGCTTTTTGAGCACATCACAAAGAGTCTGATGCCCTTTGAGGCTTTTGTACATGCCTGTCACATACAATTCCTTCAACCCTGCATTTTTGTCAGTGATACTAGTGGTATCCTCAGATGAGGAATTTGTGACCACAGAGATAGTTGAAGAATTTGCAGCAATAGAAGCATTTGAATTTTCAGGTGAAGAATTAGCAGTTTCACGTTCAATGCATTTCAAGCATGGTGGAATAAATTCTTCCTGAGCGGAACTGATCTGTTGAGCAAGTAATGAATCATTTTCCTTCTGAAGATCTTCATGACTCACCCTTAGCTTCTCAAGATCTTGCTTTCTTTGAAGAAATTCATAAGAAAGCTTCTAATGATCGGCTAAGAGAGTTTCATGACGACTTTGAAGGTTGTCAAACTTAGACTGTAGTTGCTGAAAATTATCAGTCAATGTTTGAGTTCGATCAATTTCCTCACCTAACAGGTCATCGCTTTTGTCTAGCATATTTTGAACCCTTTCCAAAGCCTTTTGTTGTTTAACAACAATATTAGCAAGTTTGGAATAGCTGGGTTTGAGGTTATCATCAGATTCATCCTCACTTGATTCAGAGGAGGGATATTTGAATACCTTGGCACCTTTTGCCATGAAGCAATAGGTGGGAGCATAGTCATTGTTGCCGTCATCAGCAGTGTTGGGGAAGCCATTTTCCTCAGTGTTGAAGATGGACTTGCTGACGTAAGCAGTAGCGAGGGCTAGGCTCGCCACACCAGAGTCTGACTCCTCAGATGCCTCCTCTTCCTCATGTTCCTCAGATTCAGCTTCAGAGTCCATTTCCTTGCCAATGAATGCCCGAGCCTTCTTGGAACTGCTCTTCTTGTGAGATGAAGACTTTGAAGATTTTGATGATGAGGACTTTGAAGATTTCTTCTTCTTCTTTGAGTCATTTGAACTATCATCCTTATATTTCTTCTTCTTTGATTCCTTTGCCCACTGAGGACAATCAGTTATGTAGTGACCAGGTTTCTTGCATTTGTGGCAAGTCCTCTTCTTGTAATCACGGGATGAGGAATCTGATCTTGTGTCATCACCTTTTGAAGATTTTACAAAGCGACCACGCCTTGAGAACTTCTGGAATTTCTTCACGAGCATTGCTAGCTCCTGGCTTAGTTCTTCAGGGTCACCAAGGCTGCTATCAGAATCTTCTCCTTCAGATGAGGAAACAGCCTTGGCCTTCAGAGCGCGTGATCTTCCATAGCTTGGCCCGTAGAGATCTCTCTTTTCAGCTTGTTGGAATTCATGAGTGTTCAGCCTCTCAAGAATATCAGCAGGATCTAGTGACTTGTAGTCTCCACGTTCTTGAATCATCAGTGCCAGTGTATCGAATGAAGAATCGAGTGACCTCAGTGTTGGGGAACGTAGTAATTTAAAAAAAAATCCTACGCACACACAGGATCATGGTGATGCATAGCAACGAGAGGGGAGAGTGTGTCCACGTACCCTCGTAAACCGAAAGCGGAAGCGTTAGCACAACGCGGTTGATGTAGTCGTACGTCTTCACGATCCGACCGATCCAAGTACCGAACGCATGGCACCTCCGAGTTCAGCACACGTTCAACTCGATGACGTCCCGCGAGCTCCGATCCAGCAAAGCTTCACAGGAGAGTTTCGTCAGCACGACGGCGTGGTGACGGTGATGATGATGCTACCGACGCAGGGCTTCGCCTAAGCACCGCTGCGATATGATCGAGGTGGATTATGGTGGAGGGGGGCACCGCACACGGCTAAGAGATCAATGATCAATTGTTGTGTCTATGGGGTGCCCCTGGCCACGTATATAAAGGATGGAGGGAGGAGGAGGCCGGCCCTCACAAGGCGCGCCCAAGGTGTGGAGTCCTACTAGGACTCCCTAGTCCTAGTAGGATTCCACCTCCCACATGGAATAGGAAAAGGGGAAGGGAGAAGGAGAAGGAAGGAAGGGGGCGCCCTCTTTCCCTAGTCCAATTCGGACCAGTCCATGGGGAAGGGGCGCAACCACCCTTGAGGTCTTTCTCTCCTTTCCCGTATGGCCCATTAAGGCCCAATACGAATTCCCGTAACTCTCCGGTACTCCGAAAAATACCCGAATCACTCGGAACCTTTCCGATGTCTGAATATAGCCTTCCAATATATCGATCTTTACCTCTCGACCATTTCGAGACTCCTCGTCATGTCCCCGATCTCATCCGGGACACCGAACAAACTTCGGTCATCAAATCACATAAACTCATAATACCGATCGTCACCGAACTTTAAGCGTGCGGACCCTACGGGTTCGAGAACTATGTAGACATGACCGAGACACGTCTCCGGTCAATAACCAATAGCGAAACCTGGATGCTCATAATGGCTCCCACATATTCTACGAAGATTTTTATCGGTCAAACCGCATAACAACATACGTTGTTCCCTTTGTCATCGGTATGTTACTTGCCCGAGATTCGATCGTCGGTATCTCAATACCTAGTTCAATCTCGTTACTGGCAAGTCTCTTTACTCGTTCCGTAATACATCATCCCGCAACTAACTCATTAGTTACAATGCTTGCAAGGCTTATAGTGATGTGCATTACCGAGTGGGCCCAGAGATACCTCTCCGACAATCGGAGTGACAAATCCTAATCTCGAAATACGCCAACTCAAGAAGTACCTTCGGAGACACCTGTAGAGCACCTTTATAATCACCCAGTTACGTTGTGACGTTTGGTAGCACACAAAGTGTTCCTCCGGTAAACGGGAGTTGCATAATCTCATAGTCATAGGAACATGTATAAGTCATGAAGAAAGCAATAGCAACATACTAAACGATCAAGTGCTAAGCTAACGGAATGGGTCAAGTCAATCACATCATTCTCCTAATGATGTGATCCCGTTAATCAAATGACAACTCAAGTCTATGGTTAAGAAACATAACCATCTTTGATTAACGAGCTAGTCAAGTAGAGGCATACTAGTGACACTCTATTTTGTCTATGTATTCACACATGTATCAAGTTTCCGGTTAATACAATTCTAGCATGAATAATAAACATTTATCATGACATAAGGAAATAAAATAATAACTTTATTATTGCCTCTAGGGCATATTTCCTTCACTCAGTAATTTCTTCACCACCTCATGGTCGGTGATGTCAGTGGCACCCAGTGCTTGAAGCTCGTTTGAAATGTCAGTGAGGCGATCAAAGGTTTGCTGGACATTCTCATTGTCGAGTCTTTTGAAGCGGTTGAAGAGATTGCGAAGAACGTCAACTCGAGAATCACGTTGAGTTGAGATTCCTTCGTTGACCTTGGACAGCCTATCCCAGATAAGCTTTGCAGACTCCAAAACACTCACTCTGCCGTACTGTCCTTTGCTCAGATGGCCACATATGATATTCTTCGCTTGAGAGTCGAGTTGCTTGAATCTCTTCACATCAGCAGCGTTCACGGAAGGAGTGACAGAGGGAACGCCATTTTCCACAACGTACTAGAGATCGTTGTCGATTGCCTCAAGGTGCATGCACATCTTATTCTTCCAGTAGGGGTAGTCCGTCCCATCAAAGGTAGGACACCCAGCCGAGACCTTGATCATGCATGCAGTCGACATAACTAAAACTCCAGGTGGTTAAACCAGAATCACACAGAACAAGGGAGTACCTTGCTCTGATACCAATTGAAAGTGTGTTATATCGACTAGAGGGGGAGGGGATGAATAGGCGATTTTTATGAATTCGTCGCTCAGGAAATACTACTTGAGGAATTTCCTAAGCAACGAACTACAAGCAGCGGAATAAGTACTCAGGTACATGGATAACAAAGCAGTAGCATAGTCATCATGATGAAATGAAACAAAACAGAGTACAGGTAGCGTGTAAATAGGATAAGCAGGCTGAAGACAAAGTGACTGAAGAAATAGGAATGAGGAAATTGAGAAAGTCTTCAGTTAAAGTCTTCAAACAGTAACGATCAAGTACACAGCAAGTATGCGAGGAAATGAAAGGGTTGAGGAAATAGAACCAGTAGCTTGGTGAAGACAGTGATTTGGTAGACCAATTCCAACTGCTGTGACAGTTGTACGTCTGGTTGGAGCAGCTAGGTATTTAAACCTGAGGACACACAGTCCTCACCGTATTCTCCTTGAGCTAAGGTCACACAGACCTCACCCAATCACTCGTGGTAAGTCTTCACAGATGACTTCCAAACCTTCACAGACTTGGTCACTCGGCAATCCACAATTCCTCTTGGATGCTCTAGACCATGACGCCTAACCGTCCGGAGGATGCACAGTCCTCAAAGGTAACAAGCGTCGGTTCCACACAGGAACAATTTCTTCAGTGATGCTCAATCACTTTGGGTTTTAGGTGTTGGGTTTGGGTTTTTCCTCACTTGATGATTTTCGCTCAAAGTCCTCGGAGGATGGGATGCTCTAAATGACAAGTGTCAGTTTCTCTCGGAGCAGCCAACCAGCTAGTGGTTGTAGGGGGCGGCTATTTATAGCCGGGGAGCATCCCGACATGATAAGGCATAAATGCCCTTCAATGATATGACCGTTAGGTGGGTAGGATATTTTGGACAGCTGGCACATAGCACAGCAACGGTCGGAAATTTGAGCTCTCAAATTCCTCAGGGCTATCATGTTCCTCACTTGTAGGCAATCCGCACTGGCGAATTCCTAACTCCTCAGTCAGAACAAATTCCTCAGAGAACAGAAGAACTTCGTCTCTGTCACTGAAGAACTTGACTGAACTGTATGAGATTTCCAATGGCTTCACTCGAAAGGATTGGTAGGTGTAGGATTTGAGTTGAGCATCACTTGGAAACTTTTCCTTAGTTTTACCTCGACCCCCTTTAACAGTACGGTGTTTCCTATGACTCAAGAAAGGGAAAACAAAACTATGAAAACAAAAGTCTTCACGCTTCATAATCCTCGCATCAATATCAAGTTTTCAAGGTCATACCAATTTCCTCATTTTCAAAGTCTTCAAGAAAACCAAAGTCTTCAACTGAAGACACTCATTTTTAGGGGTCGACTTTCTTCGTAAATATCAAACTCCTCATTGACTTATAGAACCTGTGTACACTCACAAACACATTAGTCCCTTAACCTATAAGTCTTCAATACACCAAAATCACTAAGGGGCACTAGATGCACTTACACACGCTTAAAAGAGGGACACGCCATCAACGACAGTTGCACGCAATACATCATCCTCGACAAAGACTACAAGATAAGCAAAGAACAATAGGCAGGCCTCACACATCACAAATATGCTCGTTTCTCTCGAGTAAACTGAGCTTTTCATAGCAATTTACATGCCCCTCGTGATTTTTGGCCGAGTAAGTAGGATTGTTGTGAAATCAGGCAGCCGCACCTACTACGCCCCTGTTTCTCCACGGACCGGTTCAACTTAGTTTTTATTAGTATAGGAGAGGAGAGATCAATGTAGCCAACCAGCTTCGCATAATGAGATGTGACATGTGCATATATATGTACTCGAGAAATCAACGGGATGGTCACCGACACAGAGGGGCTTATATCAGGGCAATCCTTCTTGGACGCAACACGGAGGTGCTTAGATCGCGACAATCTTTCTTGGAAGCCGACGCGATAATAATTCACACCTCATCGGAGGAGATGCCAACCTTCTTCCTCAAAGTCGGCCACCACTGCATCCTCAACTCTGGCCGTGACCACCTCCTTATCCCACTCTGCTGAGTCTTGTGCCTCCAATTTTGGAATTCCAAAACAAGGCAATCAAACAACATTTGGAAATTAATTTGGCTCTGATTCAAATAACGAGTTTACTCGCCATGAGACAACAAAACTTGAACCGTAGCCCATTTCAATATTCTGGCTCATTCGGTATTGAACCTCAGTTTAATTCCTCGAGCCGAATATCTACATGCAAACATAAATTCTTGTTTTGTCTCTGAGATCTAATTTTTCATGTTTTGTCTTCTATGGTCAATAATTTAGTTAATCCCAATCGCCAGATGTGCAACCCAAAACCAAATTTAATTTATGTTTCTCGTGTTTCTAACGAAGAGTGTATGCAAAAATATCTCATGTTAGAAGCCATGCAAACTAACTTTTTGTTGGCCGATGCAAAATGTCTTATGTTTTTAACAAAGATGGAAAATACCCCATGTTAGAAGCAGCAATGCACATATCTGTTGAGTTGCTGTTGTGAAGTACTATTCCCCACTCGGTACTCCGTACCTATCTTCCCGCAACGCTAGATATTCTGATGTAATAACGCATCAATTGCTTTAGCGCACACTTTATCCCCCAAGTTGCATGGCACGCTTAAAAGTGGAACACGCCATCAACGACACACTGTACGCGACACATCATCCTAGTCGACGAAGACTACAAGATAGTACGTGGAGAACGATGGGCAGGCCTCACAGATCACAAATGTGCTCGTTTCTTTAGAGTAAACTGAGCTTCTCATCGCAGTTTGCCGGCCCCTCGTGGACTCGTGGGGTTGTTTGGATTGTGAGTATGTTTGCCATATATTGTCACATTATTTTTGCCACACTTGCCTAACTTGAGTTGCTCAAATTGTTAGCCACACTTTGACTTGCCTGAGGGAATCTTGCCACATTTTTTGTGTCTATGACATGTGGGGTTCACTTCTCATAAAAAAATTCTTGCCTTAGGTGTGGCTAGAACCAAACACCCACCTAACTTGATCAAACTTGTCTAAGATGAAGTGTGGCAAAGTGTGGCAAGATGTGGCTAGAAACCAAACAGCCCCGTGGTCTCAAGCCAGGTAGGAGGATTGTCGTCAAATCAGGCAGCCGCACCTACTGCGCCCCTGTTTCTCCGTAGACCGCTTCAGTTTAGTTCACTTATATACAATAATTACTAGCTTGAAAGGGAAGATCCATGGAGCCAACCAGCGGCACAAGCTCGAAGCCGGAAATCCCTCGAATAATAGGATGTGACATACATGTACAGATGTACCGGAGAAGATCAACGGGGTGGTGGGAAAAAAGAAACGGAGAAACGAATAAATATCGGACGGTTGGTCGACACGGCTGACTCATGATTCTGCTCGCTGGAATAGTGTGTCAGTAGTGCTGCCATGGACCATCTGCACGGCTCCACCACCACGCGCCCCGGTTTTGATTTGGCCGTTCGTTCAGCGGCCTGATTAGCAAGCCAGCTTGCGGCTTTGCAACTTGCTTACTACTCCCCCTTCTAGAGGAAGAAGGGCTTGTGCTAGTGGCCCGGTGGTATGTGCTACGTGGGTCCAAAAGAAAAACTCTTTTGCAACTGGGGGAGATTTTATCAAGAAAATGATATCTTGCGTCCCACTTGTGTTCGCCAATGTGTAGTTTGGCACCTATGATTATGCTTTATTTTGTGTGACAATGGCAGCATTAACGTTAACATGCAACGGCTAACGACGGGAGAAAGACAAAAACACCCTTGTTGGATGGTGCTTAGTCAATGATACGTACATGGGTAGGTTATAAGCACATGTGAGGAACGTCTCAAACTTTGTTTGTCGTCGTAAACGAACGATGCGAGAGATATTTGATGGCGAAGAGCA
This sequence comes from Thinopyrum elongatum, assembly GCA_011799875.1. Lineage (NCBI taxonomy): Eukaryota > Viridiplantae > Streptophyta > Magnoliopsida > Poales > Poaceae > Thinopyrum > Thinopyrum elongatum. Next base: position 607,411,776 of record CM022298.1, read on the forward strand.
AAACTCATGTAGCATACATGACCACTGTGCCGCTCGGAATAGGAACATCACAATTATCCACATTTTTAGACACTCAAACACCAACATTTTCGACACTATTTAGAGAAGTCCTTTTAAAGTGAAAAAGCATAAAACAATGTACCTGACACCTATACAAACCAGTCTTGTAAAAACTAGTTGACATTTTCTTGAACATGTTGAGAATCATTTTCATAGTTTACAATGTCGAAAATGTCTCATGACTAGCCAATCATACAAAAATAACAAACGCCATCCTTTTTTTTCTGAGAAACGCCAACTTTTTTTTTGAAGGGCTGGGAAACGCCAACTTTATTGTTTATCTCGCCCAAGCACAAAGTCTGAAAGTTTAGCAAATAAACATCCAAGAATGGGAAATACACCGGGAGAACCTTGCTCCACATGTTGAGTGCTAAACTTTAATTTCATCCGCCACAGAGGGCTAAAATGATAAGTACCCCACCCTCCCTAATATAAGGGGGCCTCTCGCTTCTCTACTCTCCTCCCCCACTCCCTTCAGTCATTCCTAGCTGAAGAAAAGAAAGAGAAGCATTAGCAGTTTGGAGAAGAAACTGCTCCATCCATCTCCATGGAAATCTACGGTGACCTCGAGGCCGGCTGCCACAGCCACTCCGTCTCGCCCATCAAGCCGGCGTCCTCGCCGAGGAAGCCCGGGCCGGGCCGCCTCTTCTGCGACCCCTGCGACGACGCCGACCAGCTCCTCGGCCACCACCACTACCTGGACATCTGCTTCAGCTGCCGGAAGCTCCTCGCCGGAAACAAAGACATCTTCATGTACAGGTGAATACACGCTACTATCCTACCGGATCTGATCTCTCCTTTTTGTGACCTCTGCCCAAGAATTGTCTCTGATGGTGGCTTGGTTTCTTTGTGTTGCAGAGGTGACACGCCCTTCTGTAGCGAGGAGTGCAGGCAGGAGCAGATCGAGATCGACGAGGCGAGGGAGAAGCGGTCGAATCAGACGGGGAGGGCGGAGGAGCAGCGGCAGAGACAGCAGCAGAAGCAGAGCACGCCGAGGATCCCGGTCTGGGCGTGGTAGCTGTTTTCCGGCGACCAAACCGAACGTAGGATTTTCAGCAGCAGTTCGTGAACAAAAGCTCGATGAGTTGGGCCGTCTAGATCCAGTTGAGCGAAGCTTGGATCGCCGGTTCGACGGGACGACCACCACCTGCAGGCAGCACACCTGCTGCATCTTATGCTGTCTCTGAACCGCATGGATGGGTTCTCATCCTTTTGATCTCCGAAGATGGAGGCGAAGAGTTAAATTTTGTGTGTGAATTACCGCTGGTTTTTTGTTCTTGTGTCGCGTAAGGTTGTACCATAGCCTGTCGATATGAAAGAAGTGAGAGGCATAACAAAAGCTCTCTCAGTTTCCTCATCGGTTCTGCTGTGTTCTTTCCGATTGTTCCATGCTTCCACGGATGCTTCCGCTCATAACAGTGGACGCAGTATTAAGATTTAAAACTGACCTTTATTCGTTTTGGCACACGAACACAATCGCCTTTGTTGTACCGTGGGAAATTAGGGCCGTTCCTGTTAAAAAAAAAGGAAAATACGGGAGGCCGTTGCCTGCTACTGTGTGCATAGAGCAGAGGCAGAGGACCAGCCAACGGCCCTGTTGGTTCTTGGTGGAGCAGAGCGCAGGTAAACTCTGGAAAGTTCAGAGAGAAAGCAAATGATGCCTTCCGTTTCTTACTGAAGAAATGCTGGCCGTGAACGAACTGTTAATAATTAGACGTTTGCTTCAACAAGAAAAGCAAAGAAGCAATGTGCTCAACATGAGTAATAAAGTTCCACACATACATGAGTGAAGTACTACTAATAAAGAAAATAAAGATCTTCCCTTTGGGCCACACAGCCGGTGGTTTCATTCGCGAGGCCCGTTTCTTGGAAACTTACATGAGGCAACGGCTAGCAACAAGGACCGGCGCATTTTACTTAACCATTTTTCTGCCCACGAAAGCTGCCTGTCTAGTGGATCCGCCGGAGTAAGCCTTACGTGCAAGGCCCACCTGTCAGCTGCCGTCGTACTATTATAAAACAAAGGCTCGTACGTGTAATAACATGTACAAATAGGGTTATACGGCAATACCGCCCATGCTTCTAGAGTGACCTGCCTGGCTGCCCGATCTCATACCTGCGCACATCGCCGTGAACATAAGCTAAACTACAAAGCACGCTGGCCCTAGTACCCGACCTTTTTTATTAAAAAAAAGTAGCAACAACAAATCTATCTCGTCCAGCCCAGCAAGCCCGTAGATTTGATTTCACCTTGCCTGCACTGGACTGCATGTGCAGCGGAGAATCGTTTAGGCAATCTAGGCCTTAAACAAGCTTATTCAAGTCTGTGGTAGAAGAAAAGGGTTCGGATTCGCTTTGCCACGTTGCGGCCACCTACGGAGCCGGAGCCCATGCACGCACGAGGCGTCGGGTCGTTTTGCCTTCGGCCGGGAGGAACCAGCTCGCCAAAGGCATCTCGGGTGCCGGTGGTTCGGGGGGCACCGGCCGGAGCCCCGCACGTGGCCGGATCGCGCCCATGCGCACGCCGTGGTGCTCTGCGCCAGCGCCGCCCCCCGACGACCTCCCGCCTGCCATGCCCCCTCTGCTCGCTACACGCAGCGAACGGACCGAAACTCCGTCTAGTCGCCGCCATGTGACGCTAGAAAAAAGTTCCATGGCCGTTCTTGCAGCTATTGGTTAACGGCGAACGAGGTTCTATCACGGGGTGTCGCTGTGGCACCGGTTAATGTCTCGGCGTTGGTCGCGGTGAACGAGATGCCACGGCGGGTCACTGTGCCACAGGTTGATGTCCCGGCCATGGAGGCTTGGACTGGCCTGGAGTCTCATTTTCTTGCAGGACGAGGACGACGGCCAAGACGAGAGATTTGAATGCTAAACCGGGGGCTTGCTTACAATGGTTTTAATGGCGGGCCGCTTTCGACGACGACGGGCGCTCTTGTCGTGCTCTGACCTAAAAGGACGCCTGCGAAGACGACAAGAGCTGGTGCTTTTTTTTTTTTCCTTCCACAGGGGCGGGAGCCGGGAGGATGTGCTCATTCCGCGCTGTCAAGACAACGACACCCGATGACATATGTACACGGGTTGTATAATTTACCTGCAACTTCGCAGAAAAACAAAACCAACATATCGGGAGGTGCTGTCATTTCTTTGCTATCATATTGCGTCTGAATTGGTCCAAGCAAGAACGTATTCAGTGCGTCAATGGGTGCAGACTATTTCAGCACATGTCAGCTGGGTACAGTGGTAAACACATGGATGATGGATCATGTTTATCGAACCCAAGTTATGTAAGCATCTTATATACAATCTACTGTACTAAACAGCAAATGGTTGTCAAGAGTGGGAATACTGTACCAAGGGAGAAGTATTATCCGATTCATTTCTCTGTGATTCACCATGTGCAAAGGTCGATGCACAGAGTGGTTCTTGGTGCAGAATCGATCCTTCACCATTTCCATCAGACCAAAAACAACAAAAATGTATAGCTCCGGTTCCTTGCCTTTGGATTCTATTCATGGCTCTGCTCTCCTCCGGTGTGAATTTGCAGCCTCTCGTCGTTCGTCGGAGGCTAAAAATGGAGTTGAGCCGTGCCCTATTTGTGCACACCCCCCCGGAAGACGGCAAGCCAGCCGAGCCTCCTTGACATTTAGCGCCATGTCAAGGCGGCATTGCTCCCAATTCTAAGGCTGTTCGCCGCCGCAGGCAGCATGATGAAGGGGGCCGGCGCCATGAGCACGATGAAGCCGCCGTCATCGCCCTTGTTCTACGTCCGCGAGGCGGACGGCCACGGCCACCACTTCCTCGTGGAGTGCTCCCTCTGCGGCAAGTCCCTCTCCGGCGACATCTTCATGTACAGGTCCGTCAATCGGCCAGGCGTACAGTCCCAGCCGCAATGCGACCATCTTATCTTGTGGGGTCTGTCTAGGACACATTTAAATATGACATAATTATGTCACATCTAACCTGATGTCCATTATGTTTGTGGTCTACTTTTTTTTTTGTCTCAGTTTTTTTTTGGTTCCTTGTTGCTGTGTTATTTGTGGAAGCTTAGATGTGGTATTCTTAGAAAACATTTAGATGTGAATTAGACAAACTGTATTTTGTGTGGGTACGTGACTACGTGTGTTGTGCAGAGGTGACACGCCGTTCTGCAGCGAGGAGTGCAGGCAGCAGCAGATCGAGGTGGACAGGGCGAGGCACCGGCGGAAGAAGCACGCGGCGGCGCGGAAGGAGCAGCACCGGCAGCACCACCATCACCACCACCACCACCACCACCATCACCATCAGCACCAGCAGCCGCCGCCGGAGCCGCAGCCGCGGACGGCCATGGTGGGCTCCGCCCCGTGGGCCGACGCCGGGTTCGCCGCGAGGAGCCCCGCGTTGCGCGTGTGACGCCCCGTTCAAACCGCACCAGATCTCCCGCGACCTCAGTTTGGCACCCGTACGTACAGTACAGGACGACGGACATATACACGTACTCACACGTCTAATGACCATACGGGTTTAGGGACTGGTTGCATACATTAGTGGTGTGTGTACGTACACGCGTGATCGAGGGTCCCGTTGTTCCACGGGCGGCTGGACATGGAGGTTTTTTCACAAATAGTGTGTCCCGATCGAGGTTAGAACTTTAGAGCCACGAGACCGTGAGCCATTGTTGCATGCAATGCAATGCATGGGCTCCCTCTCCATTTTTCTCGCCCCAGATTAACTTGGCTGTTTGTTCTGCTTTTGTGGAATGGGATTGATTTTCCGTACCAAACGCTCTAGATGTAAATCTTGTTGTTACTTTGATCAATATATGTGTTTTCTTCCACACGTTCCTGAACCCTGAATGGAAGTGCAACGAAACAGAGAAAGTGTGTAGGAAAAACTGAACATAATAGTCAGGTTCAGACTTCAGAGTGGTGATGCATCCAAGGTTCAGAGCTTCTGGCGCACTGTATCTGTGGCAGCGCCGAGTCCGGTGTATGGATTTGACAGTGTCATCGCAACCCTCAAGGATGGCGACGTGAGGCATATTTTAGTGCGCATACTTGCTGACCAAGGCGATCTCAAATCAATAGTATGAAAGATAAAGATTAGTTCAGTAATGAAGTATCCCAATACTGCGAGACGAATCAAATTTGGACGGCCAATGGAGTCAGCGGTGCAGTGACAGGCATAAACTATGCCGGTCTAGCTTCTTTTAAAAGTCACCCGAGATGCGCCGGACTGGATGCCCACTAATATTGTAACGAATGCAATCGATCCCATAGATCTTATGCAAGATTTCTTGCCTGATTTCCCGGCATCTTCTTCGCCACGCCCGACAAGCAGAACGGGCAGTGCATATTCCCGCGAGCAAAATTCATTCACCTTTTCTGAGCCAGGATCTACATGAACTACTCTACTACCGTAGGAAACGTAGGAATTCCACCACAATTCCTGAAGCGAACCCTCCGATAAAACTAGCTAGGAGTACTACACTAGACGAGATCACCGAGGCATAAAGAAATGTGAACGGTGCGGTTTACCGTGGGATCACCGGGTCCGTCCACCTGTGCGGGTGGAGTGTGTCCCCCCAGCGTGAGCCGTGGGCTGGTTCGATGGGATTCGGGGAACCACCTACTGAGTGTCAACTTTTCGTTATTCTACTCTCTCTTCACGGACCCCGGCGGCTATGGATGCCACACTCTAGGTGCCTACTAGCCAGGTCCGTGCCGTGCTACCTATGATCACAATTTCTTAACGCTCGGTGGTACCACCGGGGAGATTAACTAGTGGTGCTGCGTACAAAGGTGACCAGGATGGCAGGATACCACCAAGACCTACCCCCCGTTAACTAATGCTCCGCACATCACCAATAATTTGTCCACTTTTGTTGGGAGACGCGGTCTTGCATTTCTCTAAACGGACGGATGGGGTACGGTATTCACATCGTCATGGTGGTTCTGATTTTTCTGCGGGGACGCATCATGGCGGTATGGTTTATTTACTACTACGATTGTTAATGGAAGTATAGTACGTACTGCGATTGTTAATGGAAGGTGACCATCCTGCTGGTCGTTGGGGAGGCATGCGGTCACAATACGGACGGGGTCAGTTAATTAACCGAGACGTCAGTGCATGGATGACGTCAGAGCGATCGCGGTGGAGTCTGCTTACGTGGTAACGTACTGGCGTTGCCACCACACTTGTTTATTGTTCTCCGTAGTGGTCGGTAACCTAAACCATGGTGCAGATTGCCAAAATAGCTACGCTCATGATCGTGATTTTTTTGAACATACATGGTCGTGATTAGCAGCAGGTGGGGGGTGCGCTGTTGTTTGTTGGAGAACCGAAAGCACCCGTGACGAGGAAAGCTACGGAAAAGGGCCTTACGGTTTTATGGGCTGGTGGTACGGCATTAGGCCCAGCCCATTTTGGCAGCCGCTGGCCACTGCACCGGCTCCATTCAGTACTGAAACTCGTTTTTCATTTACAGTTGGCGTGTTCTCGTGGCATGGAAACTTATAGTGGAGTATGTAACAATCCTACGAAATTCAAAATACGACAGGTAAACAGGAACAGGGGAGTATAGGGTTAAATAGGTCGAAACTCCAAGTTAATTATCGTTGGTGTGAAATAAAGAGCTTCAGCTAATGGTGAATCATACAGTTAAGAAGAGCTTACAGCCTGACTGCTGCAGACCAACACACATGACAAACCTATTTTACAGACCCGTCCCTCGTAGTCCCTACATACATGGAATCAACGACTGTGCCCACAGCACGACAATGGAGGAGATCGACATCCCGGCCGAGCAGTCGACATATTGATTGACTCATGAGTACTGTAATCCCACCCAGACTAGACTGAACATTTTGTACCATGCTTAGGTAGTCCACAATTATGATCCACAAAGAGGCGCGATCACGTAACTCGAGTGCTTGGCAGTGCACTGGAGTCGGTGACTGAAAAGCAGTTGTCTTATTGTCCGTCCATGAACTGTTTATCAGCTGCCCCCATTCGTTCCCTTGCCGGACCGACCAACCACCAGGCACCACCAGCCATCAGGCACCCGTTTTGGTTCAGTACAGCACAGTACATTACAGTGTTTACAGGGATCGCTCTTCGACGTAATGTGGGAAAGCCAAATACCTGAAGAACACAGTACAGTACATTACAGTGTTTAACAGTGTTCTTCAGGTATTTGGCAACAAATCTCCGACATATGAGTTTTTGCAAAGCGAGAGGGAAAGCCAAGAAGCGCGCACAGTTTGAAGAAATCTGTTCGAGATGTAAGTCAGGTAGTCTATGGTGCCTTCTACAAGAATTGCGGCAAAGGGGACGGAAATTCAGACATAGATCTATTTGCTGGTGGTTGAGAAACTGTTTTTTGTAGATCCATCACCCGTAGATGCAGGGAATCAACTACCATGTCTGTGCCCACTGCAGGACAATGATAAAGAGCGAGATCCTGGTTAAGCAATCGGCCTATATTAATTGACCCACCAATACGGAGCAGCTCACTCGCTTGATAATCACTCGGACAAGACTAGACATATTCCATTTGTGCCATGCTTAGGCTGTCCCCCAATAACATCCATATAGAGGTGCGTCAGGTGACTCGAGTGCTTGGCAGGAGTGCATTGGAGTGACGCTCACCGTGACAGAAAAGCAATTGATGTTACTGTCGGTCCATGACCATTTGATATTATCATCATCCCGTTCCCACATCGGACCAACAGGAGAGAAGTCTAGCTCAGTAGCCATACAGTGTTTGGAGAGTGCTCGTTCATCCGAGAAGTCGAGAACAGAAGAGTGACAGAGACTATCAAGCAGTAGGTTTTTCGACAAAGGGCAATCCAATACGTATCAAACAATAGGTATCGAGCTTAAATAATTAACACTGCGAGTTCGTGTACTGGATCTTCATATCCGTGGGGGCACGTTCTTCTGTTCTGACGCATTTCACAGAGATGATTCGCTGTTACCGCACTAGTTTCTATGGGCAACGCAAACTTTATAAACCTCGTGAACTCAATCATCGCCGGTACTCTATACGACATGCACTCTACCTAATTCCGGTCACTAGAAACCAGTGGAGTGGCCGAATAGGATGCCTCCAACTTGATGTTTCCTTCTTTTTTAGAGACATAATAGTATGTACGGGTGTCTCCAACGCAAGCCCTTAAAACGGACACCGGAAAATTTCACAGACAGAGCCATCAAACGCTATATATGTGTGGTGTGCGGCTAGGAAGAGAGAGGGGAGAGAGGGGTCCATGTGGTTGCTTTTCGTTGGACATGCGGATGTACGGATGAAACAAAACATCCCATAGATTGCAGCCTATATATACCAGAATTCAAATGTGAGTCCCCATACATTTTTTGGACTTCGTTGGATGATAAAAGTGGTCCAGACACCGTGGTATGGATATATACGGCCGCTTTGAGGTTTCACTTTGAAGATGTCCCAAGGCTTCAAGTGAGTAAAATACCCTAGACCTTAGACATCGTAGCAATAAGCTTAATTGTCGAATCAGTGATGTCAGTGAAAGCACAATCCAGAAAAAAACAATGACATTATGGTTTGGATCCTGTGGGTGTGGACTGATAGACACGCAACAAATCGCTCGAATCCAGCAAAAAGGAAACATAAAAAGGACAATTTAAGTTAAGCAAAATAAAAATACATTTCATGCTCCAAATTTGTTATACTCTACAGTAAAGTGTTCAGGCAAGATCATAAGGAGACACCGAATACGGAAGCGACTATAGGCACGTGTTTGGTTGCTCGCATTAACCCTAACCCGGCCTACATCAGATTCTCGGTCAGCACGGAACTTAAAGCACTTCTCAGCAAGGCTCGCTAGGAACGGTCGAATCGGCCGTTTTCGGCGAGCCAGGCTCGAGCGATGCAGAGGAGGGGAATATGGCGCTAACCTCCTGCTTCTGCAGAGATGGCGCAAGCTCGCGCGCGTCTCCGAAAAAGTGGCGGGAAGAATTGGTGTCAGCTCCCGCCGAATCGGTTGCCCTATATAGGCACCCTCACCTCACCGTCCAAAACTCCCGCCACCATTCCCCCTTTCAAGCTTTCCCTCCCGCACGGATCGACACAGATGACCAGGTGAGTGCGCTCGTTCTCCGGCCATCGGTTGACGGCAGTGGCGATTCGAGTCCTCCTCTTCTTCGACCTGTTCCGCGCCTCCTTCGAGTGGCACCGATGGTGTCGGTGAGTTCAATCACCCCTTTCTCTGTACTCGTTCTAGCTATATATGTGAGCATGTGGTAGGGTTAGATCTGTGACCATGTAGTAGCATTGTACATTGCCGATCTGTGAGAATGTGATGTTCGGCTGGCTAGTGGTGATGGATTGGTAGCTTGCTAGGAGTTGTTTCCACGTCGGCAAGGATTGTTAGCTAGTGATGATGGATTGGTAGTATGCTTGATGTGTAGTATGCTAGTATGCAAGTATGTGTGCTAGTTCGTTGAACTCCTTGGTATGATTTGAGCTGCCGTGTTGAATTGGATGATTCGTCTGTAGATGTGTAGTGTTCGTCCATACTGTCCATACGCAGTGTTCGTTCATATTGTCCATGCTTAGTGGTCGTAGTATGCTTGATGTGCAGTGTGCTCCACTCTTCCTGATACTTATGCTTGTCGGACATGGGCACGCAAGAGTTTAGTCAGGCCCTTGTCGCATCCCAGAGCCAGTTCGCGGCGTCCTGTGTCGAGGAATCTCAGCCTCCCATTGAGGAGCAGATGCCTCCTGATTCATATGGTTTTTAGACTTCTGGTACGGTTCCACCTTTTGTGCCTACAACATGTGTGATGGCGCAACCTACAACTCATGTTGCTGCTCAAAAGGTAGCTGCCAAGGCAAAGAAGTATGGCAGGGGAAACATGAAATGGAAGCCATTTCTGTCAACGTTCATGCTTAGCAAGATGTGTGAAATAATAGCAAGTGGGGTGAGGGCTGACAAGGGATTCAAGGAGGTGCACTTGAACTCTTTTGCAAAGAAGGTGTTCGAGTTTTGTGGCTAGGAGGTCACCTCGACCAAGGTCTACAACCACCTCAGGAAGTAAAGAGCTAGTTGGATCCCAGTGGGCAAGCTCAGATACTCGAGCAGTGCTTCATGGGATCAGGAGAACTGCTCGATCATTTTGGAGGCAGAGCACTTATACGTCCATTTTGCATCATGTTTTCCTACTACTATTTCTACTATTTTAAAGTTATATTTCACGTTTTGATGCAATTATAATGCATTTTCTCTCTTAAATTGCAAGTCCTGTCACAAGAGGAAGATTGCCGGCAGCTGGAATTCTGGACCTGAAAAGAGCTACAGCAGAGATAGCTATTCTCCAGAGCTCCAAATGACCTGAAAATTTACGGTGAATTATTTTGAAATATATAAAAATACTAGAAGGAAAATACACGAGAGGGGACCCACCACGGAGCCACAAGCTCAGGAGGCGCCCCCCTTGGGGCGTGCCTGATGAGATTGTGGGTCCACAGAGGGCCTCCCTGGCCAATCTCCTGCTATATGAAGCCATTTGTCCTAGAAAAAAATCAAGAGAAGACTTTCGGGACAAAGTGTCGCCATCTCGAGGCAGAACCTGGGCAGGAGCACTTTTGCTTTCCGGCCGAGCGATTCCGCCAGGGATATGCTACTTCTTGAGCTTGCGTTGGTTTCCCTTGAAGAGGAAAGGGTGATGCAACAAAGTAGATATAAGTATTTCCCTCAGTTAAGAACCAAGGTATCAATCCAGTAGGAGGAACACACAAGTCTCCAATAGTTGTACCTGCACAAATAAGCAAATACTTACACCCAACGCAATAAAGGGGTTGTCAATCCCTTCACGGTTACTTGCAAGGAGGAGATCTGAAAGTGATGGATATAAAAGATAAGTAAAAGTGCGAAATAAAATACAAGTAAATAAATTGCAGCAAGATATTTTTGTGTTCTTTATTTTGTAGATCTGAAAATAATATGATAAAAGATAGACCCGGGGGTCATAGTTCTCACTAGAGGCTTCTCTCTTGAAAGAAAGCATACGATGGGTAAACAAATTACTGTTGAGCAATTGATAGAAAAGCGCATAATTATGACGATATCCAAGGCAATGATCATGTATATAGGCATCACGTCCGAGACAAGTAGACCGACTCTTGCCTGCATCTACTACTATTACTCCACACATCGACCGCTATCCAGCATGCATTTAGTGTATTAAGTTAACAAAGGTATAAAATCATGCATAAAAGAATTCAGAGAAGATTCAAATAATATTCATAGATAAGCTGAACATAAATCCACAATTCATCGGATCTCGGCAAACACACCGCAAAAAAGTATTACATCGAATAGATCTCCAAGAACATCGAGGAGAACATGGTATTGAGAATCAAAGAGAGAGAAGAAGCCATCTAGCTACTAGCTATGGACCCGTAGGTCTGAGGTAAACTACTCACGCTTCATCGAAAGGGCACTGGTGTTGATGTAGAAGCCCTCCGTGATCGAATCCCCCTCCGGTTGGGTGCCGGAAAAGGTCCCTAGATGGGATCTCACGGGTACAGAAGGTTGCGGCGGTGGAAAAGTGTTTTCGTGGATGCCTCTGGTGGTTTGGGCATATAAGAGTATATATAGGCGAAAGAATTAGGTCAGGAGGTGCACGAGGGGCCCACAAGGGTGAGGGGGGCGCCCTACCCCCTGGGCGCGCCCTTCGTCCTTCTGGCCGCCTCGTGGCTCCTCCGACTTCATCTCCAAGTCTCCTGGGTTCCTTCTGGTCCAAGAAAGATCATCGCGAAAGTTTTATTCCATTTGGACTCCGTTTGGTATTCCTTTTCTGCGAAACTCAAAAACAAGGAAAAAAACAGAAACTGGCACTGGGCTCTAGGTTAATAGGTTAGTCCCAAAAATAATATAAAATAACATATTAATGCATATAAAACATGCAAAACAGATAATATAATAGCATGGAACAATAAAAAATTATAGATACGTTGGAGACGTATCAAGCATCCCCAAGCTTAGTTCCTGCTCGTCCTCGAGTAGGTAAATGATAAAAACAGAATTTTTGATGTGGAATGCTACCTAACATATTTATCCATGTAATTTCTTTATTATGGCATGAATGTTCAGATCCGTATGATTCAAAACAAAAGTTTAATATTGACATAAAAACAATAATACTTCAAGCATACTAACAAGATAATTATGTCTTCTCAAAATAACATGGCCAAAGAAAGCTTATCCCTACAAAATCATATAGTCTGGCTATGCTCCATCTTCATCACAGAAAGTATTTAAATCATGCACAACCCCGATGACAAGCCAAACAATTGTTTCATACTTTTGATGTTCTCAAACTTTTTCAACTTTCACGCAATACATGAGCGTGAGCCATGGACATAGCACTATAGGTGGAATAGAAGGTGGTTGTGGAGAAGACAAAAAGAAGGAGATAGTCTCACATCAACTAGGCTTATTAACGGGCTATGGAGATGCCCATCAATAGATATCAATGTGAGTGAGTAGGGATTGCCATGCAACGGATGCAATAGAGCTATAAGTTTATGAAAGCTCAAAAAAGAAACTAAGTGGGTGCGCATCCAACTCGCTTGCTCACGAAGACCTAGGGCAATTTGAGGAAGCCCATCATTGGAATATACAAGCCAAGTTCTATAATGAAAATTCCCACTAGTATATGAAAGTGACAACATAGGAGACTCTCTATCATGAAGATCATGGTGCTACTTTGAAGCACAAGTGTGGTAAAAGGATAGTAACATTGCCCCTTCTCTCTTTTCTCTCATTTTTTTCTTTTTCTTCTTTTTTTATTTATTTGGGCCTTCTCTTATTTTTTTTGCCTCTTTTATTTTTTTATATTTTTCGTCCAGAGTCTCATCCCGACTTGTGGGGGAATCATAGTCTCCATCATCCTTCTCCTGACATGGGACAATGCTCTAATAATGAAGATCATCACACTTTTATTTACTTACAACTCAAGAATTGCAACTCAATACTTAGAACAAAATATGACTCTATATGAATGCCTCCGGCGGTGTACCGGGATGTGCAATGAATCAAGAGTGACATGTATGAAAGAATTATGAACGGTGGCTTTGCCACAAATATGATGTCAACTACATGATCATGCAAAGCAATATGGCAATGATGGAACGTGTCATAATAAACGGAACGGTGGAAAGTTGCATGGCAATATATTTCGGAATGGCTATGGAAATGCCATAATAGGTAGGTATGGTGGCTGTTTTGAGGAAGGTATATGGTGGGTTTATGGCACCGGCGAAAGTTGCGCGGTACTAGAGAGGCTAGCAATGGTGGAAGGGTGAGAGTGCGTATAATCCATGGACTCAACATTAGTCATAAAGAACTCACATACTTATTGCAAAAATCTATTAGTTATCGAAACAAAGTATTACACGCATGCTCCTAGGGGTATAGATTGGTAGGAAAATACCATCGCTCGTCCCCGACCGCCACTCATAAGGAAGACAATCAATAAATAAATCATGCTCCCACTTCATCACATAACGGTTCACCATACGTGCATGCTACGGGAATCACAAACCTTAACACAAGTATTTCTCAAACCACAATTACTCACTAGCATGAATCTAATATCACTATCTTTATATCTCAAAACAATCATAAGGAATCAAACTTCTCATAGTATTGAATGCACTTTATATGAAAGTTTTTATTATATCCCTCTTGGATGCCTATCATATTAGGACTAAATTTATAACCAAAGCAAATTACCATGCTGTTTAAAGACTCTCAAAATAATATAAGTGAAGCATGAGAGTTCAATAATTTCTATAAAATAAAGCCACCGGCGTGCTCTAAAAAGATATAAGTGAAGCACTAGAGCAAAATTGCCTACCTCAAAAGATATAAGTGAAGCACATAGAGTATTCTAATAAATCACGATTCATGCGTGTCCCTCTCAAAAGGTGTGTACAGCAAGGATGATTGTGGCAAACTAAAAAGAAAAGACCCAAATCATACAAGACGCTCCAAGCAAAACACATATCATGTGGTGAATAAAAATATAGCCTCAAGTAAAGTTACCGATAGACGAAGACGAAAGAGGGGATGCCTTCCGGGGCATCCCCAAGCTTAGGATCTTGGTTGTCCTTGAATATTACCTTGGGGTGCCTTGGAGATCCCCAAGCTTAGGCTCTTGCCACTCCTTATTTCATAGTCCATCAAATCCTTACCCAAAACTTGAAAACTTCACAACAAACTACTCAACAGAAAATCTCATAAGCTCCGTTAGTATAAGAAAATAAATCACCACTTTGGTACTGTTGTGAACTCATTATTGATTTATATTGGTGTAATATCTACTGTATTCCAACTTTTCCATGGTTTATACCCCCCGATACTACCCATAGATTCATCAAAATAAGAAAACAGCACAAAGAAAACAGAATCTGTCAAAAACAGAACAGTCTGCGAAGATCCAAATTGTTCTAATACTTTTGTAACTCCAAAAATTCTGAAAAATTAGGACAACAGAGTAAATTTGTATATCAATCTCGTATAAAAAATTCAGGGTTTTCAAAGCTCCAGTGAATTATTAAAATTCTGCGACTGGACGCAAAAGTTTCTATTTTTCAGCAAGATCAAATCAACTATCACCGAAAGCCATCCCAAAGGTTTTACTGGGCACAAACACTAATTAAAACACAAAACCACATCTAACCAGAGGCTAGATGAATTATTTATTGGAAAAAAGCAAGAGAAAATATTGGGTTGTCTCCCAACAAGCGCTTTTCTTTAAAGCCTTTTAGCTAGGCATTTATAATTTTGATGATGCTCACATGAAAGACAAGAATTGAAGCACAAAGAGAGCATCATAAAGCATGTGAAAAACATATCTAAGTCTAACATACTTCCTATGCATAGGCATCTTATAGGCAAACAAATTATCAAGACAAACAAAAACTAGCATATGCATAGAAGAAGAAAGAAACAATAGCAATCTCAACATAACGAGATGTAATTTAGTAACATGAAGATTTCCACAACCATATTTTCCTCTCTCATAATAATTACATGTAGGATCATAAGAAAATTCAACAATATAGCTATCACATAACATATTCTCAACACAATCCACATGCATGCGAAGTTGACACTCTTCCAAAATAGTGGGATTAACATTAACTAAAGTCATGACCTCTCAAAACCCACTTTTATCAAAAATTTCATAAGATTGAATATTCTCCAAATATGTGGGATCTAAAGTTGACAATCTTCCAAACCCACTTTCAATATTATTGCAATCATTATTATCAATCTCATATTCATCATGGGGCTTAAATAAAATTTCAAGATCATAAGAAGAATCACCCCAATCATGATCATTGCAACAAGTAGTAGACGTAGCAAAACTAGCATCCCCAAGCTTAGGGTTTTGCATATCATTAGCACAACTGACATTAATAGAATTTATAGTAGAACCATTGCAATCATGCTTTTTATTCAAGGAGCTGTCATGAATCACTTTATAATTTTCTTCTTTCAACACTTCATCATAATTTCCAGATTCACGAATTTCAAGCAAAACCTCATAAAGATAATCTAGTGCACTCAACTCACTAGCAATAGGTTCATCATAATTGGATCTCTTAAAAAGATTAGCAAGTGGATGAGGATCCATAGACTTTTAGCAAGCGAAGATGCAAGCAAAAAGAAGGCACATGGTAACACAAGCAAACAAAAGATCGAACGGAAGAAGGATGAAGAAAAGGCAAAGAGAGGGGCGAAGAAAAAGGCAAATCTTTTCAAAAATCATTTTAGAAGTGGGGGAGAGGAAAATGAGAGGCGAATGGCGAATAATGTAATGCAAGAGATGAGAGTTTATGATGGGTACTTGGTATGGCTTGACTTGGCGTAGATCTCCCCGGCAACGGCGCCAGAAATTCTTCCTGCTACTTCTTGAGCTTGCGTTGGTTTTTCCCTTGAAGAGGAAAGGGTGATGCAGCAAAGTAGAGATAAGTATTTCCCTCAGTTTGAGAACCAAGGTATCAATCCAGTAGGAGACAACGCACAAATCACCGAATACCTGCACAAACAATCAAACAACTTGCACCCAACGCGATAAAGGGGTTGTCAATCCCTTCACGGTTATTTGCAAAAGTGAGATCTGATAGAGATAGGTAAAACTAAACAAAAGATAAAGTAAATATTTTTGGGTTTTTTGATTTATAGATCTGAAAATAAAAGATTGCAAAATAGTAGATCGGAAAGTAATATGATGGAAAATAGACCCGGGGGCCATAGGTTTCACTAGAGGCTTCTCCCAAGATAGAAAATATTACGGTGGGTGAACAAATTACTGCCGAGCAATTGATAGAAAAGCGCAAAGTTATGACGATATCTAAGGCAATGATCATGAATATAGGCATCACATCCGTGTCAAGTAGACCAAAACGATTCTTCATCTACTACTATTACTCCACACATCGACCGCTATCCAGCATGCATCTAGAGTATTAAGTTCATAAAGAACGGAGTAACGCATTAAGTAAGATGACATGATGTAGAGGAATTAACTCAAGCAATATGATGAAAACCCCATCTTTTTATCCTTGATGGCAATAATACAATACGTGCCTTGCTGCCCCTACTGTCACTGGAAAAGGACACCGCAAGATTGAACCCAAAGCTAAGCACTTCTCCCATTGCAAGAAAAACCAATCTAGTTGGCCAAACCAAACCGATAGTTCGAAGAGAATTACAAAGATATCAAATCATGCATAAAAGAATTCAGAGAAGATTCAAATAATATTCATAGATAAGCTGATCATAAATCCACAATTCATCGGATCTCGGCAAACACACCGCAAAAAAGTATTACATCAAATAGATCTCCAGGAACATCGAGGAGAACATGGTATTGAGAATCAAAGAGAGAGAAGAAGCCATCTAGCTACTAGCTATGGACCCGTAGGTCTGAGGTAAACTACTCACGCTTCATCGGAAGGGCAATGGTGTTGATGTAGAAGCCCTCCGTGATCGAATCCCCCTCCGGCAGGGTGCTGGAAAAGGTCCCTAGGTGGGATCTCACGGGTACAGAAGGTTGCGGCGGTGGAAAAGTGTTTTCGTGGATGCCTCTGGTGGTTTGGGCATATAAGAGTATATATAGGCGAAAGAATTAGGTTAGGAGGTGCACGAGGGGCCCACAAGGGTGGGGGGCGCGCCCTCCGTCCTTGTGGCCGCCTCGTGGCTCCTCCGACTTCATCTCTAAGTCTCTTGGTTTCCTTCTGGTCCAAGAAAGATCATCGCGAAAGTTTTATTCCGTTTGGTATTCCTTTTCTGCGAAACTCAAAAACAAGGAAAAAACAAAAACTGGCACTGGGCTCTAGGTTAATAGGTTAGTCCCAAAAATAATATAAAATAGCATATTAATGCATATAAAACATCCAAAACAGATAGTATAATAGCATGGAACAATAAAAAGTTATAGATACGTTGGAGACGTATTACCCACAAGCCTGTAGGGCGCGCCCCCAGGGGGTGGACACCCCCCCGGGCTTGTGGCCTCTGGTTGGCCCCCCTCTGGTTGATTCTTGAGCCAATATTTTTTATATATTCGAAAAATATTCTCCGTAATTTTTTAGGTCAATCCGAGAACTTTTATTTCCGCACAAAAATAACACCATGGCAATTCTGCTGAAAACAGCGTCAGTCCGGGTTAGTTCCATTCAAATCATGCAAATTAGAGTCCAAAACAAGGGCAAAAGAGTTTGGAAAAGTAGATACTATGGAGACGTATCAACTCCCCCAAGCTTAACCCATTGCTTGTCCTCAAGCAATTCAGTTGACAAACTGAAAGTGACAAAGAAAAACTTTTACAAACTCTGTTTGATCTTGTTGTTGCAAATATGTATAGCCAGCATTCAGGTTTTCAGCAAAGATTATGAACTAACCATATTCACAATAACATTTTGATCTCACATTTACTTATATCAATGGCATAATCAACTAGCGAGCAATAATAATAAATCTCGGATGACAACACTTTTTTCAAAACAATCATGATATGATATGACAAAATGGTATCTCGCTAGCCCTTTCTGAGACCGCAAAACATAAATACATAGCACCCCTGAAGATTAAGAACTGACTAGACATTATAATTCATGGCAAAAGAGATCCAGTCACACTCATACTCAATGCCAATTAGTAACAAAGCATACAAATGACAGTGGTGCTCTCTAACTGGTGCTTTTTATAAGAGGATGATGACTCAGCAATAAAAGTAAATAGATAGGCCATTCGCAGAGGGAAGCAGGGATTTGCAGAGGTGCCAGAGCTCGAGCTTTTAAAACAGAGATGAATATAATTTTGAGTGGTATGCTTTCATTGTCAACATAACAACCAAGAGATCTCACTATCTTCCATGCTAGATACATTATAGGCGGTTCCCAAACAGAATGGTAAATTTTTACTCCCCCTCCACCAACAATCACACTCCACGGCTAGCCGAATCCACGGGTACCGTCAATACCAACAACAGTCCTGGGGAGTTTTGTTTGATATTTATATTTTAATTTGATTTCGAGCATGGAACTGGGCATCCCGATTACCATCCACTTTCTCGTGAATGACAAGTGAATAAGCACTCATCGTGAGAATAACCCACCTATCATGGAAGATACTGACAGCCCCCAGTCGCTACATGAGCGATTCAGGCATACAAAACAGATTATTATTTGAAGGTTTAGAGTTTGGCACATGCAAATTTACTTGGAACGACAGGTAAATACCGCATATAGGTAGGTATGGTGGACTAATATGGAACAACTTTGGGTTTAAGGAAGTGGATGCACAAGCCGTATTCCCGCTTAGTACAAGTGAAGTCAAGCAAAAGATTGAGGAGCGACCAACTAGAGAGCGACAACGGTCATAAACATGGATTGAGATTAATCAACATTGAATGCAAGCATGAGTAGGATATAAATCACCATGAACATAAATATCGTGGAGGCTTTGTTGATTTTTATTCAACTACATGCGTGAACATGTGCCAAGTCAAGCCACTTAAATCATTCAAAGGAGGATACCATCCTATAATACTACATCATAACCATTTTAATTTTCATGTTGGCACACATGACAAACCATTATACACTCCTAGCTAATTAAGCATGGCATGAGTAACTATAATCTCTAATTGTCATTGCAAACATGTTTCATTCATAATGGGCTGAATCAGGAACGATGAGCTAATCATATTTACAAAAACAAAATAGGTCGAGTTCGTACTAGCTTTTCACCATCTCAATCATTTCATCATATATCGTCATTATTTCCTTTCACTTGCACGACCGAACGGTGTGAATAATAATAAGAGTGCACGTGCATTGGACTAAGCTGGAATCTGCAAATATTTATTCAAAGGAGAAGACAAGGTAATATGGGCTCTTTGTTAGATCAACAATAATGCATATGAGAGCCACTCAACATTTTCATCGTGGTCTTCTCCTTACGACCCAAAGGAAAAGAAAAGAATTTCAAAGAAACACACTGAAATATTTTTGGAGTTTTTGTTTTTCTGAAGAAACTAAAACAAGAACGAGAAAAACTATTTACACGGGAAAGCTCCCAACAAGAAAAAGAAGAACGAGAAGTCTTTTTGAGTTTTCTTTTAATACTACAACTAAATAAACTAGAAAGAAAAGCTAAAAAGAAGCGGGAACTATTTCTTTTGGATTTTCTCAAAGTTTTTCAAACACACAAGAAGAAAGCGAGAAAAAGAAATAAACTAGCATGGATAATACAATGAAAAGTATGAACACCGACAACTGAAATGAGTGTGTGAACATGAATGTAATGTCGGTGAGAAATACGTACTCCCCCAAGCTTAGGCTTTTGGCCTAAGTTGGTCTAGGGCCACGGCTGGCTTGGCGGATACCCAAAGTCATAGTTGGGGTTGTACTGAGCTGCGGCCGCCACTACCTGAAGGGCTGCAGTGTGGAGGCGAGCGGCCTCCCCCCCTCTCTCATACTCATCTGCCTCCTCTCTAGTTATAAAGTATCTCCGTTTTACCTGAAAGTTAAAGAAGGCAGGAGCGGGAAGCGTAATATAAAAGACACGCTCCCCGTCAAAGATTAGTCGGTACAGGAGGGACTGTTCGTTCCTCTCAAGAAACTGGTGGTGTACCATAGCATTATAATCAAGGAAAACATGTGGTAACTCAATGTCATTTTCCCTTATGGGTACCCCAAGATAATTAGCTAAACGAGTGGCATAAATCCCACCAAAGAAATCTCCATCTTTAGCATTATTATGTAACCTCCTTGCCACAATAGCCCCCATGTTATATCGTCTATCACCCAATACCACACACTTGAGGACACTAAGATCTGACGCACAAAGGTGGCTATGATCATGTTTACCATTAATGCATCTACCTATAAAGAGAGCAAAATAATGTATAGCAGGAAAGTGAATGCTCCCTATAGTAGCTTGTGTTACATTTCTAGTTTCTCCCCTCGTGATGCTAGCAAGGAACTCAGAACAATCAATTTTACGAGGCTCACTATAAATACCCCATTGTGGAATTTTGCATGCAACACTAAAATCTTCTAGGTCCATGGTATAAGATTTATCATAAAGATCAAATAGAACAGAATGAGTATTACGCTGGGATGTAAACTTAAATCTTCGCACAAATGAATCAGTGAGGTGGTAGTGCTGCCGACACTTATCTGACACGAAGTCTTCAAGGCCAGCATTTTGTACGTATGCGTCAAATTCCTCCTTAAAACCAGCATGAACCATGAACTGATTCGATGGCCATTCACAAGGCTGCACTAGAGCTTCCCTCGGTGGTTCAAGGTCTGGCTCATGTATTGCAAGTCTTGGGACCTTCTTCGTCGAGGAACCCCCTTGGTATATCTTCCTAAATATTTTTCTTCCTCTGAAAAATTTCTGAAATTTTTAGTGACTCAAAATAAAAGTGAACAAAACTCAACAAGATTGATAGCAACTACTCCTACAAGTGTCTAGAGGCTAATTCATGCATCAAAACTACTTTCGACCATATAAATTTGGCATGCAAGCTCAAGAACAAGGTCACCACAGCAGCAAAAATTTGCAGTAAATAAAGCACTAGAACAAAAACTAATTGGACCATTGGAGGAGTCACATACCGAAGAACAATCCCCCAAAACAGTTTTGCGAATGGGGCTTTGAGCAAGGAGATCGAAAATGGCAGCAAAATGAGCTAGAACACGGGTTTGGGCAATGGTGTGATTTTTTTTGGAGGAAGACGAAGTGGATGGGTGCTGGAATAAGTGAGGGGGACCCACGTGGGGCCCACAAGCCACCTAGGCACGCCCGGGGGGTGGGCGCGCCCTGTGGGCTTGTGGCCCACTGGTGCTGCCCCCTGGTGTGTTCTCAGTGCCAGAAATTCTCAAATATTCTATAAAAAAACATACTAAATTTTCAGGGCATTTGGAGAACTTTTATTTTTGGGACATTTTTTATTGCACGGATAATTTAGAAAACAGACAGATAATAGTATTTTTGCTTTATTTATTCTAAATAACAAAAAGTAAAAAGTGGGTACAGAAAGTTGTGCTTTCTAAATTCATCCATCTCATGCCCATCAAAAGGAATCCATTAACAAGGTTGATCAAGTCTTATTAACAAACTTCTTTCGAATGACATGAAACTGGAGAATTTTCGAATAACACTAGGTTACCTCAACGGGGATATGCATGTCCCCAACAATAAGAATATCATATTTCTTTTTAACAATAGGAATAGGGAATTCAAAACCTCCAATAGCAATAGTTGAATTTTTTCCAATAGAATTGATGCTATGCACTTGAGGTTGTTTCTTCGGAAAGTGTACCGTATGCTCATTACCATTAACATGAAAAGTGATATTGCCCTTGTTGCAATCAATAACAGCCCCTGCAGTATTCAAAAAGGGTCTACCAAGGATGATCGACATACTGTCGTCCTCGGGTATATCAAGAATAACAAAGTCCGTTAAAATAGTAACATTTGCTACGACAGGCACATCTTCACAAATACCGATGGGTATCTCAGTTGATTTATCAGCCATTTGCAAAGAGATTTCAGCTGGTGTCAACTTATTCAAATCAAGTCTACGATATAAAGAGAAAGGCATAACACTAACACCGACTCCAAGATCACATAAAGCAGTTTTAACATAATTTCTTTTAATGGAGCATAGTATAGTTGGTATTCCTGGATCTCCTAGTTTCTTTGGTATTCCACCCTTAAAAGTGTAATTAGCAAGCATAGTGGAAATTTCAGCTTTCGGTATCTTTCTTTTATTTGTAACAATGTCTTTCATATACTTAGCATAAGGAGACATTTTCAGAATATCAGTCAAACGCATACGCAAAAAGACAGGTCTAAGCATTTCAACAAAGCGCTCAAAATCCTCATCATCCTTTTTCTTGGATGGTTTAGGAGGAAAGGGCATGGGTTTCTGAACCCACGGTTCTCTTTCTTTACCATGTTTCCTAGCAATGAAGTCTCTCTTATCATATCTTTTATTCTTAGGTTGTGGGTTATCAAGATCAACAGCAGGTTCAATCTCCACATCATTATCATTACTAGGTTGAGCTTTAACATGAACATCATCATTAAGATTATCACTAGGTTCATGTTCATCACTAGATTGTGTCTCAGCATCAGAAATAGAAATATCATTTGGGTTCTCAGGTGTGTCTGCAACAGGTTCACCAGAAGCATGCAAAGTCCTATCAGTTTTCTTTTTCTTTTTATTACTAGGACTAGGTGCATCAGTATTAATTCTCTGAGAATCTTGTTCGATTCTCTTAGGATGGCCTTCAGGATACAAAGGTTCCTGAGTCATTTTACCACCTCTAGTCATAACTCTAACAGCATTATCATTCACCTTATTATTCATCTCATTAAGCAAATCATTTTGTGCCTTGAGAACTTGTTCTACTTGAGATTTTACCATGGAAGCATGTTTACTAATAATTTTGAGATCATTAACAGTTCTACACATGTAGTCACCCAAGCAGTCAAGCATATAAGCATTACGTTTCAATTGTCTACTAACATAAGCATTAAAATTTTCATGTTTAACAATAAAGTTATCAAATTCATCCAAGCATTGACTAGCAGACTTATTATGAGGAATAACACCTTCATCAAATCTATAGAGAGAATTTACCTCTACTACCTGTGTTGGAATATTAAGGCCATGTATTTCTTCAATAGGTGGTAAATTCTTAACATCTTCAGCTTTAATACCTTTTTCTTTCATAGATTTCTTTGCCTCTTGCATATATTCAGGACTGAGAAATAGAGTACCTCTTTTCTTTGAGTTGGCTTAGGAGGTGGTTCGGGAAGAGTCCAATCATTATCATTACTCAATATATTATTCAATAGTACTTCAGCTTGCTCAATAGTCCGTTCCCTGAAAACACAACCAGCACAACTATCTAGGTGGTCGCTAGAAGCATCGGTTAGTCCATTATAAAAGATATCAAGTATTTCATTTTTCTTGAGAGGGTGATCAGGCAAAGTATTAAGTAATTGGAGAAGCCTCCCCCAAGCTTGTGGGAGACTCTCTTCTTCAATTTGCACAAAGTTAAATATTTCCTGTAAAGCAGCTTGTTTCTTATGAGCATGAAAATATTTTTCAGAGAAGTAATATATCATATCCTGGGGACTACGCACACAACTAGGATCAAGAGAATTAAACCATAACTTAGCATCACCCTTTAATGAGAAAGGAAACAACTTAAGAATTTAGTAATAGCAAATTTTTTCCTCATGAGCAAACAGGGTGGCTATATCATTTAATTTAGTAAGATGTGCCACAACAGTTTCAGATTCATAACCATGGAAAGGAACAGATTCAACCAAAGTAATTAACTCAGGATCGACAGAGAACTCATAATCCTTATCGGTAACAAAGATAGGTGAAGTAGCAAACTTAGGATCATATTGCATTCTAGCATTCAAAGATTTGTCTTTCCACTTGCATAGTAATTTCTTAAGATCATCTCTATCCTTACAAGCAAGAAAGTCCCTAGCTACCTCTCCATCCATAACATAACCCTCAGGTATATCAGGCAATTCATATCTAGGAGAGCTAGATCTAGCAGGTGTCTCAAAGTGTTCAGGTTCAATAATTTCATCAGTTTCAGAAATATCATCAGTTTCAGCATTAACTCTAGCAAGTTGTTCATCAAGAAATTCACCTAGTGGCACAGTATTATCAAGCAACGTATCATCATAAGCATCATGCATAGCAGAAGTAGCATCATCGATTACTTACGACATATCAGAATGAATAGCAGGTGTAGGTGTCACAAGCTTACTCAAAACAGAAGGTGAATCAAGTGCAGAGCTAGATGGCAGTTCCTTACCTCCCCTTATAGTAGAGGGAAAAATCTTGGTTTTGTTATCTTTTAAATTCCTCATAGTGATCAACAGATATAAATCCCAAGTGACTCAGAGGATAGAGCGATGCTCCTCGGCAACGGCGCCAGAAAAAGGTCTTGATAACCCACAAGTATAGGGGATCACAACAGTTTTCGAGGGTAGAGTATTCAACCCAAATTTATTGATTCGACACAAGGGGAACCAAAGAATATTCTCAAGTATTAGCAGCTGAGTTATCAATTCAACCACACTTGAAAGACTCAATATCTGCAGCAAAGTATTTAGTAGCAAAGTAGTATGGAAGTAACGGTGGTAAAAGTAACAGTAGCAGTTTTGTGATGATTGTAACAGTAGCAACGGAAAAGTAACTTAGCGAAGATCAATATATGAAAAGCTCGTAGGCAACAGATCAGTGATGGATAATTATGTCGGATGACATTCATCATGCAACAGTTATAACCTAGGGTGACACAGAACTAGCTCCAATTCATCAATATAATGTAGGCATGTATTCCGTATATAGTCATACGTGCTTATGGAAAAGAACTTGCATGACATCTTTTGTCCAACCCTCCCGTGGCAGCGGGGTCCTAATGGAAACTAAGGGATATTAAGGCCTCCTTTTAATAGAGAACCGGACCAAAGCATTAGCACTTAGTGAATACATGAACTCCTCAAACTACGGTAATCACCGGAAAGAATCCCAATTATTGTCACCTTGGGGTATGCGGATCATAACACGTAATAGGTGTCTACAACTTGCAAGATAGGATCAAGAACACAAATATATTCATGAAAACATAATAGGTTCAGATCTGAAATCATGGCACTTGGGCCCTAGTGACAAGCATTAAGCATAGCAAAGTCATAGCAACATCAATCTCAGAACATAGTGGATACTAGGGATCAAACCCTAACAAAACTAACTCGATTACATGATAAATCTCATCCAACCCATCACCGTCCAGCAAGCCTACGATGGAATTACTCACGCACGGCGGTGAGCATCATGAAATTGGTGATGGAGGAAGGTTGGTGATGATGATGGCGGCGAACCCCCCTCCACGGAGCCCCGAACGGACTCCAGATCTGCCCTCCCGATAAAGAACAGGAGGTGGTGGCGGCTCCGTATTGTAAAACGCGATGAACTCTTCTCTCCGATTTTTTTCTCCACGAATAGGGTTATATGGAGTTGGAGTTGAGGTCGAAGGGGCTCCAGGGGGCCCACAAGCCTGCAGGGCGCGCCCCCAGGGCTTGTGGCCTCTGGGTGGCCCCCCTCTGGTTGATTCTTGTGCCAATATTTTTTATATATTCCAAAAATGTTCTCCGTAAATTTTCAGGTCAATCCGAGAACTTTTATTTCCGCACAAAAATAACACCATGGCAATTCTAGTGAAAACAACGTCAGTCCGGGTTAGTTCCATTCAAACCATGCAAATTAGACTCCAAAACAAGGGTAAAAGAGTTTGGAAAAGTAGATACGATGGAGACGTATCATCATCACACTTCTATTTACTTACAACTTGGAAGTGCTAGTTATCGACTAGAGGGGGGCGAATAGGCGATTTTTATGAAAGTCTTCGAGAGATGCAATATCTTCGAAGAGAGACAACTAAACAACACCTATACGATATGCAGCGGAAGATATTCTACACTAGATAGGCCATAGTCAAGTAAACAGTACAATGAACGCACGAAGACAAATAGCTGCTAGGTAGAACAGATCGGAATAGAAAGACAGTACAAAGCCAAATACAGGAAAGTCTTCACACTATGAAGTCAAACAGATCAGGCATGCAAGCAATGACTTCACGAAGACAAACTGAAATGTAAAGGAGATGGGGGATAGAACCAGTTGCTTGGTGAAGACAAGGATTTGGTAGACCAGTTCCAGTTGCTGTGACAACTGTACGTCTGGTTAGGGAGGCTGAGATTGAACTCAGAAGACCACGTCTTCACCTTATTCCCCTTGAGCTAAGGACACCCAGTCCTCGCTCAATCACTCTGGTAAGTCTTCAAGGTAGACTTCCAAACCTTCACAGACTCCGTTCACCGGCGATCCACAATGACTCTTGGATCCTCAGAACATGACGCTTAACTGGCTGGAGGATGCACAATCCTCAAGTGTAATAAGTCTTCAGGTCAGGCGGACAGAAAGACTTCAGTGATGCCTAACACTCTTTGGCTCTGGGTGTTTTGGGCTTAGTCCTCACAAGGATTCTCTCTCTCAAAGGCTTCGGAGGTGGGTTGCTCTCAAACGACAAAAGCCGTGCACTAACTCTGAGCAGCCACCAATTTATGGTGGAGGGGGTGGGCTATTTATAGCCAGCAGGCAACCCGACATGATATGTCCGAAATGACCCTGGGTCACTAAGGAACCGACATGTGTTCAACGGTCGGATTTCAAACACACGCGGTAGCTTGACTTGGGCTACAAGCAAAGCTGACTTATCTGACTCTGGATAAGATTTGCTCTCATTGTCTTCGCTCGAAGACATAGGATTTTGGGTTGAGCATCACATCAGTCTTCTGACTATGTTCACTTGGACCCCACTTAAAAGTTCGGTGGTTCCTATGACTCAAGAAAGAAGAAAATGAAACTACGAAAGAAACTATGTCTTCGCACTCCATTGTCTTCAAGTGAATGTCTTCACACGTCATTATCTTCAACGTGAATGTTTTCACGAACCACCATTGTCTTCAATGTCTTCATACATTTTTAGGGGTCATCTCTGGTAGGTAAACCGAATCAATGAGGGACTTCTACCTGTGTTATCCTGCAATTCTCACAAACATATTAGTCCCGCAACCACGTTTGTCGTCAATACTCCAAAACCAAACTAGGGTCGCACTAGATGCACTTACAATCTCCCCCTTTCTGGTGATTGATGAAAAACTGGTTGAAGTTTTCAACGGGGATAAAAATGTGTGAAAGTTAAAGAACGCGGTCATTAGCTTCATGAAGTTGAAAGGGCTCCCCCTGAAGATATGCATATAAGTAATTTGCCTTTGAATGCAAATGCACATGGCAGGTTCTGCTTTGTGGAGATCTTCTTCAACTCATGAAGACAATTCATCATGCATACACAAGTGTAATGAACATAATGACATGCATAATGAGAAATGGGCGTGTGCAGAATGACTTCATGCGGAATTTATCATCGCAATAAATGGTAGCAGCAAAAGTGGCAGACGACCATCAAGGTTTAAGTGTTACAACTCAAAACCAGCAGTTCAAGAACGAGAGTTGTAAATACTTAGCAAAAAATAAGCACCCGACCCATATAGACCCACTTGAAGACTATCAACTCATATGCTTCTCCCCCTTTTGTCAGGAATGACCAAAAAGGTGTGAAGACATAGAGCGCCTAAGCATTCCCATGTGGTGTTGGTGAAGATCTTGGGGCAGCAGGGTCGACGGTGGAGTTGGGCAGTGCAGAGGGGCCTGATGCAGAATCCTGATGCAGTGAAGCCATAGCTTGTGAAGTGGCATCGTGCTCTTCATCAATGACTCGCGCAACAATAGTTGGAGCCAAAGATGAGTACTCAGAATCTTCAATTGAAGGTGTTGGACGCCAGCTTGCTGACTGTGGAGGCCTGGAGTCAAACTTGAAACGTTCAGTGAAGCCATCTGCTTGAAGATCATCTTCAGAACATAGCAGTGTGAGGCTCTTCCAGGCATGCCGACATGCTTCATGAGCAATAAACGAGTTCTTGCTGGCGAGGTTGCGTATGCGATTGACATCAACAAGGAGACTTTGCATCTGGCGCTTCATCCAGTCATGATGCCTATCCTGCTTCTGATGAAGTGAAACAAGAAGCTCTCGGTCATTCAGCACACGAGCACGCTTCTTAGGCCTTTGAGCTACTGTGCTGGCTGTTGCATCAGTGTTGGCTCGATGCGGCAGCCTGAGTTGACCAACAAGAGGACCAGCAGCAGTAGGTGGATTCGGCACATGGACGCCTTCAAGTGGCTATGTGAAGCTTTGGAAGGCAGCATTGTCTTCACAAACAGGTTCCTTGGCAGGCTCAGGATATATGGCTTCATGTGACATATCCACTTCAGGCAGAAAGACAACATGGTTGCGCGTTGAAGCTTGATAATTGATGGTGGAGTGAAGCTTAATCAGCCGCATGACCCATGGAGCATAGAACGTGAGACCGAATAGATCAATGCCTGAAGTTGCCAACTGACGGTTGAAGAAGTCTTGAGTATTGAACCTGATGCCATTGATGATGTAGAAGACCAAAGTATTCATAGTGCCTTCAATCTTGGCGTGAGGAGAATGCCCTTTGATTGGCCATAGAGTATGCCTCAGTATGTGATGGATGGTGCGGGGCAGGTAGTCGAGGTCATTGACGAAGAATTCTTTGGGGTACTCAGCGTCAACAGGCAAAGGCTTCATCATGCTGAGCATTTGGCTCATGTTCGGCTCTGGCTTCTGAAAGATGCTCTGCAATTCTTGTTCATAGCGCTGACAACCTGGCTCATAGAGATCACCAGGAGTGGGCAGGGAAGTTAGCTCGATGATGTCTTGAGCTTTTGCTTCATGATGAACATCACCTGACATCCACTCAAGGACCCATGTCTTCGGATCCCTGTTGTAGCCTGAGATATGAAGAGTGGCATAGAATTGCAGCAAGACTTCCTTATTCCAGTGCTTCTTGTCGACGACAAAAGGGAGCAATCCAGCTTCACAAAAGCAGTCAAGAGCTTCTTCAAGGCAGGGGAGTCCAGCAATGGCATCGCAGCACAGGCACTTGTGGGGGAAGATCTTGTCCTGGTTGTACAGAATACATGAGTAATAGCTTCATTGCTAGTGGCTCTAGAACCTGTCAGAGGAGATCTTGGGCTTCTTGTAAGGATTCTTGGCCTTGTCAAAGAATGTGTTTTGCTCTCTGAAGCTTAAGACACTAAAAGCACCCTGAGTTGTAACAGCACTTGGAAGCCTTGGCAATCTAGGCTTTGGCTTCTGTGTCTGAGGCCTTTGCCCAACATGGTAATCATATTGGGGACCATGAGCAACTGGAGGTGTCATGATTGGCCACTTGACAGTGACGAGCTCACCACGATATAATGCCCGTTCCATAGTGTGAGGTACAGGAGGAGCAACAACAACATCCGAGGTGGATAGCTGAATGTCTTCACTGGCATCCTGGGTGTCATTCTGAATGGTGGCTTCGGGCTGCACATTGTCTTCAGCCATGACAATGTCATCGGCTTCAGTAGTGGTGGTATCGGCAGCCTCATTTGCTGTGGCTTCAGTGGCTTCAAGAACTGGTGGGTCAGGCACAATTACATCTTGATTCTCTCTTGATTCAAAGGTAGGGGGAATAACAGCTTGATCTTCATCTCTTTCCTCGGCTAATGCAGCCGGAATATCTTCAGCCTCTTGAGCAGTTTCTGTAGGGATGGCTTTAGGGAACACTTGATGTGCTACTGAGCTTGTGGCTTGCACATCCTCTTCAGGAATGCTCGACATGGAGACCGTTGGCCTTGGGCCTCGGCGAAGCCTTCGGAAAGAGGGAGATGCCTGCGGTGAGGGAGTGGTCTTCTCCATGTCTTCAGGTGTGTCTTGTGGAGTCTCAATTTTGGGAGTGGTGACTTGAGCTGGTGGAGAGCGAGGAATGACTTCATGGAGCGGAGTGTTGGGGTGTTGCTCTTCCCAGAAATCATCATGAGTGATTGGCGTCGTAGGACCGCCAATACTGATCTGTTCACTGCTCGAGGGAGCAGGCGATGATACTGGCTTGGGCATGATTTGGGGGAACTGAAGAAGGACTTCATCATCAACAACATTGTCTTCATGACCAATGTCTTCGGCTGCAATGGGGTCAGCAGCTGGAATCTCTTCAGACTCATGAGCCTCTGTGGTAGCAGGCTCATGCACAACTAGACGACGCTCGCGGTTGGAGGAGGCTGGAAGGGCAACAGATATAGGTTCAACAAGCAGTGGCTCTTGTGGTGCTGCTTGATCTTTTCTTGAATACTTTGAAGATTTTGTCTTCAACTTCTTCTTGGATGGAGCGGCATCAGAAGCTTCTTGATGCTTTCGCTTCTTGGCTTTAGCCTCAGCCTGCTTCGTCTTATTCTGCTCAGAAGCAGCTGATGGGACCTTTGGCTTCGAGCCAGTCATGCTGGCAGGGAAGATAATGCTTGGTCTTTCCTGCCTTGGAGCTTCATTTTCACCTACAGCGGGCTTCTTCTTTTTCTTAGCGGCCAAACGAGGGTCAATGCCAGGATGCCCAAGGGCCTTTCTCTTCACAGCTTCATTGTGAGCTTGTACACATTGCTCAGCATAGTACTTCAGGCGCTCTCGGGAGCCTTTGGCGTCATCGCGACGCTTATGGAACTCAGCCTTTAGATCTGCCATCATCTTCTGGAATTTTTGCACATCAGAGACACTGAGCTTGGCCATGTGCTTCTTGAAGAGAGCTTTCTCATGGTCGATCTTGTTCTTCTGCTCAACAACCTTCTAAGTAATAGCAAGCTCTTTGGCTATGCAGCCCTAGAACGTGACGCTGATGTCAATTAGCAGCTGCAGATCATCAATGGTGAGAGTTGTATCTTCAAACCATTCAACGATGAAGTTGTTGAGAATGTCAGCATCAAAGAGAGGCAAGTCTTTGAAATTTTCAGCCCCCTGCTTGCTCTTGATTAGCATCTCAAGGGCATCATCAGTAAGATCTTCGTCGCTTGATAGATCAATGACACCCTCTTCATTGCGCAGGATGCTTGCTGGAGTAAGGCCTTGCCCATAAATTTTCTTGGGCTTCTTGGAGGTGCGAGATAAGTCTTCAGACTGCACATTGGATTCAGGTGGTGCAGATTTCAGTGGCTTCACTCGTGAAGCTTTTGGTGCAGCAGAAGATTTTGAAGCCTTTGCCTTCTTCACTGGCTTCGGGGGCTCTAGAACTTCAGCATGTTCCTCATCCTCAGCAGCTTCTTCAACACTGGCCCTTTGAGCGGCACAATGTGCCAGAAATGAGTCAAAATCCTCAAAGGGGTCATGAGATTTGGCTCAGCTTCACGACTGCCATCTGGCCTTGGAGCAGCTGTACCAGGGTTGAAGTCAATCCCAAGGTCCTTGTTGTTTTGAACTGCTGAAGCCTTAGCAAACTGAAGATTGGCTTCAAACAGATCATCCTCACGACACCATCGAAGACTTGATGGGTCGGCATTTTCAGGCATGGGGCTACGGGCCATGCAAGGAAAGAAGCCTTTTGCAATGGCTTCAACCTTAGTCTTGGGTTGAAGCTTTCTGTATACAATATCAGCCCATGGTGGCCTCACAGCATTCTTCTTTGCATACTCTGGTGTTACAAAATGATACTGAAACCACTCCTCTGCCCAATATCTGCGAATCCATTGGAATCTGGACAAGCGCTCACGATAGGTTTCTTCAGGATCGGACTTGTATAGTTCATATAGATCTGGTGGCAGGTCCAAGGCAGTGTTATCACGGTGCTGTCTGCCTCCCTTCTTTACAGATTTCCCACCAGCCATTGGCTTCAGACTGAAAGGCTTCACAATGATGTTTGGCTTCAGTCGGCTGGTCAGACAAGAACTGGCTTCAGGCGATTCAATATGATGCTGTAAGAACTCTGCAAATGAATGCAGACTATGAGAACCAAGCGACTCTCCCACGGACATGTACCAGTGACAGCATTAGAGATGCGAGGGAAGGGGAAGAGGTCATATGCATTCTCAGAAGATTTTGAAGATAAATCAGTTTGAAGACATTGACCTCATAGCGCGAAGACATTCACTTATAGATGTGAGTTGGTTCCAGATTTGTACGAATCCATGCATAAGTACAAGTGAGGAATCTAACTAGTAATGAAGCATAAGTGAAAGTACTTGCGGGTCATCAGATGCATAAAAGTAGAGATCCAGATTTGGAAGAGAAGAAACAACTTTCTAAAGATATATAAAGTTTTAACGGATCAAACATGCGGTAAAAATAGGCTTTTAATTACCGCTCAAGAACATATGAGGCTACTAGACGAGTTGAGGATGGAGACCGAGCAGTCCAATCTTCCGCGCCCTAACTTGGCGGCGGAAGACACCTACGGCGGCGGCGAAGGGAAGAAGATCCGCGACCAGCGAGACGACAACGGAGAAGTCGCGACAGCGAAGCGCTTCGTCTTCGACGACGATGGAAGCTAGCGATGGCGCTAGGGTTTGAGAGAGACGGCGAGGGGAGTAGGAAATAATGACCGTAGGGGTGGTGTGTATTTATAAGGAGGGGTGACAGCTGAGTGAATTTACTCAGCTGCCCCTGGCGGTTCACATATGAGGGATACGTGGCATGCATGCAACAGCTTAATTGTTGTGCCACGACCCCACGCGTGCCTGGTTTGTCGAGTGGTTGTTCCGGCTTCTTCGGATTCACGCAGAAAGGATAGAGATAATAAAAGCATTTTAAATGTTGGTCTCTATATCTTCGACTGACAAGGACACAGTGAAGACAATCGACACGTGTAAATAGAATGCATATGAAGAGATAGAGAGAGTTAGAGGGAGAAGAACAGAAGGGGTTAGGGTCCGATCACATTCACTTAGTGCAGAAGATAGCAACTTGAAGACATAGCTATAAGTGAATGTTGTAGAGGACAGAACACATATAAGAATAGAAAACCAATTAGAACCAAACCAACATTGTGAAGATAAATCATGAAGATAAACCAATGTTGAAGAAAAACCAACTTTGAAGATAATGCAACATGACGCCAAACAAAAATCTTCAAGAAAGGTTGGTGGTGGCGTTACCCACCGTATAGGAAGTATTAGACCCAGACACGGCGCACAATTATCGTGGCGCTCCGAAGTCAAATTCCACATTAATGTATTCACACTCAGAGGGTATGTCTACATGAATTGAAGACATACATTACTTTGTGTGTTGCGCACCTAAGTCATCAATATGCATAAGCGTTAGGATGTGTGTCCATTCATAGGACATTCGAGGATTCTAAGATATTTAGCTCACACCACAGCTTGCAAAACCTTTTCTCATCCAAGGGCTTCGTGAAGATATCTGCCAATTGCTCTTCAGTGTTGACGTGAATGATATCAATGTCTTCCTTCAACACATGATCTCTGAGAAAGTGATGCCGGAACTGAATGTGCTTTGTCTTCGAGTGCTGAACTGGATTGTGAGCAATCTTGATGGCGCTTTCATTGTCGCAGTAGAGGGGCACATTCTTCATGTTGATGCCATAGTCCTTGAGGGTTTGCTTCATCCAAAGAAGCTGAGCGCAACAAGATCCAGCAGCAATGTATTCAGATTTAACAGTGGAGAGTGATACACAGTTCTGCTTCTTTGAAGACCAACACACAAGAGATTGTCCAAGAAAGTGACATGTCCCTGATGTGGACTTGCGATCAACATTGTCACCAGCATAATCAGCATCTGAGAATCCAAATAGATCAAACTCTGAGCCCTTTGGATACCATAATCCTAGCGTTGGGGTGTGAGCCAAATATCAAAGTATTCGCTTCACAGCGAGGTGATGCGATTCCTTTGGTGCCACTTGGAATCGGGCACACATGCAAACGCTAAGCATTATATCTGGCCTAGATGCACATAAGTACAATAAAGAACCAATCATGGAGTAGTATACCTTTTGATCGAACTCCTTACCATTGTCCTCGGGGCCCAATTGGCCTTTGGTAGGCATTGGCGTCGTGTACCCTTTGCAGTCTTGCATTCCAAACTTCTTCAGGCAATCTTTGAGATACTTTTCTTGTGATATGAAGATGCCATTCCTCTGTTGACGGATTTGAAGACCAAGGAAGAGCTTTAGCTCCCCCATCATGGACATTTGATATTGCTCTTGCATCATATGCCCAAACTCATCGCTGTATCTTTGGTCAGTGCAGCCGAAGATAATGTCATCCACATAGATTTGGCATACAAACAATTCTCCATCATATGTCTTCGTGAAGAGAGTGGGATCTAGAGAACCAGGTTTGAAGCCTTTGCTCTTCAGGAAGTCTTTGAGTGTGTCATACCAAGCATGAGGCGCTTGTTTGAGACCATACAGTGCCTTGTTGAGCTTGTAGACCATATCAGGATGCTTTGGATCTTCAAAACCAGGTGGTTGAGCTACATATACTTCTTCTTCAATTTTGCCGTTGAGGAAGGCACTCTTCACATCCATTTGATGCAGAAGAATGTTGTTGTGGTTAGCGTAGGCTAGCAGTATACGAATGGCTTTAAGCCTAGCCACAAGAGCAAAGGTTTCATCGAAGTCAATTCCTTCCACTTGTGTGTAACCTTGGGCAACAAGACGAGCTTTGTTTCTGACAACTTGACCATGTTCATCTTGCTTGTTGCGATAGATCCATTTGGTGCCAATAATGTTGTGCTTGCGAGGATCAGGACGTTTGACTAGCTCCCAGACATTATTGAGCTCAAACTGTTGAAGCTCTTCTTGCACAGCTTGAATCCATTCAGGTTCCATGAAGGCTTCATCAACTTTCTTGGGTTCAGATATGGAGACAATTGCAAAGTGCCCACAGAAGTTTGCTAGCTGTTTGCTCTTGATCGAGTGAGAGGACCAGGTGCATTGATACTATCGAGTATCTTCTCAATCTGAACTTCATTGGCTACCCGAGGATGAACAGGACGAAGGCTTTGGTCTTGCTGATCACTGTCTTCGCCTTCAACATTGTCTTCAGGCTCAGCATTGTCTTCACGTTGAGTAGGAGCTGGAATGACAATTTCCTCTTCAGCATGTTCCTTGGTGGGAATGATTTCTCTAGTTCCCATTAGCTTGATAGATTCACTAGGAGAAGCTTCATCTAGCACATTTGGCAGGTGCTCTCTTTGCGAGCCATTAGTCTCATCGAACCGCACATCTACAGTTTCAACCACTTTATAGTGAAAGAGGTTGAAGACCCTGTAGGTGTGCGAATCCTTTCCGTAACCAAGCATAAAATCTTCATGTGCTTTTGGTGCAAATTTGGAAGTATGATGTGGATCTTTGATCCAACACCTAGCACCAAAGACTTTGAAATAGCTTACGTTTGGCTTCTTACCAGTGAGTAGTTCATAAGATGTCTTCTTGAAGAATTTGTGAAGATAAACTTTGTTGATGATATGGCATGCAGTATCAATGGCTTCAGGCCAGAACTTTCTTGGAGTCTTGTACTCATCAAGCATCGTACAAGCCATCTCAATAAGGGTCCTGTTCTTGCACTCCACGACGCCATTCTGCTGAGGTGTGTATGGAGCAGAGAGATCATTAGTGATGCCCAGTGTATCAAGATAAGTGTTGAGGCCAGTGTTCTTGAATTCCGTGCCATTGTCACTCCTGATGTGCTTGATCTTGACGCCATAGTTGGTCATGGCGCGATTGGCAAATCGTCTGAAGACATCCTGCACTTCAGTCTTGTAGAGAATTATGTGCACCCAGGTGTATCTCGAATAATCATCAACAATAACGAAGCCATAAAGATGTGCAGTAGTAGTAAGGGTAGAGTAGTGAGTAGGGCCAAATAAGTCCATGTGTAACAGCTCGAAGGGACGCGAATTCGTCATGATTGTCTTCGAGGGATGTTTTGCCCTAGTCATCTTCCCGACTTCACAAGCACCACATAGATGATCCTTCTTGAACTTGACGCCCTCGATGCCAATGATATGCTTCTTCTTCATAAGAGTGTGCAAGTTCCTCATGCCCGCATGTCCTAGCCTTCGATGCCAAAGGCAACACTCTGAAGCTTTTGCTAGAAGACATACGACAAGCTGTGGTCATGCGGAGAAATCTACCATATACAGATCACCTCTTCGATAACCTTCAAAGACTAGAGACTTGTCAGAATCCATAAGCACAAGGCATCAAAACTTTCCAAATATCACGATCATATTAAGATCACAAAGCATTGAGACAGACATTAAGTTGTATCCAAGGGATTCAACAAGCATCACTTTATCCATGTGTTGATCCTTTGAGATAGCAACTCTACCTAGGCCCAATACCTTGCTTTTACCAGTGTCAGCAAATGTGATATGGCTTTTAGTAGATGGACAAAGAGTTGAATCCATGGGAAGACTTCGATCACCAGTCATGTGGTTACTGCATCCGTTGTCCATGATCCATTCAGTAGCTTTCGGAGTTGTACCCTACAGTGCAGTTAGTAGGATAGGCTTCACCAAGAGTATTGTGAAGCGTAAACATTTGGCGAACAAGCATACTATCAAAGTTAAGATTCTTGGATGGTAGGATGGGATGTTCATCAAGAAATCCAGGGACGAAGTAAATGGTAAGACCATTTTGGCATTTTTATCTTGCGTCTCACAAGATGTTTTAGGTCTCCAGCATTGTCTTCAGAAGTCAATGATTTCTGGCTGGAGACCTTTCCCTGCAAGAGAAGTTAATTCTTCTTAACCACCCACATCTGAAGGGGTGGCTTAGAAGCAATGAGTCTAAGTGCAGCATCTGAGAACTTTGGCTTTGGAGCCCTAGCAAATAGTTTTGCAGGAGGTGAATAGTACTCAAAAGAATATGAAGAAAAATTCTTTGATTTCTGAACATAGCGGTTTGATGAAACTCGCTCATATTCATGAGTCTGATGATAGTTTCCCTGCAAAACATTGGCGTTAGGGTGAGCATATGAGGTCCTTTGTCTATATGAAGCCTTTGGTCTGGGGTTTGTCTTCTTCCCTGGTGGTGTCATGATGACATTCACAGGAAGATTCTCAAGACACCTTTTAGGGACCCAGATCTTCTTCATAGGTGACCCATTCCTGCAGTTAGTTCCAATAAACCTGGCAAACACTTCACCATTCTGATTCTTGAACAGTTTATAGTTTGAGTCAAATGACTCATCAATGATAATAGGGTTAGCACAGGTGAAGCCAGATAACGTGGATGGATCCACTAAAGGGCCCAATGCAGCAACCCATGTGGTTTTGGGGTACTGCTCAGGCTTGCAGTAAGAACCATCAGCATTCATTTTCCTCTCGAAACCAACACCCTCTTTTCTAGGGTTTTGGTTTAGAATCTGTTTCTTGAGGACATCACATAGTGTCTGATGCCCTTTGAGGCTTTTGTACATGCCTGTTTCAAGCAATGTCTTCAACCTGGCATTCTTATCAGCAATAGTAGTGGTATCCTCAGAAGAGGGGTTAGTTACCACATCAGCAGTTGAAGATATTGCAACTTCAGAAGCAGCAGAGCATTCAGCAATAGAGACAGCATTATCATGCTCAAGATAGTTTAAACAAGGTGGAACAAAATCTTCCTGAGCGGAACTGATCTGTTGGGCGAGTAGTGAATCGTTTTCCTTTTGAAGATCTTCATGAGACGCTCTCAGTTTCTCTAGATCTTGCTTCCTTTGAAGATAATCATAGGAAAGCTTCTCATGAGTAGCTGAGAGGGTTTCGTGACGACTTTCAAGTTCCTCGTACTTAATGCGAAGATTTTTTATGTCTTTGATTAAGGACTAGGTTCGATTCATTTCCTCGTCCAACAGGTCATCGCTTTTGTCTAGCAATTTTTGAATCTTTTCCATGGCTGTTTGTTGTTCAGTTGCAATTTTAGCAAGAGTCTTATAGCTGGGTTTGGATTCACATTCAGAGTCATCTTCACTGGAGGTCTGAAAGTAAGCATCACGTGAGTTTACCTTAGCACCTCTTGCCATGAAGCAGTAGGTGGGAGCAGAATCGTCGTCATCATTGGCTTCGGCATTGGCGTCATGACCATTGTCTTCGGGGTTGAAGATGGACTTGGCGACGAATGCTGAAGCCAGAGCCAGGCTTGCTACGCCTGAATCAGACTCCTCCTCAGACTCCACCTCCGCCTCCTCAGAAGCAGACTCCTCCCCTGAATCCATCTCCTTGCCATTGAAAGCACGAGCCTTGCCAGATGATCTCTCCTTGTATGATGAAGACTTTGAAGAAGATTTTGAAGAAGACTTTGAGGATTTCTTCTTCTTCTTGTCGTCGGAGTCATATTCCTTGCTCTTCTTCTTTCTCTTTGCTTCCTTGTCCCATTGAGGACACTCAAATATATAGTGGCCTGGCTTCTTGCATTTGTGGCATATTCTCTTCTTGTAGTCACGAGTGGAAGCTTCATCATTCTTGGAACTAGATCTTGAAGACTTTTCGAAGCGATTCTTCTTGGAGAACTTCTGGAACTTTCTCACAAGCATTGCTAGCTCTTTGCCAATGTCTTCAGGATCTTCAGAACTGCAGTCAGATTCTTCTTCAGATGAGGAAATAACTTTTGCCTTCAAAGCACGGGATCGGCCATAATTGGGGCCATAGATATCTCTCTTCTTGAATAGCTAGAATTCATGTGTGTTGAGCCTCTCAAGTATGTCAGACGGATCGAGATCTTTGAAGTCAGGGCGTTCTTGGATCATCAATGCTAGAGTGTCAAATGAGCTGTCCAGTGATCTGATTAGCTTCTTCACGACTTCATGCTTGATGATTTTAGTGGCGCCAAGAGCACGAAGTTCATTTGTGATATCAGTGAGGCGATCGAAAGTGAGCTGGACATTCTCATTGTCATTCCTCTTGAATCTGTTGAAGAGGTTGCGAAGCACATCGATTCTGGAATCTCTTTGAGTTGAGACACCTTCGTTGACCTTGGACAGCCAGTCCCAGACTAGATTCCAGAGCACTCACACGGCCATACTGCCCTTTGGTCAGATGATCACAAATGATGTTCTTGGTGGTTGAGTCCAGTTGTGCGAATCTCTTGACATCAGTAGCGGTGACGCCTTCATCGACTTTGGGAACGCCTGTCCTCACGACATACCAGAGGTCGTTGTCAATGGCTTCAAGATGCATGTGCATCTTATTCTTCCGGTAGGGGTAATCACTAGTAGAAAACAGGCCTTTAATCCCGGTTCCAGAGGGCCTTTAGTCCCGGTTCTGCAACCGAGACAAAACGATCGGGACTAATGCCTATTACTTTTAGTCCCGGTTGGCTTACGAACCGGGACTAAAGGAGCTCCACGTGGCCGCTGTCTGGAGCGGGGCTGGAGGACCTTTAGTCCCGGTTGGT
This sequence comes from Thinopyrum elongatum, assembly GCA_011799875.1. Classification (NCBI taxonomy): domain Eukaryota; kingdom Viridiplantae; phylum Streptophyta; class Magnoliopsida; order Poales; family Poaceae; genus Thinopyrum; species Thinopyrum elongatum. Next base: position 607,451,273 of record CM022298.1, read on the forward strand.
GTTACCAACCGGGACTAAAGGTGGACTAAAGGAATTAAAAAAAATGATTTTTTTTGAATTTTTTTTCGTATTTTTCAAATTTCTGAATTATTTGACAATTTAATCTCTAATCACCCCTCATCACTACTCCAGCCTAAGCACGCTTAATCTCTAATCACTGCTCAAGTGTGGAGCACTCATTCCAAATCGTCTAACTTCCCGGCCGGTCACCCATCCTCTCACTACTCCAGCCTAACCATGCTTAACTTCCGAGTTCTATTCCCCCTAGTTTCCAAGTCTGCACTTGTCGTTTTCCTGACAATAGTAAGCTGTCAATCCTATTAACCCTTAGGTCTTGATGTCACATGATTTAATTTTTTGAATTCCAAACAATTATTAAAATAAAATACATAATAATAATATTGAATTTCAATGAAAATAAAATAAGTAATAATATTATTTTATTCATTTTTTTTGCCAATTATTCATTTAATATGGCATAATTAATATCTGTAAATCAAAATTCGACAAATAATATATCCATTATTATCAGAAAAATGTGAGGAATCCAAATATGACATCAGTAATTTTTAAAATTATTTAGTAACACTAATATTTATTGAATAAGTAGTTTGACCAGAGTTTGACCAAAAATTGAAAAAAACTTAAATTTGAGGATAACTTTTTTTCCTTTCAGAATTTGAGGATTCTAAAAATTTGCAAAACGGCCTATGGTGGTTGAAATCGGAACCGGCTTCTCGTGCTGAACATTTTGATATATTATACTTTTTTTACATCGTATGCAAAAGTTATAGCCGTTTTACTTTTTCATCACACTTTTTTTGCAAAACATGTCGAAATTTATGTTTTTTAATTTTTCCTAACTAGTAGATGTAGTAACATAACTACATCTCGAAGGATTTTAAATTTTTGAAGTTTTTATCATTTTCTTTTGTTTTTTTCAAAACTAAAATGGCGATACGGGGGGAGGGGGGGTAGAGTTTGAAAATTACAGAACCCCTTTAGTCCGGGATGGTGTCCATCCAATCCTACCGTCGACTACATCTGCTAGCACCGTCCCAGCCAGAGTCACAACTAAGGTTAACCAAGCCAGAGTCACGTTCTATTAAAGTGGCAAAAAGAATTACTTTAAATAAAGCAAAACTAATTCTATCAACTATTATTAAAGGCTAAACAACTATTAATACAAAACAGTAGCAAAATTAATATTAATTAATTATAAAATTTTATCTACTGTTGTCTAACAGGAGTATACTACAACATGTTAAAATTTACAGAAAGAACTAACTAAAAATAATTGAAAACAACAATTAAAGGACTAAAACAACTATATAAGCAAAACAGCACTGTTTTAATTAAAATCCTAATTTAAATTATTCTAAAAATAACCAAATAAATCTTACTGTGACAACAATCTAACATGTGACTAGGAGCAAAAAGAATTAAATTTAAAACTATTTTTAAACTCAAATTATTCACAATCTAGGGTTTGAAGCAAATTTGAATAAATTCAAATGTAAATCATTCAAATTTGAAAACTAATGGCACAAACAGAAACTAGACAAAATTTAGAATCTAATGAAAAAAGAATCACTCAAAAATATCAAATATCCTAAAAGATATAAGCAATTTAAAACAGAAACTAAAAACAAAAAACAAATGGAAAAACAGAAAAGAAACTTTCAGAACCCCTTTAGTCCCGGTTGGTGTCTCTAACCGGGACTAAAGGCTAACCAGAACTAAAGGGAACCTTTAGTCTCTAACCGGGACTAAAGGCTAACCAGAACTAAAGGGAACCTTTAGTCCCGGTTAGAGACACCAACCGGGACTAAAGCCTCAACCCCTTTAGTCCCGGTTGGTGTCTCCAACCGGGACTAAAGGTCTAATCTTTAGTCCTGGTTGGAGACACCAACCGAGACTAAAGGGCATCGCACCCTTTAGTCCCGGTTGGTGTCTCCAACCGGGACTAAAGGTCCCATTTGAACCGGGATTGATGTCTGCCCGGCGCCCAAGCCGCTCGAACCGGGACTAATGCTCACATTAGTCCCGGTTCGTAATGCAACCGGGACTAATGTGTAGATTGAGCTTGGACCAAAGCCCTGTTTTCTACTAGTGAATCAGTGTCATCAAAGACGGGGCACGCAACGGAGACCTTAATTATCCCTGCAGTCGACATAGCTAAAACTCCAGGTGGTTAAACCGAATCACACAGAACAAGGGAGCTCCTTCCTCTGATACCAATGGAAAGTGCTAGTTATCGACTAGTGGGGGGGTGAATAGGCGATTTTTGTGAAAGTCTTCGAGAGATGCAATATCTTCGAAGACAAACAACTAAACAACACTTATACGATATGCAGTGAAAGATATTCTACACTAGATAGGCCATAGTCAAGTAAACAGTACAGTGAACGCACGAAGACAAACAGCTGCTAGGTAGAACAGATCGGAATAGAAAGACAGTACAAAGCCAAATACAGGAAAGTCTTCACACTATGAAGTCAAACAGATCAGGCATGCAAGCAATGACTTCATGAAGACAAACTGAAATGTAAAGGAGATGGGGGATAGAACCAGTTGTTTGGTGAAGACAAGGATTTGGTAGAACAGTTCCAGTTGTTGTGACAACTGTACGTCTGGTTAGGGAGGCTGAGATTGAACTCAGAACACCATGTCTTCACCTTATTCCCCTTGAGCTAAGGACACCTAGTCCTCGCCCAATCACTCTGGTAAGTCTTCAAGGTAGACTTCCAAACCTTCACAGACTCCGTTCACCGGCGATCCACAATGACTCTTGGATCCTCAGAACGTGACGCCTAACCGGCTGGAGAATGCACAGTCCTCAAGTGTAATAAGTCTTCAGGTAACGCGGACAGAAAGACTTCAGTGATGCCTAACACTATTTGGCTCTGGGTGTTTTGGGCTTAGTCCTCACAAGGATTCTCTCTCTCAAAGGCTTCGGAGGTGGGTTGCTCTCAAAAGACAAAAGCCGTGCACTAACTCTGAGCAGCCACCAATTTATGGTCGAGGGGGTGGGCTTTTTATAGCCAGCAGGCAACCCGACATGATATGTCTGAAATGACCCTGGGTCACTAAGGAACCGACACGTGTCCAACGGTCGGATTTCAAACACACGTGGCAGCTTGACTTGGGCTACAAGCAAAGCTGAATTATCTGACTCTGGATAAGATTTGCTCTCATTGTCTTCGCTCGAAGACATAGGATTTTGGGTTGAGCATCACGTCAGTCTTCTGACTTTGTTCACTTGGACCTCACTTAACAGCTTGGTGGTTCCTATGACTCAAGAAAGAAGAAAATGAAACTACGAAAGAAACTATGTTTTCGCACTCCATTGCCTTCAAGTGAATGTCTTCACATGTCATTATCTTCAACGTGAATGTCTTCACGAACCACCATTGTCTTCAATGTCTTCATACATTTTTAGGGGTCATCTCTGGTAGGTAAACCGAATCAATGAGGGACTTCTACCTGTGTTATCCTGCAATTCTCACAAACACATTAGTCCCTCAACCACGTGTCATAATAAAATGGAACGGTGGAAGTAGCCTGGCAATATATCTCGGAATGGCTATGGAAATGTCATAATAGGTAGGTGATACATCTCCAACGTATCTATAATTTTTGATTGTTCCATGCTATTATATTATCTGTTTTGGATGTTTTATATGCATTAATACGCTATTTTATATTATTTTTGGGACTAACCTATTAACCTAGAGCCCAGTGCCAGTTTCTGTTTTTTTCCTTGTTTTTGAGTTTCGCAGAAAAGGAATACCAAACGGAGTCCAAACTTTCGCGATGATCTTTCTTGGACCAGAAGGAAACCAGGCGACTTGGAGATGAAGTCGGAGGAACCACGAGGCGGCCAAAAGGATGTAGGGTGCGCCTAGGGGGGTAGGGCGCGCCCCCCACCATTGTGGGCCCCTCGTGCACCTCCTGACCTAATTCTTTCGACTATATATACTCTTATATGCCCAAACCACCAGAGGCATCCACGAAAATACTTTTCCACCGCCGCAACCTACTGTACCCGTGAGATCCCATCTAGGGGCCTTTTTCGGCGTCCTGCCGGAGGGGGATTCGATCACGGAGGGCTTCTACATCAACACCATTGCCCTTCCGATGAAGCGTGAGTAGTTTACCTCAGACCTACGGGTCCATAGCTAGTAGCTAGATGGCTTCTTCTCTCTCTTTGATTCTCAATACCATGTTCTCCTCGATGTTCCTGGAGATCTATTTGATGTAATACTTTTTTGCGGTGTGTTTGCCGAGATCCGATGAATTGTGGATTTATGATCAGCTTATCTATGAATATTATTTGAATCTTCTCTGAATTCTTTTATGAATGATTTGATATCTTTGTAATTCTCTTCGAACTATCGGTTTGGTTTGGCCAACTAGATTGGTTTTTCTTGCAATGGGAGAAGTGCTTAGCTTTGGGTTCAATCTTGCGGTGTCCTTTCCCAGTGACAGTAGGGGCAGCAAGGCATGTATTGTATTGTTGCCATCGAGGATAAAAATATGGGGTTTTCATCATATTGCTTGAGTTAATTCCTCTACATCATGTCATCTTACTTAATGCGTTACTCCGTTCTTTATGAACTTAATACTCTAGATGCATGCTGGATAGCGGTCAATGTGTGGAGTAATAGTAGTAGATGCAGAATCGTTTCGGTCTACTTGACACGGACGTGATGCCTATATTCATGATCATTGCCTTAGATATCGTCATAACTTTGCGCTTTTCTATCAATTGCTTGGCAGTAATTTGTTCACCCATCGTAATATTTTCTATCTTGAGAGAAGCCTCTAGTGAAACCTATGGCCCCCGGGTCTATTTTCCATCATATTACTTTCCGATCTACTATTTTGCAATCTTTTATTTTCAGATCTATAAACCAAAAAACCCAAAAATATTTATTTTATCTTTTGTTTAGTTTTACCTATCTCTATCAGATCTCACTTTTGCAAATAACCGTGAAGGGATTGACAACCCCTTTATCGTGTTGGGTGCAAGTTGTTTGATTGTTTGTGCAGGTATTCTGTGATTTGTGTGTTGTCTTCTACTGGATTGATACCTTGGTTCTCAAACTGAGGGAAATACTTATCTCTAATTTGCTGCATCACCCTTTCCTCTTCAAGGGAAAAACCAACGCAGGCTCAAGAAGTAGTAGGAAGAATTTCTGGCGCCATTGCCGGGGAGATCTACGCCAAGTCAAGCCATATCAAGTACCCATCGTAAACTCTCATCTCTCGCATTACATTATTCGCCATTCGCCTCTCATTTTCCTCTCCCCCACTTCTAAAATGATTTTTGAAAAGATTTGCCTTTTTCTTCACCCCTCTCTTTGCCTTTTCTTCGCCCTCTTCCGTTCATCGTCTTCATTTGCTTTTTGTGTGCTCGTGTGTTGGATTGTTTGCTTTGTCACGATGGCTCAAGAGAATACCAAATTGTGTGATTTTTCCAACACCAATAAGAATGATTTTATTAGTACTCCGATTGCTCCCGCTACTAATGCGGAATCTTGTGAAATTAATGCCGCTTTGCTGAATCTTGTTATGAAAGATCAATTTTCTAACCTTCCTAGTGAAGATGCCGCATCCCATCTAAACAATTTCGTTGATTTGTGTGATATGCAAAAGAAAAAAGATGTGGATAATGATATTGTTAAATTGAAGCTATTTCCGTTCTCACTTCGAGATCGTGATAAAACTTGGTTTTCATCTTTACATAAAAATAGTATTGATTCATGGAATAAGTGTAAAGATGCTTTTATTTCCAAGTATTTTCCTCCCGCTAAGACCATCTCCCTTAGGAACGATATTATGAATTTTAAGCAACTTGATCATGAGCATGTTGCACAATCTTGGGAGAGAATGAAATTGATGATACGAAATTGCCCTACTCATGGTTTGAATTTGTGGATGATTATACAAAAAATTTATGCCAGATTGAATTTTGCTTCTAGAAATCTTTTAGATTCAGCCGCGGGAGGCATTTTTATGGAAATTACACTAGGAGAAGCTACTAAACTTCTAGATAATATTATGGTTAATTATTCTCAATGGCATACCGAAAGATCTTCCACTAGTAAAAAAGTGCATGCAATTGAAGAGATTGATGTTTTGAGTGGAAAGATGGATGAACTTATGAAATTATTTGCTAGCAAGAGTGCTTCTTTGGATCCTAATGATATGTCTTTGTCTACCTTGATTGAAAATAATAATGAATCTTTGGATGTGAATTTTGTTGGTAGGAACAATTTTGGTCATAACGCATATAGAGGTAATTTTAATCCTAGACCGTTTCCTAGTAATTCCTCTAATAATTATGGTAATTCCTACAACAATTCTTATGGAAATTATAATAATATGCCCTCTGAATTTGAGAATAGTGTTAAAGAATTTATGAGTTCGTAAAAGAATTTCAATGCTTTGATTGAAGAAAAATTGCTTAAGATTGATGATTTGGCTAGGAACATGGATAGAATTTCTCTTGATGTTGATTCTTTGAAACTTAGATCTATTCCACCCAAGCATGATATCAATGAGTCTCTCAAAGCTATGAGAATTTCCATTGATGAGTGCAAAGAAAGAACCGCCAAGATGCATGCAAAAAAGGATTGGTTTGTAAAAACATGTTCTTCTAGTTTCCGTAAAAATAAGGATGAAGATCTTAAAGTGATTGATGTGACTCCTATTGAATCTTTGTTTTCCAATATAAATCTTGATAAATATGGGACTGGAGATGAGTCAACTTTAGTTAAAAGGCGTCCCAATGATTCAGAGTTTTTAGATTTTGATGCAAAAATTGATAAAAGTGGGATTGGAGAGGTCAAAACTTTAAGTAGCAATGAACCCACTCTTTTGGATTTTGAGGAATTTAATTATTATAATTGTTCTATAATAGATTGTATTTCCTTGTTGCAATCCATGTTGAATTCTCCTCATGCTTATAAACAAAACAAAGCTTTTACTAAACATATCGTTGATGCTATGATGCAATCTTTTGAAGAAAAGCTTGAATTGGAAGTTTCTATCCCTAGAAAACTTTATGATGAGTGGGAACCTACTATTAAGATTAATATTAAAGATTATGAATGCCATGCTTTGTGTGATTTGGGTGCTAGTGTTTCCACGATTCCAAAAACTTTATGCGATGTGTTAGGTTTTCGTGAATTTGATGATTGTTCTTTAAATTTGCATCTCGTGGATTCCACTATTAAGAAACCTATGAGAAGGATTAATGATGTTCTTATTGTTCCAAATAGGAATTATGTGCCCATAGATTTTATTGTTCTTGATATAGATTGCAATCCTACATGTCCTATTATTCTTGGTAGACCTTTCCTTAGAACGATTGGTGCAATTACTGATATGAAAGAAGCAAACATTAGATTTCAATTTCCGTTAACGAAGGGCATGGAACACTTTCCAAGAAATAAAATTAAATTTCCTTATGAATCTATTATGAGAGCCACTTATGGATTGCATACCAAAGATGATAATACCTAGATCTATTTGTGTTTTTATGCCTAGCTAAGGGCGTTAAACAATAGCGCTTGTTGGGAGGCAACCCAATTTTATTTTTGTTCTTTGCTTTTTGGTTCTGTTTTGAAATAAATAATTCATTTATCCTCTGGTTATATGTGGTTTTATGTTTTAATTATTATTTGTGCCAAGTAAAACCTTTGGGATGGCTTATGGTGATAGTTGATTTGATCTTGCTGAAAAACAGAAACTTTTACGTCTTGTCTCAGAATTTTAATAATTCACTGGAGCGTTGAAAAACCCTGAATGTTTTATACGAGATTTATATACAAATTTCCTATGTTTTCCTAATTTTTCACAATTTTTGGAGTTACATAAGTATTAGAACAATTCAGATCTTCGCAGACTGTTCTGTTTTTGACAGATTCTGTTTTCTTTGTGTTGTTTGCTTATTTTGATGAATCTATGGGTAGTATCGGGGGGCATGAACCATGGAAAAGTTGGAATACAGTAGATATTACACCAATATAAATAAATAATGAGTTCAAAACAGTACCAAAGTGGTGACTTATTTTCTTATACTAACGGAGCTTATGAGATTTTCTGTTGAGTTTTGTGTTGTGAAGTTTTCAAGTTTTGGGTAAGGATTTGATGGACTATGGAATAAGGAGTGGCAAGAGCCTAAGCTTGGGGATGCCCAAGGCACCCCAAGGTAATATTCAAGGACAACCAAGAGCCTAAGCTTGGGGATGCCCCGGAAGGCATCCCCTCTTTCGTCTTCGTCTATCGGTAACTTTACTTGAGGCTATATTTTTATTCACCACATGATATGTGTTTTGCTTGGAGCGTCTTGTATGATTTGAGTGTTTGCTTTTTAGTTTGCCACAATCATCCTTACTGTACACACCTTTTGAGAGGGACACGCATGAATCGTGATTTATTAGAATACTCCATATGCTTTACTTATATCTTTTGAGCTAGGCAATTTTGCTCTAGTGCTTCACTTATATCTTTTTAGAGCACGGCGGTGGTTTTATTTTATAGAAATTGATGAACTCTCATGCTTCACTTATATTATTTTGAGAGTCTTTAAACAGCATGGTAATTTGCTTTGGTTATAAATTTAGTCCTAATATGATAGGCATCCAAGAGGGATATAATAAAAACTTTCATATAAAGTGCATTGAATACTATGAGAAGTTTGATTCCTTATGATTGTTTTGAGATATAAAGATGGTGATATTAGAGTCATGCTAGTGAGTAATTGCAGATTTGAGAAATACTTGTGTTAAGGTTTGTGATTCCCGTAGCATGCACGTATGGTGAACCGTTATGTGATGAAGTCGGAGCATGATTTATTTATTGATTGTCTTCCTTATGAGTAGCGGTCGGGGATGAGCGATGGTCTTTTTCTACCAATCTATCCCCCTAGGAGCATGCATGTAGTACTTTGTTTCGATAACTAATAGATTTTTGCAATAAGTATGTGAGTTCTTTATGACTAATCTTGAGTCCATGGATTATACGCACTCTCACCCTTCCACCATTGCTAGCCTCTCTAGTGCCGCGCAACTTTCACCGGTACCATACACCCACCATATACCTTCCTCAAAATAGCCACCATACCTACCTATTATGGCATTTCCATAGACATTCCGAGATATATTGCCATGCAACTCTCCACCATTCCGTTTATTATGACACGTTCCATCATTGTCGTATTGCTTTGCATGATCATGGAGTTAACATCGTATTTGTGGCAAAGCCATCGTTCATAATTCTTTCATACATGTCACTCTTGATTCATTGCACAGCCCGGTACACCGCCGGAGGCATTCATATAGAGTCATATTTTGTTCTAAATATGGAGTTGTATTTCTTGAGTTGTAAGTAAATAAAAGTGTGATGATCTTCATTATTAGAGCATTGTCCCATGTGAGGAGAAGGATGGTGGAGACTATGATTCCCCCACAAGTTGGGATGAGACTCCGAACGAAAAATAAAAAAAATAAAAGAGGCCAAAACAAAGAAAAAAAATGAGAGAAGGCCCAAATAAAAAAAAAGAGAAAGAAAAAAAAATGAGAGAAAAGAGAGAAGGGGCAATGTTACTATCCTTTTACCACACTTGTGCTTCAAAGTAGCACCATGATCTTCATGATAGAGAGTCTCCTATGTTGTCACTTTCATATACTAGTGGGAATTTTCATTATAGAACTTGGCTTGTATATTCCAATGATGGGCTTCCTCAAATTGCCCTAGGTCTTCATGAGCAAGCGAGTTGGATGCACACCCACTTAGTTTATTTTTTGAGCTTTCATAAACTTATAGCTCTAGTGCATCCGTTGCATGGCAATCCCTACTCACTCACATTGATATCTATTGATGTGCATCTCCATAGCCCGTTAATGTGATGACCCAAGCTTAATCGTGCACTAACCATACACGCAAATGCACACGATAAAGCCTAAGGACTCACTTGAAGATATCACAACACAACTCTAAAACATAAATAAAGTCATACAAGCTTTATATTACAAGCCAGGGCCTCGAGGGCTCGAATACATAGCTCGATGGCATACAAGTGTCAGCGGAAGCATCAGATATCTGGGTACAGATATAACAGAGTTACAGATAGGCCTTTAGAAAGGCGGGGCAAAATAAAACACTATGATCGAAAGGCGTAGGCCTCCTGCCTTGGACCCTCCGAACCTACTCCTGGTCGTCGGTCGGCTCCTCGTAGTAGTACTCGCCGGGAGGGTAGTAGTAGTAGCCGTCGGCGGGGGCAGCTGGCTCCGGGGCTCCGTCGTCTAGTTGCGACAAATGGATAAGGGGAGAAAAAGAAAGCAAAGCAAACGTGAGTACTCATCCGAAGTACTCAGCAAGCAAGGATCTACACTACATATGCAACAATTTCAAAAGAGGGCTATATATGTGGACTGGGCTGCAGAAATGCCAGAATAGAGGGAAAGCCTAGTCCTATCGAAGACTAGCATCTTCAAGCATCTTCATCGGTCTTGCAGCATTAGAAGAGTGCAGATTAACATAATATATAGTAACAGTAGTGTTATCAACCTCGCCCAGAGATCCTTCCTCGACTCCCTGCGAGAAAGCAATCCCAGAGCCATACTATCCAGTTATCATCTCAAGTCACTAGTTCTAGTTGTACCGATCGGGATACAACTCCGAGTGTCCGTTACCGTAGGACAGGCTATCGATAGATTGTTTCTTCCCTGCAGGGGTGCACCAACTTACCCACCACGCTCGATTAACTCCGGCCGGACACACTTTTTTGGGTCATGCCCGGCCTCGGCCAAACGATACGCCGCAACCCGACCGAATACTTAACAGAGAGGTCAGCACGCCGGACTAACCTATGCGCCCAGGGGTCTTGGGCCTTCGCCCCGGGGACTCCTGCGCGTTACGTGCACCGCCGGTGAGCAGACCTAGCAACCCCTTAATACAAGTGCGGTTGCGTTCCCAGTCCAACCCAGCGTGTGCCGCTCCTTACTGACGTCAATTAAGCTCCGGCTGAAGTATACGATGCAGAACGCCCATACTATGCCCACGTGATGGTTAGTGCTATCAGGCCAGAGGCCCCTCGGATCAAATATCCAAACCGTTAGTTTGTTGGTAGTGCGGTAACGAGTAGAGACTCACGAAAGATGTGACCCCGTTGCCCCGTCTCGAGGACTTGCGGCAAGGGCTAAGAATGCCCGGCCACGCCTCGTGTTCAATTCTCGGGCACCATCCAGGTCCACCCAACTCCACATCTCTCGCAATTAAGCTCGCGCGGGTACCCCTCAGGGCCGACCCGTCTTTAGTAACATGGTTCAGTGTAAAGTCATAGTAACCAAAGTAACCGTGTGTCTAACACCAAGGGGAACCCTGAGGAATCACCCTCGATGGAATTCCACCTGACGTTATTGTCAAGGTGAACGAAGGAGGAAGCACCCTCGAAGTCCACTCTTGAGGAGTTGCACGATGGTGTCGTTATCGAGGGTGGTGTAGGAGGAATCACCCTTGCTGACCATGACCAATTAACTAACCTACAAGGTTATCATCAGAAGTGCTGACGAGGTATCACCCTCGGCACTCGATAGTAACCCAGTAGTGTCGAACAACTAAGGGGGAAGTGATGTGCGGTGCCGGGGCCTGGTCTTTGATCCCGTTGATCGGGTCTTCTAATAATCCAGCGGGGCTGTCGGAACAAAGTGGGGGTCTCTGATGGGGCTCTACCCAACCTATACTAAACAGTTTAGGATAAGCAGGTAGGTACCAATAGCAGGTTACAATAAACAGGCTATGCAGCAGAAATAGGATAACAGCAGCAGCAGTAACTTCTAATGCAAGCTTAAGAGAGAAGAGAATAGGCGATATCGGAATGCTCAAAAGGGGGGTGCTTGCCTGGAAGCTCTGCGGTAAGTGTCTGATCGTCACGGGCGTAGTCGACCTCCTGAGCGGTGTCGGCCTCCGGGACTACGTCGATGTCGGGGTCTAACGAGAGAGAAGAGGGGGAGAAAACATATAAATACACAGCAATAATGCAACACAGAGCATGCTATGCCTAGGATGCAGTGTAGGGTTGCCTAAAGTATGTCTAAGTCATTTTAGTTATTTTAGGATTTAAGTTGGATTTATTATCCGGTGTATATGCGCTATGCATCTACCGGAGTCAGGCTCAAAGTTACGGGTTCTCCTATGTAGGGGGTTTCGACATGGAAATAGACGACACGATCAGATTCGTCTCGTCGTTCTGATCAACTTTCATGTAGAAAGTTTTTCGATCTATGCTACGGATTATATTCTATGATTTTTCTAAAGTTTTAAGTATTTTCTGGATTTATTTTTATTAACAGAAATCACTGAAAAGGTTTTATGACGTTAGCATGATGCAAAGATGACATCAGCAGTCAACAGGTCGGCTGACCAGGTCAAACCTGACCTGTGGGTCCAGTGGGACCCACATGTCAGTCTCTGTTAGCTTAGCAGTGGATTAAACTAACTAACTTGGTTAATTAGGGGGTGTGGGCCCCAGTTGTCAGTGTCTGTTTAGTGATTAGCTTATTTTAAAAAACCTAATTTACTTAATTAAGCGCAGGGGGCCCACTAGTCAGTGATAGGGGGTGAACAGTGCGCCCGTGTTGACTCTAGTCAAAGCGGTCAAACATGCTACGGGGCCCGCTGGCAGTGACACTGGGTGGGACCCAAGCCACGCCAGGTCAGCGGGGCCGCCGGAGCTACTCCGGCGAGCCTCCCGCGGCGGCGAACGCCCCGGAGCGCGTCGGAATCGCTCCACAGGGAGCCAAAACGAGTGCCGTTGGATGCGTTCGAACGAGCATCATGCGCCACGTCGAATGGTGGCTTCGGCCGCAGCTGGGAAGGCTGGAAATGACGCCGGCGACGAGCCGTGGCGGAGATGATCTTCGGGTGAGCTCGGGCACTAGACTACGGCGTGAACTAGCGCTTGATTTCGGTTGCGTTCGAGCCAGAGCGATGTGCTGCATCGAGTGGAGATGGCACGAGGCCATGGAGATGACCGAAAGTGATTGCACGGTGAGGTGCCACGGCAGTCAAAGCTCGGTGCAGTGGTAAGCTAGTTATGGTGGAGCAGAACGGCTCGGGAGAGAGGCAGAGGGGAGTGGAGGGCTCACCGCACGGTCAAGAAAAACCCGTGACAGTTTTGGAGCAGCAGAGGTCGCCGGAGATGGAGGGGTCGCCGGCGCCCGAAAGGAGAAGGGCGGCTCGATACCGACGAGGTAGAGCTCCTCGGCTTGATCCGTTGGGCGAGGACGAGGTAGTAGTCGACGACGATGACGCTGGACACGGCGGAGCGGCGATCGGGGCTCGGTGGATCTGGAGGGGGAGAGGGGAGTGAGCGAGGGAGAGAGGGGGGAGAGTGAGTGGAGAGGACCAGGGGGAGGAACGGGCCTCGGCCTTATCTCCTCGTCGGCCGCGGCGTCGGCGTGTCGCCGTTCGGTCGGCGCGGCGCGCGGCGACCACCGAGACGGCGACAACGCGAGGGAGAGAGAAGGGAAAGGGTGGAGTGGGCCGGCTGGACTGGGGTAAGTGCACTGTGCACTTAGGCCTTTTACATTTTATTTTTCTGTTTTCTTTTATTCTTTTATGTTACATTTTATTTCTAAGTCCATATGACTTTTGTAAAATATGTGACTCAGACACATAAATGCAATACAATAATTTGCACTGCCATGAAAAGTTAGGAGGCCAAATGATTTTATTTGAATTTTTCATAATTAAGATAGCATTTAAAAATGCTGAATTGGTGCTGTTATATTTGCTAATGCCCATCTTACACATAAGTGATGTTGTGTTCCTTAACAGCAAATAGTTTTAGATTATTTGCTAAAAGGTGAACAATTTTCCAACAGGATTTGAGCAACTTTATTTTGCACTTTTGAATTTGAGTTGATTTTCAGAGAAGTATTTGAACTATTTTGAATAACCACTATGACTAGGCACTGCAAATGAGGATGACTTGGCATATTAGTAGAGTGTCACAGTGCTTATTACATAGGGGTGTTACAAATTCTCCTCCTCTAAAAGAAATTCTCGTCCCGAGAATTTAGGAGGTAGAAGGGAAGAGGTCGGGATATTCTTCCCGAAGATGATCCTCGCGTTCCCAAGTGGCTTCATCTTCAGTGTGATTCGACCACTGCACTTTCAGGAACTTGGTCGTCTTCTGACAAGTGCGACGTTCAGCTTCATCGAGAATGTGGATCGGATGTTCCTTATAAGAAAGATCACCTTGCAATTCGAGCATCTCGTGATCCACTGCGCGGTGCGGAGACTCCTTGAAGCATTTACGAAGTTGCGACACATGGAAGACGTCGTGGATATGAGAGAATTGTGGTGGCAACTCCAATTTATAAGCCACCTGTCCACGTCTGGCAACAATGCGAAAGGGGCCGATGTAGCGTGGAGCTAGCTTGCCCTTGATTCCGAAACGACGAGTGCCCTTCATAGGAGTGACACGAAGATAAGCTTGATCACCTGGTTGATAGGTCAAGCCCCATCGTTTGCGATCATAGTTGCTCTTCTGGCGGTCCTAAGCGGCCTTGAGATTTTCTCGGACAATGCGGACTTGTTCTTCGGCGTGTTGAATAATGCCCGGTCCCACGAGTGGTCGTTCCCCAGTTTCTGACCAATTCAGAGGGGTTCGACACTTACGTCCATAAAGCACTTCGAAGGGGGCCATTTTCAAGCTGGCTTGATAGCTGTTGTTATAAGAGAATTTGGCAAACGGAAGAGATTCTTCCCACTTCTTACCGAACGATATAACACAAGCTCGAAGCATGTCTTCAAGTAGTTGGTTAACTCGCTCAACTTGGCCTTGGGATTGGGGATGATAAGCTGAACTCCATGTAATGTGGGTTCCCATAGCTTCTTGGAAACTTTCCCAGAACTTGGAGGTGAAAAGACCGCCAGGGTCTGAACTGATCTCCTTCGGAATACCGTGGAGTGAAATGATTCTGGAGATATACAATTCTGCTAGCTGGCTAGCGGTGATAGTCTCCTTGACAGGCAGAAAATGTGCAACCTTGGAAAGTTGGTTGACGACGACAAGAATAGCATCGTGACCCTTTTGAGACTTGGGAAGACCAGTAATGAAATCCGTTTGAACCTTATCCCATTTCCATAAAGGAATAGGGAGCGGTTGCAGAATTCCAGCAGGCTTCTGATGTTCTGCTTTAACGCGACGACAAACATCACATTCAGCAACATATCGAGCAATGTCCTGCTTCATTCTGGACCACCAGTACCTCTGTCGAAGATCGCGATACATCTTGGTCCTACCCGGATGGATAGACAGCGGTGTATCATGTGCCTCCTTCATGACTTTGTCAGTCATAAGTTCGAAGAGGGGTACCACAATGCGGTCTCTGAAATACAATGTTCCGTCTTCAGCAATTGAGAAATCCCTGTACTTTTCAAGGTGAAGCTCTTTCTTCATCAAATCAATTTCGGCATCTTTAGCTTGCGCATTCTTAACAGCTTTCTCAAGATCTGGCTGTACCACAAGGTTATTAAGAGAACCCTGCGGAACAATACAGACGTTCAACTTGCGCAGTTCTTCATAAAGATGGGGTTGAGCTTGCTTAACCATGAGGTTGTTGCAATAGGACTTGCGGCTCAAGGCATCAGCCATTACATTAGCCTTGCCAGGGGTATAAGAAATACCACAGTCATAGTCTGTGATTGTTTCCAACCATCGCTGTTGACGGAGATTAAGATCCGGTTGAGTGAACAAATACTTCAGACTCTGATGATCGGTATAGATCTCACACTGGTTACCGAGAAGGTAATGTCGCCACTGCTTCAAAGCATAGATCACAGCAGCGAGTTCGAGATCATGTACTGGATAGTTTTCTTCATGCAGACGCAATTGTCGCGAGGCATATGCAATTACCTTTCGTTCTTGCATTAGGACACAGCCTAATCCTTGACGAGAGGCGTCGCAATAAATTACAAATTCTTTGCGAGAATCCGGAGGAGCAAGCACTGGAGCAAAAGTTAGCTTGTCCTTGAGGGTCTGGAAACTTTCTTGACATTTGTCTGTCCACTCAAACTTAACGCCTTTGTGGAGCAGGTTAGTCAGGGGCTTGGCAATCTTGGAAAAGTTCTCGACGAATCGGCAGCAATAACTTGCAAGGCCGAGAAAACTTCTGACTTGCCTGGCGTTCTTCGGAGGAGTCCAGTCAAGAATAGCCTGAACACGCTCCGGGTTAACGGCGATACCGTCCTTGGAAATCACATGTCCAAGGTAGGTCACTTTAGAAAGCCAGAATTCACATTTGGAGTACTTGGCATACAACTTGTGCTCTCGAAGCCTCTCCAGAACAAGGCGAAGTTCGGCATGTTCTTCCGTATTCTTCAAATATACCAGAATATCATCCAGATATACCGCGACGAACTTATCGAGGTAATCCATGAAGATGTAATTCATCAGGCGGGAGAACGTAGCTGGAGCATTTGTTAAACCAAACGACATAACGGTGTACTCGTAGGAACCATAACGAGTAACAAAGGCGGTCTTCGGAATATCCTCTTCGCGGACACGGTTCTGGTGATAACCCAACCTCAAGTCGAGTTTAGGGAACACCGATGATCCAGCAAGTTGATCATATAAATCATTAATCCGAGGAAGCGGATATTTATTCTGAATGGTTGCCTGGTTGATAGGACGGTAATCTTGAACCAACCTATTTGTACCATCTTTCTTCTTGACAAAGAGAGACAGTGCTCCCCAGGCAGAGGAACTAGGGCGAATGAAGCCCTTCTTAAGTGACTTGTCGATTTCTTCCTTACGCTCGAGAAGGTGGTGCGGAGGCATCTTGTAAGGACGCTTCGCAATAGGAGTGGTGCCAGGCTTCAAGTCGATAACAAACTCGACAGCTCTAGCAGGGGGTATTCCTGGAAGTTCTTCTAGGAAAACATCCAGGAAGTCACAGACGACTGGAATGTTTTCGATCCCCTCAAGCGGAGAAGCGTTCAACGCATTCAAGGCATAAATTTGAGCCTCGGCATTTTGAGTGAGGTGAGCATGGTAATTCACTATCTGACCTGATGGATGCAGGAGGTGTACAACTTTAGTGGCACAATTGATTGAGGCATAGTGGGCCTTCAACCAATCCATTCCCAGAATAAGATCAACTTCAGAAGAGTTGAGAATAATGGGAGACGCTCGAAATTCCAATCTTTCAATATTAATTACGACATCGGGACTGAACAACGAAGTGTTGCAATGACCCGCGGGAGTGTTCACTCATAATTTACGGGGTAGTGTATCACATTTAACTTCATGCATGAGTGCGAATTTATCTGACATGAATGAATGCAATGCTCCTGAATCAAATAAAACGGATGTAGGTACTGAATTAACGAGAAGTGTACCCATCACGGTTTCAGGTTGATCCTGAGCTTCAGCCATGTTGACATGATAGTTCTGTCCACGACCATAAGAAGGTCTGGCATTGTTGTTACGCTGCTGAGGAATTCCACGGCCATTACCACGGCCAGCAGGAAGAGGCACTATCTGATTTTGACTCTGAGAACAGTCTCTGGCACGGTGACCTGGCTGGCCACACTTGAAGCAGAGTCCACTGTCTGGACGTGGTGCAGGAGCTCGAGGTGGTGGAGCTCGAAGAGGCTGCCTCGGTGGTGGAGGAGGCAGATGAGGTGCAGCATAAACAGGTCTATACATTGGAGCTATTGGACGGTACATGCTATGAAGAATCCATATACGGCGCTTCTGAGAAGACGAGCCCGCTTCACGAGTGCGTCTGGTCGCTTATGCTTGTTCAGACCAGTCTCGACCATAATAGCCTTGTTCACCAAGGTGGCAAAGTCAGGAAAGTCTTGGACGAGCAGGGCTAGCTGAATGTCATGGTGTAGCCCTTCACGGAGCTTCTCCTGCCTACGAGCATTAGTGGGGATGTCTTTTTCCGCGTAGCGAGACAAATCAAGGAACTCTCGCTGATAGACTTCTACAGTCTTGTTGCCTTGAACGAGGCTACGGAACTCGGCCTTCTTCCGATCTATAACCCCTTGCAGAATATACCGGGCACGAAAAGCAGCTTTGAATTCCACCCAGGTGACGACAGTTCCAGGAGGTAGGGTCTGTCTGTGAGTTGCCCACCATTGTGCTGCGGGTCCCTTCAGGAAGTATGTCGCGAATGTGACATAACTGACAGGGGGAACATCAGCTGACTCCATCTCATAGAAGATGTCACGCAGCCAGTCATCGTCATCCAGTGGATTAACTGTGTTGCGGAATACCGATGGGTTGAGATGCACAAACTCTGGTAGCGTGATTGAAGCTGGCTGCTGGTTGGCATTGGGACGGGGAAATTGATCCATAATCCCCGTCATGAACTGACGGTTGAGTTCAAATTGTTGCATCATAGCGGCCATCACTGTTCAAGATATCTTCCGATATTCCGATAAATCGGCTGATTTATCGCTTACCGGTGTCTGGCCGATAAGATAAATCGGCTGATAAATCAGCCGATATGGCGATAAATTGGCTGATATGCCGATAAGCTGGCCGATTTACTGCTTATCTTGGGTCGACCGATAAGTTCCCGATAAGCGATATCATAGTCAGGCGGTGGCGGCGGTGGTGGATTGTTATCACCCATCCTGCTAAATTCAACAGGGGTAGTTTAGCAGAAGCCATTGCGAGTGTTTAGCAACAGACATGATGTAACACGACGATATTTAAGGAGTGTAACAGATGCTTAACACTAGTCATTTAAGACATACAGATCCATATAGAGTCGGTTACAATCGGACAACGTAACAACACAAATTCAAAAGCTAGACATGCTAGGCGGCACGCAAGCACGCGGTAAGGAAGTACACAACGAGACATAGCAAAGGCTACATCAACATCGGAGAAAACCACTAAAACGAGGTAGCTGCAAGTGCGGACGATGAATGTTCGTCGCGGAAGGATCCTGCGCTCCATGTGCACTCTGATGCAGAACCCGGTCTTGAACTGAAAGAAGAGGTCCACGTGCAGGTGTGTGACCTCCCACAGCAGGCCAATCAATCCCTGATGGCATCTCGGTCCTGCGTGGGTAAAGGATGTGCTCTGGATGTATCCCTGCACGAACAGCTGGTAGCAACTGCGTCATAGCATCGTAGAGTCGTGCTCGAGTGGCAAACAACTCGACGGCAAGAGCCCGAACAGTGCGATCCAGAGCCTGAGTGCACTGAATCAGAACCTGCGGGTCGTAACGACGAGGCTCGTACGGGGCACAGATAGCTGTGTAGTATCTAGTAGCATCTCCAGCAGGGGCATATGGAATGTATCGAAACTCAGAAGCATACAAGCTAACGCTGAGCTCTCCTCGGAGATGTGCGGCAGCAGAGTAGGCAGCATCATGGACTGCCATCTCAATCGTCACGCCAATACCGTGGAAAAGGTACAGCTCAGTGTCTGAGTCATCCTGCAGATCATAGATACGAACATCAGCATAGTACTGCTCCTGGTTGAACTCGCGGTAAACCTCGTAGACCATGTACTCGGGGTACCAGCGGTAACCCAGTCTGGAAAACCAGGGGCATCATGAGCCCAAGTACGAAGCACAAGCTGCGTCGTAGGGCGTAGTGGAAACAGACGATCCATCTGAAATAAAGGAAATTCAGGATTGTCATTTGACAATGAGAAGTATAACAGATCTCGAGGAGAAAGGTTAAACAAAACAATGGAAAGGAAAATGATTATCAGACTAATCAGATCAATGACAGGGAAATCGCACAGATATCCAGCTCTCCGGGAGGATGGAATTTACGAGATCCTAAGTGTCGGCGTTAGTAAATTTATTTAACCCGAATAGAAGAGAGATCAGAGTCCCAGAGTAAAGATGAGGAATAAAAGATCCTAATACCACCCAGTTGGCGACGTGGACCCGTAAGCCACACAGCCAAGTTAGTAAAACAGTTTTCGGCTACTAGGCTCAACTTCGGCCAAGGAGTTGGAAAGGGGGATTCCTAGAGGCAGTCGGCTCTGATACCAACCTGTGACGACCCCGGCTTAATTGTGCACTAACCATACATGCAAATGCACACGATCAAGCCTAAGGACTCACTTGAAGATATCACAACACAACTCTAAAACATAAATAAAGTCATACAAGCTTTATATTACAAGCCAGGGCCTCGAGGGCTCGAATACATAGCTCGATGGCATACAAGTGTCAGCGGAAGCATCAGATATCTGGGTACAGATATAACAGAGTTACAGATAGGCCTTTAGAAAGGTGGGGCAAAATAAAACACTACGATTGAAAGGCATAGTCCTCCTGCCTAGGACCCTCAGAACCTACTCCTGGTCATCGGTCGGCTCCTCGTAGTAGTACTCGCCGGGAGGGTAGTAGTAGTAGTAGCCGTCGGCGGGGCAGCTGGCTCCGGGGCTCCGTCGTCTGGTTGCGACAAATGGATAAGGGGAGAAAAAGAAAGCAAAGCAAACGTGAGTACTCATCCGAAGTACTCAGCAAGCAAGGATCTACACTACATATGCAACATTTTCAAAAGAGAGCTGTATATGTGGACTGGGCTGCAGAAATGCCAGAATAGAGAGAAAGCCTAGTCCTATCGAAGACTAGCATCTTCAAGCATCTTCATCGGTCTTGCAGCATTAGAAGAGTGCAGATTAACATAATGTATAGTAACAGTAGTGTTATCAACCTCGCCCAGAGATCCTTCCTCGACTCCCTGCGAGAAAGCAATCCCAGAGCCATACTATCCAGTTATCATCTCAAGTCACCAGTTCTAGTTGTACCGATCGGGATACAACTCCGAGTGTCCGTTACCGTAGGACAGGCTATCGATAGATTGTTTCTTCCCTGCAGGGGTGCACCAACTTACCCACCATGCTCGATTAACTCCGGCCGGACACACTTTTTTGGGTCATGCCCGGCCTCGGCCAAACGATGCGCCGCAACCCAACGGAATACTTAACAGAGAGGTCAGCACGCCAGACTAACCTATGCGCCCAGGGGTCTTGGGCCTTCGCCCCGGGGACTCCTGCACGTTACGTGCACCGCCGGTGAGCAGACCTAGCAACCCCTTAATACAAGTGCGGTTGCGTTCCCAGTCCAACTCAGCGTGTGCTGCTCCTTGCTGACGTCAATTAAGCTCCGACTGAAGTATACGACGCAGAACGCCCATACTATGCCCACATGATGGTTAGTGCGATTAGGCCAGAGGCCCCTCGGATCAAATATCCAAACCGTTAGTGTGTTGGTAGTGCGGTAACGAGCAGAGACTCACGAAAGATGTGACCCCGTCGCCCCATCTCGAGGACATGCGGCAAGGGCTAAGAATGCCCGGCCACGCCTCGTGTTCAATTCTCGGGCACCATCCAGGTCCACCCGACTCCACATCTCTCGCAATTAAGCTCGCGCGGGTACCCCTCAGGGCCGACCCGTCTTTAGTAACATGGTTCAGTGTAAAGTCATAGTAACCAAAATAACCGTGTGTCTAACACCAAGGGGAACCCTGAGGAATCACCCTCGATGGAATTCTACCTGATGTTAACGTCAAGGTGAACGAAGGAGGAATCACCCTCGAAGTCCACTCTGGAGGAGTTGCACGACGGTGTCGTTATCGGGGGTGGTGTAGGAGGAATCACCCTTGTTGACCATGACCGATTAATTAACCTACAAGGTTATCATCAGAAGTGCTGACGAGGTATCACCCTCGACACTCGATAGTAACCCAGTAGTGTCGAACAACTAAGGGGGAAGTGATGTGCGGTGCCGGGGACTGGTCTTCGATCCCGTTGATCGGGTCTTCTGATAATCCAGCGGGGTAATCGGAACAAAGTGGGGGTCTTTGATGGGGCTCTACCCAACCTATACTAAACAGTTTAGGATAAGCAGGTAGGTAACAATAGCAGGTTACAATAAACAGGCTATGCAGCAGAAATAGGATAATAGCAGCAGCAGTAACTTCTAATGCAAGCATAAGAGAGAAGAGAATAGGCGATATCGGAATGCTCAAAAGGGGGGTGCTTGCCTGGAAGCTCTGCGGTAAGTGTCTGATCGTCAGGGGCGTAGTCGACCTCCTGAGCGGTGTCGGCCTCCGGGACTACGTCGGTGTCGGGGTCTAACGAGAGAGAAGAGGGGGAGGAAACATATAAATACACAGCAATAATGCAACACAGAGCAAGCTATGCCTAGGATGCAGTGCAGGGTTGCCTAAAGTATGTCTAAGTTATTTTAGTTATTTTAGGATTTAAGTTGGATTTATTATCCGGTGTATATGCGCTATGCATCTACCGGAGTCAGGCTCAAAGTTACGGGTTCTCCTATGTAGGGGGTTTCGACATGGAAACAGACGACGCGATCAGATTCGTCTCGTCGTTCTGATCAACTTTCATGTAGAAAGTTTTTCGATCTGAGCTACGGATTATATTCTATGATTTTTCTAAAGTTTTAAGTATTTTCTGGATTTATTTTTATTAACAGAAATCACTGAAAAGGTTTTATGACGTCAACATGACGCAAAGATGATGTCAGCAGTCAACGGGTCGGCTGACCAGGTCAAACCTGACCTGTGGGTCCAGTGGGACCCACATGTCAGTCTCTGTTAGCTTAGCAGTGGATTACACTAACTAACTGGGTTAATTAGGGGGTGTGGGCCCCAGTTGTCTGTGTCTGTTTAGTGATTAGCTTATTTTTAAAAACCTAATTAACTTAATTAAGCGCAGGGGCCCACTGGTCAGTGATAGGGGGTGAACAGTGCGCCCGCGTTGAAATGTGCTGCGGGGCCCGCTGGCAGTGACATTGGGTGGGACCCAGGCCACGCCAGGTCAGCGGGGCCGCCGGAGCTGCTGCAGCGAGCCTCCCGCGGCGGCGAACGCGCCGGAGAGCGTCGAAATCACTCCACAGGGAGCCAAAACGAGCGCCGTTGGATGCGTTCGAACGAGCGTCGTGCGCCGCGTCGAATGGTGGCATCGGCCGCAGCTGGGAAGGCCGGAAATGACGCCGGCGACGAGTCGTGGCGGAGATGATCTTCGGGTGACCTCGGGCACTAGACTATGGCATGAACTAGCGCTTGATTTCGGTTGCGTTCGAGCCAGAGCGATGTGCTGCGTCGAGTGGAGATGACACAAGGCCATGGAGATGACCGGAAGTGACCGGACGGCGAGGTGCCGCGGCGGTCAGAGCTCGGTGCAGCAGCGAGCTAGCTAGGGTGGAGCAGAACGGCTCGGGAGAGAGGCAGAGGGGAGTGGAGGGCTCACCGCACGGTCAAGAAAGACCCGTGCCAGTTTTGGAGCAGCAGAGGCCGCCAGAGATGGAGGGGATCGCCGGCGCCCAAAAGGAGAAGGGTGGCTCGATCCCGACGAGGTAGAGCTCCTCGGCTTGATCCGTTGGGCGAGGACGAGGTAGCAGTCGACGGCGGTGACGCTGGACACAGCGGAGCGGCGATCGGGGCTCGGTGGCCGCGAGGATGAGCGAGGACGGCGGTGACCGTGTTCGGGCATCGATGGATCTGGAGGGGGGAGGGGAGGAGCGAGCGAGCGAGAGAGGGGGAGAGTCAGTGGAGAGGACCAGGAGGAGAAACGGGCCTCGGCTTTATCTCCTCGTCGGCCGCGGCGTCGGCGTGTCGCCGTTCGGTCGGCGCCGAGACGGCGACAACGCGAGGGAGAGAGAAGGGAAAGGGTGGAGTGGGCCGGCTGGACTTTGCTAAGTGCACTGTGCACTTAGGCCCAGCCAGTTAGGCCTTTTACATTTTATTTTTCTGTTTGCTTTTATTCTTTTCTGTTACATTTTATTTCTAAGTCCATATGCCTTTTGTAAAATATGTGACTCAACCACATAAATGCAATACAATAATTTGCACTGCCATGAAAAGTTAGGAGGCCAAATGATTTTATTTGAATTTTTCATAATTAAGATAGCATTTAAAAATGCTGAATTGGTGCTGTTATATTTGCTAATGATCATCTTACACATAAGTGATGTTGTGTTCCTTAACAGCAAATAGTTTTAGATTATTTGCTAAAAGGTGAACAATTTTCCAACAGGATTTGAGAATCTTTATTTTGCACTTTTGAATTTGAGTTGATTTTCAGAGAAGTATTTGAATTGTTTTGAATAACCACTATGACTAGGCACTGCAAATGAGGATGACTTGGCATATTAGCAGAGTGTCACAGTGCTTATTACATAGGGGTGTTACAGTTAATACGGTTAGTTGATGTGAGACTATCTCCTTCTTTTTGTCTTCTCCACAACCACCTTCTATTCCACCTATAATGCTATGTCCATGGCTCACGCTCATGTATTGCGTGAAAGTTGAAAAAGTTTGAGAACATCAAAAGTATGAAACAATTGTTTGGCTTGTCATCGAAGTTGTGCATGATTTAAATACTTTGTGTGATGAAGATGGAGCATAGCCAGACTATATGATTTTGTAGGGATAAGCTTTCTTTGGCCATGTTATTTTGAGAAGACATAATTATCTTGTTAGTATGCTTGAAGTATTATTGTTTTTATGTCAATATTAAACTTTTGTTTTGAATCATACAGATCTGAACATTCATGCCACAATAAAGAAATTACATGGATAAATATGTTAGGTAGCATTCCACATCAAAAATTCTGTTTTCATCATTTACCTACTCGAGGACGAGCAGGAATTAATCTTGGGGATGCTTGATACGTCTCCAACGTATCTATAATTTTTTATTGTTCCATGCTATTATATTATCTGTTTTGGATGTTTCATATGCATTAATACACTATTTTATATTATTTTTTGGACTAACCTATTAACCTAGAGCCCAGTGCCAGTTTCTGTGTTTTCCTTATTTTTGAGTTTCGCAGAAAAGGAATACCAAACGGAGTCCAAACGGAATAAAACTTTCACGATGATCTTTCTTGGACCAGAAGGAAACCAGGAGACTTGGAGATGAAGTCGGAGGAGCGACGAGGCGGCCAAAAGGACGGAGGGTGCGCCTAGGAGGGTAGGGCGCGCCCCCCACCCTTGTGGGCCCCTCGTGCACCTCCTGACCTAATTCTTTCGCCTATTTATACTCTTATATGCCCAAACCACCAGAGGCATCCACGAAAACAGTTTTCCACCGCCACAACCTTCTGTACCCGTGAGATCCCATCTAGGGGCCTTTTCCGGCGTCCTGCCGAAGGGGGATTCGATCACGGAGGGCTTCTACATCAACACCATTGCCCTTCCGATGAAGCGTGAGTAGTTTACCTCAGACCTACGGGTTCGTAGCTAGTAGCTAGATGGCTTCTTCTCTCTCTTTGATTCTCAATACCATGTTCCCCTCGATGTTCTTGGAGATCTATTCGATGTAATACTTTTTTGCGGTGTGTTTGCCGAGATCCGATGAATTGTGGATTTATGATCAGCTTATCTATGAATATTATTTGAATCTTCTCTGAATTCTTTTATGCATAATTTGATATCTTTGTAATTCTCTTCGAACTATCGGTTTGGTTTGGCCAACTAGATTGGTTTTTCTTGCAATGGGAGAAGTGCTTAGCTTTGGGTTCAATCTTGCGGTGTCCTTTCCCAGTGACAGTAGGGGCAGCAAGGCACGTATTGTATTGTTGCCATCGAGGATAAAAAGATGGGGTTTTCATCATATTGCTTGAGTTAATTCCTCTACATCATGTCATCTTACTTAATGCGTTACTCCGTTCTTTATGAACTTAATACTCTAGATGCATGCTGGATAGCGGTCGATGTGTGGAGTAATAGTAGTAGATGCAGAATCGTTTCGGTCTACTTGACACGGACGTGATGCCTATATTCATGATCATTGCCTTAGATATCGTCATAACTTTGCGCTTTTCTATCAATTGCTCGGCAGTAATTTGTTCACCCACCGTAATATTTTCTATCTTGAGAGAAGCCTCTAGTGAAACCTATGGCCCCCGGGTCTATTTTCCATCATATTACTTTCCGATCTACTATTTTGTAATCTTTTATTTTCAGATCTATAAACCAAAAAACCCAAAAATATTTACTTTATCTTTTGTTTAGTTTTACCTATTTCTATCAGATCTCACTGTTGCAAATAACCGTGAAGGGATTGATAACCCCTTTATCGCGTTGGGTGCAAGTTGTTTGATTGTTTGTGCAGGTATTCGGTGATTTGTGCGTTGTCTCCTACTGGATTGATACCTTGGTTCTCAAACTAAGGGAAATACTTATCTCTATTTTGCTGCATCACCCTTGCTTCTTCAAGGGAAAAACCAACGCAAGCTCAAGAAGTAGCAGTAGGTATGGTGGCTGTTTTGAGAAAGATATAAGGAGGCTTATGTGTGATAGAGTGTATCATATATCATGGGGTTTGGATGCACCGGCGAAGTTTGCACCACAACTCAAGGTGAGAAGGGGCAATGCACGGTACCGAAGAGGCTAGCAAAATACGGAAAGGTAAGAGTGCGTATAATACATGGACTCACATTAGTCATAAAGAACTCACATACTTATTGCAAGAGTTTATTAGCCCTCGAAGCAAAGTACTACTACGCATGCCCCTAGGGGGATAGATTGGTAGGAAAAGACCATCGCTCGTCCCCGATCGCCACTCTTAAGGAAGACAAATAATAATAAATCATGCTCCAATTTCATAGCATAACGAGATACCATACATGCATGCTTCAGGAATCACAAACTTTAACACCAATATTCTTACTAAATCACAATTATTCACTAGCATAACCTGCATATTACCACCTTTATATCGCAAAACAAATGCAAGTAATCAAACTTCTCATATATTCAATGATCTTCATGAAAGTTTTTATTATATCCCTCTTGAATACCCATCATATTAGGACTAAAATCATAACCCAAGCAAATTACCATACTATTTATAAGACTCTCAAAATAATATAAGTGAAGCATGAGAGTTCATCAATTTCTTTAAAATATAACCACCGTCGTGCTCTAAAAGATATAAGTGAAGCACTAGAGCAACTACCTAGCTCAAAATATATAAGTGAAGCTCAAAGAGTATTCTAATAAATTCACTATTAATGTGTGTCCCTCTCAAAAAGGTGTGTCCAGCAAGGATGATTGTGGCAAACTAAAAAGCAAATAAAGCAAAGACTCATATAATACACGACACTCCAAGCAAAGCACATATCATGTAGTGAATAAAAATATAGCCTCAAGTAATTTACCGATGGATTGTAGACAAAAGAGGGGATGCCATCCGGAGTATCCCCAAGCTTAGACGCTTAGTTGTCCTTGAATCTTACCTTGGGGTGCCTTGAGCTTCCGCAAGCTTAGACTCTTGCCACTCCTTATTCCTTAGGCCATCGAAACTTCACTCAAAACTTGAAAACTTCACAACACAAAACTCAACAAGAAACTCGTGAGATCCATTAGTACAATAAAGCAAATCACCACTTTAGGCACTGTTGTGAAGTACTGTCTTTCTACTGTCTTTCTTTGAAGTGCCCGTAGGGGTACGGAAAAGGTTAGACTTCTATCGATCACGATTTTTTTGGCAACGCAATGAAATCAAGGCAAAATACAGGCTAACCAAGTGGGATATTATTTGTAGACCAAAGGACCAGGGTGGGTTAGGCATCGAGAAATTAGAGGTAAAGAATAAATGTCTGCTCAGCAAATGGCTGTACACGCTTTTTGTTGAGACCGAAGGAATGTGGGCACAAATTTTGCGTAATAAGTACCCGCAATCTAGGACCCTGACCCATTTTACCGTAAGACCCAATGATTCGCCTTTCTGGAAGGGATTAATGAGGACAAAAGCAGCCTTCATCCATAGGACTAAATTTATCATTGGGAACAGTAACACGACTAGATTCTGGAAAGATACATGGTTAGAGGAGACGCCACTAGCCACACAATATCCTTCTCTTAAAAATATTGTACAACGTAAGAACGCTTATATTGCTACATTATTACAATCTATCCCTCTTAATATCCAGTTCATAAGGTCCCTAGTAGGAGACCGATGGGACAGTTGGCTGCATCTCGTGCGGAGGTCGATGGACGTTCACCTTTCTGATGAGCCACATACGATTCACTGGAAACTATATGTGAATGGGGCATTTTCCGTGAAGTCTATGTATTTAGACTTAATTGACTCTGGTCCAATTCCGAAATCAATTCATATTTGGAAGATTAAAGTATTTTTAAGAATCAAAATCTTCATGTGGTTTGTATACAAGGAAGTGATTCTGACTACGGATAACTTGGCAAAGTGAAGATGAGAGGGTAGTAAACGATGTGGCTTTTGGGATCAAGATGAAACTATACAACACCTCTTTCTCAATATCCTCTCGCCAAGCTATTATGGCGTGCGATTCATATAGCCTTTAATGTCAGCCCTCCAAATACTATTCACACATTATTTCGGACGTGACTAAATAGAGTGGAGCCAAATACCGTGGGACATATTTCGAATAGGAGTCTGTGCATTATTGTGGGCTATATGAAACTGCAGAAATGACATGATTTTTAACAGAAAAACTCTTATATTTTTTTTGCAGGTTATATACAGAGCCACTGCTTTGATCCGTATGTGGTCGTTACTCAGTCACAAGGAGGCCAAGGACCTTATGGCTATTGGGTGCAACCGTTGAAAGACAGTAGCATGGGATACTTACAACCGGTTTGAATGATGGTCCAATAATAAGCTAGGTGTTTAGTCATGACCTGTTTTCGCTGGTTGTGCAACTTCTATCTTCAATTTACTTTAGTTCTCCATGTGAGCTTGTACCAATCACAGACCTGTTGGACCTTTTGCTTAATATAATATGGTTCCATGCATTATTCTGATGCAGAGGCCAGGTGACCCTCCTTTTTAAAAAAAATAGCATAGAAAATACACTTCATACCACCAAAATTTGTTGTAGACTGCATTAAAGTGACCGAAGCAAAACCACAAGAAAGATACACAAGAAAGATACGCAAGAAAGGACCATACGAAATCTCTGTCCATTCACCCGGGTCAAACGATCTCACTTTGACCGGTGATTTTAGGCGTGTGATCTTTCCATGAGGGTCCTCATTGGAAGATCACACGCCTAAAAAAAGTACAACTACAGCGCGCCGTGTAATGAAGTGCCGAAGCTAATCCACAGGAAAATACGCAAGCAAGGGGACCATAAATCTCCGTCCATTGATGGCAAGCGACCTCGACCCTCGTACGAAGATCACACGCCTAAAATCACCGGTCTGGTTTGCTTCCTCGCGAAACGCCACCGACCCGTTGGCGCTGGCTTGCAGTAGAGGACCCGTATAGCTCTCCGTCCAAGCAAAATATCTGCGAAAATATCTCTCGGGCATCCGTCCACCCAGAGCCCACACGGCGCGCACACGCTCCTCGGGCCCACCCGGCCCAGGGGCGTGCAACCGGTGCCGCGCGCTGGGAAAACGGTCACTTTCCTATTTCTCTCCGTCCACTGCTCCGTATTAATAAAAGGCCCGTGACCTTTTCGGCTTTAGGCCCTACTCCAATGACGGGTGGGCCCCCTTTTGCGCTTTAAAGATCTTCTGCGTGCACCTTTTTCCGTTTCCGTTTCCTTCGGGAGAGGTGCGGGTCTCTCTCACTCACCTCACGGTATGTCTGTATCGACAGGTCTCTCTTTGCCTGGCATACGCATACGGGCATCGCCATTCGCCAGCGTGACCTAACCAAGGACATCTTCGCTAGTAATGCATGCATTGCACATCGCCATACATACATGTATAGAACAATATGTAAGTATAAACACGCGGGTTAAGGAGGTTCGACGCTCGAAATTAGTCCCGAATCCCGATGGCGACGCCGGATCTACTTTCTTTTGCGATCTGATCAGAGGACAGGTGCTCCTAAACCTTTGTTGGCATCCTTGGATGAATCGAATCACGGACCACCACCAGCACGAGCACCGGGACGGACACATGACCATGTCTGGGCTACATACAAATCGGGACATTTCAACCACCCAAAAAAGTGCATCTCCCTACGCCCCTAATCTGGCTAGGATCGTAAGCGCCAAACGTACGAGTACACGTCGTAGCCCAGTATGGTCACCACTCGATACACTACCTCACAATTGACAGGCAGATGGGCACGCCGTGTGGATTTATTAAGCAGGTAGGTGGTCAGCGGTTTAAGCAGCCATTTCCTGTGCTCGATTCATGATCCTGCAAGGACAATCATGAGCTGAACCGTAAGAAAAGAGAGTACTCGAGAGGGCGGTGTGTGTGGGAGCGAAGCTGGAGCTCACTCGGGCGAGTTCTTTGGGGCTGGCGTGCATTTTTATCTCGGCATTCCGGGGCTCTTTCCATCACTCACGGCCTTGAGTGTCACGTTCGCTTCGCGGTGTGGCCCAATACCCTCGATCTGCGGCTAGATAGTTGCAACAAGATCCTCCGAATGCCGCCCGCAAAGCATGGGACCATGCGTGGTACTTTGTTCTGAGCACGATCGATGCTCTGCCCGTGTAGGACCTGCCGAGCATGATGCCTCTGCCATGCCTTCCTTTTCGAAAGGAAAAGTAAATTCTTCCATGGAATTCAATCATCAGTTTGGCACTAGGAGACGGAAAGTATATTGTACTGTGTGATTTAGCGCATGCATGTTCGAATCGGTTTAATTAGTCCAAGCCAAGAGCTAGCAAAATTTTGTTCGTGGTGCTTTAGAGCACTTTCCTTGACTATGGAGGGAAGTGTGCAGGTTCCCTTGGTGTCTTTATTCCACGGCCTTTTCTCCGGTTTCAAAAACAGTTAAAAAAAACCAAAAACATTAACATCCACACGTGTGGCAATATTACAACTCGCCCACACGCCTGGATCACCGTCCAGTTAAGTTTGCACGAAACTTGACACAGTGGGGCAGTTTTCGCGTGCCACGTAGGACAAGACCGGTGTGTGGAGGTTTGGCAGTTCGCCCACACGCTGGTTTCTCGCTGGGACGAGGCCGGTTGCGAGTCGGACGTGCGGTGGAACTGCCGTCGCGCCCGCACGCCGCGCACGACTACTGTTCACCGTCTCCCACGTCTGCCCATTTTCTCCCCCAGCGGCGCTGCAGTTTCTCCCCCACCCCCCTCATTTCTTCCCATCCCCCCACCCCAGCTGTTCCATTCGATAGGAGGAGCAGTCAAGAGGAGGAGGCGGCGGCGGTGGCGGAAGAGTCGCGGGTATTCGCGGCCGTCGCTGGTGTTCACCGAACCGGAGCGTCTTCGCCGGAGCAACCACAGCGAGTAGGTAAGGCTCTCGAAGCTTTCTACTCGTCCAATCTGTCTCCCTTCCTCCCTGGTCACATCCCTCTCGAGCCCTTTCGAGATTCAGGCGGATTCGCGGCGCTCTGGTGTCCCCGTCGGCGTGGGAGTCACGCATGTGCCATTTAGGGCGGCATTGCGTAGTTCCGTCGCCGTCGCGGTGGTAGTCAAGCCGGTGAGGCTCACCCGTTCGACAACCACATCTCTATTTATGAGAGATTAGATGCCTGCAATTCTATGTGGGAGCGATTTCTAACATGTTTTTGTTAGTTTTGATGGTCTCGTAGGCTGCGATTTATCAACTGTTTTAGGGCGATGTTGTAGTCGAACTCAGGGACTGATAGTTGGGTATGAACCCTAGATCTAGTTAGGTGCATTTCTATGTGTAGGGTAATGGCAGTCATGGCAATTTCAATGCACTT